>JACCHY010000020.1:0-2400000 GCA_018907195.1 Dolichoris vasculosae
TAAACAGACAGATTCCGTGCGACGTTGCTGTCTCCTGGCTTTTGTAATAAAACTGGTTTTGTTTTCAGAATCGTTGAAACTTTACGCTGAAGTCATCGAATATTATATTTGATAAAATTAATAATTAATACTGACAAGAAATCACCTAGCGATTTCGATATTTTGCTTTCGAAAGGTAATTTTAATTTTTTTGAAATGTAAGAATACGATTTCGATGAATTTATCGTATCGTTTTGTAAAATACTTTTACTATTGACAAATGTAGTAGGCATTTCTCTCGCTGATCGATACGATATATGATATAAATGTTGTAAATACATGTGTAAAATATTAATAGAGATATCGTTCATTTTATTAACATTTTATTCGATAAAAAGTATATTAAAAAGTATCGCCTCGTAATAAACTCTACCAATGTTATTTATACAAATTTAAACTATGAAGAAAAACTTAATATTGAATAAAAAAACGTTGTATAATTGTAATGTGCTGTAAAAATAAAAATAAAATTAGCAGAAGTGTTAAAGTATTGCAATATTAATTAAGAGAAATCAACACGTTTTATATTGAATCAAAACTAAAATATTTAAATATTTTGAAAGTTCGTTTTATAAAATATTTATTATTTGTAAAGATACTTCAATTTTCTATTTAATATTATTAATTACGAATTGGATAACTATTCCCTCTTATGATTAACTACATCAAACAAAACACACGATAAAAGAAATATTATTAGTTCAGTTTCATCTTCTTATCCCCGTTTCCAATATCCAAGATTAGGCCACAAGAAAACGTATTTTTCCATAAAATCTTAATGTATAGATCCATTTGATGTAATCACGATTACCTCTGTGCGGAATTTTATCTATACAGTAATTTATTTTATCCCTAATTCTAAAAGTAACGATCTCTCTTACTAATTGCTATTTAATCATGAAATGTATATACTCGATCGATCAAAATCGGATTGTCAATCTTTAGTGACAAATATAGTTTATTGATGCCTATAGAATTTTAGTTAATTAGTTAGCAGACTAGTAATTATTTTTTAATATTGAATTATTATAGAAATTAATGATTTTATCCAAAACTTGATTTCATACTAATAAATTTATAGCGTTAACTCTCATAATTTAGAAAAATTATATAATTATAATGCATTAATAAATAGATTAAAAAGGATTTGATATAGATAAAATTACGCAACTATATTGAATTTATAATATTTATAATACATTTCTTAAAAAATTATTGCTTTAAATTTCGTAATATAATTTGAAGCGTTACAAAAACTAAAAAACTAAAAATATAAAATCTAAATATTATTATTTAAAATTTTTTTTATCATTGTATCGTTAATTTTTTTTATGTAGATTTACACATTTTTATTTTCATTTTTACTTATAAACATTAAATCATTAAATAGTAAAAATTTAAGTTTTTTATGATATATAAAGATTTTGGTTACGAAAAGTTATACCGTATAAATTTGAATATACTCTGTTTTCATAGATGAAATATTCTTTTAAAAAAATTATTTTATTATTATGTTGAAACTATTAATATTTTATCTTTTACTAAATAAATATCGTTTTATTTTTATAATTTAATTTCTATAAATATTTGAGTTTCATTATTTTAAATTTAAATTTCTTTATTTACTTATTATATAATTAAAAATTTTTAAATAATTTTTTGATTAAAAAATAATCTTTCTTTACATAATGTAATAAAATATATATGAGTATCTAGATAAAAATCACATTTTTTAATTTATATTTTAAAAGTTTTAAAGTTTCTTTTATTTCAGATTATATGATACTTTTAATTTCATAAATTTATAAAATATCCTGAAAAAATGATGCTTCAGCTATCATAAAAATTTTTCTGTTAGTAAATGACGATGACTTTTTCAAAAATATTTCTTATTCATCTCTTTTTTATTCTCTTTCATTTCTTTTCATTTAATATTTTAACTCTCTCATACTTTATAGCTCAGTAGCCGACGGCGACATTGCGATTTTTACCAAAGAATTTTTATCTCGAATCTTTTTTGTATTTTTTTATATTTGCTTCTTATTTTACGAATTACTTCTATATTAGTCAATATCATTTTTTAATATTTATAAGATCATGTAATTACTTTATGACTATTATTTTTAGACAAAATAATTTTAGTTTGAAAAGACTTAAATAAATATTTATTGATTAATTAAAGATTTGTATCTTGCAGAAAATTTTTGTGGAAAATATTATTTTCTATTATTTATAATTCAACAATAAAAAAGTTCTCTTCTGAAGTATTTTATATTTAAGTTGATATTAAATTCACGGCAATATTCATAAAATATATGTTTCATAGAACTCGAATGAATATAATAGAGTTTATACTAGTTGATTTAATCATGTGGTAAGTGTATACACGCAATTTTATCTTCCACAGTCATAGATGATAATAACTATAGAGAGCAAATAGAAATTCATAGAATAGAGAATTAAATAATGCTACTATAAAATTCTCTAATATATTAAATTTAAGTTATTATATTTTGCAAATGAACCTAATTTGTAGTTACCACCGACTTATTAGAATTCCTTAATTTTTAAATATTATAATGATGTTAACATTTTTAATAATAAAAAGCTTACTATCTCATAGCAAGATATATTAAATATTCTTTCCTATATTTATAGGTTAAATTATATTATTAAAGGTTATAGGTTAAATATTTATATTTTTTAATATATAAAATTGTTGTATCTGCTGTCTCTCTCACTCTTACTTTCATCTCTCAAATAAATTTTTGAAATGTAATATTACTTTAATATATATTTAAACATCTCGAACATAAATGATTAATATTTCCTTACTCGTATTGAAAATTTGATTTATGCTTCATTATAAATGAAACGGAATTTTACTTTTAAAAATTCATTTTAAATAACTAAATACAATATTGTTCCACTTGTAAATTTTTTAAGATTTGCATGACTATCTAACTAACTTATGAAACATATATTTGGTAATTTAAAATTAGTTTTAAGTTAGTTAATAAATATTATAATTTTTATAAATAACTACTTTTATTAAATTTTAAGTTATTATAATAATTTTATAGCATTGTAAACATTTTTGTGATCAAATCTTTTTTTTTAAATTAAACATTTCAACATTGTCTTCAAAAGTAATATTATAATACCTCAGTATTATGGTATTAAAATCTTAGCATAAAAAATTATACATATGAAAATAGTGACAACAAGTAATACTAAAATAAATTAGACACTATTTTCTATTTTTCTAGCATTATATAAATTAATTAGGATTTTGTAAATACGTACAAAACCGAAGGGATATCATAGTAATCTAACATCATTTATCTTTTTGACCAATTTGAGCCAAGAATTAAGTCATTGGATTAATACAAATGATTATAGCTTATTATGGATATATTTTATTATTTATAAACAAAAATTTTCAATATTTTAATTAATACAAAATTTTATCGATTAGAAATGTACGAAATTAAATATATTTTAAATAACAATAAATTATTTGAAATGTTAATTTAAAAAAAAAAATTAAAATTACATATCGATTAGAATTAATTAGTTAATCACCTTAACTTATATTTATTTATAAATAAAAAGTTCTAAATTCTATGTAAATTTTTTTATAATTTTATCCTTTTAGAAGCAAACTATAAATATATGTAGCATATTTAATAAAAAAAATTTTTATTAACAATTAAAAGTTTTACATAGTTGTAAATAAATTATTTTCAAAAATTTATGATTTGAAATAAAATTGCATATTTTTCTAAAAAACATACAAAGACAAAATTATTAATTTGTTTTTTTAACAATTCCTCGGTAGAGAAGTTTGTATTTTCGCATGCACAAAGTGCATAAATTTACACATAGAAAAAGAAAGAAAAAGGAAGAACACAATTTATAATTGGAGCAGTTAATAAGACCAATAAAAATAGGAAAGGCAATATATTTTTAAGGTAAGATAAATCGAAGCAAACGAATCCACCGAAACGGAAATCCGAGAATCATCTTTTCTTCGTTCTAACTTCTAATATTTTATGAATTCAGTTTTATGTTTGTCGTATAAAATTTATATAAATTTTCAATCTATTTGGTTTATTATGTTTTTTGAGAATGTAAACAATAATCTTGATTAATTTTTACTAATACGCAGTAATTGTATATATAATCAACATATAATAGTTTAATTGTTTACATAACGTATAATAGTTTAATTGTTAACATAACATATAATAGTTTAATTGTTAACATTACGTATAATAGTTTACTTGTTTAAAGAACGTATAATAGTTTTATTGTTTAAATAACGCATAATGGTTTAAATAAAACTATAAGTATTGTATGAAAAGACTTATTTTTAAATTTAGTTAAGAACAAAATATAATTTTATGCAATAAATGATATAATAGAATAGAAACTTAGTGTATTAATTTTTCAACGTAAATAAAAGTACAGAAGTTTTTGGAAACTAAGCTTTACTCTACTTCAGCTGCTAAAATTAATTATGAACTTCGTTAAATGAATAATGTCTTCTGAAAATGTACAATTTCAATTTTAAATGAAATATTTCAAGATTTTATTAAATTTCGATTATATAAAAGGATTTAATATTTTATCAACGATTATCTTTGTATTTCTTAAATAATTCTATGATTTATTTAAAATAGTACTTCAAAAAAAGATTGCTAAGCTTTAATTATTAAATTATAAATATTATATTAAATATCTAAAGTTTTTCATTGCGATTTAATATTGCTCAATTTTATTTCAAGTTTTATTAATAAATGAAAAATATTTATAAAAAACTTTAAAAGGCATACGAACATGTTATTTACTTTTTTATTTAAAAACTAAGAAGTAGTTTGATATTATTTAATACTATTTAATATATCATTGTTTAATTCCATTAATTATATCAATTAAAATAGACGCTAAACATCAAGTAACAGCTTAAGTTAAACTATTCCATGGGTGTAAACTATGAGAACGCTCACAATTTTATTTTCCCTGGAAATACTGTAACTTGTAAATTAAGTTATATAAAGTGAAAAAATTTACATTTTGTTAAAATATGTGAATCATAAGAGAATTTCTATTTCCATTATCATATTTACTCGATCCTTTAAAATTACACAGTTAAAAAGAGTCTTAAATTATTTATTTACAATTATTTAATTATTTGTAAATATAAGTTTATAAAAATATCAAAGTTATATAATGAAATTCAGTAAATTTTCACTTAATTTTGAGCTAAATTAGAAAATAATAGAATTCTATTACATTAAATTAATCTTCACTGGAATACATGGAATCTAGATACTTTATTTGATAATAAATGAGTCTAATTGAGTGAAATTCTTGGTTCAATTTTAATTATTTTTATTTTTAGATCAGTCGATCGAGATAACCTTACCAAGAGCCAATAATAAATAAGCCATGAGTTACCAAGTTACTCATTTCTAGCTCGAAAATAAAACGCAACAATGTCAATTGTATATTTTTACAAAGAATTCAAATAAAATTTAATTGTTTACGCAAGAGATTCGAGTCGACGCATATAATGCTTCATATAATTAACCGAAACAAAGTTTTATCCCTCGCACAGTTTACAGTCCAACTTTGCGAACATTTCCCAGCGACCCAATTACAACTCCCGATCGTAATTTCAGGTATAGATCCCAAGACAAGGAAATAAGCTCTTAAGCGAAAATGAGAAAAACTCCGGGCTGTGTAATCGTCGCGAGATGTCGTCTCGTCTATAAATAGAAGCGATTTATTAACACCTCGTGCCGTTGATCTCGGGACTCCGGGGGACAGCGGCCGAGAAAATTGTGCATCCGCGGGTTGCGGGAAGCGGAGCTCGGCCCAGTTGTCTAAGTGGATCGAGACTCGCGTCGCAGTGTTATCGACATCTCCGGCCCCTCGTGACGTGCGTGGGAGTGCGGAGGGTTCCGAGGCGGCGCTCGATAATGGGAATCGAGGCTCGAAGCTTAGCGGTGCTGCAGGGAAATCTGGGAAAGGAGATGCTGTGCACGTTGGGATGGATCGGTATCATCGCGGTCTCGATTACCAACGGCTTTATTACACTGTAAGCGATGTAGTATAGGGGAGGTAGGTGCTATATGAAACTGCTTTTTTTATTTATGTCAGCGATTAAACCTGTGAACCAAAGCGTTAGAAGCCTGGGAGGTAAAGTATCGGGCAAATAAAGTTGATTGCTAGTCGTAAATGAATTCCATCGTGTTTATTACGCGGTTTTGACTTATAAAATAGACGAATGTTTAGATTTTTGGAACATTATTTGAAATATCAAATAATGAGTGATTTTAAATTTGAGGAATTTTTAGTAATCCGATATATGGTTAGAGAATTTATCTAGTTTGAAAAAATTAAAAGAACATAGATATTGAGGTATTGAGCCTTGCAATTTTTATCTGTCAACGTTTATTCAGCGACGTTTAAATGATTTTTATGACTTTTTAATACTTTTGTAAAGTTGAAAAAGGTTTACCTTATAAAATTATTTTAAAAATCCGAGTATACACGAATGTCATATTTATACGATATAAAATAAATATTATAATCGATAATTCAATAACGCACATCAGATCCATTCTATTAAATTTATTAATTGATATAAATAGAATTTATGATAAATATATCTATTGTTGTTGCAATATCGACCGATAAATATTTAAAATTTTATATCCAATAAATAGAAATTTATTTCTTCTAATTAAGTACGTTAAATATGAGATATTAATTAGAGTATTCAAATATTTGTATATCGTAGTATTTGACGAATTCTAACATTGATCGTATTTTCAGATCCAGTTGTATAGAAATATATTATCATTGATTTTATATATAAAAATTTTTTATTTCAGATAAAAAAATATCTAAATATATTGTACATCGTTATAATATCATTCAACAACTTTTTTATAATGCATATTGAATTAAATTTAATATTATTTTGTAATTGAATCATTTCAATTTTATTTACTACTCTTCAATTTTTAATATTGCTTGAACATTCATTTTCAAAGAAATATTTTATGAAGATTTTCAATTCTACAAACAAGCAAAAACATGTAAGAACTTAATTTAATAATATTGAAAATATCGTATCCCTTTTTAGTATAATATAATAAGCTTTTATATTTTCAAGAACTTAAATTTTTTCGAAAAAAATTATATTTATAAATTATACGTACAATTTAATGTAATATTATAAAAAAATTTATGAATATTTTTATATTCGGCAAAATTGGCAGAGTTCGTTAGAACAAACATAATCAAATATAATAATAAGACAATAGAACATTGTACTATAAAATAGTTCACTATATATAACTTCATCAAAAAACTAATACTGCAAATGGAAAGGTTTATAAATATAATTATTATTAATGAACTGAAAGGCACTATTCAATTTTTCTTTACTTCCCAGTTCATAATCTAGTTTCATTTACAATTTCTTTAACAAAATTTAATAAACTTTTTCGGAGAAAAAAATTTATTGAATTTATAAAATGAATTTAATTGATAATATAAAATACCATAGCTATTGAAAATATTATTTAAAATGATGTAATTATTTGTACGAACTTTATATAAAAAATTCGGTCGATAATTTTAATTTTTTTTTTAACAATGTACAAAATATATATTAAAAGTAAATTATTTCGCTCATATACATATAATCAAAGTTTAATTATTATAATTCCTTATTGTTAAAGAAGCAGTTCTTAAAAATCAGAAATTTATATCACATTAGCAAAAATTTGCAGGTAACAAATAAAAAAAGAGGATTATGGTATTTAGTAAATGCATTATTTAAGGAAGCTAATGATATTCGATAAAATTTTTACAGTAATGGAAAATTATGGAAAATTTACAAATTGAATATAGATAACCTATTATTTATTTACAATTAGTACAATATCAAAATTTATTAGAAATAATCATTTTAATGTAAAATTTCTAAAACATGAATATATTTAAAACTTGTAAACTATTTTAACAAACATGTTTTGTTTAAGCTTTCTAAATTAAATTTTATCGCTTTCTTTTTCATTATAATAAGTTAAAAAATTCGTTTTAAGTCTTTTTTCTGAATTGATATTCTAATATTGGTAGATATCGATTTGGATAAAATGGTATTATAATGAATTAAAGTAGAGAATATTGGAAAAAGAATAAATTTAAAATGTTCTTGTCTTTGAAACCCTTTTTCAAAATTTTATTACAGTTCGTTGCTTACTTATTTTTTTTTGTCTTTGAATACATTTGCTAATATTGTATATAATTATGAGTTACTTTTAAAAAGATAAAAAACTTCACTACTTTATTAAAAATCATAATCATAATTCATAAGTTAAGATCAATGTGAGCTTTATGAGCTCGTTTCTTTATTTTGAAAGTTTATAAAAGAAAATAATTAATTAAAACGCTCTTAAGAATAAAATTTTTATTTTCAATGTACAGGTTGAATTTATACTTTAAGATATTATAAACTTCACTTAAATAATCTTTATGAGTTATAAGCTACGAAAGATATTTGTAATACTCTACTTTTGCGGATATTAAAAATAAAAAAAAATGATAAAAGTAATTCCCTTTATAATCTAAAGTTTGATTAAATTCTTATATCTATTATTAACGAAAAGGATATTAAAAAATAGATTATAATTCGTTTATTATTATTGGTATAAATACTACGGTTTAAATTCTTTAAAACAAAATGTCATATTGTTTATAATGTATTTCTCCATATTTATAGAAGTTAAAGTAATATTAATATGACAAATAAAGTAAATAACATTTATTTGTGAAAATATAATTTCTGGAAAAAAATGTAATATTTTATTTTTAAGTCTATTTTAGAATATAACTATTTATTCTTTTCAGAGACATATTTCCAGACCTATAAACTTTAAAGGCAATTCAATAGCGTTAAATTTTCTAAAAAAAGGTTTTAATTAATGTTCATAAAAATATCTTTGCTTAAAAATAAAATTTAATATTTAACATTTTTATGACTACAAAGATAATTTTTAACAGAATAAACTTTTAAATTTTGCAAATTTTTTAAGATTCCATTACACACAGTTTCTATTAAACCCATATTTCCAAAAATATGATTATATTTTGTACATTTCGCTTATAAAAACAAAAATAAGTACTTATTTATGGATCATTTATAATCGTAATACAATTATAAATTTATTTTTTGTAACCTTTTTATCGAAGAGGAAATACTCTATTTATATGAATAAAGATGGGTACAAAGTATACATAGTAGTTTTTCTAAATCTCGATGTAGGTCAAATTTTAAATTAATGTATTTTCCAGTATAAAATATTACTATACAGTTCTTTAAAAAATTTATGCACATTTTTTAAAAATTTCATTTTTGTATAATGTCTGACATTAGAAAAATTTTTAATTATATCGTTTAATCTTTA
This sequence comes from Dolichoris vasculosae, assembly GCA_018907195.1. NCBI lineage: Eukaryota > Metazoa > Arthropoda > Insecta > Hymenoptera > Agaonidae > Dolichoris > Dolichoris vasculosae. The sequence goes on from JACCHY010000020.1 coordinate 9,528, forward strand.
TACTAAAAAAATATGAATTATCATAAATTTGTGCTATGCAATATTTTAATCTCAACTATGAACGGTAATAAAACCCGTCCATTTTTCAATATTTTTGAAAAATATCGTTAAATTTTAATACATTTTTATCGTTGTAGCAAATTTACGAATTTTTAAGTCTCAAACTCTCAGTCATTATAAGATAAAATACGACATGATCAGTGCATCATAAAATAGCTTTGACCGATTTCTTTTTATTGACATTAGTATTTTTATAGATTTATAAACAAATATATACATATGTGTGTGTATTGCGGTATAGACTATTGACAGGTACAATCAATTACTTACGATAAAGGATAAACTCCGAGTCGTTTCTTCAATCGAATCGACCTTATCAACCCGTTAAGTCATAACGAGCAGATACACAAGGATTTCCGTCTGCTCGCAATCTAACAGATAAACTGCGGTGCAAAGTCGGCTCATCTTTCCTACCGTCTCTGATGCCATTGGCACGATTCCACGTCGTCCGAGACCAAGTTTTTCCTTGGGTACATTACCGAGGTGGAAATTGCTTTCGATGTTTTCTTTTCACGTTTTCAACCGCTCGTTTTCCCTCCGAGAGCTCTTGAAAAGCTCTTGACAAACTTCGATCGTCCATCTGTTTATTCTTTTGCGCGCGTAAACCTTGTGTCAATGACACTATAATAATGGATTACCGAATACTTCACTTGTCGATATTCGCGCTGTTTCTTTGTACATTTGTTTTAATTGATAGCTAGTGATGTTTTCACAATCGTTTTTAAGTATTATTTGCTGCGAGTGCACTGAATATTCAAGTTGATAAGTATATTAATATTCGCTCTAAAGAATGTATGCAGTTGAAAGTATGTTGCATTAGTAGAACAGAGTGGAGAAATTATGGGTCAAAATTTGTGTTGCTAAATACAAGTGTTATATGTGCGCTGAAATTTAGACTCGATCCTTACAATTAAAAAATCTTGAACTCCCTGTGATAAATTTGAGTATAAACTTTATGTAAGTTATAGCAGCTATAATTTATATATAACAATAACGTTGTCTAATTCAGCATTTGAGCTTTTGTCCCGATGTAAATGTTGACCTCGACTGGATAGAAATGATCTTATAACGTATGTGTAAATATATAATGGCACATAAACTTTAACGTATGAATTTTGATAAAAATTTAATGCAGTATTTTTTCGTTAAAATAATATTTATAATTAGAATAAACATATTATTAGGATCGAATAACCGTATATTTTATATTTTTTCGAAATTAAATTTATTGCATTTATGTTCCAATACGTAAAAACATATGTAACGAAAACTACAAATTAAAACATTGACTTAGTTTGTACGTGATCTAAATTTACTATAGAATTCGTGAGTCATGACGGATTTAACTTTACTATATTTAGTTTTATATCTAATAACATAATTATTATAAAATTATATAAAATAAAGCGCTGAATGAAAAAATTTCAAATATTTAATAATTATGAATATAATATTGTGCTTTGATCGTAATAAATATTACCAATAATAATTTTATATAAAAATTCTTTAATTTACAATACATTTACAGTATATTTGCAAATAATGAAAAGTGTTACACGAATTTTTGTTTTGAATAATTGTAACGTGTTCTTTTCTTGTAATACGATTATTAAACGTTTTTTAAATAATTATATCAGCATACGTACTGGAAAGAAAAAGAAAAAATTTACTTTAAAACATCGTATAATTATGATTGATAGTTCAATGTATTTTTGAGATGTTAAATATCACAACGCCAAATGAGTTCAAAAACTGACGATGCCACTCACTGTTTGACAGTTTTTTACATTTATATGAATGTAACCAGAATTGCGTCTCTTGGACTTTAATTAGCTCGTTTTCGAAGTGCAGCTTTTATGCCAAAAAGCCCAGCTTTCTGCACGAAAGTAGAAACAGTTTTTGTCTTTGAGCTAAGCTTATTTATAGCGTGCGAGTAACGTGTAATATAAGATTAATGCAAAGTACTATTATAATTAGTAAAAAAAAATTTTTAATTCTTTGAAATTAAATTAAATTTCTCTCTGATTCCGGATTAATTGAGATATTTTAAGTATTTTATTAAATTGTTTACAATTAAAAATTTTAATTAATCTAGAAGCATGTTATTTGAATAATTGATAACATCTGTCTAAAATTAATTTTGATTTACTCGTAGACACATAATTAAATTAAACTAAAAAGAGATGTGATAACTTCATATCATTTAGTTTTGAAAATTTTAAAAGATCTAGTTTCTTTGACAATAAAACATACGCGTAGTTATAGTATTGACTTTAATTTTTAAATAAAAAAAGGTCTTTGAATGCATTTCAAATAGTAATTAATTTTAAACTGAGAACATTTCTAAATGTTAAGCACTTTGATTAGACACTTAATTAGAGTTCGAAATTTAATCTCTTGTTTATTAGGTAAGTTATTGAACTAAACAGCATCTTGTATTTCAAATTATTATGTCTATTAAAAGAACGCAATTAAAATGTTAATTTGATAAAATATAAAACGATTTAGAAATGACATAAAAATTTGATTTAATTAAACTGTATCAATATTAAATATAGTCAGTAGCTATTTTCATTTAATATCTTGAAACCTCAAATTTCCATATTGATAATATGTAATTAAAAATATTACGTAACTCATAAATAATAATTTTGATAGGAAATTGGAAATACTTCTGAAATAAAAAATGATGTATTCACGTTTTAAATTCAGGATCTTAACGCTATAATATTTTATTTATTTTTTAACAAATTTTTTTCTAGATTAATTATATAATTTTGTATCATATTATAGTATAAATTTTTTTGATAACCTCAAATTTGTATTTAAATTGATAAATTGTTGATTCTTAAAATTTCATAATTTAAAATTTGTTATTTTAAAAATTGTTGTCGTAAATAAAACTCTTAGCAACTACAAAATATTTTTTTATGAACTCTTCGATGACCTTCGTTTCTATTGATTTAAATACTTAAACATGTGAACATACATAAGCAAAACCACTTAAATATTATGTTTAAAGAATAAGTGACACCTGAAAAATGAAAATTTAATGACTAAAACGGTAAATTATTTATATTATTTCAACTATAGACTACTGAGTTTGGTCATAAATTCACTTAAATGCATAAGTAGATATAGTTTGAATATTTACTTCAAAGAATGCAACTTATACCGAGACAGACAAATAAGTATTGACTTACTGTAAAACTGTAAATCCTAAAACTTCATGGTTTTACTTAAAATTAAATGACTGGTCATTTTTTCTGAAATTTTATCTTTTTTTTATTAAAAAAGTATTTTGATACTAAAACTCATATGCAAAATAAATATCGATAATAAAATTATCATAAAATTAATATTATATTATAATTTATAGAAAATCGTACAACAGAATTTTCATTAAATATACCTTTTTTCTAATGAATTTAAAAAATAATAATATAAATTCATAATTCATTCAAAAATTTATTACTAAAATTAGTATTATTTGATATTATAAAATGTAAAAAAGATTTCTATATTAATGTTTTATGTAGATTTATAACGCATATGTAGAAATATTTAATATTTAAATTTAAAATACATTAAAACTTTTATAATTTTATAATTATAATGAATACAGTTATAATACTATCGTTTATAATAATATACATTATCTTAATATTATTAATTTTAATTTTTTTCTATGTTTCAAAATAATCTTTATTAAATTAATCGATAAAGTATGATTAAATTTTAGTTATTAAAGCATATTGATTTATAAAAAGGTAAAAATTTAGAAAACAAAATTTAGTACTTTAATACTCTTATACATATCTAGCAATAAAAGAAGCTAAAAGAAGAAAAATATCGAATAAAAAATTAGTTTATTTTTTTATTATTGAATTTGCTATCGTTTCATCTGAGATTTTTAAATTTCATTAATAAAAACTATACATGTGTAAAAAAATATGTAAAAAAATATGTATTTTCATTTTAGATTTAAAAATAAATATACATGTTGTTATTCATATTACGAAAAATAAATTTTTCTTATTAATTATATATGATATTTTAAATTAAAATTTAAAATTTATGAACTTCCTGAATTAAATTCATCATTTTTGAAAAATATATAACTATTGATGCAACGTATATAATGATAACTTTGATTTTAATTTAATTTAATATTTTTATGTAAATATTGAAATAAATTAAAATTATTTAAGTTATTATATTAATTATTGCGTTCATTTTTGAAATTTAAATTTAAATTTAAACAAAATATGTAAGTTTATAATATAATATTAAAATTAAATTAAAAATATAAGTTTATTATAATCTTATTGAAATCATTAACTTTTTAAATATATTATATGTCAAAGAACAAGAATAGTCTCTATTATAATATTAAAATCTTAAATAATCGAAAAAATATATTATTTTTTATCAAACTCTATAAATAGATAAAAATTTATAAATACATAATATATGGAAATTCATATATAATGTAAATAAAAATTATAATTAAATTCTTTTAGATAAAATTAAATTGTTTGATTAATTTTGAAAATTCTATTTAATAACATAATAGCCCTTCGTTTAAAATAAAATTTTTAATTGAAGAAAATTTTATGGGTTAAAATCTGCAGAAGTATTTAAAAATATAGAATATTATAGATTCAGCTTTTTTAATTTTTATATTCTTATTAATATTTAATATTAACTAGATAATAAAGCTATTTAATTTTAATAGTTTTATTAATTAGTAGTTAAATTATCTAATGTTCTGTTTCATTATTTTAAAAAAATTTTGTTTATTAAAATACAAGATAAATCAAGTATCGGAGACTATAATTTATTCTAATATTAAATAACAAATTTTCTGGAATTATCGAATATAGTAAACATTGAAAGTAAAATTCTTAGTTTTATGATTCAAGTAAATAATATAAGTCGATGTAATAACATTTCCCAAATTCAGACTTATCAAGTAAATATGCTCGTTTATTCAAACGACGATGGCTTTACTTTAAATTTGCATTTTATATGTTGCACATCGTTAAATTTGATTTCGCATTATTTACTGCTTGTAGATATTCCACAAGATCTAATATACATATTTATCCAGCAATTGGGATTTAGTATCCTTAGAAGCTCCTTGTTCCTGAAGAAGGAGATTTCTTTGATCAAACGTGTACAATCAACCATTCCTTTTATCAGAAAATAAAATTACAGTGAATTTACTGCTATATTGTAACCCTCATGTAGTACGAACGAGTTCTAATAGGTAGATAAACGATTCGTCCTTCTCACCGTAATAATAACTCTAATGAAAAGTATGCACGTAAAGGGTTTTAAATATATACATAGAATATTTAAGATAACAATAGTCCCACTTTCCTTCCTTCTAATTTATTTTCAATATTTCTCTTTCTACCTGTCGCTCTATCACTTTTTCCTCTATTTTTTATAATTTAATATTGTTCTAAAATATTTTATAATTTTATTAGAAATTCATGGGCTGAAGATGAGTTTTTTTTAATTGTGTAATTTTAAAAAATTTTAATTGAATACAATGTAAAGAAATGCGTTTTAACAGTTAATTTCTTATTTTTTTTAAAGAAATTTTAATATCTTTAACAATTAAATTTTAATCTAAAATAAATACTTTTGTAGAGAATAAAAGTTTATAAAATAAAAATTCTTCAATAATGTAATCATAAGTACATGATTATTCAAAGTTAATTTTCCATTTTTATAATTTTTAAGAAGGAAACGATCGTCTATTATTTATTTTATTTTTTTTACATTTATTTAAAATTTTTATTTTCTAAGAAAATATATTTTTAAGGAGTCAATATATACTTTAATCTTCGTTGAATTTTGAAAAAATAGTTTTTAAAAACTTCCGTATAAGAAAATTTAATTATTTGCGAAATTTTAATACTTATTTTTGTGTCATAAATTTTTAATAATATAAGTATTAACATATCAAATCTAAGAATTTATATGTTTTTAAATAAATTGTTTTATTTTAATATGAAAAATTAAATATTGTAATATATTTATTATAATTATTTTTTGAAAATAGAAAGAACCCTAATAAAATGATTATAACTTCTTGAATGTATTAAGGATTCTAAAATTATAATTCAATATGACTGATACAATTATCTAACTGTATAATTTAAAATAAGTACAAAGATTATACACCTATACATATTCAGATTATATTTCAATAGAAATTTGTAATTATAACGATTATAATAAACGATAATTACTTTAGTTATGTTCAAACATAAAAAACTGACGTTATAATTTCTTAATATTGTAAAAGGCTTAAACCAACCATATTCTAGCAATTATGATTTATGTGTAACGTATATACGTAACGTATCTAACTAAACTAATATACTTAGTTACGCAATAAAATTAAACTTCATAAATCTTAAATCTATAAATTCATTGGTAAGCTTCATGCAAAGTTAAAGTTTCAAACTAAACTTACCAAAACCGTTTGTAATTTTTTTTTACTTAAGCAACATCGATCTTATAGATCGATTAGTCTTGAAAACATTTTTTATAAAATTCGTTCTTATTCTTTTTGAAAAAAAGTAAGTTGGATAACGATAGGCAAACATATCACTTACATTAAACGGTTTTCAAATTGCAGATCGTTGCGGTCAGTTTAACAAGGCGTAGAAAATAGTTTCGAACTATTTTGCACAAGAACATTAATACGTTCTTTACTTTATCGATTATAGTTTATTTATAGCTGAAATATTTCTATTTTTAAAATATGATGTATTTGTTAATTGTTAAAGTCCATATTCGTTATTAAAGAATAATTTTAATATTTTCTATACAAAAATATTTCATCTTTTTTTTAATACAATATTTAAAAATATTATAATTTTAATAATTTTATTACAACTAAAATAGGAAAAATTGTACTTTGAACATTTTTTGAAGTTATTCAAAAAGTGTGAATACAAAAAGGATAATGTTTAAATATGATTATAATTGTACTTAAAATAATTATGCGTGTAATTAGATTTAATTAAATACTGTATTTTTAAACGTATTTTTATTCTATTAGAGTTATATCAATGTTAATAATAAGATATTAATACTTTTACATATACAGAAGTTTTCATGTTTTAATTCAATATTTACGTACTCATTACTGAAACTCAAAATTACGTTAAAGAATCTATTTATAATTTTGTACATACGATATAATTTGAAGTCAAATATTTATCTACCCAAATTATTTCAATTATTCCTTCAACTTCTTTATTACTTGTTTACTCTCACGAATATTTGCAATCATTGGTGATATTTCGCTTTATTCATCCTAAAAGATCTTTTTTTATTAAAATGTTACAGCAGTAAGAAGCAATAAAGAAGAAAATGGCTTCGGGCTTCCCAAGCGCTCATCAGAGGAAGCTTGGACCGGCGCCGATCGCATCTTTCGAGGACCTCTCGGATGAAGTCGAGAACGTGAGTTTCCCGAAAGCTAATTTGTTACCTTAGCTCGTGTTATAATAGCTGCAACGATTCGGTAGTTAGGAAACTTAAATATCTTCAAAAAAGAGTATGAATTATCTCTTTGGAGGATGATAATGTAAGCGGGACTCTTTAACCGATTTTTATCGTTACGCTAAGATGGCTTTTCATTCCGATACGTTTCTTTTCTAACAGAAGTTGAATCGATTTTTAAAATTGAAAAGACATTCGTATATTGCCATAAAGTTTTATAGATTATTTCGTTTCACTCGTGCTTTAACTTTTTTATAATGCGTAATTAATACCATCTTCTCAATATCTATAAATGAAATAGTATAAAATACGGAGTACCTGAGTATAAAGGTACGAGAGAAAGAGTAGTTCAAAGAAAGAAAATCGTTAAATATAAATAAGTGAAAAGGAAAATAAAAATTTATCGTATAAACAGTGTAAAACTAAAGTCGTTATATTAATCCCTAATAGTTGCAGTTTTCATCCAAACGAATCTAAAGTTGGTTCGTAGCAAACTTTAAAACGATACCAACTTTGCGAGAAAAGTTTGAATGAAAGAGAGCAATCGGATAAGAATTCGAATTTTCAGATGTATATTTCTCGAAATCAGGTTAATCGGAGTATTCGATGTATTCGATAGCGATCCAACATAAATCAACCCACCGAATTTCCATAAATCGCAAATGCAATTACAATTTAAACAAATGGTTTGTATGAATTTCGTCGCCCAACAAATTAAACTCGACCCAAGGATCCATCGCGATAAACGTCGCGTCGGTAAGTCGGAAATTTTCAAACGTCCATTCGTACACTCCCAATGTCCATCTATAATTAAACTCCCGCGGCAAAAACCAGAAGCGCCTCGTGGCATCGAACATCTCTGTTAAAACCAAAAGGGAGAGGGAGCGGCTATGCACGATGATGGATTTATCGGCAAAAAATAATTTCCAGCAGGGAGGTGAGGCAGTGACGCGGATGCCGGGTATCGTGGAGGTTACGACGCCAGTGACGCCGGCGACGTCGTTGAAAACACCGAGTACGCCGCGTATCGACATCAGCAGGGCGAGCAGTTCCTCGCATCACGAGGACGACAGCAATTCTAGGGAGTCCACCCCGGAAAAGGAGCTTCTGGCAGGTGAGATGCGCCGACCGAACCGAGCTACTTTCTTCTTTTCGAATCTGGGTTAAAGTTATTCGAGGGCGGGTTGTTTGGAATACGTTTGAACTCGGGCTTCGTTCTGCGACATCAGGGTTGTTTATTTTCACTTTAAGATTTATCGATTTTTAGAGTATTGTATGATTTACGTATGGCTTTTATTGGAATTACCGGTGAGTGGAAACTTGAGACGACTGTGCCGTTTAAGTACAAAAGTATGGTACACGTAAACGCAAATAAATAAGTACTCACCCAAATAAATGGCTTGATTTGATGCTTTTTCAATTTTAATACTATTTTAAATAGAAAATTCCTCGAGCTTTCGCCTATTTTGCGATTTATTTGTAATTTTAAATTGCCATTTAATCTACTGGTGTTTTTATTGGTCTTAGCTTAACATACATCTATCCACCAAATATGTCAATTTTTTGTCTTCTTCGAATTCCTATTCAATAGATATCTGTTAAAACAGCATAACAAAATATTGGTTTTTCTATACTCTACGGACTTTCAATTTAAAACTTGATATAAGATATTGTAAACACGACACAGATATTTTATATTAAAAAAGTATATTTTTATTTTTGTCTAACATCTTTGACTAATTGTTCTGCTTTCGGATTATATTCTAATTGGATAAAAAAAATATCTACTAGAAAGTAATTATAGCGTATAATTTATTATAATTTATACATTATTGTAAATTATAGTAAAGGTACATTTACTTTATTCAATCGATTTACTTTATTTTCTCTATACTCTGTCTAAAATATAAAATACGACAAAAAATACTGTAATCATCGTTAATTTAAATTATAGATTATGTGGGTGAAATAAAAAAAATTGTAAAGTAAATGTTTTGAGCTTTAAAGCGATTGAAAAATAAAGTATGTAATTATTAAAATATGTTGAAAGGATTGCGAAAAATTTAATTGGTTCTATGAATAAATAATGTATGATTAGACTTTATATGTTGGATTTAAATTAAATTAAATTAAGGATTAAGTATCAGATTTTTAATTAAAATTATTTCAAAAATAAAAAATTAATACAAAGTTGTTTAAAAAATGTTGATAACGTTTGAATATGTTAGTGAAATCAAATATTCAAACATTAAAAAATACTCGTGATTATTACTTCTGTTATAAACATACATGTATAATGTTTAAGGTAATGTCCGAATCAAATTTTATTTTGAAATATATTAATTTACATTAAAAAATTTTAAACATTATATTTTTCTTAAATTTGAAATATACAATGGAAAATGGTCCTCATTTCATAATTTACTTTTTAATATTTCAACTAAAATTTTATTCCATTTTATAGGTATATTAAATCTGTTTTGAAAGAACTTTTAGTGCTTCTTACCAAATATTTATTATTGCCAAACATTTGAAATATAACGACTAATAATAACAAGTTTTCGCTTAAATTTAATTTCGGATATATTTTTTCACAAAATTTAAATAAAATAAACAGTGTTGAATATATTTTCACTTATGGAAATATACACTAATAATTATGCTGACTTTCTCGCTATGTAAATTTTACTTTAGTTTTATAAAATAATTATTGAATACGTAAAAGCACCAATAAAAACCTATATTTTTAATTAATTTTCCATTTATATAATATTCATGAAAAATATGTTACATATCATACATATTCATTTTATAATTATTTTTGAAATGTATAAAAATATAATAGAAGATATTTTTCAAAATATCTGTTTCGTGTAGAAAATTATGTCAATTTAAAAAAACAATTTATGTAGTAGAGAATAAACGAATTAAATTTATCAATACTAAATAAATTACTTTAAATTATTTTCAAAATTAATTTAAGTTAGTGCTAAGATTGTTCGCTTTAAGAATACATAATTAAATAAGTAATAATTAAATTATTGATGAAAATTAAAAAATGAGAAAATTAGAATTTATGAATGATATATATATAATCGATGGAAAACGGTAATCTTTTTAAAAATAACTACATTAATATATTGATTTAACAGAGTTCAAATAGATTTTATAAACTTTTATAAATTATAAATTAAAAATATACATAAAGTAAAAAATATATCGCGCATAAATATATCTCAATAAAAATAAAAATCTAAAATTCTCGTTGCTTTTATCGGTATGAAATAATAAAATGTGCCTTTCAAGCGAATAAAATACTTATACAAATAAAATGCTATTATCGTGTTTAAATTCGCCCGTATCTATTGAACATACAACCCGTAGGCTTTCAGCATTTGTACACAGATCAAATTTCCCGGCGAAGCATTCGTAACCAACCTAAATAATTCTCACAAAGCCAGTCAGCGAAAACTTTGTCTCGAATCCCCAGGTACGGAGCCTCCGGAGGGTTGTACTCTGCAACTCGGTTACAAAGAAAACGCCCAGGACTTGCGCTCCTCGACGGAGGAGCTCGACCTCCAGGACCCGGTGCACGAGCAGGACCAAAAACGCGACTCCAGGCGAACCCGGAAACGCGCGAAGGAACTCCACGACGGTACGCAGTCGGAGCACGGCTCAACGATCAGGGTGCAGAACGACCGGGAGAGGAAGGACAGCAACTGCAGTGAGATCATCCTCCTCAACATCAGCGGACGGACATCGAGGCTGTCCTCCGTGGGCAGCCAGGGATCGGGTGTCTCTGGTGGAGGATTGTCGGTCGTGTCGGCGACCTCGTCCAGGTTGGTAATTCCGAGATCCGCGCTTTTTATTTTTCGACTGCGCGCTTTGGAGGTCGATTGGCAAATAACGGAACGAAACGAGTCCGAATTACGTAAGCGTATCTTTTTAATGCAAATGCACATCGAATTTTAATTTTTAAAAAGAAAATCAAAAATATGAAAAGTTTTCTCTTCCGATTTCCCGTTTATTTTCTATATTACTCGTTCCCTGCCAGCGGTTATTGGATTATTGGATAAATAAAAGATTCTTGTATTTTCTTCGTGGAAACTTTCTTGAATTCATACTTTGATAGATATTTTCTACGTATATCCCGTTTGTATATTATTTAAATTAGCTTCGAATAAATAAACTAATAAATAAGTATTACGGGGGAAAAAACAAAAACGAACAAAAAATACCTTAAACGAAATTAAAAATTTAATATTCTCGACTTCATTATATAACGCAGCGAGTATTTCCGATAAGACATCAATTTTAACAGAGCCGTAAAAAAGCTTCAATAACGACGCGTCTCATAAAAATCGCTAAATTAGAGTAACCACGGAACCTGTATATCCATCGTTAAAAAAACGATCGCTATCAGGTCGCCAAGTCCGCACAAATGTCTGCTGGAGACGTCGTTTTGCGGGAGTGTTTCCACTTTGGCAAACACCTTGATCGAACCATCCAAGCCCGAGACGGACGACCTCGCCAAGATACTGTTGCAACGAGAGGAGGACTCGACGAAGGCAATGATACCGGATAACGTGCGTGTGCCCATAGTTGGGGGAAATCTGAAACCCGATCCATTGGATATGCCGAGACGTAGGGGAAGGGAGGAACGCAAAGAGATCTTCAAGCGCGAAGTCGAGATCACTAAGAAGGTGCTCAAAAGAGTCAACATCGAGGTGAGAGCGATCGTGTTTATTCTCTAATTGAAATCTATTCGAAACTGCGATGCGAGAAGGTACAGAGGGAAAATTTATGATTAAAGCAACCCTTGTGTTTTTTATTTAGGTCGAACGTTTCAGAATAATCGTGGAATTCGTATAATAGTTACGACGTACTATAATTGTTTGTTGCGTGCACAGATGGTTACGCAACGTATATATTAAATGCAATTTTTGGTAAAGCAATTACGAGTACGATCGAGGTCGATTGTTTCGGTACTTGTTGATCGAATCAGAACACGTCTATTATCCAATTATACGATATAGCTACTAATAATTTCATAAATACCAAGATTGTATCGTATCAATTTATATTTAGAATAGGGTAAATTAGGCCATTTTAGGAATAAGACGAACCACGTATAAAGCCAATCATAGTTAAATAAGTACTCGAAAGACGTTCTTTAGATTATTTAAATTAGTTTATCGTGTATGGTGAAGGATTTTCATGTTTGATGAATGTCTAAAAATAAGTAATTTTAAAAAGAATATTTGTCCTTGCCCTGATTTCTACTTAATAGAGACCTAAAAATTCACGAACTAATTTATATCGAAATCTTTATTGGTTAATGCGAATCATTCAATCTAGATTATCCTTCGTGTTCGATAATTTTGAACGTTATAATTTAAAATTATCGTTCGTTAAAGATAAATACTACTTTTTGTAATAAATTAATATTTATTTGTATTTACAATTTTTATTAAAACTTATTTTATTCTAAATTATTAAATTTCAAATTTAAATTTTGATATAAATTCAAGGTTTATTATATTTTACTTGCAAAATCTTATGTCCATAGATAACTGGAATGTTTAGATTGTTTGAAGGTTTATTGGATAGTTAATTTAACTTATTCAGAAGTGTCGGTAAATTTTCGTGGAGTAATGTTAACGTTTTCCTGAAGTTGTTAGTGCATAACTGACTAAGCATCTACGATTATTACTTCTAATCTGAGTTTCAAAGATCGTAAAGCTTTTGTTCAACCCAAGAATATTATTTTGTATAAATAACATATCATCGGTGTACGAACATATAATAGTAAAATATACTTTGACTTAAATTATAGTATAATTTTATAATTCTATAATTCTATTAAATATAAAATTAAGATTAAAATCAAAAAGCCTCGTCTTATTTGATTTTTAATTTTCAATCTTGGATAAAATAAAAATGCATCAAAGCTCAGAGTTTCAATTAATAATATTGTATAATTTTAATTTATGTTTATTTCAAATTATTATAGAATAATGTCGTATATCTAAGAATTTTATATTCGGATAAATAATAAAAATTTCTAAAAAAAAAATAAAAGTAATAAAAAATAATACTCGTAAAAAGTATCTAGTTATAAATTTAATCAGAATATCGAATCACATCGAATAGAATGGAATAGGATAATAGAATATTAACTAATTCTCGAATACTAATTAGCTATTTAATTAATAACAAAATTATTTCGATAAATTATTAAACATTTTTAGTTCATAAATTAAAAATAATATGATATAGTCAATACTACTGAAATTGATATTGAAAAAAAATACTTTAAATAAAAATTTACTATAATTACATAATTAAGAGAACCATGAAGTGATTGACCTATTAAAAATTGAATTAATTAATTCTGCCGATGTTGATATATTTTCATAAATTTTGTAGCAGTGTTAATATAAATGGATAAAGAAATAATAATAAGATAATTATTATAAGTAACAACAGAAATCCATTATATTTACGATTTTAAGAAAATAAATATAATAATCTTTTCTAATAAATCAAAATTTACTGCTTCATAAAAAGATTATTCGATTTTATGGATGGATATTTTAATGTTATAGGTTGAGGATTGAGGATATTTATAGAATTAAATAAATACTAAACTATATATGATTTTAAATATTAAATAATTATTATGAAGAATATATAATTATAAAGAAAAATATAATTCTCAAGATAGTAAACTATGTAATTTATTAACAAGACATATAATTTTGTTGAAAATATTGAATAAGTGTACGAATGAAACAATTATTTTATTGAAAGAATATAATTATTATTTTTATTATTAAATAAATATTAAGAAGCTTTTATTTTATTTAAAAATATTATATTGGCTATAATAATAAATACGTAAGTGTCATAAATTCAAAAAGATGTAACACTTCATTTTTATAAATTTCTTTTAAAAAATGAATTATCTTTCACACTCTAATTCACTTTTTCTTTTCATTGCTTGATATCTTGAAAAATTTGAAAAATTTCACTAGATTTTCTATGTTATAATGATAAAAATTTGGCTGATCGATAACTCAAATATTACATATAAAAATGTATTGAAAAAATTTTTTTTTAAAAAAATATTTTAGTACCTTAAATTTAATTCAAAATAATTGATATGAAGAAACTACGTCAAACTTTATTATAACATACTTTACTTTCATAACAAATTCCTAAGGAAAACTTATAAAGTTCATAGTTCATATAGTAAAAATTAATTTGTTATAAAATTAAGCGAAACTAGTAATCTATTAAGTATAAATTTTAAATCTAATATCTTTCAACAAGTAGCTGACAATATACTTATATTTAGTTCACCTTCGTATAAATAGCCATAGTAATTTATAAATATGAGAAATTCTTCTCTCGATATCCGTACGGAACCCAATTCGACAAAATTAGATACAATTAAATCAATATCTAATTTGAGAACTATTATTACTGCGGTCTTGAAATAAAAACCCTCTTCATCAGGTACCGATAATAAAACTCCCCAAGGAAGCCGACGATGACTCGGGCAAGTCTGAAATCCAAAAGCCAGTAACTCTCGACTTAAACGACACGAGTAAAATGAGTCTGAGTACGTCTCCATCGATGACCGGAAGTGGTAACATCAGCGGTGGTATTTACGCCGATACTCCAAAGCTTTCGAGGCACCAGAAGGTACGAGATCTCGAAGGATCGAGAACACCGAGTCCATCTTCCGTGTCGAGAAAGAGTAGCTTTGCTTCGCTTTTCAAGGTAGATATGTCGAAATAAGTCGGTGCAATATTATTATAATGTTTAAATTGAATTGTTTCCGCGTGTATTTATAACTATTGTTAATTAGTTATTGATAGTTTGTCGAAAGGATGGGTAATTATTGTTGAAATTATGTATGAGTATTTGCTGTTGGAAATATTCTATTAAATTTATTTTCATATATTCTATATGTACGATTATATTACAATATAAAATTGTAGATTGAAATGGTTGATTCGGAAGATCTTTTTAAAATGAATTAGAATAAAAATCCGAATCAAATAAAATGTTATATTATAAATTTTAATGTTTAACGATAAATTAAACTTTGAATAGACGTTCTTAAATTTTCACATGTTTTTTGATAAGAAAATAAATACATGACAAATTATTTTTTATATTAAGAATTAATTTTATTTTTCTTGTTGGTAATTAAATTATTTTGCATGTTTTTCATTATATTTTAATAATATAAATAATAATTTTATTCATTAATGCATGTCTTTACGAGTATTGAGTTATTTACGAGTATTTCTTGTTATTATAAAAATAGAAAATCTTGGTTTTGAGAAAATTTAAACCATAGTATAATATAGTTTATAATTAAACTTCTCTATTGGAATGACTAAATTAATTTTTATTCAAATTTATGTAAGATTCATGCATGATTGACTTTACTTGACTTTTTTATTTCATGAAAATTTTAGCAATCGTAACTTTAATTATTGTTCAGAAAAACTTTTTAATTAATTTTGATATTTTCAATATTATATGGAAAATATTTGAATTTAAAAGAAAAATACGTATATTTTTCTTTCTTGTAATTTTTAAATATGTACATATTTAATTTTTAAAAATAAATAATTTTTTAATTATAAAATACTTAATAAAAATTTATTTTCATTAACATTAATAAGATTTTTATTTAATAAAAATAACTTTGATCTTATTTTTCAAATGAGTTACATAATATATTATACGTCTTCTATCTAAAACCTATAAAATATTAAAGCTTTTCTCTATGCGCTTATATTTGATATAGATAAATATCTTATTCAGCTTGCATTGAAAAATTTATGAAGTAAAATTTCTATTCACAAACTTTTTAAATTTTTATTGAAATAAAATATATTTTTAACTTTAAAAATATATTATAACTTTCAAAAGTTATAATTGAAATTTATCCATTCTCGTACGAAATAAAATAAAATTTTTTTGTATAATATGTATTGACTTGGATTGCTCTAATTTTCATATAGAAATAAATATTATTTTTATGATTTTTATTGAAGATATATAAATATGTATATTACTTGCTATTTAATTAAATTGTATATATATATATATATAATTAAAAAAGTGTATATTTTACAATGAAGAAGCAACTGAGAAGATTAGAATACAAAATATGAAACTATATAGATATGAATTATAATATATAAACTTATGTATAATTTGTTGTACTTAATTACATTGCCTTTTTATATTTATATTTAAGATTTAACGAATAATATTTTATTAATAATGTAATTTATTATCTGTAATAAATTTTAAATAATTTAATCGTCTTAGTTTTAGTCTAAATATTTTAAAACTTAAACCCCCATTTATTTGAAAAGTTCAAAAGGTAAGCATAAATATTCACTTGATTATTAGATTCAAGTAAAACACTCAAACATCGAATCCTTGAATATTTCTGATAAAAATTTTTAACTAACATTGTTATATTTTATTGAGATTATTAAAAAAATTTTAATTGTGTTTTATAATAAAATAAATCACATGCTTATTAAAAATCTTAAAATATCACTGTAGTAAAAATATATCAACAATTATATTCTTGAAAAATTAATTATTTTACTTGTGAATTTATTTTATGTATAAATTATGAAAAGAATGTTCACATTAAACTTAATTTTTTGAATATTATTACCACATTATAAAAATAAAAGTAGTTAATATGGAATAAGAAATGTGAAATTTTATTTATAAAAATTTACAATCAATTGTTTTCATGCATCAACATATTTAGTATATTAAAAATTAGCAGTTTTTATATTGCAAATATAATTAAATAATTTCTATTAATGAATGTTTACTTTTAATAATGACAATAGACTAAATATACTAACCTGAATTCAGTTCGATTGAATGCAATATAATCATTTAATATTTTCATAATTTTGATATATTCAAGTATACACATATTATTTATAAATAATATGTTTTGTTATGTCTGATATATTGTTACCAATTTGTATGGAAATATTCTCGCTCGATTTAATCATGAAATTTGAGTAAATAAGTTAATATAGGTTCAGATTTTGCACCTACCGAAATTAGTAACTTATCAAATAATTATAATCTTCGTACATAAATTTGTTAATAATAAAAATAATAACACGAGTAAATTATTCTCACGTGAAATATTTATAAAAATTTAAGGTTCAAAATTGATCATATATTCATTGTATATATATTACTTTAAATAATAGAAGATTTTAGTCATTTTGATATGTACTAGATTATTTTTAATTTATATCATATATAGTTTATTAATCATTTAATTATATTGATTTATTAAATTGAATTATATTCTGAATATATCTTATTTTCTACATATTAATTATATTTATTTATAGTATAAATTTAGAACTCTGAAGCATTTTTAAACACTTTAACTATACTATATAGGTAGTATTATATATTATTAAATAGCACTAAACATATTTTAATTTTTAAAATCATTTTTATAATAAATTCTTAAATTTAAAACTAGAATACAAATAAAAGTATACTACATTGCAAAGATATATTCATATTTCACTTTCAGAATAAATTTATCAGCATATTACATTTAACCAAGCTTCCTTTTTAGAATTTTGAAAAACGCATTGTACTAATTAAACAATATGATTAAAGTTCGATAAGCGTACATTGTTATTATTTCTTTTCGCTTCACATCATGTATCAATGTACATTATTCATTATTCATAGTTGTTAATAATTTTATCTTCAATATTAATATTTTAAATGTTTCAATCTAAAATACATTTATAATTTCAAAGCATGATTATCTATTAACACGTTTTTTAATTTGTATCTAATTCACTTTATCGCTAATTTTTACGTTTATTGTTATGTTTAAATATTTTACATCACTCGTGCATCGTGCAAAATATTCTTTTCTTATTAAAATTATAACAAAACGCCTTATAATTCGAGATTTTATATTTTTGCTGTGTTTAAGTAATTTAGATCATTTTAAGTAATTTAAAAAAACTTCTAGCAGAGTAAATAATTTCCAATGTATTTCACAGGACGATAACGTTCTATAACCCAAAATCCAGTCTACTCCCAAAAGACGAAACGTAGATACACCAAAAATAACCGATAACGTACCTAATCTAATAAATCGTAATTTCCTTTTTCAACACCCACGGAAACCCCAAATGAAAACAAAAAGGGTCGAATCGACGGTCAGGACTCCCCGACAACGAGTTGTTCGAGACGTCCGAGCCTTGCCAGCAGACTCAAAGACACCGCCGAGAGTCTGCGCAGTAGATCCAAGAGCAGAGAGCGTCCGAGCTCCAGCGAAAAGTCTCCGGGTGGGAAGAGGTCCGAGTCCAGGAGTCGAACGGGTAGCGTCTTCTCCTCGACGCTGAGTCTCTTCAAGAAGCGCGAGAGGAAAAAAAGCGGAGATGGAAGTACCGGTACGCCTGACACGCTGGACGGGTCTCATGGCAACCTCGACAGTATCGGGAACGTCGAGTTCACCTTCAATCAGCAGAACACAGTAATTACTTTCGAGCTTGGAGCTCTTTGTATCGTATGCTTGCAAATGCTGACAAAACGAGGCTTTGTTTGATATCTTTATGTTTCATTTTTAATCTTAGATAAAATAAAACGAAGTTCGTAGTTTTAGCGGAAAATATAACGGAATGGTTAATTTAAATTTCCGCTTATCCTACATTTCTTGTTGAATACTCGCTTAAAAGAAAAAGCTAAAGTTTTATTAAAACTGCAATCATCTTAAACGTAGATTTACGTAATTCTCAGCTTGAAATATGTATTACAGCCAACAAGACCAAGTCGAAAAGAGGACGTAATTTTCATAAGCCTCTACGGGGAGAACGACGAGTTTAGAAACCAAGAGGAGACTCCACTGCCCCAGAAAAATTTGTCGATATCGCTCGAGAGTCCAACCAAATTCTTTCAAGATAACGACGCGTCCAGTCCTCAGCAAACTTCGGCGAATATCGTATGCACCGACGTCACGATCGAACATCACCGTAAATCTGTACGTGAATATCATAAAAAGATATTACGCAAAAGCACTATGATATACTCGTTAAATAAAATTTTTATTCTGATTCATCGTATAAAAAAAGTAAAAGAAATATCCAATTTAAATAAAAGTTTTTTTTTATTTTAATTGTGGGTTAAAATTTTATTGTAGCTCATTTTAAAACATCTGTTTTTATGTTATGAAAAATTAGTTGAAAGATATTATTCTAATATAAATTTATAAATACATCGTTTTTTGCATATTAAACTATGTTTTAAAAAGAATTCAGTCAGCAAAATATTTTACTAAGTAGATATGAAATTTGTGAATTTTCTTAATAGTCGTCTTTTCAAGAACTTTATTAATTTAAATTTATATATTTAAATTTATATGCTTCAAAAATTAATGAATAATATGAATTAAATTGTTTAAATTTTAAGCTAACATATAATGTTTAATTTTTTCTTTTGTATAAAAAAATAGAGAAGGAGTGAAAGGAGAAACAGAGAAAATGTAAGAATTTCATCTTCATCCGGTGATAGTATAAAAATGCCAGAAAGTAACTCGAAAGATTTGCAAATCACGGAAACCACAGATTCTAAAATTATATCCGATGATGTTGAAGATTCTACGATTTTTAGGTAAATTGATAAATAGTTTCTTTGTATCGATTTTTCTATTAATTTGATTAAATTTCATAGAGTTTTTTATCAAATGATAAAATTGCTAATTTTTTTTTCTTTGTAAAATTGATTATTCCGATAATACGATTGTTTTTCAATGACTACATTTTTAAAAATTTTTTAATAAATGCATAAAAATAAAATATGTAACATTGGTAGCTTAAACAATGATATATTAAAATATATAGATTAATAAGTATTTAGAATTTTTTATAAATATTTGAGTTATTTTACTAACTATTTCGTCTAACAACTAAATTGAAACCAAAAATTTTCAATAATTTGTACGTATTGAATTTAATAAATTGATCGAAACGTTTACTTATAAATTTTCACTGTATAACACTGAGTTTTCTAAATTAATAAAAACGTTGAATATAAGAAAAATCGACCGAATCTGGAAGAAAATTAAATATTAGTTTGTAAAATTAACACTTGTAAATTCGTCTAATATTTGATATCGATAAAGTTGACTGAAATGTAAAAATTAAACTTATTCTATTTACAAATACGTAATTTTTTAATCTAACTAGATAAAAATACAATTTTTCTATTCATTATATAAAAAGTTTAAAAAATGTATTAAAGCTCTTTTTACTTGTAAGTTTTTTTATAACGTATTATTAATATACTATATTACTTTAGTAAATAGAAATAATTCAAGTGACAGAATTTGTTCTTAAAAGTGTTCGTAGTTTATTACTTTAATCGGTAAATGATTTGTTTTCTTATACAAGAGAAGCTATTTTTAAATGATATTTTAAAGACCTATAATTTCACACGATTAAACATAATAATTCTCTTGGAAGTTATCAACCACCTTCCGAGAACAGAGAAGATGCAAGAAATCAAAGAATGTCGACAAGTTCGTCGAGGGATTCGATCGGCAAGAAGCCTGACATCGTCAAACCCGAGCGCAAGAGCAAAAAGCACTCGTCTTCTTCCTCCACAAAATCCGCGTCGCAGACTTCGCAACTGCCATCCAAAATCGAGGTGAACGGCAAAGTCTCGAATCTCGCGACTGATCAAGAAAAACCAAATAACGAGTTAATTTTACCGGAACAACCGCTCGCAAAAATGCCGAGCGTTATTTCGGATCTAGACCATAATAGTTCTGAATCAGAACGTGATTCCGAGATCGATTTTATCAGGAACAAAGCCGAGAAAGGAATAAAGGAGTTACCGGACGAGAGAAAAGGACTATGCTACGAGGAAAGTTTCGAGGAGGATTTGCCATACGTGCCAACGACACTACCCTTAGAAAAAAGTGTCGCTATACCAATATTACCCGTCAAACAAAGGCTTCAGGATGTCAGGTTATACTCGCTGAATATTTTTCGACCCTTATTCTTTATCGATGGTTCGATTATACAATTTTTACGCGTAGCCATTCGTCTGCTTATACATCCATTTATTTTTATAAATTTATAGTTTATACTTATATTTATCGATGCATCGAGTAATTACTATAAGATTTATTTTTTATCGATATTTATTATCGAAGTTCAAATTACTTTATTTCCCGATCCATCGATACATTTACCCTTATCGATCATCGATTTTGAACCCGTAAATATTCCGAAATAAATCTTCCATCATCCGAAATAATTCCGCTGATTTCAGAATGATGCCGATCGATAGGCCGCGATCGACGACGCCGATCAACCCAACGCTTCTCGACGAGTTTATAATGCACACGTCCCACGAGGACCAACAGCGGCGCACGGACAAGATGAAAATATCGCTTCCACGCGAAGATAGCTTCAGGTTAAAGTCACCCTACAAGTTAGGTGGACACAACAGTTTCAGCGAGTTCGCCGGACGCGTCCCGGGTTCCGGTCGCAGCCTCAGCTTCACCAAGTCGCCGAGTCCACCGCCTTTGCCACCTCGAGCTCCAACGACGGTCCTGACAACCGTGTCGACGTCGGTGGCCGGACCCAGACCGGCTAACTGGATCAACTTTGAGGAAATACCGGAAAAGCGAAAACCGCCCAAGAGGATACAGACGATACCCAGGCTCGAGGAGAACCCGAGAACGCATTCGCAGCCTGGAGCCGCAAATGTGGTAGGACGATGATGATCGCACCTATTTTTATTTTTCCTGAAGCGGGATAATCCGTTCGATTGATAATTGACTTAAATTCCCGAACCGAGCAGTGAAGTTGTGCTAACGGTCCGGTAGCTTAGATGATGAAACAGCATAAATTTAGGAAAAGTGTACGCTTGGTGGTCGAAAATAAATACTCTAGATACTTCTTGGAACGAGAGTTCTGTCGTTCAAATATGTGAGTGGATTTATCACTCCAATTGAAGGCCTTCTTAATCTAGTAGGTGAGTGAAAGTCGCTATTCTTTAATTGAAGTGAAATTATAGCCTCGATGTTGGCCGAAAGTGGAACATGAACTTCAAAAGAGTGACTTCACGCTAAAACTGGAGAGTATTGTATTATGACAATTTTATTTTCGTTATAACGTATCATTTGTTTTTAAGTATTTATTTTTATTTGTATCGTATCCATTAACTATTTCTTTATTACCGTAATCATTTAATCATCTATTCAAAATCACAACTTTGTAACGAGGATATGATATATAACGAGAGTATCGTTTCACCGTTTGAAAGTAGTATAAATAAAATCGTATTTATTTTAAGCGCTTATATTCAAAATAAAGTTAAAAAATGTTACAGTTAATAATAAAGATGAGTTTATTTATTTCCAGAAATATGGCATATGATAACATTTTTTAACCATTCTATTACTTATTGCTTAGCCAAACTAAATTAGCGTAATAATTTATTTATACTTGATGTATTAGCGTAGATATTTTTGTTTTATTTGGATATTTATTCTACAGCATGTATTTAATCATTTATTTTAGCGCTAATTAAATTTACATTAAACTTTGATACAACCTAATTTTTTAACGCTAGTAAAAAAGACTAGTGTTTACGTACATAAATACTTTAATAACAAAATGTAAAACTATATGTAGCATATATTGTATGTATATATTATACATTATACTATACATTAAAATTAAGATCTTTATAATTAGATAATTCAACATTAATATTAAAATACTGGTTAATTAAGTTTTTATAAGTTCTTTTATTATTTATTTCTACTTTATGTAAGAACCATAGTTATAAGAAAACATCGTTTAGAAAGAAAATAAAGACAGAAAAAGAGACAATGACTCGTATTGTAATGTACCTTTGTATATACGTTTTCTTTGATGCTTTTGTCATAAAAAATTATTTTAATATAGATTTTAATAAATAACGTACAATAAGAAAGGAAAAAGTAGATAGATAAAAAATATTATTAATACTAATCGTAAATGATATCTTTGTAACTGAAAGCGTTAAATTGTAATTGCTTGTGTTGTGCTTTTTTTAAAATTATTGTCGAGTTAAAAGTCGCAAATATTCGTATCTTCGTAGTAATATAGAAAAACCGAGTTCACTCGAAACAAAATATATTTAGTTATAAGTAAAAAAAGTTTTTAATAAAAGGATAAAAATAAAAACAATGTAACACTAATACAAAATTGTCGCAAGACGCTTCTAATTACTATTTTATTTCCCATCAAAATTCAAAATCATATTTTTTACCTTTTAGCGATAATTACTTTGACGTATTTAATAAAATTAATCACATATTTTATTGATAGCACATAAAATTCATCGAACGAATTGGAAATTTAATTTAATTAAGTCTCGAACGTTTCACACTCCAATTGCAATCGATACACGGAAACCACGAAGCAGATCAGAAATCTCTATAAAAAATTCAATTTGCCCATTCATCGCTTTACCTCCCCACGTTTACGAAGTTCAAAGGAAATCCGTTAAAAGAATCTCGACATTATGACTTATAAACCTCTGTTCATTCAACCGATCTTACAGTATGCAATAATTTAAATCGATTAAAACATCGCAAGATAATAAATAAATATAAAAAAAAGTCCCGCAGGAAACTCTTAACTCAGTATCAGGTATCAGAGAATTTATCTTCGAAGGCATAACAACAAAACTGCTCCGTAAATCTAAAACCTCGATCTCGCTCTCAACGAAAAAAAAAAAAAAAAAAACAAAAATCACAACTCCGACCTCCTTAACACTCGCCTCGAAATTACAGGGGCAGTACAGTTACGTGCAACCGGAAGAATGTCGATGCGAGTGTCACGAGGAGTCGAGACGCGCTTCGCTGCAACGCGACAGCGGCGAGTCCAAGGAATCCCCGGTGACTTGTAGCGGCAACAACAGACCCGGCGGTAACACCGGGAGTAGCAGCAACGGCGTCTGCAACGGTGCAAATTGTTCCGCGAACGCGGATCGCAGCAGCGTTGTCAGGTAAAGAGCACGCAACGGATCTTGTCCATTTTTCACCGGGAAAAATATGTAAACACGATAAAAATATGTAGAACGATATTTAGAGCATATGACTTAGTTTTGTGGGTCTCGCTGGCCGGAAGTGGGATTGTATGGTTTTTATTTCGAGATGTGGTTGTTGATTCGTTGCTCTGGAATCTTTCGAGGAGTGAACGTTTGGGATTTTATGTTTGACTCGATTCGGTACGGGAGAGAAATTACGACTCGTTTTTAGCGATGTATGTTTTGACTTTTAAATTCTTTGCGAGAGCTCAATTTTGGTTTGTTAAAAAACTTTTACGAATGTTTTTAAACTTCCGAATAAGATATGTAAAAATTTAAATGAATGAAAGCTATAAATTATTCTTGATTTCCAAAAGTAACATTTCACTTCGAGGAATTCTAGAGCAGTTTATTCGGATCGATTTATATTTTTGTTTTTCCAACTGAAAAATTATTTACTTTTTAGACATTATTTACCGTTTATATGGTACATACATTTTTTCGGATTGTTTCTATAACTAAAACATTTCACAAGAAATATTATAGTTTAAATATTGTTTCAACGTCAATTTATGATTTTTATTCTTTATGTTTGAACAAAAAAAGTATTTCAATAAATTAAAAAAATTTTTATGACTTCTAATATAATTATTCTTTAACTTGAAGGTATAGGTAATCGATAATAAGTTATTTATAAATCTGTATTACATACTACAAAATATTCGATTTAATTTATAGAAATAATTATCTCGTTTTTTTTACTTTATAGAAAAAATGTAAACGTTACGACTTTTAAAAAGCAACAGTTTTTATTAGAAGAATAATTAAATGATTTTATCAAAATATTTTTTTATCGAAAATTACTTATATTATTTAAAAAAGAATGGATTTTTAACATTTTTTAGTAAATTAGATAATACTTGAAAAAAATTTTGTTTAAACTAGAAACAATCAAACCTTAAATACTTGGTATATGTAATAAATAAAACCTTTAATGTATACATTCCTTATATTTTTCTTCTTCGATATATTAGTAATTTAATCTAAATATAATCAATGTATTTTATGTTGCATGTAAATTGAAAAAATATAAATTTAGAGGATACTGCACCGCATGCTTTGTACTTCAACATTATTTTCAAAATTATATTTTTATACGATAGTTTTTGTGGAGTAATTATGGGAAAAATTATTTTCGTAATTTAAAAGAAGCATGGATCAAAGTTAATCGAAAAATTTCCTAAAAGAATAGCTGAAGATAAAAATAGAATTCATAGTATTGGATAGAATTTTGACGCTCGGAATCATGATTTGTTGTTGTAATTATAATTTTGATGGAAAATTAGTCAATGAATAGCAGAGTAGTTGCACTTAGAAAATACTCGTAAATTAAAACGAGATTTTTTTCTTGTTGCATATAACTAAGGAGAACTTCGCCTTATTATTGTAAGTAATATAATACAATAATTTTTCAAGTTTAGAAAAAAATATTTACTTTTCTGCTTATGAACATAAAAAAATGACAAGCTTATATCACCATATGCATAACTTATTTACATTCTAACTTGCATTCATTAATCTGACATCTTTATTAATAATCGAAAAAAATATGTTTTCGTATTTTTCCCAATGAATTTCATTATATTAATACAGTTCTAGTTCTTAAAGGATCCATAAAAGTATAGTATTGTGCGTTTATCTATTAAATAAATTTGGTAGTTATTCAATTCAAATATAAAAAAGTGTCAATCGTTAAAAAATTAATATTTTATTTTATTAAACAATTAAAATAAATTTTATGTATCGATTATTGGTGGTAGAAATATTTTAATATAAATTCTTATTACACGAAGCTTCATTTTTCCAATTTCTATGTCAAAGAATTTCAGCTAGATATTAAATCTTAATTTAAGCCTCGATTTTTCCCCTCTATAAATTTCTTTGTAATTTCACATACCCCAAATAATTCAATTATTAACTTTTGCCTCTTGTAAATCGTAAAACATTATTAATAAAGATCCAGAATACAATACATCATGCAATACGCGATCATCGCATACTTAATATTGCAACACACTCGGTATATCACTTATCGAATATTTACAGTAAAATTTGTCGAGATAATAAATTAAACGGACGACAGCGAACAAAAACAGCAACAACTACAACAACCGGATAGAAAGTAACGCTTTCCGAATGAAAAATGGTAAAGGTCCTTTGCCAATGTTCCTGTAGCGTGTGATAACTGTGGGCCTGGGGTTGGGGGGGATAAAGTCGAGTACCAATCGCCGGTGATCCATTAGAAATCTGCTTCTGTATTTCCAGTGACAACAGCTCACGCGAGTGCAGCATCAGCGCCGAGTACACCTCGGAAGGACATGTAAACAATCGCTCGTACGACACCATAGAAGTGAAGCCTTTCGCGATGGATCTCGACGTCAGCTCCAATAGGTCTAGTATCATATCTCAGGAAGAGACTGAAGACGAGCATCAGTAAGAATACGGAAAGATTAAGAGAGGTTGTTTCGGTCGGTGATTCGGAACATCGGAAAACTCTGTTACTCGAAACCATGAAATTCTATGGATCGGGTTCACTTATACATATGAATACAATTTTGACCTGAAGTAATTTTATGATAATTATGGTAATTTAACTTGCAATAAATAAACCCTCGTATAGGCTGATCATAAAATGATCGATTTTTTTTAAGTTGCGGATTTTTAAAGATTGTATTTTCATTTATGATATTTTTTTTTATTTCTTTGTTATTACTATGATTGGTCAACGTATCTTTTAAATATGTAACATTGAGTTTACGATATGTTGGATTACTTTGAAATTACAAATTCGTATATTCAAGAAACTTATTTCTATTGTTTACTGAAAAATTATTTTATATATTATATTTATATACAAGTACTTATCATCCGTATTATAAAATTTTGGAACACGAAAAAGTTTTTACATATTTAATCTTGCAAGATCTTGAAAATACTAAAAATTCTTGGTTGAACAAAAAATTAAAAAATAATAAAAACAAATATAATTTAATTTGCTTATATATTTCTATCTTTGTACTGCGAAAACTATAAGAATATTTAAAAGTTTAATTGTAAATGATTATTCGTATTGCAAATGTAAACTCAGATAAAAAAATAACTTACTTTATAAAAGTATTTCATTATTTAACATACAATATTCAAATTAATAATAATATACATAATAGGAAATAACATTTTAAATTCTAAATTATGTGTAGGTTAATAATATTTTAAATTTACGAATAAACGTGAACTGAATTTCAGAATTTTAATGAATATCTACATTAAAATTTTATTTAACGAAGAAAAGTCATTTAGAATTGTAAATAAATACATAATTTTATATTAAATTTTAGGTATCATCTATAGTATTAAATTACTAATAAGTTGTTTGTTAAAAAAAGGTTTCTTGAATTTATGAATTTTTTTAATGAACTGATATATAAATAAGTGTAATTTAAACTAATTTTCAAAAAAAATAAAAAAAAACATTTTTTACTAAATCATTATTGATGCACTATTTAAAAGTGCGTTTATTCTTCATCAGTATTAGCAAGTAAAAATATAAAAATATTCTATTATTAATTATTGACGTTTGTAGTACTTAATTTGTTCTCAAATCTCTTTTGACTTCCAATCGTATAATCGCCAAATTCTAGTAAAGGCATTTTTTCATTTCTTAGTCAAATCATTACTATAAAAAATTGAAACTTTTTTATATTATGCATAGCTCCAATTTTATAAATAATGTGTAGTACGGTGAAATTTCGAAGGTTCATTAATCTAAATTTTTAAATCGTATACATAATTTATAAATATTTTCGAATTTAATGTTTCATAAAAATAATGAAAAGTAGATTCGATTAAATACAAAATTTTATAAGTTATTTATACAAGATTTATTCACACAGTAATAATAAAAATATTACAGTTT
This sequence comes from Dolichoris vasculosae, assembly GCA_018907195.1. Classification (NCBI taxonomy): domain Eukaryota; kingdom Metazoa; phylum Arthropoda; class Insecta; order Hymenoptera; family Agaonidae; genus Dolichoris; species Dolichoris vasculosae. The sequence goes on from JACCHY010000020.1 coordinate 38,227, forward strand.
TATAGAAATCGATAATTAACCATAATTTTTATTGTATTAGTTTTTATAAAATTATATATTACTAATTTAGCAATAAGTTCGAATTAAAATATAATATTATTCATACGCAATAATTAATTATTAATTTATCGATAAAATACACGATTTTGCGAAAAATAAAAAAATACAAATATTGCACCGTAAAAATATTAATACGTATAACGTAATATGTATCCGAAATTTTACCGCACATCACTAATGTTAAGTATTCTCGAGTAAAACGTATAGCTTATAAAGAGAAAAAAAACTTATGAAATATAATACTTATAATAGAAAAACGAGAAAAAGTCGTTTTCGGCTGCTTCTTTTGCTATTAAGAATTTCATTGTTGTAATATATATAATATATATAAATTAATTATTACTATTATACTTTAAACTTAAGTATCGACTGATTTTTGCTTTTATCGAACATTAACACACACAAATACACAAAAGAATAAGATGGGAAGAATATGTACACATTATTGAACCTCGTGCTTATTATTTGTCACGAACCTTGTATTCAATTATTTTATTCAACATTTGTAAATAGAATAATTAAGAAGAGATTATATCACAAATATCGAAAGGGAAACAAATCGTCGCAATGTTCGACATTTCTCTTCTATTTTTAAGCAAAACATATTTTCTGTGCAAGCTGATCAAAACTTCGTTATCAATTAAGAAATATTTAACTTTAAAAGTTGATTAAAGCAACTCACCGAAATGAACAATTATTTATTTTATATCCATTCTATATTTGTTAAAATTTTTTCATTTTATTTTTTTGAAAGAATTCTTTGAAAGATTTTTGATTTCTTATGTATCTAAAATTTTTATAAAACTTTATCGTACAAAAAATTGAATGTAATAATAAATTTGAATTTTAACTAACATTTGAAAAATCCTAAATATTAATAAATAATATTAAAGAAAATTTATAAAACTATGGACAGTCTTGATTAATTTTTTCTCAGATTATTTATTAATAGCTTGCAAAATACGTTAAAGTAAACAAAAGCAATGAAGAAAAAAAGAAAAGAATTTGTCATCATTTTATCATGAGATAGAAACTACATAATATTATAAGTAAAAAAAAACTATTGTAATTAGTAATCTAATGAAAAAATGCTATTGAGTAAAACTGAACTTTATTCGTCATCTTCTAATAATTTTAAATATGTAAGTATAAACATACAAATTGTTATCGAAGAAGCACAAAGTAGTAAGACTTTCAAGGAGAGCGTTTGTTAAACATATTGATAAAAAAAATAAGAAAACTAAAATAAAAAACAATTTTTGTATTAAATTTTTTGTTAATCGTTATATATACAACAATTTTAGAAAGGCCAAATTAGCTTTTATAAAAATTTACAATTGAAGTGTCTTAGTTGTTTCGATTTATAAAGAATATTTAATTTTTTCCTGCTTTTTTGTATAAAAATTGTTATGAAAAAAATGACAGAAAATTAAAAAAAAATCTTAATCATTTGTCTATTTGAAAATATACTCAATGGCATTTTTTCGATACGATGTCTTTTCCTTTTTTTGACGCTTAACGTTTTTCGAATCGAGATAAAAAAACTAAAATATTAAAAGGTTAAAACACAAATAATAGATATTTATAAAAATCGCATTTTGACCTCTTTTGAGAGTCAACTACTCCCAGGGGTATCAACGAGAAACTATGCTGTGTTCAGAAAAGAGTACTAAACAAAGTCTTTAGACGTATATAATAAAACGTCATAAGTCCAGAAATCCTTTAACCACGAATTATTATTACCACGGACCGACCGCATTTTGGAATTGACGTATTAGTATCAGCTCTATAATCGCTTCCTTTCACGCATATTAATAAACAACAATGTTGATAAGTAACCGACTCAATAAAATACTGTAAAATATATTCTGTAGGGTCTTGTTCATCTAAAGAGCAATATTAAATTTGTTACATGGTACAAATTGTAATCCAATGTGTTACATTGCTTCAGTTCTTCCCCTTTATTGTATTTTGATTTATCGACAATTTAATATTTTCATTTTAACTGTAAATTTAAAAAATTGCGATATTATAAACTAATTATTAAACTGTAAAACAGTACAAAAAAAAATTAATTATATACTGGATGATATTTTTACTATGGCATCCTTTTTTACCGACGCTTTGCTTTTTAGTATAATTCAAGTACTCATGGTTACATGTACATATATTTAAAATTTTGAATTCTAGAAATAGCAATATATTTTTAAAAAATGTTTTTTTGTTTGAATAATTATTAGAAAAAATGATTAATTGTCGATAAAGCAGAAAATTATTTTAAAAGAACTTTATAAAATGTCACTATTTAAGAACATAGCAATGATACATACACATATAAAAAGAAAATATTGCTCGAATAGAATCATAATGTTTTGGCTTGGCATTATTTCCCTATGGTTAATCAACTATTTAGCAACGATAAGAATCAACATAATATTTCATTGCACTATAATTATTTTCACTATAATTTAAATAGGAATGTAATTAGTTTAAGCATAAAACAGTAAAACTGTATAAGTTTTCTTAAAAGAACTGATAAAATATGTTTTCAAATTTTACGAAATGAAAAAAGTTCCAATATCGCAGTTTTTTCCATGAAATAAATGAATTAATATGTGGTTTGGTATAAAAAAACGCAATAAAATTTTTTTGTAGTTCTCTATTAACATTTTAAGATACACGTTTATAAATAAATATATATATATACATAAATATATATATATATATATATATATATATATGAAATCTATAATTTTTATGTTATACTCCTTGATACTCTATATCAATAAAAATCCATTTAACCGCAATATTTTTCATAATAATAACAATTAAATCGTTCATAAATAATAAAGAAGAGAAGAAGAGAATTAAAAATTATATGAAACTGAGCATAAACAAAGTGAATAAATTAGTCTGTAGTCATCTATTTATTAAAAAAGGAATAATGTAATAGGGATAGGTTTCCTCTATTTCCCTCGTCCTTAACACGTGCCGATGATCAAAGCTCTGATTTATTAAGGTATACGTATGTACAGTCACTGTTTATGTTAATGGAGACCTTGTTAAATAATAGTAAACGATTTTTAAATAGCTACGTGTAAAAATTTAAATTTTGTAACAGGAAAAAAAATAATTTCAAGGTGGATCGTGTAAATGCTATTTCAGTTACTTTTATTGAAGCCGATTTAATTTATTTTATATGTTTGAAATTTTAAACATCTAACTTTACTTATATACAAATAAAATAAACAATAAAGTAATTATTAACATTATAGTCCATTTAATAAATTCTCTTTTTAAAAAGATTGTACATGTATTAAAAATATTTAGTCATATATGAAGTTAAATAAGAGCTAATAAAATTAAAGCTCTTTTGTTAATTATTCCAGCAATTGAAATTATTGGCAAGAATCTTTACCAAAGTCTCTCAAAATTGTAAAATCGATAATTAAAAACAATGTATGTAAATAGTGTGCGCAACACTTGAGTATAGAAGAGTGAGTTATGCGTGTATAATAAAAAGAAAAATATACACAAAATAAAACGAATGATAATGAAATTTATGAGAGATTTTATCGTCGCTCCTTTTTACCAAAGAGGAAGAAAATTTAAAATTATTAATTGAAAAGTTACTTAAACAATAGAAACAACTAGTCAATCAAACAAAAACTTTATGCATCTTCAATAAAATATAAAATTAAAAAAGCGGGACTAAAATTATTACATAATAAATATATATTAAAGAAAAAAATGAAATATTTAAAATAATTTTTAACTTTTCTGCCTCCAAATGTGTCATTTCATTCCCCAACTAGATTACTAAAAAGTGAGCGACAATTTTGCGCCGACTTTTGATTCTCAAAAAAAGTTACCAAAATCTTATCATCGTATTTTATCGACGATTTTTCTAACCCTTTTCTAGCGACGAATTTAGAAAATATAATATATATGTATATAGATATACATGCATACAAACAAACATACATAAATATACACATGCATATATATATATGTATATATATATAATATATTCTTAGAGGCAAAAAAAGTCGCGCGTGTCTATTATTCATTAATTGTTTTACAGAAACAATAATTAAAAAATGACAAATAAACATAAAAAGTATTGTTGATTCAGAAATATTCAAGGGGAGAGTATAACAGTTTTTTTTTTTAATAAATAAATTTTTTGATGAAAATTTACTACTTTCCAATAAAATATTTAAAATCTTATGAATTATAATTTGTAATCTAATAAAATAATTGATTTAAGAAACGAAAGGAAGTGATATAATTTTTAGAAAAACTAAAATATTATTATTACAAAATTATAAAATAAAAGGTGCTTCAATCTATTAATAAATTATTTAATTACAAGATAAATTTAAATTTAATTCCGTCAAATAGAATAAATTGAGATAAAATTTATAGTTTTAAAATATAATTAATAACGAAAGAAAGACATTTTGAAATATAATATATATTTTTAAATTTTCAGTTAATATTAAATAAAAACTTTTCCATTCGACAATATAATAGTATTAATAAAAAATATGCGTTATTTACTCTCACCTTGAATAAATAAGGAAAAAATGAAAAATGACGTGGTGCTAAATTAAAAGAAAATTTTCTTCATGGAAAAATAAATATTGCATGAAGGTTTACAATAATTATGACAGGAAAATCCAAAAATAAAATAACTAAACAATACCCTTTATAAGCGATAATAGCACGCGAAACGACACCTCGATCTTTTAGCAATACATGAACGTTCGTGATTATTTTTAAGATTCATAAAATGCTACGAGATATAAAAAAGAATATTTAAATGTTTCTAATGTTATGTACATAAGACTATTTGCGAGAGGAAAATATACATTTTCAATTGATAATACATTATGAAACTCGTTCAACAACCTCATGTTCGAAAAATAAAATGTTTATGTGTTTTATGTTTTGACTTCAATTTTTATTACCTACTCGTTAAATCATTACAATTATTACAAAATAACATTGAATGATTTAATTATTTTATAAATTACTAAGAAAATTCAATTAATTTAATTAAATAACAATAAATTATTCAAACTTAAAAGTAGCGGATTATCATTTTCAGTAAAAAATAATATAAATAAAATCGTGCCTTAAATTCATAGTAGTACGTTATTCATAAATTAGTATTTTAAAAAAATTACACTTGATTAAAATAATTTTATAATTAATAATAAATTAAGAATATTTCTGACTATTCACTATGATTGACAATAAATTACCTTTGTTTCTCATAATATAATGCATTCGATAAATTATAAACATTTTTAAGTTTTATTTCAATAATCTGATATTTTCACGTACGCTGTATCTTCATCAAACTCATCCTTAACCGGATTTTCAGTCGGTTCCTCTTCATAACTTGGTTTAACGTCTAATCTGGATGATAACGAAATCGGCTGATCATTCTCTCTTAAAAGTACTCTTGTGGACGCTGTTGTAACAGTTGCATTGTTGTCCATCAATGATTGCTAATTGTAAATTTTATTATAATAAATTTTTTAAATTAAAATAATTAAATTATTAGTATATTAATTTATACATTTAATATAAATTTCAAGTGGAAATGATCAATTATATATAGTAAAAGCTTCATATGATTATAAAGAAAATAATAATATCACTAATATATTTTGATATAATTTATTTCTAATATTTATTATTGATTTATTATAAAATTATAAATTTCATATTTTATATTCAATATTTTATTACATAGATGATTAAAATCAATTAATCTTATATAAGAATAAATAAGAACGATTAAAATCCATATCGATTTTATATTTATTTAATTTTTAAACACACCTCAATAATACTATTTATAAATACTATTTATTTAATTATTTAAAATATTTTTAATCGGAAACGTATAAATTATTTTTTTTATTATTAATTTAGTAAAAAAGTATGTTTTCGATGTTAAATTTTAAGAAATTTCGAAAAATATTTTAAACGTAATTAAATTTTTATCATTCTTCACGTTAATTATATATGTGTAAATATATAAAAAGGTATATAAATTACACAAAGGCTATCTTATCTTTGAATTGTATACGTATAATATTTTTATAAAAAATGTAAAAGTTTAAGTTTACCTGCATCACATTCAATAAAAACAAAAAGGCTAACAAAGTTAATGCACTTAAAGCTGCTCCACTGTTTGCACTTCCACCTCCACCTACACCTCCACCTCCACCTTTACCTTTAGACCTAGAAATTTAGAAACAATATTTAAGAGGAATCTAATGCGAGAAAGATTTCTCTTCAAAATACGTTTCTTTATTTATAAATAATTTTTAAATGATCTACATTTTTAATAACGTACATTTAAAAAAATTTTTTTATTAGAAAAATAAAGTAAAATTGAATTAAATTATTAGAAGTTATATTTTAAAATTTTGTAATATTATATTAAATAAAATATAGAATTAAAATATTAAGTCATAATTTATGAATCAATAATTTTATAGTTATATCAATATTTTTAAATAACTAATTTTAAATTTCACTTAAATATATCATAAATTTTAATAATTTATGAGTTAATTTTTTAATAGATACTTAAATTTTGATCAAAGTTTACCTAGGAAAAATAAAAAAATTATCCTTTTTTTATAATAAATATACACTGAAATGCATAAAGGGTTAATTATTATTTACATTATTATTGACAATATTTTAAATTTAATATGCTATATACTTAATAAAAATGTGTATATTAAGAACTAATGAAATTAGCATTTGACCGAAATACTCAACTTAAAACAGATTACGAACTTGATAATTCAAATGAAATCATATAATATCAAAAATAGCAAAAAATCTTAAATTCAAATTATTATAAATATTTTACTGTAATATGAATAAAAATTTCTTAATTCCTCTAAATTATGAGTTTAGATTTATACGAAACGGATATTAAAAAAAAATTTTTATTTCTATAAGTAAAGCACAATATCTAAGAAAAATATTTTCCAACATATCTATAAATCCTTAAAATTTATAAAGTATATTGATAAAATAAATATATTTTCAAACATATTTTACTTGTGCCGTTTATGGCTATAATCCGAGTGTCCATGATGATATCTGTCGATTGCAGGTGTATACGGTGTCGTATAAAACCCTCCGAAATTCATCATCGACTTAAAGGTCATTTGGAATAATAATGACAAAGGACACACAAAATAAAAAATAGAAACTTCAACTATCCACGTAAGTTCTTTTATGTTGTCACCTCCAGACTTTGCAATAGACTCAATGTCCCAACTTTCGTCATAGGCTACAAAGTCTCCTCTTTTCCTTCTAATTTTGGGGGGCGTGAAACTTTCCGGTTGTCGAATCTCATCTTTATGTCACAATTATTTCCTACAATGACAATTAGGTACTTGAAACCTGAAACTTCCATCAAAATAACTGTGCGTACAAATGTTTTGGAATTCTCGCGACGCGTGGAGAATTGTCGTCAACCGGATTCTTGGTCAATTTAAACTTACACGATACGCCTTGTATACTGGGTTAATCACTCTTTGTTCATTGCAAATTGGGATGTGAAAATTATGGAAAAGTTGTGATGTGTGAAAAAAGTTTTGGTAATGCAAAATTATTAACACATCGAATAAAACAAGAGAAACGTAGATGCGTTATGATTACTTTATTATTAAAAAACAATTTATATAAATAAATAATTACTAAAATTTCCTTTCTAAAATAAGATATCATCTTAATAAAGTATCAAATTATTTAATTAACTTTCTATCATTGTTCAAAACTTTCTATAATTATTCGATTTTCATTATTTAAGTTATATTAAAAATATAAAAAGGATTAAGACCTCGCTTTAAAATTTAATCATTGTACTCCTTGAAATTTACTTATACGTTTAATTTTTTAATTACACGAATAAAGAATTATTATTTTTTAAAAAAATTGTAAAAGTCATCGCTATTTTCGATATATAAAGTAAAATAAAATTATAGTTTTATATTGTCTCTGTGATATTTATAATCGTACTCATATTATTTAAAATATTTTTCAATACTTAATATGTAGATTTTACTTTTTTTAATAATATAAAAAAATGAAATATAAAGAAATTATATTATGTCATATGAAATAATATATAAAATCATTAATTACTAATAAAAAATAAATATCATTACTTTCAATAAATATCTTTAATATCCAATATTTAATAAAAATTAAGGGTTGTATCATATTTTTAAGCTAAACGAATAATATTAGTAATTATAATTGTATTTTGTGTAAATTAACGGTATATTAAAAAGGATTACAGGACAAATGAAAAGTCTGACATTTGTTACAGTAAGAATATTTTATTGTTATACTTGTTAAAAGTAGAATCATACCTCAACACATACATTCAAAAAATTATACATAGTATTATAAACGTGAGCTGAATTATAACATCATTGCCTAACTCCAGCTTGCGCAATGCATTTACAAATTAAGCCTATATACATAACGAAAGAAGGAATGATGATGATAATAATAAGTATCAATGGACTGAAAAATGTAATAAGTATGTAAACAAAATCAAAATAAATAATCCTGAGATATTAACTGTGATAAATGATGGGAAGAAATTTTCCTTGTCCAAACGCTTTTGGAATATATTTAAATATAATCTTGAATAAAAATGCGGTATATGAACGTAAAAATACAGGTTTTCTATTTTCACGGATTTTTCGTAAATTTGTGTTAGTTTTATAAATAAAACAATCTTGAACAAATTATGAAAGTTATTTGAAAGCGATTGGACCCCTTAAACTACAATTACCAAACCAGTTTCAATTGTTCGAAGCTAATCTTCCTTCCAATTGACACGGAGAAAGAAATCAGATTTATAGAAAATAAAGATTGCTTACATTATAGTTTAATAAGTACATTAAACTACCGGTATATAATATCGGATAAAAAGAATAAATAATTTTTTTACTTCTTCTTTGTATAATAAAAATGTGATATATAAAACAATATGCTAAGTACGCACGTAAAAAGGTATAATTGTACCGGCAGTCAAAGGCCCAAGCTTACTAAATTTCTACGCTCGTTAAATAAATAATTAAATAACTTTTTTATTATCGTTTTCTCTTCTTCATTCGACGTTTTCAGCACTTAGCTAACTTAAAGACTACCTTTAAGTTTATCCAAGTCCCAGGTCTCGTTCAGTCTACTTCTACGGAAATTACATCCGTTTTTTTTTTTTCATTTTCTTCGAAAATTCGCGTAATATTTTTCGCACTCCTAGTTAACATACTCGCAGCATCGGTTAGCGCTTTTTTTTATTCGTAGTTTGTATTCGCGAATTAATATTTATCTTCTATACTTGAATTATAACGTCTTGAGAATCGTCTAGTCTTATAACACCCGTTTGAATGATTCTGACGATGAACACGGAAAAATGTCGAACCTTCGTTTCACTAACGGTTCTCTCTTAAATTCTGATTAGTATGCGTATAGGATAAGTCTCGCGATAAAAACTAAATTTTTACAAAAGCTTTACAAAACTGTGAAAGTAAGTCCTTTATTCGAATACTCTTTCACAATTCTGTGCACAAAATCCATTGGTAAATTCTTACAGTGAAAATTCTGGAAGAACGTAAACTCGATCGAATGCAAATCGAATCACAGAAAATTTCGAATAATCGTTTTAAAAAAGCCCCGTGTATTTAGTCCGCAATTTTTTGAAAAATTTCCAGCTAGGTTCTTCATTTTTCCATGCATCTTGTATAAATATAATTATATATGTCCACATATAAATTATGTCAATGAAAATGGAATGATCGTTCATAAGGTCTACTTATTTTAACATCGCGTCACGTCGAGATTTGTGTGTTCCTGTGGGTGTTTTTTTCGATATCAGCCCTCAAACGGCGTTACAGTCGAGGAAAAGTGTCCTGCAGTCTTCTCCGGAACGTCCGCGTCTTCCAGCCTCGTACAAAGCCTCGAAGCCAACGCCACTCTGTCGTTGAAGGAGATAACTTGTCGCGTACCTGAAACGCGAATAATATTAATGTATTTTTAAATTTCAAATATTTTTTTAAAATACCGATGTTTCTTTTATTTAAAAAAATTCCTTGTAATTACATAAACACGATTTTATAAAGGTTGGTTTTATAAGATGTAAGTTAAGTAAATTAAATATGCATAAATATTGAAAGTAAATAACGAATCTAACCGAATACTTTGCAAATGAATTAATAAATTTTTTATATAAAAACATCGTATTAATTATTATATACCGATCCAATGAACGTAAATATTTAACAATGTATTCTAAAAAATCAAAAACCTGTAGAAAATTTTTATTTTATGATTTTAATCTCTTGGAATTTGGTGCTATATATTTTTACTTCAACATGAATGAAAGTAGCGTTAGTCCAATTATCCTTGAATTAGGCTATAAAGAGAATTTTGTTCTTAAGTACACGCGTAAAAGTAAAAAAAGCAATCAACGTCTACACGAGTTCGAATTTAAATTTTAAATTTCATAATTAAGAATCCCGTTACAAAATACAAAAATACATTTATTTACCTTAATTATTTGTAATTAATATATAGTTTGCATAATTTTATTGAAATCTTAAATAAAAAGAAACTCGTTAAAAACAACTTTTATTAACGTATATACTTAAAAGCCAACTATAAAATAATTACTTATATCCAAGTATACAACGTATACTTTTATTTTCATCTATAATATTAACATTTACCTTTTACTAACTGTAATTATTTACGCATCGAAAAGTAAGTACAAATAATTATATCTTTAAGTTTTCTTGAAACCCTGCACGAAAAAACAATGATAAAAAACAAATTTAAAATACGCTCTTTTTTATTTCTTTAAAAATATAGGTAGCTTTACTGCGTTATATCGCATCTCGCATTCGAACAAAATGAAATCGTAAATAAAACTAAACGTACATCATCCCTTCCTTACAGCACGTATATAAATACTCACGATCCAAGTTGGCAGAAAATCGACGTCGTCCCCTGGGAATCAGCGGCGCACTCGGCACTTGCCTCGCAAAGTGCTCTTTCGGCACAACCTCTTTGTCCTTCCTCTTCCGCGCGACCGACGTTGCTGAAGGATTTCATCGACCTCACATATCCCTGCGAAATCGTAGTTGCGTTATTTTCTCGCGCGACGATTCCGAGTTTTCCTTACAATTCCAATATTCTCCTTGATACTCGCGACGCGTCGAAAGCTTTCTCCGAGCGCTTCGATCTTATCGTTATGTCATTTTACACTTGGCGAAGCGAACACTTCCGGATATTACGTTGTCTCTTGAAAGAAGAATTTACGAAAAAAAAATTCCATGCGAGCGCATTTTACTTTCTCGGATTTTATTTTTCGTAAGCTCTTCTCTTCGAAAAGTTAAGAGCGAAAAGTTATACTTTGTAGAATGGAAGTTGTAAAATTCCACAGATCGGGAATAAAATTATTTCAAATTTAAAGCACTCAAAAGCTTAAGCCGAAGAAGGTTCAATTTAAAGATTTCATTTTAATGCGATTGAATTTAAATTTCAGAGTTATAAGTATTAAAATCGTATCGCGATAAATTAAAAAAATTAAATAAAAATAAATTAAAATTTAATGATAAATTTAATAATTAAATCTATAAATTAAAATTATAATACTTCATTGGGAAACAGGGAAAAGCGGCACGGATAATTAATTACCTTGAGCATGGAAATAGAGGCGACGGCTGCTTCGGATACGGTGTCCTTCCTTCCGAGTGAACGAGCTTGGAGCGATCGATGAGAGAAGGACGTCTTCAGGGCGTCCAGGAGATTGATGACGATATTGATGAACTGCTTAAGGCAATATACAGGCACTTAGGAACAATATCTTATGACGCGAATGTTATTTCGTAATAGTCAAAAGTTGGAGCTCTATTCGATTGAATTTTCAAATTATAATACGTTCGGAGAGAATTTTCTCGTAAAGCTACCCCTGGAGCATTGCATAAAATTATAAGAAGATACTTCAATTTACGAAAAAGTAAATTTTATTGCGTAACGTGTTGCCATACCTCGAAACAACCTTAGTTAATTTTAAATTTTAGTGAAATAATAAAACAATGTCTCTGGATTTCTATTGTAAGAAGTTAATTGTACGTAAATGTAAATAAGGTGTTACGAAAAAAACTATTGTAATGAAACTGTCGGTTTTAGTAACTATAATGATAAATATTTGGAAAACGTAATGTAATAATTTTTCTATTTTAATAAACATTTATAAATTTCCAGAATAAAATTTACTTTTTCATCGTTTAAAACTATGCCCTGAATTTTTATGAAAACTAGTGCACAAGGAAACGTGAGACAAAAAAAAAATTATTCAGAAATAAACAGTTTTAATTTAAAAATGATAGATTGATTTTAAAAATGATGACTCTTATAAAATATTTGGTTATTATTTTTTAATTAAACTTAGTACGCATCAGTCATACAATAAAAATTTTAAAAACGTGGATTAATAAGGATATATACATAATTTGTAGTTTACGAGAAGAATAAATAAATCATGTAAAATAATAAAAAATTAGTAGAAAGTTATAAATGATAATTTTTGAGATTTTTAAAACCATATTTTGAGAAATAATTAAAATTATTAGTATAAACTCATTTATCTCTTGTGACAGTTTTTATAAATTTATAGATAATATTTATGAAAAAATTCTCTTCTGGTAATCGTTTAAATTTTCTCTGTTTTTTTAGTAGAGTGTGTCTGTTTGTGTAAGTCTTGTCAATTTATTAATAATTTTATTAAGAATTTATAATATCGAAGTAAAAGAATTCAAAAAATAGAAGGAATAAATATAATATACATTTAATAATTAAAGAAATTAATAAGAATACATAAATATCAATCAATTAATCATTTTCAAAGCATTTTTAAGTACAAAATTCACAAAAATTTTTAGAATTCTAAACTTGTAAATATTATTATCGATTACAATACGTAGCAAAAAAAATTAGCTATACTGTCAAATTTATATTTTAATACGTTTTACTTATCAATTTTTGTCCATGAATAAAAATCACATAATATTATTATTTTGTCGTAACGAATAATACTGTTATAATACTGTAACGTCACATATATTTCGTAATTGTCACACATAAATAAATCAATACTTTATTATACAACAAATACTAAAACTTATTATAAATATACTAAATTCGAAAGAAGGATGTCAAAAGTATACTTCTAACATATACAAAAAATTTATATTTGTTTTAAAAGATTTTTTACAAATAAAACAAAACTAACGAAATCTTTTACGATTTTTCGTTAAATGTAATGTATTGGTAAATAAACGATATTTTTAATTAAATAAAATTTAAAATATATCTTAAGAATTTTCAAATTTACTTTAAATAAATCAGGTGATATGAAATAATAGTAGATAATAGAAAAATTATCTATATTTAACAACTTTTCTAAGCATTTATCGTACTTTTATCACCATATTAGAGTTAGCTATACTTTTAATATACAGTGGAAAGAACAGTTCGAATGAAGAAAAGTGAAAAAAGAAGAATTTTCAAATCGCTTCAACATCCTTCCCTCTTAATTGCCCCGTACGATGGAACAAAACCAAAAACTATAGCATTTATCTTACAAAAGCGTGACCTGCGACTTCAACGGCTATTCTTATGTGTACGTGTGCATGTGTGTGTGATGGGTGTGCACGCGGGTTTATACGTACAAATGTGTGCACGGCTACTGACCTCACTCGCTTGGCCGGCTATCACAGCCACCTGATCTGGATTCCTGCCCTGTCCCAGAAACGCGCCCAGCACCGCTGTCAAAATTCCCTAATGTGTGCGGAAATTACATCCATTCTAATGCATTAATATATTTACAGAAGATAGATGATATATACAAATTTTTTTTCAATCCATCTGTTTTGTTCTTAATCTTCCTGTAAGTAAGAGCTGTTTCAAGTTTGTAGTAGTTGTATGTATGTAAAGAGATTTCATAGGTTTTTATTACATAACTCGAGTTCGTTGCAGATTATTTTACTTAACTTGTATTGTACACGGGGATCAAACAAAATTGAATTATTTCAAGTAAAGTGCTTTCGTTTTATCTAGATATTTCTACTTGGATAAAATTAGATCTTTTGTATTTAACTATAATTGCTGTAACAAAGAGCAAAGTAAATTCGCTCGTAGATCTATTGAAACTGTTATTTCAAATGCGATAGTCAATATATACTTTTTTATGAGAGAAGGTAGCATCACATTGTATTAAGACCCATTACCGTGCAAAATATGTTAACAGCACGTGTACAATTCAAGAAAGACACTTTAATTCAAAAAAGTGATATTTCGCGATATTTTAATGAGAAAAATTATATTTTAAGTTAACATTCCTAAAATTTTAGAAATTTTATTTGGAAAAATATAGTTTTTAAGCAATCGTAATTTAAACGAACGAAAAATCAATTTTAAAATAAAAACAATACAATTATGTAGAATTATCGTTCAATGAAGACTATAATATCGGCATTTTACAGTTTCTATTTTAAAGGTTCGAAACCTTATTTCTCGTTTTCTGCATCTATTCGCTTTTTAATTTTATCGTTACCATGAAAAATAAAATTACAAAATACTTCGGTATTTCAGTTTTGTGTGTAAATTTGTAAACTACATGTAAAAAAAGTAATGCCTTTGACTCCTAACTATATTTAATAAGGTGCTTCTATTTTTATTATAAATATACGTGGATTTTATTACAAATTTAAAGATGTCAAAATGTACAGTTGGTACATTACGAAACGATATATACAATACATTAAATACTGGATACAGTTTTTCCAACCCGTGTAAGAAATTAGTCTACTTTTGTCCGCCAGAAAAACGCTCGTATAAGTATAACTACGATTTGACTCTAGTTTAACTACAACCCTTGAGTTAAACCTTTACTCAAGCTTATATTTTAATCTGAAAGAATTAAGATGAAAGTATTTTAAACGAACGATGAGATTACATCGGCACTTGATCGTCGATTCAAATATATTTCCCAGAAAGAATAATAATCTTGAGTAACAGCTTAACGGAATATAGTAAGAAAAGTAAATACCGAAATGAAAAAATGAAGTTATATATGATAAAACGATATGTAGTCGTTACTATAAAATTAAAAATTTGAATTCAAAGTGCTCGTCAAAGTAAATATCCTCTTTGTGAAAGTGCGCTGTAAATAACTGTAATTGGATTTAACATTGAAAAATATAACGTCATATACAAAGATTTTACTTTTGATTTCGGAGGATAGCTATTACCGCACATAAAAAAGAAAGCGGATTCCTCTCGTTTCCAGTAAGTACTTTTCTTAGTATAAGAGGCCGAACTTCCCACGCGGTTTACCGCATCCATTGACGAAACGAAGATAAATCGTAAAATTTCTTCCCGTCTCTTAGCGATTAAATACGCAGTGTATCTTCAGGAAGAAACTTCACCAACGTGGTAAGAGATAATTTCGAGGTTCTACAGAGGCACAAACTACAGCGCTAACAGGGGAGACTATAAACTACCGAAGTGAGGGATCGAAAGGATCGTGGAAGCATTTGTACCTGCATAGGACTGCTGTTCTGGTTATCGACTTTGTCGATACCGTCGACCTGCTGCTGAGGTCCTCCGAGGATCGCCGTTAACACGCGTAGGCCTACGGAGAGGAGATTGGCCCAAGGACTCGCGGGTACTCCTTCGTCGATTTCGTTCTTGCTGGGACTTGTGATACCGGCGGTTTGACCTAGCAGCATCTGCATCAACATGCCCAACATGTTCGACCAGGAAAAACCCGTACCGCTACCTTCCTGCGGTACATAAAGGATCCGTAAAGTTGGAGTTCCCTCGGTCACGGTTATTTTTCTCACGATGAGATTTTTCTCGTGAGCCGTTAAAAAAGTTCCGGTCGAATCTCGTGGAAAAAAATTTCGTGCGAAAGCGCGAGTTTTTCTTCAAATGTATGGGAACGTGTGAATATCCACGAAAGAATTCGGATTACGGATTTGGTATCGTAGTTTTATCGAAATATCGTTATTGCGGGAAGAAGAATTGTTGAGTAGATTAGAATACGAGAATTTTTCAGTTAACCCGAGATTGAAGAAGGATACGTTTTATTCGGGGGTTTGTTAATTTAATGCTCATACATCGATATAAACTTTAATTCTGAAATATTAAAAATTATTTAATAAGATGGAAAATTATACTTCTCAAGATGTAATAGATGATGCAAATTTTAAGTTCACGTACTCATTATTCATTGATTATTCTATTTTACTATATTTAAATATAATAAACTAAAATAGTTGGTATTACTTTCATTGCTACGAAGGGGTAGTTTAAAACGTTATTAAAAACTTTGTTTCAAGTTGAATCGGCAGTGTTGGAAATATCCATACGATATGTTCTCGTCTCCATGCAAAAAAATTGAATTTAAAATCTGTCACGACAAAATATAGATTTTTAAAAGCTAATCTTGGTTACAAATCCCGAAAAACTTGTTTTCACTTTGTCGCAAAGCTTTCTCTTTAAGAAAGTCAAGCTCCGAAGAACTAATTTTCACTTTTTTTTGTGTAAACAATTAATGCATGAATTTCACGTTTTGATTTTCATATGGGAACAACTTTCGCTATGTCGCGTTATTTATTCACACGCGAATATTCTCGAGTGATTCTACATTCCCCTTTTCAAAAGATTTTATCACTTCTTAAAAACGAAATTTTAAAGCTACTATATTATTTACCTGAATCGAGTTGGTGCTAATGTCCTCGATGTCATCGAGAGCGACTTTTTTCATAGCATTCGGCTTCTCAGCGAACTTTCTTGCTTCTTCTATTTGCTGATGAAGCGGTTGTTGGGGCAATGCGAACGCTTGCCCTAACACGAGTGCGATAAGGCACAAAGAGAGATACTGTTTGTTCTGCATGATTGTGCTAAAAGGATTTCAATTACGTTTAAATTACAATGGACAAAGTTGCGTTTGGATTTATACGGAGCGTCTGTGTCACGGACCAAAGATTGTAAAGAATTTTATTAAAAATAAATCATTTCACTTTTTACAACCAAGTTAAATTAATTTAACGATTTTGCGTGACGTTGATGTTATTCTACTTTGTAATGTTTAAATTCGCTTTGAAAAAATAATCTTATAAATGAACATCGAATTAATAATCTTTAAAATCATTAACGAGATCGATACTTTTTCGTACAAAAGTATTTATTATTAATTAAAGCGCGATTCCTTTTTGCAATAAATTTTTTACTTAAATTTCAACCATAATATTTTACGGTAAATTAAAATATTATATCTGAATTATCATTAATAAAGTTAACGAAGCAAAAACCATTGTTACCAAAAAAAAAGAAACGGTGCGATTAATAAATTAACGTGATTACTGAAAGTGATGTAAGTCATATAATGAAAACGATATTTAAAAAAGAGAGAGAAACCAAAGAACTGTGCTACAATCGAAAGAGGAATTAGCACCGGTATTCAAAATGATCCTAAAGAAAGCCTCAACGAGACAAAAGATCGGCTCGATTTTTAGAAACCTCGATAAATACAAGAAACCTGTCGCTTTCTCATGGGCCCGTATTACTTCCTGTTGTTCAGAACTTCGCGTGACGCATAGCGCGTTAAAAATATGTCTCCTCCATGCGCGACTTTCCCCGCCTCGCTCAGCTACGTACAAAACTTCGCCACCATTCTTTCTCCTTTCGTTCGCAACTAGACCGAACGTTAGCGCCGAAAGTGTTACGCATTTCTATGATGGACTCGCGCACACGTTTTTCGCTAAGAATTCGTCTCGACTATTTTCACAGCTGAGACACCGACCGGAACCGTTAGCAGGGCAATCGAGGAAATTGAGGCAAACTATTAATTAGTCACGTTTCAAATATTTTTATTGATATATCATTTAACTGTACTCGAGCTTTGTGGTTCCGTGAGTGAATTATCAATGAAGCGAACCTAGAACGCGATTTATATTCCGGCAGAATCTTTGCGTAAAATAATTTATACGCGGCGTGATTACTAAAGACAACCGTTTTACCAATTTTGTAGATTATTAAAATTGTTAAATAATTGCTAAACGAATAAAAACGTTTAAAAGACGCGAGTGTACAGTTCCCAAGATTCGATCTTTCGTGAAATATTTTGGTTACCATCCGTCGTAATTAATACGGAAATATAATTCGATTGTAATTACAGCGAGCGAAGATCGTTTCCTCGATCGTATCTCTAGACGCCGCGAGAATTTCCAAGCTCGAGAGTCGAAAGGAACCTTGACAACGAAAGTAGGTCAATGAATTAAAATCGACGCTCGAGAGATCCTCCGATCATCCTCGATTCATCGTCGCGAGGATAATCGAATGACGATCCCCGTACGAATCACACCGATTGATCTCCTCGCCCCGATGAAATATCTCCGCTCCCCTCGGTTGCTAAATAACCTTGACCATGAAAGTGGGTCGCGGTCGGGCGTCGCGGAGCTCGGGAGGAGGCGGCCTCGTTAGCCCACTTCCGAGCGAGCGGGTTTCTTGACCCGGCGCCGTTCGGAGGCACCGTTACTTCGGAAAGCCGGTCGTGACCTACTGTCGAGCGAACCAATGACCGACGCATAAAGATCTCGAGGCTTCCCGCCTTCCGCTTACTCTCTCGGGCAGCTGGGGATCCTTGCGGAGCGTCTCTTGCTCGAGGGGTTAGCGTTCGCGGGTTAGGATGGGAGAGCGAATGATTTTGTTTGCTCTTAACTTTAACTCGCGCGCGTGTGTGAGTAAGGCGATTCGGAGATTTCCGAGTTGGAGAGAAAAATTTGGGACTTACGTTTTGTACTTTGTGGGTGTTTTACGAATAATATTGTTGACTCGTAAAAATATGAATAATACAATGTTACCATCGAGAATCTAGAAAGAAAACGTTTGTCCGAGACAAAATTTTGGGTAAAAAATTTTCGATGATGGATCAGGTTACAATACGTAATTCGTAACTTAATGAGACTTAAGTTATAAATTATGTTGTATGTGCATAATTTGTACAGCGTATTTCGTTTTAAATTTACCACCGACTATAAAACGATAACGCATATAAAAATTATACGCTTTTTGAAATTTACGGCTTTTAAACGGACGATTTACCACCGTTTAAAATATTTTATAAATTAATTTTATTTTATAATTATCCATCAACGCGATATCAATTTCTTAATTGATATTTGTATATTTCGTGATAAAATTCAATCGTTATTCCTTTACATGTTACGAACTTATATATTTTTTATCCTTGTTTGTTATTATCAATAAAATGAAATCATTTGTTTATAAAGTTATATTTTTAATTTATTCGTATTCTTAACTCTATTTCATGATTATTTATCATTACTGAACGATTTATGTCGATAACGTTGAACGATATTTCTATGTTTAAAATAGAGAAGGTACCGGTAAAATTCTATCGATGCAATGTATAATATAAGTTTCGTACAACTTAACCAAGATTTAAAAATTTCTATTATTCGTAATTTTATTGTAATTGATGAAATCATTTTACTATATTACGATAGTTTTGAGCTGTTCGCGGAGCAGAAAATTTGTAAAATGCAGATGATTACCTACTTTCTATATAATGAGTAATATTTCAATAACTACATTAACCTTATACGAACGATTTTTATTTGATGCGTAAGAACCGCGATAAATTTAAATTTAAAAACGTGGCATTGAATTATATACCCGGCAAATACATCAAGACCGTAAATATCGAACGCCGAAAAATCTTTTATCGGACTATCCACGATAATTATCGTATATTCAAAATTCAAATTCCTTTAATAATTACGTATATCACCTGCTCACATCTAAAATTAACATGACATCCCATATTAATTCGAAAACGAAATCTGCAGCTCAAAAATGTTCACCAGAATCGTCCATGGGAAAAAATCGCAATTCCCTACACAATAAAAAAATCGGCGAAAATCGATAAATTCTCTACGAAATTGAACCAGACTAAAAAACAATCGCATCGAAAATCAACGTCACAAAAATTCCCGATAGCCGCGCACTTGACGCTCAGTGTTTTGCAAACCTTTAAGTAAAACTAGCGTGTGTTAAAACTCACTTTTTTCTTTTCTTAAATAAATTTCCAGCTATGCGCTTATGAACTCTGTTCGTGCGACACTTCGGTTCTGAAAGATAACATTCCCTTGCGGGTCTTCTTATAGCCTGTGCCTCATACGGCCCCTGAAGATGGTGGGGACGAAACCGTTCGGCCAATGGAACTCGCACCGAGCGATCCGCTGTTCCTGGGCCTCGCGGCACTCGAGGAATTCCACTGGTTGGGGCAATGATAGCCAAGGGACAGACGCCGATTTTTCGAAGCGATTCTGCAACCGATACATATCGGCTGATGCGTCCTCTTTGAGTCGGTGGCGAATTGACGCCGAGTCCCACATCTTTTTAGGGTCCGCGAATGTCGTTGCTCTCCTCGTTCAAACGATAAATAAAGATATCTTACCTATAGATCACCGCACTGATTTTACGTACTTTTTAATGCATCTTCGCGTGTAACTCATGTCTCGTCGGTACGAATTCAATTTTCGTATAAGGATCGTTTGATTTCTTGAGATGTTCGTTCTTATTAAATTATGCAAATGGAATTGTACAAATGTAAAACACGAGTCCTACATTTATGAATGAATAAAATATCATCTTATATTATCCAATAAAGATGTGATTAAACTTGCGCCTGCAATAATGTTTTTACTCGTTAATGTTTTTTAGATTCCAGTGAGAATTACTTGTAAAAATAAATTTTTTAAAAGTAAGTAATCCTACGATTTATATTTCCTTGTCGTTAACGATTTTCATGAATTTGTTTATCTTGGTACATTTCCTTAACTGTTTCTCTTTAAACCAGATAGAATAGTAACATAAATAATACTTTTTTTAGCTTAAACATTAAGGAATTCCGCTTGTTCCGATAATTAGAGGTAAGGGGATGGGCAACCGTTTTCCAAAGTGATTTTGCAACAGATATACATCTACTAAAACATTGTAGTCCCGTAGAGGAAGCCTTTTATAGGCTTAAGATTATGCGGAAAAGTTATGAACATTGAGGATTTCTTCGGAGTTCACTTTTTTTAACTTTAAAAGTGTCGACTTGTTTTTCTCGGGAAAAATAACCAGAAAATAAGTATTACACTAAGCGTTATTCATTTACTACAGTTTCGCTATTTAAAAATTCAAAAACTAACTTATATTACTCGTGTGTAATATATTAAATATATATATTCAAATATATATTTTAAGTTATCTTGTTTGTTAATATTAGGAGAATATAATTATATAATTAGAAGCTTTTTCTTGGAATTTTATTTTTTAACACTTGAAAAAAGTGTACAAAAATTCTTCAGCTGTAAAATGTTAATGCTTCCTTTCTTCACATAATCATTCTAAAGTTGATACAATATATTAAAATATATTTGAAGAACGAAAAAAGAATTGTTCGAATGTTAGCTTATTTGTAAAGTAAAAATTTTAAATAAAAATTTCGTTACTTTTATATTTCTCTGTTGAATAAACACTAACAATGTATTTTTAAACGTAATATTAAATAAGACTTCTAATATAATTACGATCCATTATTTTAGCATAAAGGAATTCGTTTTGCATAAAAATAATTTCAAATATGTATACTTTAAATGAGTTTTTCCCATGCTTTAATTTACGAGCACTATTTTAAAAATCTGCGATAGTATATTGATATTTATAAATTTTTGTACAATTTAATGTACACGTATATTTATCATATCAAAAAAGATGAATCTTTTACGATTTTACACGCGTAATAAAGACTATGTAATTACAAATTTTCTCATCTTAATTAACCTACCCATTAAAATAAATCTGGAACCGAAAACATAAAAATTAATTTATATAATTATTTTCAGTATCATTTAAAACACATTTCATATTATTATTGTACGTAAAATTACTTTTCACTTTAATTATTTATGAAACATTAAGGATATAAAACATGTATCAGTAATATAATTATGATAAGAATCGTTATATTATTTAGTATAATTAATAGGTTCACACAGCTTTAATTTATTAGGAAAAATGCAAACATCAAATTCTGTGCACTGTCTCATCTTCAATTATTTTTTTTACGTATCTATATTTTAACTACACATGAATACATATCGTTTTAACAACTTTAAGGTTTTTACTTTTATCTACATTAATTAATCTAATAAAAAAAATTCATTGATTAAAAATAAGGTAAAAGAAATTTGCAAAGTAATTAGCTTAACATTAACATTTTTAACAGACTACATGCATTCTGTAATGTATCATAGATAAATAAAAAAATGATATTTCTAGTCAATTCTTGGCTGGAGAAACTAGAAAGGTGATTGATGATAGCCTAAAAGAATATAAAAGAAAACTTCATTAAAATTCTCCACTTAACATTTTTAACTATAGGCACACATTAAATTTATATAAAACACAATGTGAAATCTTTTTTTTAAAACATAAAATTATAATAATGAAATATCAAAGCATATTAATATAATTAACAGAGAAGACGAATGAATTCAACTTCGATCTGATTTCGTTTGTTGCATCGCTTACTTCTTTTTATTTAATGTTGTATTAAATTAATCGCTAGGTAATTAAATTTTAGGTCATACGGTACAATTATGAAAATCATATAATTTTACATTTATATCTGATAAAAAAAAATTAAATTAAATTATTTCTATTGGCTACACATCAAAACCGAATGATTTAAAATGACGAACAGCGAACGGTTTTATAATTTAAATTTCTAAAATTTGCATTTTTCTATAAAAATTGATAATAACCGTTAATAAAATTTATGACATTTATTTCTTTTATTAATTATAATTATTTAATTATAATAATAATTATTATTACATGCAAATGTAAAAATGAAAAAAAATTTACACGGTTAATTTCAAAAAAATTAAAATTTCTGCTGAACATATTATTGAAATAGAAATTATCTTTAATTTAAAAATCAATATTTAATAATAAAACTTTTAAAACACATATCCAGGTACCAAATTCGTAAAGATAACGATAATAAGAGAGTTACAAAATATACAAGAAATGTAATCATATTAATTTTAAAAAAATGGGTCATTATAAATAAAACAGTTCACGTTTAAAATCTTGTGCAAATTTTTCTTTCGCTTAACAAGAGGCAGCGAAGTTGGCAATTTCCAAGTTTCTCTTTAAAAAATTCAGAAAGAGCTCGCACTTGAGATAAATAAAAGCATCGGCACCGGCACCTGAGAAGATGTCAGTGATCCGAAAGGTGTTCGAAGCGCGTGGCAAACTCCACTTTACTTTCTTCTTCCCTGCGTGAAACTATAAACAATGTGTGGGTGAGTGCATGTGTATGGGTGCATTTCTCCATCGAGTACATCTTTCGAGGACATCGATTCGAAAAACGATTATCTTGATTTTCAACTTTATACCCCACGTGAATCTGCCGGTAGGAGTAAGTAAACTTATTCGCAGTGAAGAAGAAAGGAATAAAATTTTTCCAATCTATCGATTAAATAACAATCTCCGATCAATATGGTAATATACTTTATCGCGCTCATTATACCGTAAACTAAAAATGATGATAACTTGCAGATAATATTCAGAAATAACTAAAATCTTATTGTATAAACCCTACTATAAATATTACTTTTATAAATACTAGCATTTATTAAGATACCAGCTATGTTCTACATATTAGAGCCTGTACTCATTTGAGAATAGCGTTTTTTAAATGTATATGGTTAATATTTGATGTTATAGATTATAACATTCTTAAGTATATATAAATTAAATAATATAAATTAATAATGTTTAGAGTTCTCGAAGAGTAATTTCTTAAAAATTATAATAAATTAATCCATGTTATGTAAAAATAAATACACTTTTAATGGTTAAAACTAAAAAAAATGATAGTATTATTTATGTATTGGATTTAAATTAATTTCCGCTTATATATATGTATTTATACTGAAATAAAATAATATAATTGCGCTGGAATTATAATTAATTCGAATTAATTTATATAACATTTTTAATTCGGATTAGCGTTGAAATGATTCATACAAAATTTACATCTTGTTTCGAACCAACCGTTAAGAATTTATCGTAACATTAATAAAAGAAACATAAATCTTCTAAAAAAGAACTGTAGCAATGACTTTATAAACAGAAATTCAGGTTTTCCCGATAGGTTATTGCTCTTTTACGAATGTTCATCAAGAAACACTAGTATTTTTTAAGAAAACATTTTCGAGAATTTACAAGTATTACATTACAAACTAGTTTCAAACCGACTAATCTTGAATGAATCTAGATTTAAAACTAGACAAACCTCTATCGAGTTAGCTTCACTCTTATACGAGTGTACAAATTTATATAAATTATAGTTTTTCTAATGATTCTAGATTGTCCTTGCAAATTATTGTTTCTCAAATATTTTTTCTATCGGATAACGTGAAACAATTATTTATTTCTTTATTTCCATAATGTTATCGTATAGAATATTCTAGAACTTCCTTTAAAGCGATATTTTACTGTACGGTAGTGTTATGATAATTTAATTAAAAATGCAATGATGGATAAAATAATATTGCACTAATTTTAACACAAATATCAGTCACAAAAGATTACTTCGATCGAGATTAATTACTTTTACTTGATTAAAAATTAAGTAAATATGTAAATATGTGTTACGTTACAACGATTTCAATTTACTAATAATATGCCTATCGATCGTAAATTTACCCAACAACTATAGCATAATTTTATAATTCTATTTATCAACAAAAAATTTCTTTTAGTATTTCCATAGTCACACGAACTTTCGCGTTATATTAGCCGTCGACGCGATAATAGTTTTCCTTTTTGTCTCTCTTCCATATATTTTCTCGTATAAGGTTCATGAGCGTAACGATACGGAGGGCATGAAGAAAGAGAGAGAGAAAGACGAAAGAACACAGTATAATAACGTTTCTCATTATCATATGCGGTTGTGAATTTAATGCATGTAATTCCTTAAACGGTGAAATGGAAAAAGGAAGGAAGTTAAAAACAGAGTTAAAGTCCAATCGAAGAACTTCGTTAGTATTTCAATAACATAGTGTAGTTTTTGTTGATATTGAACGGCTTGTTTGTTATGGCATAAATACTTTCTTTTTATTCGTAGGCTTTGATTATGGAATTGGAAAGATTGTTTGCTCTTTGATAAAACAACGCGTATAATAGAATTTTTTAATTACTATTGTCAATTAATTTCTATTTATACTTGCAAATATTGGCTGAGTTTACAGTATTAAATTTAAGATACTCCATGCATAAACGATTAACGTTATTTTCATTCTTTTTATAACATGTAAATCTTTATATTGAAGAATTTAATAAGCGCTTCTTATGACTTATTAAAACACTGTTTAATTCTGCATAGTTTTTTTCAAAAATGTAACTCATTACTATCGGATATAAAACTTAAAATTTTACTTTAATTAGTCATTAACTATAATTTGGCATAAATTATATTCTTAAAGTCTGCATAATATAAGTATGATTTCTAAGTTATAATATTGATATGTAATTTAGTTATTAAACGAAAGTAAACGTTGTTAAATAGACGAAAAATTATATATTTTAAACCAGTATATTTGAATTATAAAAAAAATTAATGGAAAAATGATGTTTTAAATATTTGACTATAAATGAAAGCATAGAATTAGTATTCGATGACATTATAGGTATAGTATTTCAAAGGAATACACATATTTTACATTGTCATTTTTAAACGAACGTAAACCTAAATTTGAATATTTTGTGATTTATAGTAGTAGTAAATATAGTTAGGAACTGTTAAGAAAGCAAATATTCTTGATTTGATGTAAATGTCTGAAGAGTTACGCGATGCTTTAACAACCATGAAATGTATTTATGAAATAATTGAAGAAACCGCAGTAACAATGAAACCGTATGGATTTAATATTATATGCTACAAAGTTGTTAAGTGAATTCATACGAGAAAATAAAGTATATTATTAACATAACATTAATTTTTATTATTATTGTAACCGCTATAGTTTAATTACATGTATTAAATTTCCAAAATTACTGACTCAGATGAAATTAATGAACGTTGCAAACGAATCAATTATTAAAAAAAATTATACGAATCAAAAATCGAAAAAGTTGCATAGTTATAATAAAGAGGCTATCAAACTTTATGAAATTTTGTCGATTAAAATTGTTATTTACGTTTATGATATTACATGCTTTAAATTTATTATCATATTTTAAATATTTCTTGCGCTATCTAAAACTTTTTTCGAAAGTATAGCATCGAACGTTAAACGAAATTAACGTTAGTTCCGATAGTACAAGTATTCGTGTAATATTTATTTCAAGTCAAACAAGCTCAAAACGAACATAAGAAACGCGATCGGAATAATTTTTCATAAGACGATAATTATTTATCAAAAAAAAAATGTAAAATAAGTTAAGCGTTTATTTCATTAGAATAAAAAACACGACATTATTTGCATATTTTAAATTAATATCAGAATAATTAACTATGCATCTGAAAATTTATAAATTCGTTCGATCCGATTTTTCCATATACCGTTGAATAACACACCAAACCCAATTTAGAAATTTCAATGCTCTTATTCCGATAATCAAATACAATTACAGCCGACTTCCACCACATTTTAAACAAACATTTCTAAACCTGCCGTTCCAGAAAGAACCGAGCACCCGAGCATCGGTAACAGAGAGAAAATGTTAAATTTAAAGAGGACTACGCTCGACTCGTCCCTCGGCAATGACATCGCATAACGAGTCCCACCAGGACACTCGATCGAAACCGACTCTTCGCCTTCTTTACTTTTATCGAGAAAAAGGGCATACGCTTGGCCTACTTGGTCCCGATAATGTCCGATCTTATTCGAGGATTGCGAACCAAAGTCCAGGGAGTGCGAGAGAGATTCATCATAACTGTTTCGGTAGCGGGACGCCGTGTGCATGTGCTCGTCTTATTAGACGGATCGCACTAATCGGTCGATGTTTTTACACGTACGCCTAGTCGAGGAGCATGCGGGGAGATGTGCTTCTGCATACCCCGGCAGTGGGGATGGAACTAAGACGACGAGGATGACGACTTTTTGGCGCCCGAGGCTGTAATACAGGCCAAGAAGTTACAAGCGTTTCCTGCAATTACTCGAGTCTGGAATGAATCTACGTTTTTGTCCTCGAGAGGTAATTCATTACTCGGGATTATCCTGATTTTTTTGCGCCTTTGCTTTATACATACATAACGTGTACTTTCTCGGACAGCGTTGTTCGAGATGCAGGAATATTCTGATATAATATTGTAGGATGTACCGATTGCTTAACGAGATTCGCACCGACCTACATATGTACACGCATTGAATATTTTATTGGGTGGAACGAATATAAATCAGCCGTGTACTCCTATTATCGATATAAAAATGTACGAACAAACCTATTGGAAAATTAACGTGCTTTCGATCAATTATTGATTTTAATTGGATTTTTGGTTACGTTACTTACGCTAGTCGTTTCGATAAATTGAGGCGCGATTCTTATCCGATCGTTCACAGAATTTTACGTAAGCTGATTTATCGATTCAATTACAAATTAAGGAAAGCTGACTGTACCTTTATACATAGTTCGATAACTTTTCGATGGGACTAATCAAAAATAAAATATATATATATATATATCGAAAAATAATATTAATAATAATAGTTTAAATTATAGGTATGGCTTAAAACTGTAGATGATTACGCGTTACGCTTTTGAATGTTTTTACAAGGATTAGCGTCGGATCGTGACATTTACTTCACCATAAAGTATTTGTGAAAGAGGAAGTAGATCGGATTAAATTATTACGAGTAATACAAAGTTTAGAAGATCGTTCCAAATAGTATCGATCGCGTGATTTATTCATTGAAATTTATACGCGAGTTTGTAAAATTCCTAATAAAAACCTTTCCAAGGATAACCGCATCGATCTAACGTCAACTTCCCCGACAACAGCGAGTTCGCTTAAGCTAATCAAGCCAAACTAATTAACTACCATCGAAACATTAACATTCCTCGAGCGAGAAGTTAGCCGCAAAGATAAGAACCGCGAGAGTTACCGCATTGATCCCCACCAATCGACGCATCGCTATTTCCGACTTTTAAATAGTTGCTTTGCTCTTCGTCTTTCGCCGTCGTTATCTACTTTTTGTGTTTCTAGGAACTCGTGATACACCGAGCGATTTGCAAGGAGGTGCGTCGGTAACGGGACATTTGTTCCTTTTCCTCTCGCTGCAACTCGTGAACGACCTTCGCGGATCCTCGACACGCGGTTCTGTTCGGGGAGATACATTTCTTATTGGATGAGAATCGAAGGAAGGATTAAGTCGGCGATGTAATATCGTGAAAGCTGCGGATATTTCCAAGCAGAAATTACTGACGCGTTCCATTATGAGTAGATGCACCGGAGTATCTTTCTTCGAAGTTCGAAATAGTTTAAGAAGTTTCATTTTGTACACTTATACCGACGAATCGTTTGATATATGTTCGAAGGTATTAGGATTCGATGAAAGCATAAGAATTAAACTTGGGTTCCCTGTCCGTAGATGCAAGCGTTTAAATATACATCGATACGCAATAATTAATGTTTATAAGATTTGATTTATTAAGCTAAGCGTTAATTTATTGCATTAATTATTTATTCGAAAAGAAAAATATATGTTGTTAAAATCAATTTTATTCTGTAAGAGAATTTTATAAGCAAATAGTATAACCGTATTATCGGATTAAAATGAAGAAAATTAACTATTAAATAATAGTTCTTTATTAGTTAATAAACGTATTACCGATTGTTAGATATAAATCGCATTTTTAGATATAAATTTTATATTTAATTCAGAAAACATTTGCAATTACCATTATTTTCTCGTTAAAAAAATTATCGTTCGTAAAACATATAATACTTTTATATAATATCTGACAAAGAAAATAGTTTAAGTACGATTTTTCATATATCAAATCTTTATTTCCAGAAAAAATTCTATAGCACAATTACAAATTATAAAAGCTAGTTTCTTTAGGAATGGACATAAAAAATTTAATTTAATGATAATATAAATTTACATTAAATCAGCTAAGATAAATGATGTTTATTAATTAAGAATTATTACTGTATATTATAATTCCATAACAATAAGACCCAATAAATAAATCAAATTATTGGAAGTAAATTAATTTATAGTATCTCCACAACAATTTTTGTTGTAAACATAATTTTGTTGACAATTATAATTATCTTACACGAATCACCCGATAAAAAGTAAATTTTCATCTTCTATCTAAAAATTATATTTTTAAACTATTCGAAAGTAAACAGAATTTTAATAATCATAATTAGTCAAATTAACTAAAACATATGC
Organism: Dolichoris vasculosae; assembly: GCA_018907195.1. Taxonomy (NCBI): domain Eukaryota; kingdom Metazoa; phylum Arthropoda; class Insecta; order Hymenoptera; family Agaonidae; genus Dolichoris; species Dolichoris vasculosae. The sequence continues at coordinate 67,908 of JACCHY010000020.1, forward strand.
AAAAAGTATTAATCTTATAATATATATTTAAAGGTTTCTTTTAATTTAATGAAACTAATATTTTATATATTCGCGATATCGTTATTCTTTACCAATAGCATTAATATATTGTTTTACAGTAAACTAAAAAAATTAGCACATATAAGGATGAAATTAGCCCAAAGACATTAAATGGTGTTTGTTAAACATACAAGGTTTAAAAGAAAGATTTTTTGTGCTTCTCGTTGAAAAATCTGTACTGTATGCTCAAGGTAATTTTCGCAAAGAAAGAAAACATAATTAGAAAAGAAATTATTATACTAGTTTCAAAAATCTCAAAGGCATACTCAAAGTAACGAATATAAAAAGTTCTTATAAGCTAAAAATTTTTATTTTCTTTTTTAATGAATTTATCTGAAATCAAGCTATTTTATGAGTTCTAAATTATTGTAGTGCCAGAATATAATTTATGTTAGAATTTAAATACTTTCTATTATACAAACCTAATAAGTATTGGATTTTTGCCATTTATGAATTTAAAAACTTCTCGGAAGATATTGTTGTTAACCTACATTATAACCTCTAAATGAAAATATAGTGTGTGGAACTATAATTAGACGAAAAATGTTGCGAAACAAAAGTATAGTATGTAACTTTATAAAAATTTAATAATTACCGGCTTCCGTAAATTTTTTTCGTTTGAAATTTATCTAAAAGTAGCATTGGTAAATTTGCATATATCATTAGAAAATATTTTTTATCGGTACGGCTCATTAATTCTTAAAAGCCACAAATATTCCAATAATTACAAGCCTCGTCGCAGTACACTTTATTGAAATTATGTCAGATGAAACGAATAAAGTATCGATAAAAAAAACGCGTATAAAGGATTAGAAAAATCGCTGCCTCCATAAAGTAATTTATGTTGTTCCTCTCAGACTCAAACGTAAAAATTATATGGTAGTAGCGTTAAGGATCCACATCAGCGGCTAAGAAAGTCAGATCCCCTGCGTAATCAGCTAGTACACGAGCGAATAGAAGAAAACAAAAGGAAAATGGAACGTCCTGACAAAGCAGAATAACGATTCGATCAACCAACTCCTCCTCCATAATTTCCTCCTGCGACGAACAAGCATCAACCACGAGAACGCGAAAGGAAAACACGCGTCCTCCATTGGGAAGCTCGATACTTACCTTCCTTACCTCGTACGGTAGCTGCTAAGAAACCATGTCAGAGGCCTGATTTATAAATCACGGACTTGCCGGAGTACCAGAGGGAGAGGATACGCGTACGAACACCCGGGGAACATCTGCGCGACGATGTCACGCTCGATCGACGGCTCGCACCTCAAAATTCAGTCGACGGTAGAAGGTAAGCCTGTCATTTTCGAGTTCTTATGTCCAATTTATCAACGAACTTTTTTTCTTGCTCCGTGATCATCGAGACCTTTTCAATTAGAAACGAAAACCAGGTTCTTCGTTCTTTTGCGTTGATTCCGTCGGTGGTTATTTTTTGCTCCCGGTAGTAGCAACGGTGTGAAAAAAACTTTGTTTTTTTTCTTTGGCTTACCAATATCTAGAAACAACAAAGGGACGGAAATAAAACTGTTTCTGGTAGAAAAGTCAGTTATAAAAAGTTCTGAATACTGTTAATATCGTCTTTGTTAATTAAAAATAAATACATATTTTGCTCTTGTACATTAAAATACCAAATTATCTTGTTTAGGAAAATCTATTAAAATTTTGAATAACATATTTTCAGTTGATTTCTTAATATCTTAATAACACCTTATTAAATTTATTTGAGCGAATCAAACGATCTCCATTGGTAAATTTTACATTATTAGGATTTACATTATTAGATATCGCTTAATATTAACAAGATTTATTAATGAGCTTCGTTAAAGATTATTAAGCATTGTATTTAATCTTTTAAAGCGAATTTTACTCGGTTATAAAGTAAATGATCCTTGCATTGTCTATATCGCCTATTTCTATAAAAAAAATCGGCTTTAATAGTTCACGATGCTAATTTATACTTATGATATTATAGTTATATAAATTTTATTATATTTATTTATCAATAAAATAAAACAAGTTATATAAATTTCTTTGTATTAAAAAAGGTATACATGTATGATTAATTTTTATGATATTTGTGATAATTTCAATTTAATTTGAAATAACTCCTTGTTAAGAAAATACGATCCGTTAACAAATTCCAAAAAAAAATGAAAAATAAGATATAAAGTTGCTAATATCTTCTTCTAATTATTTTACATAATAAATTATATCCATAAATCTCTTCGATGTTAATATCACGGCTATTATATTTATCTCGAACGGTATACACTATTTTTATTACTTATTTAAAAAATTTTAAATTTCATACGTACAGTTACTTGGAAATTCTGAACTTATCTCTTTTTAATAGATTATTGTGCGTTGGTTCGATTTCAATAAGATTTTCTTTCCTGAAATATATGGACACTACAATAATTTATGCATGATGCTCATAAAACGTTATTTACACTTTCATAATTAGCAAACTAAAATATATAGGTAAAATAATGTCTCTGGAAGTAAAATTAAAGATATTTAACTATTTATTTTTTCATAAATTCAGAAGTATTTTATTTTACTTTCAATATTTTTTTTTATTCGTTAATAAAAACTTTATTGTTAGTAGCACTCGTGATCTCATGATCGAATGGTTTTAGAAAGAAGAAAGTATTCGTGATTTGAGCTCACATCCTATTTCTTGTAGATAATTTTATTGTTCCTCTCACCATTGTGAGATTGATTTGCGACTCATTTACGATTGTTATTCCACTTAAATGACTCTATTCATTACTATTTTTCTAACAGATGTTACTTATCTACTTAAATTTATAAAGGTTCCTGTATTTTTCATATTTTTATTAATTTGTTTTTATAAAAACAAAATTAGGCCAGAGCTATTTAAATGACTACCAAAAAATAAAATACCTCGTTTAAAAGTAGACTAAAGTATGAAATATTTAGTTCATAATTTTATAACTAATTTAAATTAGATAAAAATTTAGTAGCGAACTCGGTAAATATTTAAGCATCAAATTTTTAAATTGTATAGTTTGTTCTATTTTAGTCAGTAAATGAAACAAACACACAAGTAAACGATAGTCATCATCAAAATTTATTTTATTTTGTAAACATTAACGGTCATTTAAATTTAATTTCTAATAAATATTTTAAATTTTCAGCTGACAAAATTATTATAACTTCGATCCAAGTTCAAACATTTTTCGAACTGCAGTATTTGAGAACCCGTTAAAAACTGGTTAGTGTATCAAAAAATAGAAATACGCTTAAGGTGTGGTTCTTGTCATGTGATGTAGTTAAAAACTAATCGGTTCAAATAACTTTATCTCCCAATCTATTCGTTTTACCTATGCGTTTTTTTATTTTTCTTACGATTTATCATCGATATCTTAAAATTTTAATTCGAAAACGTAATAAGATGCGACTAAATTTTTAATTAATATAATAAAATCTGAAAAACGTATAAATACGTTAAGGATTTAATGCTGGATTATTATTTGTTACAAAAATGTATTTATAATTCTAAGACGTTTTCTGTTATAAATTATTTTGGACGTATAGTAATCGATTTTTTAAATAGCAAAATTTAATCGAAGTTGCAATTAAAAACAAATGTGATAAATAACTATTCAAAATAAACAATGTTCAATTGAAAATTAGTTACGATGATAAACATTAAATTCAAAGTGTGAAACGCTGTAGCACAGAGATAAAAAAATTAATGACACCTAAGAAACGAAAGTAAAGGAAGCAATTTATCCCAAATACAATATAAAACTTCTTCGCAAAACGCAATTGTATAACGTAACGTGCGCAAGTTTCGAGACGCAAAAATCGTTTGCTCTGAAAAAATCTCACGCTCTTAAACTCCCTATTCAAGTTCGCATCCTTTCGCACACCTGAAAAGGAAAAATGAAACACCTACGATACGTCACCTGTTGCAAGTGAGCCACGCAATGCGAAATTACGCTCGTACGTATCGCCGGTTAGGCGACAGATAGATAAACTTCCGAGTTACAGCTATTCGACACAGAAATACCTGAAGTGCGTAGCGGGACTCGCACGTACGATTTACATAATACATATTCACACGCGCGCGTTCGTGCAACAGCTTCCGATCGTTAGCTAGGATCTAGAGGATCGTTGTTTTATCGAAGTGTGCGTAAGTTCGTACGACCTTGCGATCCTTCGGAGCGATCTCAGGATTCCGAGCGAGTTTTTCTTGGCTTTAAGGCAAACGTTTTCCTTCCTCTCTCTTTCTCTCTTATTTATCTCGCGTGAGATTTTATAATTATAAGAACGTTAACGTTACTTAGATTTTTAATTGGGTTATTTCGATGTTTATCTCAAATACCTCCTAGAACTTATCGTTGATTAGATAAGTTATGTGAAATATTTAATTTTTAAGGACATTTTTAACCAAATTGTCATTTAGTAATGTAATATTTATTTATGCATGGAAAAAAATTTGCATGAAAAATAAAATAGCTGTACAAAAATGATTATGGTTTTCTTTAAACTACATAGATTATCATATTCAAATACACTATGGAATATTTTATTCATCGGTTTCGTTCGTAACAAAAATATCTTTTTAGAATACTTTTATTGCGAATAAATTATCGAATTTTAAAAACAAATTTAATATTTTAATAGACGTATCAGTGCGAAAAAAAAAATTGGAAATGTTTACCCAAACGATAATTTCTTTTAAATTTTGCTTCGAATAAATTAATCTCCACGCAGCTTCCGTACAAACTTGCTAAATCATCGAATGTCTAAACGTAATGATTCATAAGTTATTTTCATAACGGATTATGATATACAAATATTTGTTTTGTCGCGACTGTAGATACAAGGAAATAAATGATTCCTGGCACAGCTCATTTAATTTCCAAGTCATCTTACGCATCTAATCAAAAAATTTTTTCGTACTGTATAAAATATACAAATACATCATTCTGATAAATGAATCGCTCTTAGTTTTGTTGGATTTTAATTACTTCTAAATGATACGGTAATAAAATAAATGTACATATCGTATTAATTATTTTATTTTTGCTTTAAAATATTGTAAACATATTATTAGTGGTCGAATAACACACTTTGAAAATATTATATCTATAATGAAAATTGAGCTGAAAAAGATTACTGTAACTTCTTAGACGGGTTTTAAAGTTATTATTATTTGTCCTTTCAAAATATTTGCATGTGTTATACAAAATAGTATAAAAAACTTTACAATTAATATTATCGAATTAAAACTATTGCTGTAATTCTATTTTATTTCATAAATGTTATATAATCGAGTATCATCTAAAAATTTTAAAAAAACACTGTATATGATTCATTATAACTTTCTAATATATGCATGCGTCATAAAAGGTTAATTATCATATTATAATGTTTATGAATCACATTACACATAAATTTTACTTGGTGAATAGTTTTAAAAAATTTAAACAATTAAATAAACAAACGTAATACAATTTTATATAATATAAACTCATTTACTTATGTCAACCCTATATGTTTAAAACATCTATAGTTTCATGAACTGTTTTCGATAATTTAAACAAAGTGAATTCAAAAGTTGCCCTAACTTTCTCCTCTGACTCACTTCGTATAATATACCTGTACAAATCAGCACACTTAAATTTATGTTAATACCTCTTATATATAATTAATATTGTGTAATATTTATCCGAATTAAAATATTACCGGAAATTAAAAATATGAAATAATCCATTGTATTTGTAACTTAAAAATAAAAGGTTATATTATAAAAAGTAATATACATAATATCATTATTTATAAATACTTTTTGAATGTAATAAAAGGCAAGGTATATAAACTAAATATAAAAAAAACATAAGTTATACTTTATTGAAATAAATATAATAATGCGAGAATTTATGTTTAAAATTGTTATAAATTATAAATTTCTATATTCTACAAAAGATTATCAGCTTCATCTTTGTATTATTATTTTCAAAATTTAAACCAACAAAACTGAGAATAACTGCGCTAAAATGAAAAATGAGAGCTATAAATTAATCAGTAAGTATAAAAAGTGACAGATGATCAAAGATGTATTCTCGTCGAATACCAAAACGGATCTGTTGTTTCTACATTTACCTTGACAGATACTTGAAAGCAATACAGAATAAAAAATTAGAAAGCTGGAAATTCCTCAGAAAAGGGCGAAAGCTTTTCTTAAGAACTTTGCGATAAGAATACCTAAGATTGGCATAATGATTTATTATACTTAAGCAATATTTTTAACAAGTATATAAGAAAATATAAAGATTAATTATGAGAACGTAAAAATGAATTAATTTTAATACCTAATCAAGATTCTTCATCTCTTTTTAAAATTTTTAAATATTAAATACATTGTTAAATAATTTTCTTAGAGGTACTTATTAAAATTGCAATCATTATTATACTTTTTTAAACATCGTTAAATTTCTATTCTTAATTCACAATGAAATTTATCACTGATGTTATTAAGTTTCCCAGCTATCCTCAATTTCAACCTTGTACTTTCGAAATCTGGAAGTTCAACTGATCTTATCTCTTATAGCCAAAGTTTGCCGATTAAAAATATATGAAATCCCATTTTATCAAAGTATAAGAGTTTGAAAACATATATTAGATCTTTTGTCATTAATCATTCGGGTTTAATTCAGTCGTTAAACCAGATGATAAAGATTGAATTCATGGACGATAATCTAATTTAACTTTAGTTTTATATAGTCACTATCATTTTTTATCAATCCACTTCATTGTATTTTATCGTAAGGTCCTTAACCAAATTGAAACTATCAACCGGGAACTAATTATAAAGTAGGAATTTGGTAAAAGACTTTAGACTGTATCACTTAATACCACTCAGTTCGTTATTTAAAATTTTTTAATTATCAGATTTTATATTAAAACTTTTTAATCTTTAGGACTTAACGGATCATCGCATTCTATTTATTTATGTTTAAGTCAAGAATACATCATCCTGACTAAAAACTCTCACTGTATACCAAAGGTACTATCATCTCACCATTAGAAAATAAGTATCCTTAATTAGAATTTATAGTAATTTCAAGAAAGAGAAGATAAAACTTATCGATAAAAATTTTTAACACATCTACGAAGATTTTACAATCGTAAAGATTGAAACAGCCATATTTTAGTGTATCAAGAAAAAGTTTTTCCAAGCACTTTATCTTATACAACGTTTTTAAAGTGTTCTTTAAAATTAAGTAGAAAAAAATGGAATTTTTATGACAGTAATCATACGGAGGTTGAGATATAATTAATGCGTTCACGTTACTTCAAGAACCAAGTAAGGAAGCAGGGAAAAAATTATACATGATTATAATATATGAAATATAATTTATACGTTAATTATGAAAAATAAAACACGTTTGCATTGTTAAAATTGATAAAAAAAAAATTTTGTAATTCAAATTTTCGGATTGTATCCTTTTAATAACTACATTATAAATTTATATAAAAAATTCTTCATGAATACAACACAGTAACGTAATTAATTTGTAGATAATGAAATGTGGCGAAAAGGTATTTAAAGCGATTACCATGAAAATAAAAATAAATGGAAAATTTCTTTTGAATTTAACTGTAAACTGTGCAAAATCGTAACGATTAAATTTAAAGAAGTTTAATGTACATAATACAGTAAGTCATTTATTTTATTTTTCGCTTATTTATAAGAATAAATTGTCGATAAATTGAAATTCTTAAGAAGTTGATCAAAATTTATGTTATATCAAACAAAAAATAATGTACAATTTAACTTTAATAATTAATCATTCCCTGTAAGGTTGTTTCAATTTCCTCGTTACGATCCGAGTTTATAATATTGCAAATCAGTGAAAAAGTGATTTACTTCATAATTTCAAACACTAACTAATATAAACGAGCTTCAATTATTTAAAAATTCACAAAGCCTTGTTTCAATCTCTCGAATAGAAAATATTCGTGTAGAATTTCCACGAACGACATTCGTATTTTTTCATAAAAGGACGAAACTACGTTAGTATCAAGTTTTGTGTCGCTTTCCTCCGCACGCAGAATCAGATATATAAAAAAAATAAGTAGTAACGTAAGTTGTAGTAGTAGGAGGTATGACCTGCATCGGAATGCGGAAAAGTGCAGAGCCGTTGTGATTCTTCGTATAACCGTATAAAATATATGGTTTTCAATTTAAATTTTATGTTTGTTTGGAATATCGCTGATTAAATGATTTATTTGCCAAAATTGAAATTTAAAACCTGGAATATAATAAACAAATATGCTCATTTTTTTTTAATGGTCTGTTGAAATCAATATTAAGTTGTATTAAGCATTCAATAATTATACGTATTTGTTTATAGTTTTAAGATATTCAAACGTTTCAAAGACAATTTAATACATGTATAAAAACTTCTCTAATTATAATTTAATTAGTGAAAATGGTAAGTAATTACTATTTCCAATTGGTTTTAAAACAAAAACTTCAAATTTTCCTTAAATTAAATATTTTTTATAAGATTAGTTTTAAAACTAGTTGACAAATTTTGAAACATTTTATACATATATTTGACAATTTAACGATCAAGTAATATTTTTATGATTATAGTGATAATGTATTAAAATCTTTTATTTTATTAATGATATATATATTGCATAAATTGCAAATTAACTATAGTTAAATAAATATTATGTACAAATTAGTCATATCAAATTTTTTTAAACATCTTAGATATTTATTATACACAATTTACAAATCGTCAACTTCGAATATCTACTATTATATCATAAAATATATTTTATTAAATTACGATTTAATCTAATATTCAAAATTAAAAAATAAATTTTCTTTATTAAATATTATTGAAACTGAATTACATAAAATATAATGGAAATAGATTGATTAATATTAATTCGTACGGTTCACCGACTTTATTTACGCCAAATTATTATAAACAAGTGAAAAAGTAATATTTCACTTATTTCGATAATAATTTATAAAAATTATATTATAAATAGAATTATGTTATAAAAATAATGCACGCTTTTAATTCTAAATCGGTTGTTAAATTAAATGTTATATAAAATTATAAAAAATGATTAATCAAACTCTTTATTAATACAGATAAAAAGTTGATATAGATATTTTGTGCATATTGAAATTGCAAACATTCACTTTCTCAATATTAAATACTACTTTCATCAAATTTATCCACATTCGTTTATTATACAAACTTAATTACGATTGTTAGATTTAAGTAAAAAAGTTTACAAGTTTAAAGTCTCACTTACCTACGATTTAAAAATACAGTACAAAAGTTATCTTTTGAACCCATGAATTATTTTTAAAGAATATTTTTCCAATTAAGACTATAATTTTAAATATTATAACGTGTACAATTATATGAAATTTTATTTCATAATACACATTAATTATTTTGTTTATTCATATTATTTACATTAAAATTAAAAATTATCAACTTGAAATAACTAGTTTACGCATATTCATACAAATAACATTACATTAATAAAAATAATTTACATCAATTATTTATATTTTTATTTTTATTTGTATTTTATAAAATCCAAAGAGAACTTACCGAATTCTATTTCTTCTCGTATTGCAGAACTCTAAATGATGCACAGGAACTGCCAAATTAAAAAAGTATTTACCGATACTTTTTAAATTACGTAATTTTTTTATATTTAAAAAAAGTAAAAAAATTCTACTTTTCGCTATTTTTCCACTTGAACTTTGAAAAAAATTAAATCATTTTATTTTAAACGTTTTAAAAAAGGCTTAACTTGTAATATTTTAGGAACTTTTTACCATTTTAAGATAATGGATAATAAACTACTAATTTTAATATTTATTCTTTTGCGCCATTTCAAATAAATCAATTACCAAACAATTAAATTAACATTTCTTTTCAAAGTCAAATTTTGAAACGTAATAAAAACCGAATAAAAAAAATGTTATAACACGTATCGCAAACGATGTTATAAACGTTATCTTCGTCGTAGCGGTGTAACAGTACAACAGTACAATGTACTATCGGTAAAAGGATTCGCAGCCTCGGGAATCGGCAAGTTGATGATGGTTTAAAAAGATCTTGTAAACACAGACGAAACCAAAGTATACATGTATATTTTATCGAATTTATTGAAATGAAGGTTATAAAATAAGATAAATACATTAGTTAACTTAATAGTTAAGAGCATATATTTTTACGATAAGTTTTTATACAAGGATTCGTTACAAAACGAAAATTAAGTGAAACGGAACGGTGAATCATCCGTTGTAAAATAGCAAAAACAATGTGCCAAACGAATCGATTATTGGGCATGTGGTGTAACTCGATGCTCAAAATATGTATCTATCGTCTAATAAAACAGAGTCGTTGGAATTTCGAGGTTCGGTACACGAAGTATATGAATGCTGCTGAAGTCAAAAAATGCCAGTCGTCCATGCGTCAGATGTATCACAGAAAAGAGGAATCTGGGTGAGGGGCACACAATATGCATTAAGACGGCCAGTCATCGGTATAACAAACGTGTCTTTTCTTTTATTTCTTTCATTTGAAATCGTGAAAATAGTCTTTCGTTTATCTATGTTTGCGTTTCTAGTTTCTCGGGTTGTTTGCTCGTGTGTGTCTCTCTCTATCTATCTCTCCTTCTCACTCTCTATATCTATCCCGCTCTCTCCCTCTTTCTCTCTCAACTGTCGTGTCTACGCGTGCTCGGTGTAGCGTGTTTCTCGTGTGCGCGTTTTCGTGTGTTAAACGTGTGTATGTCTATCTGTGTCTGTGTCTATGTCTGATTTGTGGGTATTTTGAGTGTGTGGGTATCCTAAGGCGAAGTCGGCCTGAACCACGTCCTAGCTTCGATGGCTCTCTTGATGAGAACGTTCTGGCTGCGCTGCTTCATACGCTGAATGAAATCATCCTTCTCTTCCAGTATAACATCGCCCGCGGCTTGGATATCCTCCTTGTTCTGACAACAAACGAGAGTTACGATCCGGACCATTTTCCAGTAAGCATCATCGATACGACACGTTATGATTGACCTCTTCTCTGCTGTGTACACACGATAGCATAGGAATAAAAACATTACAAAGTGCCACGAGGTTATACACATGACGCTGAATTTATGTTGTTTTGAGCATACACCGAGAGAAAAGATCATGAAAGAATGACGGAATTCCCCAGTCGGCCGGGATACGGACTCGAGGCCGGTGGTCACGAGGCGTATTCGCAGCTAGCGCGGGGAGGTCGCGTTATCCTTAAGGAAGCATTGACTCTCAGCGGCAATGATCGGGGCAATGTCAGCGAGGGAGAGAAGACAACACAAGAGCTTAGCTACGAACCTTTGCGTCAAGTTCCTCGCCCTCGCCCCAACGCTCGTAGTCCTCCTCCTCCCTGTCCTCGTGCTCGCTGAGCGCGGGCTCGCGGATCTTCGGCGACGGCTCCCTCGAGCGCTGCACCGGGGACCTGTCCCTCTCCCGCTCCCGCGGCCTCGAGCGCGATCGCTCCCGCGTCCGCGACCTCGTGCGCTCCCTCGTGCGCGAGCGCTCCCGCGTTCTCGAGCGCTCCCGGGTGCGGGAGCGCGACCTCGAGCGCGATCTGTCCCGGGACCGGGCGGCTCGCTCGCCGCCCTCTTCGATCATCTTGTTGATCTTCTCCTTGGCCTCGTCGACCTTGCGCATGGGGTCGGGCGAGTAGCTCCTGTCGCTGTACCGCTCGCGGGAGAACGCCCGCCTGTCCCGGAAGTCCCTCCGGTCGCGGAAATTGTCCCGGAAGTTGTTCTGCCGGTTGTTGTGGAAGAACCGCCCGCCTCGGTTGTTCATCCGACCGCCCCGGTGGTTCATCATGTGCCCGCGTTGGTTGTGGTGGAAGTTTCCCCGACGGTTGTTGAAACGATTCTGGTTGTTCTGGTTACCGTAGAATCGCTGCTGCTGTCCGTTGTTCCGGAAACCCTGGCCACCACCGCCACCGCCGCCACCCGGGCCGCGGTGGTTCTGGTTATTGAAAGGCTGGAAGCGCGGCTTGTAGTACGTCCCGCGGTTGTTGTACGGACGGAACTGCCGCTTCCTGTAGTAGCCGCGGTCCGGGCTGCGCGACCGGGACCGCGACCGCGTGTAAGATCGAGATCTGGACCGTGAGCGCGAGCGCCCAGAGTACGTTCCCGAGGCCGAGCGGCTATACTTGCGCTCGTAGCTCCCGGAGCGCCGACCGCTGTAAGAGCGGGAGCGCGAGCGTCTCTGGGAACGTTGGGAGCGCGAGCGTGAGGATCCGGAGCTGGAGCCGCTGCGGGAACGGGAGCGCGAGCGACGGGGTCGCTGCTGCTTGGGGCCGCGTTCGCTCTCAGAGTCGGATCGCGGGGTGCCCTTGGTCTTGGGTTCGTTGCCCCCGGAGGCGGGTCCGATAGGCTGGAATTTGTTCCCGAGGCTCGAGGAGAACTTGGCCGCGTTAGCGTTCGATTGCTGTTGCTGCTGCTGCATCGAGAGGGCGGCGTCCTTGTAGCTTTGGAATTTGTTCTGCGGCTGGGGCGTCGGGTACTTCACTGGCGCTTGGGCCTTCATCGGTGAGTCCTTGTGACCGGGGGGCGGTGTTGGAGCGGCCATTTGTTGCTGAGCTCGCTTTTCGGCCATCTCGCGCTGCATGTGCTTGCGGATGTTGAGTGACTTGTCGAGGGGTCGTTGCATTTCTGGCTCCTCGTCCTCGCTCTCGAGGTTGGATTTCTGCTTCTTTTCCGGGGGCAGCTCTTGCCATTTTTGCTGCTGAGGCTCGCGTTGCCTGAAGGTCAGATCGTTCGGTTGTGAAGATTCGGGCGCGATTCGAGATTCGAGTTTTGCGTTTTGCGCGTGTCCACGATTAAGCGGAGGATCGTTTCATCGAGAGCCGCATTATTGATTTCAGCCCAATGTTTTTCGATCGTTCTCGAACGTGAACGGTTTTTCTTTTTATCGTCGCTCGTTGATATTTTTTTTTTTTATTCGATCGGTGACAAAGAAACGTCTCTCGCGAACGAAATACCCCGAACAACCGATGACTCGAATTTTAAGCTTTCGATGAAACCATCCTCGGGCCACGGTCTTACAAAAAAAAACCTATGACTGTATTTCGTTCTCGAACAAAGCGTGAATTTGTAAATTCGATGCAATCGATCAAAATGAAATGAGATGGTAATGAATTAATTTACGTACCTTGCCGCCTGCACAGCTTTCCACTTGGCATTGAGTGTAACGGTATCCAAACTTGGGAGCTTTGGCTCCGGATGAATCAACTGTGATTCTTGTTCAAATATGTCTGGAAAAGGCTTTCGTTGTACTTCTGCAAAGAAAAGACGGTTAAACTAAAATACCGCGGAACGGTTTCTGGAAATATATCGAACGAGAAAACGGATCGGATGCGTTACCTTTCCTTTGTATAGGTAAATTAAGTCTTGGATCTCTTTCGTGATATGCCTTAAAAACTTCATCTCTATCCTTTTCCCTGCGCATATCGTCTTCTCTGCGCGTGGACTCCGCCAGCTTTTCGGCATTACTAAGGGGGGAAGGCATGTCATTATACTGAGCAACATACCTATTGAATGTAAAAAACACAAGGATAGAATTAAAGTGCCCGTACGCATAAAAAGAAGCAAAAGCGCGACTCCTCTTATGACAGGGCACAACATCTAACATTAATAACAAACGTTAAAACTAATTAAAAATACATAGTTATACGACTTTCATATACGTATACATATGTATACATACGCAGGTACGTATATACGCGCATGAACAAGTGTATAAATGTATACCGATGTTTCGTATAAACGTACACACTGATGCACGCACGTATAATTATTTACATGCGTATGCATAATATAAAAATATACATACGACTGAAATCCTGGAGCTAACCTTTTAATAACGGCTGTCTCTTTTTCAACCTTGGCATAATAGGCATTAAGCTTAGATTCGAGTTGCTCGAGATCGGGTAACGATGTTTGCAAATCTCGCTCAAGTTTGTCCTTATTTTTACGCTTCCTGCGCTCTTCTTTCTTTTTCTTCTTCCGTAATTTTTTCTCTTCCTTATCCTTATCCTTGGTCTTCTTCTCTTTCTTCTTCTTCTTCAATTTTTTTTCCGACTCAGAGTGTTTCTTTTCCTTTTCTTTTTCACGCTTCCATCTAGCCGTCTCTTCTAAGAATTTCCTGACCTGTATACAAAATACAAAAGGAGGTGAAAATGACGATAAAATCGGTGAAGCGAACTTAAAACTCTGCACCATTGGAACGCAAAGAAAAACTATGATTGAAAATTCTTTTTCGGTATTGCACATTTTTTTCAAACATCTTTTATGCAACGTTGTGACATAAAGCAAGTCCATTAAAAACTTGGATATTTATGAGCCATTATTATGTGTTTGTTTTTTATTTTTATTTTTATAAGATTAACTGACGTTTAGAGTATATAAGGAAGGAGCAGTCTTCTTCGTAGCTACATCAATACAAAATAAATGTAAAATTGAACATAATAAAATCACAATTATTCTTACAATTAATTTTTTATAACTCACCAATTTAACCATGCATGTATCTGACACGTGTCATATCTTATCTAATTTTAAAAACATCTAAAATAATTAGAATAATTAAGCCAACAAAAAGTTTTCCATATTCATCGTATTAATTAAATTCAATATAAACTCAGCTTTATTTACTGATTTTTCAGATATCACTCTCACATGCGGAACTTTTTGTTGGAATTCTTAAAACTTGAAACCACATTCCGTAATAGGTCACTATCGCAATTAAATCGAATAAAACTGCAACACTGAAAATTGACGAAAACTCATACTACCGGATATCAACTTGTCCGAAGCAAAGAAGAAATAGAAACGTAGTTGGATGTACGGTTAAATATCTCACAGTTGATTTGTCGGCATCAATAGATAAACATATAATAAATGACAAAGTAAAATGAGTTGAAATAACTAGAGCGAGCGTGGCTGAAGTCACGTCAACCCATTTTTCGCATTAAAAAACGTGCGACTAACTTCGAAAAAGAAAAATAATTCAACACTAAATTTGTCGTTGTGTTCCAGCGACGCGCCGACTTGCGAGAGCTTATGTAGAAATCCAGTTGAGGAGTACCTTGTCCTCGTAATCGGAATCGTCTTTGGTCTGCTCCAAGAATTTGCGGACCTTCAATTCGTAGTCCTCCTTCTCACGAGAATTGGGCCCGTAAAGCTGAGTCGGTACCATATTTTCATGGCTGTTGAGGGTCGTTGCGGCGACGATTCCCGTCGCCGGTGGATTGTTATATTGCGCCATGCGCTTCGAGAGCGGCGACAGGGAAGAGCCGTGGTGATCCTTCTTGTGTTTCTTCCTGCGATTCGGCGAGCGCGAGTTGGAGCGCGAGCTACCGGCCGAAGAGCTCGAGGTGCCCGACGAGTCCGAGCTGCTGCTGCTGCTCGAGGAGCCGGCGCTCGAGGAGCTCGAACTCGAGCTCCATCGTTGGCGCTTCTTCGAGCGCGACTTGCGCTCTTTTTTACGTTTCTTCTTTTCCTTCTTATTCTCGCCGTCTACGACCTCATTTTCCCGCTCGAAAGCCTTGAAGGGCTCAAGGGCATTAGTTGACAGATTGCCGGCCCCGACGTTTCCAGACACGGCGCCGCCTGACAAACTCGTCTTGCTCTTTATGTATTCTATTGAGTTCTTGGCCTCCTCGTGGTAAGGAGCTATGGTCAAGCAGTTCTCGTAGGCCTTGAGCGCGTCCTCATACTTCTTTTCTTCTTCATAGCTGCGGCCCAACGCAACCAAAGTCTCGGCCATGTATTTACGCGCATTCGCGTGGCTGGGATTAAGCTTCAGTGCCGTCTCGAAATCATCGATGGCCTTTTTGAAACTGCCACTGTTCGCATACCTGTGTTAAAAATAAATTCCTTGTTACCCCGCCTCCTTCGCTCACCTCACCCCGGGCTTTCTTCTCGTCTTTTAAAGCGTGAAAAAGGTTACTTACAGTGCACCTCTGGCAACGAGTCCTTCAACGTTGCGTGGATCGACGGTTAGAGCTTTGTTCAAGCATTGAAAAGCTTCGGAATGTCGGCCAGCTTTGAAATGATCGATACCTTCCGCAACACTGCGGAATGCCCATTTGCTAGCTTGTGCTTGTCTGAGCTCGCTAGCGTACTCATTGGACGGGAATCTTTCTCTTTATTATCCAGAAGAAATAAAGATTTTAATATTTGTTTTAAGGATTGATAAGCTCGAGGTCTTTTTGTTCTACGTCGCTCCAAGTATTAAGCGAATTTCTTGGAGTTTCATTTGCATTTTGACAATCGCTTGACTTTCGACTTTAATAATTTTTAGACTTCCATGCTTGTAAAAAAATTTTAACTTTACCTATTAAATATCGTTAATTTATTCGCTTGATGGCAAAAGTTTGAAAAATGAATTATTATTATCATTATTATTAACATTATTATTATTATTAACATTATTATTAACATTATTATTATTAATATTATTATTATTGTTATTATTATTATTATTATTACAATTACAACGTATTATAAATTTTATTTTTATGTTAATAATTACTCCAAGAAATTTTTCGAACAAAATTATTTTACTTTTGATAAAGATCGATACCTTAGTCCAACCATATTGGAATAGTTTATCTGACCAAGTCCCATCAAATCGGACAGATATTTAATGTTGTTAGGATTGTTGAATCCAGAACTATTCTCCATGATAGTTTCATAGCTTTGTCCTTTGTTGTCCATTGCTTTCCTAAATCAAAAATAAAACAAACAAAATGTTATCGGGGTGTAATGGCTCATTGAAAATTTCATTTTGAAAGAGTATAGGAAAGTGGCTGCATTGTTAACGTTACAACATTTCACTCTTAATACTAATGACCAAAGTTGATGAATACGCTGCTTTTTATCTTTCCCTGCCTCTCCTCTTTCTCACTCGCTCGCTCTTTCTCTCTCTCTCTCTCTCCCTCTCACTTAATTTCACTGTTTACCCATTTAAGGAAGGTTCGTAAGTTGAAGATGTTTGTGGTAGATCGCCTTATAATCTTATATTGATCGTTATATCACTGAATTTGCGTTTGATTTTTTAATCGTTCATTGAAATTTTATTAAATCTAAATCCATATTATTCTTGACAATGCTGAATAAATCGAGACTTACGCCTATTTCTTATTTTGCGCAGATTGTTGTTAAAGAGTAGAAGTGATTGTTGATTTATTTGAAAAATTTTTGTCAACTAATATTTCACATCATTGTAGTTAACAAGCAGCCACACATTTTATTAAGTAGGTCGAACTTTTAACTTATCCATTTTTTTTTTTTTATTCTATTATTTGTACAACAGTGCAACACCTGAAAATTATGAAAACTCATGCCTCACCTTTCTAATTACCCCTAAGATGTATACTTATAGTCTGTTTGATTGGTATTTATTATTTTCTGTAACATATTTTCTTTCGATACTAAAGCATGTGCTGCCCTAGCTCGGGTACAGAGGTTATATTTTAATATCAAAATTCGTTTTTGTGCAACAAAATAATATGCATAACCCTAGGTTACGTTTTAAAGCCACGTCAATATATATTTTTTTTATCATCCACAAGTTGACCAAAAAAACAGTTTTAGACGTAGCACATTTTGTGGTGTAATGATCAAATGACATCGTTTTTATTTGTCAAATAAAGCTGTAAGTTTAAATGATGTATTAATCATCTTGACAAAACGCGAATCATTCAAGGATTAAATTAAATCACTTTTGGATGCACGAATCGAGTTGCTTGGTCTTTTTACAACAAAAAAAGGTATGATGCTAAATAAAAATTTAAAAAGCTGGAACACTTACATAGAAACAAATAAGGTGCATAAAATTATTGGCTGTGGTTCCAAAAATAAATGCACTATGGAAAGACCAAACAACTGAGTATTTTCTTTATACCTACCATCCGCAACATTAGAGCAGAATGCCCAAAACAGCGCTTCATACTGCAAATATAATCTCAAAATACATTGAGGTCATTTGGTGTTTAGTGACACGTTCATTGGTGCTTGAAATGTAATACATTTATCACAAATGTAGATAGATCGTGAAAACAATAATAGCTGTGTCAACCACTGCTTGAACTTCAAATCTTTCTTAGTGCATTATAAACTCATTGTCATATCAACTACTGACATTTATATTACAGACCGTCTGGCACCTGGATTCATAAAAGCTGGTCAGAGAAAACCAAAACCCACTTTATCTATGGTCGTTAATAGCAATTGTGACCCATTTGATATGTACATTTTTTTTCTAGTTTTCCCGTAATTAGCTAAACAATTGGTTACACGGGTGATATTCATAGTTGGGTCTTCAATGGCTAGAGCTTCCAAGATGGTCTTATTTATTATTTAGTTAGGGGGAGGTTCGACTTAAGTTAACCTTAAGTCCAAGGCCTGACTGTGAATACCACCTTAATTCTAAGCTTAATAGATCATTTAACACGAGAATAGAGAAAAAAAAGGAAAAAACAAGCTGGATAAACGCGTCGTCGTTAAATAATGTTCAAAAGACCTCAATATCATTAAATTCCTTGTCCAAAAATCTTAGAAACAGAAACGTTAATGTTTAATACATTTTAACCAAACTAGCGCATGTTTACAAATAACTAACTTGTAAGCATCCGGTAGATCTTCGGCATGTACAAGTCCCATAGGTGGATGAGAAGCTTGACCTTCACGAGGGGGCACATTCATAACTGCTACAACACGCTCAGCTTCCACATTAACTTCACCAACAACAACGCAGACAAGATCATTGGCCATGTAACCTCGTGTAACACCTTTCTTATCCACTGCTGGTACAGTAGCAGTGTTTAATATTAATGCCTGTTAAAAAAACGATGAAAAACAAATTTATCGGCGTGCTTCGTTAATACCGAGATGTCGTCAATTTTTATGGTATTGGTTATATAATATAACATAATTTTATATACAAAATGAATAATTACCTTTACACCAAGATCAGAAACCACTCTAGGAAAATCACTGCAGTTGCAGAGAACCTTTAATAAAAGCCCAGCAGCACTTTTGCCCATTACTTGTGCAAAAATGACATCACCCACTATTAAACTCTGAAAATGATTGGTCGCATCGGTTTGAATTTTTTTTTTTCTTTAACGTTACGATCAAAGTAATTTTTAAAATATTACAAATTTACCTCTAAAAAATTACGTATTCGCTGAGACTTTTCCATTGCTACAAACGAATCCAGACCAGGCATTGTAGCATAGAATTCTTTAGGGAAAAAAACAAAAACAAAAACTTAGTTACAATAGAAATATTTCGTTTTATAAATTCAAAGAAATAAACTTAATATTTCACCTTCGTCACCAAGTTCTTGTTTAATAGGTTCGGCGCATCTGACAAGATTAGATTTGTCATACAAAGCGTCCGCCTTTTTTGCTAGAAACTGTTGCAGTTTCAATCTTTTGCCTCTATCACTGAAACTAATACATTGTAACTTCAGTACGTAAATACAGCAAACGATTAGAAAAATTAAATTTTTTAATTTACTCGAAGCAAATATTAAAGAAATACTAAATGAAATATAAATCGTCTGCTTATATAAATTTATCACAAAGGAATATTCGTAAAATTTGAACACATTTTTAACGCATAATATGATTTTATTTTTTAAACGCATAAATTTATTATATATAGATCATAAAGGGCACGTACGTTAAAAAAACGATACAATGTTCTAATTTAACTAATAAATAAAAAGCGTACAAAGATTTTCAGATATATTTATTTGGGGAAAACTCGGAGAAAGTACCTCAATGTTTTCTGACGCTGTTGATAAATTTCAAAATTTGGCTCCTTTAGATTGAGCATCGATAGTTCGGCTTCATTGCGCTCGCTCTCCCAAACTTTTTGAAGCTGTTGCCCGTGATAGTTGAGAGCTTGTCCAATAAGACGTGGGTCCATAGTGTCCATTTTTTAAAAACTTTTTCTACATCCACTCGTCACCCTACAAAAGCTAAAGAAAAAACATACTTGTAGGCAATTATTTGATCCATTAAAAGTTTTTATAGTGTTTTTTTGTGTAATTTGACTTAAACAAATACCAATCAAACCATGAACGTTGTACTTTCGTAATGCATGTAATCTACGCATTAAGGCATGATGTAACTACCACACCACTGTACATATTATTCATTTAGACTTTATTATACCGTCTACACCTTATACGTTATCGGAAAGCTTAAACAGAACGAAACGACATGATAAATTTACCTACATCTCATACATTTTGTATACGAAACTATAAATTTATTCGTGCTCAACCTCTTATACCTATCTCTTTCTCTCTCTTTCAAATACAGGCTATCGCAATTTTTACATCGATACAAACTGCGTCTCAAAATTTAAGAACGCCTTCGTCGAAAATATCGATGCCGACCACATTTCGATGCAAAAAAAACGATATCGAAGGATATTCGGTAATACGTAACAACGATGAATGCAAATTTGCCATGCGGTAAGCCTTACGATACTCACCTTAATACAATTCTTCAACGTCTCATCAGTTTGGTCTAACATTCGACCAAAATTATACAATATATTCAAAACTCACTCGATCTAGAATATTATCGATAATAATAAGCTTATTATTTAACGCACATCGTCTAAAAATCCGACTTAAACGACACGTCCAAGATTCAGCAACGTTGTCGGCGATGGCGACGAATAAACATGGCGTTCTATCGGCGTGTTCCAGCGTCCGCGACGATCGATTCTCTTTTACGCCTCAACTCAAAATGGCGGGATAAGGTCGTTTTCGCGGCTCCGATTCGGTCTTCCCTCCGTTTGAGTTGTTTAACGTAGTGAAACCGGAAGTCGCGAGCGACATCTTCGACAGCTCTGCGCTTGTCCGCTTATCGCGTCCGTACGCACACAGACGGGATTTTAGGAAAAGACCACGAGGCCGACGACGAATACATCTTTAAGCCCGAGAGTAATGGTCTTTTTTTTTTTGTTATTACGTAATAGGTGACAGCCTTTTTAACGCCGGAACTCCTATCGTATATTACTTTTGTTATTTATCAGAATTAAAAGTTAAAAGGAAACGAAATTTTATCACCGACCGTATTTTCTAGCAATTATTAAATGTAATAATTCTTTGCGATAATTACGTACTATCGTTATTATTAATTTCAGACTTTATTTTTTATAATTATTTTAGCCTTGGCTAACATACGAATTACGTACTTTCACAAAATGCAGTTTTTATTTTGATTCTCCATATATAATATAATATTTATTATTGCTTCGATAACGTGTCGGTGAGTTATTCTTTTTTTTTTTTTTTAATGCTATAAAATATTTAATGTACGCGTAATGGAATCTAGCAACCAAATTTTATCCTTTACTTGCAAATTTTGCTTGTTCGTAAATTTTCCTTCGAAAGCCTCGTGTTTTTAGTTTTCGATTTATGATACGTCGGCTAACGTTTCATAGGTTAGTCGGTAAAGCCAAAGCCACGCGTATCGTACAAAACGTTAGCCTCGAGTATATTTCGTTAGAAAACATAATACGTATAAAAAATAGAATATGCAACATAAATAACAATCGAAGGTAGACCGGAATAAGGAAAACAACTTTATTCTTATTTCTCCCAACCAATGAAAATTATTACCGAATATTCTTAGCAACGGTAACCACGAAAAATTCGTTACAAAAAAAAACAAAGTTATCGTTTCTTTATTTTTTTTTTGGTACCGCCCCTTTCGCTTGTTTACGGATGTACCAACGAACGCGTTTAATATTAATAAGCTGTATTTCCATGAACGAGGCGTTGTTATTTTTGATATATTGGCTTATCGCAGGAATTCTAACTTACGTAAACTGTAAAGTCATTGCTTGGCGTATGTACGAGTACGAACGTAGTGGAAGACGATAATTATAATCGAGATGAAAATTTTGTTTTATTATCGTTGGTGTTTAGTTTTTAAATTCGAAACGATGCCTGTTTTCAATTATTAATATCAAAGTAGTTCTTTTCTTCGTAACAATTTTTATTTGGAAATTTTGATCGTTTTTATTTGTTTCGGTTCTAAAATAAATGATACGTTCGATGACATATACTCGTAAATTTAATTATCGAGTTGCTATTCGAAAACATTTTATTCCGATTATTAAAAATACATATTCGTTATGCTAAACATTAGAAACAATAACTCAAGAAAATATTGCGTTATGAAATAAACGAAAAATAAAGCATTTCAATAATAAATAACAAAATA
The DNA here is from genome assembly GCA_018907195.1 of Dolichoris vasculosae. Lineage (NCBI taxonomy): Eukaryota > Metazoa > Arthropoda > Insecta > Hymenoptera > Agaonidae > Dolichoris > Dolichoris vasculosae. Next base: position 90,311 of record JACCHY010000020.1, read on the forward strand.
AAATTCTACTTGAAATGTTTTATCTGAAATCATTTAAATAGAATGCATTACCATAAATCATTGATATAAAGTTAATTGTTATTTGATTAAAATAAAAACTTACTTGCACTGTAAAATTAGAATGTTAAACTTATTTTAACTTTATTGCTTCGAGAAATATACAATTCAAACTGTACAAACATCTTTCGATAAAATACTAAAGATTCGTTATTGTATTTTTCCTCATCGTTGTGGAAAGTATAATTAATGTTCGTTCTAATTACATGAAAGGTTATTCCAATCTACATATGTATTTTACCGAACGTAAATTATTAAAAGAAAATAACGATTTTATGTGCAAATACCAATTATCTAAAACTGATTCATCGAGATTGAAATAAATTTTATAAAAGAAAGTTTAAATATAAATTCAACGATAATAAAATTTAAAAACATTGTATATTTTACTTATAAATAATATTACAAAGTTCATACATATTTGTTAACTAAACTATATAAATATTTTATTTTAAATTATTTAAATATTTTACTTACGCGTTTTCGTTTCAGATTGTAGTGATGCCGTTAAGCGTTAGTCCTCGAATTCACCTTAAAATTTTAAATTAAAAATAAGAATTTTTCTCTACAATGTCATGAACTAAAAACTAAAAAATAACTACATACTATAAAAATTATTTTTCAATTTATGAAAAAATATAGACAACACAGTTTTGTTAGTATTCAATAAAATAAAAACTAACGCAATTAAAATTTATAAATAAATATAACTAAATATTATTATAAAATATTTTGAAATATTAAAATAAAAAAATACGTTAAATTAACCGAAAGCCGGTCATAAAGGCTAGTCACTAAGGTGATGTTAATATTTAATTATAATCAATATAACTCTTTTTCCTATTCACGATAAAATATAAAATACTATATACTGGAAAAACAAATAATCAGTTTTGATCCTTGGATTTTTTTTATCTGATCGAGATATTAAGAAATCAATTGTTAATTTATGTATCTATTTTTTATGGAATCTAAATGCTTTAACAAAAGTATGTGATAATTTTCTACCATTAATAAATAATATAAAGAATAAAATTGTAATAATTAATTGATAAATTAAATAGATTTATCTCAATAAAATTTTATAAAATTTAATAAATAAAATAATACAGAAGTAAAAGATAATTTAAATACGGAATATTATTTAAGATATAATGAAAACAAAGATAAAATAAATGCTAGTAGTGAGTTTAAATTTATGTTTTAATATTTCATTTACACTAGGAAATTATATTGAATTTTCTGCATTAAACATATTAAAAAATTACATTTAAATAAGAAATAAAAAATATGTTTTATTTTACTTTCAAATAAAATACCAAAATTAACGATTTAATCTAAATTTTATGTAAACGATACATTGTAATATTTTTTAAGAACATACTAAATTATGCGTATATTTTTCATATATCTTTTAATTTTATCAATTTAAAAAAAAAATTTAATTATCTCGGTACTCGAGTTTCTTTAAAAATAATTAATTCATACGATTATTTTACAATGATAATGTTTTAATCGTAAAAATTGAATACGTAATATTTAAAAATTCATGAAATAATTTTATCGATTAGACTTTGTTTCCTTGACTATCTTTTCCTATAAATCAATTTTTATTTTCATTTTACTTCCAAAGTTTTATCGAGATGTATATCAGTTAATTTCGCAGTTTTATAAGTTTGCTATTGTACTCGCGGATACATTTCGTGCATTCATTCGTAATGTCACTCGAAGACACTCATATTTTTTTCCATTGTAAATTTAAGTTTTAAGTGAACTATATTATCGACACGGTGATATCGATATCTCAACTTGCCATTACTTTTGCTTTTAGAGGTACTTTCAGCCGACAAGAAAAAAGGAAATCGCAAATAGCTTATGGTAAACGGGAATAAACGATTTAATCACAGGTAAATACTCGATACGATAGTTCGATACATGTACTTATACCGTAACAAAAAAGTAAACATATCCATTGAAAGTTTTTTACCATTTGAAAAGTCCGGTCGGTCAACTTTGAACTGCACCGATAAAAATATAGATGACAGTACGTATTTGAGCGAAGAAAATTAACGGCGCGATATTCAAACGAATCAATTAAATTTAATATACTAACTATTTGCATTTAATAATACAATATTTTATTTTACTTTTCTTTAATACAATATTATTCCTGTTGGAATTTTCTTAGAAAAATTCGAAACGGTCGTTTTAATTAGAAACAGAAATGCGATTTATGGAATATCGGATAAACGACAGTTGAGTGTGAAAAATCGATTTTTTGTACGAACGGTTGTTTTGCTATTTATCTTAAAGATCGGAATATTTGTTCATGTATAACAACTTGAAGTAATAATGACGGATTTACCCGAATTATATTATTTAAAAAAACCCAAGACAATTCGAAAACTAATATCTATCCCTGATGTTACTCGGATCGTTGGTAAAAAAGTAGAAAATCCTTTGCAGGACTCTCGTATAGAGAAGGTTAGAACTTTATGATCGCTAATTATTAGAAGATAAATAAATGTATTAACGTACGGATTTTATTTATTGTGCCTTATTATATAATTCATATTTGATTTACGAAGTAACGATAATTAAGTTTCAAAATAATTTATAATTAATTATGTATTCATTTAGAAATATAATAGTTTTAACCTTTTATAATCTTTAAAGTAGAGAGTAAATGTTACAAAGTATTTGTAATAATATTTATGTTAATTATAAAATAACTATTTTATAAGTGCGATAATTTAAAATTGTAACGGTAATTTAAAATTGAATTGAGAAAATGATCTATTTTAATTATTTCTATTATCTGCAATAATCATTGAACTTTAGTGCTATTAAAACAGTACGAATGAATTTCCATTCCAGAATCGGCTTTAGATATAAGGAATTTTAATCAATTATCAATAGAAATTTTATTACGATTTTATAATTTAACGTATTAAGTAATGTAGACTTGACATTTTAAAGATCCGCAAACATGAAACTGCAGAAATATTGGAACGTGAAGCTGCGCTGCTGGAAGTTAAGCGCTTTCTGTATCCTTCACCAGAGAAACGCAAATGTGCTATACCTACGCTTATGAAAATCTGCGTCGATAAAATGAGGGAGTTAGCGCAAGATTTGCCAGTTCCTGGACTTCTTCCAGTAAGTAAGACAAACGTATAGATAAACCGATCGAAGAAATCCTAAAATTCAATTTCCCGCATTTTAAATTTAGTATAAGATATTTTATTATGCACTAACAACATTTATATTTTGAGGATTAATAATATGAAAGTTTAACTTAAACTAATACATATTTACGATTTCTTTGGAGTCGACACAATTGTACAATTTATTACTTCTTATACCTACACACATAACCGTACAAATTTGAACACATTTTACATCTGTTTAAAACTTTTAATTTGTACATATTTTATAAAACTCTTGGTTGTTAAGATACTTCAAACTACAATAAATTATTTTACTAGTTTCAAAATCTTATTTAATTATAAAAAATTATTAAATTTATATTTCTAATACCGATAAATTTATTCTTCGGACGAAAGAGAGTTTAAAATATCTTTATCGCATAAAATTTTTAGATTATATCTAATATACTAATTTAAAAAGAAAAAACTTTTATTTCAGGATTAATTATACGTTTTAATTAAGTAAATAAATTACATATAATATGAACCTGTAATTTATATCGAATAAATAAATTTATTATAATAAATTTATAATAAAATAAGTTGAATATTATTATTAATTAGAGAAATATTTTAAATCAAGAGTCATTATTTATTTTAATTTAGTTACAAAAAATATACATTTTTTCAATTTTACAACAACTTTACATTATTATTCACCTTATTTCACTAAGCATTTGTAATTTTATAGTTTTTCTGAAATTTTTCTAACGATTTTTTTTTCACGCTTCAGTTTTACGCAAGAATTGAAATGTAATTTATTTTAATTCTTTATCACAGTATCGGTGAGCTTCAAAGACTATAAATTTGGAATTTTTATTTTGTTTATTAGAAACATCTCTTCGATATCATCCATACGTTTTCAACTTACTTGTAATTATATCGTGAATTAGTTCAACAAGAATTCTTTAATTAAAAAAATTGTTTGTGATTCATATTAAATTTCTTATTTGCAATGCCTTTTTCCAATTCAACTAAGTGTAAACAAAATATATAGTTTTTATCGCCATCATAATAAGAAACATATATCGATAATTTTTTCTATCGATAACGTTTTTAATATTTATTAACATAAAAATAAATACCTATTCTAATTTTATCGAAAATTTATCTCATTCACGTTAAAAATATTACCGTATAATATATGAAAACACGACTAATATTTTAATTACATGAAACTGAATTTATAGATTATAAATTTTACGCTATAATTAACTAAAAGCGAGTCTACAACAATATCATTCTTTTCCATTAAAAGTATTAATGTAAAAGCCTCGCCCGAACGAGAAGAAGGTTAGCATTTTCTTATTTGATTTTAAAACCCGAAGGACTGGGAACGAGCGATAACGGAGTCAGTACCTCGTGAGATGCGCGAGAAATTCTCTGATATCTTCGAAGCTCAAATGAAGGAGGTTAAAGAACGTTACCTCGAAGAGATGCATAAAACGAGTATGAAATGTATATTGAAATGCGAAGATGTTTGCGATTGCCATGATATATATTCGAAGGATAAACCGTATAAATTACCTGGACGAACGGAAAATTATGAGAAATATCTCAGAAATCGTTGCGCAATTTCGAAAAAGTATTACCTTTCGCACAAGCTCATGAGAGCAATAGTTTCAAAGGCAAAGATACGTTTATCACCTCTTATCATTGATTTTGGGAAATACCGAAGTAAAGGATATATAGAATTTCCAGAGTAAGATATAATCGAGGTCTTGTTAATAGTATGTAATTTCAACTATTCAATGATGTTTTTCGATAAAAATACTTTTTTATCGTTGGAACGAACAATACGTATTTTGAAGGGTTAATAAACTTTGTTGAACTTTGAAAAATAATAATTTTTCTCGGTTATATTGTAAAATTCTTTAAGTTGTTTTATCGTTGATTATATTATTTAATATCATTGTTAAAATTAATAGTCACGTCGTGCATTTATTAAAACAATTATTTACGAAAGAAAACATTACCAAAAGCTGTTAAATATCCAAACTAACGTTCCGAAATTATGATTTTTATTAATCGTAGAATCAACTTAAGCCTTTTATTTTATTTTGCTTTATAATTTTAAATTATCGTTTTCTAATCATTCAACTTTCCAATAAATTATACGTCGATCGATGAATTTTTTTCACAATTTTTCAGCGAATAAATATTTGTATCAAAGATTTTAGCCGAACGCATTGCAAAGTTACATTGGATTATTTTTATTATTAGTGGATAATGATCTCTAATTATAAAATAATATTTATTATTTATATATTTACATGATTTCCTTAGGTTTGTAGATCTTGTAGAAACGGACATGTATAAAGGCGCCTTAAAAATCTCCAGCTCGTATTACGTCTGTATAATCAAGTTGATTACGCAGTTATTTCGAACTTTTCGAGACGTGCCAGTAACGAACAAAGTGGCTTTTCTAGGTTGTGCCAGTAAACTTGTGGAGCTACAAATTATGAATCAGATAATGAATACGATGGAGCATATGCTATTCATAATGAACGAGCCGATGCTCTCGCCTTTAATTCAGGTAACCTCGAGTTTGTAAATGTAAATTTTATAAGAGAATCTGGCTTCGCTTATTATCACAGAGCTGTTAATCAAACATTTGTAATTATTAAACATTACGTTCTACCAGGAAATAAATCATCCTGGTTATAGATATTTTAATGAAACTTTGATTTTATTTAAATCAAATTACTTGTATTCTTTTATTTATTACATTTACATAATAAAACACCAGCATATATTTTTCTTACTGTGTACACAAATTAAAATACTGTCATTAGTATTTAAAATAAATTTAGAATTAAAAAACAAAAACTATTTTTACTCCATAAATTTACTCGTAAATATATAGAAAAAAGCTCTTTTAATGACATTAAATTTATAGTTAATTTCACGCTAATTGATTCGCTCTAGTAGCTACATTTGAAAGTGCTTGTATTTAATGTACCGATTTAGCTACGAAATAATATTATATAACAAAAATTAAAATAGGAAACGATGTAGCAAAGAACAAAAAGTATTGTAAAGATAATATTAAACAATTTATTTATGCAATGTATAATTGAATCGATAATTTTTTTTAATATACTGACAGTAAATAGTGTTTTACAAGTATATTTTAACTAATATTAAAAGTTTTTTTATGTTTCTCTCCTTTAATATATTAAATACTGTAATAAATATATATCACCTATCATTAGAAATTTTGAAATAATTCCTCATAAATTGATCGTTAAAATTAGGGAAAAAATTTATTTTAATTATTTTGCCAATGTTAATTAAAAACTATAATTATTAAAAATATTGTTTTCATAGATTGTAAGACAAAATTTTCTAAATATCCCTTTATTAAAAAGGGAAGAAAATTTATAAATTGTAGCTGTTATTATTTTAATGTAGCATATCAAATGTACATTAATTAAAAAAAAGGTTTGACGTAAAAACATTATAATGCTTCCCGAAAAACTAATGTCCTTATTCTTACAATATTTGTTTATACACGATTGTTCTGATAGACGATATAAAACATTAGTTAAAAATAACTTTTGAATATACGAAGCAACTGGAATATTGATCATACTGTGCCAAGTCTTTATTATTTACAATGAACGATACGATAAAATTTTAATATTTATAGCTAACTCTGAAATGCAAGAACTACTATCTTTTCGTCTCGCCCCTCATGAGCGAGATTTACTCCATCTACCATTCATTTCTGGATCGCATCTCTCAATCTGCCAACCAGTTAATCTCGATCGAATCTCTCGTCAAACTACCAAACGCTAAGGACTTCTGTAAAGTACAACCTCCAGATTGGTACATCGAGCAGTGTCATCAACGATTGACCGATATCATGCTAGTCAAGTTTGAATCGCTGGTTACATACGTTGATACGATTCACAACAAGTATCGAGTGGTTTTTGATTTAGAAGCGCAAAAGGCGGAAGTAACGAGAATTGTAGATAGTGCTGATTTTGAAACATGCCTGGATCAATTCGATCAATTCGAAAGCTCGATGTCTGCTATTCATGGAATGGTATGTTCTTTATGATAGGCCCAAAAGGTTATCGCGTCGAAACTTACCGATTTTTAAGTATTCGATTAAATTTTTTAAGGGATGGTAGATATTTAAATTGAAAGTTTTATTTTGAAGTAATCGAGTATTAAAATCAAAATAAATTAAGGCAGTTTAATAAAGTCATTTTCCAGCGTTAAAATTAGTAACTTTTAATTTACTAAATATTAACTTTAAATATGAAAATATCGTAAATGAAAATGACGCAGTTTTAAATTTTAAATAATGTATAAAATTACGTGTAATCTTAATCGTTATATATTTAGTACTGTATTGCTATAAAGTGGCCGAATGAAATATTTTGTCTGTATTTTTTAAATGAATATTCTTAGTTTGAAATCTTTATTTGAAATAATAATAATAATTTAAAAATATTTAAGAGTTCTATTTTTTCTTTTTTTTTAGAAACAGCGATAGGTCAACTTGAATTTTTTTAATAGTTAAAATATTTAAAAGCCAATAAACTTTTACTTCTATTTTAAAAAATTAGTTTATTATCGATAAATTTATCTTAAAATAACTTTAAATCAGTAATAAAATTATAAACAGCTTTTCAATTATATTCTATTTAAATATTTCATTATATGTGTTTATAGACACTTATAAAATGTACGATAAGAATACATTGTTTAAAAATATTTGATACTGTTTAAATCTTTTTTAGCCAGCGAATGAATATTTTTTAAACTCTAAATTATTTCAAGAAGATGCCAAAGAAGGATTAAAAGAATATACCAATCAAGTGAGGAAGCTTATAATAAGTGAACTTATTCTAAGGCATAAAAATTTTAATTTGAGTATCTGTGCTGAATTCGAAGATGTCGAAAAGACAGCTAGAAATATTCCAGATGAAACTAAAGAATTATTAGATCTTGGTATTTATTAAAATTAATTTGTGATTAAATTTTTCAATTAAGTTTTATGGTATCTATTAAAAAGTAATACATCAAATTAGTATTTAAAATACAATTTTTTGATTAATTAAGCTTTATAAATATTATAATGTAAACTAAATTTTTTAAAAAATTACTTTTTTTTGCATTAAAATTTATTGATAAAAAATTTTCAATGATAAAAAACTTTATTTAAACTAAAATAAATAATCTAAAATAAATAACGTCTAAAGCTTGATCAACTAATCATTAAATTTTAATTGGATAATTAATTTATGTAATATTTATATTTTATACGATAATATCAATATTGCAATGCATAATAAAAATGTATTTTTATAAGGCCGTTACATGCTTCACGTGTCGACGAAAATAATGGAAGATCTTCGCACGAAGATTGGCATATCACTTAAAATGCTAGCCTCTTTATTCGAAATGACATCGCTAAGTAAAAGGCACCTTAAACTGAACAATACAACGGTAAATTGGTTACAGAATATCAAAGATATCCTAGAGAAGAATAACATATCGTACGAGCAGAAAAAGTTTCAACTGGAGGACAGACTGCAGCTTAGAGTTCAACAATTAGTTAAACGGGTCGACGATATGTTTCCCAAGTGACGTTTCTTGTTATGTAATGAAATTATTTTTTTTTTAATCTCGTTAGGTGGACTGCATTACTTAAAATATTTTAGTTAAATAATTTTTTTAAATTCGTGTTCGCGTTGATATTGGTAACAAAGTATCCATAGGTATACTTACTGTGTACTAAAGCTAAATTTAATTCAATATGCAAGAAATATTTCGTTAGATCAATCGAATATTTCACTGTATATAGTTTTTCTTTTATTTATATCTTATAGTTTTTAAATTAGACATTTTATTTTTAATAATAAACTTAAGATAAAGTTTAATTAAATAAAGAAACAAATTTGTCTGGCTAGAGAAATTAATTTTTAAATCTTGTATTAATTTCTTTTTAAATATTATTACAACTTTAAAGACATTTTAAAATTCTAATTCAAAGTTTTTTAACAATATTAAAACTTAGTTTATATCGTAAAAAGGAGTTTGAAAAGACAATGAAATGCTACACTTTTAAATAGTTTGCAGGATTAAAAAACTTTGAGTCATCAATTTTAAATTTAGTATTCTTTGTTACGTGATTAAGAAGATTAAATAATCAAACTGATGATAAATTTATTTATACATTGTAAAAAAATTTTCGGTTTACGTTATATTAAATTTCAAATTTTTTAATGATTTTAAAATCATTATCAAAGTTAATAATGATTATGATAAAAATACTTAATTAAAAAATAACGATGAAATTTATTGAATGAAATGCAATTTACAAGTTTATACATATTTTTTTATGATTCTTGATATGAATAGTTATAATATTAATAAATATTTAATTAGCTTATATTTAATCCGTATAAATCTAAAATTTATACGTTGAAAAACTTCATAATTATTATCGGATCTTTTCTAGAAGTTAAATTAATATACATTAATTGGAATAAATAAGTAGTTTATGTTTTTGTATAACACAACACCGATAGAGAAAATAACTTTTAAAAAACTAAATGTTGGACATTAAATATACGATGTTAATAAAATGTTTATATATTTAATTAATTCTTTTTTTTTACTGTTATTGAATAATAAATTTATTAATTGGAACAAAAACATAAGATTTTTAATGTTATTAATTTCATATTCATTTATAATTTTAAATCGTATAAATCAAATTATCACGATATTTTACGATCAAAAAATGAATAATTAAATTTCAAAGAAAACTCAGTATATCAAGATGTACGCATTCATATACTCGATAGAAGTCATTTGATTCAATTGACTTACTTTCTACAAATAAAATCGGCATGTTCTCAACCTTTAAATTCAATTACAAGAATATTTTTTAAAGAGTTTGATATTACTAAAATAATATACAACAAATATTGAAATGAAATAATAGTATAATAAATAATATTTAAAAAAGAATTTATTAGAAAATATATTTTTTGTAAACAAATATAATTAAAATAATATATTAAAAAATTTCATATACGTACTTGATAATTTAAATTAATAAAATATCATATAAAAGAATACCTTTCTAAAATCCTGGTAAACAACTTGATATAAATCAAAGAGCTTTCTTTGAAATAAATTCGAGTATTTTTTATTGTTTAGAGGTTTTGAAATCGTAATTTTGATCTGTTATAATAATACAGGCTCGCTCTGATGGACGATATGGACGATGCAAACCGTTTACACGAATATATCCAGTACATGCGGAAATTCGCGTACGAACTCGAGCGTATGGATTTAGAGGTCGAATGGATAAATAGCGAAGAAGCGCTCTTTCAATATCCTCAGACTGAGTATCCACGACTTACGGAACTAAAAGATGTCATAATGATGCCCTTTTATGAACTCGTTTATCGAGGTTATCGTTGGCAAAGGGACGTCAGCGTTTGGTTGGATGGACCGTTCGAGTACTTAGACTCATCCATTGTGGATAATAAAACAACCGAGTATTTTCAAAACTTTTCCAAAACAAGCAAGACGTTCAAAACTAAAATCAAAATGGAAATGGCTATGAATTATCCTTATAGGTAAATACTAGTCAAAGATGCGTTATCAATGTTTTGTAAAATATACCAAATAAATAAAGATAATTGAATAATTATTGAGTTAAAAACGATTTGTAGTAAAAAAGAAAAACATTTATTTTAATTATATTTTGTATTGAATTAAATAATAATATTTAATACTCTTCATTTCTGTATTAAGCGGTGTTTTAATCATATAATTTTAGTTTCAAAGGTAGCGTGGATGATCCAGATCCTTACAAACAACCAGCACCGATGAAATTGTGTTTCCAATTATTGGAAAACATCAAATGGTTTAAAGTAAAAATCGAATTGTTTTACGCTTATTAAATTCAAAGAAATAGAAAAATTATAAAGCTTGTATCATTGTTCTTTTAGCAATATGTTCCTCTGGCGCTGTGTTTTTGCAATACAGCTTTACGTCAACGACATTGGGATGAAATGAGCGAACTAACTGGCTTTGATTTAACACCGAACGCTGGAACAACTTTGAGAAAAATAATAGAATTTAATTTATTGGAAAATCTTGACTTGTGTGTATACTTTTTATATTAGCATCGAAGCTATTCATTTAATATTTTAAATAAAAATACAATCGAATATCCAGGAATTCTCTTTCGCGTAACTCTTCAAATAAAATAAAATCTTGCAATTAACTTTGTTTAGAACAGTAATAGAAAAAAAAGTTAAGCTCAGAATTTATTTTATATAAAATAATAAATTTTTATGTTTTAAAGATTCGAGCAAGTCAGTGTAGGAGCTACGAAAGAACTCGGTTTGCAAATTTTACTAAAGAAGATGACGGCTGAATGGGACGATATAGTATTTACAACAATGGTTTTCAAGGATAGCAAAGTCAATGTCTTGACACAATTAGACGATGTTCAAGCTTTACTCGAAGAACACATTGTGAAAGTTCAAGGGATGAGAGGATCTGCTTTCGTAAAGCCGATCGCAGAAGAAGTTAAAGTATTTTACGAACTTTTGATGAGAATCGAGAGTACTATCGAAGAATGGGCTAAGGTCTTTTATATTTAATTTTTTTATCATAACTTAAAATCATATTTATTTATATGTTTATAATAATAAATGTATAAATTAGATTATTTTGAGAAAAGTATTGTCTTAATGCTAAAAGCATTATAAAGACATTTATCTAATCGATTTTCAAATACATTTGAGCTCGATATAGAAATTTTTTTTAACTGTATTCTATTATAAACAATAAAAAAGTTATAAACAAAAAAATAATTATCAATTATATCTTTTTAACGGTTACTTATTTTTACTTGTTCTTATATTTATATCTTTCACAACTTGAATTTTATAGCCTCGCATTTTTCGTTTTCACAACTCAAATTTATAAATTTCAAAAATACTGCACTTTAACTTTAAAATATTTTTCATTTATCTTGGAGATCTCTAAATTAGAAGCAGTAAACGAAAGTACTGTAAGTCTAGTTAATATACTCGTTTATTGTGTGCAACTTCGCAGAAAATATCGTTTATTATATCTCGTAATATATGTGTTAAATCTCGCGTAAAATGTTTTTACTTAATAATATAAGACTTATAGTTAAGATTTTGGATTAGTTCTAATAGCATTCAATATTTTTAGAAATTTTCAATATTTAAAAACTTTGAATAAGTAATTAAAATGGAAGAAGTAATATAATACATTATTTAATAGGTTTTATAATAAAAATAACATTCATGACACGTTAGAAGAAATTTCAATCGATAATATACTCTTAAGAAATGAAATTATACTTCTTACCAGAATATATCGTAAACAGGTACAAGTCCAATGGATGTATCTTCTACCAATATTCTCGAGCAAAGATATCGTCGCACAGCTCCCCGAGGAAGGAATCATGTTCACAGAGGTTGATGGAACATTCCGCAAGGCAATGCAAGGTGTCTCAAGGGAACCGAGAGTTCGTGAAATGGCTGGTTCTGTAAGTCCCAAAGCAAACGTTTATAGTTCATTTTATTTTCTAGGACGTTAAACCGAATTTATGAAGAATGGAGACTTTACCCCTGCTTTATTTATTTTTTAATTATTCGGTGTAAATTTTGCGTATTTCCAACGATATTATTTCGAATACTAATATTTGAATTAGTATTATCTGAAATTTAAATTAAAGCTTGATAAAATATGGATTCACAATCTCTTTTATATAAAAAATTTTTTTTTCGTTATTTTAAGTGTTTAAAATAAATATTTAATCGTAGATTTTTAGAGTTGGTACGAATAATGTAAAATATTTTTATCGTATATCTTTTACAAAATTTCACAAGTTATTTAAAGTAAATAATTTCATCTAAACTAATGAAATATTTATCCAAGATCGCTTATTTCAATTTTGTAAATATTGTTTTCAGATAGGTTTATACGAATCGATGAAAGCTGCAAATGAACTGTTGGAAAAAGTAGACGAAGGTGTTGCAAATTACCTTGAGAAAAAAAGACTATTTTTCCCTCGATTTTTCTTTTTGAGTAACGATGATATTCTCGAGATACTTTCCGAAACGAAAGATCCACTACGAGTTCAGCCTCATTTAAAAAAGTGCTTTGAAGGAATCGCAAAGCTTGGGTATTTTTTCAATTGTATTTTTAAAATAACTGTATTTTTTAAAATAACTGTATTTTTATTATATAAAAAATATTTAGGAATAATTCAATTTTTTTCTTAAATATATAGTAAATAAATTAGGAATTTATAAGCATATAATATATTCAATAAAATAACGAAATTATAGATAAGTGTATTAAATTAAAGATTCTTAAAATTTGCTTCGTTTATATGTGATGTTACGTAAAGATATATATTATACCATTAACGATAAAAAATTTTTTTAACGCTACAGATTCAACGATTTGCTGGAAATTCATTCATTCGTTAGTGACGATAAAGAAGAAATAACGATGGAAGAGCCGATATCCACCGCAGCTGCTCGAGGTTGCGTAGAAAAATGGCTTGTACAAGTAAAATACCCTAACTATAAAAATAATTGACCATAAAATTTAGTAGTCCCCAAATTTATTTCATAGGATAGTAATAATCAAACAAAATTAATTATGAGCTTTTTATTATAAATTGACAATTAATTAGAATGGTACAAGAGATTTCAATAGATTATTAAAAGCAAAAATAGTAAAATAACATTATATTGATATTATTTAAAAAAAAATACTGTCTTGTCTGATTAAATCATTGCTTTACATTATAAAAAAATTAATATGCTAAGTAATATTTTAATATTTAAGTAAAATTTATCTTTTATATGTTCCCTTTTAAATATTTAAAATCGCAGAATTTTTTTAAATTCAAGAAATCAATCTTTCAGAAAATGAAATCGGCTATTTTAAGAACCAGTTCAATTTTAAGTTCCGTCTTAGATAAATCATAAGATTATTTTTACATGCAAACCAGCATATATTCAATATAAATTAAAATTTTACAGCTGAAAAAATGTTTATATATGATTTGTACAATTTTTTTGAAAAGATCTATTATAGCGTCGGTATAATTTTTAATTTGCAATGGATTTCTAAATTAAGTTTAGTTTGCATTAGTTTTTTTATTAAAATAATATTTGATTTTAACTTAGAACAAAGTATGGAATTCATGTATACCTAATAACGATAGAGTGTATTAATATTTACAAATTGGGAATAAGTAGAATAACGAGATTCGTGTTATGAAATTTTCAAGGATAGATTCGTTTACGATTACAGAAAAATGGTTGATAATTTGATTGTTAGTTAATTAATCAGTTAGTCGAATTAAGTGTTACCTTAGTTAATTAGTTTACTTTTCAACTAAAATTATGAGATTGTTTAATCGATTTCGGCATTTTTTTCGATTTCTGAAAGATTGATTTCTCGAGTGTTTTCCTAAATAAAGATTTTCAGAAAGTTGAAATAGAACACTGTTAATACACTGTATGTAAACTTGATAAAATATTTCTTTTTATTCAATAGTATTTAAAAGAACAATTAAAATATATATTGAATTATTTTACATCATCGATATTAATTTATTTAAAATGATTTCAAAAGTCTATGCGAACTATTCAATATTTGCCTTTTTGAAAATGAATTGTAAGTTTCTTTGATATCGAACTTCAAACCAAAACATTAATTTAAGGGTTTCACCTAAAAAATACGCTTTAATCTGTAAAATTAATTACAATTTTCAAGCATTATCGTACCATTATCACCATAGCACTTTAATTTGAGCACTGGCAAAATCACTTATTAATCTATAAACGTTTATCGATCGGTTTATTCGGTGCAATCGGAAAGTTCAGGTCGAAGAAAGAATGAAAAGTTCAGTGAGACGCGAAGTTCTCATGAGCTATCGGGATTACGAAGTTAACGAGCGAGTCGAGTGGGTAAGAATTTGGCCCGGAATGGTTGTACTTTGCGTATCGCAGATTTATTGGAGCATGCAGGTTCAAAATTCTCTGATGACTCACATGGAATCGAGACTGACGAGGCTTTATCAGAAATTAAGAAAACAAATTTTCGACATGGTGAATCTCGTGAAGGGTAATGCGGTTGATTACATTTTTGAAATACACGAAAGATAAAGTAATAACTTTTGGAGCGAGTATCGAATTTATTGTATACGAAATACATTTCAGCTGCTAAAATATCTTTATTTATTTTTAAAATATTCGCCGTTTAATTTTAAATAAATTTGAGCTTAAACTTAAGTTTATATATAAATTTACTAATATTTTTTCGGCATTTTAAACAGTTTGGAATTTCAAATATTAATATTTTATTAACGTTAAAACTAATGAAATTCATATTAAAGTTCTTAATTATGTTGTTAATTACATATAAAAAAATGAATTAATTATTATAGATATATATTGTAGTTTTTGATTAATTTAATAATTAATTACAAATATTCTAGATAGAATTTCTGTATATTTTTCTCGATACTGTTTTTAATTAAAATGAACAAAATGACTAGATAATTAAATTCTTTTAAAATTATTTTGATACGATTCAATGCTTTATTTATTATAGAATATAAATTTTCATTCAATCTTCAATTAAAGTAAATAAAAAAACTACTGCAAGAAAATTGTTGAATTTCGTCGTTAATTTTTCATAATTTATTTTACTTTCAAAATTGATACGATATATATGATTTTATTCAAGAAACTAAATTTCATATAAATATTAATAATTTATAGTAGTTATATTAATCATGATTATTTTTTATATACACTCAAAGACAGTAAAATAATATCGAATCAATAACTGTTACCGTATCTGCAACTTTTTTTTTATAAATAAATTAGTTTTACAAAAAACAATTTTTCACTTTAAAATTTAATCAAGGCGAACGATACTATAAATTTCTACAAAAATTAAAAAATGTTAATATTATTGCTTATACAAACGTATTTTTATGTTCTTGCAGGTCGACTATCGAAACAAAATCGAACAACTTTAAATGCTCTAATCACAATAGATGTCCATGCACAAGATGTCGTTAAGTTACTCATTGCCAAGAAAATCTTAAACGAAAATGATTTTGAGTGGCTCGCGCAGTTAAGATACTATTGGGAAAACGACGTTATTGTGAGAATAATAAATGCCAGTGTTAATTATGCTTACGAGTACTTGGGAAACTGTCCTCGGCTTGTTATAACGCCTTTAACCGACAGGTTTTTATCACCTCATTATCGTGTTGCAATCATTGAAATATAATAGATTTAAGCTAACGTATTTTTTATTTACTTAAAAATACATCTTTATAAATCTATACAAATGTAGCAAAAAAATTAAGAAAAAACGCGCTACATTTTTCCATCGATGTATTTATCAAACTAATTTAAACTAAAAAAAATCCGTAACAAATATCCGCATCTATATTTTCAATGCTACGAATCATTTACTAAATTTCAAGTTTTTTCTACATAAAGTTGACGAACTCGCTTCGTGTTTTTAACATTCATCTTTTACACGATCTTTATAATTTTTTAACATGGAAATCTTTCATCTCTATTTTTTGTTTTCGAACAGGTGCTATCGAACACTAATCGGAGCCTATTCCCTTCATCTGAACGGAGCTCCGGAAGGTCCAGCTGGAACAGGTAAAACCGAGACCACCAAGGACTTGGCTCGTGCCTTGGCTGTTTATTGCGTCGTCTTCAACTGTTCCGAAGGTTTGGATTACAAGAACATGAGTAAGTTCTTTAAAGGACTCGCTTCCTGCGGCGCTTGGGCTTGTTTCGATGAGTTTAATCGAATCGAACTCGAGGTACTGTCCGTCGTGGCCCAACAGATACTTTGCATCATTCAAGCTGTGCGCGGCCATCTCGAGACGTTTATCTTTGAGGTAAACTTGAAACGGTTGTTAAGTCTTTTCTGTTATTTAAAATTGTTAGATATTTGAAAATATAGAAAATAAAAGAATTTTTTAAAGAAAATTTAGAGTTTACATACAATACAGGAAAGTTGTAAGATTATAAAAGAATTATTAAAATACCGATAAATATTGCATATTTTTATCAAATATATTTCAAAATAATTACGAAATAACGTTATATTGACTTGAATTAAATTTTGAGGGTACAGAACTCATTCTCAATCCGGCGGTTTACGTTTGCATTACGATGAATCCAGGATACGCGGGACGATCCGAATTACCCGACAATCTCAAGGTTCTGTTTCGTACAGTGGCGATGATGGTTCCCGATTATGCAATGATAGGAGAGATTTTCCTTTATTCGTCGGGATTTTCCAGTGCTCGCGTACTTTCGACGAAGATTGTCACAACTTATAAGCTCTGCTCGGAACAATTATCGACTCAATCTCATTACGATTACGGTATGCGAGCAGTGAAGACTGTTTTAACCGCCGCTCAGAACATGAAGCTGCGTTTTCCAGACGAAGACGAGATGATCGTTTTATTGCGTTCCATTGTTGACGTCAATTTACCGAAATTTCTCGCGTACGATGTGCCACTGTTCGAAGGAATTATTTCTGATTTGTTTCCTGGTATTACTTTACCAACGCCCAATTACGATATTATTCTTAAAGCTGTCGATGAAGTTGCAAGAAAAAGAAACCTCCAAACTACGGAAGGATTTATTATCAAGATAATTCAAACGTATGAGATGATGATCGTTCGACACGGTTTTATGCTCGTTGGTGATCCATGCGGAGGTAACTTTTCCCAATTTTAAAACATCTCTGTAGCAATAAATTTGAGAATCTAGTGATTTATTCATCGATTTGGATTACATTTTAATTTCAATGTTTGGCTTAGTTTGAATATTACTACATTTTTTAGGTAAGACGACGGTACTTCACACACTGGCGGAAGCCTTAACTTTGATGCATAAATGGAAACACGAAAATGGCGCAATTACAAAGTATACCACGATCAATCCTAAATCGATAACAATGGGCCAATTGTACGGACAATTTGATCCCGTTTCATCCGAATGGACCGATGGAGTCTGCGCCGTCGCTTTTCGGAAATACTGTAGCGAAGAAACAAACCATAAAAAGTGGTTGATATTCGATGGCCCAGTCGACGCGGTTTGGATCGAGAATTTAAATACCGTCTTAGACGATAACAAGAAATTATGTTTAACATCCGGAGAAGTTATGCAAATGACGGGAGTTATGTCTATGATATTCGAAGTTATGGACCTTTTACAAGCTTCACCAGCTACGGTTTCTCGATGTGGAATGATATATATAGAACCGCACGTTCTCGGGTGGCATCCCGTCATGAGATCATGGGTGAATAGCATTAATCCAGTCTGGTCGAAACACCATAAAGAATTTATTCTAATGTTGATCGATTGGTTTTTTGAAATTAGTTTGGTATTTACTAAAAAATCATGTACCATGACTATACACGCTGGTCAGATAAACCAAGTTATATCAACATTGAATTTAATCGAAATGTTGATGAACGAAGCTGTTAAAAATTACAGAGCTCAAGATATAGAACAACATTTAAATTATTGGCTACAGGGTGCATTTTTAATGGCTATAGTTTGGGGCATAGGAGGAACTTTAGACTTTCCTTCTAGAGAAAAATATGACGAATTTATTAGCACCATATGGAAAAACGAGGATCCAAATAATCCCGTTCCAGCGGATTTAACCGATACAATTGCTTTACCCAGTGATGGCACCATTCACGATAATTATTATATTTTTAAAGGTAAAGGCGCATGGAAATATTTTGGCGAGATGATTAAACACGAACCTGTCGTCGAAACTGAAAGTGTAGGACAAATGATGATACCAACTTTGGATACGTTAAAATATCAATATTTGTTTTTACTGCATATTAAACATAGAAAACGATTTCTCTTGTTTGGTAAAACCGGAACTGGAAAAAGTTTTTACATTCAAAATATGATGATGAATAAATTGAGCGAAGATGAATACTTACCGAATTTTATAACTTTTACCGCAAGAACAACAGCCGCACAAACACAAGAACTCGTGATATCGAAACTGCATAAAAGAAGAAAAGGTCATTACGGTCCGATGGGAAATGCTCATTGTATTTGTTTTATCGACGATGTGAACATGCCAGCAAAGGAAATTTACGGAGCTCAACCAGCCATTGAATTATTACGCCAGTTTTTCGACCACAATTACTGGTTTGAACTAAACGCACCAGAGATTGTCAGAATTTATGATACAATGTTCGTATGTGCAATGGCACCGCCTGGCGGTAGTCGACAGGTACTTTACGCCCGATTTTTAAGGCACTTCAATCTCTACGAAATCTGCGAGTTTTCCCACGACAGCATTGTTCGCATTTTCTCGAGTATTGGAATAGTTGGTTTGAAAAGACGAGGATTCGCATCGGAAATTAACCCGATTGTAAGTAATCTTGTAACTGCCACGATGCAGATTTTTAATTTTGCAAGAAACGAACTTCGTCCAACTCCGACCAAGTCGCATTATCTTTTTAATCTTCGCGACTTTGCTCGCGTCATAACCGGGTGCACTATGATTCGAAAGGAATCAACCGAAGCCAAGTATACGTTTACTCGTCTTTGGGCTCACGAGATCTTGCGAGTGTTTGGAGATCGTTTGGTTGATTTAGAAGATTCTAAGGCTCTCTTCAAGCAGTTAAAAGCGACTATCGAAAAAGCTTTAAAAGAAACTGCTGACAGTGTTTTTGAGAGTTTACCAAGGTACGATGGAGAACTTACAGAAGATAGCTTAAAAAATTTAATTTTCGGTAATTTTATGGATCAAGATTCTGTTCAGGAATTGAGAAAATACGAAGAAGTTACGTCTATGGAAGAATATCTTAATGTTACGACGATATGCTTAGAGGAGTACAATTCAACGCACAAATCAAAAGTTGATATAGTTCTTTTTCGCTACGCGCTCGAACATCTCGCGAGAATATGTAGAATTCTAACGATTCCATGTGGAAGTTTATTGATGGTCGGAATTGGTGGATCAGGAAGACAATCGCTGACCAAACTCGCTGCTGAAATGACCAATTGTGTACTGTTTCAACCTGAAATTGGCAGTATTTATGGAATGACCGAGTGGAGAGAGGACATAAAAAAAGTATTAAAAACTGCTGGTGTTGGAAAAGACATTGTATTTTTATTTACCGAGGGTCAGATCAAAGAAGAAGCCTTTTTAGGTGATATCGACTGTCTTTTAAATTCCGGCGAAGTTCCAAATCTATACACTGTGGAAGAAAGGCAAGAGGTCATTGAATTAACAAGATTAGCTGCTCAAGGGGGTAATCGAACTTTGGATATCTCTGTTCTGGCTATTCTAAACTTCTTCGTTAATCGGTGCAAAGAAAAAACGCACATGATGTTATGCTTCAGTCCTATCGGTGAATCTTTTAGAACACGTCTGAGAATGTATCCTAGTTTGGTAAATTGTTGCACGATCGACTGGTTTGAGGTTTGGCCCGACGAAGCTCTGGAAGCAGTAGCGCTTCGAAGTACAACGGACATTAATATTGACGAAGAAGTGAAGATTAACTCGATAATAGCTTGCAAATATTTTCATGCTTGTGCCAAAAACGTGAGCGTTTATTTTTATCAAAATTATGGAAGAAAAACTTACGTTACATCGGCAGCATTTTTAGATTTGATCAAAACTTTTAGAGTACTTATGAAAGAGAAGCAAGATGAAACAATACTTGCCAGGTAGTTAAATTATCAGTTGAAATAATAGAATTACTTTATTAAACTTTAAAACATCATCGATAACAAAGTTTAAATCTTCAATTTTTTATATTTTATGTATTTCACTTATATCGTTTCAAACATTTTTATTTCATAAATTTTTTAATTAAATCACATTTTTATAGAAAATTTTACTTAGAGATCAACTTTAGATCGAATAAAATTATTTTTAAGAAATACGATTGTTGATTCATTTTTCTTTTTCGACAAACAATAGGGACCGTTATGTTGGAGGACTCGATAAGCTGGAATTCGCTGCTGAGCAAGTCGAAATGATGAAGGTGACTCTCATCTCCCTACAGCCTCAGTTGGAAAAATCAGCTAAATTAACGGCTGCAACGATGAAGAAAATTGAGAAAGAAAACATCTCTGTTGAAAAAACAACGCAAGTAGTAAAGAAAGACGAAGATGCTGCTAAAGAACAAGCTAAAGTATCCGGAGCATTAAAAGCAGAGTGTGAAGCTGATCTGGCAGAGGCCTTACCCGTTCTCGAGGAAGCAGTTGGTAAAAAATCAGTGTTTTTAGAATGTAAAACTTGTAATGAAATTATCGTAATCGCAATTAATGTTATAAAATTTTAGCTGCTCTGAACACACTGAAGCCAGCGGATATAACTCTCGTGAAATCTATGAAAAATCCACCGGCAGGTGTCAAACTTGTTATGGCTTCAGTTTGCGTTATGTTGAACATTTCACCGGATCGAGTTAACGATCCGAATACGGGTAAAAAAATTTTGGACTACTGGGGTCCAAGTAAGCGAATTCTCAGTGATATGAAGTTTCTAGATACTCTTCGCGATTACGATAAAGATAATATTCCTGCGAGCACAATAGCCGTGAGTTATATCCATAAAAAATATTGATAGTTATCGTTTAAATTTCTTTTAATTTCTTAGATTCTTCTCTGTTTTTTTATATCCTCGTTATCAAGGTGAATAATATATTCTTTTTTGAAAATTTTTCTCAGAGTACAATATTAATATAAGTACATTTTTACGTAAAAAAACTGTCTATTAAATAATATGTACAATTATCGTACAAATTATTATTTTCAAATTTTGTATTTAGATTTTAAAAATGAACTTTTTAAAATTATTGCTTAAAAGTTAATAAGATTTTGTTTTAATTAATTATATTTTATGGGTTATCCGATTAGAAAAAATAAAAAATAAATTCTTTATATTAATCCTGTTTTATCTAAAACTAAATGTAACAATACTAAGAATAATTATTAAAATTTATTCGATCGGTCTCGTATTCACTTCTATCTTATACATATCTTTAATCAATATACATATTAAAGTACATTTATGTCTCTGATAAAATTAATTGCAGACAATCAAGTCGGTTTATTTAAAGAACAAACAATTCGAACCACGAAAAGTAGCGAAAGCTTCTCAGGCCGCGGAAGGCTTGTGTAAATGGGTGCGAGCAATGGTACTTTACAATAAAGTGATTAGCATTGTGGCACCAAAGAAAGCGAAACTTGCTCAAGCCGAAAAAGAGTTTCAAGATACAATGAATTTCTTGGTTGCTAAACGCAAGTTGTTGGCGGATTTAAATATTAAATTAGCGATACTGAACAAACAACTCATTGAAACTGTCGAAAAAAAAATCGACCTTGAAAATCAAGTGAATATCTGTAGAAATAAACTTATTAGGGCGGAAAAGCTAATAAGGTAGAAATAAAGTCTTATGTAAATGACATGTTCTTATTTTAGTTTTCATTTACAAGAAATTTTTATTAATCGTAGTAAAAATTTTAAATGTTGATAATTTTGCATTTAAAATTAATAGTATTTACATTTGATCGTTAATAATTTATAGTTATCTAATTCTATTGAAAGTTTTTAAAACAATTTATTCCTTTGAATTTTTTATATCGATAACAAATACAAAGCATTTGTTTTTTTAGATAAAATTGAAACATTGATTTATATACTCGAGATGAATTATTTATTTTCTTTTTTTTCAAGATTATTTAAACTCGATAAATATGTTAATTATGAATTTCGAATCGCTAATTTTTAAAATATTCTACATTTATCGGATCGCTCGTTAAATTATAAAGGAATTTGTACATTTTTAGTAATATCAAAAATATAAATATTATATTTTCTTTGACTTACTCTGTACTATATAGAAATGTTTATACGTATCAATGAAATAGTTTAAAATTTTTTTGTTATATTTTGATAGTAAATATACATAGTAAACTTAGATATCAACAGTTTTTATATATTTATATATTTTGTTCGTATTATTAAAAAAATTTAAAATGCTAAGAGATTACGATAAAATATTAAAAATTTAAACTCAGTTCTATAAGCATAAAAATAATATGTAAAACTTCTAAATAGAACTATCGTCGAAAAAATATTTGCTAACATAATAATAAAAACTCCGATGTACAAAATCGCGTTTTCTCTCTAAAAAAAGAAGTAACAAGAATTCCTTAAAACTTTGCAGTGGTCTGGGAGGCGAGAAGACTCGTTGGACCATCCGTGCGAAAGATCTTCAGCACGTGTACGACTGCCTAGCCGGGGATGTGCTTATTTCTTGCGGCTTGATCGCGTACCTCGGCCCTTATACGAGTTCTATGCGTCTCGAAAATCTTGCCAAATGGTCAGACTACGTTGGGGAACTCAATATTCCTCGTTCTGAAAATTACAGTTTCGTTGAAGTTCTCGGCTCGGAAGTGAAGATCAACTCGTGGAATATATATGGCCTACCCAGAGATTCTTTTTCCATTGAAAATGCGATCATCATGGACAGTACGAAACGCTGTAGTCTGTTCATAGATCCGCAGAGTCAGGCGAATAAATGGATACGTAATATGGAAAAGGAGAATGATCTGCATATAGTTAAACTTACGGATGAAACTTACATGAAGACTGTCGAACGATGTATTGAATTGGGTAATGAGTTTTAAATAATTAAATTACTTAAATTTTGTTTCTGATAAAAATTGAAATTTACAATGATATACAAAAATATCATCAAATTGTGCTTTAAATATATCTGTTTTGTTTGTTCAATTTTTACATTATTACTTACCGATAATTTTCAAATTTCTAACGGATTAATTAATGAAATA
Source organism: Dolichoris vasculosae (assembly GCA_018907195.1). Classification (NCBI taxonomy): domain Eukaryota; kingdom Metazoa; phylum Arthropoda; class Insecta; order Hymenoptera; family Agaonidae; genus Dolichoris; species Dolichoris vasculosae. Next base: position 114,507 of record JACCHY010000020.1, read on the forward strand.
GTGATTTTTTATTTTTGAAGTACGTACTTTGATTTAAATCACATATATTTTTTAATTTCTTTTTAAAAAAATAATTATTCAATATGTTCTTAATTTATCGATAAATAAAATTTTAACGTTTGGCTTTATAAAAATGTTGATATTAACGTTGAATTGAACTTTCATGAAATGCTTTTATTTTTATTTTATTAAATTAAAATTGATAAGCTTATTAATATTTCAAAGCTATAATTATATAATTGTAATACATTTTTATTTTCAATATATTTTAAAAAATTTTTATCGTAAATGATATAAATTATGAAAAACAATTTTATATTTATAATAAAATTTAGATTTAAATTCATTGATATATCGGTTAGCATTTAACCAAGATTTTTTTTAAATTATCGAATTATCGTAATAAAAAAACTTATATACTGATTTTAGGAAAACCTGTGCTGATCGAAAACATTGAAGAGCAATTGGATGCTCCATTAGATCCGATTTTAGCTAAAAATATTTACAAAGTTGCCAGTTTGTGGTTTATAACTTTAGGAGATAAGGCTGTCGAATATAATTTGGACTTTAAATTGTACCTAACAACAAAACTTCGCAATCCACATTATTTGCCCGAAGTATTCAATCAAGTGACCCTCATAAATTTTGCGCTTACGATCGAGGGTCTCGAGGATCAGCTCCTGGGAATTGTTGTATCAAAGGAACGTCCAGACTTACAGGAAAAACGAGAATATTTGATTGTTCAAGGAGCAGCTAATAAGAAAGCTCTAAAACAGGTATAAATTGTACATAATTGAAGCACGTTTCATCGAAATTATTTGCTCGATTTAAAACGTATCTTTATATTTATTTTATAGGATTAAAAATTTAAAACTAATAATTATTCATAAATAGTTTACCAATTCAGATTTAATAAAATGAAAAAGTAGTATTTTTTTCTATTTTTTGTAATTTTATAAATTTTTTCTGCAAACTTTAACCAAGTTTTTGATTACCTCTATTAAAAATTTAAAAGATTTGTATCGCATATTTGATCCAAAAATAATATAATTTTCAACAATTTGAATTTAGTTTTGAAATAACTAAGATAATTAAAATTATTATTCAATTTAGATTAGATGGAAATCATAAATGAAATAAGTTTATGAAAATAATCTAAAATAAATTTCAGTTTTAATTAATTTTTTATGAAATAACGCCAGGAAAACAAAAGGTAAATTTAAATTTAACTCACAAATTAATTTATACTTTATCGAGATCCTATTCTTAACGTCGTATTGTATAAGACAAAAGGTTAAGTCTTTTCTGGAAAAGCAGTTCTTAAAATAGTAAAAGTATATTCGATAGTACTTTGGTCACTATTGTGATGACAGTAAAGGAAAGAGTTTTTTCCTGATCGGAAAATTCAATTTTAAACGCATCAATGAACGTATTCTATCCACTTTCAAAACTCTTCGCATCGTCCACATTGACGATGATCAATCTTGTTAGATTTGTCGATGTGATTTACTCATAAAACTTAAATATATACAGACACGAGTTGTGTTTCATTAGTCTGACCTCCTGAACTCACTTTAAATATATAAAATAATCTTTAAAATAATTCAATCTTACGATCTTTTATGTAGAAATCTTTTATTACTCTTTATCTAACGACACTGACAAATATTCATAAAACTTAATTCATTTTTCGTATCTAACGATACATTGTTTCGTTATTCATAATATTTATTGGTTGCTATCTTTTGTATAAAATCATCGATAGGATTTGTATTTATTATTCAACAGTGAAATTACTTTACCATGTCAATAGATTGAAAATCATTATAATTAATATTTTAACGGAATTTACAAAGTAATTAATATAAAATTAAAAAATTCGTAAACTGTTTCACACATTTTTTCAACATGTATTTTCTCATTTAATTAAAAAATATATAAGGAAAAAATTTATAAAGAAACCTATTAAAAGTAATTTCAAGTTTTTTCAACTCAATGAAATATACGATATTATTTTGATTTTAAACAACAATAAGCATCTTAAGAAAAATTTATAAACAAGTGAAGTTCAAAAAATTTTATGAATCAATATGGGTAATAAGATTTTTGTCAGTTTGTGTTAATTTTCATACCTAAGTCTAATTTACAGTTAATATAAACAAAACCATCTTTTTTTACTTATTAATAAAGCAAATATATACGAAATAGTTAATTACAAATATTACTATTCTATTACATAAAAAAAAAACCTAAAAAATCCAATTTTAAATTACAGTTTTAACGTTTATAATTAAAATTTATTAGATTAATCCAAGTAATAGAAGTTTATGTAATCACAAGTTGAACGAAACAAATGCCTAAGATTCTTGAAGCAACATTTATCGAGTCTTATTTTCTCCTAGGTTGAAGATGACATCCTCAGAACTCTGTCAACTGCCGGTGCGGGTATCTTGGAAGATGAAGAGGCGATCGAAATCCTCGATTCTTCGAAGATCTTGTCTGCAGATATTATACGTAAACAGGAGGTCGCCAAAGAGACCGAAGCGAAGATCGAAGCATTCCGACAAAACTACAGGCCTATAGCCAAGCACAGTTCCTCCCTGTATTACACCATCACAGATCTGCCCAATATCGATCCAATGTATCAGTACTCGCTTGCTTGGTTCATCAACCTATACATCATGTCGATCGACACTGCGAATAAAAGCAATATACTCGAGAGGCGGTTGGCTTGCCTTCGAGAAACCTTTACTTACAATCTTTATCAGAACGTCTGTCGATCGCTTTTCGAAAAGGATAAGGTGAGTTAGCAACCGTGTGACAAGTGTTCGTACACGTTTATGAGATTATCGTCAGCGAAGATTCTTCGTATAATTAAAGGGAACAATGTTATTGTATTTATGTTAGAAATGTATTCTTTGGTAAATAATATTACAAAAAGTTTCATTTTCCCGAGTGCGTATAAATTTATTTTAACTATTATAATATATAAGGCATTAAATGGAGCATAATTTATTTTTAATAAGAAATATAATTTCAGCACTTGTTTGATCGAAAAATAATTTTATTATTAATTACAAAATTAAATACAAGTTAAATAAATTAATGCCAATCATTTGAATATAGTTGATGTAAAGTAAAACTAATATATTGCACGACTAAAAACTTATTTAATATTGCAAGAGAAACGAGTATTTCGGTTTGTAAGAATATAAAGTAGAATTTTTATCGATGGTGTAATATAAATTTTTAAGAATTCGGTACTTTTGTAAACATGTATACTTCGGAACTATTTTATAATATTAACGATTCTTTCGATCTAGTAAGTAGTCTTTTTATAATACATATTTTTCAACTGTTCTTATTGTTCTTATTGTTCTTAAAATTGATCAGAGATTTTAATTTTATAATAAATAAATAAATAATAAATATTTGAGTTATAATTATACTAATTTTTTATTTTTTAACTATTTTTTCAATTATTATTACTCCGATTTCGATAAAAATATTTTTTAATTTTAAATAATTATTTATTTTACTATTGATAAAAAACTACGATATTCAATGTATTATTGCATAATCTACTACGTAATACCTGTCGTATAACATAAATCCTACTTTATTGAAATTTTCATATTAAACTTTTTTGAGAAGTTGTATTTCTTACCTGATTTATTATTACATTTTATAAATATATAAAAAATAATAAAACATTAAGATTCGGATATAAATTTTCTTTTTTCCCTTAGGAAAAGGCAATTTTGCTTAGTACCGATAAAGTTTTATCAAGTCTACAACTTCCCCTCGAGACATGAATAGTTCCAACCCTTTCTCTGCATCGTGCTAAAATATTAACACCCGGTTCCAGGTTCTGTATTCATTCATCCTTTGCACAACGATCCTAATGGCTAATAACGATATTTCGAAGGAAGAGATGAGCTTCTTTCTTACCGGTGGTATCGTATTACAAAGTAGTCCGAAAAAGAATCCGGCACCCGAGTGGCTCTCCGATAAATCGTGGGATGAAATAAAACGCTCAGCGAATCTTCCAGTGTTTACGAAGCTCATGGATGATTTCAAAGGTGCATCCCTAAATGAGTGGAAGAGTATTTACGACAGCACTAATCCAGATACGGCCAAGCTGCCAGGGAATTGGGAAAAGGATCTCAACGGGTTTCATAAACTCATTGTCATGCGAATGATCAGACCTGACAAAGTTATTCCAAAGGTAAAATTATTCATAAAGTGGGAAATAAATTTTTTATGTTTTCATTGTAATTTGTGCATATTATCGATTCAACTGAAACTTCTACAGCGTATTTATAGAATATTTAAATAAGATTTTAAATATACTGAACTAATAATTCAATCGCGGATCTGGATTTTATTTTTAGCTTTTTTATTCAAGTTATTTTATATATTTAAACTTTCATTATTGCTAATTATTGGAATTTTAGTTTTTATATTGAATAGGTAATTATGAAAGTATTATTCATATTTTTTAATGCATAGTATTAATAAACGAAACATATTTACAGGTAAAATATCTTCAAATTTTAAACTGTTTTTCCGTCATCGATAGGTAAAATTATATGTTGCAGAAGTAAATAAAAAGCACATTTGATCGATGATATTATTAGTTATTACAACCGTTAATTATATTATTAACGTATAAGGATTATTTTTTCTTTATACTGACATTTAAAACGGCTTATTTATTAAATTCAAATGATTAAATTTTAATAATTATGAATTATAAATTTTTAATTTATATCAATCTTTACTATAATTTAAGTTTAAAAAACAGTTGATATACATTATTTAACTGTCGATTTCAAATTTTCATCATCTAAATATAAAGAAAACTTAAACAAAAAATATATAAACTATTGCGATCTACAAATATTTATATTATTATCTCGTTCCATCATAATTATATTACCCTAATTTTTTCCATTTGTAATCGATTTATAGTAATTTCAAATACAATGACTTACCAAATATTACGATGAATATTCATTACTAAAAACTAATTAACGAAAAATAAATAATATTAGTAGTAAAAATTCATTATGAAACTTCCTATTTTCGGTAATAAATCTACTGTAATATTATCCTTTTTAACATATTACTCAGGTATTGCAATTCGTACGCCAAAATATGGATGCCCGATTTATCACACCACCCTCATTCGACATCTCACGTTCATACGCGGACTCGAATTGTCTCGTACCTTTGATTTTTATCTTGTCACCGGGCTCTGATCCGATGAGTGCGCTTTCTAAATTCGCCGAAATAAGCGAATACTCGTCTCGTTTCTTCTCAATATCGCTCGGTCAAGGTCAAGGACCGATCGCACGAGGTCTCATAGAACAATCTCAAAACAACGGTTGTTGGGTGTGTCTGCAGAATTGTCATCTCGCCGTTTCTTGGATGCCCGAGCTCGAGAAGATTTGCGAAAGCTTGGATATTTCTAATACCTCTAAAAACTTTAGGTTGTGGCTGACAAGTTATCCATCGGACAAGTTTCCTATTACCGTGCTGCAAAATGGTGTTAAGGTAGGATTAGAAATAAATAAGTGAACTAATGAGTAGTTGTAAAATTAAATCATTAAGAATTTATTTGTTCGTTTGTTGTTTACACGCAATTTAAATTGTTATATTTAGAAATATTTGCAATTGATTATCAATATTCTTAAAATGAACACGTATTCTAAAAAATAATTTAAAACGATTGATTTTTAATTTTAGCTTATTCGATTGTATTTATTGATTGAAAAATTGTTTGTTTTAAGTTTAGTTTTAAAAAATACTTTATTAAAAATCCTTGATATACGAATCATTTCGAAATATCAAACTTTTGATCAATTGAAAATATTCTATTTATAAAATGCATATTTTAACTATAAATAAAGCATTATTGAATTATTATGAATAATTAATAGTATACATATAGACTAACAATATATTTCTATTCTTATTTTAGCATATATTTTCTAAAAAAATATCTGATAATTTTTTCTATTAGTATTATATATGACAAATTCTTACAACTTTATATATAATTTAAATTAAATTTATATTGTGAAAATTAACTTGTTACTTATTAAAAAAAATTAATGTATTTAAATTTTTGAAGTCTTAAAAAATAGTAGTTAGCGTAAAATGTTGATACTTATTAAAAATAATGTTATGTAATATATGAATACTTGAAAAATATGTATTAAGATGACAAATGAACCACCGAGTGGACTTCGACAAAATCTTATGAGATCGTACCTTTCGGAACCAGTAAAAGATCCTGAATTTTTTGCTGGATGTCCTGATAAAGATAGACCTTTTACAAGATTATTGTACGGTCTCTGTTTTTTCCATGCTGTTATTCAAGAAAGAAGAAATTATGGATCACAAGGATGGAATATACAATATGGTTATTATCGATAGTTTACTACAATAATTTAAAAATATTATCATCTTATTACATAAATATTTATTTAGCATATAGTAAATAATCTACATAAAATAAATATTATATGTTTTATATTTCAGGATTTAATGAGTCAGATTTTCAAATATCTGCACAACAGTTGAAAAACTTTATCAACGAATACGACGAAGTTCCTTTTAAAGCCATTCTTTACTTAACTGGAGAATGTAATTATGGCGGTCGAGTAACTGATGAAAGAGATCGTCGTTGTCTAAATACGATCCTAGATGATTTTTATAATCCTAATGTTATTACTAACGCTAATTATTCATTTGCTGGCAATGATCCAAAATATCGCCTACCAAAAAGGTAAGTATTGTAATATAATTATTTAAAATATAAAAATAAGATCTTTAGTTTATCCAAAAAAAAATTAATATTTAAAATTCAGCATACATAAGTTAATCTCAGTTAATCACAACACTTACATTAATATTTAAATTAAATAAAAAAATATTGTTCGGAAAAAGATAATTTTTATAAAAAATCATCTATTATTTAGTTTATACTAAATAAATTAAATATAAAATACGTATATTTAGTTAAATAACTAGAGATACAGTATATATATTTACCTTTTAAAAATATTTGGAAGTTTTTTTTCAATAGAAATATATTAATTTTGATATACATTAAAATTTTTAATATATTTACATAATAATTAAAACTGTATTGGTAAATGAAACTTTTCAAATTTTAATCTAATATAATATAATTACTAATTTGGAACATATTGAAGTTGTATGATATATTACTTGAAAAGATAAACTTTAAGTAGAATAAATAAACGCATAATGATCCCAAAAAAAGAACTTCTAAAATATAAGCTATAAAAACATAATATCTATTGTTACATTACTATTATATAAAAATTATTATAAATTATTGAATATATTTTATTTTTAATTATATTTTTCAAACTTATTCAATTAAAAAATGATCAAAGTATTGAATCATTTAATTTATCTTTTCTAATGTTTATGATTTCAAAATGATAATATATTAAAAAAAATTATTACAGTAAATAAAATATATACTATATATGGTGGATATTTTATTTATAAAAAATTGTACAAGAATAATATAAGTATTAAAACATATTTTTAAAATATTTTAAAATGAATAAATTTTTTTAAAAATTATTTCAAAATCTCAGTAATAGTTATAATTATAAATATTTGAAGAATATCTAAACATTAAAATCAGTTCTGTAAATATCATTGAATACTTTATTAAACAAATCTGAAATAAATTTTTTCAATTTATGATAACTGTAAATAAGTTGCAATAAAAAAAGGTTAAAGATAAAAATATAATACAACTCTTTATTTCTTCATATAGATGCGAATACGAAGATTATATAAAGCAAATAGAAATAATTCCAGCGATTCCGTCGCCCGAGGTTCTGGGTCTGAACATGAATGCTGGGATCACTCGTGACCTCGAGATTACCAAAATATTCTTCGACTCCTTGAATGGAATGCAAGTACGTAAATATAATTTTTAAAAAATATACATAAATAATAATTATTATTTTATCCATTAATTGCTTTGAAAATAATTACTACATTTTTATCAGTTATATTGTAAAATATTGTACAAAATATAAGATTTAAGTTCAGAAATTTTTTAGGAATAAATAAATTATCTTTTGAATTTGTATTTTATTTTATATTCTAACGATAGCTTTATTTAATTAACTTAACAATTATATGTATTTACATCAATTAATGAATCTACGAAATCAACACTTTTACTCTGCGCGTATAGTTAAAATTCTTATAATAATATTAAAATTGAGCAAAATGTACGATCAATCAGAATTTTTAGAAAAAGATAATATATTTTATTAATATTTATTATATTTGAGAAAAAAAGAATCATTTTTGCAAAAAAAAAAGAGAAATAAGAAGTGAATATTATAGTATTTATTTTATTCAATATCGATCAATACCATATTTTAATAAATCATATTTTTTTATTCTTTAAAAAATCGAGCTACTTTTAAAACTAGTCTTGCATTTTATTTTGCTTATCGACTATTTTAATTCAAAATAGAAAACTTACTGTATTATATTACTTAGCTCTTAAACGTCGCTAATATAAAACTATAATTTCACAATTTTAGAAATTTCTTTGAGATTCCATTATATACTTATATTTCTATAAAAAAAAGAACGTTAATTTTAATTTTTTTTTAACGCATAAAAATAATTGCGTAAAAATAAATCTTTACGTAAAATGATATACCGAGATTAGCTTATATATAACGTTGATGTAAAAAAAGAAAAATTATAAATTAAACAATATCAATTAGGGAGGGATGAGCGTTGGCGATACTTCAAAACAGGACGAAGTATTATTGAATATAAAGAAAGACATATACGATCGTCTCCCCGATGATTTCGATATCGAAGAAGCGCAAATACAATATCCGGCTTCCTACAGCGAATCGATGAACACTGTACTCATACAAGAATTACAGCGCTACAATATCTTATTACAGGAAATAAGATCATCGATGCAATTGCTCGAACAAGCTGTCAAGGGTATGGTTGTCATGACACCAGATTTGGAGGTATGTCTTGACATTTGTTACTGATATCAAAGTAGGCAAGAAAGTTTATAGAATAACTTTGACAAATGCTTTATTATTTAAGATTATTTTGTAACAACGATAGATATTAATATATAATCGTATTCTGTGTTGGTATTATTGAATTTTAAAAATAGTATTTTAAGGATGGATATTTTTATAATAAATATAATAGAAATTTAGAACTTATTTATTATTTAAAAAAAAGGAATAATTATTGATTTATAATTATAAATAAAAAGTTATATGTATTCTGATGTATGATTCTGTATGTTTATCAAATTGAACTCGTTTAAAATAATATGATTTTAGTTCGGAATTGGCTTCCAATCAATGAGAATTTAAAAAAAGAACAATATTTTTAAAACATTCTGTATATAAAATATGTATTGTAACATTAAACAGTAATATTATTAACACGAATAATTAGATAATTAAATAATAATGACTTAGAATTAGTATATATTAAAATTTTATTTTAATAGATTGTCAAACACAAATATTAAAAAAATAATAATAATATCAATAGCATTAGTAGTAACTTTCAACGTTATTAATTTTATATTAAAAATTATTCAGTTGAATTTAATTATAGTATAATTAAAAATGTAATCACTTAAATCGTTAAAACATAACAAAAATATATAAACACTTTAAAAGTTCGATCAATGTACGATACAGAATAGAAAAAAATATTTTAACTAAACATAATTTTCTTCTAATTACATACCGTTACAATATGTCATTAAAATATTTTTTATAGATCAAATTCGTGAAAAGTCCTATTATTATATAACAAACCTCTAATTTATAACTAAAATAAAATCTTTACGATAGACTGTTCGTAAAAAGCATCAATCCACATCAACACAGTAGTTACCTTTTAAAAACATATTTATCCTTCAAACCTTTTTTTTTTACTGATGTATAAACGCACATTAAGGTTTTAGCGAGTCACGTTCTTGCCGGAAAAATTCCACCCTCGTGGAGAAAAGCCAGTTCCTACCCAAGTCTTAAGCCACTTTCGGGCTTTATCAATGACTTTTTGGAACGACTCCAATTTTTCCAAAATTGGATAGACAATGGCAAGCCTACGACTTTCTGGATATCCGGCTTCTCTTTTGTCCACGCATTTTTAACCGGTGCTACGCAGAATTTCGCTCGGAAATACAAGATATCAATTGATTTGATTGACTTTGACTTTAAAGTAAATTATGATTCTCCTTATATTCTTGTTTCAAATTTATTTTAAAATGTATATCACTCGTTTTATTATCGAGGTCAATATTTTGTTTAACTGATCGCAGAAATAAATTCATACATCCTCGATACTATCAATGCATAGTTATACAAATATTTAAAAAATAAAAAAACGAAATTCGATAATATATTAGTAACTTTTTTATTTTAAACAGCTTACTTGTATTATAGAAAAAAAAATTTAACATATAAGTTGACTAACTTGAATTTGTTTTAAAATAAATTCTTTAAGAAATATTATTAATATTAATACGTGAAAAATTCTTTGGATTATTGATAAATATAAAAGATATAAAAATAATTTTAAATTATTAATATACAAAAAAGTTTATTATAAAATTTTATTGGATATCAGAGTTTTTATATTTTTAATAAGCAGATTATTATGCTTTTGAAAATTCCATTGTAAACTTATATTTTTTAATATTTATTTATTAAAACTGGTACTGAAACAATCAAGTTTCATAATATTAATAGTTTAAATATTTGAGCACTCGAAGTTTGATATACATATACCGAATGGAACTTTACGAGAGAAATTGTATACTAAAGATACACCAAAACGCTCGCACGTTCAGAAAATACACACACATACACACACAAAATAATTCTTTGAACGAAGCTTCAGCAAAATCTACATTTATAAACAATGTTACTCGTAACAGCAAAATCAATCCATCCCTTGTAGATTCTCTTATCCTAGAAATCAGGTACGACCGGTAGAAAATAAAGAATTCATTGAAGTTCCGAAGGAATAAGTAAAATGCTTTTAACAAGTTATATTACTTGTAGGCAGAACCACACATAATCGATTAAGTCCACTTAATATTGAAAAGTCGAAACAATGTATAAAATGTCAGAAGTAGACTATCAGATTTTTTAAGAAAAGCTTCGATTTAATTTAAAATAAAATTTTTTGTAACGTTGTATTAGTAAACCGTTTACGAGAAACTATATTTTATACAGGTAATGCCATCAGACAGCTACGATACACCTCCAGAGGATGGTGTCTACGTTTACGGTATGTTTCTGAGTGGATGTCGGTGGGATTACAACGGTATGATCTTAGCCGAAGCGAGGCCTAAGGTACTTAGCGAGGTAATGCCGATGATTTGGATGATACCTACGAAGCGCACCGAAATTCAACCCAAAGGACGTTACGAGTGTCCACTTTATATAACCTCCGAACGTTTTGGAACTCTCAAAACTACCGGACACTCCACTAATTATGTGCTTACGATATTACTAGATACCGATATTCCGTGCGCACATTGGATTAAAAGAGGTGTCGCGTTGCTTTGCCAACTCGATGACTGAGGGAAGAGTACTTATTTATTCCTCATTTATTTTTATAAATGAACCGAGTGATCAATAGCGTTGAACCGGATACGAAGACAAAAAACGAACGTTTCGAGACGTATAATATATTCCTTTGAGGAATAAACTTTCAAACACGTGCGCTGTGGAAACGTAGGATTTGGAAGGGTTAAAAAGAAATTTAATCTTCTTAGTATTGAATAAAGTTAAAAAGGGAGAAATTGAAGTGTGCATTGGTCGTATATCTGGAGAATTGCCGAATATAGTCTGATGTAATGTATGACCTAATTTGGCATATGTCTACGTGTCTAACCGAATGTTATTTCAGAAGCTTGCCAAATGGTTTAATTCCCATTTTTTCAAGTCTTGGCGTACAATTATACATTTTTTATATCGGCTTTACTGCTTTTTTAAAATTTTAGGCTACTTAAAATGGTTTTAAATATAAATCTTTCGGGAAACAATAATACTTTTATAGATACTAATTGGCGAAGCAATCGTGTCGTTTTTAATGAAATATAGATTTTCGCGCTATAAGTGGATAGTTTCGATATAAAGCGGCGTAAAATATTTTAAACTTTTAAACTGTATTTTTGAATAATAATTATTATTACTCATTGCTAGAACTGTGAAGTTTTTTCTTTTAGATTAAGAGAGAAAATCAAAATAATTGAAAACAATATAATATTGGAAATATAATTAAAAACAAATACATTACTTCATTTTGATAATAAAATTGGATCGAGCTGAACTAGGAATTTACTTTAAAGTTAAGTGATTTTTAATTATATACAAGAACTAAAGCATTTTTATTATAATTACAACGATGAGTTCTAATATTAGTGTTTCGCTTAAAATACATAGAGTTGCTCTTCAAAATATTTTGCTATCAATTTTCGTTCTAGTTATTCCATCTTGTAATAATTTAAATAGAAAATTTATAATTGATAATTAATTAAAAGCTTATTTTTATAATTACTATTTTTTTAACAATTTTTTTCTATATTTCGACTAAGCAAATTTTTCATAACGCATTTATCGACGTATAAATCTTTAAAAATATGCTATTATGAGTTGAAGTTGAAGTATCCGATAACTTGACATCAGAGTCAATATTATTTTTACTAATTAAGTCTCTACACATTCGTGTATGCGTGTCCGTATCGATTTGTAGGTTCGAAGGTATATTTTAAGATAGTGTGTAGATCATTACAAGTTGTAATATGTCGTAAAGTAGACTTTCAACATTAATAAATGACGAATATTACCGTAAATAGATCATCATTAATTACGGAACTGAAAGAAGATTAAATAATTCGCTTTAAATATATGAAAAAAATATAAATATATAATTCTATACTTTTAATCATTCTTTATATAAAAAATCAATTGATTAAAAGTATATTATTAACTGATAATTTCTTGTGAAAATAAATTATATATTTATCAATTTTATAAAAGAATTATAATATATTGCGATTTTGATAATAATGAATTATATTATCATTATTTTATGTGAATTAATTTTTATACACAACAAAATATTTAATCAAATACATGTGTAGTTCAAAAAAAGTTAGAAAGAAAAAATAATTTTAGTTTTAATGTTATTGAAGTAATTTTCACATATCTTGAATTTATACTATTTATTAATAGATTAAACATAATAAGTAAATAATAGATGATGTATGATACTCCATAAGTCTATGTCACTCGTTTGGTTCAGTTCCAGTGTCTACTTCAATATTTAGAGCTAAAAACATTATGTCTACCAGTTTCTCGTGACTTTAAAACAATTCGTCAAACTAAAAGTCAGAATGACATACTAGTGATAATATTAGAAATTTACTTATTATACATTTTCAAAGTAATATTAGATGAGACATTGCACATTTCATTAGCTACATACGTCCGTAATTGTCACAATTTGTTTTGCGTAAGAAACTGTAATCTATAATTGACCCACTTAAATTCGGAGAAAAAAATTACAAATTCATTACACTTAATTTGAAGACAAAATTTATATCATTGTGAAAGTAATATTATTTTGAAATAATTGACAATGATTTTAATTTTTTGATTACTAAGAAATTTTAAACTTAAAAAGGAAACTAAATTGCACATAGACAGTAATTTGAGCACGATTATTAAGTTTGGTCAGGCGTAGTGTCTGACTTGACTGTGTCTACATCTACGTACCTCTTTAAACGTTAAATGAGCTTCCAAATTAGTGTAAATTTTTATTCTCCTAGATTTCAGCAAATAAGCTTCAAATTGTTTAATGAGTATAACTTTGTCTTTATATTTATATCAACTATAATAACAAAAACTTAAGAAAAATCATTTTTCAAAAAAAATTATATGTTTGTTTATATAATTATTTTAAAGACTAAGTGACTATATGAAATACAACACTAAAGTTTATTTACTCTCTTGATATTAATAATAATTATTATAATTTTAGTAAGCTAAGTAATAAAATTACTTATGTTTTACATTAACAAAAGATCAAAGATACTTAAACTAAAAATATATATTTTGTTGTAAATAAGTTATAATACAGATAATTAAAGCTAAAATTATTATTACTTTATTCTTAAAATAAAATTATTTCAAATTATTATAAAAGGAGACTTAAAAGGTAACTGCTTCATTATTTTAAATAAGAGATAAAACATTTTTCTTTCAATTAGAGCTTTGGGTTGCAATATTATGGTTCAATTTAAAATATATAAAAGTATGCTTTTTCTACAAAACATTTTAAAATAAGTTTTGTTTCTTTTAGATTATTATTGTTACTGTCTTAAAGAAACGAGTTAATATTTGTAGATTTATAAATTACGGACAAATTCACTACTATTGAATGCAATAATTCTTTTAAATATTGAAACTATTTTCTGATATTTTAATAATAAAAAATAAAAAAAAGAAATCAAATAATAAAATATTTGTATAATAATAGTGAGATTTTTTATCATCTAATATTTTAAATACATATTTTGACACTTAGTATGATCGTAAGTTTTCATTTCCTCTATATAGTTTCTAATTTTGAGCTGTTAATAATAGTATGTTATCAGTAAAAGTATTCGGTAAAGATAATCTCTTGCGTATAAATATTTTTTTAAGTAAAAGTTTCAAGTATAAGTTTTAAAAAATTACATTCTATATTTATTTTATTTGTATTTTAAAAGTGATTCAATTATGATCGTATCTAATGTATTATTTTAATTATAAATATGAAGTTTTATAGATTATTTTTATATATTCTAAAAATGTAATAATAATAATGATAATTTAATAATTTATTATAAATAACTTATTTAATGTATATTTTTTTTAAGAATCATAAAAAAATATTTTTGAATTCGTTTAAAACAGTAAATGATAAATATTTTATTTAATTAAATTTAACCTGATTTTATAATTGAGATACGTATTTTATAATAAATTTAGAAACATGTCTTGCAAAACTCATTAAAGTAAATTGTGCTTTGATATAATAGTGCAAGATGATGTTTAATATATATATATACATCTTTTAAATCTATCTTCCTTATTCAAATTGTCTGTAATATAAAAAAATGATGATAATTATTTATAAGTTATTAATGTGAGTTTTCTCTATTATAAAATTTCTCTATTGTCAACATAAGTATCATATTATTTTATATTAAGAATGAAATCCAATATGATTTTAAATAATGTAGTAAAATTTTTTTATCTTATAAGAAAATCTAAAAATTTCATTCAGTTAAAATACCTTAAATTAAAAGATAAAATTAAAATTTTTATTTTTATATCTACGAATTCTCATTTACATATTTAAAATTTTCAAAAAAAAGTAATTTTAGTTCAAGTAGTTAAGTATACAACTTATAGTATTAAAGTTGAAACAATTATTTAATTTCATTTAAATTATACCATTGAAAAAATTTATCAATATGCATTAACGCTTTTAAAATAATATAAAAAATATATTTATTAAAAATAAAATTATTTTTTCTAAAAGAATTACATTATAGCTTAAAATATATATTTTAATACTATTCATCATTCTTTATTATTTATTATTATTCTTTTTATATTAGCTATAAAAATATTACGATACTTTATATTAATAAAATATTTAGTTTCCATTAAATATGAAAAACTTTATACAAAGGAAATTTGAAAATATTTAAATATGATGAATAATTGATATATCCTATTACAAAAAACGAAATTCTGTACTTTAGAGTATTTTATATTTTAATGGTATAAATATA
Source organism: Dolichoris vasculosae (assembly GCA_018907195.1). Lineage (NCBI taxonomy): Eukaryota > Metazoa > Arthropoda > Insecta > Hymenoptera > Agaonidae > Dolichoris > Dolichoris vasculosae. The sequence continues at coordinate 130,435 of JACCHY010000020.1, forward strand.
AAATAATACCGTAGTATTATGTCTAATAATAAAAATATATACATCTATTATGATCGATATAAAAATACAGAAATACTGTATTTAAAAGAGTATTATTTTCCAAAAGAAATGAAATTCACATTTTAATCATGATTAGTAATTTTGAAAAAGAAGTGTGTAACGAAACGAAATTTGAAATAATGAATCATCAATGAATTTGATGAATCGATATTCATTGCCGTAAAACTTTCCAAAAGGAGGTAACTTCAAAATTTGAACATATCTTGAATTATCTCTATACACGTGCAAAAGACTAACCAAGTACAAGCCTTTTAGAAAACACCGAAGTGGCTTCTTTATCTCTTGGTCTTCTTCAGGGCACGAGGTAATACGAGTTTCGCCTCTTCCCTACATCCCCACGGTAAGGGGTTTGAAAGCAAATACGTGATTCTCCAGTTCACTAGGGGAGATTCAACTCCTCGGATGATCCTCTCCAACTATTTTGAATATGACTTTCTCTATATTTTCTACATGCAAAATTCGAGTGCGGATACTTCTGATTTTGTCGACAGTAATTAAACAGCAACTCTATCGTTATCTTATTCTTCCTTACTCAAATGAAAGACAATATAAAAGTGATAATCTTTGACTATACGTCTCTATCATGTAAAGTTAGAAAGGTAGTGACATCGTATCGTGGTATGATATATCCGATAGTTCTTTATAAATTGTCGGCTTGACGCGCTTTATCTTTTTTCATCGATAAAAATTGTAAAGAATACATAATATATACATTCGCATAAGTTATATTTAAAATTATTTACACGGAATATATTACATCGATATCGATGGTTATTTTATCCGTCTATCTACGTGAATAATTAGTATTGTTTTTTATTATTCACACGAGGTATCTATTCATCTATAGGCCTACATAATTTATATTCCGGGTTTTTCTTTTGTCACCATCGTTTCAAGATTCTTTGCCCAAAGTTGAATCATCTCTCCTTAGATAATAAAACAATGAACATAATCAACATTAGTATAATAATCAAAATGTAAATATGAACATAATTGAAAAGTATACAAATTTTTTTGAATTTTATCAGTGATTCTATAAATATCGTTAAAAAACTTTTCAATAAATTATGCAACGCTGATTAACTTCGTACACAACTATTCAAGTATTTTTTACGAAAAAAATATTTTATTTAAATTCTAAATAAATTCACAATAGTCGATTTACGTTAAAAAAGTTTATTTTAAAATTACTGGAATGATATTCACTTTTTAACATATCTTCAAACTTTTATCTTTATCGTAATTATTAAAAATTTTTTAAAAACCTTCATTTAAATTTGTAAAAATATAACAATTTGTAATTTTATTTTTTTATAATAAAAATTTTAAACGAGAATATGATACTTAAAAATTAATTTTGCATAAATTTATATATATGTACCAAAGTTATAGATTCTTAAATAGTGATTTAATAATTATAGAATTATATGCATAAATAACTCCTACAATCTTAAGAGATTTCTAAAAATTATAATAATAATAGTTTATCTACTGCTATTTCTATGGTTTATTTAATCTTTTCTAATTTTATATGGTTAACAAAAGAAAAGAATGTCAAAATACAAAATTTAATTTTTTGGATATTTTTTTTTAAATTTTTAATTGTTCTTTTGTATAATTTGATAAGAAATAAATATCATAATATATTTATAATATCTAAAAACTTTCTATATAATTTTTCTATGCTTTAAATATATATCGAGGTTGACTATACGAATCATAGTTTATTTAGAACAATTTTATTTACGGGATTTGTCCACTAGTTTTTCGTTCAAGCAGATAATACGTCTCACCCTAAAATTGCGTTTATCCAGCTACGAAACTTTCCAGAGAAAAAAGGATAGATCTGCGCTTAGTTGGGAAAAAACCTTTGTATTGAGTTGATACTAGACTTTCCCAGACCTTTCTTGATTTTGTAGACTTACTTTTACTTCCTATTTGAACAATAAGACTTTATATTGCCGATAATAATAATAATAATAAAGGAACTAATTTAAATTGTTACATTAATTAAATCTGAGATAATATTATTTTTATTTATTGCTATTTTCGAACGAAATATTTATGATATAGTTAGAATAGTTTGTTATTATTGTGCTTAATAATATAAATTCTGACGTGTATTTCGTACAGTAATGAATTAAAAGTCGATAGAATAAAAATTAGGATACAAATAGCATTTGACGCAATTAGTACGTAATCGAAAACGAATAAAATTTAAATAAAATGTCTCGAACTCTAGAATTTTTAATTAATTACCCATAATATATGAAAGCATTTGTATAAAGTTTTAATTAAATCTGTTGAATACATTTTTTTTATTATTTATCATAAATTACAGAATATGTAATAATTATAATTAGATTCATTTTATATTTAAAATTTTCATTCGACACCAACTGATTTATTGCGTCGTTTCTAACACGATACTTTGAAGTCAACTTTAGTATCAATCATAATTATAAAAAACGATATTTCAAATTAAAAACAAAAAACAAAAATAAATTAGGATAATACGCACGTGTGTAGAATTTTTTAAAATCAAATTAATGGTCGAAAATATTATTGAATATAAACTCATCTTTCCTAAAAAATAAGTTGATTGATTATTTTTTATTGAATTACAAAATACAATATTTTATTTGGTATTTGAGTTTATCAAAATGTAAGAATTCACGTTAAATTAAGGATTTATGTTACAATGAAAGAATAAATGAATTTCTTAATGAAACATTAGTAGATAACTTTTATGAAAAAACAAAACATAATTAAAATTTACGTGTTAACATTAAAACTTTAAGATTATAATATTTCGCTATTATTATTACATACAATAATTTTAAATTATATACTTTAATGTGTACTTTCACGAAATTAATTCAATAATATTCTATTATCAAAAACTTAAATATACAAGGTGAAAAGTATTTTTTAATTGTTCAAAATTTTTATTTTATTCAAGGAGTACATGTACAAATCATTATTGGTAAATATTTTTTATGTCCAACACTTCAATAAAAATATGTTCAATAAATATTGAGAAATATTGTAATTATCGCGAACGTAATATTTTTCAACCACTTGCTGGCTTAAAATAAAATAAAGAAGCTAGAAAATGAAAAATCACGATTATATCATTTATCGTTAAACATAAATTAGAATAAAATTTTAACTTTCAACGGAACATTAACCCAATAAATTGTTGGATGAATAGTTAAAAAGAATAATACATACGACAAATTGACCAGGGCTCAACTTCTATAATTTCCGCTCCTGATACTTTAAGAAGAGAAGAATATGAGTGGCACTGTGCAAAATAAAGATGGAAAGATGAAAGGGAGACGGAGAAAGAGAGAAATAGAGTTCATGTATGCCCATTTAATACACAGTTCAGCTTTTCAGCTTGACTGTCTCGAGTTCCCCCTTCCCCTTCAGAGCTCCAAGCTCACATCCGTTCTCGCTCTATCTCTCTTGCCTGTCGCTCTCTCGTACTCTCCTCACTGCTTTCAGTACATGAATTATTATGGCGCTTCTCCATGGCGATTATGATTTTCTGCTATGGCGAATGAAAAGCCAAAAAGGAAATAATGGACTTTCAAAATTACCAAATATTTAAATGGAATAATTTCATGGTGATAAATTTATAAGATAGGAGCAAGTTGACAATATCGTTAATGAGAAATAGGTTGATTTAAAAAATTTATCACTCGGATAGTAGTTTTTATAGGTTATTTCTACGTTATTTATAACAATTGCACAGATACCATTATTCGTACTTTATAATGTATAGGGTAAAAGTGGTAATTTTATTGCAATTTAAAACAATAATTTGCAGTTTAAAAATTGAATATAGCAGAGTTTGTTATTTTTAAATTGAGTTTTAATAATATAGTTTTTTTCTTTAATTATTTTTTTTTAAGTAAATGTATCGTTCGAGATATTAATTTTCTTCAGGATGCGTTTTAAATATCAAATTTAATTCGCAGATGTCATCTTTTTTCTGCGAACGGTGAATAAAATTCTTAATAACTGTATAAAAAACGTTTATATACTTTTAGCGAAATTGTCAATTATATAAAATATAAAATCAAGATTACTCGTTAAATTACAGTGGACATTCGTAGTACGTAAAAAAATTTTATTTGAACACAATTTTTAAATAAAATGAACGGTAGCTTTTTCTTTAAATTAAAAAAGTTTCATCGTAAGAATATAAAATTCCAAAACTATGTAAAAATGAAAGTTTTTAGTCGAGTAAAAATGATTTAAAAGTTATATTACGGTAAGAGCCGATAACATCAAATTTTAAAGCGATAGTTCCTAACCAAAAGCATTTTAATTTTTATAATACGATTTAAGAAAACGTACACTCTAAGCCAAAAATATATCAAAAGAACATTAATCAAGAATAATTTATAAAATATACGTAAAAGAATGAAATTGACTCGATGCTTTATTATAAGATATAAACGAGATGCCGCCTAGTGGTCAAAGTATCAAACATAATTACTCTTAAATTTACGCATAGTTTTACGTACGTACTTATAAAATATACCAATTATTAAGATTATTTCACGGATACATTAATACATTTATTTACATCGCTACGCGTCGTAATCAACGAATACTCGTTATCGAATTAAAAAAAATACTATTATAATCATAAATTAGATACGATTCGATGCATACGTAAAATTACGATCGATCATAGGCGAAACAGAGATAAATTTTTATATCCAATAAAAACAAAATTTCCCTTTCGCGTAAACAAGTTACAAGGGTTAGTCCAGTAATCGTTGTTTCACTTACGAGACAATAGACACTAAAATTGAATATCAATTCGGCTAATTTTAGTCGAAAGGTATTAAAGTTTTTTACGACGAATCGATGCCCGCGCAATTATTTCTCGTCCTAGTTTTTGAAGAACGTACCCCGAGTAGTAAAAATACCGGGACTTTCGCGACCGAAGAGCAAAAGCAACGAAACACGCTCCAACCGGAATAAAATTATTCAAAGTTCAGATCCGCCTATCCGTATCGAGCCGCAGCCAACCCTCCGAAAAATCAAGAGCAACGCCCGATAAAAAAAAAGTGCAACAGTTACCACCGCGCAAAACACGATTCACACGATTCCATCCGATAATATCGGCACTCCTCGGGAGCGAAGCGCCGGTATCGCGAGGCGTCCGAAATCGTTCCCGGCGCAGTCTCGTAAAACCAGCCTTAACCATCTCAACATCCGCTCTCATTGCCCCGCGGTTGAGCTCCACTGTCTTCTCTCTCCCGGTCGGAGTACCCAGTGGGAACACAGTGGGAGAAATCCAAAAGAGAAAGAGAGAGAACGTGTGCGCACATACACGGCACAACCAGAGCGCAGCACCAGAGGCGAGTCACTCGCAGACGGTGGAGTAGAACGACGTCGCTGATCGAGCTGCCACCGTAATTCTCTTCTCTCCCTCTCTCTCTCTCCCTCTCTCTCTCGCTCGCTCTCTCCCGCTCTTTACACGTTACTCACACACGCGTGCGCGTAGGTATGCACGGTTGGTCGGGCGCTTACCCGCACGCGCATCTCTAGTACTCGTCGGTTCTTTTTCGGTGAGCGCGGCGCTCGTCGCGAGTCGATTTTCACTCCCGGAGGCGCGTCGTTGAGCAGCGCAACGAGCGACGGAGGAAGAAGAAAGAAGCGCCCCACCCGCGAAGGAGACGCGCCTTCGGACGCAGAGGAGCGACGACGTAAGTCCACCACGTATATAAAGAACGCGCGGAGTGGCGTCGAGAGCTCGGACGGGGGGGGAGGGACGCGCCGACTCCTGGGGCGCAGCCTCGCCCGGGAGGAAGAGGAAACGCGCTCCGGAGCTCGTTTGATCAATGAACTCTGTCGCGGGATGAGGCGAGCGGCCTTTAGCCTTTCTGGAGTCGCGCGGATGCTGAGTCTTTTTCTCGCGGATCCTCTCTTCTTCTCGATCTCGCTCTCGACGCGGAGGTACCGAGTGCTGTTGTGGTTCCGGCTCGAGTCTTGGTATATTTTGTGCTCTGCCTCTCGGCTTTTGGAATGCAAGGGCCGAGGGTCGAAGATCCTGTTGTTCAGTGAGAGTGTCGGACGATACGAGTAAACAGGTGTGATTTATATACCACTTTGAGCTTGATACGTAAACGATATTTTATTTACGTTCGGAAGGTGTGCTCGTGTCTGCGGCTTTGCGTGCGCGTGCGTGCGTGCCTGCCTGCCTGCCTGCGTGCGTGTGCGTGTGCGTGCGTGTATTTTTTATTTAACGCCGGGCTCGGGGCTCGTTTCTTCGAGCGATCGGCTGCCGCGAGTTTTGGGAGAGTCAGCGATTCGTGTAAGGAAGTTTCGAGGGAGGTCGGTAATCTTTCGACAAAAGTATTTTTTTTATCGTTAACTGATTCGACAATAAGAATTTATCGTTGTTCGTTACGTCGGTGTTTGCGTTAATTGGAGAGTGTGGTCGATTGCCGAGTAGTGGAATAATTAATGTTGCTAGCGCGTTAAACTACGAAGTGAAAAGTTAGTTGGAAAGAATAAACAACGGCTCCGAGTAGACATTATTATTTTGATTCTTTCGAAACGCTCCGAGTGATTAAATCTATTTACTTTGATCGCGCTCAAATATGAAAACTACGTAACGCGTCTACGTTCGATTTACGATACATTTTTTATCTGATTACAATGTAGATCAAAAATTTTTAATTTCTAATAACGCCGATCGACACGGTTCATTCAACTATGTGTTATGTGTGGTAATTTATATCGGTGATTTCAAAAAGTATAAGCGGATTCGGAGTTGCTGTCAACGTCGTTTCGAAACGATAATTTTATAAACAACCGAGTTTGAATGTTTGACTATTCTTGGAAAAAATGTTTTAAATATTAGTAACATATTTTTTTAGCACGAGTATGCGGTACTTCCTCGATCAAAAGTTAAAATTACTTTTCAGTTTTCTCGATATCGTTATAAGATGATCGATCGATGTAAGATCCAAAGTTATTATTCTTTATCACCTAGACGGTCTAAATATATTATTATCTAATAAAGAATATTGAATAATAAATGTTTCATATTCGAAATCGCTTTTCAGAAGTTAAAATAATTATTTATTCACTTGTTTTTAATTTCAGAATTTGAAATTATTTTTAAAATATCGAACGGAGGTTCGATATAAAATTTTTTTCAATTTTAAAGATATTTTATAAAAATAGGTACCGTATTCTAGAAACGAATAAAATAGAGTAATATTAAAAACCCATGAATAAGCACCAGTTTTTATTCAAAGAATTCAATGTACTTGTTATGTATTATAATCGATAAAGCGCAAAAAATATTATGGTATTCGTGTATTTTGAAAAATCAATATTATATTATTTCGACTAGGTGAATACTGCGTATTATTTCAGTATAATGTTATTTCGTTATTTTTTAAATAATTTCATTATTGCGTTAAGAAAAAAGTAAGCGAACAGAGAAAGAGTCGAATACCTAATAATTTACTATTACAGAGATTTATTTTTATGATCGTATCGTAAATATAGATAATCATTATATTCGTGAATTAAAGGAAAATATTTTTTGTTTATTCGGATATAGAACGTTAATATTATTGGAAAATATTGCTAGAGTTAATAATTCGTTAGCTTATGTTTTATGATTTATAAAGAGTAGAAATGTTTGAATAAAAATAGGATTAAGAACATTATTTTAGTTAATAAAAATAACTTTAAAAATTATACATCGGAGCAATACTCGTGTAATTGCTGTTAATAAAAAGCTAATTAAAATTTTATAATATTTTATATCTAACCTGTATTGCAGTTTTTAAAAATTATAAAGCGACTTTTTATGAGAAAATTCTGAAGATAATTATATTAATCAAGAAATATCAAATTCGATATAAAAATTGCCCTTAACATGTTTTAAAAATCATTTCATCGGTAATAAATTATTTTTGCTAATTGTAATTAAATACGTTATTTATTATTTAACGTGGAATTCATAAAAAAACTTTAAAAAGGCATTAAATAATTTAATAATATAAACATTCGGATAATTAAAATTTATTTTGAAGAATCATGAAATAAATTATAAATATTTTAAATATTTCGAATTTCATCATCGAAGTATATTTATATTAATTTTATATTAAAATTTGTTATTATTTATTTATACATAATAATACAAAATATATGTATATTTAATAACAATAACAATATTCTTGTTATTTAATCGAGAAGAAATATTTTGATATCTTGAATGTTGATCGTATCTTTCTTTACACCAATATTAGTCTCATAAATTGAAAATTAAATAATAATAAATGTAGCATTTAAATTTGCTTAGCTAAAATACTAAATTTTCGAGAAATTATATTCAAGTTATTGTTCTTATCAACTGTATTTTTGATATTCATATTTTTTTATTGTAATGCGTTACTCGTGAAGATAAACAAAATTTTATGTAGAATACAAGAAATTAGAGAATTAGTCATAAAAAAGTATCAAATTTCACGTTATGTGTCAAAACTTCACAACATATTTTTCAAAGTATTTTAATATATTTTATACTTTTACGAAAAGCTTTGATATTGATCTAATATATAATTTACCCTTATTTTCTAAGCATAAAATAAAAAAGAAGTGTATTTTGAAAAATCAATGCATTTTTATTGCAATGCCTTTGTTTATCGGCATCGAACTGAATAATATTTTGCTTTTTCATTCTACACAGTTGAACACTATTGTAAGTTATAAGTTTTGAATTTGATATGATACAAAGTCATCCCCGGTAAAAATATTTGTTTTTTTTAATATTAAAAAAAATCGATGTCTGTTTTCATCTATTCGGTAATGAAATAAATTAATTATCGACATTATTTTAAATCTGAAAAATTATTTAGTACCGAAAAATAAAAATGATGTATTTATAAAATCGTAAAGTAATTTAGGTAGATTAGATAAGTTTTTTAAAATATCAAGACAAAAGAATATTAACGAAATATTTATTAACATGTATAATCTTTATTGACATAGTTAATGGAATGATATAAACAAACAAACTTATCATATGTTTTTATTCAATAGATATAAATTGATATATACCTTATGTAATGAAAAAATACATTATTTCTTGTAATAAAATGAGTTTTTAAGTTTAAATCGTTGAAAATGAATATTATTCAAATTTATTGGAAATTTATTATATATTTTTTGAAAAACATAATTTGTAGCATTAATTTATGAAATTATATTATTTTCATCGAATAATTAGAAATATTTTTAATTCTCTTGATTTTCTAAAATTTATTATAAGCACTTGTAAACAACACACGTACATTCATGAACTTAACTTAATACAATTTTAAGTATATGTACATAATTCAGCGATAGTTATACCGTAAATAGTTGATGATTAATTCCAGAAGCCACGTTATATGATTATTTTTTTTATATACAAACACAAAGAAGTAAATTAAATTTGCAAAATTTAATATTAAATATATTACTTCACACTACGGGTCACATTTTAAATAATAATTCAATCATCGTAATCGTCGTGTACTTACATAATGTTCGAGAATATTTATTTTACCAACACCGTCTCACCGATTATAAGTTTTTTATTTGAATATTATACATTCATAATGTTATCGTATAATATTTTCTGATATATAATTATGTGTAGATTAGTTTATGAATGGTAGTTTATATTTAAGTTTATATTACTGATTATATTAAAAAACGCATATAATTATATATTTATTTTTTATAAAAAAAAAACAAAATAATTTTTATCGTAATTATTTTACACAGTAAAAACAATTATTTGAATATTAAAACTACAAAAAGCATAATGACTCAAAAATATAATTTCTTTTGATTCAACGTTTTCAGTAACCTTTGAATAAAATATTTTGCTTAAAACGAAATGAACTATTAATTACATTTTACATTTATTTTTTTTGTAGAATTAAAATTGTGGTATTGAATAAAAATTTGTGCCTGCATAACATCGATTGTAAAGAATTTTTAAATCTAATAAAAATTTTATTTTTGTGAATTTATTCCTTAAAGTCATAAACTAAATATATTAAATCGTCCATATATATATATATATATATATATATATATATATATATAAGATTAAACTTCATTAATTAAAAGATTTATTGATTAAGATATTTATTAATTCGTTTTTATGATAATATTAATATTTTAAATTAATAATATAAGATTTAATAATATTGATAAATTTATTAAGATGAATTGTACATAATGTATTCTTATTGAATGTATAAGTCACTGAAATAAAACTTCATCAATACGAAAATGTCGAACTGAATTAAAACCACATTTAATTAATCCTAGGGAATTGATTTTAAATTCAAAATTTGTTATAATTATTTTTAAATGTATTATGGATTAAAATTTTTTTAAATAGTATAAAAATATTTTTAAAAGAAAGTTTATTTTATTATTTTTTAGTTGAAAATTAATATATTATTTTATTTATAATATTTAAAATAATTGAAAATCATACGTACTTGTATAGATTTTAAATGTATATGTATTTATTTTAAATATAATCATTGTTTTTTTAATGTACCTTTAGTTTGTTAAGAAAAAATATTATAACCGTCAAGATATTTCTCAATCGGTTTAGAAAAATTTTTAGAAAAATTATACTTACCAATATTAGTTTATAAATCAATGTGTTCTAACAACTGTGGGCTTATTAATTTACATTATACAATATCAAAATTACATTTATGACATTCTGATTCAAATAGATTGCGTAGTAAACTCATATTACTTTTTTCTGTAGTAATTGCATTATTATCTTCTCAATTGATCAATAAAATATGAAATAAGATGTAAGAAAGATGTAAGAAAGATATACGTGTTAAATAAGAAATTTTATTTATTCGAGAATAAATTAAGTGAAAGGAAATTGTCGTATATATCAAAGACTTGGATACATGTTATGATTAATATCTAGATTGCCTCAAATTCAATAAATTTACAATTCTTATAGATGGACAACTTTAAAACCAATTACTATTAGTGTGTCTGATTAAGATGACGAGTTATGTGATCAGTGTTACATATAAACTTATCGTTTTTGTATTTAAAACAATATTTATGAAAGTGTTAGACGTTGTACGGTTATTAAATAAAATTAGTATTTAAAATAATTATATGATTCGAACGTAAACAAAAATACTTAGCAATAGAATTATTAACTAGTAATAAAAATTTAATTCAGAAATTACTATCAAGCTTTTGGTGTATATATCTAGTTTCTTTCATCACTTGCCAAGTTCCTTTTAAATATAGGATAGGAACGAAATATTTAATATGTAGCTACGAATATATAATGCAAATCCCCAAGCATATGGAATACCATATTTTTAACGTCAGAACACAAATGCAAAATCCGTATTGGCATTTTGCACGCCCTTAAGCAGATATGCTTCATATCCCATCGATCTGATGTTAAGAATACGTCTTTGGGGTATTTTTGCTCGCCCTTAGATTTTGACACGTTCACACACGTGCCCAAAAAACTTCCGCTTGTTCGTCGACAAATTGATTCGTAACAGCAATGAATATATCCCCACAAGCCAGAATAAATACAGAAAGGTGGTACATACTAGTCGATTGGTTTACCTATCCGATTTTCTCACAATTGACGTTTAGTCGCGGCGTGATGAAAAGGTATTTAGTTTTGTTTTTTCATGATCAGGCTGTATGTATAGGTTTGAGAATATTCGCTAATAGGAATTTGTGGGGGTTATCGACGTATTTGTTACGTTAACGAGAAACTGTGTCATGTCGATGAGGCGTAACTATTTTTAGAAAAGGGTACAATGGACTTATTTGTTTGTCAAGTGCACGAGGCTATTTATACTTGTAGTACCATTAACGTAAAAATTGATGTGATGCTTGCATAGTCATGTTCTAAGTGACATAATCACAAACTTCGATAAAATATTTTAAACGCTTATTTTTCTACACTTCCTTAAAAAATCAACGAGAAATTAAAAAAAATTAAGAAGTGTATTATTATATTTTTTCAATTTCAATATTTTTAAGTAATTTATTATAAGTTGTAATGAAACTTAATTTCGTTTTGATGTAAGTAAAGAAACTTTTCAGCCGTTAACCATTATTGGAAATTTATTTTATTGATTTGTCACTGTTATAATTTAACAAGCTTAAATATTCAACTAAAAGGGTTTTGACGCGTTAAGTAAAATAAATTCACGCATAATTAATAAATCAAATATTTTAATTTAGATGCAAAATTAAATTTTGTTTATTATTTAAGAATTTCAATTACCTTTAATACAATTTTTAAAAAGGATATAAAGAAACTAATTATATTATTAATAAGCTGATAAGATGATTTGTCGTTAAATATAAATTCGAATATATATATATTATTTAATGAAAATGTTCGCTGCTAAAAGTTATATACAAGTGTGTATAAAAGTATAGTTACGAACATCGAGTTTGCTCTACAAAGTATCTTAGTAGAATGCCAGACTTTTACCTGTAACAGTACATCATACCTGCAGGTATGTATGTACGCAGGTCAGTTCGTACACTTATTTATGCGCACCACGATCTAAGCAAAAATACCTAAAAGTAAAGGACAGACGATTGTTCCGAGAAAACACGTTTAATACGACAATAAATATATAAACTGGACGAGCTATGCATCGAATATTCATATGTACATAGTAATTTTGAAGAAGTTTCTTCTTGTAATCTGTAACATACCATTATGTACACGTATATTCCTTTTATAGCATACATATGGCGTACATTCCCTTGTGATGGAACGCTAGTTTTATCTCGATTGCTTATAGCACATGTTAAAGGGGATAGAAAATGTATACTTAGAATTAAATTATAAATTTTAAAGTGCGAATAAAGACTTCTAGGATACAAGAGAATAAATCACCGGTGGATATTTTTGTGATAAACGAAATAGAATTGCTTTTTAAGTTCGACATTTTATGGTCTTCCTTCGACTGTTTCTAAAATTAAATATTAAAAGTTTATTTTTATTATGAATTACTCGAATGCTTTTGTAATTCTAGTGCGTTAACTAAGCTTGGTTGTTTGGGACTGTGTATTGGAAGCTGTTTCCGTGTCGAAACGAGCTCCTTTTTACTCTCATAGTCGGATAATGGGGATGTCTTCGTATCTCCCTTTTCCCAATATAGTCTTTTTTTTTCGCTCTGTCCCGTTGTTTAGTGTTAGGCGACTTTTTAATACCTTCATCGGAGTCTGGTTTCGATCTTGTTCGTATTACTACAGTAATATATCTTCGAATTTAAATACGTATATTTTCAATGTTTAGTATTTTTATGTATGTTTTATTAATATTTTATGTTTACATTATATGGTAAATGTATATTATTTATATTAGTATCGTTGTAGCATTAATTGATAATATTACTATTCCATGGCTATTAAGCTCAAAAAAATAATATTTAATTAGATTAACAATATCGATACTAAAATTTTAACCATAATATTATCTTTTAGTATTAGTAATATTATATTACTAATTTACAATATTATTGTTAGTTAAATTTAAGATAATATTTAAATTATTGTATCAATTTATATTATCGATATTCATCTTATAATACAATATTAATTTAAAATTTTTCTGTAATATCAACATTAGCGATATTCATACTATTATTATTTACAATATCAGCTATATATTTTAAAGTACAAATATTTATTTTTGTAATATTTAAGAAATGAAAAAGAAGTGCACATTTTGTTTTTGTCCGAAAAATGCTGTGTCAGAGATAAGATCCGACGGCATTTTCAAAGTTTCATTGTTCTTCTTTGGAAAATTTGTTTTGGCTGTAGCGAACGAAAGTTTACACCGATAAATGAGCTAAATTTAATTTAGTATATATAGTAATAAAATTATTTGTATATAGTTAAATACCGTCAAAGTCTTATAAGAATCAAGGCGGAATTTGTTTTTTTTTTGTAAAAGTTCACAGTTAAATAATATCAAAGTATTAAATGTAATGATTTATATCTCTGAAGTTCTTTTGTATTCAATACTGACATAAAATTGTTAAATTTATGTAATATTTCATAATTAACAAAAATAAAATTGCGTTATCAATAAAGTTCATAAGTTTCAACTAAAATTTTTTAAATGCAAAAATTTTATGGCTTCTATAGTAGCAATATAAATTTTTATGATGCTAATGCTATCATTACTTATAGAAAATTAATATTGAATTACTCGATACGCATTAAAGTAATTATACTTTTGTTAGTGTCATTTTTTTGTATTACACCAAGTCATCTTAAAGTACTGTTCGGTTAAAACATTTGATGTTGTAAAGTTTATGTATGTATATATAAAATAATATTTTATGTGCACGAAGATAAAAGCACATAACTTTTTAATAAATTTATATTTTTTTACCTTCATATGAAAATAAATAAATGTAGCTAATCTAGTAATATTTTACGGAGAAAATGACATTTAAAAATATTTTGAAATTTTATAACGTTCGAAGATCTTTATTTTTTATCATTTACAGATATTTGACGCGTTAAAAACCTTTTTACACACCTCAATACTCTGATATTATATGACATTCAAATGTAGGACAATAGCTTCAGATAACAGTCATTCTTCATACTAGAAAATGCATGTGTAATTTTCCACAATGATCTCTAAGAAAGAAATCCGTTATTAAGGGCAACAAAAATATTAGTTCCGTTCTACAAAAAGCAAATCAATAAATTAATACTTTGCTGTGATCGTTAAAGCAGTAACAAGCCTGAAAAGAAATTCGAAACTTTATTATTGATTTCAAGAAGGGTAAAGTTGAAATATAGTACAATCTAATAATATTTATTTCTCATTCATCATTATTTTATAAAATTTAATAACAAAATATACGGTATTGTAATAATTTTTTTGATAAAAATTAGTTAATATATCAGGAAATTGTTAACAAAAATCCCAACATATATAAATATTTGAATATAGACGGAATGTATAAAAATCTCTAAGTTTTTAAATAACAAAATACAAAGAAATACCTTATCTCTTTCCTCTGTCTAATTAAAAATATCGTGGAAGATAAATTAAAATTTCTTCGAATCGTTCGTAAAAGTTTACATAATTAATAAATTTTATATCAATTTGCAGTTATAGCAACTATTCATATACGTTGACGATAAAAAAAGCAAATAGTAATTTTAAATATTAAATGAAAAGACAATTCCTTCTTTTTCTAAGTATATATACGTTTCAATATTTTATAGCTAAATTATAAAATTATACTATTAAAAATATATAAATGTAAAAGGGGTTGTTGAAAGCTTAATATAGTATGTAATAAAAAAGAGTCCTTTCAATACCGAAGCAAGTAAACGAGTATTAAAATAGCTTGAATGAATGATTTACTTTTAACTTTCTTAAAAACCAGTAATCAAATTAAACATTTTCTAAAAAAGATAAAGTAAAAATATGAAATTATAAATATAAAATTATTTAGATTATAATAAATAATACATCCAATTTTTTTCAAATGAAATATTTCGAGTAAACCAAATAAAGTTATTAATTGCTTTTAATTTAAAATTTAATGTAAAATAGAATACTTATAAACATTACATACTTATAAATATAAGCTTCATTATTTTATTAATAGCTATTTTAAATTTTTTTTATACTACTTTCAGATAAAGAATAATTTATCATTAATAGTTTCTGTGAATCATTATAAAAGTTAAGCACAACTTTCACGTACATGATTTTTATTATTTCTGAAAGTAGTTAAAATATTAAAAATGCGGAACGAGTCTGTTATTTTTTAAATGACTAATCCATAAAAACCTAGATTATTATTATTTTTTTAATAATATATCTTTCGACTTTTTAAATTAATGTCAAGTATATTTTAAAGTATTTTTTTAAATAAATAAAAATAAATTACTTTGAGCTAGTTTCGTTTATAATAAGAATAGTTTTAACGGGCATTTAATTACAAACATATATATTCAAATGAAAAATAATGAAGTTCTAGGTAAACGTATGTTTTTACTATTTTCCTATCAAAAGTCACTTACCGGTTTACGGTTAATTCCCAGAGCATTCACTCAAGATAAATTTGCAGTCGACAATCGAGGATCGGTAGACCAAACTCGTTTTTTCGTTATCAGGTGCAAATTTTAGTCTTTGGGGTTATTGATACGTCGACCAAGTCGTTCAATTACTAACTGGTTATGCGTTAGATATAGATAACTGTTTATTTTCTTTTTTTTGGAGCATCGGCTTTTAATAATAAGCTTTCTATTTCTAAAGTAGTAATTACGTATATTCAGTAGATTATTAAAATGATTGAAATAGTACAAAAAGTTATAATTTATTCGAAAAACGGAAAAATTAAAAAATTGAATTTAACCATAAAATGCATATTTATAATTGATTATAATAAAGAAATATATATATAACGGTACAAGGAAAAAATTCAAATCAAACATCATTATTATTTAATGATTCATAAAAATTCTCAGCGATACGAGTTTAATTAAATATACAAAAATAAAAATTCCAAACTTCGCTAAATATATTAGAATTAATTTATATAATATATTTTAAAAAAAGAATAAACATTAAGATAATAGCTTATTATTTCTCTTAATATATTTAGAAGAAACGATCTTTAACTATTAAAATGAAAAAAATCCACAGATTAGCAAACATAATTTATAATTTCGATAAGCAAATAAAAACACATGAAAATTTATTTATCGACTGCAAATATTCAATTCAATGAAATTATCCTCTTTGTTGAATTTTCGGTGTATGTACGTGGTGTATTACTCCAGACTCTGCGTTGATTACGAACTCCGCGCCGTAGAAGTAGAAAAAAAAAAAGAAAGCTCCGAAAACACAGAATGAAGAAAATGAGGAAACTAGAAAAACGACGAAAAAAAATCCGCGTCCGAGACTCTTCTCTTGGCTACCGCTCGAAAGTCCAATTAAGAATGACGAGACGTTGCGAACATGTGTATGTGAATTCTTTGTCTCTCTTTCTTCTGTCTGGCATCTCTTCCTATCTACGTTTTCCTGTGTTGACGAGAGTAGCTTTTGCTGGATAAAACGAAAACGTACACGGCCCGTGTTACACACGATATCGCCTATGTGTCTCCCTTTCGGTTGGGAAGAAAAGAAAGTGCCGATGATGCATTTCGTATGAGGAATACGATAACAGCGAGAATAATATTACGTAATATCTCACCCTTCTCACGCACACTCTCTTTCTCTCTCTTTCATTCTTTTAATGTTTTATATGTCTTTAATAATTATGTCACTAAGATGCGAGGTATACGATAATGTCTTTTGATTTTCTTTTGCAAAAAATTCTATACATCTCTGTTTACATTGTAATCTTTAGGTTGTGCAATTTTTTATCAATTTCATAAAATTTTTATATATTTTTATTCGTGCATAATTTATTATACTAGTAATGGCATTGCAAGTTGTTCAAATAAAATTTTATTTCGTATGAAACTACCTTTGAAAATTATATTCTAATTTTAAAAGGAAATATATATATATATATATATATATATTCGTAAATTATTGTATATTTGAAAAGGAAATACTTATTTTATAAATGAACTTTACTTAATTCCGCATGAATAATAATAAAAAATATATTATAATTATTTTTTTATGCAATTTTTTACAATGAAATATAATTTGATTTTTTCTTTTACTTTAATAACCAACTATTTTACTCTTTTATGAATAATATTCTAAATTTATGTAAATATAAACCTATTTAACGCGCAAATATAAAGGTTTGAATTTAAGCTCATACGAAATATACATAGACGTTATATGTTTCATAACTGAAAATAAATTTATTAGTTAAATAAGACTTTTAAATTGAGATGTAATAATCTATTTTTTATATTTAAAAGTTTTATTTTTTTAATATTTATAAAAATATCTAAACAGAAATTTAAATGAATTGTTAAAATGAAATATCATTTTAAATAATAATAATATTATTACTCCTTACATGTTTAATATAATTTTATCGAAAGAAATGGAAATAATTTATAAAAAAAGTTATAAAAATTACATCTTAGAAATGTTTTTTGTAATATTTAATTTGAAATAAATAATATTTATACTTAAAAGTTTAAATTATCTGTGAATTTCATATGAACATAAATGAGGTCATTAAAATATTGAAGTTAAAGTAGTTAATACTAATAAATTTTAATGTATCGATATATTTAAAAGTATTAGTATTAAATTAAGTTAATATAATCTAAAATAACTCGAATAATTTTAAAACTACGCGAAAATTTTATTATTTTTTAATTTATTTCTTATCAATTTATTACAAATCGCATAACTGTACGTGTTACTTATGAAGTATATTATAGGTCAAAAGATTAATCAGCTCTTCATATTATACGAGTTGAATATTGTCTTAATGACTTACAATTGAGGTTTTATGTCAAGACGACTATATTTAACTGCTAAGTTTTTTAATGTTTTAATTTATAAACTATTAGAAATAATATAAGCAAAAGTCAATCAAATTAAAACTAATATTTATTTAGAGAAAGAGGATGTCTATTTTTAAATACTGGAAAATTTTTTTACAACGATACATTTGTTTACTAAACTTACTGGATCTAAATTTGTAGTATTTAATATACCGCTTAATAATACATAAAAATTTTTTTGTATACAACATAGAATTTTCTTTTTGAATAGAAAAATATTTCCCTTTAAAGTAAAACTTCATTAAAATTGTTTATACCGTTTATGAATTAAATAAATAAATATTAGGGAATATTGAATGAAATCAAACTATTAAGATTATTTATGAATTTATTTTGTAAGAATCGATTGTAGTTTAGATTTATTACAAATGTTTTCTAGAATTATATAAATGAAAATATGTAGTGTAATCACTTTTAGGATTATTATCAATTTTTTGCATCTTAACAATTTTTGTATTCTTATATATGTATTATATATGTAATGTTTTCCATTTTTTATTAATTCATATTCATACATATTATAATATAATTTAATATATTATATATAATTCATACTATTTTCTCACATAAACTTTATTCAAAATATTACGCAAGACTGAAGGAATAAGGTCTTGTACGTTTTAGTTTTATTATCACTTTGATCTCGAGATCCTAGAACCGTTATTCTCATAATATCAAACAAGTAAAATACAATTTTTTAGGCACATTTGGGTATTTTCATTTAAAATAGTACACGATGTTATTAATATAATTGTAATTCTCTCTTTACTTTAGTTTTGAAACATGCTTTAAATAAGTTTTCTTGAAGAGAAATTTAAATCAAATAATAATTCAACGAAGACAGCAAATATTTTATGGTAAAAATATCTTTCTTCTTTATGACTAAAATTTAAATATATTAGCTATTTCTTTAGTCATATCTATAGATATTATAAATTTGTAAGATGCGAAGTTAAATAACGAGTGATATTTAAATTTATTAACTTTCTATGATTTTGTAAAATTACAGAAGAATAACGTTTTATGGAAGTTGAATCTAATTTATTAATTACTAATCTTGAATTTCTAATTAAAATTATAATTATTAATTTAATTATCGAGAGCATTAGAATTTAAGGTATTAATGGTATTAAAAATCCACCAAGTTTATTTTATTTTATTGAATTATAAGCCATATTAAAATAGATAATAATAATAGATGTGGAAATAAAAATAATTAAGTAAATTATTATAATTTATATAGATTAAGTAATTTTTAATAATGTTATAATTATATATATAAATAATTTTATGTGGTATAATTATCGAATAAAAAAGTTCATTTTAATGTATATGGAATTATTTATATTTGCCCTTGCAAATAATGCAAGTTAAAATGAAAATTTCTAAAATTTTCAATATTTTATTTAGAAAATTATTACCATACATATAAAATATCATTTCTGATAAAAGTATATGTATTTATATTGTATTATAAAACTAATGAAAAACGATAGTTATAATGTAAGTTAAACTATTTCCATTATTCACATTTAAGATAGTTTAAAAGTAATTCTGTATTATGAAATTACCGTAGATAATTTTAGTATTGTTTGGATTGTATAGGAATGTAAAGTACGTATACAAGTAGTATTTAAAACAAATTTAATGAACTGTAAAATCGACAATTAAGAATTGCACAATCATAATAAATACAAAGTTTGCACAATTATTATAGGTTTTATCTCATTTTTATTATAAAATTCTTAAAGCTATAAGTTTTTTGTAAAATAAATTTTAACAATAAGAAAACTGTTTTAATTAAAAATTAAAAAAATTAAAAATAATTTACAAAGTTTTAATTACCAAATGAACTATTTTATTAAATTTTTTGAAGATCAATTAAAAATTACAAAATAGTTGTATATATTTATATAAATATTCTATCAATTATATTAAAAATTATTCATGATTTTGCAAAAAAAATTCATTATGAAAAGAATTACATAATAGTTAATTTAATCCATTACTAATATTATAATTAATCAATTAAAAATAGATTTATTTATTTATTTTCATTTGAAATAACAAAAGTAAATATTAATAAATATACACATTATTAATATTATTAAGATTATTATATTTTCAAAGTTTAGCACAAAACTTTTTAACGAAGTTTACCAATTTTATTGAGTTCGGAGAGAAAAATGAAATAAACATCGCTCCTGGAACGTAAAAATACAACTCCATCGATTCGGATTTTACGCGAATACGACAACGTATTCTTTCTATACGAACAATATAAGCTATGAATTTCCAATGATTCTCTTCAAGAACCAACCAACAATAAGATACACTAATTCAAGTAAAACGAGCTTTACCCGAACGAATTTATAGAACAACATCCACCCAAGAAAGCTAGAACACGAATATCTATTCGAAAACCATACGTACTCTTCAGTCGTTATCATATCCCACAAAAGTTACTGCGAAACAAAGCGAGAGAGGTTGGAAGTGCGGCAGAAGAGAGAATCGAGAGACCCAGAGGGAACGAACGCCGTGGAATAAAGGAAATGAAGCGCGAGAAGGAGAAAAACGAGGGAGTCGTCTCAGTCGATGTTTGTAATCACTTGCCTCACTCCGACTTCCCTTCTCCGTCCCTCGCCCTTATACGGATACGCTCCTCCGCATTACGAAAAAGCTGACGAGTGTATGCGTGGGTGCATACGTTCGCGCGTGTCCGGCCTTTGCCCTGTGCGTGTGCGCGTGCGTGTGGCGTGTGCACGTCGTTTCATATCTTAGGAGTGGTAGTTACACGTACACTTATACAAGGATACGACCGGCAGCTCGCATTTACGCTCGTCTAAAAATGGAAAACGTCGTCTATTTCTCAACTTTTATTTTTCCGAATGACTCGGTCTCGGATCGGAAAGCAAATTTTTTGCTTCGATCGAACCTTAGCTTCGAAGGAGCAGTTTATTGTATTTTTCATTCGAGAGCGGTTAACGCGTCATTTTTTATCCTTTAAAATTGGTACTAATTGTGGCCAGTTTATAGCTTTGGAATGGCTTTAGAATTACGGGATTAATTCGCTTTTTATTGGATAAAGCAGGAAGCTCTATCACTAGAATAATTTTGGATAAATATCCTTTTTTATGTGAAATTATGAAATCGACATTTAGATTATTACTTTGAACTGAAGAATTTAACTTGAGCAAATAGAAAAGTAATTTTCGAATTAAATATATTCGATTGAAAGGTTCATATAATAAAAAATAAAATTGATACAGAATTCAATATTGAAATACAATTAAGTTTCTCGTTAAAATATATAAGAATAATTGGAAAGTTTTTTGTAATTTTTGTCATATGGTAAATGATAAAAATATATTTTATAAATTGAAATTTGTAAAAAACGTTTATAAATTCATGTAGATGTTTCGATTTATATACGCTAAAGGCGATTTAAGAAGCAACAATTTTTTTAATGGTAAAAGTATAAGGTATAAAATTTTGAATTCCATACATATGAAACGAAATCCTTTTAAAATTTGTAAATATTTTATAAATTTAAATAAAAATTTTATATATTTTTTAAGAGTGTTGATAAAAATTATGTTATTTTTTTATATCTCTTGAATCTAGAATCATGCAGGTAGATAAAATAAATAACAAACAAAGCACATTTTTAAAACCTAAATTATGAGTTTTTAGTTTATATTTTACGCTTTATATCTTTGAAATTAGATTCATACGATACGAATTTATATAATAAATCAATATAATTAATATGATAGACAAACTTCAAGAAAAATTCATGACAAATATTTATTTTTAAGAACTCTTTCTAATTGAAGAATATTTTAGAAATTATTAAAAACATATATTTGAGGTTTAGTCATTGCGATAGAAAATATATAAAAAAGTTTAATATAAAGCAACTTATTCATACAAAGTTAGAAATGTACGTTTTAATAACTGTCACATATATAAATAATTGCAAAAGAAAGTTATATTAAAATATCGTGCGGTATAAAATAGTTTAAGTTTCGATCATGTCAGATTTTATTTTAAGATTATCCCTCCTTCGTAGTAAATTATCTTTTAAAAGTTAAGTAATATATGGATATTTCGATTACTAAATAAATGATACATTTTGAAATTATAAAACTTATTCTGTGTCTTGCTTTACACCGATGATAAAAAGTATAAGTTGTCAAAAAGCTAATAGTAGTCCAACGGACGATAAGAAAAAGCCCAAAAAATTCAATCCGAAAAGTCTACAAATGTCTTGCTTCCTTATCCCCTCGAATTCTACGATTCACCGTATCCCTAGACAGCCAGGCTCGTCTGAAAAATTTAGGCGGCAAGCTCTGGAGAATCGATTTTTTCACGAGACTCGTTTTATTTCTTTTTTCATCGTTCACTACTGGCAAAGCCGGCAAAATCGATTCATCTTTGCTGTCTCCGTCAATTTATGGCTTGGCTGGGTGTGTCGGTCATTGGTGACTCTTTAATTAGTTTAAAAAGCCGCAGAGACGTTTTAGTCAAATTAAAAGGCTACATGAAAAAGGAACAATTTTATCAGGAGGCATTTTTATTAGCTTTTAGATTTCATTAGTAACAGTTACGAACTTTTTCCACGTTTACTTTACTTTTCAAAGCCCTAGATTCTAATACTACCATTCCGTAAATAACAAAATTAAGATGATATTGAAGTTTTAATTAAAATCAGAGAATTCAATACATTCATACGTTAAATGCAATGTATAGTCTAAACAATGTATAGAAACAATTAATGAATTAATATTAATGTTTGCAAATTATTCTAATAAACATTGTAAAAAATAGAATTTCCATAGTTTTTCGCGTATAGAAAAAATTCTGTAAATTATCTTATTTTTAAATAAAATTTTAATTCTTTATCGAAATCGATAGAAATTGCGTTCAATATCTTAGTTATTTTTTTATAAAGTTAAATAAATAATGATTTCTTTATTATTAATAATGACGCTTGCTTCGTTTTCATGTATAACTAAAACATCTCTAAAGGATAAATGTGGATATTGTGAGTGGCAACGAATAAATTTATACTCGTACCATCGTTTAATATCGATATTAACCAAATATATTTTCCGTTATGGAATTAAAAATTCTTTTTCAATAAAATTTACGATTCAGATATATATTCTCTATTACTACATCTAAGTAAATTCATAATCGTATCTTGATTATAAATCACAATCTATTATCTATAATCTAAATAGAGTCTTGATAAATTGATACATTATGTAGACTATCAAAACTTGATAGTGGGTATGAATTAACACCGTCAATGATTTGAAAAAGTTTTTTTATATAACACTATCAATTTGATTAAGTAACGGAAAACTTGTCATAAAAATACTATTTGAAAATAAGTTAATCGAACAAGTTAATTGGATATTTCTGTTATATCACGTGTTATTATTCTTGAAAACATTCTAAATTTTTTACTTTAAAATAGCAGCATTAAAATATCGCATCGATAATGTAATTCTCATCGTATTAACCAAAAAATCTGTTGATGTAGTATATTCTATTACAATAACAATTTTCAACATAATTCTTTTCTAACAATAATATTTTCTTTATTTTGAAATGGATAAATTATAATTTTCAACGTTATAAATAATACTCGTTTTCAATAAGTCTTATGAATTTTCTTTTGAGAATAAATTAATTAAAATATAAAGAATTGCTTATTAAACTCATTTCATTGGTGAGGGAATTTAAAAAATGAATCTGTTTTTAATTATATTTGTGTACATAAATTTAAGAAATTGTTTTTATTTAAATTGATACGAAAATATATTTGCGTTACATTAAATTTTAAAGTAACTTTTACCTTAAAAATATAAAATTGAAAAACCATTTTATTAAAATCATCTAGTACTATGAATATTAATAATAACGGTAAATGGAAATCTTTTAAAAACACATTTGTATTCAATACATAAACTAGTTTGCATTAAGTAAAAAAAATTTATTTAATTTTTCACGTATTGTATACAAGTAATATCTAAAACTTAATTCAGAATATATGGTTATAGAATTCTATATATTATTTATTTCATAATGGAAGATGGAATAATACCTTGAAATATTAAACGGGATATATGTATACGTAGTACATTTAATATAGATTTGAGATTCATTTCTACTTAAATAATCGATATACATAACCATGGTGAAATTTCTTATTACATTTTTGTAATTTATTTTTGGAAACTGTCTTTGTAACTTTGTTTCAACAAAATTTATACATTTTATTTTTTTATTTATAAAATTCAAAACCAATTCCAAATACGTTAAATTGTTACATAGTTGTCATTTGTGAAATATACATATTTTCTAAATAGCGCTATAAATTTTTAACACAGATCACTAAATCTCATTTATAATTTTATCGGATGCAACTATATAAATATCTGATTCAGAAAAATGCTCCCCATACGTAAAAATCAGTAATTATAAGTCCACGATAAAAGAAATTGGCTTATTCTCAATGCTCGAATCGTTCCGCAAAACATCTCCTTCCCCCAAAGAAAGTTGAGCTATTATAAGACACCGCCCAAGGAAAAAAAGATCGAATCTAACACAAAGCATCGCGTCTTCTCTGATCCCCAGATGACCACGTAACGAAGACCAAGGGACGAGGGTTGCAGCGGCACCGAGGGCGAACGATAATGATCGAGCCGGGAAGATGAACGACATCGAGAACTACGGCATGAGCAACGCTGCCACGAAAATGCCGCACAGCCACTCAACACCCGCGGGTGTGGACGGGGGTAGCCGGACACCGCCGACCACGCCGAGGAAAGCCGGCAAAATGCTCGCTTTCAGGGTGCAAATGCTCGACGACTCCATCACCATGTTTCAAGTTCAGGTGCGTAAGTTTACGCGAGTTGGTTTCTTAAGAGAAAGTGTGAGAGAGAAAGAGTGTAAGAGAAAGAGAGAGATTGGTTTGTATGTAAGAGCGATCGATTCCTGAAGCTGAGCACGTAGGGAATTTGTGTTGGGTTTACCAAACGCGGATTATCGAGGCCGTGGTTTTTGGCTGCATTGCAATGCTGCACTCATGTAAAAAAATCTCGTAGATCGAAACGCTGACTCGAGCTATCAAAGTAGGTTTAAATTCATTCGCGATAATTCGTTGGTTTTCAATTGTGAATTAACTGTCTGAATGAAAAAATTCTTTATCCCTTTTAAAAAACGTGAAAAGTATCGAAGAGACCAGAGATATCGAGTGCAAAGTACTTACCCATGATTACTTTTATCGACTTTTATATGGAAAGAAACTAATTATAAATTGTAAATACCGTTTTTATTTAAAATTCTTTTTATACATTATTATTTCTACTTCAAATCGACTGCACAAGTAAAACTTGCTTCACGCCATGGAAAGACTTTACGTAAGCGATGCAATGAATTTTGCGTAACTCGCATTGCTCAAGTTTTTCGACAGGTTTCACTCAACTATTAAATATCTTTTACTTGCAATTTCTTTATTACATGCGCATTGAATTAGGATGTACACTCTTGAATAGATCTTATAAGGCAATGTGATGATAACATTCTATTTTGTATTCTTTTTGGAAAAGATATAACTTCAAATTGAAATTTCATTCTAAATTTTATTCTTTTTATGGATGTCTTTAAATGATAAAAATACTTTTATAATTCTTTTTATATATTTGGTATAATAATTACATACGTGAATCGTTATCATTAAATAAAATTTACTGTGATATAAATTATGAGAATGAGAAAAAATTCTATATAAATTACTTAAATTTTTCTATATAAAACTTAAATTTAAATTAACTCGCTATAAACGTAATTTATAAACTCGAGATGTTTTAACCTTATATTCAATCATTTGAATTAATCGAACTAAAATATTTTTAATAATATGAAATAATTATCTACAAATACTATAATAATCTATAAAAGAATATATTTTTTAATTACTATTTTTTATATATGAGTACTTTAGTTTTGCAAATAGATGGAAATATAAAAAGATAAATTTATGGGTGGAAAGGATTTTTATTGCAAATTCATGTATATTTTATGTGGACGTATGAATATATTTGTAAATAATTACTACAATATTAATTATTTTTATTATACTTTTATGTATTCGTTTACACATTTTTTACAAGTTCTAATACTACGATTTAGTAAACCATATACTACAGTAGATCGTACAAATATACATTGCAGGACATCACAAATACATATACTTTTATCGAACAGAGGAAGTTAGAATCAAAATGCTTTAAAGAGTTATTAGTAGCAATGCCATAAGTTAGTACAATATCTCTTTAAAATATTTTTTTATCGTTTCTATAGTAGTTGATTTAGTTTGAAATGTGTTATAAAGTAGAAAAATTTATTTTATTGATTTTAAAGTATATTTATAATGCAATTACATACATTTAAATCAAACCCAATTATATTTTACATTTTTAATTATATAAAAATAAATATCCACATTAAATAAGGAAATATTTTAATATAGCAATTATTATTTTTAACAATCAATTTAAATATTTAATTATTTTATTATTTTATTATTTATAACACGCACAACACGAATTTTATCTCATTATCATGTGATGTGTAATTTATGTTATCATTTTAAAAATGATTGACTGACAGAAACTGACATATAAGACTTTTAAGAAAATAGAATTAGCCCTCTAAAATTTCTAGAGAATAAATTAAAAATAAGTAAAATGTAAAGAAACTTTTATACAGAGTTAAAATAACATTATACTATTGTATACGTTACATATATTTTGTATAATTTATTCTATTGTAAGCAATACATAAAAATAACATCAAATGTGTTTATAATAGTTATACTTTTTTTTAATAAAATAAGAAGGAAGAATTTCATAATTTATAAAGTCGAACATTAAACGATAATAATCTTTTCAAATAATTATGAGTATTAAAATTGCTTCACGTTTTTTTATTTTATCAGATTTATATCTAAAAATGTAATTGGAACGGATTAATATCAAATTTAAAAAAATATTGCTACGATAACATTAAGAATCATTAACTACTTTAGTAAATGATTCTAGTAGTTGATAGGTATTTTTCTTTTTACAAAATATAACTAGCAAATAACTATTTCTGTGTATTACAAATCATTTTTATAATTTCTCTAATATAAAAAAATTCTTTGATAAAAGTTTGTATAAGAGTTTCTACATCTTTAAGAAACTCTTTAGATTATTTCTTAATAAAAAACTATTTATATTTCTTTAGTAGAGATTGCATATACATAGATTAAATAAAAATCTAATAAAACCATAAAAAAATGTAAATGCTTAAAAAATCAAATAAAACCAAAAATGTCTTATATAGTTGAATAATTCATACATTAAAAATTATTAATTTTAATTTAATTAAAATAATATATTATACATTGATTTGTAATAGATGAGTTAAATTATAAGCTAAATACGAATTAACGAATGAAATTTAAACTCATTATCTCATTATATCATGTAGAAGTAATCTATAAGAAAGAAACCTTTATTAAATCTTGTCTATTCATATTTAACAACGTATAAATGCATTTTATTGATTCTTTTAAAATAAATGCATTCCTCTATTCTTTGAGCATACATATTAATAAAAAATAAGTGATGAACACGTGTTCTTGTTCTGTTCCATATGTACCAGCAGATTAATTTAAAAATTGTCTGGAAATTAAAATTTATGATCATGAGGGTACGAGACAGAAGTCAAGGCCGAATCATTTCTAAGAGCAAACGAATTCATGGCTTATCTTTCTCAGTGATTTTTTGTCTTTTAAATAAAATACTGCCTTTGAGTGCTCGTAAAATTGAAATGCCAATTTTCTATTTTATCCTAAGAATGGAAAATCTATTATTATTTTTTGTTCTACCGTTACAAATTTTGCTTAAATGTATAGGATATTCGATAGGCTTATCGATATCGCAAACTTTTAGATGTTTATATAACATTCAATAACTATAAGAGGACAGTGAATTGTTTTGCTGCAGTTGTTAATGTGATTGACATTTATTTACTAAATAGAATAGTTCACACAATTTGATAATTGACATTTTAATCGGATAGAAATTTATATATATTATACTCCTAATGAAATGTCATTATATACTATTTATACCAACACTGTTATTGATTTCATAATGAAAGTATATTTGCTATGATAATGGATAAATATTTATACTGTATCTTTTAATATGCAGAAATTATATTTATACCGAATCGTCAAATAAAAATATAAAGTAAACTTTTAGTTTACATATTTATATCGTATTTTCTTATATTTTAAGTAACATTTATTCAGTTGTTTTAAAAATTGATATTTTTTAAGATCTTAATTTTTTAATTAATTTTAAAGATTGATAATCATAAAGTTATTAGATTTTTTAATGAATAATTGAAATCAATTAAAGCTTTATAAAAATTCGTTAAAAAAATATAATATTAACTTTGTAACTCTAATATACGTATATATACGTATATATACGTATATAATGTAGTTTACAGTGTTACAGTGTTAAGTTATATAGTTTATAGTGTTAAGTGGTACAGTTACTAAATGTAATTACAATGCAATCAAACTGCTTTGTCAACAATATAAAAATAATTCGATGCTTCAATCGTAATATCAATCTAATTTAGATATTGATTGAATCATATTATTAACTTTAATAATTTCAGTTACTTCAATTTACACTTTAAAATAGAATTACACTATAAAATTTTTTACAACAAGTAAATAAAAATTCAATTTAACTTATACTTCAATTGTAACTAAGTAAAAGCTCAATATAAAATTATGAAATAGTAAAATTTATTTGATTTTAAAATATTTAAATGAAAATTTATTCGTAAGATATATTAAATAACTTTTTGAACTTAAATAATCTTTTACTGAAATAGTATTTGTATATACTAGATATATCGAAAAATAATTTTAGTTAATGATATTAATTATGTTAAAAGGTTAATTTTTTACTTATCTATTCGATTTTAAAGATCGCATGAATAATCTGGTAACAACAAATTAAACTGAACTTAATTAATCTTAAGAATAGATTAAACTGCTTACTGAATCTGTCCATTTCAGTTTCTAAAGACATTTATTTTTGGGTGTAGCATTTTCCCAACAGGTTGTTTCTAACTTATTATATAATGCTATATATATCCCTGAATCATATTAACCTTTAGATGATGGACACGAATTTGTATTCAGAATTAGAATTAAATACTATATAATTTGATGAATATGATTATTTACAAATTATCTATTAACTATTCAAATGAGTGCTACACTTATTTATATATTCATATTAAAAAATTCTATTTTTAGAAATGTTTCGATAATTAATATAAGAATATTTGTTTTAAAAACTATTAATGAAAATATAAAAAAATCAATCATTTATTTATTATATTTTCATAGCAATTAAGTAATATACGTATAATAATATAATATCAGATCTATAAAATATTCACTCAAGAAATCTATTAACTTTATAATTTTAATTAACGGTGAATATAATATCGATTTTACTAATACATAATTTTATTATTAGGAGATTGAATGTGAAAGATATTAGTCAGCTTAAAGATTGACATATGTTTTAAGAAATGTTTGAGTAACATCGAAATAAGATTTTCAGTAATAATTCAAAAGAATTTATAGTAAAGGAAAAGTTTTTAGAATTTTCAACTTTTAAAATATAACTTTCAAATTTTTCTTACTTCTAACATTTTTATGTAAATATAAGATCGTTACTTTTTAAAATATATTATAACGATTAATATGTCAGTTGAAATTTTGTCTAAATAAAACTTTTAGAAAGTAAAATATTTAAATAATTGTAATATTGAAATTGGGAAATTTCATATAATATCAAATACTTATTCCTCAATCGTCTAACTATTTATCGCTGCTATAAAAATAAACTTATAAAATTATAATTTCAAATATCGAGACTCACAATTTTCACAAACAGTAGAATCCATAAATATTGTTTATGCTATCAAAAATTTATAAAAATTTAAAAATTATTTCTGTAATATCACTAACTAGTTTTTACACGATCTTCAGACTCACTCATTTGATTTATTAATTTTTACCGGATAAGTACACGTATTTGAATTATTAGAATAAAAATAATTTTAACAAATATGTAAATGACAGATGATAATTACTAAAGTACCAATGTTCTTCAAAAAATGTAGTTTGATTATATTTTTAAAAAATTATATTTTGTATGAAAAAAGTTGATCCTCTCGATTATATTTTTCATGCCTTTTTAAAAAATATTGTAAATATAACGAACTCGCA
Organism: Dolichoris vasculosae; assembly: GCA_018907195.1. NCBI lineage: Eukaryota > Metazoa > Arthropoda > Insecta > Hymenoptera > Agaonidae > Dolichoris > Dolichoris vasculosae. The sequence continues at coordinate 161,492 of JACCHY010000020.1, forward strand.
ACTAAAATTTGTAGTTACATAAACAAGAATAATATGTTTGTTACTTATTCCGACGCTAATAAATAAAGTACGTAAAGAATTGATTTATACTCAATTTTCCGTGTAAAGACAATAACGTAAACAACTTACAACTTCGTCGACTGTATCCATTTTAATACAAGATAACATTTTATCTTGTATTTATTTCCTGAAAAATGATACATGTTGTATCAATTGGTAAAAATATTCTCTTATTATTATAAAGCAAAGTTAAACAAAATAAAGAGTATTCAAAATGGTCGGATCAATGTCTATTTAAATATATTTTTATGCGAAGAAATATCGTTAAATATTATTTTAAGATGATACGACCATTCGATACTTAAATATAGAAATTTGGAAAAATAACGTTTTATTTATTACTTGTTATTCCAAAGAAAAATATTCATTTTCGTCTTTCAATATGTCGTTTCGTATAATCTTAGCGTTTTCACATAAAGGGTATAAGTATGTTCTTATGAACTTTATAGATATAAGATACACTTTATATCATACATTTATTCAGTATTTTAAAAATATAGTAAAGTAAAGTTACTATTCAATTTAATCTTTTTTTATTCTATCTTTCTTCGTTTGCCAGAAAAGTTATAGAAAAGATTCGTAAATAAAAAACTCAAAATAGTAACGATATACTTCCGGTACATAATAATCAACACGAATTAACAATCATTTTTTAGAATTTGTGTAGTATATTTCATAAGCAAAAGTAAAAAATACAAGATCGCTAACTCTGAATTAATTATTGTTATTTTTATCATGTTTGTTATTAACCATTTTTTCATGAAAAATAAAGTAATTTTTTACAATAAATACATTATTAATACACATTAAGATGTAGCGACAAAAAGTAAAAAATTATCCTAAAACGACGCAACGTTTTAAATATATTAGTGCAAACATAATTCACACACTTTAACGAACATTAAATTTTAAACATAATAAATTCGTTTATATTAAATTCGCTGTAAGATTACTTGATCGTAGCGCATCTCCGACAGTCATTTTTCTATATCTACACGTGTTTATTTATACGTGTATATATGCATATATGGAGGTCAAGGGGCGTGGGCCGGTTTCACTAGCTGAGAATACCGGCTAGAAGTTTCTCTCTCCTTCTCTTCTCTTGCTTATAGAAGTCTACTCGCATTGAACAGCTTAATGCCGGCGCTCGACCGGAACTTTGTGTCGCGGAAAAATCTCGTCGTTCCCCACTGCTTTGAAAAAAGATGTGCGCGACTAGAGTGATTCTGTTGTGTTCGTGCATGCGTGTGTCTATGTGTGTGTTATAACACGAGAAATTCCCCGCTACTCTCGTACCTCTTTCGGTGCTTTTGTGCTTGCAGCCGATTATCTTTTTCACGGCATGTTCTTATTTTTCTTCTACGGATGCTGCTTCTTTCTAATCTTTCTTTACTCTTCTTTTTCTTGAAGCCGCTGAAGCGATTAAAATTGCTTAAGTGTACAAACATTAGTTTGCTTATAGAAAAAGTTGATTTTTACGAGCGCTGATCTGCATCGATGATAATATAAATTATCGCAATTGTATGACATTAACTTTTTATTCTGTGATTTTTAAAAGTTTCAGTCCTTTTTATTCGAAACAAAAAAATCCTTGTTGAATATTTGAATAACTTAGAGTAATAATACAATATAATTAAAAACAGTTTTTAATGATTCGCTATCGATAAAAATATAATTAAAGATAATTAAACATAATTTTTCAAGAGATATTTTCTTGTTTAACATTTTTTCGTATATTGTAAAATAAAAACATTAAATATAAAAGAAAATAATAGTTTAAAAAACTACTACTTATTTCATACATATTGCAATTACTTCAATGAAATGCGTCAATTTGTGATTAGGAAACAATAATGAATATAAATTTAAATTTTAAATATTTATAAATTATCTGTAGATATTATCCGTATTTTGAATAAAAATTAAATAAAAGTATAATTAAAATAAATAATAATACTCTTTCAGCTTTACTTATTTTCATTGCAACAAAAACCGAATTCTACTTCTGAAAATATTTATAAAAAATTATCGACAATATTAAGTTTATATAAAACTATTGTTCGCTGACTTATTTTTGAATTGTGAATATGAGAAATTTACAAGGACTAACATTGATTTATCGGTGAAATAAGACTATTTCTTTTATATTTAAAAATAACATAATATTGAAAAACTGTAAAGCGTATTTTATCAAGTATATTCCATTATTTAGCCTTCGACTCAATCATTTTACCTTAATTACACATAGCGGAAACGTTATCTTTTTTATTGTATAAATAAATTAAAACCTTACGTCGAGATTTTGCGCACACAAGCATAAAGTATTAGAGCACATAAATCGTATTTATTTATAATAATTTTCATGTTCTATTTAATACCATTATAAGATGATACAGATCCATATCAATATTGATTATCTAAATTGGAAATAGTCTTTGTCGCCGGCTTCTTAACATACGTGAATGAACGATTGTATCAAGACATACATAATAAGTATAAAGTACCTACAACGATCGAGTAATCGGTACAGAATAGCTAATGATGTACACGTTTAATTGACAAATTAATTTCATTGCTATCCTAATATTTGTACAATATTATGAAACTTTATTTATATCAAAGGTTATTGTTTTTATAATTAATAATAAAATAAAGATAGATACTAAACTATTATTCAGGAATATTGTATAATTATATGTAAAGGATATATTTTATTTACCAAGATCTAACATTTAATATTATTTTCGTGGTTTTAATGAAAATAAATAGTAGATTTATTTTTATTATTGATTTAATGCATAAAGTATATTTTGCACAATGCATAACTATTTAGAATTATAATTACATTTAATGATTACTTTCTAAAAAAATATTTATATATTAAAATAATCTTAAAACACACCTCAATGAAGATATAATTTTTTGTGAACGTAAAATAAAATACTTAAATTTATATATTTATATATAATTTCGTTGTTGTAAAAGTAAATAGCATATAATAATTAATATTTATATGACCATTTCAAAATTTTTACGTACATATTATATACGTTTATGTAAATGAAAGCAATAATTTTATGGTACTAAAATCTAAGTATAGTATTTTATCCTTATTTTTTGTTAATCATTTTAAAAGTTTAATTTTTATAATTATAGATTTATTCAGACATGTGTAAAAAAATTTGAAGTCTTTTTTCGATTAAAAATATTTCTTGTGCATAAACAATTTAATCAGTTGGTATAAAAATAATATACACGTTAACCATAAAATTTTAATAAACTATTTAATTAATCATGAAAACTGATAACTGTATTTTCATAGGTTTAACTTAACACGAAAGTTTTTTCTATGTTCTCTATTTTCTAATTAAATTTTGTTTAATGTTGTTTATCGACTAAAACTATAGAAATACTTAATTCGATACGAATTTAACCGAATACTTTTTGTTGAAGAGCAATTATTACTTACGTATCGTAGATTATATCATTCGTTTAAATTTTTTAATTAAAGCATACACTTTTAACGAATAACCCGATCTTCTTTTCATGAATGCGATGCAATGATTATAATTTTTATGCGATTCTTCTTTCTTTTTTTCTAGGCAAAGGCATTAGGCAGGGTACTATTCGATCAAGTATGCAAACAACTGCATCTCTTAGAAGCAGACTACTTTGGTCTTGAGTATCAGGAGCCTAATGGAACGAAGGTAAAATCGAAAACGAAATTTCAATATTCCTTGAGTGTGAAAGACCTTTTTTATTAATTTATGCTAAAAGAATCTAGCACTTAATCCGCTTTACACTTGGTACAAAATTTCATCGGTAGTGTTTTTTTTCACAAAAATGAAATATTAACGGTAAATGCGAAAAATTATATACGAAAAATTCTTATAACGTTAAATATTTAATTGTATTTATTATTTTAATTATTTACCAAATTAAATATATCGATGCATTATTCGTCAATTAAAATTATTAAAAGTTCTAAGGAGTCTAAATTTTGTTTATAAATATAAATGTATTATATTCGGTATACAGCGAATCTTTATCAAATATAAAAATAAATCAGATGTAAAGATTAAAGAAACGTTTCGTTTCGTCAAGTTTTAAAAATTCATATATCGTAATTATCAAAATGAATGTTTAAAATCCAAAATAAAAAATGGGGTAACTTTGTATTTTTATTTGTGCATCTCTGTACATTATTAAATCGTTCTATATTAAAAATGAAAATATTACATCCTTTTATAAATTGGTACAGAAATCGAAAAGTTTTTCACGCGTTGGTAATAATATTTCTCAGTGAGTATGATTAAAAAATAATCGAGTTATTCGAACGTCACGGGGGACGTATTTTGATTTATCGCGACGGTTCCTAAACTCCTTAAAGAACTCGCGTTAATTCTCGATGGAAAAATTTACTCGGTGCAACGAAGTATTTGGTCGTTGAGTTGCAAGGCCGAAAAAGTGCATCCCTTCGATTTTTATCTACGTTTTTTCTTCCTTTGTATTCCCGTAGTACTGGTTGGATCTCGAGAAACCAGTTTGCAGGCAAGTGGGGCTGTCGCTGGTCGATCCGCTCCTCAGGTTCTGCGTCAAGTTCTACACGCCGGATCCGGCGCAACTCGAGGAGGAGTTCACGAGATATTTATTCTGCTTACAAATCAAACGCGACTTAGCACAGGGTCTGCTGCAGTGCAACGACAACACGGCAGCTTTGATGGCCAGTTATATAGTTCAAGGTCAGTTTACTGAGTTCACCAACACGTATGCACATCCTTTGAAATGTAAAAATGACCAGTAGGTTGAAACCAATTTCAGTGGTCTTTTTGCTTCTTCATTATATTGATTTATTTGAAATAAATTAAGGTCGCTTAAATTTAGATATTCCTTTGTATTTTTTATACGTATGAAAAATAGACTGCAGGAAACTCTGGACGCGTAGAAGTTCATATTTCAATGTCAGCGGAAAAAACTGTACACGGAAAACTGAAATCTGATTATTCAGTTATGCGTAGTATTATATATTATATATCTAATTTCTATTACAAAATTTATAGATAAGAATGGAAGCTGAAGATTTTTATATTATATTTTAGAAAATTAAATGTGATATATCGTATATTTAAATAATTAATACATTAAATAGACATCGTAATTCGTATTTCTTACTTTATTTAGAATTTATGTAAAAATTTTTTATTGTAATTGGGCGTGTTAACGTTCTAACATCGAAACGTGGTTATAAATATATTCAAACGATAATTTTAACATAAATTGAATTTTTATTGGATAATTAATTTGACACTCAGAATTAACATACGACTGATTCACGAAGTCAAAATATTAAATTAATTTTAATTAGCCTAAAGTGACAAGGCAAATATTACAGTGTATATTTTTAAATTATAGAAATTAAAAATATTAAAAAATTTCGATGACTGAACTTTGTTAAATCGCTTAGTTAACCGATGTCTCGATGGAAATATTATTTTTAAAATGTTTATGAAACAAATGAAAATATGTTTATAAAATAAGAAAATATGGTTTTGTATTAGCATATATTTATCAATAATTTAGAATATTTTGCATTTGCATTGTAAAACTAAGTAGTAAAAATTATATCCCTACGTTTATGTAAGAATTAAATATCTTTTGGTTACATATTTAAACTGAAATAGATTAAACGTTAAAAATTAAGTTTTTTTAATTTAACGGATAATTTTGGTTTTATTATCGATTATTTTATTTAAGTTGATATTAAAAAGCTTTGAAGGATTTATGTTACAAAACCAAATTAGTAGATTCTAAATATTTTAATAATTGTATGGAAAGTTTTTAAAAGGTAGAGAAAATTAATAAACATAAAATAGCATATCGATATGTTTTAAAATTAAAGAAAAATATTATTTTAAATTAGATATTTATTATCGATAAAATTTGTTTGTTATCGTTGTAAATTTTATTTACAATCGTATCGATTATCAACGGTTTCGAGAGGAAACAAAAAACATACGTCCAAGGTGAATAATCACACGACATAAAAATTAGAACAAACAAAAGGACTATTACAGATTAAAGAACCGAAATAAATAGAAAGTTACTCGACATTGAGTTTACCGGATTGTTTTTAAAACGTTGAAAAAAGCGTTATCATCGAATGGCAAATATATAATAGGAACTACTCATGAGTGCATGATCCACATCGGTACTAAAAATTTTAAAACCCTTCGTCCTTGACAGTTACTCGCAATGACTATACAGACATGCAAGTGGCTCTCGAGCGAATACGGATGTCTTGATTACTTCAATCCCAGGGCACAATTGGCTCATTGTCGCAAGGCCATTGTGGAAGCATTGGCTTTCATAACTGGCACAATACCACTACCTACGATACGTGAATTCTTAATAGATATGCGTACTAGCTTGTTTTGTTATATTTACTTGTAACCAAAACGTGCACGTAATATCGTTAACCTGGTAGAAAGTATTAAATGAAATGCGAATTAATTATCGGTGCAAAAAAAGTTCAAGGAATGTTTATAGCAACTTCGTTCGCTGTGAAAATGGATTTAAATGTACCAAAAACACCTTTCCACGAAATTTATTTTAACTTTCGATAATTAATATTACAGTTTAAACATAATTAACGAACGAGGATATGCCATTAAATAAGTAAGGATTTTTTTAAAACTGGTATAGATTATTGAATTGTATATCGTGCATAAAATTTCATTATTAATTTATAAGCGATTCATAAGCACTTTGCATAAGTGGAATAATTTTAAAAAATTTGATAAATTTCAATAAAATAGAATAAATTCTAAAATGATTCCGAAAAAGATCGTAACTGACTAATTGGAAAATTATCTGGTCGGAAACTTTCTCATGAATTACAAACAAACAAAATACTTATTATCCAGTTATTTTTAAGCATTTATTTACTTTAAAAGATCGTCAAATTCATGAAACTTTTGTATTTCAGCCGAATGCGGAGATTATGTTATCGAAGACTACCCGGATCACACGTACTTGTCAACATACAAATTCGTGCCACATCAGGACAATGAGCTTGAGCGGCGGATAATGGAGAATCATAAGAAACACGCGTAAGTTATTGTGCATTGTTGTTGCAAAATTTTTAAGTACAAAATGTATAAATGTCATGTCAAACATGTCAAAGCGAATATTTATGATACTTCTACCCGATAATTTAGGAATGTTGAAGCGATAATATTATTACGATGGTAACAAAAGTCATGCAATATTTGTACAAAAATCTAAAAAATTTATTAAAGCTATGTATATATATAAATTTAAATATAATACGTGTATAAGATTGATACATGGTTAGTAAAATATCAAGTGCTTTCGGTTTTAATTTTAGTTGATTAAATAATATTAATATACTTCGTTTTCTACACATCTTATCTAGACTCATCGTACATTCGTGAAAATTAAGATGAAAGTTAAAATTATCGCGCACACATACACGTACACATATATCGTATATATTTATTATAAAAAACTTACAAATTATTTTTTGATCCGAATCAGAGGTCAATCACCTGCCGAGGCAGATCTAAATCTTTTGGAAACTGCTCGACGTTGTGAACTTTATGGAATAAAAATGCATCCTGCAAAGGTAAATTTTAATTATTAATCATTATTGTTTTTGTTGTTGTTATAAAACTGCTTGCGTTATTCAATTATTTTTAAATTATATCGAACTATATTGTTCGCGTTGATTACCGTTTTAAAAATAATTACCGTTTATCAAGAATTTCTTTGATAGATGAAAGAAATTTTGGTATAAAATTGATAAAAATACAATATAACAATCGTTATTTAAATTTTAATTATTTATTTTTGTAGGATCATGAAGCTGTATCATTGAATTTGGCTGTCGCGCACATGGGAATCATAGTCTTTCAACACTATACAAAAATCAATACGTTTAGTTGGGCGAAAATAAGAAAAATTAGCTTCAAACGGAAGAAGTTTCTAATAAAACTTCATCCTGAAGGTTATGTAAGTCTCTCATAGAAGCTCATAAATATTATTCAAGACATTAAAAATAAAAGTTATAATAATAACATTTTTTATTCACGATAGGGGTACTATAAAGATACGGTTGAATTTTTCTTTGAAGGCCGGAATGAATGCAAAAATTTTTGGAAGAAATGCGTAGAGAATCACGGATTTTTCCGTTGTTCGGTAGTTAAACGAGTGATGCGTCAAAAAACTCGAGTTCTTAGTCGGGGCTCTTCGTTTAGGTAAGTTTATCGATTTATTACTCGTTATATTTTTTAAATAAATTTGTATAATATTATTATACTTGCACGTAATATGATCAAAGCTTATTTCGTTTAGTAAAAATCATATAAAACAAGTTTAATTGGATTATTATCCAATTTTTCCACATAATTATGTAAATATTAATATTTGTTTTTATCGTTAAATTCAAAGTTAAATATTTCATAAGCCATTATAACACTACGAATTTCGATGTATCTTGTATTTAAAAAATATAAATCCATTAAATTCTTTTTTACTGATCACTTATTTTTTATTTAATAGGTATAGCGGTAAAACGCAAAAACAAATTGTAGAGTTTGTTCGCGACAATTACGTGAAAAGACAAACGTTTCAAAGGTAAGCAATGTTCAGTGTATCGTTTGAAAGTATTATCTATCCACGTATACTTGTACAAACGGGTTTTTTGACACCTGAGTGATTTGCCGTTCATTATATGTAGTTAGTGCATGTTACTACTGAGTATGACCCTGCTCATAAAATACAGTTGTTCAATGTATATATTTCCTAACTCAAAGGATAAAATAGTAAATCGAAGAATTTCATCTTAGTTGCAATAGCAGGAAAACACTCTTATCGTTCATATCTCAATATCACTTCCTTCATCTACACTAATTTGCACTTCTGAATTTGTTAAGGTTCAACATTGAGTGTTGCATTTTTGTCTAAATTTATCTCATGCGGAGAAAAATAAGATAGAAACAAAATACCGTAATCTATAACAATGTTTCTTCGAAGACAACGCGAGCAAACATTTTGTATCGAATTAATCTGATAATATTAATATTGATCCGATAATAAATAAAATAATTGAATCGATCAAATGTAATATAAATTAATCGATTTAAAAATTAAAAATACATTGTTTAATTTTTTATTCGATAAACTCGATAGATTTTTGTACGATTCTTTAAAGCAATATTTGTTTATCACGAATACGATAAGCGAATTTCATTGAATCAAAAAAGTAAGAGCATTAATAGCTTAAATATAAATCGTTATAAAATATAAAGTAAAGTATAAAAATACCATATAAAAAATCCGTAATTTCTATAATAAAAAGTTAAATTTATTTATTTGAGCGTTGCAACGTAAAATGAAATTAAAAGGGTACGTAAATTACAAACGAATATTTTTCTCCGCATAGTTAAAAACAAAAATACGATGGAAAAAGATTTTATGTAAATCAATCCGATGTTGGTTATTCCCTGTATTATCCCATTCAATGTCACTGTTGCCTGCTTGGACAAAGGTGGCGGGGAGTCAGGCTCACCATCAGGCACGATTTTACCCGAATGATCATCAATGTTTACCCTCCGTCAATATTTTTTGATACGATATATCATATTTGTATTAGTAATTACGTTCTTTCATTTCTTTATATATATTCATATGTCGATGTGACCTTTGTTTTTATACTGCATACATTAGAATTACAATAATCGTCGACACAACCACAAATCGTAAATCCATTGTGTAATATTTCACGCAGTTCACTTAGTTTTTGAAAATTAAAATAACAAGTATATTAGCTGTAGTTCGATCTTTAAACTCGAATTCATATCTCTTACTCATTATTAGATCACAGTACTCACAATTAAAAATTCTTTATCCTCCGTCATTTACACTTTGTAACACTATCTATTTTCTCATATTTTTGTCGCATACCTTATTAATACGTTCGCAATTAGAATAAAAACGCGATGAACTTTCGAATGGGGCACGACGACGATTCGCTTGCGATTAAATGATCGAACGCTTTGTTCAATGATGTCGTTCACTGAGCAAAGTGCGTCACGAAAAAAACATCTTGCGTGCTCCTTAATAACTTGTACGAGCTTTTGAGCGTCGTTGCAAATCAAAGCAGCACGTCGAGTCTGTCTTTCGATGTTCATTGAATAATGTTCATAAAAGCAAAAGCAAAAACAACAAATCAAAGTCAAATTTCGCTCCGCTGACCGTCTCTTAAAATCAGCGAGCGACCGTAAAAGCAAAGTACGAATCGAACGCACGATTCGAGCGTACAAACGAAAAAAAAAAAGACAACGAGAAAGGAATCCATAGCGTTAGGTCTGATGCTGAACTTGACTCTCTCTTGCTCGCAGGTCCAATTCGTTCCGGCAGACTAGCAGTGGTAGGGCATTGCAGGGCTCGGAGGGGGGAGGTTATCGTGGAGCAACATCAAGCAGCTCACTTTTGGGCAGCTCCAGCATCTCTGCCCACCCCCTCCTGCCCCTTGGCGATCCTGGTACGTACCACGACCGACACCATCCACTAGACACCAAACAAACGAGAAAAAACGCTTCGATCCATATTTATTTTTATCATTTTATATCGTTAAGTAATGATCTATTTGTTCGTGTTTCTTTTTTATTTTTTATTTTAATTTTTTTTTTTTATTTGAATATCTGTTGGTTTTTGTAATTTTTTATTTACATTTTAGTGAATCCGTGCCAAATATTATTTGTAAATATATATATATATATATGCCTGTGTATATATATGTATATGTGTATATATATATACACATGAGTTGCGTTTTAGTAGTGTAGCTTAAGTAGTGATAATAAAATCCGACTGGTAAAAAACGAAAAACGTAATTTTCATACTTGGAAACCAAAGTCACTGGCCAAAAATTTTATACAGTAGGCCATTTTAAAAGCTTTCGTTAAAAAATCGTTCTCCGAGTAAAATTTACGATCTTATCAACCAGGACTCTTATCGATGCAGCACAGGTATGATATTAGCAGTGTAAAAAAAAAAAAGGTTGACGCGAGTTGGTTTTTATTGAGAAAATATTCGAACAGAACTGCGGATATCAACAACGAATAAAAATAACGACTAGGCTATATTCAAAAGAGGTTATTTATCAGAATATCGCGTCATTTCCAGCACTGGAAACACCGGCTCTATCTCTGTCATGCGGTTCGATGACACTGGATTCTCCGACGACTGTGACGAGTGTCTCGATGGGCGGGGCGAGTCACCGTCGAGACGACACAGCTATGTCTTATCGGACGCTCACCTCTATCGACGTCCATTCTCCGGCTACGCCGTACAGCCAGGGCCAAGTACCATTGCACGTTACCAATCAACAGCAGCATCATCATCAGCAGCAGCAGCATCAGCAGCAGCAGCAGCATCAGCAGCAGCAACAGCAGCATCAGCAGCATCAGCAACACCATCCGCAGCAAACCAGGATTTCATCAACAGGTCGTATCAGCCCCTCTAACAGCAGTCCCCCCGAATTCCCAGCACCTCGACCATTGCCCAGATACTCTTGGCAGCGCTCGGCGAGTTGCCGCGATCTCTACGCCACGAGCTTCGAAGACTCGGGCAAAGCGCGCGTTTCTACCGCGAAAACAAAGGAACCGAGCTCGATTCTCGATCATTTCCAGTTGCCATCTCAGGGCGAGCTCGATAATCCGGTGACCCGCTGCGACGAGAACAACCGCTCGTACAGCGCGGCGAGTTCCAAGCTTCCCTCGCTGGACCGCGATAACGTACCCGACAAGATCTACAGCAGCTCTTACCCGGGTGCGTCGTCGCTGTCCACCGAGTCGGGGCACGAGGGGTCGGCACACGCTGGCGACCTCTCGCACGAGGATTTATCCCACGATTCCTACGAGCTCCTGGAACGCGAAAACGAGTTCGAGTATCCCGAGTCGTATTCGAGTCCGCGCGAGGAGAACGAACCGCTCTCCGACCGGAGCGACGAGGGAATCGAGCCGGAGATGTTCCAAATGGATTCCGAGATGGATTCCTTCGTCAAGCAGAGATCGATTCGTTCCACGGACAAACAGTTGTTCAAAAGCGTCCTCGCCGATATCAAGAACGCCAAGAGTGCGAAATCAATTGACCGGTACTCAGCTCCGAACGCGCGACCGGATACCGAATTCGTCGTCACGGAATCGCGGATTCAGCGCTCGAATACGCAGATCGAGCGAAAGTTCGAGACCCGACATTCCAATTCCATCGAGCAGCAGAATAATAAGAAACTCGCTCATCAGGACTCAAATAAGTTGGATCCTGTGGTGCTCCAGGTACAGAAACAAAAAATGACGGTGCTGAACGAACTTAAGAGTCTTCGTCCGAAATACAAAATTACCCACGTGGATTCGGAAATTTTACGGGACGAGGGTATCATGAGGCCTAAATCGCGAATAGACGACGATCTCAGCCCCTCCGATTCGAACAGAGTCGCGTTCGCGGGTAGACAGACCAGAGCTCGAAGTATAGCCAGCTTGGAGGAAAATAATCAGTCTCCGCGCGTTTACGTGGAAACGGGTAGTTTAGGCAGGGCGCAAAGAGCTCGCGAAAAGAAGGCTAGAGAGGCGGAAATTAAGGTCGAGAAAATTTTGTATAAGATGCAAGAGAAAGAGCGAAAACGTCTCGAGCGTGAAAACTCGCGAGAAAATCGGAGAATGGAGAAGTTGGACTCGCGCGAGCGACGGAGTATCGAAAGGATCGAGTCGAAAGAGGCTAGACGAAACGCGGAATTACGTCGGAGTATCGAACGACTCGATTCCCGCGAGCGAAGCCTCGAACGTCTCGATTACGAGCGAGACAGATATTCCGGATATCGTAACGACTTCCGTGATCATAGAGGAAGAAGCGCCGAGCAGTTGGACACGCGCGAATTGAGGAAAAGTATGGAAAATCTTGATGGTCGAAGTTATAGGAATCATCGTCAGTACGAATTGCGGGATAGAAGGGAAAGAAGTATCGAACGATTGGATGCGAGACGCAGTCCAGGTCGTAGTCCTACCACCGAATTCGAACGCAGGTATTTCGACCAAAGAGATTCCGGATCGATGAGAAACTCGTTCGATAGACTTAGAAACAAGAGTGCGGACAGAATCGATAAGGACAGATCTATTTTTGATTTTGATCCGAAAGCTATCGAAAGATTTAGCTCCTTCGAACGACGCGATTCGTGTAAGAGAGACAAGAGATCTGAGAAACGAAGCAGCGATCGAAGAAGTTTCGACAAATTCGATGTACGCGGTAATCGAAAAAGTTTCGATTATGTTTTGCCGAAAGAGCGGAAAAGTATGGAGGATAATGAGAATTATTCTATAGCAGACTACGAAGATGTTAAGACGCGCAATGAGTACATCGAGAGATCGAGAGAGAGCAAACCTAGAGAACGAGATGATTGGAGAAGTTTAGAAAAAGCTAGAAAAGAGGAAGACCGTAGAGAAAAGGAACGGCTTGAAAGATTGTCGATGGAATCGAGAAGCGATACGACGATTAGTATACCGGAACAAATGGATGATCTTAAAACTCAAACCGTATTCACGGAGTACGATCCTAAAGTTGTCGGCGGTGTCGTTGTAGGTTATCCCGATGAATCTGAAATTTTATCTCACATACCTATCGAACGAACGAAAAGCGATCCTAATCCACCGAGACAAAGGCTTGGATCCAATAGTAAACGACATATGTTGATGCATCAGAAATCAATTGATCTTACACCCGCAGATTCCGGAGACGAGGATGCACTGATGGATGGTAATCAGAATCGCAAATCAAATACAGATATTCCGTACATTTTACACAAGCGTCACGTTATGAATGGCACAGCATCGGACGAAAAGAATGAGTCGGATGGATCGAAACTTGCGAAGATTGCTGCGAGAATTCTCGCTAAAGATTTACCAAAATTACCTTTAAACTCATTGTCTTCTGATTCTTCTTACGTAGATTTATCAAAATTGACATCGCCCGAAAAACCAAGTATACTTTCGTCGTCGCCCGAAAAACTTCGTGGTATTCTTGTTAGTCCCGATAGATCAAAAGTAATATTAAGCCCATCCGATAAGTCGAAGAACGTTTTAGTCGCAAAATTATCACCAAACCTTTCACCCGATCGAAGTCCAAAATTAAGTCCCTCCAGGCATTTTAAGGATATGATTTCGCCAAAATCATCGTCTTTGGATAAAGTTAGGACGGAGCCTAGTATTTTAGGAACAATTGGACCTAAATCAATAAGCTTAGATAAAAAACAAACAAAACTCTCTCCAACCGAGCCAAATATCACATTTATTTCGATATTAGAGAAAAGATCGCCGAAACATTTATCACCCACAGATCCAACGGTAAATATAATTTCTGCACTCGAAAAAAGACGTTCTCCTGATTCTAGTTCCAGAAGTCCAAGTATATCGGAGAGGGTGAAATTTAACTTTGCAGACGCTGTTGAAATGGAAATTAAACAAAAGCTTGAACGTCGAGAAAAATTGAAAGAAAAAATATCGATTATCGACGATAGTCTAGAACAACAAGATAATATAGAAAATATGCCCCTTCCCGATATTCCGAATGCTGATAAATTAAAGCAAATTTTTATGAAGAAACCGCCTATACCGGATAAGTCGCAAAACGTTCGTCAAAAGCCTAGTCAACTTCTCGTTACGGATCATTCTCGAGACGAAGTACCAGAAAGCGATGGAAGAGTGTCAAAACCTCCCCCTTCTCCGAAAACCAATAAAACCGACAAACCAAGTATACCGGAGAAAACTAAACAAATTCTTGATAAGATAGAATCTAAATTTTTGGATTCAGCCAAGCACTCTTCTTCGAAAATGTTAAGATCGAAAATCATTGACACTGGATACGACGATTTTGTCGATCCCGTTGCGGATTTACCTCTCGATGAACCTGTAAAACCACAATTGGAATTAGATAGTCTTAAAGTTCCCGACTTTACTCCATTTATGTTCAGACCACACGGCGAACCTCTGCGATCTAAGTCCCTTTCGCTAGCGGAAGAAAAAGCGTCTATAGATACTCTTTTATCTCCGGAAATGGAGAATAAAAGTTTTACGCAAGATTTATCTCCTAAAAGAATTAAAAAGATGATATCAGATCCAATTAAAAAAGATTTTAAAAAACAATCCAAATCGCTCGAAGGTGATAAACCGCCTTTCAAAAAATGTGGTTCAAAGGAAATTAGAACTTCTCCTTCGAGTTCGAGAATTGATAAATCAAAGCTTAAGCTTGGTGAAATGCCGCAGGAAATTATTATTATTGATTCGACCGATGTGGTACCTGAAATTAGCATAATTCAAAAGGGAAGATCAAAATCCGTGAGTAAATTAGTGGATAGATCGTTTTCGTTATCAAAAGATGACGATTTACGAAAACCTCGCTTAAAATCTGCTTCGGTTGACGATGAGCTTATTACATTGATTAATACATTAAAAAATGAAAAAACTAGACCTAAATCTCTAGGTATTTCTAAAAGTTTAGGTAGTACGGAAAGGAAAGATTCAATCGATAAAGTTTTTCCGAAAAGATCCGTTAGTATTAAGTCCAATAAGTCTGAATTTACGAAAGTATCTCCTAAAATTTCTCCTAAAGTATCACCGAAGGTTTCGCCAAAAGTATCGCCAAAAGTATCGCCAAAAGTGTCGCCAAAGGTGTCGCCAAAAGTTTCGCCAAAAGTTTCGCCAAAAGTTTCACCAAAGGTATCACCGAAAGTATCGCCGAAAGTATCACCGAAAGTGTCTCCTAAAGCATCACCAAAAACTTCTCCAAAGATATCACCGAAAGTATCTCCTAAAAAGAAAATCATTGAAATCAAATCTGAACCACCCAATAAATATCAAGATATTATAATAATAGATAAAGAGGAAACTGTGATGTCGATACAAAACAATATTTTACAATCAAAATATTCCGATGTCATTGTCAAAAAGAATGCACTTGACGAAATACCGGATGTCGTAAAAGTTGAACAAGAATCGCCGGTTGAGTCAAAAAAATCGATTAGCGACTTTAAAAAAGAGGCAAAAAAATCCCCAGTGGTTCTTCGTAAACCCGGACAAACTCCAATTCTATTCGCTCGAGCTCGTCTTGGTCTTTCCGAAGGAAGTGGCATTGGTACTTTGCAACGTCAAGGAGCTACGCAATCACCGACATCTCAAAGACGAGCAAAATCTTTAGATGCACCAGTTATATCGGTTCATAGATTACCTCCAGCAAACGCTTTCTCGTGCAAAGACGACACTGTAGATATAAGCGAGGAAATAGAGGACAAGGAAATACCGAAGGAATCGCTAGTTTCGGAAAAAAATCAGTTAATAAAACAACAATCAGGGCAGTCGGAAAGTTTGCAGTCTCCTAGGTCCGATAATAAACATCTGGCCACACATCCAGAAATAGTTACCGTTTTGACATTAAATGCAGAAACTGACCGCCGACCTTCGGAATTACCCTTAAAAGAAGGCAATAACGCGAAGCCTAGTTCCAATTTAGTCTTAGATAGTCCAAAAGTAGAACAAAAAGGCACTAAAGAGAATAATAAAGAATCTCAAGCATTAGAAGTAAAAAATGAGTCGCCAAAAACGACCGTTGAGAAAACTTCCGACGCAAAAGTAGATTCTAAGAAATCTGCAAGTAAATTAATGTTTTCACTTAAAAAAATTCAATCCGATAAAAAAATGAGCGAAGTTGTAAAAAAATTTGTCGCAGCTGAGAAAGAAAAAGAGAAAATTCTAGAACAAGAAATGAAAGCGGAAAAGAATATAGACGATGCGAAAGAAAAAGAGGAGGTAAAACAAATGGATAAACCTTGTCATAATGAAACTGAGAAAGAAAAGGATTATAGTAAAGAAGATGATAAAGAAAAAGAAAAGGTAACGAGCAAAATAACGAATAAGGATAGTTTAGAAAATAAAGAAACTAAAAAAGTTGAAGAAAAAGAGAAAATCGCTGAAAATAGACCCAAAGATTTTGGCGATAATTTACCGAATGTTACTATAAGTGGCATTAAAAATCAAGTCCAAGGAACGAATAGAAGCAAGGAAGGTACTTTAACACCAGATTTCAGTGATTTCCCTCCAGATGGCCCAGACATGGCAAAGTCACCGATTCAAATTTCTATCGAAGAGTGCTCCGATGACGACAATGATCGTAGCGACACGGATCAGCATTACGATGCAATAGATCCCGAAACTTATGAAATAGAACCTCGAGACAAGAAGAGATTAGATTCCGGTGATACCAGTGAAGATACCTTAGACGCTTTGGACACGCAAATACAAATGCAAGCGATCGATAGCGAGATGAGCTCACCAGATTACGGCGTAGATAAAATGGACGAAAAAACTTTGGTGGAAGCTGAACTGACTCCAGAATATCTAGAAATGCGAAAAAATGATTACGATTGCGCCGAAGATCTTCCCGAAGACGAACCCGTTCTCAAATGTGGACTCTCGGACGATAACAGATTAAGCGTTGATAAAAAAGGAAGACTTAGTACGGAACGATCCAGAAGCGAAGAAACAAGTACTTGGACACCGGATCGCGAAGACCCTGATTCAAGCTCGTGTTCCATAGCTCGACCGCTTGGAATTGGCCAAGTCCAACCCATAGTCGACCGTCATGAAATTGCCATGATAAAAGAAGCTCGTAAAGACGCGTCGCTCGAAGACGAAAGCAGCAGTAGCTCGGTTTATCCAGGTTCGCATAAACCAGAGTTCACTTCAACGTGGAAGGCATTTCCACTCGAAAGTTCGGGTAGTTCGAGTTTAGAGGAAGGATGGATTCCGCACGACGATAATCAACACCAATCCCACTCCGAAGAAAGTAACGGACCCAACGAGGATAGCTTCCAAGACGAACTCGTAGATATGCCAGCGGGTTTCACTTATCCGATAAGTCCGGAGATTTTAGCAAGTTACGGAGCATTTTCTTTGTCGCGAACTCTTTCAAGAATATCCGAACGATCAACGACCTCGGAACAAGATAAAAGCGACATGGAAGATTCTTTCAAGCCGAGTTCCAGATCTCCGAGTCTCGATGACGAGTCGTTAATCTCTAGCGACCATCAACCATCCTTATCTTCCGATCCACCGTCGGCAGCTGCTGTGCTCTCGGTCTCGGACGATCGCAGAACATCCTCGGAGCTCCCGGATATACCCATCGATGTATGCGTTCGAGAGGATAACGGTAAATCACCCAAAGTCGGTCGGGCAAAACTACAACAGCAAACCTCGGAAGATTGGCCTTCGCCACCTAGTTCGCCAATTTTTGACGCGGCCGATGTCAGTCACGTACAAACTTTTTATATGGAAATAAAACCGGAAGAAGCTGTAAAAGTTACGGTGACCGATAGTACCGAGACACCGGATGGTCGAAATACCCAAAACAGCGACTCGAGCGATGAAAATAGAACGTTACACGATGATTTGCAGTCCACTTTCCTCGAAGATAATCAAAGTTCTTCGGCGACCATCGATGGAACCGTGAAAGTCGTCGTAAGACCGCGTTCGAATTCTCATATTACGGGTTCTTCTCACAGTGAAGATACATCCATGGGTTTGTCGATGTCGGAATGGTCCAGTTCGAATAACACCGTTCGACAATTTTGTCAGTATTCCGGAACAAAATCGGACGACAATTCATTAGCAGAATTGGGTGCTTCTATTTCCGATTGGTCCGGAAGTACAACCATCATCCCTCAACAGTATTACGCTTCCGTGAGCGGAGATAAAAGTCAGAGCGATACGACTACCTCGGAGAAAAGTGGAACGAGTATGCGACCGAATTCTAAGTGTCAAATCATAGAATGCGAGAATTTCCCCAGTACGAATATAGAGTGCGAAGACAAGGCGATAAATTTAAATGAAAATACTTGTAAAGAAGTTGAAGAGCCAAGAGACGAATTCGACGAGGCTAGAAAATTCATCGAGAGTCAGTTCGATGAAATGCAAAAACAACGATTCGACGATACCAATGTCAATACGTACCAGCAAAGTGCAAACATTTCGCCACCGCGGATAACCTTAAAAAATGAATACGACGAAGCCATCGAGGAAAATTTTGATATATTACCCGATATCGTAGATCTTCCCAAGTCCATACCCGAAGAAGACGAAGATCAGCTTTACGATAACGTACCAGCGATGCGATATCCGAGCGGCGATCAAGTTCACGTGGAAGTAAACCGAGGCGATAGTTCGGAAGATATGCACGAAGGTTACACTGGATTGTCCGCTATTGCGAGGGGCAACGAAGATGATTGGTCCTTCGAAGACAAGCGATCGGAACAACAAGATCCGCAGAGTAAGCGTAAATTCGGCAGAACTAGTTCGGATCCGGTACCTGATCCAAAGCGATCTGGTACCAGATCCACCGAAAGACCCGTTGTCGTGCCTATCAGAGCAAAATCTACGCCTAAATCTACGCCTTATTATTCAACGACGAGCTTGAGCGGAGAATCGACAACTTCCAGTCCACCGATGCAAATAAAAGCTCAGATAAGAACGAAAACTCTAGCTTACTCGACGGGCAGAAGTCCGCAAAGCGAAGGCGATACTTCGTCCAGTCTGGACAGTCCAGCCCATACACCCGACAGAGCTCAAAGAGCTTTCAGGCGAAAGAAGCAACAAAAAAGACATCGAGTCGTTGTTGATTTGGAAATCAAGGACGGGCAAATTATATCGAGCACCGATTCTAGCTTCGACGTTGCTACCATACCTCCTCCGTTAGTTTCGGAGCACAACATTGAGATAGAAGATGATAAGATCGACGAATTATCGGAAGTAAAAAGTGAACGATTAACAAAGAAATAATTTTATCGCGAATAAAAGTGTGCGATATGAATATTAAGTGTATGTCGTAGAAAACGTATGTATTTTGTTGGGAATAAACTACGAAAAGATACGATTATGACGACCTAATAAGTTTCGTTGAGCTTAAAAAAAAACATAAAAGTCAATAGCGATGTAGTAAAAGTCATCGAGTCGAAAAAATAGTTCGGATCTCCAAAACGAGGAATTGAACTGGATCACGCGGAATTGACTTACATAATTACAGATAATATTAAAAAAACAACATGTAGTACGTTAAAACGAGCAAAACGAAGATGTAATCGACGATATAATCAATTAACAAGTAATGATTGTGATTCATCTTTATATAGCATTGATAAAAATATACGATAGTCATCGATTTATTGTCCGGAAAATATCAAATTAAGTACACGCATCTAATTAAACTTTTTATTACATATACGTGTAATAATCGAGAAAGCATAAGAGGAGCATAATTGAACGTAGGATTCTCTTCGATAATTAAATAATTATGAGGAACTTAATAATAGGAAAAGTAAAAAAGAGTCGCTTAAAGAATAATGTGTTTACGAGAACGACAATCATCGCTGAAATTCAATAAGAAACCGAAAAAATGCAAACAGAGCTGGTAAAACAGTTGTTAACGTAGATTTTAAAAGTATATTCTCGTCCTAATTCTATCGATCTCTGTATAATTGCAATACATAGAATAGATATTTTTTTTAAACAAAGGACAAATTCGTGATAATAGATAACCAAATTAAATAAGTAAAATAGTTAAAGTAACGAATAATTTTTATCTAAACGAATTAAAAGGGTATGCGATTGCCACTCTGCCTTTTTAAAAATTTGACAAGCGATTTTATTGTTTGTCCTCGTAAAACACGATATCGAAAAAAAAAAAATTAAAAAACTTATACGAGGTCGAAACCAAACCACTTTCATTTTGAATTGTGTGCCTAGTTTTTATACCATTTTCATTATCAACAATTTTATACAAACGGGTAAAGTAGCTCATTTCCGTCTTCTTCTTTCCTTCTCCTGACACGCAATCGAATTGAGTAGAAGGTAATTATATTACGACATGGCGTTTCTTCCTCGTGGAAGTGTGAAATAAGGAATCGAAGATAAATATTAACGGTGTTAAATTTATATTTAATTCGATAAGTTGTTATCGTATTACGTAGAAAAACTGAGTGGGTTATTTCGTAGTAAACGTCGATTAAAAAATAAAAGTTAAAATAATGCATTAAGTTTTTTATAATAATTGAATATAGTTTAATTATCATAAGAAAACGTTTTCAATCTTCGTCGAGGTTTGATTATTGTACGCAACGAAATCGAAATTTCTTGTTAATTTGATAAGGAGTTATGCTGGGTACCAATCAATTGATTAATAGTAGTCTTGTAATTTGCATTTATCCGTCGATAAATCGTCTTTCTTACACGAATGCCCTCATACACATCGATCTAAATTCGTTGATGCAACCTCGAGCGAGAGATTTAGTTGTTACTATATTGTTAATGTATCGTTATAAAACTTTTATGGTCCAAAGACCCAAACTTTCCTGTTAGATAACGTATGATGTATCCGGAGATTATTTAATTTTTATTTTCGAAGCACGCGATTGGATTAATACACGTGTATCGATCGTCACTTTTTATACATTTTTTTATTTCCGTAACACAGTTTTACGATATTGTCTCTATAGTTTATTAATCGTTACGTCTTCGTCACAACGAAGTATTCGGTCTTCGTAAATTAATCGTACGTATCCGTGAAAAATTTTGGATACTGCGTTGTGATTATTTATTCGCGGTGTTGTTGATTTTTGGAATTGATCTCAATTTTGATAAACATTTAAGTATCGATACAAGGAATTGATTTTTATATATTTAAATATACATCATAAACTGTTTAGATAAATACGTTATTTTAAACTAAAGTTAAAACAATATTTAAAGCACATTTTCTTGAATTTCCAATGCTATGTTTTAAAAAAATTTTTAAAATAAACTATATATTTTCCCCTTATTTAAACTATATAATTTTATCAGCGATACGAATCGTATCTCATATCGGAACAACAAATCGCTTCTCGTTTCATATGTAACCGATATTTTGGATTTTTTTACTATGTATTCATCCAAATCTTACGAGTGAATTATTATGAATAACATAAAATAAGAAATTTAGCAAAATAACGGCACGTCTTTGGTGCAGATTCATTAAGTTTAAAACATCTTGCACCGCGATACGGCCATTTATTCTCTTCTTTTTTTAAAAAGAAACGGAAGATTACGATCGACCCTTTAAATTATTCATTTAATAGGCGAAAGAAACATCACGAATAAAATTTCATTATCGATTAATTTTACTGTTTCAGTATTAGCAAATGACTGATATTATATTAATTACAAATTCATAGTTGGCATACAATAAATATGTATCGTAATTTAAAAGTTATAACTACGCTTTGCGATTAGGAAAGTAAAGCAAGTAATTAAAATCGAGAGAATATAATAAATCGGAACAAATCTATGACGTATTCTTTTCATGTATACAATCCTAATAGTCGATATTTTTAAAACTGTTTCACAACGGTACTATAAATTAATTGGATAAGAAACCTTTACGCTATTAAAATACATTTTAACGTTTCGTCGGTCAAGTTTCTACGAGATTCAAGCGATCAGCGATCGTAGCCAACGTTTGAAAATGCACGCGAAATAGTAAAAAGAGACTCGCATGGACACAGACTCGTCAGAAAAAGACAAGGAAGGCTCAGTTAAGGACAAAGTGCTTCTTGACAGGTGGTGGTGATGGTGATCACAACTGTTGGAACTACCGGAACGGGTACGTGAATTCGCCGGCTTGGCACGTGCCTTACCGGGTGAACCAGGTGCGTAACGTAATGGTTCACGCGACGCCCCGCAACCTGACAAATCGCTTCCTACCGGTCACGACACCCATCTACCCACGATGAAGCGATTAATAAAGAGGATGTTGTAACTAAATAAATCCGACGAGCCGTGCCACGTTCGTCGACGATTTATAAGAAGCACGAACGCAAGATCGGGATCATCTTTCGCCTTGTTTTGTTCGAAGATCGATCGCTAGTTTTAGCCGCAGTCGTCCTTTGCAGCTCGAAACAGTTTTCATTTTGCTTTGTTGTATACTTATTTATTTAAGAGAATATTCACCGAGGCACAAATTTTGCTTGTATTCAAGCACCTTCGCTAGAAAATATTTACGTACGAGGATGATGAATCAGAACAGAATTATGTGACATTTATTACGAGCTTGCTACACGATTTTAGTATCGACTCCGAATACGTCTTCGTCTTATTAAATTTGATGTAACTAATTTCTGCTCTGATGAACATCGACAAAAGTACGCGCGTATGCAGCATCTCGTAGAGAATTAAAAAACCGTTTTGCACTTCAAACATCACATTTCATACATGTATGAAAAATCACGATTCACCAATAGATAATATCGTAGATTAATAAAATCATTTCACATTTTGTAGCTTCGATACCTCACAAATCCTCCCTTTTCCGTGATGTATTTTCACGGATACACAGTCATTGATAATTTGTCTAATAATAAATATTCTAGCAAAAATGGCATGTCTATTCCCGATTTTTAAATCGCCCTATTATTTACAAACCAAATAATCATCTTTTTTATGACTTCTCTGCATTATCGTTATAGGTTATCCAAATTGAAAACAAACAAACGAATCGTAGTAGCCATTTGTTTTAAAGACCTCTTATAAGGTAGTAAGTATATACATTTCAAGTTGAACATTTTATTGTTGTAGATTCCATTTGACAAAAGTAATTTCTCCTACTTTGATCCACTTTGACTAGTAGCGTATTTATCCTCGACAGCATTTATATCATCGTCATCGAATAATATGACACATTCAAAATAAAATTATCTTTAAATTCTTACGGTACGTTAAATTTTTTACATTTTGATGCCCCACGATACGATCCAAGGATTTCATATTTTTCATCAAATATTAACGTGGGAAGTTTTATGATCTTCAACTATGATATAATAACAACGGTAATTTGTACTTAAAAAAAAATTCATTTTAATATTGGTTATCGACGAGTTCTTAAAAACTTTAAAACATTGAACGATCGTTATAATTTTAAATAATTTCTCAAGATTATTTCATTTTTCATCGATACCTCGATATTTTCATTATAAACATTTTACCCCGAATAAGTAAAATCATTTAAATTTGTATATTTGCGTAAGTGCTCAAAATCTCTTTGAAATGATTGATATGCTATGATTATCCCGCATCTATTTATAACTTTTGTACCCCAATTTGTATATTTCTTATATATAAATTTATATATATACCTGTGAACCATTACGTAGCGACCCTTTTTTAATATACCGAGTTGATAAGTGCAAACTCCTGATTAATCTATCAAAGTTGATTCTTTTATCAGCGCAACAATTGTTACAATATCTTTGCAAAATAAGTTGATGTAGAAAATCGCGTTACAAAATTTTCAGGGGTTTATACTTTTTGACAAATTTATAAATATATATATATATTTAGAAATCACCGATCACTGCCACTCGTCATAATTTATTCCCGTTTGATTTTAAGTTCATCTACAATCAACGGAGCAGATTGTTGGTGAGAAAATGTCGTGCATTTATTTATTTTTTTCTTTATTTATTTATAGTGCAATGTATTGCATCAGTTAAAGAAATCGGCTAATTTTATTCTCTCTTATTTTTATTATTTCACATTTTCTGTTCTCAAAAAAAATTGTTGCATGCTAAGAAAATTATTTATTTGTAACTAGAATGTCATAATCCGATAATAACAAAAACTGATCATCTCTTTTATAATATTTACTCAATGATAACCGTATACATTTAAAATTTAAGAAAATCAAGTTTTACTTAAACATCATCTACGATCTTATATATAAATAAAAATAATTGTCTTTACGAATCATAAATAATTTTTCGTTACGTTATAATATATAATAAATTTGTATATAAATATACTTTTATTTCAAATGTACGAAATTATACCAAAGTTAGTATTATTCAGTTGCATCTCATCGTTGGATTTCAATAAAATATACGAATACGAAACTTTTGCTTATTGTTAAAAAATCGATACTTTATAATACAAGACGTAAAAAGTTTTGTCAACGCTAACATATCCATCGATATTATATTTCTGATACGTTCGTAATTATTAAGACGTTTCTTTTGTACTTTTTTTTCTAAAATTTTCCAAATAACGATAATATGTATCATTAAGATTTTTTTATCGCAGTGAATGGCGTATACTCAAATTATATTATTCAAATTTTTTACGCTTAAACAAATTTATGTAACCGACTATGTAAATCGCTACATATTAGGGATGGTTCAATTATATAAATGAAGATTTCCTCAGACAACTGTTCGCGACTAAAGATTCTCTTAAAAGCACAAGTGTACTCTTACTTAATTCTTTTTCAATATTTATTGGACAGATTTTCTATAGATCCGACTAAAAGGACCTTCAAATAATAAATAGTTACTAAGTATAGCAAATTTTTTTGAAACTTGACTGACTACCAACTTATTTTGTCTCAAAGTTGATATCGTGTATCTTTTCAACTAGACTAATCATAACGAATAATCTTTCGGTACCTTGCGTCTTCCAAATAATAAAAGACCTCGGAATGGCTCGAAGAGCAGGTCGCCCATTTCCATTTTGTTTAAATGTTTAACATCGTATTAGCAATAATCACGCGTTTAAAAGAGTCGCGTACCGCTCCGTTATTAAAAAAAAGAAAACTTAATTTAATCATAAATCATGGATGATTAACGATTGGCTAATAATATTGATTGATTAATGTAAATAATTTATAATTACCTTTTAATACGACAAGAAATTTCTACTTCTTACTATAAAGTCTAACTTTTCTAAATGGAATTCATGGTAAGGAAAAAATATTACTCGTCAAAGACTAACGATAAAAAGTACATTTATATAAATTTATTTGGAAGTTGTGTATTTCGATGAAGATAAATACTCTAATTTAAGATCAATGCATTTAAAGTGATCTTGCATTAGAGTTTTACTAAAAAATGCGAGACTGTACGAGAGTTAAATAGAACGGTAGTCATTTATATGTCAAAAAATAATAATAAATAAAAAAAGAAAACCATTGCAAAGAAAATAAAAGGTTAAACGGTGCATTGGAAGAAAAAACAAGATAAAGAAAAAAGTATATGCATATAGATTATGAATATACGGTATATGTAAAGGTATATTATATTCGTTGCTATAAAATACTTCGTTTGTGTTTGTGTAATTTTGGAAAGACAAAAAAGTAAATAATTGATGGATGCAATGATTATTGAAGAAATGAATTAATAACTTAATTATTGTTACAATTCTGTATTATATCCGTTATAAGCAAGTGCAACTTCCCCAAAAATACGTTTGTAAGATTAGTTTGGGGAAGAAGGGATATAAATTTTGATTAGGAAAATGAAAAAAGAATGCTAAACCCAGTCGTAGGAAATTTATTGTACATTGATTAATGATATATTAATATACTTATGATACAATAATAAATTATATACAAAGTCAATTTTACAGGCGTATCAATATTTTAGATTTTTTTAATATTCATTTCCTATTTTTATTACGTTATGATTTTTTTTCCAATCAAACGTTGTTTACATTTAATTTTTATATTTTGCATTCTCGTTAAAATATGATAATCAGAATAAATCTGTAGGAGAAAAAAATAGTTTCAAATTAATTTTGTTTAATGATAGAATAATTGATAAAATTCAGGCTTACTTACTAAATGTTATTAATACTAAACATTTTCAAAGAAGTCAATATTACTCAATCCAAGTTCACGAAAAACATTAGGATGTTGTTCTTTTTACCGAAACGTCATATTGTTAAATAGATCTATGGACAACCGGTTAATGTAATTAAAATTTATGAATTTTATTTATAAATATTTTATAAGTTAATTACATATATATTATACAATTTTAATTAAAAAATAAAATTTCTACCAATAACGTATAAATATTTAATGTTAATACCTTCACAGAAATTATTTTCAATAATAATAGTTATTATTATTGTTTTAATATAATATTTTTATTTTTAAAAATGATTTTTTTTACAATTACATTAATTATTTTTTCTAAAAAAAGAGCCTGTGTTTCCGATGATCAAAATTTGACGTTTCTATTCTCATTTAAGTTTTATCTTCCAGTTTTCTATATTTCTTACTTTTACAATTTTCTTTGCGATTTTTATTTCGTATCTTTTATTACACTTCTGGAATTGTTGGTCGACTGGATGACAATACCACGTGTGAGTAAATCCCAAAGAAATAAAAACCTTTTAATCGCTTTAAACTTTTTTGAATCTACTTAAGTGTTTACTTTTTATCAAGACCATGTTGAATTTACCCTACGATAAACAATAATTGTGTTATATATTGTCTTGTTGCATTATCGAACGTAAATCGCACATTTATTGACTTATAAATTTTATTTTCGCATTGTGCACAAATTTTTATGTTGTCGTTTTTTCATATATTCAGGTATTTAGGAGTATAATAAATATAATTTTATGCCTTAATATAATCGAAAAAAATTTTAAATGTATTTATTGTATTATACATAGAACAATATATTTTTAACTTGTGATAATGCATTATTAAGTTTTATTCTATAATTTAAATATATCAAATCTAATAACATTTATCTTGAATTTAAAAATATTTTGTTCATTTAAGAATTTTAAATTTAATTATTATCATTAATGATTAAAATTAAAAAATTCTAAAATTAATCGATGTTTAAATTAGAAACTACGATTTTTATTTTTAGTAGATTATCTAGTTAAGATTTAATTATTTTCGGCATGTAATTATTTCATAATAATTATTAAACTTATATAAACTATATATATATATAGTATATGCGTTATAATAATAAAAAATCTTATTAGCTTCCCAATCGCTTAAATATATGTGCTGTTGATAATTTTTAAGTTATCTTTAGAATGTCCGCTTGAATTACGCTGCGATCGATGTTTTTTTCAATGTTTAAAAAGGAATGAAAATTTCGAGTGCCTTTAGTTTAAAGTCATTACGAATGATAATAATAAAATATTTTTTAAACATAAAAAAGCATGATTATTTTTATTTAGCTTTATATGTTAAATTATGAATATTTTATATTTATAAATTAGTATTTTCTGTAATCGCTAAAAATTTATAGTTTGCTAATTTAATTAAAAATGTTGTACATTATTTTGATGGACTAAAATTATCCTAACAAAAAGATTGCTACTTCATAAAATTAAAAAAACTAATTAGAATATTTATATTTTATCATACGATAGTCTCAAAAAGAAACAACTGTATATTTAATCTTTTATCATAGTTGGGGAGTTTTTATTCTTGCATATTTACCAATAGCTAGAATATTTATTTGATCAGCACATAATGTACGATAAACGTATGATAAAAGAAGTTGAAACAATCGGTTATCGATTCGTTATAAAATTATTTTAAAGTAAACGAAAACTCGATTTAAGTCTGCGTAACCGAAATTTGGATATTTAGAGTCCCATCAATTATTTTTTAGCAAAACATCGTATAAACCTGATTTTATAACGATATAAATCTTACAGAAGATGCAGAGTGTGAAAAACCGCAATCTACCCAGAATCAGTCGTCCTTCAAAGTCGAAAATAACAATTCATTGTACACGCGAAGCACAACAGAGAGGCGTTTACCAAATGGTGGATATCCTCAGAGCATCGGGGAGTTGAGCTCTATGAAGTTGATGAGAAATGGCGATTTGGTAGACGAAACCGATGCAAGGAAAAGCAAAAGGTGGCCTACCGATAAGGCTTACTTCATATCTAAAGAACTTCTTATGACTGAGAGAACGTACAAAAAGGACTTGGACGTTATCAATATCGTACGTATACATTTTTTATTATACCTATTTGTTATAAAAATGATATGCGTATTTGAATTGTATTTCCATACATTAAAATATTATTTTTGTCGATACTTTTTTTGTTACTTAAATAGAAAGTTATCTGCAATTTATTTTGAAAAAACAATAATTTACAAGATACACGAACATATTCAATTATTATACATTTATTATCGTTCAAAATCATATAACTCATTTTTATAACAATATAAAAAAGTCGAAAGATTAATATCCATATTAAATATACACAAAAATACGGAAAAATACTTGGATTATACGTTTACATATTTAATTAATATATAATTTAAACTAATTTTCTTCCACGTTTTACATATATTAAATATTTTACTTTTAAATAAAATATAACTATGAAACTAATTGGTTTTAATACAAGTAATTATTTAAGCCTATTATTCAATAAAATAATGTTTATCATATACGTTTTAAAAAAGATTTCTTAAAATTCAACGACTTTCTAATATTTTTATATAAACGTTCGATACCAATGATTATTAATTAAATCGTTAACTTTTTATTTTAAATCATTAATTTTACTTAGAATTTTCAGTTTGATTATTTTTTAATATTATGCTAAATTATTTGATGAATTATCTTATTAATATTTATCATGTAAAAACTTATCGATTTACTAAAAACATAAATCATTATATACTCCATACAAATGAAATATATGTTTTATTCCAAATTATAAAAAGTATGATAACAAATATAAAAAATAATTTTTTTATAAATTTTATCTACGAAGCATTTTTTTATTTAATATATAACTATTCGTAATACAGTACAAATAAAATATTAAATAACAATGTCTTATTTACTATAGATATAGTTAAAATCATCAATATATATTTAAAGTCATCTTTTATTGCCATTGATCATAATTTTAAGGAATGAACTAGATGAAAATATACGAAAACGTGTTTCCTTATTGAAATTCGTTTCAACTCTTAAATATATGAAAAATTTTAATATTTTTTTAAAGCCTGATTTCAAAGAAATTTCTTATGCAAAAACAGAAAAACGTTTTCATAACGAATATTTAAAATAACTTTCGTTTCAAAAACATAGACTTGATAAAAAGAATGCGATATTTTTAAAAACTACATTCGATCCACGTTTAACAGTGGTTCAGAGAAGAATTGGCGAAGGAGTCGGAGAGCGAAGGCGATTCACTCGTGAGCCTCGTCGAATTATTAGCGGATGCACATGGACCTTGTCTTCAGGAGATGGAATCGAGGTTGGCGCGTTGGGAAAGTAACGCGCGTCACAACATCGGCGACTACCTCTACAATACTCTTCTGAACGTGTTGCCACTTTACGATCAGTACCTTGAAAACTTGATGCCGGTGCTGGAAAAGTTCGAGTACTCGATGCGCACTTCGAAACACTTTGACCAACTCTGTAGGGATTTCGAGCTCCAAAAACATTGCTACCTGCCATTGACGAGTTTTTTGCTAAAACCTCTGCAACGTCTGCTTCATTACAACAGTATTATCAATAGTAAGGATGCGATATAAAATAGTTTTCATTTCTGGCTTTTGTTGCAATATATTTCTGTCTTGAATTTAAATGATCGATATAAAAAAATATTCTAAATATACATGGTTACAAATTTATTATCATTTTATAAAATAAATATTTCTTATGTTTAATTTTGTTATATTTTAGTTATTTTCGTATCGTGACATTACCAATTTCTTTTTGAAAAATGTAGTATTTATGAAATTTTGTAAAATTATATTTCAATTTCTTAAAACAAAATTTGATTAAAAATAATGAACGCGAATGTAATGTTTTAAGATTAAATATAATTGATTTTTCACGAAATTAATTTCTTTTTCTATTTCATAGGTTTATTAGATCATTATCCAAAAGATCATACGGACTTCGAAGATTGCTTAGCTGCGAGGGACAGATTAGGTGAAACATTGTTAGAGGGGTTGACAGTTCTGAATCAAGCTGTAATTATGTTTATAAATTATTTGTATATCTTGGTTATCATTTTTCTTATTTTATTGATATTTGACAGGAGAATTTAGTACAACTGTGTGAATTACAACGAGATATAAGTGGTTTTGATAATTTGGTGCAAGAGGGTCGCAGATTCATTAGACAAGGTTGCCTACAAAAATATAGTCGCAAAGGCTTCCAACAAAGAATGTTTTTCTTGGTTCGTATGCAGCGATAAACAATTTTAATTTTATTCGTCAAAAGTTTGAAAACTAAACGATTAAAATTTTTCTTTCAGTTTTCCGACGTATTACTTTATACATTCCGATCTCAGCAGCCGATCCAGTGTTTCAGGGTTCACGGACAATTGCCTTTAAAGAATATGAAGATTCAAGAGAATGATAATAAAACCGGCACAGATTTTGCATTTATTATTCATGGTATTGGAAATCAGTAAGTACGCTAATAAGATCAAAAAATTATATAAAAAAGTAACACTCGAAAATTGCATCAAGTGTCTTTGTATTTAATGTTGTTTGTTAAATTACGTTAAAATAATTTCCAAGCTCTAAATTTTTTAAATTATTTTTAAGATCATTGACAGTAGCTGCCAGTAGCGAAGAAGAAAAAGAAAGATGGTTGGAAGATCTTAACATAGCAATTGCTCAAACTGACTCTTTAGAAGGAAAAATGCCATATTTAAATTTGAAAACTTGCAGTAAGTTTTAAAATTTATTCGGGATTATTATTCTAAATTAATGATACGATACTATTATCATAGATTGCAAAATTTACAATCGATATCTATAAAAATGATGCTTAATATAATTATTGAATTCATAAAACGTTTTTAATGAAAATAATGAAATCGTAGTCTTGGGATCGGTGGACGAAGTTGGAGATGGCTGCGAAGGTGATCGTACGAGTTGCGGTGGAGCCAAAACATCTCAACGACGCAATACAACAGTTCACGGATGCTGGCATCGAAATACGAGTATCAGTTATAGCGATCAATTGCGAGCATTCCAGGTAATTTGAACTTTATGATATATTTTATTTGTAATGAAATCTTGTGTTAGTTATTAGGATGTAGAAGTTTATAAATATTTTGTAAAGTACTTAAAAATTTTTTTTCTATTGTTCAGAATCAACTGAGCGGTTTTCTACTACGCAAATTCAAAAACAGTAATGGTTGGCAGAAACTTTGGGTTGTCTTCACTAACTTCTACCTGTTCTTCTACAAATCACACCAAGATAGCTTTCCTCTAGCAAGTTTACCGCTGTTGGGTTATACGGTTTCCCAGCCGTCGGATAAAGATGCCATCAACAAAGATTTTGTCTTTAAACTGCAGTTCAAAAATCATGTATATTTCTTCAGAGCGGAAAGTGACTATACTTTTGGAAGGTATCTTCGATAATATAAATAATTCTATTCTACGTATTTACTTAAAAATACAAATTATTATGCAATCAATTTCATGGAATACGAGAATCATTAATTTTTACAATTATTTCAAATATTTTTAATAGTTAAATTGTAATAAAAATTGTAATAAAAATTACTGTATTAAGATATATTAGCTAAACTTATTTATTATTTTAATTGTATATATTTATAGAAACATACATTTTTTATTAATTTCTTGATCATTTTATTCAAATGTTAGTGGTAAATAAATTGCCTTTGATACTAAGTATTCGAAATATAATAATAAAGTTTAACATGATGATAATAGTAATATTTATAACTTATTTTTTTAGATGGATGGAAGTGATTAAAAGTGCTACGCAACAAAGTCATGTAACAACAAATTACAGCTTTAAAGATGAATATTAAATTACACGTGAGAAAAAATCAAAATGGTTGAAAAACGGAAATATCCGTTGTCTTATTTGAATTTCTCCAAGTATAAACTGCCTGTAATGCAACTGCCGTTGAGGAAAGTGTTAAATTTATCATGCCTTTGAATTACCTCGAAAAAATTTTTTTTGTATTGTTCAAGTTATTATATTGTGTTAAAACTATTTAGTGATGGTATAAAAAAAATTTTTTAAAGCTTTTATAAAAACGTAATTTTTCTAAGTCTTGATAAAGTATAAATAAGAGAAAAGGAATTTTTTGTGGCCTTAAAAATAAATTTATTATAAAAAGCGCACGATGTTATTCGCATTGTTAGCCTTCGAAATTTTAAAAGTGTTTTTGTACTTTACTTAATTTAAAATATTAATAATCTAAAGATTATGTATAGTATTGTACTATTTATACTGAAAAAAAATCTTGAAATTTCCAGTTTTCTTGTGAATGTATTAATTTCTTATATTTTTAAAAAAGAGTTCTATCTTATTTTTTATGTTTAAAAAATTTTTATACATTGATATTTAAATTATGATTGAAATTTAATTTCCATAATTTCATCATTGCGTATATATAGTTTGTTCAATTTTTAAAATATATTTTAAGAAATAAATTATAATAAAAATTAGTTAATAGCCTAATTTCTATTTTATATCACTTTAAAAATTCAAATATTTTATTAAAAAAATTGCGAAATTTAATGTATTTTTCAGAACCATTGTATAACAATATTATTGCGAAATATTTTTTGAAGAATATATTACTAAAATCGTAAAAAATGTCTTTTACAACAAAATATAGAGTAGAACTCTACTCCAAAGATATAAAAGTAGTTCTTGAAACTTTCAAAGTTTACATTTTATAAAGAGACCTATATTTTTGAGCTCTTTATATTCATGATTACGTTTAAAATAGTGTTATACGTAAATCAATACCATTAATACACAATTTATAACAATAAAACATCTGTTTACAGCAAATTTAGTACATATAGCTTAATTCCAACTACCATGATAAGAATATTAACTGTATATAGATCGAATCTCTTTTTAACGAGTTTTAGCTTGTCTAGGATTTTGACTTGCATTAGCAATTTTTTAATTGTTATATTAAACTCGATAAAATAATAGGGAGTATCGATGTAAAACCAGCTTTGATGATATATTTTTCTTCTTTTCAATCCACGTAATTTAATGCGCTCATTAGTCAGTATTAAGTTAAAACTTGTCGAATAAGTAAACTAAAAAAAGTTAAATTTTTTTAACATTTAATTGAATAATTATTGAATATTTGAAAAATCACATGCAAAAATATTTGTCCGTGTAATGTTTTGTCAAAAAGTAGTTTGATAATATTTAGAATAATTGTTTTATAAATGCGGTGCTGATTCTTGTGTACATTTTTGTATGTGATATCCATTCGTTTCAAAGTTTTTTAAATAAGTTTTACATTTTACACACTTCAAAACCTTCCCGGCGATTTTATACATATCCATATCCGATATAAAACAATCAATAATGAAGACTGTAGACAATTAACGTATAAGTATCTAAAAATATAATTAATAATTATAAAATTGCGATAGTTTTAAGTAAGCTTGAGATAGTACAAGCTAATTACAAGAAACAAAATGTATCATATGACACCATTTTTCAAAATAGAGTATTTGTTACAAATAAATTTAAGTAAATTTAAAAACTTTGTGCATTTTTATAAGTTTTAATAAGAAGGGTTATTGATGAATAGGAATTGTAATTATCTTTTTAACTCATAAAGCATTTTTCAAAGAAAAATATGTAAAAATTATAAAATATCAAAAATAAAAACTTATGTCAATTCCAAATTAAAATGTATTTTGTAAGGATTATTATTTATTTATTTACATTCTTACCTTAATACCACAAGTCGACTTTTGACTGTGAACCCTGAACATTGGATTGCTGTTAATACAACTAAATCTCTTGTATGTCTCCACAAGGAATAAATAATAATAGTTTAGTATAAAATAAATGAAAAATAATAATATCACAAGTAAAAAACTGAATAGCGTATTAATCAATAAATTATGTAAAATAATATCTAATAAAATTAAACACTAATTTAACAAAAATAAAAAAAAATAAAAAACTGAATTAATAAAATATAACAGTGATAGAAATTAATTATGCATCGTAAAAAAAGTAATAAAAAAATAATAATTTGCTTTAACTAAACAGAAATGAAACACAAACTGCCATAGAAACATGTGGAACACAACATTAAAGCTTTCGCAAAAAAAAGTACAAACCTACAATTATTACCCAATTTTATTAAATGAATCAAGGCACGTTGAAAGTAGATGTAAAATAAAAACAAAAAAAAATTAAAGAAAATAATTGATGAATACAGAAAAAAATATATTAATAAAAATAATAGAAATCAAAAACACAATATAATTATAAAAAACAAATATGACAATCTTAAATACAGATGATATACAAATCGAAACACTGAAACAAATGACACAATAATAAAAGAAATGAGAAAAATAAAAACTGCCGAAGCCAATAATATAAACAAACAGAACAAGAGAGCGCCATTCAAAGAAATAGAAACAAACACACCAGTAACGGTTGACCTGTGTCAGCTGAAAAACGATAGGCAAAACGATAACAAACCTCCACCCATAAATAAAACTTTACCAGGAATTCAAGGACATTGTAAACTGTTACAGTCAAACACAAATATAACAAATTTCTACATAAAACATATACAGTAACAAACATATATTAAACTTCAAATCAATCAATAACTTTAATAACACTATAAAAATATTAAAAAACAAAAATAAATTAGCACATATTTATTAGAAGCTTTAAATGAATTAAATAACTTACAAATACAAGGAATTCAATTCATTAAAGTGACACGATTCAAAACACATAAATCAATTAAAAATAACATTTTACATCCAATCTATATAATACACATCTAACCAAATAGCAATATACATAAATTATGAAACATAAAATATTTATTTTACCATAGAATATTTTGAATAAAATAATTAAAAATAATTTAATACAATGTCATAACTGCCAATTTTTAAGACCCACTGCACAAAATTGTAATATGCAGTATAAATGCGTTAAATTCATTCACCATTTTAAACCAGATGAATTTAAGATAACAAAAAACAAAAATTGAAAACAAAAAGTTGTACTGTACAAATTGCAAAAATTTTGGGCACCTTCCTTCGTATATGGGTTGTCCAAAAATGTTAGAAATTAAAAATAAAATATAAGAAAAAAACTTTTTACCAAAAAAACAAAAAAATAGATTCAATGAAATAGCCAAAAAAGTTATACCATCAATATCCTAAGTAGATAAAATAAAAAATTGACATAACAAACATAATCAACAAACAACAATTAAATATTAATCAATCAACACACACAAATACACACACAACAGTGGTAACAGTCAAATATTGAATAATATAATGCAAGTAATACAAGAATTAAAAAATGTAAATAATACTCAATTTCAATAACAATTACAAATAAATGAAATTAAAGAAGCACAAAAAAATTATGAAGAAACTTTTTTAATAATATTCTCATTAATAGATTCCAAAATATAAAAAATATAAAAATGGAAATAAATTTATTGCAGAATTCAGAAAACTATTCCAAAATAAACAAATAAAATAAACGATTACTATAATATATTTTTATTTTAAAAAATTTTCAAGTGTGTACAGAATTAACATCTTATATTATTTATTGTATAATTATATTTTAATAAAATGAAATTTATTTTATAATAACCATTATACGGTTATATGTGATCAAGCATTTTCTATACCTAAGAAAAAAAATTATAGACTTTCTTTTTCAAATCAAAGACAAATAACTGGTTATATTTCAATGAAATTTTTTTATAAAATGATTAATTCTTCTTATATGTTCTTTGTATAAAATTTAAAATCCATGGTTTTAATTCAAAATTTAGAAGTAAATATATTTTTTAACCATATTTTTTTATTTTATAAATAAAAGATTATATTATTCTGTTGTTTTTTAACCAATGCAAAAAATGAATTGTATATGAAAAAAATTGTATATGAATTGTAATCAAAAAATTAATTTTCATCACTTCGAAATAATTTAAAATGAATATTAAACGATAAACATTATTATTTTTCAGAATATAGTTAACTTTTCCAAATTTATGATTTTCAATATAAGTATTTTATTTTTAAATATAAGAATTAATTATTTAAAAGATAAGTATTACTTAGTATAAGTTCTCCTTTAATTATTTTATATTAATATTTTCTTTATTATAATTTGTAATTCATTTTAAATATTTAATTATCTATTGATTTGAAATTAATTTTTTATTTCTTTTAAACAAATTATATCAAGTATTTTTTAATAACATAATATTTATGTATTAAAACATTCTTATATTGTAATTGTACTTTAGAATATAAATAAGTTTTGTTTTTAATATTTAGATTTTGTGTTCAAATTCTTTATTATTATTATCATAATATGTATATTATAAATCTATTATCAAGTAAAATATAAATGTGTGTATAAGAGTTTTGATTCGTTTCCTTCGTAGTTCAATTAACTGTAGTTTTGTTATAGAAATTTTGTAGATAAGCAAATTTCTAACATAATTACTGATTTTTTTTATATATTGATAAGAGAATGAGTAAATTCTAATTTATTCTTTATATGATTTGTAACTTTTTAATTTATTCGCTTATATTTAAATACACGAAAAATCTAAGAAATTTTAAAATCATATGCGAGAAACCAAATTTGGAAATTTTGGAAAGTCTTAAACCGTCTATTCGAGGCTATACCATGAGACCATTTTTCAATGATTTATACAATTTATCATCTTAAATACATAATGTAGCTGTGGGCAATGAAGAAGAAAAAAAATAAGAGAAAAATAATGAGATTCAGAAAAGATAATGTACGACGTGCTATTCGTTATAGATGTATCTTATTACATGCTTAATAACAGTATGTCATTAAAGCCGCTTAATTACTAATCGTAGTGCCATAAAATTTCAATCCTCGACTTCTTCTGTAAGAAAATGCTCGATTTAAAAAATATGACGAGCCTTATATAGAGACGTTCGTTACGACTTCACAAAGTTTGCCGACTTCTATGAAGATGACTTCATTCGAAAGGACTATAAAACGAAGATGCAAAAACTCGATCGAATTCTATGATTATCGTAGGACATCGTGACCTCGGATCGTTTCCTTTTCATAAGTTTATATTCGCGTAAGAAAGATTACATTGAATTATTAGAAATTTTGGAAATTTTATTTGTATTAAATAATTTTTTGCTATCCCTTTAAATTTAAGTTTTTATTGTAACATGATTTAAAAAATTGATTATATCGAACTTTGAACACTTAAATTAAAAAAAGGGATTTTTTAATATATTGTTGATAAAAGTAAAATATAATTTTTCGAGTATTTTTAATGGAATACTATATTGTGTATATGCTGTTTTTAATCGAGTTATCTTGGCTTCGATTTGTCCGTAATTGTATTATTGTTCCCTCGGTGAACATTGTCAGCACCCGCTAGTCGTTAACCTAGAGATTTATTCATAGTGTATAAAAAATGTGGATTATAAATCTACGTTGTATTTTAAATAGAAGTTCGGTAAACAAAATCAGATTTATTTTTAGAAATTGACTAATTGGTTTTTAATTGTTA
This sequence comes from Dolichoris vasculosae, assembly GCA_018907195.1. Lineage (NCBI taxonomy): Eukaryota > Metazoa > Arthropoda > Insecta > Hymenoptera > Agaonidae > Dolichoris > Dolichoris vasculosae. The sequence continues at coordinate 200,044 of JACCHY010000020.1, forward strand.
AGCTTTATATTTTACACCTTGTAAATTATACCATATATTGCAGTATTTCATCCTTTCATTTTCACTCATTTGATACTCATCTCCTGTGGATATCATTTTTGTCGGCCAGCTTCGTTGCTGTTTAATCATCAACCTTCGTTTCGCAGTAGTTCTCAACTCACTGTTCTGTAATTGCAACAACTGATTCACAGCTTCTCGTATCATTACTATTTGATTTCTCACCTGTTTGTTGAACAACCAATGTTGGAATTTATTAACGCCGAGTTTTCTCGCTTAATATCTATGCATCATACAAAAAAATTTTTAAATTCTTTTCTTAATTTATTATATATTATCGTAAAGATTGCCTTGTAATATAATTTATATCTAATGAGTTTTTATTAGTTATTATTAGTACTTAATAGCTTTGATAAATTATTCATTTTTACGTTAATAAAACGTTTTTAAAATATAATATTCGAATCATGAAAATTAACGAGAATATATATTTGTAAGCATTAAAATTAAAATATAGAATATAATTAAAAAGTATCAAAATTATGTTTAAAATTTTTAGCACAACGAAAAACGGATTAATGCATATTGGAAATAATATTAGCAGCATTGACTATCTTTTAAATTAATTCTATTGCAAATTTTCTAAAGATTTAGCATTAACTTGTGATTTATTTTATACAATTAGAATTTTATCTACCTACTTCCAAGAATATTTGAATTATCATACAATTTTTTCACAAGTATAATAGAATGATACTTGTCACTGAATTTTTTAAAGAGCTATAAAATCTTAATCTTTTAAAATAAAAATGTAATTTTTCAGGAACCATTCAGTTAATTAAATTTAAAAAAAACTAATATCATTACTTTAGGAAATAAAAATGTTATAACTAATGAAAAAAGGTAACATTCGTATAAGTATATTTTTATATAAGTATAACAAAATGACTAGAAACATTAATTTAATACGAAAACATTTAAAAATGATATTTTTATTGTATAACTGCAGATAGAAAAATATTTTTGTAGCAATAATCTTCCTATTTCACTTTTACATTTGACTGTAAGTGAGCGGATATTTGGGTTCGGCGAGAAAATTTCCAGTTTATTTGAAATGTTACGTCTGCTTGAGTCAGAATAAAAAGGATAAAACTCTAATGATCAAGAGTTACATCAATCTTATGGAGGATCATTATTAGGTATAAATTAGCAAAATTTTTACATAATTTTGAGTTGACTCCTAATATTTAAATTATTATATGTTGTATATTGCATATAACATATATAACCGATCATTTGTCCTTTATAAATTGTATTTAAAATATGCTCCTACGTTCGATAGAATAATTTTTTACCTCTATTTACATTAAAATCAAAAGTATGATTTTTATTAAAAAAAAACACGTTTTTAAGATTATGGAACTCTACACCATATATTATTATTTCTCAGTTGCTTATATCTGCATCTAAACAAATCGATACTTTTATAAACGGTTTTTTAATCACCTTATTATTATTATTTCATGTTTATAAAAAATAATAATAATACATTATAAATAAACAATGTATTTTATTTAATAAATTAATATTAAATAATTTAAAAGATTCTATATATTTTACTCTTTAAACAATTGAATTATATCCTGATTAAATATATTATCAAGTAATTTAAAAATATTTTAGTTAACATAATTTAGTCAAAATAATGTTTACTCTTATTTAAAGATGTAAAAATAAAGTTATTATTTGCTGCAATAAAAAAACTAATTTTATAAAATCATCATTTTAAAACCATAATTAATGATAACATTAATTTTAAATAAATTGAATTAAAGTGATCCAATGAGATACTGTTTGTTAATTAATTTATAGATCCGATATGCAATTTTATTTCTACGACACTATCGTTGTTTAAAACGCAGTAAATACTAAAAGGACAATTTAATTAAAAAATTTAGAGATAAAATATAAAGTGTTTTTACAAAAATGTTAAAAAAGTATCAAAAAAGTCTGTTAGAAAAAATTAATTTTATATTAAATATTTAAATAAAAATATTGAATGCACGTGTATTTTCAAGAAGCATATTTTAATCTGATGTTGAGTAGATTAATATCGAGATAAACTTATGTATAAATTCATTCTAAAATACTAATTTTATTTTTTAAATTTACATTAAATCCCTAAATAATATTTTTTACTTCAATTATTTACTTATAATTTTTTGCCTTGAAAGGGCTAATTAGAAAGTAATATCGTCATTACAAGTACGAGATACCAGAAGTCAAGGTGTTTGTATAAAAAAAGCACATGGATTATCGTTTTAAAGAATGGGTTTTTCCATTCAAGAGTATTATTTATACCCACGCGAAATTATTTAATCAGCAGCCTAAATGAATATTATTAATTGACCTTTAAATATTTCATAAAAGTAAAATTATGTTTGTATTTTGAAATGAAATAATAATTATTTATTAATAAATTACACAAAATTAAATTCAAATTTGAATAAAAATATTATTTAATACTTAATTTTTTATTAATAACCAATTAAGCATAATTTAATGTAAAAAAATTTCGCAATTAAATAATAAGAATAAAAAATTAATAAAATTACCAGTAAAGTCACATACAGCACAAAATTAAGAGTCACTGCAAAGGAGAATTAATGGGTTATTACTGCAAGCATATTTTCTAGGTAGGTTTCAAAACCTTTGGGGATTTCCCAAAAGATCGCCGACCGCAATCATGACTCCGTTGACCATCACATCGTTACGCACACATACATATTTTTCACGATCACTTCTTGACGTAACTATAGCATGTTGATTTAATCACGGATCTGTAAATGAGCCTTGTAATGTATAAACAAGTGACGATTATTGTCTGGTAATTCAAAAGCATCTGTAAAATACTATAGTTTCGTTAAATCTATTTGTCTAAAAAATTTCTAAAAACAGAAACGATTTTCGTATTCTTACTACATTAAATTATCACTTCATAAAACTTAGTTCTTATTTTAAATATGACTTTAAAGCTTTCTGAATTTCTTCTTTTAGTACTAAAATAATTGTTTATAATATCAATTTTAAAATAGAAAAGGATTTTTTATATAATATTTATGTATTTGAAAAAGCTAATAATAACAAAAAATAATTTGCGAAGATTTTTTGTTTTATTTTATTTATATATTATTTCATTAAAAAAAAATATATTTTTAAAGGATATAAGCTAACTCTTATTTAACTGAGATTCTCCGAGAAGAAATTATTATACTCATCATAATCATAATAAGAAAAACTAGTTTAAGGTCTCAGAAATCCAAAACATGTTAGTATTAGATAATATGTAATTATATATATATATTTATATATATGTACAAACAAATACGCATATATAAAAGTATTTGCGTAAAATTAATATCATTTGTGTTCTATTCTTTTAGTGATGTGAATATTGATTTTATGTAATATCAATTAAATATCAGAAAATATTATATTTCTTATAAAGCTACATTCATTTTTTTAACAAAGTTGCGTAAAGCTTTGAAAATTGTAAATACATTATGAAATTAATTATAATATTAAGATAATATTATGTATCAAATATCAAGAATAAAATAAATTTTGAAATTATAAATTTTTAAGTATATTTTAAGTAGAGTAAAAATATTATAAATTATGAATATTGTGATAATAAAGTTACTAAGTAAGATTAGTCACGTAAGAAAGATTACTTTTTCATAAAATTGTGTTTTAAACAATATAATAAGATAAATAAAATTCATTTTTACGGATTAGAAATTTCTATGTTAAATTTCCATTTCTATTTATTTTTATATATTAGTAATAAAAATTTATAAAATTATTATCAAGTTAACAATAATTTTTTAGATATATATTTCTGCTCTGCAAAAAATGATTTTTTATCTGTATCAAATGATAATATGTAAAATAACAATTTTATTTATAATTATATAATAATTAACTACATTTTGCAATTGAATTTGAATTTGAATTTGTTGAATTAATTTATTACAAATTACCATATAATTTTCTTTTAACAATTTATTATTAGTTACTATAAAAACTAGTATACTTTTTTTTATAAGAATAAATGTGTGTAATACTGACATAATAAATTGAATACATTACTTATTAGCTCTCTATTTTTACCTGATATATTCAAAATTTAAGAGTTTCAAAATCTGAATCATAAAAAAACGTAAATCTAATTTTACTATTGTAAATCTATAATAAAGCACTAATTGAATATTACAAATTATTGGCATTTTTTTAGATCAATTCAAGTGTATTTGCCATTCAAATGTACCGTATATACGAAGATAATTTACGAGCAAATAGATTTATCGACTTTTTCCTTCGCTTTGTAAAAGAATATCATAATGATTAAATAAAAAAAAGTGAAAAAAGATGTGTAATGTTGCAATATATAATTTTCTAGTTTTTATTCAATCAATTTTAATTGATATAATTGAATGGAGCAAAAACTTTGCTAGCACCTTTTTTTCTAATACTATTTTTGTAACAAGTTAAATTTTTAATTGATATTATTGTAGAATTTTTTCATACGTAGGATCAAAGTAGAATATTTTGGTTTAAAACCTGTATTCTGACATTGAAACAAGATTTCAAATATTTAATAATGTTACACACTAAAATCATTCAAATTTTTAAAAAATGTTATAAAAGTCCTTTTATCATTGATTATAATTTCAAACAAATAACTTTGTTTTTGTAGGATAAAAACAGGATCCTCGTCACCTTTATCTCTATCAATGATACAATATTTCAGATGCTTCAATGTCCTTTTTTAAATCTTAAAAGTTGTACACATGTGCATATACTGTATCCAATACCTTGACCGTCTTATCCTTTCCTTTATTTCACAGAAAAGTTGTTCTTGTTCTGCGAGATTAAATGAAGATTTTAACACTTATGTTTGCTTTTTCGTACGAATAATTCTACTAAATTAATATTGAAAATAATTTATCGTGTGTATTACAATCATAATTGATAGAATCGATTTTTCAATTTTTGGAAAGCTTCTTTTTAAATTTGCACAAAAGATTATTATAAGAATTATTAGAATGTTCATAGTAATCAATGAAAAATTATTGTTTCCGTATTTCTCTTCTGATAATTTATGTTTGTGTGGTTAGCTTATGAAAATGTTTTTTAGAAGTAAACGATTGATAAATCAGTATTAAAATTCTCTTAGAAAATGCATTAAAAAAGAAATAGAGAAACGTAAATTTTTATGCAAAAATGATTAGGTTACTTAACATAAAACAGTATAATCATAGAATCTACTTTTAAATTTTAATGATTTAATTATAGACTTTTAACAATTTCATAAAATTTAAACAAAATTTTCACGTACGATGTAAGGTAAAAAAATCTTTCTGAAGAATTTAAAAATCATATTATAATAATTGGATAATATATATCTCTCCTTATTTTATCTATTAATTTTTTTATATTAATTTGAATAACAACTCAATTATCTGTTAAGATAATTCAAATAAGTCAAATAAATTAAAGTTAAGAAGATAAATACATTAGTATTGCAGATTTACCTTTCTATCATTATTAAGTTACGAGCTTAGAATTTTACATTTTATTTAAAAATTACATATCGTTTATTAGATAGAATTAAATTTTAGCATTTTGTAATATATTTCTTGCTTCATAAAAGATCGATTTAATATGAAATAAAAAATCGAGCAACACAACATGAACAAAAACTTAATAATAAAAAATTAATCTTTTAAAATAAAATTTACGAAACGTGTAAAAGATGTAAACAATGCACAAAAATGAATTCAAAACAAATTAATTTTAATATTATCGTTAAATATATATATATTTTTTTAATATACATAATCTTATAATATATTTATCTTTAATATATATATAATTTTTCATTATCTGGTGACGAGAGCTGAGGTTGAAAAAAGTTTTTTAAATTTACGTATTTGTATTTCTAAAGATCGGAAAATTTTCTTGATAAAGTTTGCACAATAATTTTTCATTGATTTATTTTATCAACAATATTTGTATTTTTAATAATTAATTTATATTTTATTTTAAAGGGGGAAAATATATAGTATATTTCAGGAAAATTTATTTCATTAAACTTAATCATAATAATCGTCAGTTTTAGCATTAGCTAATTATTTTTTTCGATAAATAGAAAAGTCGTTGAAAATAATTGATTATTATAATCATCATTACACGTTTAATATTTATTCAGCAATTTCTGTTCAACCATTTTTAATTTCTCAATCACGAGCAAATTTTTCTCCAATTTCATCTTTTACATATCGCATTAAAAATCCGACGTCAAAGATCAAAAGGACCATCAAAAACGAAATCACGCAAAAGATTTTCGCGGTTTGTCCCAGTATTATTTCCACTTCCATTATTAACATTCGTGGAGACTTTGTTACATATGTGCTTCCGTGTGGCCTTGAAGATTTTGTTGATTCTTAGGATGACCGTTTTTGAGAATTAAGAAAAAGAAGAAGAAGCGAGAAAGATATAGAGGAAGAAAAAGAAAGAGAACGTATCGGGAGTAGTTGGCTTTAATGATCGATGAAGTGGGAGGCGAAGTATAAAAGTCGGAGACACACCAATGATGAGCAGAATCGTGTAGCAATGTCTCGGTTTCGGATAGTCTTCGGGCTTTTGGCCCTTCTCGCAGTGGCCCAAGGTATTTATCAGCCCTAATTGTTAACTTTGTTATCGCGAGCGCTTTCGATTTAGCTGAATTAAAGATAATTATTTAAATGGAAAATTATATTTCTTTTAAAATGGCGAGCAAAATTGTGAGTCTGAAATATGATTTTAGTGATTATTCTTACTTTAATTATCTACATATTATTAAGTGGTTGTGTAATCATACAATAAATACATTTAAATAAAATCTTATTCAATGTAAATATTCAACTATTACCAGTTTCAAAATAACATTTATGTTTTGAGTCTATTTAATTAATATGGATATATATTAACAATGTGGTAATACATTTTTTACGATATTGAGTATAAAATATTACGAATATTTCGTATTATTACTATCAGCATAATTTTCATAATATTCTTATTTAAGTTTTTTTATTTAAATATATTATGAAAAAATAATTCTGTATACGATTAGCGTCTTTTTTAAAATTAATATTGTTTAAATAAATACGAATATAAGATATTTATATTATTTTATAATTTTTTATATTAAACGTTTATAAAAATCTTAAATATAATTCTATACGGTATAAATTATGAGCACTTTATGCATTGTACAAAATGTTAATAGGCACTCTTTAAGATTATTTTGAAATATATTAAAATAATTTTATAATTATATGGTACAATGTTACATAGTTATACCATCAAAGTATTAAAAAATTCAAAATAAAACAATTACAAATAAATATGATTAAGTGGAATGTTATTAAATTTAATTATTTGTGTATCCTGTAACATAAAACTAAAATAAGTATAATCTTTCAAAATGCATTTATTGCGATCAAATTTCAACGGGAAACTAAAAATATACCTTTTTTATACGTTAAAAAATCAATCATACATTATCAAACTTACAACACTCGTAATATCAAACAAATTCACGGAACAAACGTTCACAAAACTGGAAACTAGTGCAAACTATAGATTCGTCTTTTTATCATATAAATTATATAGTGCGATTTCGATTTAGAAATCCAATCGGAATAATCTTAGAAAAAATTATAAGAAAGAGATAAAACAATTATTCTCTAACTTTACAGCCATTCAGGAGCGAAACAGACGTTACGCCGGTCCGGGTTACGGCGGCGGTGCAGCAGCTGCAAGTTCCTCTAGCAGTTCGTCTAGCTCGTCGGGTGGCTTCGGAGGCGGCACCCATACCAAGACAGACACTCATGCCACCGGAGGAGCGACCGCCGACGCCAAGGCCACGGCTTTAAGTGGCGGCGGTGGTTTCGTTTTCCAAGATGGCGAATACGGCGGTGGCGGTTCCGGGGGTTATAACGGCGGCGGTGGAGGTTCCGGGGGTTATAACGGTGGCGGTGGCGGAGGTTTCAATCACGGCGGGGGTGGAGGTGCTGGAAACTATGGGGGTGGTGGCTACAATGGTGGACTTACCGGTTACAATGGTGGCCATCAAGGAGGAGGTGGTGAGTTACCTTGATATTTATCTAACAAGTGCTTTATTTGTTTATCGAAGTTATAGAAAAAGTAAGTAGTAACTGTGAATAGTGATTTGATATCTTGAAATACCGAAAGAATTGAGTAAACTTCTAAAATTTAGATCAGATTTTGGACAGATTTTTAAAATTAATTATTAACTGTAATGGATAATGATTAAGTATTAATATTCATTTTAATATATATTTAAATATACGTAGGATCAAAATGAATGTCTGAAAATATTCATAGAATTTAGCCTAAATAATATAAACAATATTTTATATTAAAACATATAAAAATAATATCACGATAATTTATTAATAAAGTTTAATGGAGCAAATATAATAATATAATAACAACCTAACAACTATTTTAATACCGTTTAAATCCTTAAATTGAAATTTTTACTAAAATAAATTTTTGTCGTTACTTATTTGAAATTAACGATTTTTTAGTTATTAAAGAAATACCGTACTGTACATAGTACCTAATATTTATTCAACATAATGAATTATAGTACTTAAAATTTACGATAATTTTGTCGAAATTTAAGCATTACTTACCACAGCTACAAATATGTAACAGAATACGAATGTAATGCAAACAGTGATAATAAATTAAAACGAATTCGATAAAGATCTTTCGATTTGTATCAATTCATATTTACGATTCGTATTTCAATTTTGCATTGTCCATACAAAATTTTAATCAAAATCAAAACGAATGACCAAATAAACATCATAAAATACGCGTCTACAACAATTTAAAATCAATTCAAACTATTATCCATGTCGAACACGTCGAATACAAAGCGCATCGAAAAAAAATTCTGTTAAGACAAGGTTTTCATGTCCAGGGTTCAGTGGAGCTGGAGCCAGTGCCAACGCCAACGCCGCAGCTAACGCCAACGCCGGTTCCGGTGGTTTCGGACCCAATTATACACCAGGTCGTGGCGGAGCTGGTTACAGCGGTTTCAACAATGGCGGTCATAGCAGCGGTGGTCACAGCAGTGGATTCGAAGGCGGCCACTCTACCGGTTTTATCGACGGCGGTGGTCACGGTATTGGCCACGGCGCTGGATTCGAAGGCGGTCACGCGACTGGTCTGGTAGACGGTGGTATATCCCACGGTGGAGGTGGTTCCAACGGTGGTGGACATTCCATTGGTCTGATCCATTCTGCCGGATCTCACGGTGGTGGCGGCGGATACAACGGTGGATTCAGCGGTGGTCACGGAGGTGGTGGTGCCGGTGGATACGACAGTGGATTCGACGGTAGTCACAGTGGTGGAGGTGGATTCAACGGTGGCCACCAAGGCGGAGGTGGATTCATCGGTGGATCCGGAGCCGGTGGTCACGGTGGAGGTTTCAGTGGCGCCGGTGCATCCGCGAACGCTAACGCTGCTGCATCAGCTGGTGCCGGTGGTGGTGCCGGTGGCGGCGGCGGTGGTTACGGAGGTCACGGAGGCGGTGGTTACTCCGGTATTAACGGGGGTGGCTATGGCGGTCAAGGTGGATACGGTGGAGGTGGGCAAGGTGGATACGGGGGTGGCAGTCTCGGAGGTGGTTACGGTGGTGGCAATTCCGGTGCCTCGGCTACCGCGAATGCAGTCGCCACCGCCGGAGCAAGTGCCGGTGCCGTTGGCAGTGGCGGTAGCGGTGGTCTCGGAGGTGGATATCCAGGTGTGTATAATAGAGGATTTGGTCGAAAAGATAGTTCAATGTTTCTATGCTATTTTAGATAGTTATACTGTTTCGTATTTGTATCGAAAAAATTAGGAATGGTAGTAGATAGTTTAGATTCTCTAAAACTATTAAGAATAAAAATAATAACGATATAATTTGATAGAAAAGAATATTTCAAATGTATTATTATTTTCGATCATTTTTTTAATATAATTAATTTTTGTTATTTTCATTTTCTTATCGTAGTATTATTCTTTCCATTTTAGTAAAATATTTCGTTAAAAATATTTTTTGAGTTCGTATTCCCATTTTTTTTTTTATTATCATCAATAACTTTATAGCAATATCGAGTATCTGTAACGTAGATAATAGAAAATATCTTTCAAACGAGCTAAGCGCAAACTTTGAATATAATTGGATTAATTACACAGGAGGTTTTGGAAGTGGCGGATACAACAATGGAGGAGGATTTGGCGGTGGTTTCGGTGGAAGCGGAGCAAATGCTAATGCAAATTCCAACGCGAATGCTGGAGGTGGTGGTTATGGTCACGGTCTTAGGTAAGGATAAATACATTTAAATTTAAATTATATTTCAAGTAAATATTATTAAATATATGATCATAAAGTAAAATATTACCCAATTTACTTCGTATTGATGTTCGAAGGAATTAAAACAATCGTTTATGGGTTAATATATTAGACGATACATTTATTTATTATCGACTCGAGATAGATTTAAATTAATGAATAAAATAACGGGCAAAAAGGAAACTTATTAGATAATTATAGTTAAAAGTGCGTAATATTTTATTACCTAATATTTATTACCTAATTTTATTTATTATTTAGCATATCGTAATAGCTATCAAAGGTTATTCTGACTATGCTGAGTATTAATTAGTTAGGCTTTTATCAGAAAATTGATAAACAATGCAAAATCGTTATTACTGTACATAAAAGCTTAATCTAATATGGGAACTGATTATCGGTACGAGGTCGTCTTCTTCGTTAACTTCCATTTGTATGGTCAGCAATTTTTCATTTCCATTACTCTAGGATGTCCTTGATATATCCGGGAAGAAACTTTATCACGTACTACGATTTTAACGTTGATGCGTGTAATTAAGCTGACACCAAGACGCGCTTTTTCTTTTTTTTTTTATTGGATTGTTGTTCTGAAAAGTTTATATTACGTGTCGGAAGTTTACGCTAATTGATTACGTTAAGCGTTCGAAGCTATTGTTGTGTTAAATATGCTAATAGTGTACGAATAATTTTTAGTTATTTTAATGAAACCCTGATTTCCTATCTCCAACCTTTCTGAACATTATTCCACATTAAGCTGTACGTATCGAATTAAAAAATTCAAATATTTGTAAATAAAATTTAAATTATCGAAATTCTTTGATTACCTTAAATTTATTACAAAAATTTTCATCCAAAAGATAATTACTAGGCTTAATATCAAAGAAAATATAAAGCTTGAATATTTTTATAAAATCATTACAGATGATAAGCATGTATTTTGTATTTATTAAAAACTTGTCCTTAAAGTTACCGCATAAATATTTATCTAATCCTTATTTTAATATTCAAATGCATTGATTCTGTTATTAATTCATGGTAAAGCATAATAAGAAAATAATATGAAATAACCTTAACGATCGACGGTCTTTAGAATAAACAACTTATTAATAAATATCAATTATTATAATTTCAGCTTTGGCACTCGTATAAACGCCGATGATGAGAAGGAAGTCAAGGAAAAAGGAACCGTTGACAAAGCCCAGGGCGTTTTTAGTAGTAGTAGTTCTAAAATTGATTCAACGGGTAAAGGAACATACGAAATTTCAGCGGGAAAAATCCCAGCGTAAAGTTCAAATAACTTTGAAAAAATTTTTTTTTAAATTGTTAAGTCATATTGAGAAAGAAAAAAATATTCGAAGTACATTATTTTGTGATCATTCGACGTTTTTTTCTTTCTTATTAATCGCGCTTTTCATTTTTTCTATAAAAACATAAATTAAGAAAACGCACGATTTTGTTATAAAGACATAGAAAAAAAAAAGCTGATAAAATGATAAAATACTTTTTAAGCACAAAATCTGTATATGTAAATGTATAAAACTCAAGTTAAAAATTATAATTATTTATAACGAAATGTTAGCAGTATCGAAGATTTCTTCGCAAATAGAATATTGTACAGCTGCGGGAAAAAAGTATGTAATAACCGGCCATGATAAAGATTTTTGTTTATTGTACATCGAATGTGTTCGTGTGCATCGTGAGAAAAAATTGAGAACGAGGTCATGTGTATGTTTCGTTTCTATCTTATTTAATTCGAGCTCTTGACATTTGCAAATCGATTCTCTCACGCTCATTGAATACTCAAAGTCTATAAATGATTCGCATTGTGATATTAATAAACGTCGATGACATTGAAAATCTAGAAGTAATCTTTATCTTTCATGTACCTGTTAGTATTATTTTTACCTAATCCCTCATCTCGTTACGGAATAAGTCATTTTTTAGTTATATGCTAATGTATTAATATTATTTTCTTCATTATACTATTTTTCTAAGATTTGATACTTAAGAATTTTCATAATTTCTTACCACTTATATTTTTTTTATCGTTGATGTAATTTTACAATATTTTAATTTTGCTGTTATAATAACTTAATGCATCTATTTAAATAAGTTATTTTTTATACATAATAACCTTTTTTAATATAACATTATTCATAATATCGATAAGCTCATATTTTTCCTTTATATTTTTAATCGATTCATCTTATTTATTCATATTTTCTAAGGTACGTTTAATAATTTGCTATTTCTTTAATTAATAACGTTGCAGATATTTTAAATAAAAAATATATTCAAATTATAAATAATTTTATTTTTATTTTAATATTTAAAATTGATCGGTAAATTAAATTTAAATTAAAAAGTTATCATCATAATTTGAGAATTTTGGATGTTAAAAAGATCAAATTTATATATTCAGATTGCAAATTTTTATTTAAATAATAATTTAATAATCTAAAGTAATTATAATTAACCCGATCTCCCATTACTATAAAATAATTTTTAGTACGTATAAAATTATACTTTTAATTGAAAAATCGTTGTTTTTTACTCAATTTCCCTATTGCATTATTTAAAATTGATTTTATATTTATCTTGATAGTTTTATTTATTAATAACTTGTTAAAAATTAAAAATTAAAAATTTTTATTATTAAAATAAAAATAATTGATTTATAATAAAAAATATTGAACGTACTCATTTGATTCTATCCATTTATTAATCATTTACAGTAGCTAAAAATATCCAAACAAAATAAAAAAAACAAAATACAATTAAATCTGGTATTTATAAACTGTTTATTAAGAATAAATTCAAACAGCGTAAACTTACGCAATTAAAATAACAAATTAATGGGTGACTGATAACAATAAAGTTTTAAATAAAAATAGAAAAAATAAACCAACAAAGGTCAAGGATAATCAATTTAAATTTTGCCTATGACAAGTTATCGCTTAATTGTGTAATGGGAAATATATCAATGACGACATTATTATTACATTCTGTTAGTATGTGTGATAAAAAAACACAAAAAATCTGCTCTTTGGACAAAATACGAAATATTTGAAATATAATATTAGAAGAAAGAGTATTAAAAATTGTAAAGCAAATTTTAAATCTTATTGAAAATTTGATTTTATTTTAGTGCAATTGTAAAATGTACATTTTTTGGGTAGAAATTTAGATTATTTGCTAAGAAAATACTATTTTTTAAAAAAACGTGGATATAGTAATAAATAAAATAATAGTAAACTAAAATGTTTTCTTAAATAAAAATTTAATTTCATATTGGTATAATATATATATTTAATTAATTTAAAAATACTTTAGATGACTATATTCAAATTTTTTCTTACAAATTGGATCTATTACACACTTATTTAATGTTTTATGTCATTTCTGTTTAAAGAATTTATGTGGAAAATATTGATATTTCATTTTTATAACATTACAGAATCTTGTAACTTTTTTATCGTTGTATTTAATATATAGATAATTCTACATAAGATATTTGTATTATAACGTGTACGCTATGATGAATTTTTTATTTGCACAATTCATTATGTTTCTTTTTCACATTCATCTTATATACGATTTATTACATTTTTATTCATATTAAATTATAATATCTTTAGACAATTTCTAAATATAATATTTCTGAATATAAGTATGCAAGTCTCATATATTTTACTCAAATACAAAAAATGGATTTATTTTTTATTTTAGATCAATTTATATAACCACGAAATAAAAAATCATTAGCATCATAACTAAAATGAATAATCTTTATTTTTTAAATTTGAACTATATATTACTACTTTATCATTAATTTTATCTCTTTATATGTAACCACAAATGTGCATTATTAAAAGATTTCAATTTGAAAAACAGCGAAACAAGTATTGCAGTATTATACAAATGTCTTGTGTACATAACTAAACAAGAAATGAATATATTCCGTTTAGCATTTAGCTACTTATTATTTACCAATTGCTCTATACGCTGTATTTGCGCGTCAATGAGTTTCCAGCGACGAAAAAATAAATGTAATTTAGCAACTCATCGACAAATTATCAGTATTCAAAATCATACTCTAGGTAGATAACAATCAAAAACTCGAGAAGGTCGACATGCGCATCGAAGGAGTCGAAGACGTTGAGATGAGGTTTTAAATTTATTTCGCGCGAAGCGTTGATGAATAATGCATGAATTTTGTACAGTGAGTCTAGCCTTTTGTGTGCGAGATTAAATGAGGATTTGTGAAGAGGACATTCGAATGCTTTAGCACTTTTATTTCATTTTGAAATGAATACATTTTGAAAAGCAAATTTCTTTGTACTTCTGAGGTATAAAAGAGCAAGTGTCCATTCACCTTTATTCGGAAGACTGTAAAGATTGACCGAGCACATTTTAAGTTTCAGTTCTTGTAACTCTTTGGATTCAAAGAAGTAGTATGGTTAAAATTATCAATGAGTTGATAACTGAAAATACTATCATTTCATACTCAATCGGTTGGAATATAGCAAATATTATTAATATCGATAATATATAAAATTGTTTGTACAAATTTCTTATATAAATTACATATTTCTTTTTAAAAATTTTGGTTTAAATATATCTTTACTTTAGCAATGAATCACTAATTTACACAATAAACGTTTTTCTAGAATATTGTTGTAACGATATTTTTATATTTTTTTTAATATTTGAGTAAAGCTAATTAGTGAATACGATTTTAATTCAAATTTTATAGATTATGTTTTTTCAGGTATCAGTTAATATATATGATATGTCAATATTTTTGTAATATAGTTAATATTTTTAAATTAGAAATAAACAAAATTTTCAGGTTTCATCTATTGCGATATTTTTTTTATTTAAAAAAATGAATATTAATGAAGTACAATACATATTCGATTATAGCTCTAAAATTTATTCAAAAACTTTTCGATTATTATTTTTATATTTTATTTATATTAGATTTTAAGAAAATCTTCTTTCATTTGAAACTATTAATGTCTCAATTTCTTAAGTGTACTTGTGTTAACTTTCGTCGAAAGCAAAAGCTAACTCAAGTTTAAGAAACAAATCGTTAATACAAATAATATCGAATTACGTTTTCACATCTATAAAAAGTGATTTTACTTATTTCAAATATTTTGAGATAATTTTTAAGATTTTTAAAATTTATCATTTATCAGTAGGTTATTTACTATCTCCAATAAATATTTTAAAAAAATATATAAGAGTACCGAACGCGTTATATGATTTAGATTGTAATTGTTAAATTAAAATAAAAAGAAAAATTTTATATTGTATAAACTACATTTACCGTAAATCATTTCCGTGACAAAAAGATGTTATTAAAAGATCTACATAGCAATTCTGTAGTTCTGTAATATACGAACACAAGCAGCATGAAAATTAGCAAACAAACGGCTCATGGTATTATAATGAAATATCAAGCTAACATTATAAAATTTAAAATCATTTCAAGTCTAGGATTGAGAAATAAAATTACATAAAAGTCTCGCATTTCAAATAAACTTTTATTTTTCTGAACAAAAAGAACAAATTTAATACTGATTCATAGATTACACAATTCGAAATGTATATCGTGCCGAGTAACACATTGTTCTTTGTTATCGATATAATCAATATCCTTACTTAGATCGGTAAATATTCATACCTGATACAAATCAGTAAGGACGAGTGTAAACCAACTCATTTCGTTCACTTGGTCATTTGTACTTAAAATAATTGTTCCTTCATTGCTCTAAAGTATTCCTTTAAACACACGTCCCTTTAAGTATCAATCTCGGTAAAAAAAAGAACGCAACAATATATCGAATGCAACGATGCATCCCAATAGAAAAGTTTTTAGCAAAGGCAGACGTGCGAATGTTCATTCATTGAAAATGATGCTATCGACGCCTTTAACAATAGCGCCAACAACGTCAAGCTTCTTGGAGTTGTATCCACCGGCATTACGATATAACCAAGGCTGTCGTTGGGGGTAATCGTAGTTATTCGCGTAAAGACCATCGTAAGGTGAGCCTGGGTATCGAGATCCAGGATACCGAGAACCACCGCCTGCAGTTGCAGTCGAGGCTGCGGATGAGGCACCAACACCTGTACAAGAATAATTTTTAAATGTAAAAGTCGGTTAAGTTATATTAAAATCGCAATTATATATTTGTAAATGATGTAGAACAGATTGGGCATTAAAATTTTAATTATGAAAACGCCTCGTTTAAAATCAATCGTGTTCGTAATATAATGACGTTTAACGCAATTAATTTAAGTTTGACTACGTGAATCTTTTTTATATTCGTTTTAAGAGACTTGGATTAGTGTTCATATATTTATTATATGAATTTATACTTGAAATTTAAAAACATTATTATACTTTTTTATATTTTCTATATAAAGGTTTAATAATACTAAATGTTATCTTTTAACACAAAAAACTTTTCAAATCAATAGATTTTATATTTTTTTTATAATATTTATAAAAAGTTTGAATAATGTGATCATGAATAAATCTATCGAATTAACTTTTTATTAAAAAAAAAGTAATACAATATTTACTCGCTGATCAAAAAATTTAAAACTATTATATCTTAAAAATTTTTAACTACAATATAATATAAGTTTAAAATTCGTTCAAATTATTTGATTCATATTAGCAACAATTATAATTAAAAAATTGAAAAGTGAATTAAATGCATTTTATAAAATGTTTATAAAGTCTTATATATTCGAACGATAGTCAAGTATTTATTTATTTAAAAATTTATAATCTATATATTTATATCTATATAATTTATGAAAATAAAAATTTATAGAGATAAATAAACAACTTCATAAAAGTATAAAATATGTAATTATTGAATTATATGTACAGAATGTTAATTTTATCTAAAGATGTTGATGTAGTAAGATTATTGGTATTTCTAATTTTTACGATGATTCATGGAATTTTCTAAGAAAAAAGATTTCTAACGTTAAATATCAACGCAATCAAAATAATAATACCTGATAAGTTCATACTTTAATTAAAAGTTCTGACCAATACAGTTATAAAGATTAATATTTTTAGTATCTAATTATATACTTAGTAAGTTTGTGACTAAGACTTATTATAAGTAAAACTGCTATTATCTAATTAAAAATAACTAATTTAATTACAAATTCATATATGAAGTAGTTTTTATTAAACAATATTAAGATTAAATTAAAATAATTTCGATATTTAAAAAATTAGAACTGTTCATTGACCTAAGTTTAACAAGTATTTTAACACGTTTTTAATTACATAGTTGACAATTATTTTCCACTTAAATTATTATAACGAGATAAAAGCATACTCCCAGTTTGAAATTTAAATTAAATACGAATCAATTTCTAGCAAAATTAGACATTTTATCGCTTTTTAAATTTTATGACCTATTTCGTAAAATATACAGTCTACATCATCGACAGCAATTTATATCCATATTGAACTTCGTAAAAGAACATAATTTTACATAATCAATAACACCGTAACAACATTTTCATCGTCTCATCGATCAAAATCGCGCCAACCTCAAAGCCAATAAAAACCCACAGCTCGAAAACAATCCTTACCATTCGGCGAAGCACCAGCAGCTGCAGCCGCGGCTGCTGCGCTAGCCACGGGGACTCCGTTGACGAGGCTCGTCCCTGCGGATGCTGCAGCTGCAGCCGCACTAGCTCCACCGTTTCCACCGTAAGAGCCACCGCCTTGGCTCTGGGCACTCGATTGGGCGTTGGCTTGAGAGTGACCGCCCTGGGATGGATAGGGATTGTAGTTGTCGTAGTTGTTGTAATTGTTATAGTTGTTATAGTTGTTGTAGTTGTTGTTGTAATTGTCATAGGGTCTTACTGGTCTGTTGTACTCAAAATCGAATCTAGAAAGAAAATATTCGTTACTCGGTTGTTGGATATAAATTTATATTAAAGTAGAGATGTCAAATTTAGTTACGCTTCGCAAGAAAATGTTGTCAAACTTGTTTTATTTTTTTACGAAGATGAGAAAAATCTTTTAACAAGTATAAGTTAAGTGTCGTTAAATTTAACGATTCACGTTCATGTTCGCGTATACCTTTTGCAGTAACCAATAACAGCGATCGATAATACAAAGAAGCAATACAAGTTGCCCGCATTATTTAAGAGTTAGGTGCGATCGCTTACCCTTGGTTAGGATATCTGCTGGGAAAATTCTGAGAGGCGTAACCATCGTAATCGTCGTCCTCGTATTCGGAAAGTGGCGACCCGTTGACATTGGCATTAGCGTTGGCGTTGGCGTTAGAATGCGAATTACCAAAACCATCGGAAAAAGCACCGCTACTAGCTTGAGCCTTGGTTTCGGCTTGACCCGGGAAACGAAAACCTCTTCCGTGTACTTATATAAAAAGAAATCGATAATTCTTATTTAGTTATTGTAGAATTTTTTATTGTTACGGATACCGTTAATTAACTTTTTTGTTTTCAAAGAATTTTCGTAATCAACATATTATAATTGTTGCTTTCACGATAATTTTTAGAAAAAAATTATTAAATTTAATATATATATTAGAATAACTATTACATCTTATATTTTTAACTCTTAAAATAACGAAAACATAAAATGCTTAATGATAAAAATAATTAATCGATTGCTCACCTACTTCCTGTTTAATTCTAATTGTACTGTTGTTAATTAAGAAGTAATTTGTTTGCACATTTGACAATGAACATTAAAAAGTATAACCAATCATAATTTGTTCGATTACATAGAAAATTGATGCATTTAAACAATTTAGTTTGAAAATATTTGTGAATTCTTTGAATATCTAACGGTATTTATTAAAGTATAACTTTAATATCTAACGGTAAATATATTAACCGTATTTGCTCAATATTTTTTAAAATCTAAATTAAAATGTAAATTTTATAAGGTACACCGAACAAAGAAAACTTTAACATTTCTCAAGCTCTACTTAAAAATGGATTTGTCATCCAAATTCATGATCTTCCGAGTAATCCGTAAATCAGTAGTAAAAGCCTGACAATAAGAAAAACTTACCAACCGAAGCGCCAATTAGACAACAAAAAATCAACGTCCACTCCATTTTCAATTACTAATGTATGTACGATCCTCTCGTTCAGCGTCGAACTTCTTACTTCCGATGATCACAGCGGTAATACCAATTAGAGGAACTTCGAATCCTAGACTCGCTCGAACCTCTTTCTTCGCCGAGAAGAGACTCGGTGTCGTTCCTTCGAGAAATCCCGTGAACGCGTTGACAGGTTTAACGAGCGACTGACCGGTTATCGAAATATTCCCCCACCTTTATACGCTCGTCGCCTCGGAGTTATTCTTCTCTAATAAGCGCGTGTACAGAGAAATTTGAAGTGAGCGATTGAGTTGGCCAAGAAACCCGAGTGGAGATTTTCGGGCAAGGTCGGACTTTCCGAGGCGAGGTTACCGGAGCTGACGTAACCGGGTTTCGCTTTTTTCTCCTTCTCCGTAAGTCGCGGTCCTTGCCCGTAGGCCTTTGGAATTCCCTGGTGTCTTTCTGTTTTCGCGGAGATAACCAACGTGCGTATACTTCTTGGAAGCGTAGGAGCTTTGGCTTACCGGCACCATAAGTTGACGTACTCATCTTGCCTTGGCCCAACTGCCTCAACTTTTTCAAAGTATCGATTTAAATATTCATTGCTAAAATGGGATTCACCACACTTCGATTATGTAAATTCGGTGTTTTGTTATTAGTGTAGTGTTTTTTTCTTTTCTAATTTTAACATCTTTTTTTATAAATTATTTAACTGGATACTTCAGCGAGTAACAATAGTTAGCAAAACACTGATATTTATATTAAAAATTTTGAATAATAAAGTACTAAGCAGAAACTATTACTTTTAAAAACATTTTTTTCCGAGTTCAATGGTCGACTACAGTTATATAATCATACAATTGAATTAACTAAATGACTTCAAATTTTTTGTGTTATTATTAATTATTCTTATTTGTTAAACATAATCATTTAATACATTTAATACAATTTGAAAACTGAAATAGTTTCTTACAGAATAATAGTTTCTTATTCTAAGATAAATTTTACCTTTTTAATTTTTCTATCACGAAGTTGCTATTTATTATAAATACAAATCAATTGGTTGATAAAAGTATTTATAGTAAAGTAAAAAATTTCCATCAACATATACATTCACATGTAAATTAAGGTCTAGTTAATATAAAAAAATCATACTATATATTAATTACATTTAAAATTTATGTATCAAAAATACTCTTTAACAATACTCTAATTTAAAATTAATAAGTAATACGTTTTGTTTGATCCACGTATTAATTACGCATCGCACAATATCGAAAGTAATAAAATTGATTTGTTTTACATATTTCCGATTAATAAATATGAACGAATAAAATTTTAGAAAAATAAATCAATAAAAATATATTGTAAATTAAAAAAAAATTCAATAAAATTTATTGTACATTATATGCTAGATATTTTATATAATAACTTTTTGTGAGATTATAAATAAGATTCAAAAACTCTGTACAAAGTTTAAAAAATCTAGTCTATAAATAAATATATATATATAATAAAGATTAGTATTATAAAAAAAATTAATTTTTTTAAACTGGAATTTTTGTTCTGCAATAATGTATATAGATACTAACTGAATTGAGTAAATATGAATATTTTTCGTTATTTAAAACTTAGAAAAAATGTTTGAAAAATGATAGATTATTTTAACTGAAGATCCTCTTGAAAATATCTATCGCTTAAACTTTACAGAAGTCCAATATAACCCTGAATATATATACTTTCTCTTCAATTTGAATATGTTTAAAAATAATTCAATATTTCTTATACTTAGAAAGATTAATATTAATGTTCTTAAGTAACAGAATATACTAGTACTTGTAAATATTTAATAATCTATAGTTCAGTTGTGTTTCAAAAATTTTATTCTATCACATTTAATTTTATTTAAAATTTAAATGTAGTAAGACATTAAATCTTACATTCTGATCTTATGCTGTTAATATAATTTTGTGAATATATTTTTAACGAAACAATTGTAGACAGTTAATTAATATCGAATTTATGAGTCTTTAATCTTTGTCTTTTGAAAATATATTTCTTTAATAATATTAATTTTCCTATTTATTGTATCATATGTATATAATTCAAAAGTTATAAATCATAAATTGAAGATAACAATTATAGTATTCATTAATTTGTACTAGCTCTTATTATTTTTATTTTTTTCTAATAATATTATATATATTAGAGTGTTTATATTAATTTAAAATTAAATTATATAATAAAAAAATAATATCGAGTAATTTTATTAAATTGTAATAATGCAAGATTTTTTATTTTTTTTTTATTTAATTACATTCATATTCGTATCCTGAATTTATAGATGTCATCAACTAGTAATTTATCTTTGGTATCCAAGATCTAAACATATATAAGAAAACATTTTTTTTAATTTTTAAGGTAATTTAAATCGTTTATATTATTTATTATCAATTAATCCTTTCAAATATAAAATTAACTATTAAATTTAAAATTGATTTATGGAATCAAATTCAAAAATTTTAATCGAACGATATTTATTTTATTTTATCCCCTGAAGCTCTGTATAGTTATTAATTTCAATTATCAGTAATTTTATTTTCTTATGATACTCTACTAATTATAAAATTTTTAAATGCCTTATTTATAAATAAATGCTATAATTTACTTAATATTGATAACAAATAAATATTGTACAACAAAATAAATACTGTCCATAATACACCATAAAAATATATTTAAAATAGTGATTATTAAAAATTATTTAAGTAATAGATAATGATTGTTATTATACTCACATATACTAAAATTTTATAAAAAATGTATTTATAAAAACCAAGAATTTATCACGAATAAAAAGTTTAGGAAGTTTTACATATTTAATCATTCGATAGACACTCGATCAATCAATAAAATAAAATTTGTGTATCAAATAAACATTGCATATATAAATATAGAATGTATATTCAGCAATGTAAAAAATCTTATATGATTTAATTTTATTTAAATATATTAAATTGGATAAGATTTTTAAATGAAAAATCTTATAAAATTATATTTTTTATATTGATTTACTTCTATAGTGTTGATAAGATCCATCTCGATCTGAATATTCTCGACGATAACCTCGATCGTAGTCTCTCTCATAATTTCTTCGTCCGTAATCTCTTTCATAATTTCTTCCATAGTTGCCTCTATCATAATTTCTTCCATAGTTACCTCCATCATAATTTCTTCTGCCATAACCTCTGTCATAGTTCCTTCTTCCATAATCTTGAATTGCCGTATCATATGGAGAAAATGTTAAAGCTAAAGTAAATATGTGTATGATATATTTATTTTTTACTTTATTAGATGATTTTTTTAAAAGAGTTTTTAATAACTTTAAAAACATTTTCATTTTTAACTATATATTAACTTATGTCCTCAAATGTATAAAAATATATTAAAAATTAAAAATTTTATGATTATTTGGTATATTTTAGATTCTTAGAAATCATTGTAATTATATATATATATATATAATTAATAGACTTGAATCAATTTAAAGTTGAAATATTATAATTAACAATAAATATTATTTTAATATCAGTGCGTTATTTATCTTTTTATCTTAATCTAGTATGAACTTTTTAATATTAATTTTAGATAAAATTTTAAGTAAAAATAATTTTCAATTGTTTAATCATAAAATAAAATATAAATTACTTACCAAATTGAGCTTGACAAATGCTGAAGAAAAGTATTAGAGCAAAAAACAATGAAAGAAGTGAATTCATTTTTTTAACTTTCAATAAAACTTCTTTTGCAGTAAAAAGTCAACTAACAATATTTTTCTGCTACTCAGTTCTTTTTATATGAATGTATACCAGCTAAGAAATTTATCATTATCATTATTAAAATAATATAAACATTTTTAAGAGTTATAAATTTCCTGGATATATAATTACAGAATCTAAATTATGATTAATAATTTGAATTAAATTACCGTAAATACATCTAATAAGCTCTTGGAAGATGTTTGTATACTTCCAACTTGTATATCCTCTTTAGTAGTGTATTTAAAAACTTTCAATATATATTTATATACATAAAAAATTCTACAAATTTTTAATTTAAAAATATGAATTTTAATTCATATTATTGTCATATCTCCAGTTATTTTGTCTCGGTTTTAGGAGAACCTCTATTAATTTTAAGTTGTCAACTTCTTCAATTCGAAAATCGAGGCTGCTATAATCATTCATGAAACCGATTACATCTATATTCTATAATGAGAATCGACAAATTTTGTTAATTTTTTCGTTAGATAGTAAATATCGAACATATCGTACGAAATTAAATATAAATTTTCATACTTCCTGTGATATAGAAGCATCAATAAATTAAAATTTTCGAAATATGTTTTATTTATTTGATTTAGTTAAATTAAAAAATATATTGGACATCAAATGACTATTAGAATAAAAACAGTGGAATTATCAGCCAGAAATCTACAAAATATTATGAGTATAAAATTATAATAAAATCAGCTTTTGATTATTTTTTATTTGCGTAATTTTAAAGAGTTTAAAATTAGTGTACAGAGGTATTTTTAACTTTTACAAATATAACTAATAGTAAAATTACATACCTTTTCAGAATAGGTCATCAGAGAAAATTAATTTTTATACGAGAATTCTTAAAAGTCATATAAACAGGTAAATGTGCAAATATAATATTATACCTTTGAAAGAATTACTCTTACTGTATCGTAACAATTGAAGGCATGATACGTATTTTATTGTATTAAAATTATATAGTAAGAAATAATTAGGTATATCATTATTACAACGTACAATTAAAATTAAAAGTAATAATTTTTATTTTCTTAATGATTTTTAGATCATTAGTAGTAACGCTGACCTTCAATTCTAATTTAATCTTAAAATTTTAATAAACTGATAAATAAAAAATGAAATTTTTTTTAATGTAAATAATAAAAAAATTTTCATTAATCGACTTTACATGTAATATTTTAGAGCAAATTGTTACTAAATATATTTTATTTTAATACATACACAGTAGGAAATAGAAAATTAATAATACGATAATAGAGTGCAAAATTTTTTTTATTTATATTTGTTTACGAATAATTGTCTCATAATACAAATGTGCTAAAATTATAAATGTCTTAGGCGGGAATTTCATAATTAGGACCTACAAATATAAAAAATTTTATTCGTATATCTTTTAAATATGCTTATAATATTTATAAAAAATAAAAATTACGATAAATATAAGTAAGTGTTTTATATTGTATTCTTAGTATTATCGGTCTTTATAATTGATAAAATTGTATTAATATAAAATTTAATGTATATCATATTACATTATATTGATAAATTTGATATTAGAAAAGAAATATTTATATAAATTTATACATTAATAATATCTATATACATATCTTAATAAACTTTATCAAAGTTACTTGAAATTATAGGAGTAAATATAAATATAAAGTGTTATGTGAATATTTAAGAAAAAATTTAATTTTTCCTTTTAGTCTATTTTATAAAAGTATTTAAAGATTCAATATTTGTTTATATATAATAATAATTATTATTATATTTATACCTCTTCTCTTTCCTTGGTCATAACTTCCTCCACCATACATTTCTCGAATTTGTTCATGATTTGGTAGATTTAAATCGTCTATAGAAATTTCAGAATTATATAAATAAAATTAGAAATATTTCTATTACAATTAACTTTATATAAAAAATATTTAAAATTAAAAGACATATATAATAAATAACTATTTCACAAAAGTATTATTAAAGTAATTTATTCAGAGGAAATAATGGATTTGGTAGACACATGTATTTTTATTCATTAATTTATAAAAATTTATGGTTTTAAAAATATTCCTTTTTATGAAATATACAGGAACAAAAGTTTTTATTCTATGTTAACTCTTGAAATTATAACTTAGTGTTCTCGGCATGACTAATGCAAAATACTGGTATTAAACCTATAATTAGAAGATCCAACAGCTTCATGATAGCTTTTGTTTATATTTTTTATGAAGTAGGATATCTTACAATGAAACATTGAATAAGTAAACTATCGGTCCCTTCCTTTATACGTATCATAAAAATCAAATAATTAACGGGTATCCGTCAATATAAATATTTGCATAAATTTGCAATTTGTTACAACTCGTATTAAAGTTTTCTTTGTATACGTTTTCACACTCGATATTCAGTTTTTTAATTGAAATAATAAAATTAATATAAGTATATTTATTCTATTCTTCAAATTGGAGTTTTGAGTTTTAAATACTTAATTTTATTTTTAAATATTTGAATGATTTATATTATAAATTGATACATATAATGCAAATAATAATCATAATATTTAAAATTACTTTTTTAATAAATACACAATATTAATGAAAATATAATATTTATTTACTTGACTTTATGCAATTATTTATTAATTTATACATTTCTAGTAATATTTTAATAATATTTACATGGACAATTTAATAAAAGAAATATCGATAATATATCGCTACTTAAATATAAACATTTGTATATAAATATATATAAATTGACAAAATTTGAGTTTCTAAATTATTATATTATTTATTACTATCTTTTTATAAAAAGTTTTTTACGATATTTTTCTGTTTTTTTATATTAATATTCAATATCTTTTAAAGATATTTGGAACAGTTTATTTTTATATTGATTTGATATGAAAGTGTGTTGTAAGATATAACTTATGTAATGAGTTAAAATTAGAGATCAAAGTATTATTAAATGTAATAATACGTTATTAAATATAAATATAATAACATTTTCAGTCTGTAACCGATGGATACAACTCTAAACTTTATAAATTTTTTTATACACATGTAATTATAAATTATAAAAAACTTAACTATCAATTATTTGTATATTATATAAATTTATTACGAATGTAAATAAAAAAGAAAAGACAAATTTGTAGAAAAATTATCTTATTATATATTACTTCCAGTATTATTAATATTTTTATTTATAATATTATTATAAAGAGAAAATGAAATTGTAACGTTATTACAATTTTACATAAGAATATATATACATATAATTTACAAATGCGTAAATTTTGTTTCCTTATTTTAAAACTAATTCAAGCAATAATTTTTTATCTATCTATTTAAATAATAAATGTTTACGTTGTTACCGTAATATTCTTGTCTACGGTATTTTTGAAATTCAGGTTGTCTATATTCAGGTTGTCCATATTCATCATTCTTGTCATTTTCAGAATTCGATTGAATTTTTATATTTTCTTCTGAAATGGTTCGAGATAATTTATACATCAAATTTACTTAATATTATTTTTACTGATAATTTAAATGCTTATTTCAAGATTCAAATTTACCTATTGAAGTATTATTAATTTATGAATAATATAGGAACTCGAATGTTTACATATTTAGAGTAAACATTGCATATTTAAGCGACTTAAAATTATTTTTTAATTTTTTTTATCGGTAAATATAATTTACATTGTACAAAATATTCTCTATTATTAAGTATGAGTGTGATAAAAGCGATTACTTATAATTAATATATCAAATTATAACTTACGGCTTTCAACTTGAGTAATATAAAATAAAACTACTGAAAATATAATTAATTTACTCAAAAACATTCTAAAAGTTTTAATGAAATGTTATGTCAAGTAACTGCACTATAATATTTATCAGTTCTTTTATACGTATCGCAGCTAACCAAACAATCAATGATGAAACATCAGTTACATGAAGTTATAACTTTGTGAAAAATAAAATTAAAGTTTTCCTTGTATGCTCTCATAATCAATATCATATTGATTAATAATTATTAATACAACGGAATAACGTAAACTAATGCGATCAATTTTTGAAAAAAAGTTTGCGTTATCATCTTTATTAAAAAATTTATATATTTGACTATAATATTAATAATAATAATTTCAAAATAAATAACCATTATTATTACTGTAAAATATCGGCTGACGATTAATAAAATAAGAAAAAGTAATTAAAAACGATTTATATATATAAGTTTTTGTATATAAGATATAAATTATTTTATAATGTTACTGAAATTATTTATAATCCATATTTTTCAGATCTTAAAGATTGCTACATCAACTTACGAACGTGACTACGAAAACTATAATAAATATGAATCAATGAATGACTAATATAAAAAATGTAGTTTGTATTTGATAAATTTTTTAAGTACTTTTATATTTTTCCATAAAATATATACAATCTTACGACGATAATATCAAAATATTCCTTGAAGTATCGGTGATTTTGATTTTTAAAATAGAAAAAAATTTACTCTATAAAAATAGATAATAGTAACTTCCTTGTTAAAATATATTTGAATAAATTACGAAGTTTGTTACAGACTGAAAATTGAAAATATCTTTGTAACAATGCTTATGTAATAAAAGGAGAAATATGAAAAAGCTAAATAGCTATTTTATTATTTTCAGCGTTTTTTTTATCGTAACTATCATATTTCCAAGTGCACCAACTATACTTTTTTATATTCTGGTTAATTTTATTTTCGATTTTACATATATAATATTTGAATGCATAAAATTATATTAAAACATGAATATACATTAATTATAAAAGATGCTTACATTACTTTTTAATACTTATCGATTTTTAATATTAATAACTTGTTAAATATGAATTTACGAGTAAACAAGTTAATTATTCGTTTTTTTCTAAAAAACTATGATTATTCTTTTATTACAAATTTATAGTTTATCGTAGCATTAGAAATTTAATAACTATTGAATATTTTTATAAGTGATAATTTGTAAGATTCGGAATAGAGATTTCTTTTATCGATAACTAATGTTTTACACATTGTATGTACTATAATTTAATCTCATCTTATATCACTCGAGATCGATAATTAGTTTTTTAATTACTTAAATGGTATTATATTTTTTTCTATTTTATTTTTTGCTAATTAAAAAGGAAACAATTATACTTAAATTATGTTTATTCGGATCTTATTTGTTAAGATGAAACGGTAAGAAAAGAAATACACTTAATTACATAATTACTATTTAATTATAAGTTTTAACATATAATAATTTAATTACATAAAAATATAAAAGTCTATAAATAGCTTATTAAATAAATAAAACAGTACAAATGTAATTCACTTCATAAGAATTTATTTTATTCATTCGTCGTAAAAATATATGAAACTAAAATTAATATTACGTACTAATATAGTAAGTCGTTAGCAATCTATATTGTAGTTATATTGTAATTATTTAGTACATATTATCAACATTATTTTTAATTCTTTCATCAGTAATTTACTATTGAGTACGTATTCTTATAATTGATTCATCGCCGTTCACAATCACGCGTTCGCCATCGGGACCAAAAGTGCCAGAGATAGTTTTAATAATAAATGGATTTCTTGACATGGAATCGTCGAATGTGACGTGTGTAAAAGCTTCAGAGGATCCGGATGAACTTTTTATCATGGGTATAGAGCCATCTGAAATAAATGTATTAGAAGGCCAGTTGGGATTTATTTGAGGATTTCCTTCCGAGCCAAAATTCGGATTATCTGGCATTGAGTCAAATCCGGAATTAATCGGTTTTGGGAAAAAGGGATTGAAAGGTAAAGGCATATGAGGGAAACCTTCGAATGGATGGAAAGGTACAAACATGGAAAGATCCTGGTTCGGAGTGAAACGGAATGTTAGAGGCGGTTGTCCGTAAGGTGGGGCAAGGGGAAACGGCCAACCAAGAGCTTCTTCGTTGGGTGAGAATAGATTTTTATATACGAAATTGGAGGGCGTTTCTGGTACATTTGAATTGTGCGGTCCCTCTTCTTCGTTTGGACCAGGTACGTAAGCTCCTTGCCATCCGTTATCGTCTGGATCTATAGGATTTTCACCAGGATTTCCACCGTGATTTCCAGTCATAACTGGATTCTTTGGACTCGAATTATCAAAATCGGGAGGAGCGCGACCATCGAAAACTACTGTAATATTGGCTTTAGGAGCATTTTTACTGGTGGAAGGTCTTCTTGGAGGAACTTCTGGATCTTTATTTGAAGGAGATCCAATTCTAGAGCTTATTTCAGGTTTCATCGTGGGCCGTTGAATTTGCGGATTCATCAATTCATCCATCACACACGCATTTTTCGGCTTATCATCAAGATTCAAAGGTTGAATTTCTTGTGGTGGTTTAGAAGTTGGTTTATTTTTTTTTGGCGACTTATTACTTTTAGGTCCAGTATTTTGGGGTTTTCGTGGTGTTTGTTTAGGTTCATTCGGTGTTTCAGAATTATCATCTTCTTCAGGACTTTCTTCATTTGGTTCTTCGGGTTCATTCTCATCCTCGTCGGGTGATGGAGTTGTTGGCTTATTTTTTTTCGGTTGTTTATTCTGTGGAGGTTTCTTTACAGGTTTTTTAGGAGCTTTAGTTGGCGGTTTCTTGGGAGGATCTTCTGGTTCATCTGGGGATTCAGAATTATCTTCATTTGGTTCTTCGGGCTCTGTTTCATCTTCTTCTGGTGATGGCGTTGTCGGCTTATTCTTTTTGGGTTGTTTATTCTGTGGAGGTTTCTTTACAGGATTTTTAGGAGCTTTAGTTGGTGGTTTCTTAGGAGGATCTTCGGGTTCATCCGGTGATTCAAGTTCAGTATCTTCTTCCGGATTTTCTTCGTTTGGTTCTTCGGGTTCATTCTCATCCTCGTCGGGTGATGGAGTTGTTGGTTTATTTTTTTTTGGTTGTTTATTCTGTGGAGGTTTCTTTACCGGTTTCTTAGGAGCTTTAGTTGGCGGTTTCTTAGGAGGATCTTCTGGTTCCTCCGGAGATTCGGTATCTTCTTCTGGATTCTCTTCATTTGGCTCTTCGGGCTCAACTTCATCATCTTCGGGTGATGGCGTTGTTGGTTTATTTTTTTTCTTATTCTGTGAAGGCACTCGCGGTGATTTTTTAGGATTTGATTTATTTGGTTTCTTTAATGGAATTTCGGCATCATCGATCGATTCAGGATCATTGTTTTCATTTGAATCATCCTCGGTTGGCTCATCTGGATTACTATCGTCGTTTATACG
This sequence comes from Dolichoris vasculosae, assembly GCA_018907195.1. NCBI lineage: Eukaryota > Metazoa > Arthropoda > Insecta > Hymenoptera > Agaonidae > Dolichoris > Dolichoris vasculosae. The sequence continues at coordinate 230,779 of JACCHY010000020.1, forward strand.
TGAAAGTATGATAGGATTTTTTGTATTTTTTGGTTTCATTTGAGAATTATTCTTGGGAGGTTTTTTAGGCGCAATATTTTTTGGCTTCATTTTTGGTGTTTCAGGTTCATCTGGTAATTCAGAATCAGTATTTTCATCTGGATTTTCTTCATTTGGCTCTTCTGGTTCATTCTCATCGTCGTCGGGCGATGGAGTTGTTGGCTTATTCTTTTTCGGTTGTTTATTCTGTGGAGGTTTCTTTACCGGTTTTTTAGGAGCTTTAGTTGGCGGTTTCTTAGGAGGATCTTCTGGTTCATCCGGTGATTCAGGTTCATTATCTTCTTCGGGATTTTCTTCGTTTGGTTCTTCGGGTTCATTCTCATCGTCTTCGGGTGATGGCGTTGTCGGTTTATTCTTTTTAGGTTGTTTATTCTGAGGAGGTTTCTTTACCGGTTTTTTAGGAGCTTTAGTTGGCGGTTTTTTAGGAGGATCTTCTGGTTCATCAGGAGAATCGGTATCTTCTTCTGGATTTTCTTCATTTGGTTCTTCTGGTTTATCCGGAGATTCGGGTTCGGTATCTTCTTCCGGATTTTCTTCGTTTGGTTCGTCAGGCTCGCTTGCATCATCTTCAGGTGATGGCGTCGTTGGTTTATTCTTTTTGGGTTGCTTATTTTGTGGAGTTTTTTTTGCCGGTGTTTTGGGTTTTTTAGTTGGAGGTGATTTTGGTGGATCTTCAGGTTCATCGGGTGTTTCGGGTTCAGATTCTGCTTCAGGATCTTCTTCGTTTGGTTCTTCGGGTTCATTCTCATCGTCTTCGGGTGATGGCGTTGTCGATTTATTCTTTTTAGGTTGCTTACTCTGTGGAGGTTTCTTTGCAGGTTTTTTAGGAGCTTTAGTTGGCGGTTTCTCAGGAGGATCTTCGGGTTCATCGGGTGATTCGGGTTCAGTATCTTCTTCTGGTTTCTCTTCATTTGGTTCGTCAGGCTCACTTGCATCATCTTCGGGTGATGGTGTCGTTGGTTTATTCTTTTTTGGTTGCTTATTTTGTGGAGTTTTTTTTGTTGGTGTTTTAGGTTTTTTAGTCGGAGGTGATTTTGGTGGATCTTCAGGTTCATCCGGTGATTCTGGTTCACTATTTTCGTCTGGATCTTCTTGATTTGGTTCTTCTGGTTTATTTTCATCCTCTTCGGGTGATGGCGTCGTCGGTTTATTCGATTTCGGTTGTTTATTCTGTGGAGGCTTCTTTACAGGATTTTTAGGAGCTTTAGTTGGTGGTTTCTTGGGAGGATCTTCGGGTTCATCCGGTGAGTCAGGTTCATTATCTTCTTCGGGATTTTCTTCGTTTGGCTCTTCTGGTTCATTCTCATCGTCTTTAGGTGATGGCGTTGTTGGCTTATTTTTTTTTGGTTGTTTGTTTGGTGGACTCTTTTTAGATGGTGTATTGGGTTTTTTAGTTGGAGGTGTTTTTGGTGGATCTTCCGGTTCGTCTGGTGATTCAGGTTCAGTATTATCGTCTGGATTTTCTTCATTTGGCTCTTCGGGCTCATTTTCATCATCTGCTGGTGATGGAGTTGTCGCCTTAATCCTTTTCGGCTGCTTATTTTTTGACGGCTTTTTGGTTACTTCTTTTGGTGGTTTTTCCGTTGGATCTTGTTCTTTAGGTTCGTCGTTTTCTTCTGATTTTTCTTCGTCAGGTTCTTCTGTTGTAGTATCTTTTTTTGGCTTATCGCTTTTTTCCGGTTTATCATTTTTTGACGCTCTTTTCGGTTTATCTTTAGCTGCTTCGTTGCTACTTTCTTTCTTTTCGGGTATATTTGGTGATAGTTCGTCGTCATTAAGACCACCTAATTTAGATAGATTTGGGCTTGGTGATTCCGTCGTTGTTTGCTGATGAATTTCTTCTAAAATGCTGTCCGATAATTCTCGGTATCGAGAATTTTCGCGTGCTTTTTTAAAAAGATCTTCTAATTTTTTTAGAAAGATATCTGACTTATTTTTTTCATCATCATCATCATCATCTTCCTCTGGTAGCAATGATTTAACATTTAAGTTTTCCAACTCTTTATCCGCGGTATTATCAGAGCTATTTTTATCCACTGCTCTCTTTCTATATTTAAGCTTTCTATTATTATATTTGAAATATTCACTCGTATCGACGATCTCTCTCTTTTTATCGGAAGTTAATTCATCAGATAAATCTTCTAACGGATTCAGATAATCTTTAAAATTCTCGTGTTTATTTAAATTTAACCATTGAGCCAAATTAAAATAGGCGAGTTTTTTTTTTGTATTAGAAGATTCATCCTTTCCAAAAGAAATGTCATTTGTATTCGCTACGCCATTTTTGTTAGTTGTAGCAGCTGCAGTGATTCCTTCCTTATCTACAATTCAATTTATTAAAAATTATTTATACTGAAATTTATGTCGCTCATCGCGTAGATTACGAAAAAAATTAAAATTTAATTTCGTATAATTAAATTAGTATATCAATTCCACTATAAAAAATCGTAGTAAATACATACGCGATAATTTGTGTGAAATAAATAAAAAAAAATTTTTTTTAAATAAATAGTTTACAATATAGTATAATTATAAAAAAGTATTTAATAATGCAAAATAAAGTGAATTATAATTACCAATATCAGTTGTAGTTCCATCTTTTGTTTCCCCTATAACATTAATATGTATTTTAGAGAAAAATCGTATACAATAAAGAAACGCAAACGAAAACAACAGTTTTAATTTTATAAAGAAACAACAAAATAAATAAACAAATTATTCTATTTTGAGAAAGAAGAATCGTCGTTTTATCCTTATGAAAACTTATTTTATCAGCACTAAAAATCACTTATCGCCGAGATAAACAAGCCATTTACGAAGAACTTAAAAAATGTGTCACCTGATGGAAACGCCTGGATAAAGTCGAACGAGAATATTATCAGGGCCGAGACGACCCCGAAAATTAAACGCATTCTCGGACACTCTCGGAAGCGCGGAAAATCTTTTTCAAATCTTGAGCAAACAACAATCACCAATAGAATGTAAATCGAATGGCATAAGTGGTGGCTTTTATAGCCGATGCTTTGCCAGCGGTAAAAATCGTTCTCGGAGGCTGCGATATTTAAGACGAGCTGAAAGGATGCAGAATATCGAGGAAGAGAAAGAAAAAAAACAACATCTCGCCAAACATGTACATCCGTCTCTCCGTAAGACGCGGAGACGATTCGATAACAATCGCTAACAATGATTATTTTATTTGTTGATTTCTCAACATCGTAATTTTGCCGAGAGATAGATCGTTCGTAAGATACAAGGCAGATGATTAAGCTCTGCTTAGGCGTGATAAAAGCAAACGCTTACCGAAGCATTAAGTAATACCGTGATTCTCCAGCGTTGAGTATATGAATGTTGCTTGGAAACTTTATGTTTACTCGGAAATAGAATAAGTAACGAGTAAATCGAATTATTTTTTCCCGAGTGCCTCCGTAAAGTATCGTTGCCATTTAATTGTACATTTTCATACCATTTTCATACGATCACGGTTTACTTCCACGAGCGGAAAGTAGTGGAAACTTGTAACGTGTGATTTGCATTCGATTCGAAGGAATATAATTTTAAGCGGGGCATTCGCAATGTTTACTCGGATCGTTAAATATTACCGAACGATACATTCGGTTAAAATTGTTAAAAATTAGTTTTTAATCGATGCAATTATTAAAATTGGAGCTATTTTATACTTTTATTAAATCGCACGTTTTAAATTTGTATAGATATTTTTTTCCTAATTTATCCTCAAGCTGTTCGATTATTTTATTTTTAAAATCCTGGTAATTTGGTTTTAATTAGAGATTTCTTCATTTTTACTTCCGTAGTATAAATATTAGTTAATTTGATATTCATATTTTAGAAATATTGGACTTTCTTTTTCTTCGTTACGACAATTATCGGTTTGTTGAATATTTTGCAATAAGCTCGATATTATTCAAGGAAATATTATGATACTTGGTTTGATCTATGACTTTAAAGTGTGGTAAAAAAAACTACGTTCGTATGGAAACGAAATGTACAAATATAAAAACAATATTTATTTACTTAGTAAGTAAAAACCAAACTACCGTACAAATATTGCTTTGTTATTTATAAGTATTTTCTAATTGAATTATATAAACGAACGAATAAATCACATAATTTTAATAGCTGTACATATTTATCAGTATTTAATATTATATCCAGTGAAATAACGATAAACTGTATTAAATAATACAATGTTATTATTATTTATTCCATTAAAATATTAAATCAAGTTTGTCGTTATCGATATAATTAATTGTACATAATGAAAACGATCGATAAAAAGAATTGATTTATAAACGTTTTTCAAAACGAATAAATAATAATATGGATGAGTTACGAAAGTATTTTTATCGGAAATTTTAAATTTCAAATTAATATTTCACGATCGTTAAAAGATCATTAATAAAACAGATAAACTAGAAAAAGGCTAAAATTCTAACAAAAATATATAATCATTGTAGTAGTTTTAAATTTTAGTTTTCATCGTTAACGTATAAAAATGAATTCGATTTCTAATTTTTCTTTTTTTGCACGCTATTTTATTTAATCGTAAAAAAATTCGGCAATAAAATTAACGATCAAGATTTATTTTTAAGAATCGTTAGACACTCGATAAATTTCTAAAAGCATAAAAATTCTCGTATTTAAAAAGACACGTAAAAGCGCAACAACGTCGTTAAAATTCACGAAATATTTATCTCCGAACGAGAAACAATCGCAATAATAAACGCGGTAATAAACAAAGTAAAAAAAAAAAAGAAAAGAAATACATTTTTCGTATCAAAGTCGTTGCTGCAAGTTTAATCGGTAGAATTCGTTGCGGCTCGTCGAACCGTCGACTCATCGTCGCTCAAACAAAACAAATTTAAATCAAAGCAACGATATCATCGACTTGGAACGTCATCCGCAACAACGAAACGCCACGATTAAAAAAAAATCCACTCTCCTCGATGGACCGAGTCACCCGGATGTCCTCGACTCGGACTCACCAGCGCTCCTCCATCAAAATATACCTATCGATAAATCCCGCCGAAGAGTTGGAGAGAAACGTCGAACCTCCGCCCAAGAATCGAATCTCGCGCCTTTGGTCTGTTTATTCGGTACGTTCCCGAATCGACGGCAGCGCCTTGGCGTCGCGTCATCCATTGTGAATACAAGCCATGAGGCTCGTACTCCGCCTGTTGGACTCCTCTGCTGAAATTTATGCCTTGACGGAGGTCTGACTCCAGTTCGAAGCGATCACGAAGCGCCATATCGCGATCGTTATCGTTGGATCTTCCCTTTGTCGCGTTCGAGCCGAGAACTTTAGCGAACGTCGAGGCGAAGAGGCAAAGGAGACGAGGAGCTTCGATTCGTAAAAGGTGAGTCGACGAGGCGGGAATTTTGCCGGGTCGATGATCGATACGATACTCGTGTGAGGGGAGAAGGATTTCGTTGCACAGTGAAGCCGACGATTGTTCGCGGCTTCTTCGGACGTGAGGGGCTGCTTTGGATTTAGATTTAGAGACTTTTTTTAGCGGAGGTGAAGTTTGGGGAGTAGTTCTTATAGCGTTTCTCTGAGGTTTGTGGTTATGGTTTGTCCAGGTCGAAGTCATGGGTGATTCGATGGGTTTTCGATCGTTTAGTGTGGCTTATGGTGAAATGTTGAGATAGATTTCTTAGGGCTAACTTGTATCGTCGACTAGTCGAGTGTATTTCGTTATGGATTTGGAACTTTCTTTGAATTTACTTCGGTTTAACTTATGTAACTTAGTCACCGTATACAAAAAGTAATGATTAATTTTTGGTTCGTTGAATAAAACGTGGACAGTGGAATGCTTGAGAAATTGATTCACTCGAGCTCGCTATATTGTTTTATTTATAAGAGAATTGTCGTGTGTTAATTCTTGTACTCTTTCCAACACCTACGATAGGTGTAGAAGCTTTATGTATCGATAATATTAATATTCGTCGAGAACCGAATGCCCTAGATGCACGTCTTAAGACTAGTTTCGTTTATTAGTATTAATTTCTATATCCGTAAAAATATAACGTTTTTATATTCCGATGCAAAGTGTTTAATCGATAATTGAACTACTCGAATAATATTTGGTACTAAATTTTAAAGAAAAATAAACTAATATAATAGATTTAAAAATTCTACTTAATAATCTTAATAAGAGAATTAATCAAGAATAAATTTTTAAATATTTTAGAACATTCGACTTGAAAGAAAATAATGGCAGACTCGGATGACGAATACGATCGAAAAAGAAGAGACAAATTCAGAGGAGAAAGAACAGAATCTTACAGAGAAGGTAGAGGCAGAGAAGATCGACGAAGAGGAGGAGATGATTGGCCCGATAGGTAATTATAATATTTATTGGAAACTTTAAGAGATATTGTTAAAACTGCTTTTTATAATAAAAATTCTATTAAATTAAGAGAATGAAAAAATACTTTTGAAAAAATAAGATGCAACGTTTTTATAACTTTTTAAATACAGGTGCTTATGAAATAATTATTATTTATTAAATGTTAATATTTAATTTTATGTAATTATAGTAAGTTACGATTATTTATCTTAATGGTCATGGATAAAACAATTGTATAAACTTGAAATATTAAAAAAAGTAGAAGAATCGAATCTATAACTCATCGTTTAGATTATATTAGATAAAATTCGGGTGTGTATTAAGTTTGATCAATTTTAATAAAAATGGTAAAATTTCAAAACATAGCGTTAAAATATTCGTTAAATACGCTTTATTATATATGCGATACAATTTGAGATATAAACTAATATCGTAATTAAATAGCGGTTATTTCCACATAAAATATACCATATCAATAACAACACTGATCAAACATTAATCAAATATTTAATTAGTATAAAATAAGCTTTATTCTTTAAGGTTCATTATCATTTCACGATCGATCGACTCAAACATTTATTCGATCATAAAGTTGTAATATTTAATGGTTACGTGCGTGTCTTAATTATTATTTTAATAGCAAACGTTGGAAAATACAATTCAATCGATAATACAAGATCGTAATATTTATAAACATTAAAATTAAATTTAACTTTGGAGTTTATTCTTTGTGTATTAAAATGTTAATAAATTGAAACAAACTGTATTTACTTTAGATCTCTGTACAGATGCAACCGATATTATATCCAGAGTATAAATAAACACTGTCTTAACCTTAAGCAGCACAACGTAGATCGAGAGAAGAATGCATACGATACAATCTTAAAATCTATTCAAGAATCGAAAATTGAATTGAAACGAAACCGAACAAACGTACGATTAATACAAAAATCGGTTCCTCTTAAAAAAACAAAGCAAACAAGTTAGGTTAAGTTGATTATAAATGTACATAATAACAATCGAAGCTCGTGTCCATACGCGTAAGAGTCCGTAAAATACGAACGTCCAAGCGATCCAAGATAAAAACATCGATCCCCTTTGCAATCGTAAACAATTGACGATTAAACGAGGTCAACGAACCAACGCCGCGATTATCACATCCACATTTCACTAATGCGATCAACGGTGTTACCCCCGACAGGGAATGGTCGAGTCGACCACGCACCAGACCCGACTATCGGGACTACCGAGGAGGTGGTGGAGGTGGACGCGAACGTTACAGTCCCGCGCGTTCCCAGGACATAGCGCCTCCGATGAAGCGTATGCGCGGCGACTGGGACGACAGGCCGCCACGTGGACACTCCTACGGCGACTACTACGGAGGCGGAGGCGGAGGCAGGGACGGTGACGGGGGTGGCGGTGGTGTCGGGGGTGGACGAGGTGGCGGGGGTGGAGGAGGCGGAGGCGGAAGCGCCTGGAACCAGGAACACTACTCGGCTCCGCACCATGGGAACCATCATTACGGTAACCACAGCAACAACAGTAGCAGGTAAGAGTTTATGGGTCACGGCGCTCGTGTCTTTAGTTGCTCCTTTGTTTCTTTAAAGCCGGTGCTATCATAACCTACATCCTTGAATTTCGTCGTGGAGGTAACGCGAGCTCGGAAGATTAAGGGAGAGATATTCGTGGGTGTTTCGCGAAATCGTTCGGGTGATTTTTGTCGAATAGTAGGAGAGAATGAATTGCCGTAGGTTGGTTAAAAAGAGTCGAATGACTCCTAAATTGTTGGCTCAATTAAGGTACTTATGTAGAGCTTTTGTTTTCTACTTTTGTTTTCAACGTTTCGATTTTTAATCTTCAAAATTTTACGGAGCTGATTTAAAAATTGAACCGAAATTTTCGCTAATCGTTTGGCGATAGATCGTTTTAATTATTTAACGTATTTTTCGGTGTATATATTATAAAATCGGTTTATTTACCGAATGATTCCTTTGTGTAATTTTTTTTTACACCCGTTAGTTTTATTTGCAAATTATTTTAAATCCACGATATCGTATCATTCGAGACAAGGTACGAATGCAAAACTTAAATAATCGCGAAAAGTTAAAAAGCGGAGTTAGGCTTGATTTTTTTATCAAATTTTTTACTCGATACAATTATATTTATATAACGAAAAATATGCGTAAACCTTTTATCATAAAAAGTAAAATAAAAAATATACAGATTCGTGCTTTGCAATAATATTTTTGAGAAGTAATATTTGGAAAATTAATTCGATGGCAAAAAATTGCTTAAATATAAATATTTCTCGAACGTAAATTTTTTATTCGTTAATTTAACATTTATACTTTTAGTTTTTTTTTCACGCAAAAAAATGTTTTGATAAAAACGGTATCCAAATTTTGATTGTTCATTTATTTACTAATAATAACAATAATATTCGATACAAAATTTTGGATAAAGATGCTTCGTTATCGTTTATGTATATTTTCTGTACAACTATAAATAAAATTGCTAATTATATCCAAAGAAAGAAATATTCCACTGAAAATAAAAGAAAACACTCGTTTTTATCGTAATAAAATTATAGCCGGAGTCGTTTTCTTATTAATATCGTTTGATTTGTCTTCACAGTCGCGAAGTTGCCGGTAACTTCAGTAATTCCAATGTCGAAACGCAGCCTCCGATGATGACTTTCAAGGCATTCTTAGGTACGCAAGAAGATTCGATTACAGATGAAGAAGCCATTAAGCGTTACAACGAGTACAAATTGGAGTTCAGACGACAACAGCTTAACGAGTTCTTTATTGCACATAAAGATGAGGAATGGTAAGCATTAGTTTTGCCAAATTGAAAATCTGCATAACTGCATTATCCTTATTTTGTATTGAAATCTTTTATTTTTATTCTCCGATGCATTTTATGCATGATTTTAACATGCATATCCAAATTTTCCTCAGTGTCTGTTAATTTGAATTTTTTGATATTTTAAATGCAAATTTTTAAGTTGAAAAACATATTTTTACAAATTTTTTTTAATTTAAAATTTAACAAATTTGCCAAGGAATTGTAATAATTAATCGGTTTAAATTGATTTATTATTAATTGTTATTGTTTAATTATTCATCCAATATAATTTTGTAATTCTAAACATATTACTTTTGTACATGTACGCCAATTACAAAAAAATCAATACGATTATCATATCTAATATAAAATCTGCATCCGCTGCTTACAGCTAATAAATAAAATTCTCGTACAAAAATTCGTACACAATGGAGAAAATTATTTTGTCTGAAAATAACGTAATTATAACGAGAAAAGTTATATATCATTGTTGATTGAAGTACGTTGCGAATACATAGCAACGCATGCACAAATTCATAAGCATTAATAAACACCGAGGAAGAAAAAAAAAAAAAAGTCAGCGAGTGTCTTTAGTAGAAACGATGATTAAAAAAAAAAAAAAAAAAAAGAAAGAAAAATCGTCGTGAACAAACGGATGATTGATAATTTAACAATAAAATTAATTGATAAAAGTCCATGAAAATAAAAAAAAAAGTTGATCATTTAACAAAAATTGTGAACAGATGTCTGTCTATCCCTACAGCAAACAGCCATCGCACGGGTCTCGCCTCGTCCAATTATTATTTTGCGCACGAATAAATATATTATTCATGCGAAAGAGCAAACCAACACACGCGTCGTTGAAGAAAGTCTCGAAAAATATCAAAAAAAAAAACAATTCATATCGACGTTAGCTTAGCTCTCGTTACCACTGAGAAAGCAAAATTCTCACATGCCATGCTTGCAAAATGGAAATATAAGCATTCTGGGCGCGCAAAGCCCATCGGATGCTCGGTTATTAGGTCGCGTTCTTAACCCGTACATATGTTTAGGGAAAACTTGAAATCGCGATGAAATTTTTATTTGATGATAAATAAAATAAAATGATAAAAAGCATCGAGCAATGACGAATGCGCAAGGTGCCACAGGTGAGGATCCATTACGCAACGGATCATATTGACCGTATATTGTCAATATATTATATACATTATTATATATAAAATAGTTACGTTAGCATTAACAAATATTAGGCTATACATTTTTTTTCTTTCGTCATTTCACAAAGGAACAACAGCAAGGTACACTTGTTCGAGAGAAGAAAATATGTTTTTAAATACTTCTTTTACAATTGCTTATTTGCCTTTTTAATTTTACAAGACTTTTTTTTATGTTAACCTTGCATTCTTACAAATATACTTTTATATTTGAAATGCAGCAGAGTAGTATAACATTTTTTCTTCTTGTATCGTAAATTCATAATGTTACTTTCTACGTACGATATCGTACGTTTAAATTTTGAACGTTGAAATTTCTTTCGTAATATTTATTTGAATTATTTTTTCAATACTTAAAACGAGATATAATAATTTTACAAATTATCAATGTTCTTTCATTGTGTTATAAAATTGTGCTATATTTTGAACAAAAACATATTTTTCATTACGCTAAAAAATAATACGAATGCTCATTTTTTGCAAATTAGATTTATTTAATATTAACGAAAGTATGAGATTTATGATATTTAATTTGTACAATATTAAAGATACAATATCATTTTTACGAGCTTTAACGTAAATATATTTTATATTGCTGTTGTACCCTCTTTTTATACTTTTCTTTTTTATTATCTGAGTATTATAAAAGCTAGTTATTTTTTAAATTTATTTTAAATTTCTTAGAAATTATTTAAATTTTTAGTCTATTAGTTACTTTTAACAAGTTTTTGATGAATCTTTTTTTAATCTATTTTTTATAAATTGTACATACAAAGTAAAAAGAAGAATGTAAAATCACAATTTTTTTATCTATGCTTTATATGCAAAAAATTAAAACTAATATAGAGATAAAATGAATAAAGAATTATTTCATATTCAAGTATATATATATCGCATAAAATTTTGCATGCGACAATTTTCTAAAAACTATATTCAAATATATCGTAATATATCGAGTTATTTATCTATTTATATTATTTGTATTGTTTTTATTTTAAGCAATATTGAGTTTATTTAAGAATTAATTTATATTGTATTGCAAATATCAGGTTCAAAATTAAATATCATCCCGAAGAATCAGTAAAGAGGAAAGAAGAACAATTTGCAGCGTTAAAAGTAAGTCGGAGCGTCTTCGTTTTATTTATTTTTTATATATTTCTTATTTTAAATATTTTAAACAATTTATACTAATATAAATTATTAAAATTATTATAAATTAATTTTATTACTTACTAATTGCAATATTTAAAAATTTTTTTATGTACATTATAGATTTGCTTTCAAGAACTAACCGATATTTGCGTCTATATCGTACAAATTTGTGTATTAATTTATCCGAAAAAGAATTTTAATATTACGTATTACATATATTTTTAGAAACGTGTGGAGGTTTTCTTGGAGATGTTGGACAATAAAGAAATAGACAAAGTATCGGTTGATGCGGATCAAACGGATATATTGCTACATTTACTCGACGCAGTCGTGATAAAGCTCGAAGGAGGTACAGAGGACGATCTGAAGATTTTGGATATCAAACCTCCAAGTCAACCTACTGCTAAGGAGTTGGCTGCGAAAGAATGCGTTATAAAAAAGGAAGATGAGTCGAAAGAGGCTAAAGAAACAGGTAAAAAAATATTAAAGTTATATAATATATATAATATTTTAGTCCTGATCACCTTAATATACAAAATTTATACAAAATTAAAATATCAAAATTATCAATAATCAATATTTATAAATACGTTTTTATATTTAGTTCCTTACCTATTCTGTCTTTATACTTTATACCGAAAATATTTTATTTTAATTTGTTATTTTCGATATCGTTTTTTCTAGTGAAAGTTAAAATTGAAAAGTTAGAAGAGGATGAAAAACAAAATGTCGAAAAACCCGAAGCAACTAAAGAAGAAAAGCACAACGGCGATATAGAGATGAAGGAACCTGAGAAAAATGAAAATGTGGAGGCCACGGTAAAAAATGACGAAAAAGTAGCGGAAGAGAATAACTACAAAGAAGAAAAGGAAGAAGAGAAGAAAGAAGACGGCTCTGACGAGCATGAAGAAACAGAGGGGAAAAACGAAGAAATTAATCCTAAAAAACGTAAAAGAACTAATAGTAATAGTAGTAGCAGTAGCAGCAGTAGTAGCAGTTCCTCCGATAGTGCAGATAGTAATAAACCTACAACACCACCGGGCCCTCCTCGTAAGTATTCACATTTAGAAATATTATCTTAGAAGTCAGTAAGACTTTACAAGCCTACTTTTTATATCAATTTGTATCTATCGACATTAACAAAATTAAAAGTAGCTAGCGTTATTGAGTTTAATAAACTATTCGATACAATTTTAATATTTATGTTTTTATTAATAATGGAAAATTTTATGAATACATTCCGGATCTCATATTTACTTCAAGCTTAAACTTTTTTTTATTCAAAATTTGGTATTTGTATTATTACAGCTGTAGAAGAAAAAGAAGAAGTGAAAGAAGATAAAAAGAGACTACCGAGGCACCGAGTGAAGAAAAAGAAAAAGAAAAACCCCCAAAAGAAAAATCACCCGAACAGGAGACTGAAAAACCAAAAAAGAAAGGAGCTGATTCAGAGACTGTAATAGATTTAGCAAATGAAAAAGAACCTCGTGCTTTACACAAAACTAGCAGTATTTTCCTTAGGAACTTAGCACCTACTATTACGAAAGCCGAAGTCGAAGCTGTAATTATTTTATTTTTATACAAACGTATTTTTATATAATAATACTTAAATTGTAAATGTTCGATTTAACATTTTTAACACTTATATAAGGAAAATTTTGATACGTTAATTGTTGCGTGAAAAATTCTAAAATACCTATAAATTTTTTATTTTAAAATGATTCAAATCAATTTTGGTTAAAATAACTTCTTCGAAAGATTAATATTCAATATAAATATTTGTATAATAATTAGAATATTATTACCAAATAATTTTGCATCGAGTTAGTGTATTTACTCTACTTTATTAAATGTTTTATACATCCGTTACGAAAAAAAATATCACTGCAATTTTTACATGAAATAACTAATTATTTTATAGATGTGTAAGCGATTTCCGGGTTTCTTAAGAGTAGCTATCGCTGATCCTCAACCAGAAAGAAGATGGTTTCGCCGTGGATGGGTTTCATTTGAACGACAAGTTAACATTAAGGAAATATGTTGGAGTTTGAATAATATTAGAGTGAGTTTGTTAGATATTAAATATTCTGTAAAATTTCGATTTCATTAATCAGTCAATGATAAATTAATTTAATTGTTGGTTTCAATGATATCTTTTAAATTTATATAAAAAAATGCAATCTTAATATTAATTAATTTTAATACGTTTTTAATTATCAGTTACGAGATTGTGAACTTGGAGCGATTGTAAATCGTGATCTTTCTCGTCGTATTCGTACCATCAATGGTATCACTTGTCACAAACAAATCGTGAGAAACGATATTAAATTGAGTGCGAAAATTGTACATAATTTAGATAGTAGAGCTGGATTATGGTCAGAAGATAAGAAAGAAATTTCGAAAGATGAAGAATTTAAAAAAGAGCAAACTGCAAATGATATAGAACAAGCAGTGAGTATTCAAAACATGTTTTTATTTAAAAAAATTGTTTACTTCGTTAATAACTTTAAAATATTATACTTTAATAAAATAATTATGCATTTGAAGAATTAGATGGTTTTGTTATTCTAGTACTTTTACTTGATCAATAAAATAATTTTTTAATATAATTTTTCTGAAATTTTGTAAAATTAATAAATTATTTTCGATTAAATTTTCTAAATACAACAAACACATAACGTTAATAAACTGTTTTAGGCATTTGGATTATCATCAAAAAATCCAATTTTAAAAAATATAACCGATTATCTTATCGAAGAAGCTTCTGCTGAAGAAGAAGAATTACTTGGAGTTTCTGGTGATCACGAAGAAGGTCAACTATCTTGTGAATCGGAAGAAAAAATTGAAAGAGATCCAGCACTCATGAAGGTAAATAAAAATCTAAATATTTATTAAAATTTAATGAATAATTTTTGTAATATCAATTTGTTTTTCTTTTATAATTTTTCAAGACAAAAAAGTTATTTTATCAAGAACAACTATTTTGATATTATTTTTTCTTACATTTTATTAACTTAATTGAAATTTTTCTACAGGTTTTAGATAAATTGATTTTATATCTAAGGATAGTACATTCTGTCGATTACTATAATCACTGCGAATATCCGAATGAAGATGAAATGCCAAATCGATGTGGTATTATGCATGTAAGAGGAACACCACCTACTACTAAAGTTTCCAGCAATGAGTTGACAGAATATTGTAGAAATTTTGAAAGCAAAATGGCTGCATTCCTGACACCTGTGGCAACTGTTAGTCCTGCAGATTACGATAAGCTGGGCACCAAAAATGCCGAAACGTATGAATATTTTTGTTAAAATATTTAATATTAAATTCTCATTAGCTAATAAATAATGCATTACTTATATAAAAGATGAGCTATAGTAATTTTATTAATTGTAAAAACTAATATTTTGTAATTAATATTTATTCTCAATATTCACCGAAAAGCAATTACCAAATTCAAAGTTTACATTAGATTTATATAAATATTTAGATACCTTATTGTTACAATATTTATTAATCAATTCTTACTATAATTTCGCGAATAATTTCTTACTAAATGTTCACCGTTTAATCGATGAATTATTCAAATATCTTGCAGGGAAGTAGAAAAGTTTGTTCAAGCGAATACGCAAGAGCTTTCGAAGGATAAATGGCTTTGTCCGCTGAGCGGTAAGAAATTCAAGGGACCAGATTTCATTCGCAAACACATCTTCAATAAGCATGCGGAGAAGGTTGCCGAAGTAAAGGCCGAAGCAGAATACTTTAATAATTATCTTAAGGATCCAAAGAGGCCGCAGTTACCTGAACATCCGGGCAATAAGGTACCGGCGAGAGACAGTGCGAGAGAAACTTACACACCATATAACACCGGCGGGTAATTATTTATTTCAAGCTTACGTTTCTTAATACTTATAACAGTAGATGAAATAATTAAAACTTTTATTAAATTACTGTTGTGGGATGTAGTAAAAGAATATGGTAGAATTTTTTTGCATGTTTGGTTTGTAAAGGTTTAGATAAGTGTTTACAAATAATAAAATGATGTATAATTTTATATTTTACATTGATGCATGAGATTCGATTTGGAAACATATATGTGGAACTAGTTTTAAATCGATCAAAGGTTTACACTCTTAAAAATTTTCACCTTTTTTTGTAGAAATTAAACGATCTTATACCAGAATACAAATTATTTTGTTTAAAAAAAAATTTATCATTAGACTTTGTGCAAGTATACGTACTTTATATTTAAAAGAATATCTTATTATAAAAAATTTGTACAAAATTTCATAATTAGATTTTAAAGAAATACTTTAAATTTAATGTGTTTCGAATATTCCAAAGAAACATAGTTGATTTAAAATGTTAACGTTATATTCATTTATAATTCTATTATATCTAATTTTTTTATTAAAAATTAATTTCTTTTTAAATTTAACAACTGTTTTTTACTAACAATTAGTTTTATTAATAATAGTACGATTGTATTAAAATATGTGTTTTTGATTTGTTTTTCTGAATCCTACAGGGACTGAATCACAATTGTAAAAAAAAAATACATGGATACGTAAAGTATCAGAATATTTGCTTTATTTTACATTTTAATTTGAAAATATCAATAAAATTTATATTTTTATAAAATTAATATGTACGTAATTTGCATGATTAGTAATTATATCCAAGATAGTTGTAGTGCTCGAATTAACAAGAAGAATAAAATTGAGTTTATTTGTATTTATTTCCGATATAATATCTCGATAATCAATATTAAAAAAGTAAAAATAAACCATAGTAAAAGTTAATACTTATGAATTTTTATTTCAGTATTCGATATTTTTCTATTTCAAAATTTATATTACGAATATTACGAGAAAGAAATTGAAAAGTTAAGTAATAGTATTTCTCTTTATAACTTATAAAATTAAATTGATTTTAGAATTTATTGTACAATATACATTAAACGTCAAAATGTGTAAGAATTTTACTTTAAAGAAAAAAATAAACAGTTTATATGGTTGTTAATTTAGTTAAATATAGCACTACAACTTTTTTAATAGAAGTCTGCATCGATAAACACAATTATTTTGAACCTATTCTACTTTTCTTAAAATATTTAGAATGGTAAATTTTACAATTTCTAGATAAAAAGTCATTTTCGCATGAAAAATGATAAAAATAAAATAAAATAAAAATAATCTATTTCTGTGCCACTTCGGTCCCTGATATCATGAAAAGTACCATTTGTCTTTACGTTTATTTAAGCTCTCGGACTCCCAGTAGATTCGCAGGCAACTACACGAGTAACTTTAGTGGTAATCGTGGAGGTTTCGGTGGCGGCTACGGCGGTGGATTCGGCGGTGGATTCGGAGTCCCGAGGTCCAATCGAGGTGGATTCAACAGAGGACGGTGAGACATTTTATTATTTTCAAGTGTTCGTTAGTTGCATTTTACCGTTGATGAGAGTGAAATAACCGTAATTATTTCTTCTCGATATAATAGTGTATTTTTTATGTTTTAAAAGCATACCAACTTTAATCAAACAAAAGAAGGAATGAGTTTTCTCTCTTTATTCATGTATCATACAAAGCTTTTTTAATAAATGAAATTAAAATCTAATTAGAGCCTATGTAAAAATAATCATAAATTTTGAATCATCTGTACGAAAATTATTACAGAGAAGGAATAATATTTCACAAATAAAACGATTACGTTCTTATTTTGAAAAAATACAACTAATTTTAAAAATATTTATCTTTAAAACAATGAAGATAATATCATACTTATTTGTATACAGTTTTAAATGATCCTTTTAAAGCAGTTCATAAAATTTTTTGATGTATTAATAATCTGTTTAATTATTGGTTACTTTTATATACGAATTTTATTACTTTCTTTAATAGTAATAGTATTAATTGAGTACTTTTTTAATATCGATTCACAATAAAAAATAAAAAGTTAATAATGTAAGAGAAAATATTTAAAGAGTTGTATTTAAGGATGAGAAGTGATCAATATTAACGCTGACGTAATATTCAGAGGAGCTCTAGTTTGAATTCGGACAAAACAAAAGTACTTGAACAACTTTTAGAGATAGAAAAGTTAAAAAAAGTGACTGCTATATTTCCAGGGCTGCTCCGGATTCGACGTCAAGACCAATAATTAGTTATAATGACCTGGACCAGCTGGATACGGATTTATTTTGAGTTTTTCCCATTCAATTTGAAAGTATTAAATGTGCCAGCAGATTTAAAATCTGGATTCTGTAACACGCTAGTTAATGATTAAAAGAAAGAAAATAAAATTTCAGAATGTAATGTCAGGGTTAGATTAATTTATATTGACAAGTGTTACAAAATCAGCACATTACAAATTTTACATTTTAGAAAGTGAGCAATATTTAAAATTAAATTAATAAATAGTTAAATAAATTCATTGCATAATTAAAATTACAAATTTATTAATGTATCTTATATTGTAAAGTTTTCGAAAAAAATTTTATATATAATACAATTTATAGACTAATTTTATTTTTAATAAAGAAATGGTTATGTAAATACATAGACGATATATTTTTTATTGAATGCAAAAACAAAATAATAACAAACAAATAAACTTATTTGTTGAATTACTCTGTTATTTTTATTTCATTTTAAACCCCATTCCACTTGATATGTATATATACACGTATATTTCTTGTCCAGTTGGTCTCGTAATAAAAATCATTGTGTGTTGTATAAACTAATGTTGTTTGTTTTTATCTGTTGAATAAAAAATTACAGCGGAGGTGGCGAATTCAGGCCTGTGATTCATTACCGAGATCTTGACGCGCCCCGAGAGCCCGACGAATTTTTATAAAAACAAAAGTATCTTTCATTTATCAAATATATTCGCCGACAAAAAAATTAGATTTGCCAAAGCGCAAACGATTTATGGCTGGAAAAATTAATAAATTGTTTAACGCATCAGGTTTTTGTTTTTAAATAATTCATTTTTACGAATTAATGAAAATATATAAACTTCGTTACAAAATAAGTAATAAAAAATTATTATGTGGTAAATTATCATTTTAGCTTTTAACGCAGCCAATTAATTTATAATTATCAATGCTATAAAAATTGATGCAATAACGAGATTGAAAGTTAAATTATATTTAGTTTGTCATTAATTTCGTTAAAAAAAACTATCTTTTAGTAATAAAATATTTAATAAAATTATATCAGATTAAGGATGTACACAATTGTAGTTTAATATATAAAATGCTATGTTGAAATAAACTATATAGATGACTGTTATTAATTATGTAAATTCAAACCGAGAGTGAAACATTTTTATATCATAAATTCATTCCAGCCTTGGTAAATATATTTTGAATATTTTTTAATTTGACTAATATCGACTGTGAAACGGTACGTGGATATATATACTAATATATACATTCTACAAAATCGTTATGTAAATATGTGAAGCACAAGAGTCTAAATTTACGGCAAGAGAGAAAAGACAATGAATTTTTCTTAACGTTCCTTTTTTGTATTAGATTATAAAAAAAGTGAACAAAGTTCCACGGTATAATAAATGCGAAATAGTTTTGTCATCTGTGTTTATTTTTTCAGTTTTTATCTACTATACTATGTACAAGTCAGTATAATATACAAAAGAAAATAACTCCATGTATGAACATTATTGAAATTGGTATAATCTATATGTATGTGTAAGGATGAAAAAGGTTATTGAAAAACAAATACAATTAAATAATATTATAAACAGAAAAATTACACCTGCTTCGTTTTTTTCCAATTTCTTTTAGCGTTAATATATTTTATTTATGTTTCTTGAAAATATTAATAATATAATATTAATAATATAATAATAATAATAATAATAAAAATAATAATAATAATATATAACATTAATTCTTCTAGGCCTACCTATACAATCGAATACACATATATTACTCGCATTTTTCTTCCTTTCCTCCTTCATTCGAAATACTGCAAGTGTATCGTAACGCATTTGATAAGCCGTCTTTTCTCGACTACGATTCCGTCTCGGCTCTTTTATAGTACATATTTGCTCTCGGCGTCATTATTTATATTAAAAATGTATGTGTACATGCATATATATATGTATATATGTATGTATATATATACACATAAAAATAATTTTCGCTCAACGGCGTATCGATGCTTCGTAAGCGAGGAAACACGTTTGTTTTAAATCTTCATTCTTTCACAATCGTTCCCTGCAATGTTGCTCATCGCTGCCATCGCCGCAGTCGTCGATGCCATTGCACTTTTTTGCCTTCTCGATACACCTGCCGTTGCTGTAAAAAGTTGAAATTTTTATGTTTATGTGTATGTGTAGGTTTAACACTACTTTAACGACCGCCAGCACCGTTGAAAACTTAATAATAGTAACTCGTTATTCTCTATTGTAAAAACTCGTGTTTCAAATATTTTGCGCTTATTAATTTTGTCTAAAGGAAATTTTATTTTTGAACGGACAAAAAATTTTAAAACATTATATAGTACGGAATGAGACTTATAAAATTTAATCATTTTTAATTACAAGATGATCAATTTTAAAATATAGTTGAAGAAATTAATAGCTAGTGAAACTAATTAACTTTGACAAAAAGGTAAGTGTATTTTTATATAAGTATGTCTTCCATTAACATAACGTGCAAAATTATATATATTCTAATTATTAAATTTTAATGTTTGCATTAATGATTAGTTTTAAATTATTCGATAATGTAATAAATTATTTAAAGTATTACACAAATTAAATAATTAATATTAATTATAAGCGTATTCGAGCATAAATTTTATGCAAATAATGTTTATTATATATTAAAATTAACATGATAATTTAGAGCCTAAAGCCACCCAACAATTTCTATCAATAATATATGCACTGCAGATAATTAATGGCAACTATTCATTTTATAAAAAAGGCTTACCGTCGAAAACAATTTTACTTCAATTATGGTCTAATTTATTTGACAGTAGTTTAACAAAAATGTAAAGAAATTTAAAATTAATTTATATTTGTATATTATTAAAAATTTGTATTAAGAAAGCATAAATATATTGTTACATTAATTATAGTATAATTAATTTATGTAGTTGAATGAGCGAAATCGATATATGTATATATATATATTTTTTATCAATGATAAATCAAGCGTATCTGGAACTTAATATTTTTAAAATTTAGAATAACACTTATTATTTATAAAATTATATTAATAAATACATGTTTTATTAATTACAGACAAATTTTTTTGATCGATGATAATAACAAATAATTATAAACTTTAATATTTCCTTTAAATATTTTATTTTCTTTTATTTACATTTTTGTTATATTTTAGAAATAGTTCGAATCAATAGTGTATAAAATTGGATTACACTTAGATTAATATTTAGTTGATAAAAGTTGAATAATTAAAAACTGATGGATAATAATTATTTCTGAGCGTATTATAAAATAGTATATTTGATAATATAAAAAAAAAATTACAACTAAAAAGTTATAATTTTTATTAGAATATTTTGTATACAATTTTGTACATTTAAGATTATGAAATATTTATTATTTTTAATCTTCGTAAATACTTATTTTTGCTCATATTTATATAAATACATAATTGATAAGCATTAATTTACTTTTGATCAAACATTTTTTATATCGTGACATATTTAATAAAAAATCTAAACTTACGTGTATCATTGAATACTTTAAAATGAATTTCTTTGGTTTTAACAAACAAGAATTAAAAAATTAATTTTATTTTTGCCAAGTACGTTGTACTGAAAATTTTTTGAAATAAACTAGATATCGAAATTCAAAATGTAAATGTATTAAATTGCAGCCCTTTGGCAGAAATAATTTACATTTGATTGCGGACGAGATAAAAACTTGAAACACGATTTTCTTAAGATATATTTTTATAATTTTGTAAAGATAAATACCCATCATTCGTTACGTACTTTACTAAAACATTTTCAAAATAGATCAATGAATACGTTCGAAAAATCTATGTATTAAAATTTAATTATATATTATAAATATTATAATTAATTCAAATAGCAAGGTAAAATAATCAATATTTTTAAGTAAGCAAAGCGTATACTCGTCTTTATAAATAAAATATACGTTCGTAAGAATTTCCTATTACGAAAGCATTATCGATCAACCAAAAGTAACAACGTATCTAAAATTGGTAGAGAACTAACGAGTTTGCTTTATTCGTCATTAAAATTACAAGTCAAAGGGCCGAAGTTTAACCATGAATACAAGTGACAATGATTCATTGGATACGAAAATTCTGGAAGAGAGTTTTAAAGAGTGTCCACTCCGAGAATAGTAATTTAATGACACACCATTAAAAAAAACGAGAAGAAATATGAATGCAAGGAACAACGTACGTCGTTAGAAAAAAGGACCTAAAAGGTCTCGCGATACGTACCTAACAAGTTTTCTATTTAGTTTCCGTTCGCCTTTACGCGTAGGCGTAGTTACAACCGCGAACGTACGTTACGCATTGCACAAGTTTTTCGCGACACCGTTTCTCGATAATAAATAAAGACTCGGGGTCCGTTGAATTCTCGAGCTCGAAGGCGTGAATTTCCGATATTAATCAGTACGATCACCCGGATTTATTTATAAGCTACCCGAATAGCGGAACACCGAGTCTCGCTCGATCGATGAGATACGTTAAACGTACGTGTATCGCCGCATTTCTAGATAAGCTTCGTATAAGGGATTTGCCGAGATAAGAGTTAGCGGCTGTTTTATGCCGTCCAATTATGCAAATGCTGGACGCCGCGTATTTACAATGTGGCGAGAGATGTGGGAAAAGAGATAAGGGAAGATCACGGGTTGTGTGTACGAATTAATCGGTATCGCACGAGTTTGCGTGTGTGTTTCACGATTGATTGGGAGTAAAACGGAAGCTCGATGGAAGTCTCTCGTTTTTCCCTTGCGATAAATCGCTAAACCATCGTGACTCTCTGATCTTGGAGAAATCACGCCTACGTAATTCACGACGAAGACAGGTCGATATTTACGTTTGCACTTTGCTGATTTGAGAAATGCTTGTGAAAAAGATTCTTCGGAATATCCGGATACCGTGGAGAACAATTTTCTATGAAATATCGTCGATAAATCACGACTCGTTGTTTGGAAAACGGAATATCGTGCGTAATTAATATATTATTGCTAAATTGAATTATTGGCGCAAAATAGTTGACGATCCATAAATTAGGAGAAAGATGCTGGGGTAGAGTCAAGTAGGAAGAAGATGGAGATATCGATTAAAAATTATTCAAACTGTATCTATAACGATAATTCATAGTTTGGAATTTAACGTAATTATCGATACGAGCATCTATTATATTTTCGATATAAGTAAAATACATTATTAATGAAATAATATTAAAGATTGTAAATAAGATTTAAAAACTTTAAACATTCGAAACTAGCGCATGAAAGGCTTACACGATTTCATTGTGAAACTGGAATAAATCAAGTTCATTTGTATTAATCAGTAGTAATCACTAACGACACTCTTTACTTTTCCACTCGTTCGCGATGTTACGTGCACTATGTATATTTAATTATGGGAATTTCCCACGCATTAATGAATCAAATATCAGCCAACTATCCCACAATCTACTATCGTCTAATAATTAATAGCTTACACGCAACGACAGACGTTACCTCGTCAAGAAAACAAATACCCAATTAAATAGATCGATTGGCTAGTTAATACAAATATTCATAAAGAATCACTCTTAATGACGCGCCAAAATGATATTTATCGGTTTCATTATGCATCTATCATAAGTTAACGAAAAGCTTTTCAGCGACTCGAACAATTAAACGAGTATTCCAAAACAAAAATTCCGTTCATTCATACTTACACGCGAGGGAGATAAAAGCGAGAGAACATCCATAGTGCTACGCGTTATTTGCATAATTACACTTGTAAGTAATACATATAAGTACGTATGTGCGTGTGCGCGAAAGATCCTGTGCATCTCGTGAGTGCAATGGAGGATTTACGGGCGCGTCGACACCGCGGGCGACAGTTCGTAAATTACGCAATTTACTCTCGCTCTTACCCTCCCTTCACCCTTTCTCTCGATTCCTTTCTCACTCTCTCTCTCTCTCTCTCTCTCTTTCAATCTTGCAGTTCAGGGATACGCACGATACCTTCCAAGGGAGATGCAATTGACAGCGTACGATCGTGTAAATGGCGACCGTTATACTTTTCCGCCCCCACAACTAATAGAATACGTGCAAAACTGCTTTGTGGCAGCTGAAGGTAAACGATTCAACCGCTGTCACCTTAAGGGGAGAACTCGTACGGACGTTGATACGTAGAAACGTTTATAAATATTAGAGAAACGCTGCAATTGCTTCGTAGTAATGCATTTGCCAAGAGTTTTATAGATACACTATTATTTATTTGGACATCGTATCTAGATGCTCATGACAAGGAGATTAGACAACTATCGTTCTTATGAGCTCGTGCGAAGTTTTTCTCTGTTGTTTAACTTCTTTATCCGAACGTATAAGAAAGGCTCTCGTGCACAGCCTTTTTCTTATAAAACGTTGTTATAAAACGTTGACGTATCGACGTTATGCTGAATTTCATAAAATTGATTATCTGTAGTTTCATCGAACAAAGTATCGAGCAATAATGAAATGAGATATGGTATTATTGAATGTAGAGATGAAGCTTAAAAAAAAGAAACTTCAATTTGAATACGGAGCGATAAAGCAAATATCGTATATAAGTATAAATGACGTTTGCGACATTTCTAATTAACACAAGATATATTAGACGTATACTCGTAAAATAAAAATGTCTCCATTTCGACAACATCGTTAATATTTCTACCCTTTAACACTTCCAAGAGATAAAGTACCTTTGAAAAATTAATTAAAATTTTTATCGTAGTATTAGCATAAAGTAAGATAGTTTAATGGTACATTAATTGACAATAATTAAATAACTGGATTGATAATCCGAAGATTCGTCAAATCGAAGATTACTGCAATTGTGAAATTTTATTACGAGGGAAATTTTCCCCTTTCGATCTCTCGTTAAAGATAAAGACAACTATCTTTACAAGTCGGTAAATAAACGAAACGTCGTTATTTTCAAATATTAAGGGTGAAATGCGACCAGTCTTTCGTGTAATGCTGAAAATTCTCAGACTCGATCAAACCTGGCATAATAACTATTGACATGTATACTCTTATATAAAACTAGTCGAACCCAAAGGTAGAAGTCATGGAACCGGTGCACTCAACAACTTTGCGCGGTCTTATCATAATATATTCATGACATTCCAGACCAAACGAACAGGTAAAAATATTTTATCAATGAATTTATCAGATAGTTTTAATATCGGTTTAGATCGCAGATTACTCTTATAAATAGTTTAAAGAACGTTTGCTTCGTTTGAGTTTAGTTTTATAAGATTGCGTTAAAATTTGTTACATTCGTTGTATAATTTATACCAAGATACTAACAATATTTTTTAAATACATAGAAATAATTTAATAATAAATTCAATGAATATTTTAAAAATTTATTATATTTTTACAGAATTGTCTAAATTTTTTCGAGATATATACTTTAAATAAATACAATTATATCGATTATTTTGGTTGAATTCGTTAAAAAATAGTTAATTTATAAATAATGAAAATGAAACATTCGAATGAAAATACCTCTAATGTAATCATTCGATAGAGCCTTATCAAAACGGATACACTTGATACGTTTAAATCAAAGTCAATCGGTATCTAAGTTTCTACATTTCTCACTCAATAAACTTAAGCTGATTAAACTCGTACCAATAATTCTCAATCATTGACTCCTCAAAGAAACGGTCATCGGTCGTTTCTCGTTTGTTTTCCTTTCACCTACAAATCACTCCGTTGAAACTCTTGGAAACACGAGTAGATACAATTCACCCGAGCAGTCGTAAAAATTCATCAAATCGTACGAAAATAAAACAGAAACACATTTTAAAGCGCCTCTGAGAAATAAAGTTTACTCACCGGCAGCTAAACTCGTGCTTGTTACATCGACCTTGGCATCCGCGAGGCTCATCGGATCCATCCCTGCAATCGCGGTACTGGTCGCAAAAACGCGTCTTCCTGATGCACTGCTGCTTGTCTCTGCACATGTACTCATCCGTCGACGGGCAGACTGTGCAGGAATAAATATTAGGTCGTTACGCGTTTGGGATTCGTTATTGTACGATTAATGCTCGGTGCTCTCCGGACACGGATAAGCTTCTCTTACTTTTGTATTCTTACTCGCGATACTCTCTGAAAGTCCTCGGGGTCCAATCTTGGTCGGAATTGAATGCAAATGTGATTGCTACTCGAGTTTAAACTTGTTTTTTCATTTTCATCTCTATTTTTTAGCGCTGTTTTTCGATGTAAACTAGAAGCGTATGGACACCTTTTTGTGCGGGAAGGGAAATAATAAAGATCCGACGTGTTTCTATGGTACCGCCGAGGCTAGCATTGATAACATTTTATAGAGCTTACGATATTTATCGTTTATCTCGGTAAAATCGGTTTCTGCAGGAAATTAAAAAGTTATTTGAATTTGAAAAATCTTTACGGTTTTCTCGATCAACATTAAACAGTTGTAAATTTAAAGAGCTATCAGTTTTTACGATATCATAGGCTGAATTTTATTTATAAAGAGTCAATTTTTATTTTCTTATATTTCAAATTCAATTTATAACCGAGCTTTGAAGAATTATAAATGTTTGGTTATATTATTTTCCATTTGCATCTTGAATTATTTATCGATGACTTTTAAAGAGTATATTTTGTTTACTATTTTTAAATCATCCTAATTGTTAAATAAAAGTTACGTTACATTTTTAAGCGTAACAACTCAAATTAAGAATAAGTAAGAAAAGCCTTATGTGTCCATTGGAATTAAATTAAATGCTTGAAGTTATACATATATTTTTTTAATTTCTAAATTACCAGTGCTAAGCGTAACCAAATAATTTATTAATGCAAGAATTTCTTTTCTTCGCATTTTGCATTATTTTGTCAATTTGTAAGTGATTGGTTAATGTGATTACCATTATAGTATTTATTGGTGCATTTAATAAAAGATCAGTGAATTTTAGTTATGGTAAAAGGCTGAGAATTTTACTTTTCACTCACAAAGTTGAAAAAATGTGTTTATATTCATAATAAAATTTAGCATATATTTCAAATATGCATGATTAAGATTAATAAAATTATTTACACAAATTTTCATTATTGTTAAATGTAAGAAAATAAAAAGCTGAAAGCGAAGACAATTAAAGACTATAATAATAAATTTTATGTTTCATAGATAATTTTATATCTAATTTTCGTGTTATAATTTATTCGAACTTATATATATATGTAGGAGTTATATTCTTTCTAAAAATATAAAATTTATAAGACCCCATTATGAATAGATATTATGTGTTAATATTTCTACTTATAATATTTCTACAGTACTGCAAAATAATGAATATTTTCATTATTAGTTCATTATGCGAAAATACCTCTATAAGTGATTCAAAAACACAATTCTTCATCAATGCAGTGATTTAAAAAAAAGAAAAAGAAAGAAGAGCAAAATCGTTTTAAGAGTACTCACGCCTACCAAGGTCATGACCTATAAAGAAAGAAAAAAGACGATAATATAAACGCAATATACAGTATGACTAATTTATTTTTCAAAATATAGGTCATAAATGAAGATAAAGCAAAATATTATAATAAAAATGTTTCAACTGTAGATTTCTTATTATAAAATATCAAGTGAGTACGACATCATTTTTTTTTGTGATTTACTAAATACACAATTCAAATTTATAAATCATTTTTTTGGGTAACATTTTGAATACATATTTAAACTTTTCTGCCATGAAATTTCATTTAAACAAAGTAACATTTCCAATTCATTAAAATTTTTATTTTAGTATCTATATTTGAATATACAATTCATTATTTTATTTTCATAAATGTAATTATAATTTTCAATAATATTAAAAACTTTACAAATTTTTAATATAATGTCGACTATATTAACAGAAAAATATATGTAGTGTTTTAATGAAATTTATTACTTTATTATAAAAATAAAAATTTAATTTACTACTATAATATAAATACAGATTTTCTGGATCATTTTCCTTTTTAGTAAAAAATATATATTTCTTACATTTATCATCTTATCTTGCAAGTTATAGAAAATTGAAATTTCACTTTACAAAAGTTTATAAATGTATTACTTGATCTTCGATTCAGACGTCAGTTCACGTTTAATATTTAAAAATTAAACGTTTTTACTTACTTGTTGTACAATTTTCCTCGTCTGAAGCATCAAAACAGTCGACGTGTCCGTTGCACTTTTTGGACAATGGAAGGCAGGAAGTTTGGTTACCGCAGTGAAAATGAGTTTCTAAATTACATTCTTGAAGGGAAAAAAGGAAAATAATTTAATTAAAGCTATCAAGACAAATTTTAAAGTTGTATAAATAAGTAATATGTTTTTAAATGTTTGATAATAAGCAGAACCTTTTTGATGAACAAAATACAACGGAAATTCATTCACATATGGATTAAATCAATTATCAAATTATTCGTTCGATATTTTTTATTTTTAAAGTGCTTGTCTTATGATTTCTTGATGTCTTACTTTTGAATGTACATAAAAAAATTTTAAATTTAATTAATCCTACAAATTATTTCAATACAAAATGAATAAATTATGTAAAAATTGTTTTGAAATATTATTTTAATAAAAAAGTTTGAATTAAGAAACTAAAGAAACACGATATAAATAATTTTATAGCAAAAAAGAAAATAGTTAGAAGAAAGTTTTCGGGTAATTGACATATAAACTAGCCAAATAAAACTAAAAATTATTGCTACTGATCTACTAGATACTTTAGTTTAATTTATAATGAAGTTTTACTTCTAATGTACTTAATACACTATAAATAAAAAACAATTACGATAAAATATAAAAAAAAGTTTAAGTACGTGTTAAAACAAGTGTTATTATTACATTTGAAAAATATAGTTATTGCTTTGTAAAATCAGAACATTACGCTTTAATGATTAACCTATTAATGAATGTCTTTTAAACAGGAATTAATAAATTTATACGTACGACAATTTAAACTACAAGAAATACGTAATTACTCAATAAACATATTAAAATTTATGTAAATACTTCGGCGAACGTTTTCTTATCTTTGGCGTGTCAAATGTATATTTTTTTAGAATAATTAGTATATCCGAACATAGAGTTTGCAGATAATAATTTTAAAAACTTGAAAACTTGATAAAATGTTGATTTGCAACTTATAATGTCACTATAAAAAGATAATGTATCATAGATGAATGCTGACTTCAGGCCGATTAAATTACAGGAAAACCAATTTCTTTAATGTACGAAAGCCCAAGGTATACGAAGTCATACAAATGTGAAAATGTATTTTAAATTGCAGTCGTTAAAATAAAAAAATTTTGATTGATAACAATTCTTGAAGTATGAATGATTAATTAACTCGTATAAAAATCAACTCGTAATGTAGTTTGCGTTATTAAAAAATTTTTTTTAATTCGACAAAAAATATTCACATCATATTTAATATATTTTAAATTGTAAACGAGTTATTACAAAATCATATCGATAGATATATTATTATGCATTTTAAGACTCGAAGAAAATGTATTATTCGATAAGCATAATTTAAAATCTTTTTTACATAATTAAAAATCAACGGAATCTTTGCGATTATGCAATTTTATTTTTAATTTCATAATTATACATAGTTTAAATGCTATGGGATGAATATCGCTGTTCATATATTTATTGTTGTAAATTTAATAAAACGATCGTGTAAAAAAATGAAGAGATTTTTATCTGCAATTTCATAATAAATATAAGACAGTCGAAAATTATTCAATAAATAAGCGAATGATGAATGTAAAATACGCAGACAAAAAAAGGAGTTCGAAACAAAATCTACTTCGATATTTATTTGTGCGTCACGATTAATAATCGTCTTCCCGAGTTCGCACATCCGCGAAGTTACTTTTCCATATAGGCGTCGTCGAAAGATCGGAGAAGGCGATAACGATGAACCGAGAGAGAACGAAAATCGACTTACCGCAATTGTACTCGTCCGAGTGATCGTAGCAATTCATGTGACCGTCGCAACGTTTCACCAAGGGGATGCAAAATATATTCAGGCACGTCCACTCGTCGTCGAGGCAGTGGTGCTCCACTTCCGTGCACCTGTAAATACGATAATCGCGTCGTATTTTCTTATCTCGCTCTTATTTATAAAGTATTTTGTTAATGACAGGCCGGACTCGAATATGCCTGTTACCAAATGCAAGACTTCGTTTTCACGTAATTCCGAGACGTGCAACGAGTCGTGTATTACGTACGAGAATCGATGCGTGTCCGGTATTTTCGCTAAAGAGAAACTTTGTACGTTTAGCAAATAATAGAGACTACAAGATTATAAGATATTTTTGGAATTCCTCTTTGTAAATTTAGTATAAATTTATTAACGAGCGGTAATCGCTCAATTTTGACGTTTCGAAGGATGAGTTTAATTTACGATTGTATCGTGCCCGCCGATATAAATAAAATATTCGAAAGGATATTTACAGAAGAATTGTTAAATATACATCGCGAATAAGTTAATTCATAAATAAGCCAGTAAATTTAAACGACCACCGATATAAATCTAATACGTTTTATTTGATTGTTTTATTACGATTATATACTCATTAATAATTCATTCGATTACCGTGCAATTTGCAACTTTAAAAATGGTAAATAATATACCTTTGAAAAGTCCAACTATTATCGTTAATTATTACAGGAACATACGTATTTTCCAGCTATTCATGAATTTTCTAAATGCGCAAAAAGATTTGTATCGACCGCGTCTCTTTACCGAGAAGAAAAAGCTGAAAAATCACTGGTATTTTTAAAATAAAAGTATCCGTAATAAAAGTCAACAATTACAAAAACTAATCTTACTACTCAAATAAAGTTTTCAAGCGAAGTGGAGTTCATTGTCCCACCTGAACTGAGCAAACAATCGACTTGTGCAACTTTTTCGTTGCTCCGAAAAATTAGCATTTTGATAAACTCCATTATTCAAGAGCTTCTTCCGAGCATACAAATGACAGATTACGCTTTCACCCTTCTTCCATTGTCGCGATCTTGTACACTCACGTACGCGCACATACAAAGATATATTCTCGGAGTCGGACCGTTGCATCAAAACGTATAAACGTAGATAAATGCACATAAACATGGGAAGGGCGTATGTGCACCTGCATACGACGCATTAATGTCAATTTGGGCCACGGAATCCCATTATTTTAAAGTAAGTTATTATAGACATTGCAAAATACTAATTTATAGTGTAGACGAGGTGAACTGAATTGTAAACTAATTCAACAATGAATAAATCTGCCCCGATGTTTTTTAGGGACGAAAGATATATCGAATCCGCAGAATTAAGATGTGTTAGTTTTATAAAATTAATGAACCTACCGAAAAGTTACTTGCATAAAATTTCGTTTAAATATTAACGAGTTTTGTTGTCTTTCGATTTATCTTTGGTACATTTATCGGTCCATAAATGCGAGGCTTGCGAATAAAAAATTTTATTTATAATGGCTTAAAGAAAATAGATAGCTTTTAAAATCGTTTGTATGCTAAACAATCAAAATTGGCGTTGTCGATGCAAATTAATTTTTTTAATTTACTATGTCATTTATTTTTAAAATTATCTTTTAAATTCGCTCAAATTTTTCAAAAAAATTTATACCTATACGAAATCAATGATAATATTTTGCGAACGGAACAAGCAAAAGATGGATAATTATTTTTACAAAATTGATTCTTCCGCTTATCAACGGTTACGATAAAATTTCATATTTTATTTTAAGATAATTATTTATTCGAAACAATAAAAATAAATAATCTATGAACGAGAATTAATTTATTTCGAATATCTTGGACAAAAGTTATTGGATAAAAAAAGAAAAATTTGTTGCGAGACGACAAGAGTAGCTTTGTTTCTAAGAGTTGAAACAAAAGTCAATACGAGGCTTTAAATTTTTCTCGAGTATTTTTCAGATACACGGTAACATGTACGTATTTGCAGAGATTTCTAATATATTTAAATCAATTCCAATGAAATAAATTACAAAACGCCTAATTAAAAGCGAAAATGTGTCTTGCCACAAGCATCAACTTTCACAAGGAAACTCCACCGTGACACTTTTTCGCACAACTCGCAACGATACTCGCAAATCAAAGAAAAATCAGTGTTTCGAGAGAAGGAATCTCGCGAGAACAAAGCAACCAATTTCTCACCTGTAGGCGCCGCTGTCGAGCCTATGGCACTTTTGCATCGCGGCGTCGCAAAGACCGGCGCAGCCACTCGCGTCGAGAGGGTCGACCGGTTGCCGGCAGTAGGGCACTTCGTCCGCGTTCTTCGCCACGCAGACTTCGCCGTCGCGGCATTCGACGCAAGGCCTCCGGGTATGCATGCGAGGCCCCAGGAGGCCGATGGACGAGTCGACGGTGCCACCGCCTCTGATCGTCGGACTCTCGGGCCTGTGATGCGAAAACGACGTTTAGAAGATTGAGGCTGATGTTCGATAAAGGAGGGATAAATTTAGCTTATTTTGTTTTTCCACGAATGAGTTAATCAAAAACTTTGATAAACTTAAAGTTTAGAATGAACGTCTTTTGCTGAGAAAAGATTCTCTCGTTGTAAATAGATTCATTATGCGAGCGCGGAGCGTTTTATTACTTTGACGAATGGTCGTGTATATTAAACAAGGTACTTTATTAAAATTTTTCAAAGAATAAGAGTTTATCTAGATTTCACCAAATGATTTTTAACGTCAAAGAACGTTTCTTTATCGCGTAGATTGCAATGTGACATTAAGCAGACGCGTAAAGAGAGAGAGAGAGAGAGAGCGAAAACGCGGTACAGATTTTATAATCTTTCGCAGCGCGATGAAACGTCAAATTCAATTTAGCTTTAAATTAATCATTTTTTTCGACTTTCTTTATCTCTGTATTTTATACTTTCGATATTAACGATTCCACAAAAATTCCTCGTATTCGAAGCCTCGACGATTGTATAAACGAACAAAATAAAAAGTTGATTCATACCTGAAGGAAGTCATCATCGTCGTGGTCGCGGTAGTCGACGTCGTGGCAACGGACGTCGGGGTGGTTTTAGTTAAGGCAGGCTCGAAGAAAGGCTCGACATTTCCAAGCGGTGGTCCATTCGACTTGAGCAGCACGTCCAGAAGCGAAGGTGTGGGTGGGGATGACAACCAGGTTGGGTCTTCCATGTCGGTGCCGTTCTTACCACCGGCGGAGGTCGAGTTCCGAGCTGTCGAGCGCAGGTATTGCTGGATTACGTGAAGCTTCTCCGGTTCTAAACAGTCGAGGAATCGTTTTTTGGTTGTCTTTGACCGTCTCTTACTTTTTTTTTCGTTCGAGTTTCCGCAAATATTTGCGTACGATCAACGGATATTTCGAAAGGTTTTTTTCTTTGAGGATCCGTTTTGTTTAAAGAACGTATACAGTCTTACGTGGAAAAGTATCGCAAAGTGTTATTCTGATTTATTTATTTTTATGATTATCGGATGCCAAATATTAAAATACGAGTACTTTATCAATCAGCGTATTAAAGTCAATAGCTACGATGTATACGACGTTTCAATCTTTTCAATACGCATGGCTACGTAATGCATATATGTATATATATATATATATATATATTTTACTAACGATTACCGACACATAGAATTTTTTAAAAATTATTATAATGATTATTTAACAACCTTGCAATTTGATTTATTTTCGTATTTGTATGAAAAACTTGTTATAAATTTCTAAGAAATAAATTGCTTGAAACTTATTACAATGATAAATTATGAAAAGCAACGATAGCTAAAGTTTATATAATTTAAAGTATTTTTTGAAATAGTACCATTTATCAATGCTTAATCCTTCATGAAAGCTAAGTGTTAAAGATCAGGATTTCATAGATTCATATAAAGTGATATTTATAGTCGTACTTAAAATAATAAGAATATAAACGAATGTAAAAGTAATTCGGTTAAACTTGTAGATTTATCTATATGGAGTATTGGATTACATAAGAAATATATTATTTTATCAAATAAAATTGTAAATGTTCGAGATAATATAAATGGTTTATATCATCGTAAAATTTTGAAAGTTTACCGCTAATTTAATTTCCAAAAATTTAATGTTTTTAATCCAGAGCATTTAAATTTATTAAATTATCTCGCAGTTGAAAAACAAGTTATCGTAGGAAAAATTAATTTCACTGTAATTCCAGAAGCTTAAGCGTATGTAGTAGAAGAACATTAGATTGCAAACCAGCTTAAACTGTGGTAAACGCAATTGCTTTTAAAGTGAAATTTTCTTGGTTGAAAGACTAGATGTAATTTCAAAAACATTATTTATAATTAAAAAGAAAATTATAGTTCTTTATAAGGCTATCATAAATTACAGAATCACTTAAGTAAAATTGCTAAATAATTAAACACGACAATAATCGTGAATTTACACGTTATATTTGCTATCGCAATACCGATAATCTCGAAATGGTCTGAAAAAGAATAAATCGTTAAAACGGCTCGGAAGAGAAACTAAAATACGACGAAAGACGCGGTTATCGATGAGAAGAGAGATGATAAATTTTTTGGCAAGTTAAACGAAGCGAAGCAGTAGCCCTCCGAACGTAAAACAATTTATTTTTCTCGAGCTAAAAGCGTCGAAACTTTCATCTCGGCGTGAAGATTTTTCAGTCTACAAAAACTTACTTAGAGAATCGACCGAGCACAAAAAGTTGCCGTCTACAGTAGCGGCTACCGCGGTCGGTCAATGGGTGCTCAAAGTTCAAGGAAACGATCGCCTCCTTCCTTCTCTCTCTCTCTCTCTCGCTTTCTTGATCAGCAAAAAATTTGATACTCTCGACAAACATCCGACCTAACGGAGGATGCACTCATTTTCACGCTTTGACATGGCGTGAAGCGAGAAAAAGTACGAACGCGAGGTGCCTTTTGCTTCTTGTGCAATGATCGCTCACACTTGCTGATTTATCCGCCTTTCGCAAATCGATCTCCATGGAATATGTTAAAGAAGAAATCGTGTGGCTTCATTCGAAGCTTTTAAGTGAATTGAATTAATGATATCGTATCTAGAAGTTGAAGAAATAATTTTTTGTTTGACCAAGAAAGACGCCGATTTTTTGTTCATCGCGATGAAATTACTCAATTTGAGTGAGTATTTGGTTCAACGATTCGAATCGACGAGTTCTTTCGGCTAAGATCATATTTGCCTCGCTTTACAAGGTTATATCTATATTGTATAATATTTCCGAGAACCAAAGACTTATTTATTCTATCTTACCGAAGCACGCATCTACTTTATTTAATTAAAGAGATTTTTCACTTTAGAAATATTTTGCGCTGCGCAAACGTTTTCTTATGCTTTATTAAAATTATAGTTGAAATTGAAACTGAACTCGTGACTGCGAAATCGTATTTGAAAACATATATAAAGATTTATTTCGAATTATTTATAGCAAAAATAATATTAAACGAGATCCGTGAAAAATTATTCGTTCATCTACATAAATATATTTTGAGTTAATAAAATACGAAAATAAAATATTAAATAAAATCTTGCAAAGAAAATTGTACTACGTACTTTTATTTAAAATAAAACTTTCCAAGAAAGTTATATTATTAATAAACCTCGTCGGCAAATATTTTTCTCAAAGTATAACTTTGTTAAAAGATATTAATATTATTACCAAGAAAATAAGCATATTAAAAGTAATACGTTTGAACAATTTAGTAGTATTTAATTGATTTAAAATAGTTAAGAAGAGAATCGACAGACTTATCGTTTCGTATCTTTGGAATCAATGTCATTGAATATTGGTTATATTATTATTCATACGATAAGAAATTTTGTAATCGTTTGTTTCGATAACTTCGAATTTCTCGGTATATTGATTCGTCCAAAGTTCACGTAAAAAAATGTACTTTATAAAATTTTGCTCGGTACATTATCTCCCGAAGCACAGTTTGTATTCAAATTTCATTAATTTATCATACTCGCGATGTCTTCTCTCGGATTATGATTAAGCTGCAAGAGCTGCAGTGAATAAACTAAAATAAATAAATGAAATTCCTTATCCATACACTGTAATCAGACATAATCGAACAACAGAGTCATTCCGGCACTTAAATATTCCATTAAAATGAATTATTATTGACTTTCGCGAGATCGCCCTCTCTCTCACTCTCTCTCGCTCTCTCTCGCTCTCTCCGGTACAGGCGTAGAAATTCAGCCCACCGTACAA
The DNA here is from genome assembly GCA_018907195.1 of Dolichoris vasculosae. Taxonomy (NCBI): domain Eukaryota; kingdom Metazoa; phylum Arthropoda; class Insecta; order Hymenoptera; family Agaonidae; genus Dolichoris; species Dolichoris vasculosae. The sequence continues at coordinate 266,911 of JACCHY010000020.1, forward strand.
AAGCTCTTGCTGAAAGAAGAAAAAAGAGATACGTAAGCAAGAGTGGCGCAATGGGATTGATTTCAATTTGCATGAACAGCCTTCTTATCCCTCGTGGAAGGCGCGAGGACGATAAAAATTTCAATTAATTTTACTGCAAATTGCCCGCTACCAATCCGAGTGTCGAGCCTCAGCCCTGTGCACACAAACGCGGGGGAATCCCCTTCTAGAGATCGCGCGCAAGTGACAGGAGTTAACGATAGCGATTTATCGCTGAACCGGTTGGCTTCTCTCTTTCGTTCTCCCTCTTTCTTCTCTTCTTTTCGTTTCTTTTGATGCGGGCGAGTCGCGGCTCGCTTTAATTTTGTTAACCCTGAATGCCAGGGATCGATTATGTGTGTACGAAGAATGACTGGAGTTATGGGGACGTTATTGCGAGGGAGAGGATATCGTCTTTCGAATGAAATACCAAGACGTGCGTTGATTTTATACGGCTGTGCTCGCGAGCTTTATGAGACTGAATACATCTTGGAAATGAGGAATTAGTTCCAATGACTTTTCTGATCAACTGCTCGACTGCTTACTAATGTTCTGCTTTGCGATATTTGTAAATTCCCGTTGATCCTTTCTTTTTCGAATGCCACTCGCCCGAGTCTCGTTGTTCGAGCGACTTCATAATAATCGTTAAATTTAAATTGTTCGCCAATCGCTAGCTTCGTGAAAAAGCGATGCTTCGTTCAAGATATCGATCCAGTGGGAGCTCGACATTCCTATATTAATTATTTCCCGCGGTACTCGTATTTATTTTTCGTTATCGGATCCGCGATCCAATTTTCCAATCGCACTCGATATCGTTCCTTCCTTCGAAAGCGTACGTTCGACGTTAAAATGTACCAGCCCCAACGAAGTTTTCAAAATACTCGGAAAAAAAAAGACAGCCGGTCCGAACAAGGGACCTAAGGGTTAGTCCTTAGCCGATGCACGAAATTCACTCGGCAGCTGGTCGACCGCAAAGTATATTAAAAAAAAGCAGCTCGACTCGATGCACGCGAAAAGAGACTCGTGCCGTCCGTACGTGTACACTTGACTTGTAAATTCCGGGTTAGATAGGCATGGGAATATTATTCACCGGGTGATCCCGAGGACTGTCCCTCGCTCGAGTACGGACGCGTGTGCCGTACCGATCTCGACTCGCCTGGATAAACGTGGCTGCTGGGAAGAGCCGAGAGATACTCGCGAGATGCATCGCTTCTAGTCGTAGATGGCATCTTTAGCGTTTACGTGTGCTGAAGGTATGCCTCCGTTTTGCACGTCGTAAATAAATTGAAGGAACGAATTAGCGAGGATGAACTGCGGCTACCAATGTCGTAATGACCGACGCTTCCTACCTACGAGTTCCGTGTCTTCTTTGTTCTTCGATGAAAGATCTTATTGTGTACTGCGTTTGGGGAATGCGCGTATTATAGCTTTGCGTTGAAGGGGTCATATATTTTTGTCGTATATCGTTGTTCTTTTCAGCGAGGATAAATTGATCGAAAGTATTTAAGATATAACGTTGTAATTGTGATTTATTCAACGTATTTATTTATTCGTCGGATTTTATAGATTCTATAATAATTTTGGAAGTTCGTAGGATGTAGAAATTTGTTGGCTACTTTTTAAGAATATAATCAATTACGGACACGATATCGTAATCGAAGAACGATTTCGGATACAATTTTCAATGCATTTTAATATTCAAAACAAAGTTAAGTGGTAGTTACTTTTTAAAATATTAAATTACTTAAATTCAGCGTTGATCCGACCCGAATGAAAAGCGTTGAAAATATCCTAAATAAGAATTAAAGAATTAACGAGTATAAAGCGATTATTTATAATAATGTGTCATTTTTAATGTTTACTTTATTAATATAATAAAGCCCACCGGCAATTTATTCTGTTACGTTCAATATTCTGGATTATTAATTTTTTTTATGGAAAACAGATAAAAAAATGTAACAATATTGTGTTCTCAAAATATAAATATAAACATTCTCCCTAAAATGTGTGCATATTAATAAAGTAAAGGTAAAAATTTCAATTTGTATAGAAACAAATTGATTATGATCGTGACATAAAACCCTTTTGAGGGTGAGAAACCGGAGTCAAGAAAAATACGACTACGTGTCTCTCTTCACAGACTAGTGTGTTAAATCCGTTCTCACTTCGTGTAATCCAGTTTCTCTCTTAAATGCAACTCAGTTTATAATGCAGCTTATGATGGATTATGTTTCGAATCTCATTATAAAGTCATATCAAAATAAAAGTGCAAAAGCTACAAGAAAGAAAAAGTGTGCGACGAAATGTAAATCTTTTCATTAAAAAAAAAACTTGAATTAAAAATATCGATAAATTACTTTTTATACTATTTTTTATTTACATTTTAGTAAAGTAATTTATTTTCAAATATTTTACTTTATTTTCTTGGACAATACAGCGAACTATAAAAATCATCGATAATTCAAAATGAGTAGCATAAAATTTACAAGATACGTATGTAAAATTACTCGTATGTAAAATTATATTTATAATAAAAATTCTATAAGCACTTACAATTATATTATTGAATTATCTGGAAAATTCCAATTAAAGATATTTTTCGATACGATTCGGTTATTTAATGTCGTAATTATCTACTTTAAAGAATTTACTAATTCTCATAAACATTCGATTCTAATGGAAGAATGTTATTATCGATGTTAGATTCGATATTTTTTTTTTGCTGAATTTATCTATAATAAATTAAGAAGCTTTTACATTCGCATAACCTATATTTTATAAAGAGTTAATGTGTGGTGATATGTAGTTAAAAGCTCGAGGTTTAGTTATTACCCCATTTCGTGGTTGTGGTTTGAGAATACCTTAAAGTACGCAAGTTTGAAGTCCGTAAAAAAGAATGAATTTATTTAAAAGAAACCATCGGGTAATAAATAAATTTTTATGGATATTTGAGTTTATAAATATAGATGAGATTTCCAGAAAGTGTTTATAAATGGAACAAAGATTGTCGAAACCGGTATACACGACTATCAAGATTTAACACGAACAGAGTAATCAATTAAACTGCTCGACCATTTTTTTATTATTTATTCTTATACCTACAATTTTTTATTTAAATTAACGTTTACACTATCTACGTTCTTTAAACTGACTCAATTAAAAATAATTAATATTTATCCCTTATCATCGTCCTTAAATTACATTAAAAATAATTGATAATACGAAATATCCGTAAATCTCTGATCTTATAATGCTTTTTATATTTGACGTATACTCGTTGCGAACAATACGTATATTTGCTCGAATACTCAAATTATGTTAAACTGCATCTCGTCAATTTCAGTTTCATCCAATTAGAGATGATTTGTGCTAAGACAAAAGTCAGCTCGCAATTTATGTATACATCAATATTCAGTCTTTATTTCGATCGAAGATTCGTTTTAATTCTAATTTATAGCAGCGCTAGCAAGACGAATTCCCAATATTACCCACTCGATACCCCAGCATCCAAACGTGAAAAAACATGGACGAATCCTTACCGAACACGATGTAAAGAGCAATGCCGCCAATCCCCAGCAGCGCCAGGACGACGATGAGCAGCAAAACCAAGGACTTGGTGCAGGCGGTGCCACTCAAGGGCCTCCCGAAGTGGAGGGTCCAACCATGGCGATGCTTCCGTAGTCTTGTCGGATGCGGTGCCGGTTCGTCCCGGACGCTACGCCTTAGGTTCGCCCGGTTCTCCGAGCTCGGCGAGTTCGCCGACACCGCCGAGTAAGCTCTCTGCAACCAGACGATAAACGAATTTAGTCGAGGGTTTTTTTTTTTTATGTGGCTGAAAGCGAGAGGAGCGAACCGGAACGTTTCGTTCGGATTCGTTCCGGGTTTTGGGTTTGGAGTTGTCCGGCTCATTTACGCTCCTTCCGCAATGTTCCTTCTTTTTCAGCATGGATGGGGAATCATGGAATTATTAAATGCTGATTTAACATTGTGGAGTTAAGGTAAAAGGATAATTTGTTGCTTTATGAGTCATGATTTTTATGTTTCGGACGGAAACTTTTTATATTATTGGTAGTTCGATTTCAATGTTTTACCGCTTAATCTTTCGATAACAAATTTTCATTGTAAATTTTTCAAGAGCAAACTCGTATAGTTGGGATCATATTTTAGGTTTATTACAAGAATTACAAAAAACATGCATTTAATTTTTTGTTTTGTTTATAACGGACAATGATAGAAATATTTACGAGTTTCTCGTTTATAATATTAAATAAGGTATAAAAATCAATTTCTAATAACATAGAGTTTAAAATACGAAGTTAAAAATATTCTTAAATATATTGGTATCTTTTTTCTTGAAAAATTTAGTATTCGGTCGGCGTTATTTTACAAAATTTAAATAACTTCCAAAAATGACACGTGACTTTTTTATTTGAAAGAATATTTTGAATATGTTTTTATGACTATTTAGGGAGAATTAAATATTGTTAAACGATAAATAACAGATTTATGTCTTTTTAAAAAAGAAATTAGTACTTTATTGGTAATTTTCTTCTATTTTACAAAATCGTCTGCTATTAAAAGATACATAAATAAGTGATTATATGGATAATTCTCAGAAAAACATTTACTTAAGAAATACATAAATTCTTATATAAACATATGCTTTAAGTAGAACAAAGAGTACTTATACCAGTTATAAAATGTCATTTCCTAAAGCAATTTAAAAATGTTCATGCTATTGAACGTCCTTGTAATATTTATCTTCCAGCCATCCTGTTTCATAAAAAATTTGTATTATAAATAGTTTGAGATTCTTTAGGCTTTTTTGTACGTAAATATATTTTTTATATTTTTTATATTTTTAGTTTATAATTTAAGAATTGATTCGATTTATCCAATTAAATTAAATTAAAATTAAATTCATGCCATTCCCATAATAATAAATATTTTAAGATTGATCCGTGCACTTTTTTTTTACAAAAACCTTTAATTCGACTAAAATATTATATTATATTATTATATTATTATATTACTATATTATTATATATTATATACAATATTATATTATATTATTATAGATTCAAATTCACAAAAAATTAAATACAGGATTTTATATCATCCGACATAAAAGATTTACGATAAAACTAATAAATTGTGAATAAAATAAATCAAAAGGAAGTTGTATTTCAAAAGAATCTCCAGTTCTAATAATTTTTTTTTGATATGTTAATAGTAGTAATGCAATTAATAAAAATGTTATAACCATTGAAATAATTTTCTTCTTTTTTTATTATTTTAAAAAATAAAGTTTAGATTATTTCATTAGTTAAAGATTTAGGTAGAATTTATTTATGGTATATCAATATTTTAAATTTATATTTTACAGTTATGTATGTTTTTTGAAAAATAATACTAAATAAATCGTAGAAATAAATTATATTTATAAAAAACGTGCTATTAAATATATTACAACCATATTATCAATGCATTATTTTTAAACATATTATTAAACCACTTTCTTTGATATTTATTAATCAAAATTATATTTATTATAACTTGAAATTTAAATTTGTATGTTATATAAATAGCTATTTTTAAATACGTAAAAATGTAACTCAGAATAATGTCATGCTATTTTAACAGTTAATGCCATTACTAAATATAATACATATAAAAATAAAAATAAATTAAGTACGAAGTATTTACTAACTGTAAAATGTATTAATTTGTATAAAACAACTTAATAACTTAATAACCTTTATCTAATACATGCAAAATTATTTTCACTTAATCTTTTTTATTTGACTGTTATTTGTAGAGCAAGCAAATTCTTAATAATTTCGAAATAGCTTCAACTCGTTAGTATGTATAAAGTAACTAGTTTCGAAATAGATGCGTTACATGTGATGTGTATTTATGATTTATACTTTATATTATATTTTTTAATAACTACTTTTACTATACATTACATAAACAGTTAATTACATATACAGTTGGTTGCAAGTGTATAAAAATATTAAAAAACTGTCATATAAAATACTTAAGCTTTTATAAAGTGCTCCGTAATAACTGTTACGAAATATTTTAAATCATACATGTGATATTTTTTGTTTAATTTAGAATTTCAAACACTTTTATTACGCTTTCTGATTTTTATGTAATATCTGATTTATTTTTAATATTCAACGTTTGTTTTTACATTTCAAAGTTATTACAATTAAATTATTGTAATTATTTTCATTTATATATTATCGGATGTAGATACATTTATAAAGAGTTAAAACAATTGTTAATCTAAATTTAACACTTATTTTATTGCAATTTAGTATCATAATTTATAATGATAATAAGAATTTCTATTTTTATTCAAATTTTGACTTGTATACCACATAAAAAGTGGTAAATATCAAATTTTTTGTTTTAAATTTATCAATCGTTTAAATATTTAAAAAAATTTAATATAAAATGGAATGAGTATAATTGAAATAAATTTTATTATCGAAACGTTTAAAAATAATACTATTTTAGATTATTTAAGTAATAATAATTAAATTATATTTCTCAAGAGTTGCAAATATTATCATAATATTTAAAGTTAAATTATTTTGTTATATAATCTAATATTTGACAAAATTTTAATATAAATATGCAACGTTAAAACCAATTTTTTCATTTTGAATAATCGTAACAATATGAAAAAAATGTAACCTTTTAATATTGACTCTGTTACTTAGTCAATTTCTTAATATTAACTACTGTTTTTACCATACACTTCGTAACACCAGAACAAGTGGAGAAAATAATTGCAGCTATACATTTTAATTTGTGTAATTACCAGGAACAAAGATAAATTGTCAAAATTTGTGGTTCTCTTAGCTCCTCGGCTGTTTTAAATTTTTCGTAAAATATGATGAGATGCAAAACGGAGGCATCCCAGTCTTCGTAATAAACAAAATTAGCTGCTATTCCAAGAAGAGTAATAATTTCACGTAACGGGTAGTAGAAGGAAAGCGGGACATGAGACGCTTTATTAATGACATACGAGATAAAGTATAAATAAACAAACTGCGACAGTTGCTTCTCATGGAAAAAAGGAAAAGGAAGTCGAGTAAACGCGAGTCGCAGGCTATTTGCCAAGAGGAACCGCGTCGAGACACGTGTACGAAGGTGGCACGATTCCCATTTAGTATATAATGTATTTGTGCGTTCTTTTATTTTTTTGTAGTCGTAGCGACGACGTTAATGGAAGTTTTAACAATGAAAATACTACTAACACTGACAACAATGAGAAGTTGCGCTCGCATAATTCTTGCTTTCGTCCTTGCGGCCTTCGACGCGTATACATTAAATAAATATTTTTTTGAATGACCAAGTAATATTTGTGCGGGTTTTTACAAAAACTTGCCTCAAATACGTGTAATTAGCTTTTAATTTCGTGCAAAGAAATTTAAACGCTTTGGGATTTATTTGTTTATATGGAAGCGGTCTACTTTGTCCGGATAATAGAGTTTTTAGAAATGTAACTTTTTATTCAACGTAATTTCAGACATTTTTTCTGGTTCAGCTATATTTTTATGTTTGGTAGTATTGCGGATGTGTCGGCGTTGAATAATTAATAATATTCGGAGGATAAATATCAATTGAAAACACGTCCGATATGATGTTTAAAATATAACTTTAACGTTTATTTGGCGTAAAAATGCGCGATTTTCAAATTATATATATATATTACAAGATTTTGTAAATAGGAATTAGCATTTAATTTTTACTAAATTTTCATTTATCAAATATTAACTTTTTCAAAATAGATCACTTTTCTAAGTAACATTCCAAGACACATGAAATTTTGTTTCGAAAGTATTACCTCAAAAATAAAAGAAAAGGATTTACTTTTACATGTTTTAATATTAATAAATTTTTATTTCAAAGTTATCTAAAACATTGTGTTCTTCTAGTGATAATCTTAAAAGAAATGTATAAATCCTTTTTGAAATATTTTGCACTAATTAAATTTAATTTTACTGAAATTCTTTGACTTTATATTTTTATGCGTGTATGTATAGAATCTTAATTACTTTTACAGTATTTAACCTATTCTCTTTGGTAACTAGCCATTAAAACTAATCTCTTAAAATAACTGAGGGCAATGACAAATGTACAGACGGAATTATTGAATTTGTAATTATAATAAATTTCGTCAAAAATATATTTGAATTAATAATAATTTTTAATATTTTTATAGAATAAAAAAATTCTAAAAGTTTCCTTACTTGCAGATAGTTTAATAGGTTAGATATAATCTGATATTTAAATTTTATAAGAGATAATTTTATCAAATTAAATGTAAAAATAATCTATTCTTATTGCAACAGTTATTTGGTATATAAATTTCTATTATTACTATTATTAATAGTTTAATTATGTATAGTGACGAATTAAAAGATTCATATCCTCTGATTAGTTGAAACGATCCATTTTAATGCATAATTTAAATTGAAAACAAATGTGTTTTTAAAGTGCGTTTGTATTATTCTCATTAACCCAAGAAAGAGATTCTAATCCATTGAAATTAGATACAATTAATGTTTTAACATTCATACCGTACTAATTACCAAGATGAATAATATTTTTGAATAAAAAATTTGATTTATACTTATGTTGAATCTTTGATACTTTTAAAGTAGTTGCGTAAAATATTTTTAATTTTTTATTTATTTCGTAGTTGTATGAAGTATTTTAATTGATCGTTTATTTTATCTACTCATTCTCGTATTTATACTTTTCTTTATTAGTTAATAATATTATTTATATAGAATCACTATTTTTAATGAAACGGTTATTCAAGAATTATTTTTAAAGAAAATTTTTATAAATTTTATAGAATATTAATTAATTAATTTATCCATTTCTATACGAATAATTTTCTTTTTTTATTCGATATTGTATTTATCAAAGTAAGTAAAGAATGTATTAATTTATTACACAAATTATATTAATTAAAAAATAATAACATTCGTTTATAACTTACATGCGTGAAATTTTTTTTTGTACTTAAAAAAAGAACCAGTAAATTACTTTAACATATTTTGTACCGTATAAAAATTATCTAGCAGTGTCATCGTGACGTAATACAGCAGTAATAAAATGTAATACATACTGTTGGCGAGTTTCGAACTATTCTTCTCAAAAATTAAGGATCAGAAAAAACTAGCTTCACAAAACATCCGAAAGTACATCTATAAAACGAGTAAATAGAAAAATAAAAGCAACTCATTCACGCGTATACCCAATACAAAGATCTCTATCTTTAAACCCGCAGGGACAATCACACTTATTCATCTACCGCGTGAATTAAATCTGAATCTATAAATGTCCGTGTAATTACTCGCGGCTGAAAAAAGAAAAGAAGTAAAAAAGTCGAGAAATTCCGCCTCCATCGCAGCCGTTACGCAAAAAGCAAACAAAGGATTTCCTCTAGGCGAACGCGTGCGATTTTCACGCCACACACACACGCGCACGCATTCGCAACACACGGTAGAATCGCGCCAAATGACCGTTTTCTACGCTCGTTATCGTGCGAACTTTTCCGGAAGGGGACGCCCTGTACTACTTATCTACGGCATTATATGAAGTCCCTTGCTCGGGTCATAAATTCAATCGGCGCGCAAATGATAAACGACTGAGAACGAGTCTCTCTTTTTCAGTTGTACGCTTCCAAAGATTTTCCCAGATAATCGGTATAAGCCCGTAGGTAATTCGTCTATGTGTCATAAAGCCTGAATCGGAAGATTAAATACCGAGGGATTCGGATCGGAGATTTTATGGGATGGATTATAAGAAGGTTTAATCGCTATAAAATTGCGAATATTGCAAGCGATATTTTTACGAAGATATACGAGTCCGAAATGCTGTCGATCGCGAACATAATAGTTATAGAGAAAAATCCTACTATTTTTTGTTTTCTTTTAAAGCACGAGTACGTAATTAATTTATTCTTTATTTTATAGCGAAAGATATTAACCTTAAGGTCGTCTTAGATACGATCATCGCTTAATAAGAATATGTTAAACAACGGATTACGCGATGTTACTTGTAAATTACACGAGTAGACCAAACATTTTAGCTTATACATAAATCTTTGTTTGGTTAATAATTCATCTCGGTGTTTTTTTATCGCATCGAGAAATATCGCACTTGGAAAGTTTTCATAATATGCAAATATTTAACGTGATATATGCGATAGGAATACGTGTTTTATTTGCAACCAAACAACGTTTATTCGTGTTTTATATATAAAATTTGTAACACCGTATTAGTTTTTTTTATCTAAATCCAAGCGCATACGTAATAAAAATGTTGAAACTTGAAAGCAACTGAAACAATTATACAGTTGTAACGCAACTTAATGAAACTCTCTTCAACTAACTGTGATTATTTTATGTAACGGAAGGAAGTAAGAGCACGATCGAAAGATACGTTTTGCAAATATAAAACAAATAGATTAAATCATCTACGCGACTACCGACTAAATAGAAAGCCTATAAAATCACGTAGACTCATTTGCAACGTTAACTTTAAAATAAGTAGAATTAAATATTTAAATGGTCGAGGAAAAAGCAGTTTTGGGATACCGATATTAATTGTTTCCTGCCAACTATCGTAGACACTATTATAAATATTTTCGAAACACTGCTATTATAAATCAAGCGCCTTTCCCAACACGGCAGCAAAATGTCAAAAAATTATAATTTTATAAGCAATAAATAACACGCTGCGTCAAAAGGACCTTCTCCACGTACGCGCGATACTTATACTTTCCTTTTATATTTCGGAACGCGAGTATTCTCTAGACGGTTAGGAAACTGTTATTATGTGCGTACCCTTCGCGTGTATCAATAAAATAAAAGATGAAGGACGATCGTTGTCAATCCGTAGGTTGCCGAGCTGATGCCGATCTATTGAATAGCGCCTAACATCGAACGTGTACTCACTTTTTGCGAGTGTACGAAAGTATAGGTAAGCGATTTCTCACATAATTCAGTTACTTTTTATTTTATAACGTACTTGAGCAATTCTACGGTGTTATTTTGATACAATTATTTAGATCGCTTGTGCAACGTCATTCTCGTATGAAGAATTACCGTTGCGGATTTTTAAAAAATTGCGCGTAAATCGTACGAGTTTTCCGTGCCACGTACGTTTTTGTAAATTTGGACTCGGGATTTTTGCGTATCTTGCGTGTTTTGCGTCCACGGAATATAATATCTCAATTCCGTAACGAATATTTCTATCGATATTGTTTCCATCCACGTATATTCTATAAGAGCAACGAGTATAAATACAAATGTAAATTACGTCGGAATACAAGCAACGTTTTCTTCATCGTGCATTAAAGATTAGACATCGAAAAAATATTCCCGATAATGGGTCGTTTTTTAAACGCGTACAGATATTCATCATAAAATAGAGCAACGTCTTTCTATCGACGCGATCCTCGAGCGGAGGAAATCTAACGCAACGTACTTGTAATACAAGCGGGAATCGCGAGATACATCGTCCTCGTTCTAAAAATGACTAAGAAAGCGCCGTCGAGATTTATCTTTGAAAAGTGCGTTGCATGCAGAAATATCGACGCGCACCGGCTCAAGGCTCGGAACTAAACGGACCGCGCACAAAAGGTGAGTCTCATTCCCTCTTGCGATCTCTTGCGCCCTTCCGAACTTCCTCCTCGAGGGGCGAGTCGCGTACACGCGCGCACCGAGCGACAAAAAAAAATCGAGAGAAGAGGGACACGCCCTCCTTGTTTTCCACGTGGCCCTCCCGACGATATCTCTCCCGGCCTATCAGGATTCGCTCTTGTGCGCGCCAGCGGAAGGCAATTAAAGGGGAATTGCGAGTGCGGGGATATATACCTGTGTATGCAGGTAACTTGTTTTTTTTACCTCTTCTCCGCCTTTTTTCCCTCACCCCGGAGGAGAGCTTCCTCTTCTCTCTCCCGACGCGGCTTTTTCTATGTGCGAACTTTTCTGATCTAGACAGACCGCCTTTTCTTTTTTCTTTCCCAAAGTAAGATGCACGCTGACGTTTCGTAATTACGCGAGGCGGTTTCGTGGGGTCATTAGTTGTGTGCTTCATGAGCTTGTCATTAGATCCCGAGGGAAGTGATTATAATTAAGATTGGTTGTGGATTTTAATGATTTATAGAATATTCCTCGAATTATTGGATAATGGGATGTCTTCAATCATTATTTCGCCTTGGATATCATTAAAACTTTTATTAACGACGAAGCCGTGCTAAGGTAACTTCGAAACCAGCGCGAATGTCATACCCGACAAATTAAATATCGAGCTCGATAACGGCTAACAATAAATGTCGTTTGCTCTTTTTATAAGCCTCTATATATTAAAAAAAATCGATAAAAACTTTCTTATCCACTTTACATCTTTATTCGCGTTTAAAATATACCTTATAAATTATATTTCGTTAATTTTATTTTCTATTAATAATGCTCTTTAAACGATATGGTTCCAAATAAACCTATAAACGTTGAGATCATAATTTATCTCGAAAAGGTTCCCGTTTACCGAAAAAATAGGTTGATTCTTAATAAAATTGAGAAATCGAGTTTCCCGTTCGCCTTGTTATACCAGACTAGTATGCAAACCAAAAAGCTTTGAAATATCAAAAATGGCGAATCGATGTGTCATTCGATAAGCCCGAATGATTTTTCAAATTATCGTAAACGATAAGATAACTACTTTGCCACTGAAAATATTTGCATTCGTAATAAATTGTTGGTATATAAACAAAAAATAATTTTTATAAGACATAAATAAATTTTTTAAAATGTTGCTTGATCGATGATCGATGATAGACGGAGTTGAAATTTCGTATTAATGTTGTAATAATTTCCGGCAATGAACCGTTAATGTTACGTGCATGTTTATTATAATTTATTCTAAAGTGTTAAAAATAAAAGTTAATCGAGGGGAAAAGCGGAATCAACTCTACGCATCTGGAAAGAACGGGATTCTATTTAACAACGATGTCCGGTACTTAGAATATAGTACCACCTTTGCGGATATTCATAATATTTTGTATCGGGTTAAAAATCTTTGTTTCTATTATAATTAGTTTTTACTTGTCTGTTAACGAATATTTTTAGAAGATTTATCAACGTAAAAAAAATGCATTTTGAAAATACTCGATAATTAACTTTTTTTCACGAGTACTATAAATATTTTTAGAGCGTTTTGAAAGATCGACATTGTTACAAATTGCTTGTAAAATTTTACAACCCCGTATCAAATATAATCGAACTCATATTTCTCTTCCCTATATTCGAACGCTTTATCTTCGAATCTGCCAAATGGAATATAAATTATAAAGTATTTAGTTATAACAAAAATTACGTATAATAATTGTACAAAAAAAAAGCACGAAAATCGAAGGAAACTTTACACTAACATATGTTTCTCTCGATATTCGTTAATTCCGTTCTAGAATAAGAAAAATAAAGAAATCCTTAAGCAATTAAAGCGAAAGGTTAAAAAACGATACTCTCGCGCGTGTTTAAACAGTTCGTCGACATTTTAGTACTTAGGCAAGACGCAAACGAACCAAAAAACAAAAACAAAAAAAGATCCGTCGCGCGCAACTCACGCACATGTAAACTCCGTTTTTAGGGAAGTTGGCGAGACGAAGAGCTGAAAGTGGAGGAGGACTCGTTGCTCGTCGCGTTAACATTGAAGCTCGTCGTGCGAATTAACGATCTTATGCATGTGCGAATGTGCGGAGTAATATATAAGTTTTTATTGGATCGTCTTCCCTCCCCCCCGTCAGTGTTACCTCGTAATTAACTGGTTGCGCCGACAGAGACGAAGGAAGAAAAGAGATAAACGGGGCGAAGGGAGAAAATGCGTGTCGGTATGTGGAAAAAATAAAACTGAAATTATCCCTTAACTAGTCGCGTCAATCAGATTCACGTAAGTGGGTACGCGAAGCATTCGAGAAGACATGTATTTTATTTACAACTTTGAAATAAAATTTAGACGATAATTAGGTGAAAAATGATAGGCAATCGCGAACAATATTATCAATTGATAGGCAATTTTCGGTTCATTGTACCCATACGGAGATGACGATGTTCTTTTCGTTTATTATCGCTCGGCACTTCCATTACGCATTTTTACATTTATTTATTATAAGAGCGAGCAATCGGTTTCCTACCATTAACTCGTATCTTTATATAATGGGAAATTATTTACCTTACCGAGAGCTCCTGAATCTTCCGTATTTTTAACAACGTTACACTCGACGTTTCCAACCTCGAGCACTTCGGAAAAATCCCCCCTCCTCCCCCCGATAAACGAGACATTAAATTTTAGTTTTATTCGTCGACGCAACATTTGCATAGAGCCGAGTTTTAAGAAACTGAAAATCGCTCCGAGGCGTCTTCGCTCGGCCATACATCGAAGCCTCTGCCTCCTCGACGTACCAAAAACAACGAGAAACCAATTCCGCCCATTCTTTATGAAAACGCAGCGCAACGTCCGGTGATTCTCCCGTTCTCCGCTTTCCCTCAAAATAAAAGTCCAACGGTGTCACCGGGAGGTTCGCGTAACGAGTCCGTCGAAGCCGCAGCTGCGCTCGTCCACCAGGAGCCGCACTGAAATTTCAAACGAGCCACTCGATCAGCTCGCGTCGCTCCTCGTCCCTTTGATGTATCCTTAAAGAGTCGCGATGCGTTCCAAAGTCGAGGCGATGCCCGGCGAGAGGAAAAAAACGAAAACCCCTCGCTACACCGCCTCGAAATAAAAGACAAAAAACGAGATACGAGGCGAAGCCACGCGTGTGGGCGCGAGTCGAGCATTTACGGCATTCGCGTCAGCTGTGTTGTCTAAGTCTGCTTACCACGGGGACGACGGGGGAGGAGATTTAAGCGTGGATCCGCTTCGTGACTTTGGAGCCGTTGTCGTGTGCTGACGGGGGACGACGGCCGTGTCGTGTCTTTGGCTGCATACGTTTTGGGCGTCCGGAGAAACGGCAACAAGGCTTTACGGGGATTGTTTTTAGTTTCCTCGAGGTAATTTCGTCTGGGATTGTAGCGCGTGCTCAGACTGGATGTTCGTTCCGAGTATTGCATTGCTTTTAATGGGAATGAAGTCATTAGGAAACAAACGTTGCGTGTACGACTGCGAAGTTTTTGGAAAAGACGGTGCTCGGTTCATTCTCGGGGCTTGGAACCGAGTAGACGATTTACTTTTAGATTTATTACAAATACCGCGAGCTTTGACGTGGCCATTTCATTCAATTTAGTACACTTGTTCGATTACCCGATAATAGGCTTACGATTTGTCTATGTTTTTTGCCTATTTATCCATTCGATCGAGAACCGAGTGTCTCTTTTATTATTAATTTCGCGAGCTGAGTCGGTTGCAAGTAAAATTTAATTTTTTTTTTTTTGAAATATAAGATAGTGCTAAAGTTGTTTACGATAAAAATGATCCTGGTGTATTTTATGTAAGTAGGGATTTGGAATTGATTGAAATCTCATTTTATTGACAAATATCGTAGGCGCAACGAGTTATTTTAGAAACGTCAAAACACTTAGTACGTAAATGAAAAGATTACGCGGATAAAACTAAATAAATACATTATCGAAATCCTTTTCGCTCTAACAACTCTACTTTCACTAAAATAAATGTCAAAAAACAAATTCAAATTTTTAATTTCGTATTTAATATGTGAACGTAAATTCCATATAAAATCAATTCTATTCGTACCACCACAAAAATAAAATCCAATTTCAAAGAGTAGTGCAACTAATTATTTAGGGTTTAACGAAGTGAAATTGAGTTAAACGGAAATTTAGTTATTTATGGGCAAATCTTAATTTTTATGGCTACATTTTCGAAAATAAACGTGACTCTGACTATAAATTTTAAACGTCGCCAAGTTTGCTGGTTTTTCATAAAGGTTTTGAAAGTTTTAGTATAAAATATTAGTACAATAAACAAAAATGGAGACAAAACATTTAAAATTCTCTATAAGTATCAGCTTACATTTTTTTACACCTAATTAATCACTGGTCATTTATAATAATAAACAATTGTATTTAAGTAAAATCATTCGTTAAAAATATTTTAATATGCAATATATTAAATTTCGTAGATTAAAAATAACGATAAATACAACATTACAAATTTCAGTTTTACGAGTAAACGTGAAAATATAATTTATAAAAACTATTGCACGTATAATATTTTAAATTTCGTAAATTAAAAATAACAATAAATACAATATTACAATTTTCAGTTTTACGAGTAAACGTGAAAACACAATTTAAAAAAATATACCAAGTATAATAAAATTTTGAGAACCATTCATTGGTAATTATGATTATACATCAATTTGTAAATAAATTTTACGGGTAACCAAATATTCCGTTGTGTCATGATTATGCTAAAGTAATAAGTTTTCATTGCTGTACACATTTTTCACAATATTCATGATAATAATTTTTTACAGAATATTTTACTATATCTTTAAACTATTTTCGAGTGTTGTAACGTTAAATCTGTTCTAAGCTAGTACACTTAAAAACCGAAAGAAATACTCGAGGCACGAAAAGAAAAATTGATAGAATGTCTAGTCGTTATCGATATTCACCGCATACATAACGTAAATCATGACTTTTTGCAACGACTAACGCAGGAAGTTCGGTGAGATTTCGATTTTAATAAGATTCAAAATTCCATACTAATGGTCGTCACAGTCTTTAATGATCGTAATATTTTCGTATTTACCAAAAAAAAAAAAAGAAAAAGGAGCACTAAACAATAGAAAACTACGCGTGTATTATTCTTTCTATTTCATTCTTATTATTATTATATCTCTAAAATCAATTCTCCCACGTTCCAAGTTGATCCCCTCGTCGCAATGTAAATAATAATGAAAAAATTCCGAGATATAGATAAAGAAAGAAAAGAAAAAGACTAGAAAAAAAAGAGTCGGTGGAGGGAAGAAGCGGTGAAGGGGTAAAAGAGCGCGCGAGAGAAAAGAAGAGGGGAAGAATTAAAATAAAAAAATTTCTCTCGCGATGTTATCTTGGACGTGCGCTTGTCTTTGCGCAAGTGCAAAGTCCCACACGCGCCCATTCAAATTTAAAAGTTTAAAAACCGTTGTGTAGTAACCGTTCTGGGGACTTATTATCACAAGTGCCAGCCTCGCATAATGAGATAGTTAACGCGACGCGTGTCCATTATACCCGTAAGCGCGCTCTGAATTTCCCAATCTATCTGATAAGAGGAAGAGAGGGGAGGAGAAAAAGAAGTGGCTTACTTCGATTGGATAGATGGTACTTGCATACTCGTTTGTACGTGTTATGATAGATGTGGTGGATTAGAAGGTAAGTATAATGAGGTTCGTTATTGATTTATAAATAAAGCGAATCGTATCTTGGATTATTTCTTGTGTGTTGCCCTTTCGGATTCGGTAGATACGAAAAGAACGCAAATGACTTTTACGAACTATTATTTATAAAGGACGATAGGAATCTGCGTTGTTTTAAATCGTCGTTTACCGTTTGGAAATATCTGGAGATATTTCCAATACGTACCAAGAAAGGAGCCGAAGTGTTTTCATATTCTGATTTAGGATTGTTATAATCCAATTCGTTGAAAGAAATTGAAATAAGAATTGTAGGAACAATTTCTCAACTGTGTGCGATTGCCGTGTTTCGCAGAATAATATCAAAATCGTATAAAAGATAATTTTTTAAATTTTTATCGTCGTCGATGGAAATAAAATAATGGAACTTAAAGTATAATATTTAAAGCGTCGATCAATTTTTACTTAAAATTGATTCTAAGGAAAGAAACGTAGAAATGTTATATCGCGTGATATATAATTATTCGGAATAGGAACATTCTCCATTTTTAATGGATATAACTGTCAATATATTCTTGTTAATTGTACACTATGCAAATATTAAATCTGTGAAATAGAAAGCTTCAAATTTAACATAAATCAAATAACTAAATTTGTGTTATTCAATAAAATATATATAATAACGGTTAAATAAATTTTATTCGATAACTCTTTTCTAAAATCAATTTACATTATTTTCGCGATAAGATTTATTCGTGTCGGTAGAATAGAAATTTCTTTAATTAGGAAATTTGATTAATGAAAAGAATTAACGATTAAAGTATCATAAGCGGATGAATTTTTCTTTCCCAAGATAACTTAATGCGCTGTTTAAGATATTTTAACGAAAGTGAATGTACTTTGTCTCTATGGGACAAATGCACGCCGCTTATCTCGTATAAGTTGAGATTTTTGCAATTTATTGATGAGTATGTGACTAAATTGTATACCATTACATGGAACTAATTTATAAATTGTGCTGCAACGTTTCTTTCTCGGAGAAACAAAATTAAATCATTGAAAATACATATGTATGATGAATAGACAAACTTTTTCTAATGAAATTACGAAACATCGTTGTAAACTTGTTCTGAGAATTATTTATAGATTATATCTATTACGTAAATATATAGTACTTTTGCAGTAAAATATTTCAAGACATATTTTTCGTATAATTAATAACATTTGATAAATATGTATTGCACATTGGTGTTTTATGTTTTTAAATTTATTGCGAAAAGTGTTTTATGCTATCCGTCATATAATTTTAATTTTTACCTTATTATATAAATAATTTCTGAAATCAAACTAAAAAGTTTATCTAAATTAATCATAAGGACAAGTATTTTTATTTTCACTACCTCTACATTTTTTATTAAAAATATACGCTTCGCATGCTACGAAAATTTCCTGAATCGATGTAATATATAAGTTGTAAACAAAAAAAAAACGATTCTCATTATAATAAAGTTGATATTACATACTGTTTCTAGTATAGTAGCTACAAATTCTCAACCGAACCGATCAAAGTAAATTTATCATTCTCTCAAGTTTATTTTTAAAGTTCGCGTTGAACCTTAGAAATATGTAAATTCGATTTAAATAAAATTATTTGCACCGCAATCGTATAAAACGTTGAACAAAAAATCAAACAATCGTCCGAGTGGCATAAATTTTTGTCTCTCTCTCCTATACAGCCAATGTTTTTATAAATTCCAGAGATTTTCACATCGGAAAAAATAAAGCAAAAAATAAAATCGATAAATTAATTTTATTTATGCGCGCGGAGCTGGTCTACTGGAAAAGAACGGGAAATATCGGTTCTACCGATTCAAAAATACGAGAGCTAAACGTAACACAAGGAAATACCTGCAAGTGCAAGTCGACGAGAGCTTACACAGTAAGCCAGGCATCAAACCGTTGGCTTTTGCAAGTCGAAAGAAAATAAACTCGTAATTTAAATCTAGGCAACGTTCGACCGAGCTCAGCTGCTCACACGAGTCACAAGGTGGCTCGCGGGACGTATTTATGCATTATTCATGGAGTCGCGATAATGTGCAAAAATAAACGCGATCATCCGCCTCTTCTCCTTCCCTGCGGAGTTTCGTTCGAGTCGTAATTCAGGCTAATCAACTGCGAAAGAGAGAAAGACAGAAAGAGAGAGAGAGAGAGAGAAACTTAAAATCCTTTACATAAAGACTTCATTGATCAGCGAGGAGTATCGGATTTTTACGGGTCTCACCAAAAGCGATCGTTCCATAACCATAATTTTCATATTTACACTCAAGTTAATTATCACTGTATAAACGATTCGATTGTATCGAGGTCTGTAGAGTATCGATATTCCGTTTCTATTCTTCAACTGCATATTTTGCGCATAAGAATCCATATAAATTATATACGTTATAAATGTACCGAGTATTCAATTTTTACGGTTTAACAAATCTTATCAATATTAATATACGAACGTAATTTATGCATTTTAATAAACTCATTATTTTGAAATATTGCACTCTATTATTTATCGCCTGGTTAATTTTGTATTTATTAGCAAACAAAATTTTTATATAATTTATATATTAACTCTTAATATTGAGTAACTTTAAATTAATACAGTTCCATAGTTGAATTTCTTTCGTTTTATCGTTCGGAAAAAATTTTCCTTACACGCGCGGTCCAAGTATAAAAAAATACATCGAGAATACCTTGAAAACATCTAATTACAAAACTCTTTTTCGTCCCTGAATTCGAAAGTAAATTTTAGTATTATTTATGCACTAGAAAATATTATTAATAAATCTTTACTTTTAGAGGAAATAAAAAATTAACGATGAAACAAAAATAGTCTATATACCAAGATCCGATTAAAATACATATTCCGGTATTATGAATAATCAATTGCACGAATCGTGAAGGAAGAGAGGTAGAAAGAATGGGAAAGAAAGAGAGAGAAAAAGAGAGAGAGGAAGATACTTTGAGCTCACGGTTATTCATGTTATTTTTTATACCGTAAATCACGACAAAATTATTGGAAGAAGCGTCGTGCTCTCGGGTAGAAAGATACGTATGTACTTGGGATTCTGTGAGAGACGAGCCATTGACGAAAAGAGCCCGAAATGATTTTTAGAATAAGTCGAAAAAGTCGGAGATTGAAGTCGGACTGGGTAACGTCGATAAAAATTGAGGCTGAAATTTCTAAATTTATAAGAATGCATTCATTCGCTTTTATCGCGATCGAAAAGATTTATTAAATTGAAGCGGTAATGGAGTGTTTAGATTTGTTATATAATTTTAATTCGATGCAAATTTTGACTCGAATTAATGCATTCGAGTCATTCGTGTTATCGATTTAAGAGCTTTAAATAAATTGAAAATTTCTATTCCCGCATTATACAAAGAAAGGAATTGAAACGTTTATCGTACGATCGATTTATACTCTATTAAGTTTAAAAAATTCGTAAAAAATAATTTTTAAAATAACGATATATTTATAGTATTAAATGTTGCTACTAGAAATATATATTATTGCAGCATATTTTTATGTTGCAAAACTTTAATTTACATAGAAATCTTATCTACTTAAACATATTTGTATAATTTATATAGGACGACTGCAAATATAAAATATAATGAATAAATACGAAAGAGGATGAATTAATCGACTATTTCATTGCGGAAATGCTTTTTACCCTATTATTACGACCTACGAACGCAACTTATAAATAATATATTCAAGAGACATATCATTAATTAGCAACCGAGTTTTTAAAATAATTTTTTATCTAAAGAAGAGGCATTTTATTACCGAATGAAAAAATCCTATGTTTATTAACTCTTTCAATTATCAAAGATTAAGAAATTCGATCGCTCAAATTCACGATTTAAATAAAAGTACATATAAATTTTAATTCTAAACACAACTAAGTTAACAATAAAAAACGTAACTAAACTATAAAATTGATCGGGTCAACTCCTAAAATAAAATTGATATTTAATTTTATGAATTATTTATTAATTTAACAATTGCTATAAAAAATCTTTAGATAATTTTATTAAATTTCTAGACATATATATTTTTAATTTTATGAAACTCGATATTATCTTTCGTTTTATATTTTTACGATCTTTTTGTTAATTTAATATTCCAAAAAAGAACTTTCTATATATATTTATATTTCATTTTGTGATAGTTGATATTATTATCCTCCTTTTTCATTAAATTTTAGAAACTAACTTTAACGTTAAACGTTATTGTAAAATAATCTTGATCATAATTTTATTAAAAACTTCTATAATATAATAAATATATATATATATATATTACGTATTTTAAAATTTAAAAAGAGATTAATTTAAACAATTTATTATTTGTATAAAAATGTCAAGCATATAATTTTCAACCATTTTTAATAATACTTTAATGGTAAATTATTATATGAAATGTATTAAAAATTATAATTTAATTCTTAATAGTAAAAAAAGTTCCTTAAAAGTAATTAGTTTTGAATTGTATAATTCGGGATAGCGCGAACGCAGTCCCGGCTAACAAAAATTATACGCCCGAGATATCCACATTAGGGATATTCGCAAGGGTCAGCTCAACCTTAGTGCAATGGAAGAGCCTCACCCTGGAGGAACCGCCTTCATGATCACGGTAGCCTCTGCGCCAGGTAAGTATGCTTTAGCTCGCTCCGGGACCTCTATTTCAGCTCTTAGAGCGGAATCCTCGTCGGTGGGGTTGTGATCGCCCCCTGGCGGACTTTGCCCGAAACCACCACCCAAGAGCGCAAACGCCGGTTTTGTCCGGAGGCGCGACGTTCGAATCGGACTTTTCGAATTGCGGCGCCCCGAGCCAAGGATCTTCGATTCTTCGACTATTCGCGACGATAAATCACGAGGGCGAGTTTTTAAGAAAATGTAAATTTGTTTAGAAAATTTTGCTTCTTTGAAAAATACTA
This sequence comes from Dolichoris vasculosae, assembly GCA_018907195.1. Lineage (NCBI taxonomy): Eukaryota > Metazoa > Arthropoda > Insecta > Hymenoptera > Agaonidae > Dolichoris > Dolichoris vasculosae. Next base: position 289,318 of record JACCHY010000020.1, read on the forward strand.
AATATTTACATTTAATGAATAGCTTTGAGGTAATTTTAACGAAGGCGCTTAAAAGTTTTTGCTATTTTTCGCGTATCGCGGTGAAAATTAACCGCTGGAATACCAATTATGTATTTAGTATTGTAATAATATACGTTACAAGATTACGGTATTCCTAAAATATAATATTTACTTTTTAGTACTTGGCTCTAATCGGCAGTGACGATTATTAAATTTTTTCGAACGAAATAAGTTCTCTAAAATTTAGTGAATGGCAAAGTTCATAATTACAAGGCAGTTATTAAAGTGCTCTTGACAGGTTCTTAATTTTTTTCCTTTATTTACAAAATAAAAACACATTTAATATTGTAAACTATGCAATAAAATAAATTACATGCATAAAACATTAATTACAATGAAGTAGTTTGAAAATATGCAACGCTAATTTAAATAAATTATTATTATAAAATACTCGTCCCCGGTACAAGGCACTTAAGTGTCCTCTAAATCATCAGAAACTCAGCATACAATTTCACACGTCAAGTTCTCGCGTGTAAGATTTCTCGTTGATAAAACGAGCAAAAAACTAAACGAGCGATAAAGCTGTAACATTCCCAAACATCGACTGCTCTCGAAGGTATAAAGTAAGTGCCCTTTTAAAAATATCTATCGGGAGGTTCTTGCAAATTTCAATAAAAACGATGTTGCTCGGTGATAAAAGAGAAATTTTAATTTTCACCGCGAATCTCTGTGTTTTCGCGTCATTTCCAAACTTTTATAGATTCGAGGCGAACCTTCTACGCGAATACTTCATAAAAATTATCTTAACGCGGAAATTATCCATTAAGTATTTATAATACCGTGTTAATGATTAATTAGCGAGGGTTTTTGAAAAATTTAATCGTAACTCCTTACCGCGTGAATTCGACACCTTGCGTAATTAATTTAAATTATTCGGTCGTTATGAAATATCTGCGCTCGTTAATTTAAATACCGATCTCGTCATCGGATATAGTTATATTAAAAAAAAAAAAATAAGATTCGTTAAAAAGTTTTCGTTATTCGTTCGAATATATTTTTGAGTTGCAACTCGATGACTCGAAACTACAAAGTTAACGAGTATACGATCGCATCTAAAACAAGACTTTTTATCGCGAATATAAAATTGAAATCAAGTATCGGATCGACGTTGCGTTACTCGGGTTCGATTTTTACACGATTCAGCTGTCGCTCGAACTGTGTGACTTTAAAACGAAAGAAAATCAAAATTAAGAACATCCGAGGTGGATTAAACGAACTGAACGATCGGCATTCGTTTGGCAAGGTTAAACTATTTTTACTCGATACAGAACTAGAAAAGCGCAGTTGGCAATAAAGTTCCGATCACTCGATAAATAAATAATAGAAACAGCCTAATAAATCATCGGAGACTCAGCAGGTATTCCGCGTCGGAGCTCATGAGCAGTTGAAAAGGACTACGGCGCGAGCCAATAAAAATGAAGAGAAAAAAGAAGACGGAAAAAACAGTGAGTCGTGCGCATCGAGGAGATGCGTCAAGTTTTACGAGTCTAAGGGTAGCCCACCTGGAAGGGAGAGTCGCAGCTCTGGTCCTTGGGGTCGTTAAGGAAGATCCTCGAGTCCTTGGCGTGCCAGTGTTCCTGGGCGTAGATCGAGTTGACCTTCATGCCCGCCGCCCTGTCGCCGCCTTTCGTCCCGGGTGGGGTAATGAGGGCCTTGTCGTCGAGGGAACCTTCTTGTACGTGGGCGAACCTCGGGACCGTCGTCGGCTCTCCTCCGCCGCTATTATTCACTGCGGTGCGATTTTTACAATTGTTGCATTATGTTATGCGTTGCTTCGCGCGTTGGGGATTTCCTGGTTTATGTTGTGCTTTATTTATACTTTAGAGTGGAATAGGATTTGTGGAATGTATTTGGTTCGTTCGAAAGGCAGCCGAGTTGGATTATCGGTTAAGGCGAGCTCAAAGATGCGTGTACAGTTTCCATTTTAAGAAATTGATAATTTAGCGATTACATATTAAAGATATTTAGTTTCCAAAGTTGGTTTCGTTCCATAAAAATATTTATATTGTATAAGTTTCGTGATTTTTTAAAGGTAAGCATCTCTTCGCGAATCGACAACCGATAAAACCAATTTTTATTTTTATCTAATATTTTACATTATTTTATGCAATGTGGAGAAAATAATCTTCATTGTTTTAAGAGTAGAGACTACATGTGCAGCATTTATTACATTTATCGTAACAACTGGTAAATTTTTTTAATTTAATTATGTACGAAAATCTTCACATTTTTAAAGTACATATACGTTTAAAATTATGAAAAAAAATTTTTTTTTAGGATACGAACGATAACGAAAAAGAGAGTATTTAAATGTATTGAAATTATTTAACATCGCAATACTTTTAATCTGATTACGGTTATTTGATTTTCGATTTGAAATTACTCGATTTATTCGATAACTTTCATTTTTCTTCTAAACTATATAAATGCGTTCGTAAAACCTTTTAATAATTTTTACCATATTTGCATAAGCGTTTTAAGTGAATAAAGCTGTCCCGATAGTTCGTAAAAAATTTTAATCCCGTAAATTATATATTATTAATGTACTCGAATACGAAAACAACTAAGTTTCCTTAACTTGACTTTTATAGGGAAAATATAGAACCGAGAGAAGGTTTTTTAGATATAAATTATTATATGGTTATTCATTGGTAATCCCAACAATAAATTCTATTGACAAACAATATTAGAACTCAATTAAGTTGCTTTATATTTTAATGTGCATTGCTTTGGTATTCTCTTAATCGAAACTATAAAATTCACTACAGCGCCCGATAAACACAGAGTCAATCTACTTCTCCGATTAACTTATATATGCGAAAAGTACCGATTGCAAAACAGGATTCTAATCTTTACTTTCACCTGTCACATAAATAAATTCGCTCGACGCACCTTTTCCACGTGTAGTTTCCACTCTTAAAACAAAATGCAACCCTCGAAAAAACGAAGAAAATAATTCCAACGACTTACCGAGTCCGTTGCTGCACTCGGTGGCGTTGCAACCGATCGCGTAAACGACTCCGGCACCGAGGCAACCGGGTCCGAGCCGACACAGGCTGAGGTCCGGGAGCCCGAAGATTGCCCGAAGCTCCGCGCTTCGCTCCTCGTAGACGGCGAGCTCGTCTCGACGCTTCGCCTCCTCGGCGCCGCGCTCGAAGGCTTTGGTTCTGCAATGTCGGCAGTCCTTTTTGCGACGTCGACGAGCCGGTCGTTCGGTACTACTGCTGTCGTCACGGCCACTGTCGCTGTTGGGGATATCAGGATAACGACGGTTAGTACGAGAGTCGAGAAGCGGGGCAAAGGGTCGGGAATCTCAAAAGAGTTCGCGAACGTTTATGCAACCGATATATGTTCGGTAGGAGGAAGTTTAAGACTGATCGTAATCGTGAATATAAATTATAGCGACGTTTGGTAGCAACGTAAAAAGAATCGTACTTATTTCTGTCGTCTCTGGAGAGTCGATCGATGACGGATCCTCGAGTTCGCTCTTTATTCGTGACGCGTACGGAGGAACTGGTAGGATTGCCTTCGATGGATTCGCAGCTCTGACTCGTTCTTCTGAGAGGCAGCGTGAGATTTCTGTGAAAAGCTCCAGCACCGCCTGGATCGAGAGCCAGACCATAAGGGGCGACGATGTCCTCGTAGACGTGGCAGTCCGGGGTATGCATTGTCTGCAGAAGTTGGGGATGTTGCTGCATCCGTTGCTTTTGGTTGCCGTCCGACATTTGAATTCGATTGAAGGAAAACTCGTCGATACGTGGATGTTGTTGTTGAGTGTGATTGTGATTATGCTTGAATTTTTGGTGAGGATGAAGTTGATGGTGGTGATGCGCTGACTTGTTTGCTTCATCCTCGTACGCGCGGTTCTCCATCTGCGAACGAAACGCGGATTGAAATATAATACGAGGATCGTGAATCAAGTAAGCGAAAATACTTTTTTGCATCGTTTCAAATTTATTTCCATACGTAAATGTAGTTTTTAATTATTACACATAAATTTGATGATTAAAAAATTTCGATTTAAAGTATCGTTGTAAATATGTATTAAATTGTATCGGTGTATCGTAAAGTATACTAGAATGTATTTATAAAGTTACTGATTCTTTTATTTTTTAATTAATTGATACTAACTATTGATATTTATACTTTATACTTTGATTGGAGATTTAAAGTAAAAGTCGTTATAATTTTATGTATAAAAGAATTATCTTTTAAAACATGTTGTAATTATAAACGCTTAAGTATAAAACATAATACGTGGTATATGAGAAACTATTTTGTTGCATTCCAATATAGATATATTCTTAGAATAGATGTAAGATACATTAACGAACATTTTAGAAATAATAATTAGTTATTAAATTAAAAATCGTTTCGTAAAACTGAAATTAAAACCTTTTTTATTTATAAAGATACATGAATTTATACTTTAACTCGCTAAAGTTTTATTTACTGTATTATTAAAATTACTTGTTAGATAATTTTATTATAGACTTTAATTTTGATAAGAAACTTGTTAACTGTCATTTTCGATGTTTAGTTAAAATTAATAAATTAACAGATTACCGTATATTTTTATCAATGTTGGGCTGAGCTCTATTTTCTTTTTATTCCAACAATTACATGCTTTATTAATAAGTCGGTACTTATCTTGAAGTACAACGATTTAATTATCCATTAAAATCTAGTAATATTTTCAGTACGTTAATTTCCATTCTCTTTTATTTTAAAATAATTAGTATCAAATATTCGTTCGCTTTGTTAAACCTGTATTTGCTCTTACTGGGTCTTTTATTTTTATCCGGTAAATATCTTGTTATTAGTTTGTGCTCAACTTTATAACGGCAGCAAACCGTTAAACTCGCTCAATTTTTCCCTTTATTCGCGCATAATAAATTTCCTTGACAAGGAGTGAAAAAAAAATTTTGGCACGTGGCTACACTACTGAAACTAAAACAAAGAAAAAAAGGGAAGAAAAAAAGAATTCTTCTCGTTTGCGCACCTGAGTGTCGATTTCCCTGTCAGAGACGTCAACGCATGCTTATACCTACATACACTATGTACATGCACTCGTTTCGCTTCGCTTGCCGTTGGAATTTCATGCGAACTTGAGCACATGTATAGGCGTACATAAGAGTGCGTCTGTGTGTACGAGTGTAACTGTCACTTTTGGTGCCCCTTCACTCTCGTCAAATGGGAATTTTTCGCTTTTATTTCTGTTTGGCTGATACGTGTTTGACAATTTTTCATTATTATTGCGGACCCTATTGACTATGTAACTATCGTTTACAATGTAAACTTTGATATTTTATAATGTAAATTAATGTTTACTAGTAATTAGTAACCATGATAACGAATAAAGAAATTTAATATATTTTGCGGGTAAAATTTGTTGGCTTTTCAGCAAGTCAGTTTGCAAAAATTAATTCTAATTTACTACTGGCAATTATACTGTAAGAATTCTATTTTGAAATTTTACATATATATCGATTCAGAACATCAAATATTTTAAGGCTTATAATTATATCATTTAAAAAATTAATAACAATGTCGTATTTTTTATTTTTCGATTATTATTTTTATATTTATAATTTATTTATTTTCTACGTTTTATCGATATGTTACTTATTTTGAAAAAAATAAACTTATAATTGGTATACAAACAAAATTTAATTATTTTTTTTTCATGTTTTATCCAAAGATTTTATTCTAAAGACGTAAACTTAATTCATTGTGTTTGAAACTGTAAATACTATCGAATGAAATTGAAAACTGAATTTATGAAAATACCTTACAAGTTTATATTATTTATATCTTTTATATTAAAAATAATTTAAAAATTAAATACAATTCTTTATAAGTAACGGTATAACCGTTATAGAATCTATAAGTTCAATCTTTGGTACATCGAACGAAACACACAAATCATAACAGGAAGCAATAAAATGTTATTTACAAAATATAAAAACTAAAATGAAAATCGAGACTATCCACGTAAAAATAATTTTACAACAGTTATTTTGATTTATTTATGATTTAAATTTTTTTCGCCGATATGATACACAAAAATTTTTACTCATACGAAGCAATTGTATGTAAACTATGAGCTAAAAGTCAAGCTTAGAATCGTTAATGCTTATTTTAAAATATATAACTTGAAATACCTATAACATGTTTATGATGACTGTTTTATGTTTAAACTTAAAATATTTTTATTACGATAACTATTTATTTAACTTGACTATTCTATATAAACATTGTAAACGGAAATTCGACCGAACGTAATATTATAATGCAAGAGAGTTTATTTAAACAAACTACGTGATCTATCATAATTATTGAATTTACCTTAAAATATAGTAATTCGTATACTAAAACTATTTTCGTAAATAGTAAAATATTTTTATAACGCATTAAGACATAAATTGTTTGACAGAAAAGTATAAAATTACATAAGATAGATACGTTCACACGAATAAAATTCTATTAATAAAAATTTGAAAAATTACAGATTATTTATGATAAAATTGTAACTATCGGATAATAAACTACTAAAGTTGATTTATATAATTCGCTTTATTGTTTTAACTAAGGTTTACTACGATCTCTTAAGTAATGCACACACTCGGATGCATCGTCACTTTACCATCAACAGTGATAATTATTTTGAGAACTTACAAATTTTTCATCGAGCAGTCATCTTTCAAACTGCTTTTCAACGTAGCATTGAATAATAAAATCATCTCCATACATTTTAACCCTTCATAGTAGAATCAGACTTAGAATGAAAAAGTGCTTTTAAATCAACAACAGAAAAGAGCAATGGATTTCATCACTTCATGCAAGACAAACAAACGTTTGCTTTCACTTACTCTCAGCTTCGCACTCGAATGGAAAAAATGAAAAAAGCATAAGAACGAGGCAAAAGGAGCCTCGAAGGTTTAATAATAAATCTCAGAGTTGAGCCGAGAATAAAACCGACCATCGCGTCCACAGAGAAGACGCGACGCGTCTGTCAGTCCACTGACAGTCCAGATGCAATCCTATAATCCAATGTCACGAAAAGCGATATACCTGTATAATAAATACATGGTAACTATTTTGCTATCAAATTTACTCGAAATACATCTCGGGATTAGTTTGTTTGCCTCTGGCTTTGGTTTGTTTTATTGTTTTAGAAGAAGTGAACGTGAAAAGGTTACATCGAGATAGAACGAGTGATACTTGACAAGTATTAGAAATTATCTGTATTAGAATCACTTTTAGATAAAGGTTACGTAAATAATAGAGTAAGAAATTTTTATCTTATATAAATGTCGGAGAATATTTTTTAGTATTCCTGATTTACTCGACTCATTATAAATGAAATTTATTCCGTTCAAAGTGCAAATTTACTTTTTAATCGATCGTTTATTCGGTCCTCTCTTTGTTTAGATGAAAACATTGTTTATTTTTTATTTTTTACTTTATTTAAAACATAAAATAGGAAAATTATGTTAGAATAATACTAAAAATTTTGTATTTACAAGTAAAATCTAAGTTTAGTATCAAGCAGAAAATATGAAATATTTTATTAAATTGGCCTGTTCGTGGTATTATAAATCATGTAGATCGCTTATGTGGATTAAAATTATTAAGGGACAGTTCAATTTACAAATTATAAAGCAAAATTATTTTTATCTTATCCCACATCTTGAAATAAACTTTGCCATTAATTTTATGTTTAAGATAGTATCTTAAATTTCTAAGACTTGTATTTTGATTCAAATGAGTAAATAATATATTTATTATTTATGATGACAATCATCTTATTTGCGATATTTGGATAAATAAATTTTCTATTTAAAAAAAGTAAACAATAAGTTTTAAAGCAGTAATTTGACTATACCTAATTATTATTTTAATTTAAGTAATAAAATATTACTTATTACAATAACAATAAATATTTATGATAAATAATAATTATGTAGTTAACATTTTTGCCTTATAAAAATTTATTTTAAAAAATTATCAACGACTAATTTATTCTTGGTTTTATTACTGCCAATAAAAAGATAATTTTTCAATGATCGTTCATTCAGTTTATAATTATTCAAGTATACATAAATATTAGCGCTACCGATTGTATTTAAAATGTGAGGGTAAAAAAATTAATATCTTTATTAAAATATAATATCGAAGCCTTTAATCTTTACGTGTTTTCTTTTGATATTCATAACCAGAACATTCTAATGATCCAATTTTATTTCAATTATTTAAATAGCAAATTACGAATAATTTTTCATTGGTTTAAACTAATTTATTTCTTATCGTAATCGATATATTATCCTTCGCAAAATTAAACTTATATTCAATAATGATTTCGTAAAATATTAAAAATTTTTGATAAAAAAAAAAAAGATTTTTACTTTTTTAAGAAAGTAGTATATTTAGTAGATTTATATTATTAAAAAATATCCGTATTTGGATATATATACTAAAAATTGTTAAATTTTAATAAATATATCCCTATAAAATTTATTATACTTTAGTAATAGATTTTATAAAACAATAGTTTTGAAAAATTAATTAATTTATTTCTTAAGTAAAATATTATGTATTAACGATAATTAATTTTTTAAACAGTAAAACCTAAGTATATGACTAATTTATAGATAAGCTTTTATTCGTAAGCATATTGTATTGTTTATCTTTTTATTTTCGATGTGAAAGAATTGTATACTATTTCAATCTTTTGTTTGTAGATGGTGACTCCTTTTTTATGTACTTAAATAATAGTTGTGAAATCGCCGGAACGAATGATTCAAGGTCAGCTCGAGTTTAATTGCACGAAGGATGTTTTATTAACTCGTAATTATTACCTTGGTAATGGCTGAATTTGATTTACAAAGAGGATGCAACTTTGAAGAAAAATGGTGTAATAATAAGTAAATTATCTTTGCATTTTGTGTGAATTTACTTGACGAATTTTTAATTTCTCTATTGTACTGTACTAAATCAAGAGTATTTTTTTGAATAACCATAGATATATAAATTATATATTTAATAACGAGTGATAATATTTGTATTATCAACATTTTTTTGATAGCTGCTATTTTCAATTAGATAAATTTTAACGGAAATTCTTTTTAAAAAGAAATTTAAATAACATTATTTTATACAAGTAATGAAATATACATTTTTAACATTGAAAGGTCTTGCGTCAAAATTTTTTAAATAATTTTGTTTCAATTATTATTTTTATTGAAATATTTTTAATTAATGATTTCGTACATTCCATTCAATATTCAAATATGTATTAAAAAATAATAAGGATTGAAATTTTATTATATATTATGAATTTAAAATTTTTCTTTATAAATTTATAAGACAGTAAAATTTATTATTAATACTTATTAAACAAGAATTTTTTAAAAAAATTTATGTGCTTAACAGTTATAAATTTTATAAACCTTTATATAAATTTGTGATAATATTATATCAATGCTCGAAGTAAGCGATGTATTATTAAATTAAGTACAAAGTATATTTTTTTTCGATTAATTCTCTAAATTTTGATGTACATAAAACTAGCAATTTTTTAATTGGTTTTGTAATTTTTTCGGAATCCTTTGAAAGTTAATAAATCTCCGAAAAATACTTAAATATACGCAGTGTTTTACCAAGCCACCATAAATCCTGAGTAAATTACTGAAAAAATTATCCGTAGTTAAAGATAATTAACTTGAAAAGAAAGAAGCATTATTTTATACTCAATATATATGTTTTTATTGTATAGTGGTATAAAATTTCATGAATTTTTAAAATGCACTACAAATTATTAGACCTTTCGACAATATAAATCCTTTTTATAAAATGATTACAACTTCATATAAAAAATATGATCGTAAAAGAAAAGTACCGTGCATAATTCTTCGCACACCGTTTTGAATTTATGAAAGATTTTGCATTACTCGTTAAAATTTCATTTACAAAAATTATTTGTAAGTTATATTGTAAACTTTCGTTACGTGAATGGAAAGAAATATTTTTCGAGCACGATTGGATCTCGAAGGCTTGTCTAAAGTGTCAAAAAGGAACCCTTTTCAAGGGCACTACCGGAAATACTTAAATCACTTGTTGAAGTACATCAGACTTGTTATTCGATGAGAGAAATGGATTCGATACGGAAACTTCTCTTGCATAGTTCAAAATCTATTCTTCATATCCAAATCTATAACAACTTTGTCTTAAAGTTTTCGTCAAATTTAACGATCTAAGTAGGTGATAAATGAAAAACGTCTGGATTTTCTGTCTTTACCGTTACTGATACTAATTGGATATTTAAAGAGTTTATTATGCGTGTAATATGTAGTAAGAAAGCAATTTGCTTATTGTAAATAATTAATTTATACATGTCTTTTAAAATGTACTTAATCTTGAGTTAAATTTTTGAACTGTCGGGAAAATTATTTTATTTTTAATGATTAATCGAGGTAAGGTTGACGCATACTATACAAAATAATGATTAATGAATTAAGAAACTATTTATTCATTTATAATGTATTTCATCCAATTCGGTTAGTTTTAATCAATTACAAAAGTATAATCGATTTATTTGAATATCAAATATTGATTCTAATTATATATATAAAAGATACGAATTGCTTATTTTTTTATATTGAAAAGATTAATAATATTAATAATACAAGGATAAATTTAATTCGTAACGCTAGAGTGAATTTTAAAGAATAGTATTTAGAAAACCCAAAGTGATCGTGTAATTTAATTAAATCGAGGCATAGATATGGTAAAGTCATTACCTGTCTTATCGGATCTGATTTTTCAGCTCTATCCCTTTAATTTCCTAATATGTGCGGAAAATAATATGCGGTATTTCAACATTGCAATCAAGGGAATACATAAATTTTAATACAAAAAGAAGCTGATCTATTAAGTCGTTTGTATATTTATAATATAATGAGAAATGTGAAGTTATTAAAGGTCATATTTGCTGTATAGATTGCTGATTTTAAATTTCTTATTATACTCGTACGCACAAACAAGGTAGCAGATCAACTTCTTCTTATAGAGGGATATTAATGCTGTTGATTACAATATCCGAACGCCGCATGTACTCTCTTAACGTGGAAAAGGGAAGTAAATAGAGATGTTTTTAGGTACAGAATTAAAACCCTTGATGTACATATACTCAAGAAAAATATTAAAATAATTTGCTGTTCGTATCAAATTCATCTAACAGAATATCGTATAATTAGGATGTTAATATAGTTTTTAAAAATGTTGAAATTAAATTTGGAGCACAGGTATATTCGAAAGTACATCAACTCACTCTCGAATGCAAGAGTTGAATATTAAAAGTGATTACCAATTCCAAAAGAGTAAGATCGCAATTCCTAAATAAATGAAATATCAAAATTCCACGATGCTCTTACGATACATCATTTCGATATTGATTTTACCGAGAAATATTTGTCGGAACGAGTAAAGCTCACTGCCAAGGTAGAGAGGAAGAGAGACACGGAGAGCGCGAGAGAGAGGAAGAGAGAGAGGGAGAGAGAGAGGAGAGAATTGAAAAACATTTTCGTGTAAACGACCCCGGCGTTCTAACTCCTCGAAAACTCGGCTTGACGTCCGAAATAAGAAGATGAAAAGGGCATCAATTACCGGACGCGATTCGTGATTCGTCAAACGGCCGTCGACGCATTACCCATCGATGCGTCAGTCCGATGTACGAGTGGCGGCAGCAACAACAGCAGCTCCGGAAAGAAGAAGACCCGACCGTATCTCCGACTCCGATCGACGACGAGCCGTGTGACCTGCATTCGTGCGTGCGAGGGAGAACGAGGGAGAGCGAGTGAGAGAAAGGAGAGAGCTCATGAGTACGATAGGTATTATAGTCGATCGAGATCGCGATTGCGCTAACGGAGCGAAATTCTCCTGAACAAGCGAAGCTTCGATGTCGGTCTCGAAGAAATGGTTGGGGGGTTGGGAGGGAGAAAAGAATTTTTGTCCGAGTGGTTTGCTCTAATGATTAATAATGGGAAATTATTAGAGGCGGTTGATTGATTACTCTCGAGTCGGTTTAAAGGGTGCAGGGGTGGGTTTGCCGTTGTTCAGAAATACCTTGTCTTTTCGTTTTCGAAAGTTCGGGTAATGGGAGGGAAACTCTGACACTGATGATTATATTTAAGAAACGTAAGAATAAAGGGGAACACGCAACAGGTTAAAGTTGAACTATTAAACTTTGGTCGAAGAAGGTCCATTCGGGTTATAAGGAAGTTGAGTTTTGTTCTTTGTTTTTTTTAATATTCGATGAAAATAAAATTTAACCCAAAAATAAACGGAGATAAAAATTTTACAGTTTTAATCGCACTTCGTTATCGTTAACAAAGGATTCGTGAGTAATTTGTAATTTAATACCATAAGAAAGTTTATCGATAATGTTTACGTTGTAACAGATATTTTTAATCTGCTTTGAATTTATAAATATTATTTCATTGTATGATGTTAAATTTTGATAAAATTAACAATTTAAAATAATACTCTATAAAGTTACTCGTATCGTTAATTTTAAAAATAATAAAATTTGAAACCTTAAATAAAAAGTAACGCAAAAGTAAGAAAAAAATTTTTGATTTTGTACAGGAGAATGAGATTATCTATTTATTTTCTATAAATTAATAGTGGTAATTCGATAAAATATTTATAACATTTTTCGATCGTTTTAAATATAAATATTTTTTTGAAGAATTTTTCGTGATTAAAGGAGTAAGTTTTATTGAAAATAAGCAGTAATAATGTTAAACTGAGGTTTTATTAATTCACTTATATATTGAAGCAAAGTTTCATTAATTAGTTTAAATAATTAATTTTTAAATTATTAGTTTCTATTTATAGTTCATCTCTGCTAAGAACACGTGAAATATATCTCATTAAATATCCATTTCATGCTCTATGATTCCGATACAATTTTTTATGATATTTGAATTACAAAATACTTTTAAAGCATAAACATTTGAGTCTAGACGAAGAAACATTAGTGGATGAAACCAGAATCTCATTAATTGCGTAATAAACTGAGAAACTCTCTTGCACTGCATCCAACGAAGTAATACTATGCACCTCACAATTAAAGCCTAAGAAAGAAAATAAGCATCTCTATTAGGGAAGACGATACATAAAAATAAAACTAAAAATTCAGAGTTCATATAGATGTTGTAATCCCTCGAGGAAAAGAGAGCAAGATTAGTATCAACCGTTCCACCGACTCACGGAAAGTTACACGCGAGTTTTCCTTTTCAAAGCACCCGTCCGATCTTCTTTTTCGTCGGCTTTTCTTTCCGTACAAAGTCACGAGCGATATCGTGCGAGCAAGAAACGATGATGAAGGTGACAGTGGGAGGCGAAGCGGGAGCTGGCATTTTTAGATGGAGCGATTTACGATGATTGTATCAGTGCTCGGATGACTCCTCAGGAATGCGCGAGATAGACGGAACGAACACTCCGACGGTTTCAGGAGCCAAGTGCTGCCACGATATTTCCTGAATTTTTATTACGCTTTTTATGGGCTATTTCAGATTACTTTATACGAACGCGCACTTGCTTTTACCAAAATATCTTTATATTCTAATTTTCCTCGTGACTTATTTTAAGCCTGTAATAAAATGATGGTTTTTATACCAACGCGTGACTTTAAGGACTTTTTATATTCGTTAAATTTGTAGAAGTAACGGAAGGACTCGAATAGACTTTTCGGTTAAACCAAGAAATTAATCGAATCGAATAAGTATTCTGTAAATAATTTTAACGTTAACTTTACTTATCATTTTTATGATCGGTAAACCGGATACGGAGTAAGAAATCTATTTATTTTACTTTCTTGGATGTACATAAACGCTTTTCATGTGAATCGTCATGGTTATAATATAAAATTGATAAATAAATTTTGAATGATTTAGAAGTCAAAGAAATTATTAATTGGATTATTAAACAAAAACGTATCTTTCATATCTAACGTATATTAAATTTAGTCGAATACAACGTTAGATTTTCCATGATATTAAATTAAAAAAGTCGTTGCCTTATTAAGTTATTTTGAAGTTATAAATTACTTGTAGCGAATCGTTGGATAAAAAAGTAAAACATTGATAATTAGATTGATAACACGAGAAAATATGTGGTTTACGATGATTAAGTTTGTTTAATTAGGTTTTATCGGTAGTCAACATAAGCATTCTAACTACTACATCATCCACTTCATCGAAAATATTAACACGAATGCATTGTTTTATCGAAACAATACAAGCCGAGCAATAACGTAGCGATTATCTAATATCTATTATCGTCTAATGTTCCTCTCGCAGCACGAATATTGTTCGAAATATAATAGTAATTATTTCTAGGCTATGGAAACAGTTATTGTCCTTAATTTTTGTATTGTATAATATGTAAATACTAGTATTTTGCTTGTAAAATTTTTATCATTTTTCATTAGTTTTGTAACCAGTAATTTTTTATCGATGTTATCTTGTACGAGAAACTGTTTTACTTACGAAGTTTTCCAATTAATTATATATTTAATATTGCAAATATCTTTTAAAATATTTTGATAAATAGTTGTAAAACATAAAACGTTTTAATAGTAATTAAAATGCAACTTTACAAGTTATTGTATAAAAATCGAGCAATCAAGTCCTTTGGAACGTTAATTTTTTAAATTTTAAGATGATTAAATTTAAAACAAAATGCGGATAATTATTTTTAATTATTAATGAAATTTACTTTGCAAATATCATACGTACTTAAAATATAGCTTCTATAAAACTAAAGAAAGGTAGCAATATAAAAGTTACCATGTCGGATGCGTAAAGAAAAAGGTAAGTTAAACTAAGAGTATCAAAATCAACAACTTGAATCAGCCATTTTTAGATTAATTTATTACTCGATGAAATTTAATTATGTAGCCATATAAAATATTTTGTAGAAAATACTAATTTCATACTGTATCGAAGTAACGTATTTGCTTTTAGACGCGCTTTAATTCACAGATTCATTGCAGTAAGAATCTTCTCTAAGGATTGGACTGCAATTCTCTTCATAAAATCTAGGAACTGGTTGCGATTGAGAATTCGATCTCGTCATCGGAATCTACTGTACATTGATCAGTCGGATAAAATATAGTTGCTAATTGAGCTTTCCTTTATTTTTCTCCGCTGTACTTCTCTTTTACTACTTCGTAATTGATCAATTGTATAGTCACCAACGGTGATTAATCCACTGTTTCGAGATCATAATACTGCTGGTAAATTGCCTGTAAGCGTCTTGTATTTATTAACACTTTTTGGTGTATCGATCCGACGTTTTTAAGTACTTTACTTGATTTATTGAATTAAAAAAAATTATAAAAAAAATGAAAAGAAATTTAATTTTTATGCCGAGTAAGTTGGAGTTTCATACGCACGTATTTATGAGAAGCAGAGATTTTTTGAAATTGTGGAAAATCTTTAGATAGGCTATATATTTTCATATTATATTAATTAAATTATTTATCTTTTTGAAAAAATATTGAATTTAAAACGAGTAAGTTTAAAACTTATAAATTTATATAAAATAAATTTAAAAGGAAACGTTAAAAATGTTGAATAAACTGATGAAAACAATATTTTTAATTTTTTATAAATTATGTCATAAATATGGTAAAAGAGTTTATATCACATAAATATAATCTTTAATTTTCTATCAAAGTAAAAAAAATCAATGTATTAACAAAATTAAAGAAAACGAAAATTACGTACTTTTTATTTTTTAATTCAATTTTTAAGAACACATTACATTAAATATTAGTTTATATTTGTAGTTTCGTAAATAATTATGGAGTTCGCGAGCCTAAAAATATTTTCAACGTCATAAAATAGTTATTGTTCTTAATAGAAACATAAATAAACTCGATATTAAACGATATCTCAAAAGCGTATCAAACCAAAGCCGAATCAATGAAAACAATGAACTTTCCAAATCTTATAGGTCAAAGCAACATTTAAAACTACATCGCGCAACAAATGTTTACCGATTCATTTTTTTAACAAAGAAAAGATAAAAGTCGAAAAAATCGTTTTTGCAAGATATGCCGTCCACGCTTACAATAAAAATATAATAAAGCCTGTATCAGTAAAATCGAGCAACAACGCCTGTAATTTCCGATACGCATGAGCTGAAAGTACATCGTCCAGGAGTACACCGGGAGCATTTAACGACTCTTCGTCCAGGGTCATTTCTTCCTCGTTGCCCTAAGTACAACTCATTCGAGGCAACCAACGGAGAGGTGGTGAGTCGATGAATAAAGGAGTCTTCGTTTAACCGATGTCGACGTCTACCTTCTCGCGATGAGAGATTCGACGTCGGCTCGTATTCGTGGTCAGCTTCTTGTAAGCGCGAGAATTTGCGGCCAGAGGAATTAGGAGCGTAAGTTTGACCGAAACCAAGAGATCGTCTGTGGGTTCACCACCGCGACTGAGAATATGCGTAATTCGCATTGGGTTTTGTATACGTTTCATACGTTAATTGAATCAGTGTAACGCTATTTTGGTATTACGAGTTCGTGCGTTCGAATAAAAAATTTTTGTTGGTTTGAAATCAACGTAACTATTTTAACTTTACGGGTACGAAATATATGTCGCATAAATTAAGATAAAAATATCAACTATTATATTTATATAAATATATTTATCAACGATAGTTAAAAATTTTCTTCGAACGTAATAATATTAATTCTTTCTTGTATTAATGAAAGTCTCGGATAAACAAGTATGAGAGCACAGCGACATAGTCTAGAAAATAATTCCTAGAAACGTCTTCTCTTAGATTCTATAATAATCTACAATCCGTTGCTTTTATATCCGTGTATTTATCAAATGAAAAAAATTCAATTTTATTCTGACATTCTTTAAAGAAAAAATCCGTCTTATAAAATTAACAGCTTTTATATTAATGATTGCTACATAAGGAAATTCGAAAGTACTAATTTACCGAGAAGTTAATTAATTTTTATACGTAAACACGCAATTTTATAATTCAGTAAACATAATGCACTCTATGTACTATTAAGTTGTCTGGAAAGATAAAGAGATTGAAGTAAAAATTGAGTAAATTACAAATTTATTATTTTGATAATTATATATTATATAGAGCATCTTTCAAATGGTAACGATTAAACAGTATATTTGAAATTCGTTTCATCATCCCAGACAAAGAAAATACAGTGGATACGTTATTTTGACGAGTTCGAGCCGGTTTATACGCAACGAAAATACTTTCGTTCGATCGGTGAATCTCATCGGGAACAAAAACTAAATACATACTTATTCATGCGGAGGCACGAGTAAAATAAATAGAAAGGTATTCGCAATGAGATCGGAAGCGCGAGATGAGCAGAGTAATGCAAAGAATCTATTAAAAGAGAGCACGCAAGAAAGGCACGCAATGTCTGACGTTTGATCAAAGTGAACGACCAGTGCGAACAATCAAAAAGCGTAATTACCGCAACGAAGCGGTATCAGAAGAGGAGTTACGCTTGCAACTCGACGCGTCTTTATCCTTGTATCTCTCAATTTTGGGTGCGTTGAAGCATCCAGCAAAGAAGGGAGTTAAAAAGCCAGATGAAACGCCAAGATTGAATGACGGGTACGCGGCTCTTTGCCCGAGAGAAAACAAGATAATTTAGGGAAGAGTTGGCATAAATAACAAGGTCGTGTGAGCATGAATGTGTTTTTAAGGCGTTGTCTTTGTGTTTTCCTGAATGAATATATGGGTGGATCTTAATTGTTTACATAATTATTTTAGCTGGATAAAATTATTGGAAGGACGCGTGGAGATTTTTTTTTCCTCTCCGTTATTCTCATATTTAATAAGATCGTTATTACGATAGAGAGTAATCGACGAGAAAAAGCTATTGAAAAATTTCTACTTGTTTACATTAAATGCATTCGAGGTATTCGCAATTTTTATTCCGCAATATCGCAACATTATATATATGTGTGTGTACGCGCGCGTGTGGGTAAGAGCACAATTAGGTGAACTTCGGTTTTTCATATTGTAAATTATCAAATACATCCATTCTTAAAATATTTAATTCCATAATTAAGTAAATACTTGCGTTTTACGACATCCTTTGTCCACTTACCTTTTTACTCTTCTCGAGATAACTTTTTATAATTTTTCGTTCGAAAGATACGAATAAGAAACGAATGCTCGACTTTTAAATGTACCGTACACGATATTTTTACCACAAGTACGTAGAAACCACTCGTATCTAGTCATCTTTTTTTCTTTTGAATCTTGCTTATTTGATTGCTCGTGCATCGTATATTCTTTATTAAAAAGAAAAAAAGGAAGACAATCGTCGTACATCCTTACCGTAAGTAATTGAGAACTCCAGAACTCAAGGGAAAATAACTTCTCGTGCTCGAGGCTACCGTATTAAAAATAAATAAAAGGTAAATCGACAAAGGGCCTATCATTTGAAACAAAAAGGCAGCAATTATTATAAAAATAGTTCTTTTGTTATACTTTTACGGTATTTCCTCGTGGCGCAACTTTGCCCCTTTCTTCTCACGTGTAATTCTTCCGAGTGTACGTGACCGGTCACTACCGTTAAGCCTGATGCTGGTCGACAGCAGCACCTGTGCAACCAAGTGTAGTATATTACAGTGTCGTGCCCAGCCAACTTCTTTATCCGTTTTTCTGATAACTGTCTTTCTCTCGCGCACCGGCTTTTTTTTTTTACGCTCGCGCATTCGTTTAACATCGGTGTGTAGTCTTACCCGGGCTATTAAGGACTTTCTATTGTTTCGAATGGGACGTTGGATTGCCATTGTTACCCGTGGCTGGATTTTCCGTTGTTTACCATTATTTTTATTTTTTAATATGTATAGCTAACGATTTGTTTTAAAAGCCGAGTGCGCGAAAAATATGGATAGACGATTTATAATAAATAGAAAAGATATTGCCTTTGGATATTTATTCGTTGGTTGAATTAGTCGTTTGTTTATCTATTATAAGATCGAAAGTCTTTACTTTCGACGGTTGTTTAATAAATTTTGTTTGCGTGGATCGGTGTACATTTTTTTAAATTACTTGCGATTTTTAAAGATTCAAGTAAGTCTATGGTGTTCACTTTTAGACTTACGGAGGTTCAAGGATGTATGATTCATTACTCGCATTGATTACATTTTAAAAAGTTTATACTTTATTGCTCGACCTTGCTTCCTTAATCCAGGACAATAATTTTGCGTTCAATTTAATTGAGCTTGAATGATGTATCGTAGCAGCTTTTGCAATTTTAAAATATCGAAGTTGTAATGTTTTGATTGCTCGAATATCGTTTATTCTAAAAATTCAGATGCAATTTTAGGTCTATAAATGCAGTTGTATTGTTGATACGATCATTGAGAAAGTTTTTTTTATTAAATATTTACTAAACACTAAAAATCAAGTATCGCATCCAGATAATCGATGCCATGCCTTAATTTTCGGTAAGATATTAAAATTTTTATCGAGGAATTTATATAACGATCTTGCAACAATATTTGTTTGTCGTTAGCTTGATATTTCATTTAATATCATTTCATGATCTAAGCTGAAACTTAAAATTCATAAGTGATCAACCAAATTGAAAATATACTTCAATCGTTAACATTTATTATATGCTTGTGTAATTGATCTACAATCAAATCTGGAATTTTACCCAAGCTCGTCTCATTGTAAATGATTGTGTCGACTTAAAAATTGAATCTCAATTTAAAATTTGCACGACAAATTCAATCGAGGAACGTCCTTAAGTTATTTTTCATATTCAAACCCGAACTCCTTTGCAATCGACAAGAATTATCCTTCAATTATCCTTTGGATTCAGTATTATTCTTCGACGAATGAACCGTTTTGCCAACTTTTCCAGACCCGTTCGCTCTTGTCTCATTTATCCGATCCGTCGACTTTTGCGTCGTTTTTAGTCCCTCTCAATCGTAGACAGAATGGAAGAAAGAGAAAGAGAGAGAGAGAGAGACGAGGAGAAAACACTGCGAGCCTAAAGTCTCACGAGAATGGAGAGCGATGTGGTATGTATTTGATTGGCGGGCGCATCGGCATGATTGCCGCAATTATCGCGACTTGACTTCTTCGATTGATCCCTGTATCTGACGTCATCTGGATCAGACTTGCTATGGAGTTGCTGTACATAAGTAGCACGAGAGACATTCGAAAAATACGAGGCGATGCATTTGGTTGACATGTTATTCGATCGAGCCAAAAAATTAAAAATTCGTTAATTATAATTTGCGCTGACTTTTAGTTGACATATTTGCCGTGTATATATCGTACATGGCAGTTTTTAATTTTTGGAATATTATTAGCTATTTGTTTATTTATCTAGTGTTTTACGAATGATTTTCCGTCATATTTTATTTTGATTAAAATATGAATCAAAAAATTAGTGCACGTAAATAGTCATAAATTAATTATACGATTGTAGTTGGTTTTAAAATTAAAAATTAAATTGTAAGATTTTTTTATCACAAGAATATTCGAGTGGAAGAATATAAAAATATTAAAAGTTAAATTTAAACGTAAAGATATTTGAATACTATTTCTATTGAAAAACTATACCTAACGTATAATATTTCCACGAATTTGAATAAAGGTGTTATTTAAATAAGCTTTGTAATTACAAAAATTGATATTTAAAAAAATGTCCTTTGATTATACATATTAAGTATTTCGAAAATAATCTACGAGCGATATTATAATCCCTTGGATAGAAAATTCCGACTAGTCGAGATAATTTTTGAGCAAAATCGCGTTCCATAAAATGTAAAACAGTACTTTTGTTTTCGAATTTCGTAGTCTAAAAAATTAATAATAATATATTTTCATAATCATATATTTCGTGAAGCACCGAGATTAAAATTCCCCATCTATAACATTTGCAACGGCATTTATTCGTATCACGGCTTGTCCCTAAAAAAGGAAGACCCAAAATATCATAAACTCCCAATCGCAGCCTCCTAAAACATAAAGCGCCCTTGCAATCACTTAAATCATCCATCGATGTATAATCAAACATCGTAAAACTGAAAGCACACCGACGCACACTTTAATCGTCACCTGGTTACCGACATTATTATCGTACCTACTTTTCACCCCGTAAGGACCGGTGCATTAGCATACCTAATTTACGTAAGATTTTGCATAAAAATTCGATCGCCACTTCTCCGCGATCCTCTCGATCCAAGTATTCTCAAGAACGTAAAAGATCGCGCTTTACGATCTGATTCGTCTCCCGAGAGAGAAACGGGCTGTGAGCTCCACGAATCAGCGATTATGCAGAAAAATTACGGCCTGGGAGAGAGAAGGAAAAGTCGAAGGAGATATTTGTATTGAATTAACCATTTTCGTGCGCTTGGATGCGCGTATTAAGTTATTTAGCCGTGAGACGTCGGCAACTTTTAGAATATCTATCGGCAAACGCGAGCCAGATTCCTGTTTTATCGACTTGAATTTATTTCCCTTTTCATGAATTTTCTCTCGAAATTAACGGAGTTCGTCGAGTAAGACGAATTTTAAGGCGATGCTCCAAAGCGTAACGAATCGATCATATTAAAGAAAGTGCGTTCTCAAGCATTCTTTGAACATAAATGTCGATCTTGACCGAAGATAAATATTTTTGTTCGGTCAGTTTATAATTATTTTGCTTTAATTTGTACTAGAAATTTTTATTTCATAGATTTTTTTTATAGGTTTAACATATTTGTGTGATAATTAAATGCAAATAGCGATACTTTTAAAAGTAAAATACAACGGCAAACAATATACATAATTTAATATTATACATACAAAAATCTTAAAATAAGTTAATTATACCAAGACATATTTCGATTATTGATAAATTCTTATATTTGCATAAAGCTGATTCTAAAACTTAACGATGAATAGTAAATAAATAATTTATAATAAACTAGTATAATTCGATGTTGGAATGGTAAATTATGGCGTCATTAAATATATAAATAAATCTGTGTACTTGTAGAGAAGCCGTTATCAAGGTGTATAAAAAATTTCTGACGTATATTCTACTTCGTTTATACCAATTCATTAGCTTGGGTATATTTGAAAATTCATAAAAAAACAATTTTTCGTACAACCAATTGCGATCTAGATAAATACACTCGATTTATGTATAATTAATGAAGCTGTAGAATAATAATTATGTAAAAATGAAAAAGAAGGAAACTATAACTTGAATATGCTATGCTTGCATAGACGCTTCTCCATGGAAAATGAAAAGAAAGATATTCAAGAGTAAGTGATTGATCTATGAGGTTACCGAGTCGCACGAAAATAAACGATCATCCGTCATTCGGTGTTCGTAGTGTATAAAAGACGTACAAAGTTTGATCGAGACGAAGAGCCGCTAAGAACAATATTTTCTATACATCGACATTGCTCGGACCTTCTCGTAAATTGCTTTTGTTTCTACATCTCATTAATAACGTATCGTTCCGTCTCTAAGCATCAGTATGCTTCTGTAGAAGAAAAGAAATATATATGTATATATAATATTGCAATATACACCGAATATTGAGTCTACTACTTGTAAAACCTTCGGCTGTGTTTTGAAATATAGAAGAAGCCGATGATTTATCGTTGCTTTGTTTCGTCGAGTAAGTGCGTTTGAAGTTGTTGCACGTCCAACAGTATAATTATAATTTATTAAGCCAATGTTTCGACAGCGAATCAATAAAAATTATATTTTTTGGTAATTTATGATTCTAGTTAAAAATAATGGCAACGCGTAATAGAAATAGAGCCGACGAAAGAATAGTTTTTGAATCGATGCTCATCAATCTTAAAGATCGATACAAAAAAAAAATTCATGAATGTATATTGATTTTTTGAACGGAATTTTCATTTCTAAAAAAACGTAATTCTACTAAATCTATAGTTTTGTAACTTATTACGACACTAATAAGTCTAGGATCGAGTATTATAAATTAATAAATCATTCGATAACTATTTATTAATTATCAATTTATATATATATATATAATACTTAAATAAGATGATAATGCAGTTTTACAGTAAAGTAAACATTAATTATCGTATATAGGTTAGTTTAATTTTAAACAACCGCAGTAACAGAATAAAGTTGCATTGAACGAAAGTTTAGCGTTGACCAATCGTTAATAATGAAAATAAATATTTTCAAACTTCTCTATCGCAACTTTAATATTAAGGATCGATAAATGCGACTTCATAAATACTCTTAAATACAATTTAAATACTCTCGCTGTATTCAACGTTTAAGAAAACGCAACAGTTGTCTGAAAAATATACCCTACAAAACGGACTAAAATTACCCAGTGAAATTAAAGTAATAACTTTTCCTCGATAATCGTATTTAAAAGCTTTTTAATAAACGCAATTGGTCACGTAAATACATCGGATTCGCTCGCAAAATTCATCACAATCTAAAACACTCGATTCCCCTCGTACTCGAAAATAAAAGAAAATAAAAGAAAATAAAATAAAAATCAACATCATAAATCTAAGGATGCGTCCGCAATTAAATCCTCGCCTACACAGCGAGAAGCTCGTCGGTAAACGTTAGATAACCCATCGCATCTCCGACTAACAAGGACAAGCTTATACCGTAGACACGAGTCTCCCATGCGCTCGATTCCGTGAACTTGGCGAGCGACTTTCCATCGCATGTCTCGGTGCACTAATCCCCGGCGAAAAAAGCCGCCTCTAAAGACAGAAAGCGAGAAAAACCGGACCGATTGCGCACGCATACCTCGAGCTCCTGAAAAAGCGCGAGAAATCGAGTGCGCCGACGGCTAATGAGCGCCGCGGTCGTCTCTTCGCGCGCGCCCCTGAAAAACTCCCGGGATGATAAATAAATTCATAAAGGCAACCGATGCATGATTCAAGGGGCCGCCGCGTGACGCCTTTTCTTCTCCCATCGCATCCTTGATGCGAGACGTCGGGGTCCGACCTTTTCCGTGAACGCCTCCGATTACGGCGCTTGGAAATCCCGAGCAACGATCGCGTCGGGTGTAAACTTTGCAGGACGCGTGTGTGCGAGAAACCTTTGTTTAACGAAATTCGCGTTTGTTTGATAGGTTGGTCGGTAGCTCGTGGTCGAGACGCTTGTTTATGCTAAATCGGTACGCGGGGCTTTAATGGATTGCTCTGGGCTACGGACGATAGGAAAGATCTTGTAAACGGTACTTTTCTTTAATCGTTAAAATATGTAATATAAGACGTGATGACTAATCGAAAATTTTAACGTTTTAACTTCGGTGTTGGCGGAAACTCGAGAAAATCACGTTCGCCAAGTAATGCGGTTAATACATATATGTATATAAGCGCATTTGTAGACTTGTGCTACTTTTTACGAGATTATCGTTTGAATACTCGTACGATTTTTAAGTAATTTTAAAAGATGTGGTAGAGGGCAAAGGTAGAGTTTTACCGTTTGTCGCAATGTGGAGCAAAATATAATGTATCCGAGATTAAACAAAAGCATTGGTATAATTGAATAAAATTGATGAAATATTTGATAAGTTGTGGAGTTAATTTTCTTCTGTATAATAGATTCTGGCTTCGAAACTATTTTCATTGTAGATTACACTTAAATTATACGATTTAATCTGCGGATAGAGTGAAAATTCATGCCATTTGAATACGTAAACTTTCACATAACACAATCTATTCTTGTGATTCTTGTACTGGAATTTCATTGCGAATTAATGCAGTTTCATTCTAAAAGGTTGAGTGTGTTCGCAACGAGTAAAAATTTAACAAAAAACGTTATGTGCTGATTAAAATCTAGCGCTTCTTTTTGTTTCCATTTATATTTTTCGCGTTTTCTTTACCGTTCAAAAGTCCGATACGAAACACCGATTTATGATAGTGCACATTGTTATACCTGGAATTTGTAAGCTTTTTGTTTTTTAATACGGTGATTCGTGTTTTTAGAAATATAAATCTATATTAAAAGCCAAGAATTTTGACACCGATAGATAAAAGTCCTGTAAAGTTGTTTACAATTCGTCGATAACTTATAAGCTTATTCCAGGGTAAAATAAGTAAGGTAATAACCGGTAAATAATATTTTCTTTGTAGAACAGTTGATCGACCCTTGTCAACGTATCCGCTATAATTTTATCTTCGTTGTCAAAATAGTGGTCGACGAATCATCTCTCAATTATGGTGTTATTAGCCCAACAGTGGCTAATCCGCTTCGGATATTTCTTAGAATTTTAATAATGCAAATGTAAATTTCAGAAGAAAAGAATGCAAAAGTCTTCATCTACATAAAAGAAAAAATTACTTTTTATCAACCGTGTCCTGACCTCAGAAACATCTGCAAAAGAAGCAAAACTGTAGAAGCCCATTGACTTGCAAAGCCAAGACGTCGAGCATAACCCAACGGAAATTCTTCCATCAGAATTTTAATATCTTTAACCGAGGAAATAGACGTAGTGCACTGCTGCTTCCAATGATGTATTCGCATCACGGAGAATGACGAAGGCATTGTAAGAGCAAAACCTCGCTTATACGTAACAACACTTTCACAATCGGCAAATTTGTAGAGCGGATCCTTTTAACTTGCAAAAGAAATACAAGACCGTATCATAAATAAAGATTTGATTCGTTTCTTGTTTTTATCCTCGTGTTATCAATTATTAAGTATTTCGTCAATAGTTGGGAATTTATATAATTTATTGGACACGTTGGATGAGAAATTTATAGAAATGATTGTGCACAAAATACCTAACATGTGTTCCAGGGAAATATATTTTCAGTTTCAAAGTACTTTATTTATCGTAAATAATATCATTAATGAATTCTGGTTAGAATGCCACAAAAAATAACACTCACGTATGCTTGTGCGCACGTATATTATTTTTATCTATGTATATGTTAGAATACACTGTACATTTTACTCGACATTAAGTCGAAAGGTTTTATCATCATTCGCAATAAATATTTCGCTACTTGGTGATTTTCTCTAAGAAACTGTTTTTGTAAATAATCCTACTTAGTTTTGAATTTATATTCTATAAAGGGTAAATATTTTACGCGTTTATGAGTCATTTTATCACCCATTAAAATATATTAAAAATTTTAATCTTAGTTTTTAACGCGAACTTGATCAAATATACTTTTTTTAAATTTCAATGATAAATTATCATTTGCATTCGTTATTTCTATAGCATTTTGTAAAATTTGAAATAACTTACCAAAACACAAGTGATTCATATCATCGAGGTAAAATATTGCTAGCTTACCTAAAACAATAAAAATATTACATAATTTATTTTTGCTATGAAATAATAATTATATTTTATTAATTATATATTTTAAATTATAAAGCGACATGATTATAAGAACAGTTTTAATTATTGGAAACTATAAATCTTTCATCAATTTCCTTCCTGTTTTCACTATCAGACACAGTTTAATTGAAATACATTCTAATTTATTTATTTTAAACGCAATTCTAAAATAAAAACGCCCTTACAACATTTCCAAGCATTGATGAATCAGGCGCAAACTTTTTTTCAAAAAAATAATTTAATTCGAAGGCATTTTTATCTAAGCGAGCAAACGGATACCAAATAATATCAGATATTTACAATAACGTATAAAAAGTATACCTTACAGAAACATTAACCCATTACGGATTTATACACTCGACTGTACACTCAAGCACACACACACGTAGGTAACAGGCGTATAATTTTTTATCCCGACAATCAGCTTCCATTACTCTTACTGCTTTAAGATCGCAGACACCTTTTCGAGAAGATCGATCCACTTTGCTTTCCCTTCGCACCTTAGCGAGACAAAAGAAGATTCTTTTTTATTTCGTTTTCGTTTGGCACATCACCTTAAAAAAACTTGGGAGTTCGATACAGTTGCCCTGTATTCTTCCGTTATTGATAAGTTATACTTAAGTATTTAAAGTCACGAGTTACGCAAAGAGAAGGTTCGCATTTATACACAAAATAACGAATGCTTACCTCTCTCTCTCTCTCTCTCTCTCTTTATATATATAGTAAATCTATTCTGTATAACGGTAACTAATTAGTTATTAGGTGCGCTTAGAGTATATCTTCTGCTAACTACCGGTTCTCTTTGTACAGATTGCATTTATCGAAAGAGTGTAAAGAAGGCTCGAGATAGAGAAATAGCTTCATTTAACTAGAAAAACTATTATGTGACATAACAATGAGGCACTTAAATATTACGCTGGTACGTCATTATTTTATTTTATAGGTATTTTATGGGTGCTTGGTACGAAAATAATGATCAATTAATTAACGGTCACTATAATCGGGAGTTTGTTCTGATTATAGTTTTTTCTTATTATTGATTATAATTATTTTGTATTATTGTGGATTCCATAGATGAATCACTATTTGAAAATTTATTTTACGTACGGAACGAATTATAATTGGATATTCGTTTCTCCGTAAAGTACTTTATTTTATTTAAATCAAATTACCGGTAATCCATTTTCAGGAAATCGAAGAACGTCTTTTTTTTTTATATCCAAGTCAAAAATACTGTTTTCAATATTTTCCAATATTTCGAAATTTTCTAAAAGCATCAAACTTTTTAATAGTTAATTTAATGTCAGTTTGGACATTATTATAATGTAATGTAATTATTGGTAAAGGGTAAACGAGCGTCGATAGCTGTAAATCTAAATAAGTATATTCTTGGAATCTTACGGTAAATATATATAAAAAAAGATTAGGCAGAAGCTAATCTAAAGTTTTAATTACGAATGCATTAAAATTCTCGCATAAGACGTTTAATTATGAAATTATAATTAAAATTATTGTTATCGGTCGTTTTTATTTCCTGCGATAATTCTCCATTTTACCCGAACTAAAGTCTATGAGCCGTTAATTTTTTCCCACTAGATAACAACTTTTAGAGCCTGATTAAAATTCGTGACTTCCCTTGTCAACTTATTTTGAATTATCGTTCCATTAAAACAAAAACTATAATTGTTACACGATGAATTTTCAAGTAACATAATTTATATACATAATTCCAAGCGCGTCGAACGAACATCGGCAAAAAGTTGTGTTTTTAAAAAGACAATTTTTCAAAGCCAACCAGACCTATGTAAACATCATAATGGAAACGCAAGTAGATCGTAGAAACGTGTAACAAGAGAGGCTTTGTGCATCGAAGGTCTCAGAGATTGCACGCAAAATGAATGTTCATATGCTTTCTGTAGCATTATATTACACGCGTGTAGTGCGGGCTTTTATCATTATATTCATATCGCAGCTCTGACAGTAAGTGAAAGATGTGTGTGGATTTCAACGGCTAATTAAGTCATTTGGCGCGACAGCAGTTTAAGTCCGAGGATTGATTCCTTCGTGCGATCCGATTTCAACGGGACTCTCCCACCTTTTTCCCCTCTCGCTTTCGCACAGGTGTACGCGGTGCCGATGCAGCACAGCCTGTGTATACCTGGATCCGTGAGAGAACGACTGCCTCGAATTTCTCGATTATTTATTGGAAAATTACCAAGTAATTGTAATGATCGTTCGTTTGTCCTTCTTTCGTCTGCTTTCCTTTGCTCGTCGGTCGATGCGATTGCGAGTTCCTGCGTTTATGTTGTTCTTTTTTTGTTTGTACGAGGCATCTGTTGAGGAGTGTCTTTCATTTTCAACATATTTTGTGATGGAATTTTAAACGTTTTATTGTCATGTGATATCGTGATATAATAGAATTTTCGAAGGGTAACTCGATATTATTCGGTATAATTTTTTTGCATTCGTTTAAAATACATTTTTTGTATTTCAATGAAGGTTCTTTGTTTTTGTATAATTAAAAATGATCGATCAATATATAATTTATTATATAAGCAATAGTTATAGCAAATATTATTGTATTGTCAAGTTTTTTTTAAAAATTTTAATAAAATTTATAGATTTTTTTATATTTATAAACTCAAATTTAGTTCGAACCATTTTCTGTAAGATATTAATCAATTGGTAATAGTATATTTTTTATCGTTCCTTCCTTTTCCTGTACTTATTTATCAAATATAAAATATTTGATTAAGATTATAAAAACGTTAATTATTCTTCATAATCGTTGTAACATGATTGATCGATCGTTGAAACGTAATTTGAAAAAATTCATTTAATTCGCTTCATGTATCACCTCACCGAGAAATTCTGTTACAAAAAAGTATATATTTCTCTTAATAATTAATTGATTTAGTTAAAAGAAATCATTTCAAATTATATTCACGCTGACATTTATCGTAAAAAATCCAGAGATTATGAAAATAGATATCGTTCCAAACAAAAGTATCGAATGGTACGTGGAGCGGTTAATCTTTTGAAATTGGTTACATGTAGTACGTGACTTTAAATTGAATTACATCGTATAAAATTAGGAAACGCCTATGTTCCATTTAACTTCATTTTTAGCAAAATATTCATGCATATATCACAGTGTCTTTTTTTAGAACTGCTTATAAAACACATGAATAAATAAAAATTGAAACGGCGAAACATCGCAAGATCGTATCGATAATATTTATTCATTTGAAAATTGTAATTTCATACGTAAAAATAATTTAACTAATTATAATTATAATTATAATTTATAAAATTATAGTAATACGATTTTATGTAACATAATATTTTGAAATTTATTGATACGTATAAGAGTTCAAAGTATTTATTTAAACTGAGTTTTCTAATTTTTTACATATAATATTAATTGTAAATTCAATCATATTATGAACTAATGTAAAATATTAAAATTGATTTCAATGCAACACATTAATAATGAAAAAATTATATTTTCAAATCCATTAAATACGAGATAAATGTACATAAAATAATACCAATTTATTAAATATAAACATTTTGTATGAAAAATCGATGACCTTTAAGAAGGTTGATACTCTGTAGTAATGATTAATAGGGAACCTCAATTAAATGCAATCATAAAGACCAATTTTGTCTCCTCTGGGCTTAAAATAAATCAACAAACTCGATCGTTTTTAAATTGATCTTCCTCTCGATCCTTTTTTTGAAAACCTTATAATCTACACGATACCTGCAAAATTATACATTTTCACAGTACATACATATGCTCGATTTTATTTTATTAATCATTTTCAAATAATAGCAATCGATTCGTCATTGCAAGTAAATCAATTTATCGTAAGATACGGATACATTATTTTAGAAACGTAACAAAAAGTAATTTTTATGTTTAAAAAATGTTGTGCGCAAGGTAAACTACAAGTTTAAGTTGAACGTTCATTTTAAATTATTGTCAACAATATTTAATGAAAACAGACATTGTTACAATGAACTTTATAATCTGACAAGTTAAAGATTTAAAACGAATAGAAAATCAAACTGACTAAAAGTTCTAATAAAAACGGCAATTAAATATTATAATTATTTAACACGGAATAAAAAAATTATAAAAATTGTATTAAAATATCTTTTTTTTTTTTAAATTATTTCTTTTTACAAAACTACTGGTAGAATTTAAAGAACACGAAACCGAGATATTTATAGACAATAAAAATTTATTACATTGACTCCAAAAATACGCTTCCAATCTAAAAGATTCCAAGTCGGCACCAAATCCCATGAAAAAGCTATATTGGAAACCGGAAATGTCGTAAAGATTATAGGTCCTACTTTGAAATGTATTCCTTCAAAAATTCACGACTTCCCTTCGCACTTATGGGCGGAGAACATGTGTGTTTACGTACACATGCGCATACAAACTGAGTGTGCAGCTTGAGTTGTGGAATTCCAGAATCCAATAAAATTCAAGAGCTATTAGAAGTTGTAGCGAAGAAAACTCGCCTTTTACGTTTGCGGCAGCTCCCACAGGACGATCATTAAAAAAAAGGATGAAGAAAAAGGAAGACACGTCATTAAGGGAAAATCTTTTCTTTGAACGATTTTGAGTGAAAGGATGTTTTGAAAAACCGGATAAATGGATTTTTCCGTTTTTACTGTGTATTCTCGTGTCCAGATTCAGCGAATCTTTTAATTGGATCATGAGATCGTTATTTCTTTTATCGGTTTTTATAATTTGGTCATTCGGCTCGATTACGCTTATAATTTTCGGAGAATATGAAGAATATCACATTGCAGTTCATTCATACTACACAAGAGCATAAAATTATATAGACAATTTGTAAAGTCTTTATACGAATAAAGTAAAAAAAATGGAATTGAGTCATTAAGTTTTAAATCGTTATGAAACTGTATTTTGTTGCATGTTAGTTTTTCATTTTTATTTATATTTTTCATACGTAATTGTAGACTTCAATAATAAGATTAAAATTATTTAAAATATGTCCTTCTTTCGTTAAATTATATATTTTTATTCATTAACTTAAATGAATAAAATTGTATATACGAATAAAAAGTATAGAAGTATTATGGAATAAAAGTACCGACTAAAAATTACGTTTGATTATTATTAATTTTTTAAATTTGTTAGAATCAATACGATATAAAATAACATATTTAATGTAAGAGCAATAAAAATTGCTTTTCTAGTTGTCTTAAATTCTGAATCTTAAGCGCAATAAAAAGTTAAGAGGTAAAAATGTAGATTATACAAAATATACAGTTTTAAAATACCCGAAAATCGAATAGTACAATAAAAAATTTATATATTTTTTTTACGTCTATGTCTAGAAACGAAAATCAAGCACTAAAAGTGATAAAATACTCATAAAGTTCAAATTGGTTAAAGTATCTATTCTCAGAATAATTCACGAGAAATGCTAAAAAAGTCGCTACGTATTTCAAAATTCAAGACAAGAAATTGCAACCTCTAAAATTTAAATTTTTATAATTTTTATGACCAAACTTCCTAATAAAATTAACGATTAGTAAAGTAAATAACTATAAAATAAGCTCGTTTTGAATCAATACGCTAATGGAAGAAATATAAAAAAAAATTCTTAGTCATTTTTACATAAACTATACTTTAAATTGAAATTTTTAACATTGAAGAGAAATATTTATTTGAAATTCAAAATAGCGATATTCTAAATAAACAATCACAAATACGGTTAGTTTTCATGTAAACCATAAAACGACTAAGTGAAATACATACTTATATAAATTTAAATACATATTTTATAAAACATATTTTTATCCATGTAACAGGATTCGCAAAATTTCATGTTGGATATTATATCGATTTCAATAATTAATAATTTACTCAAAGCTTTCAACATATAAAATAAAGCTTTCTTACAATTTTAACCTTTCCTGTATCTCTCGACTAGAATTTTAATGCCAGTTAATAGATACTCGAAAAAATAACCTTATACGTAACAGAGTACAACGATTAAATATAATAGCTTCCTTTTACATGAAAATTATTCAATTTTTCATATATCTCATAAAGGATAATTAAATATTGTATTTTAATATAAAACTACTTAATTAAATGAAATAGAAGTTAGTTTTTAAGAACTACAGTTTTTGAAATTCATTATTTAATATAATTGGATAATTTTTTTCAAAGATTAATTGAATTTATGTTTTATCAAAATGCTCTAGAATATGTTCATTCATCTTCGTAATTAAATCAGCATCGACTACGGCGTACAGTAAAAAATTTATAATTTAAAAGTTTTATATAATTTTTCGATATTTATTCGTTAAACGAGTATATTTCGCGTCAAAATTTAACGTATCGTGTAGTTTTGGTATTTTCCCGCGATGCAAAGTTAATATCGACAAAGTTAACATCGACTGTTTTTCGATAGTACAACAACAGAGGAAATAGTGACTTTCATCTTGATTTTCCGCTCGAGCGATCACGAAAAAATATACACGAATTTGAAAGAATTCTAAACGCTAAGCTGTAATGAAATTTCAAATCCGGATCTTCGTTCCGAAGGTTGCGAAACTAAAATCAATCAGCGAGAAATACCGAGCGACCAAGAATCGAAAAATGCAGTACACCTCGATTCTCCTCTCGTACATCCAACTCATCATCGAAGCGTCGTTTCCTTCAGTTATCGAACAGTGTTTTTACGGCTCTTCAACCAAGTGGAAAACTCGTTTCCTGCACCGCAGACGTTGTACATACGTACGTAGTGGAAAGGGTCGGCGCGCGACAAAAAGCGCGTATAAATTTTTCCTGCTCTGGCGAACTTCTTTAGCGCTCGTCGCTTCTTGGGGGCGTCGACATCGCCTCTCTTCGCCACTCCATGTCTGTTCTGACTTTTTAGCGCGGGCGCGGTCGAGCGTCAGATCGAGAACCGTGTCGCGATATATATATATATATATATATATGTATAGATATAGATATAAAATTACGTGGAGTGGATGATCACAAGTCAAGGACTAGAAGTGACACTTTTTATTAATTTCGATTTCCGAGGCTAAGGAATATTTTGCTGCTTCGAGTTTATCAATCAAATTACGACGGTGAATTTTCAATATCTCGAATTGATATTATTATGGAGAGAGAATTATTAAATATCGCGTAATACAGGTTAAATACTTTTACTTTTTATAATGGAATTTATGGTTAAAACATTAATAATCAACGTTGTGAGATACTACGGAAATTAAGCAGATTGCCTGACTTAAAACTATTAAGCAAAGTAATTTGGTAAGAAGCGTATTATCATTTAAGTTTTACAATAAAATCTTTAGAGTACCTCAACATACTTTTCTTAAAAGATAAGTACATAATTAAAATCAATTAACTTTTTTTTCAAATATTTTTTCGCGGTGTAAGTTTTACGCGAAAAAATTTGTTTACTCATCTATAATTAGAAAAAATTCTACGAGTTAAAATTGCTTACATGCTTACATCGAGGCTTTGATTTTCAGAAACTTAACGCAAATTGAATCAACGATGTTTTAAGGTTTCTCCAAAGAAATTATCGATCATAAAAGATAAAAACTAGATACTCGAAAGAGTTTAAAAATATTTATATCTTCAACAAAATCATATTTTAAAGCGTAGATATTTTCTTTATGGATTCAGATAAAAACTGATGTTCATTGTTTAAGATGTACAGATTAACGTTATATCCACTTTATCTAATAAATCGATCAAATTTGTTTGAATTCTCAACATAGACTAAATATGTGTTAAAGGATTACGAAACGAAGATGGATCGACTCGATACTTGAAGTATTTGTGTACTGATCTACTTTCAATAAATAATAATTATGAAATTAAAATTGTTGTACAAACATTCTTTATCGATAGTATTAATTAATAAATTATAATATCAAATTATAAAATCATGTAATATTATAAAAAATTAATAATATTCAGTTATAAAACAACGATTAATGGGATAATTACGAAAAATTGAATGGTATAAAATAGTTGAGATTTTAGCGATACGACTTATTAAAGTAACCTTAATTTTATAGATTAAGTCATTATACATATTAAAAGAAAAGATATAAATCGATACAGCGGTTAAAAAAAAAATATGTTTGAAAAATCAAACCACGAGCTCAGAAATTCTAACAATCCTTCAGAATAAATATTTATTCGACACTCTTTCGAAAGAATTCATCGCGTGTAATCAAATAACCAAAAAAACATAAAAATGACCTCCGAAGCGTAGCTCCGCTGCTCCTTCAAGTGAACACACTCCAAAATACCTACAAAATTATATTACCTCTATAAAAGAAGAAGCCCACGAGAGAAATATATCCCAGAGATAAAGGATTACGAGACGAAGACGAAGTGGACTAGGACAGGTCGCCTCTCCAGACATTTACACGTATCCGCGAACACAGGCTCACACACGTGTGCGCACGTAGAACGTGGTCCCCCCAACCGCGCAGGTAGAACCGTACGTACATAAAAGCCATGAGCGACGTTGCAGCAGCTCCGGAGCTGTCGGAGGCCCTCGACCTTGGAATCGAATGTCCAGAAAGATGAGCTGTGAAATGAGCACTCGATTTATTGGTGCGGCACAAGCGCGTGTAGACGCGCACACACGCATGTGTGGGTATTTTACGGACTCACTTTTAGCTCGGACCCCCCTGATTCTCTTTCTTCGTCTCGAGTTTGGCGAGGCCTAGAGGGAGAGATGGAGAGAGAGAGAGAGAGAGAGAGAGAGAGTGAGAGAGCGGCAAATTAAAATTCAACTCTTGACCACCGGAAAGGCAAGCGTCGAAGGCACGACTTTTCGTGCCGTCCGCTTGGCTCGTGTGTAAGAGACTCGATGATTACTTAAGGTCTTTGTGAGAAGAAAGGAATGGACATAAGATCACGTGCGTGCAATTGAGTGCGCTTTTAGCTTACTTAATTAGCGAATAAACTCGGTAGGTGTTTTTCATCTAGAACGATGAATTCTTGGCGGTTATCCGGGAGTCGTTTTAGATGGATCGATAACTTTTATCCGTTAAGTTGGATAAGCCTTTGTTTCGTACGATAAAACTTGAATCTCCGTATTTTCGCGCATTTTTATTGCCTTCTGGCCTAGTTTATCGTTTCTTCTTAGGACCTTGAGACAATTGTATCGATTCTAGAAAGTGGGGGTGTATGATGCCTGAGGTTAAAATTTTTAAAGCGTGTGATTATAGCTTATTTAGATGTTTCTCCGAAGTTCTTAATACCCCCTAGTTAAGCAAGAGAAAGATGCAAATGGGAGCATGAGATTATTAAGAGAAATTTGCGTTAAAAATTTGAATTTTTTTATCGAATTATGTATGAGTTCACTTATTTAAATATGAGCACTTTATGAGTAATTTACTTTCTGGAGATCTCGATTAAAACTTTAAGCTTCTACGAGCCCTGTGGATATTACGAAAAATTTTTCGATTATTACGGGATTAAAATCCCATGAATGATTTCATTGAGTTGTATGGATAATCCATCGGTGATGAATATCAGTTACTGCGATAGTCCGATCTTTATAATTTGAAATTACATATAAAGTATAAAAGCAATTGTTTCTTTTTTAAATCTTTCACTGCTTCGTAAAAAAAATATTTACGAAAAATATCATAACTGTTTTACTTTACGTAAAATTTTCCTTCGATTATAATTCTATTAATTTATGTTAAATTAAACGTCACTTTTGTTAATTAACAAAAAACTTATTCTTTCAATTCGATAAATTAGTAATCAATCTTTAAAAGTTTTCTTTTTAAATTAATAATATATTACGTATATTTATTATTTCGAATGTTTCATTAAATATTTATAAATGATATCTACTTCTAATAAGATAAGAGCCGTAGATTATATTTTACAATACCGTTGAATTTAATTACAAAGACCAATTCCACCAAATAGATACAAATCTTCTAAATTTGCATGAGCTCATAAACAAGAAATTTTAGCTTAATTATAAGTTACTACTAGACTTATCATTAAAGATAATATTATGCGATTTTGAAATTTATTATGTATTTTATGCAAATTTAACAATCAATTTACAATATTTCTTAAATTAAAATTTAATTTAATTTATTATAGTATTTCATAGAGAAAAATGACATTTAATTTAATATTCCCTTTTAAATAGATCATAAATGCCATGAATCTTCAAATTAAAACGTTGGCTTCATTTCAAATGCATAATTTGTTTTGTCCAGCTAAAATCTGGAAGCAAAATTCACGATACAACCGATACACGTCTTTTTTACAGTATCGCCATAATAAGTATATTAATTCCTTTCAATTTATATACATGCTTAAATAATTATCGGAGTATTACAGGTTTTTAAGGAAAACTCGTATAGTTTATAGCTTAGCTACTAGAAACAAATAAGTACATTGTCTGAGCGATTCACTGGAAGCTCGGCTACCGGACACACGTGAGGTACTTTTGAAACTCGCAGCCCCGCAAATTCCTGGCAATGAAATAAGGATATTGCACCAGGTAATTAAATTTATTTCTTCGGCATGCGTCCTTAATTGTCCGTCGAATTTTTCTTCTCGGTGGCTGCGTAACGGCATTCCCTTTTTCTCTCCCCCTTCGAAGCTTCTGCCGACTGAGCTTGGCTTTATACCGCGCTCGGTTTTTACACCTTGCCTCTTCTGTTTCTCTACACGCGAGAGGCTTCACGCGGGATTTAATGACATGCGAAAAAAGATTAGAGCTAAACAAGGTCAAGGCTTGGAATATCACGCGATATCGCGATTTTCGAACATAGGTTTTTTTTCTGTCTGTCGGAACGTTTCTTGTCCCGGAGTCGGAGTTTTTTGTTTGTCTGGCCGTGATGCGGAAATTCATAGTCCTTATCGAAATCGGGCGATGTTCGTTCGTATGTAAAGGGTGTAATTTATAAGGAAAGGTTTAGGGTTGTAAAAGTCAGCTAAGTTGTTCATCGAACTAATAATTAGATTAGATGGTGGTCCTCTCGATGGAATGCAAATAGTTTTAGTTTTAGTTATTTAGTAATATTCTATACGTGATGAGCCATTAATAATCATGGCAAGATAATTGTAATACTAGTAAGCGCTGTACCAAATTTATACTGGCGTGCAATTATATTTGCAGAAAACTGGTCTTGTTTTTATGCAAATATTACCAGTTATTTTTATTTTTCGACCTTTAATATTCATCAGTGTCAATCAAAAATTAATATTCCATTATCGACGTTATTTAATTTTTGAAAACTTAGTAATCGTTAGTTATAGACAAGTATAATACACTAAGAAAGATTCCGACTAAAATTATGATTGTAGCGTGCATAATTCAGTGTAAGAACGTACCTTAAAATTAAGGAAATAATTTTTAATGTAAATCAATCAGACAAGCAAATAAGTCAAAATTACCACTGGAAATTTATGTCTGTAGCAGTCATTATAGAATTAAATAACTTAAAATTGTTAAAATAATTTCTGCATATTACTGAATTACGTATGCGCAGAATTGAGCTCGGAAATATCAGCTTATCGTTATTAAACGAATGAAATACAATTGCACTTTTTTCGCAGCGAACGCTAATTGCGTATTTACACATAAATTATACACGTATCACACACTCTTAAGAACCGGTAAGTACCTAAACTTTCAATCTTTCTCCGATAATAAAACACAGGTATCGCTAAATTACTACCCACCTTCGCGAGTGTCGGAAAACAAACTTCCCGAAAGTTAAATCAACGATCGCCGAACGTAATAATGAACGTAAAGTTACATTCAGCGCTGTATCGCGTCTCCGTGTAATTGTAGGTGTGCGATCGCGAATAAACTGTGCATCCGTCATCGAAACTCGTTGCTTCACCGGACTCCTAAACGTACGACCGAGGAGCGCAACGCGTGTCTCTTTCTCTCCCTCTCCTTACATTTATTTGCCCTTAATTAAAAGCAATCTGCCGAAATTGTTTTTAATCGAAGCGATTTTGCGCGCCCCTCTAATTGTGGTCGAAAAAAGGCGGCGACCAGTGAGAGAAACGGAGAACCGTACCGCAAGGAGAGGAGGACACATGGCTCCAGAGTGGCGCGCGCCTTGTCCCGAACTCGAAGATTCGCCGCCCCCTTTTAGAAAGTAAGTAGGGAGAAAAGGACAAGTGTCCTGTGAATCTGTAAGCAAAGTCATCGTTGCGCATGCGTTAGTAGATCGTTTCTTCCGCCTGTTGCTAGCGGGTGCGATACTTTCGTTGGAAAAGACGAGGATCAAATTTTAGTTGTCGAGATCGATGAAGCTCGGAATTATAAAATTTCGAGCCACGCTACGATGATTTTTCGTCTTTATTTTCTTGTTCTAAGAATATTATTAACGCAGCATTTTATACCGTATTAACATAGAATGCTTACACGGAATGATGATTTACATCGTGCGCATCTATTATTTTTTTACGATCGTGTATACGTTTGCGAGTATACGTCAAGGTGCACGAATAACTTCTTTTAATCTTTTTATCGCGATACCCAAGAGTTTTTCAGACGAATAAAATATATACCTCGATAGTTGCTCGGATAAAAAATGTAAAGTATTTGAAATTTTAAGTGAAACGTTTCGATTCGTAAAAAAGTCCCTTCGATACTTTTATGACATAAATGTACGAGAGGCGTTTGCAAGTCACTTAAACTTAATTAAAAAAATTATCACGCAAAATTTCATATTACTTTAGTTTTTTGGCGAATAGTTTTTATCGGGGACTCCTCGATTTTCTATAAATAATCTTAATTATTACGTTCGAAAAATGATTTTTGCAAAAGCAAACGCTTTTCTTTCCCATAAAATATTTATCTTGGATAATTGCTACCGTTTTCAAACTACCCATGCATATCTAAATTTCATTAAAACTCTATTTTTACCTACGTACAGCGACATAAAAGAAATTGATGCATAATAAACAAAGTTCGGTACGCAAAGTCATCGCACTTCGAAGATTACAATGCAAAGTCATCTCACTTCGAAGATTACATTGCAGAGTCATCGCACTTCACAGATTACAATGCGGCACGCGATCTGCTAGTAAACACGAGAGCAAGAGATTCAGAGCATAAAAGAAAGGGTGGCATTATCATGTAATGCAACTACTACTGCAGGTGTTCTTTATTGCTCAACGGATCAAAATATCTCTTAAAATCAATTAGAACACTGGTAATAGAACGACAAGTATTTCTCACTCTCTCTGTCTTTATCTGTCTCTCTGTCTCTCGCAATCACGCATACGTATAATTTCTTGGAGCGTCTATCGTTCATCTGTCTCTCAGCTATTTTTCAATATAAAAGTGCAATTCAAAATCATGGGCAGGAAGCGGTGGATAAAAAAAAATTACTCTACTAAAAGAAATCGACACCTGTACAACAGGACTATTAGATCCGTAAATATATACGAAACAAGCGTAGTGGAAGAGCGTTAAACTTCATTAAGGCAGCCTACGGAATTTCCTGCTTTCACGCTTCGCGGCGGAAAAAGTCAGATAAACGAAGAAGAGCGGCGGCAGCAATGACAGACACACGATTTCGTTCTCTTTGATTCTTGTACCTTCCTGGGTTTATCTTGCGGTCTCTTTCTTTTTCATCGCGCTTCAGGTATGATTTTGAATTTTTTGCCTTTTTTTATCGAGTCTTTTATATTAATTAAGATACCGTCTGAATTCAGGTTTGTTACAGAAATAAATGATAAGATAATCGTGCATGATCCAATTTATCATTTATTTAAATATTCGTTAATAATACGAAGTATATTTGTTGTAGAAAATTTAAAAAAAATGTACGTTGAAAAGATAAATACTCTACTTTTTTATGAAGTAATGGTAAAGTTTATTTGGAATCCTATGATT
Organism: Dolichoris vasculosae; assembly: GCA_018907195.1. NCBI lineage: Eukaryota > Metazoa > Arthropoda > Insecta > Hymenoptera > Agaonidae > Dolichoris > Dolichoris vasculosae. Next base: position 329,711 of record JACCHY010000020.1, read on the forward strand.
TTATTTATGTAATTATTTACGAAACGATATTAAATATTATAATTTCGGAAATGATAAGATATCGATTTAAAAATGTTCTTTTATCAATTTACTAAACAACGAGATTATTCAATTTTAGCCGAATTAAAAATCTCATTTATGGCGTTAAAACTAAACCACCGAGAATTTTGTTTGGAGAGTCTTTCTCAAAGGAAAATAAAAAAACCTTACTGTTATTTACCATTCGGTGCATGGCTGATGTGCTTTAAACTAAATACGGCGATTCCGCGAATTGCGACAATGATGTTGTGTAGCTAATTCACTAATTCCGCGACGTGTAACGATCGAGAACTGAAAGACTCACGATAACCAAAAGAAAAAAGTTGAGAGTTTCTGGACGATCGGCTTCTGAGATTAATGGTAAAAAAGTTATTCGGCAATTAAGAAAAATAAAGGTAAGAAGTCAGAATAAGCTTGCAATTATTCCAGGGACAGAATTTTGTTAAATAATGTTTTTATATATAAATAGAATACGCGTATTCAATATTAAATTATTTTGAATAATTTAGAAGGAACAAATTAATTATTGAATGATTTTATATTAAAAAAAAATATATATATATATATATATATTATAATTGAACGGATAAAGAGATTTAAATTAAATAGAAAATTATTCCTCAAGTTTACTAGCTAATACTTATTTCAAAGTCAATGATCTATTAAAAAAATTACAACTATAATCATTCAAATGTAAGTTAATTATTAAATACATGTTTGATCATTCACTGTCAGCGAGTCTATTATATCAACTATACTGGCAAGCGGAAACCATTGATGTACTGATTTATTTGTAAATCTTGTTTGAAATTGTCAGGTGGTGGTTATACATTTTTAACAAATAATATATGTAAGCGAGATAATTAAATATTCGCAAAATTAATAAAACATATGCATATGAATTAACTAGAGTAACAATAAACAAGCATACATTTATACAATTTAGAAAAGTATAGATCTTCGCCAATATTTTCATCGACGAGATTAATTATATAAATTAAAGCTATGCTGAAAACAGATCGAACAAAGAATATATTCGAAAAGGATTTTTGAAAATGGTCAGAGTAAAAAAGTGGATATATATAAGTCATTATTAAATCGTTTGTTACGGTATTCGTACTTAAGTATAGGTATTTAGCCCCTCGGCAATTTTCTTACATAGTGGGACTATCGAATAGGAAACGAAGAAAGCGCATGCATTATAAATCAATCTTTAAGATTCTCCAATCTTGGTTACACGTGTTACAACCTTTGTTTCAAACGCCGCTTATTTTTTTCCGACAGTGGCGCCATCATCATTATCGTCATCATCTCCAATGACCATCGCAAGCGAACGCAAAAAATCCGAGCGGACGTTCATCGAAAAATACGGTACGCCGAGTATCAGTATGCGCGTGATGGAAGACAAAGGTTTAACTTAAGCACCGTTACGTCTAAGATTTTTATTTGTGGAAAGCTTTGGCCGTGTGAGAATTCGCATGCCCACGTATACACGCGTGCCGTGAAAGTAAAACAAAGCGATGCTTTAACTCGAGCCAGATGAGGTATCGCGTACGTACCGAGTATTTGCAGCAGACTATGTATAAACACAATCTATAAATAAAATAATTCATAATGGGCATCGGCTCTATAAATCATATATCAATTTAATACATTTCAAGCAGTGTAAATACAGATTCGATTTTAATAGCTTTATACGCGTACGACCGAGCTTATAATTTTCGAAGTTTCTTTTCAACGCGTCGAGAGAACGAACGGCTAGCCTTTTTAATATCGAGATTGCTCGAGCCAAAATAAGCGCTTTGTTTCTTAATTAAGTCTTAAAAGAGGGATAATGTTGCGGAAATTCTATCGGAAGCAGCGAGAACATAAGGAACGTTTCAATTGTCGCCGTTGACAAAGATTTCGTATTCCGTGATGGAAACCGTACGAAAGACGTTTCTGAATTTAAAATTTACCTATTAAGATCCTAAGCTCGTCTCGACAGGTGCTCGTACAAATTACGATTAGCTCGAATTTCTAAATCTAAAACGCTTTTTAAAAAAATTTTGGTAATTAACTACCTTATATTATCAAACGGCGAAAGGAAGTGTTTTATAATAATGACGGAATGAAATGAATCGAAAGGAAGAAAATGATTTACCAGGGACAACGGCTGTGTAGGTTTTTTATTTCCGAATTAATTAACCTGAGATTTAGAGCGTTCAGCTGCGCCGGTGGTTCGCGATTAAACGAAACCTGCGACACCTGGACCGGAGCAAGGGAAAAAGGTGAAACGCGGAGGAAGCGAGGGACAAGAATAAGGACATTGGATCCCCGACCGTAAGGGGAGGAAGGAGAAAAAACGCACACACCGAGAATATAAGAGCCATCGATGCGACGCAAACTCGGACGTTCACCCTATTTATCACTTGTGGACGATGTGCGTTGTGTAAGAGAAGGCGCTTATAAGGGAGTTGGCTCGAAGGTAAAACGTGTTCGGGTAACGGAGTTGTGCGCATGGTTAAGGTTTGCTCGGCCGTTTTCAATGGCAACGTTGAAGGATTTGTGTATCGGCTTTACGCTCTTTTTATTAATTCGGAATTGATACGTAAAGGATGACTCGGATGTTACAGATCGTAGATTATTCGAGCTATTGTGCTCGAACAATACTCACTGGCTGCGTTACAGTTTCTCGAATGTTATAAATTTTTATTTTGTCGGTGCAAATGACGAAGTAGAAATTTCGAATGAAGTTGGTAGACGTTACGCGATACTTTTTAGTCGGGCATTAATAGCCTGTGTTTCTTTAGTTTTTTCGCGCGGAACATAATATTTCCGAGTTATATGACACGTACTACCTTACACTACCCAAAGTCTAAAAATCATTTCGAATGGTCTGAAACGTTGTTTGATATTACGTAATATTCTTATAAATATTTTATACTGCTATTTTCACCTTTTAACGGTCGGTAATTAAATTACAGTTGCGCAGATTTCTTTAAAATTCTTAAGTGACTTGCGTTTTGAGAATAAGCGCAAGAGAAAAAATCGCAAAAAAATTATTTATTTAAAGGTATTGGTAAATTTATCTTTGAATGCGCGACAATCCTTGGCGAATACGAAAGAATTAGTTTTTATATTTAATTTTTATACGTTTTTCAAAGTAAATTGTTTTCAGGGAATTATTCTTGATTAAATAACTGGCACGGCGAGCGTCTTTTAATATTTATTTTTACAATCGTAATTTCTTACGCATAGCCGTGTAAATTAACAGCCATTACAATTTTATATCAATTTTTTAACGTATTTTTTAACTTTTATTTAATATACGACGCTAAATTAAAATTGCCTAAATTTTATTATCTTAAAGCCGACTAATTATACATTTTGAAAATTTTTTTTAAGGCAATAAACTTTCTTATAAGAGTCTCTTCAGTAGGGCAAGCGATTTAATCGACTACTTAACCCTAAGTGATATTTTAAGTCAAAATTCAAGCCTTCAAAGAAGCACTTCATTGATAAACGATACAGCCGTTAGTTATATTTAATCGATTTAGGTTTATAAACGTATCATTTATTAGTAGCGGATAACTATTTTTTTTATTTATTATCGTAAGTTTTAAAAATAGTTTATTTTATAATATTTATGCGGGCAAATATAATTTCCTCGCAGGATTTATTTCGGATGCGCAACCGAATACTGAAATAAATAAACGCAAATTCGAGAGCTTTGATTTATTTTTATCTAGAGCAAATAAATTTGTTGTTCTTTTTTAAATATCGGACGATAATTAATAAATTAAAACCAACTCCTGTAGATTAATGAACGGTTGATGAAACTAAAAAACTTTTAAGTTCGTTGGCCTACATCGATACTTTACATTAACTTCATTAACCTTTAGCCTTGAGCAAATTTCTCCCGAGAAAAATATCTTGCCCGATCCAATCGGCAAAACGAATCCTTTGAAAAAAGACTAACGAGAACCAAGTCGATTTAAAGAAGTTAGAGCTTGTATCTTTAAATCATTAGAAGATCAGCGATATTCGAGGCATATAATATATATATATATATATATATATATATAACTTTCTACCAAATGGTTTCTGGTGTCGATAAGTTATTTCAGCAGCGATTGACGGAGACAAACTGCCGTCAATCGTTAGTTGTTTGCTCTCGCACATGTGACTCAACAGTTTGAACTGCACGCATACGTCTTGTAAGTGTATTAAATGAAGAAGCGGTTTTCGAATACTTTTATGGATATTGTTATTAGTTTGGCGAGTGCGAGCCAAGTATTATAGTATTATATCCGGGGAATTGCAGGTCGATTCTTACAAGCCAATTTTTCAAATCTTTTTGAATAATTGATTCTTACTCAAATAAAATGCTTGAAAATGCAAATCAAACTTATTAAAAAAGAAATTTTAAAAGTTACTTAAATATATCGATAATTTATCTGAGATTTGTGTGGTCTCTTTAATTATTCTACACTAAAAAATAGCAAAATTTAACATTTCTAATTATTTTTTGTACGAATGAAAAATCTACTAAATCATGTTTCTTTTACTTATATTATTTTAATTTTAATACTTTCGCTTCTTTGATTTTTTTGAGGGATGAAAGTTTTTTATTTTTCCAGTACTTCATACTTTAATTCATTTCTTAACTTCATAGTCGCAATTTTTATACTCGTTTCAATTTTTCTTTATATTTATCATTCTGTACATGTGTACGACATATTAGAGGAAAAAGTGTAATATTTCATCCCATTATATTTCAACTTCTGTAATAACGACGATGTCAGTCAGTATTATTCGTAATGTGAATTACAAAGTCAAATGAAATATAAAGCAAAAAAAATTTAGAAACCTTAGTAATGAAATATTCGAAATAAATTACACCTTTTTGTTTATTCATTATTTATTTATCTTTTTTTAAAAATAAAAATACATTAATATTGTGTAAAACATTAGTATTTTTTATTAATTATTTTATAATTTTTTTATAAATTACGATTCTAAATAAAATATTAAATTAATAAATAATGTATTATATCACTGATTGTACGTTTAAAACTTATAAATAACCGAATATAAATTTTTATCAAATTAATGATAAACAGATATTTTATATCGATATAAAATTATGATGGAATTCAGAATAATATTTTTTGAAATCTTTTAAAACTCATTATTTTTTAAAGTAAGTCTTTATTTTTTTGATGTAAAACGAATATAAAGTTATTTTAAATTCTTATATTAATTTAATAGATTCAAATATTATAGATTTCTTTACGTACATAAATCCATTCGAATAATATTGAAATTCAAAAAATTCAATTATAAAAATTGTTTTGAAACACTTATAATTTTAATTTTTTATTTACAAATATCATATTACAAATTAATAACAGAAATCCAAATGAGAAATATCTTCTGCACACTGATTGGATTTCACGAAAACTTACATATAGAAATCAATCAAGACGATCGTTACACACGAAGACTTTTACAAGCGCATTGGATCACACTTTCGGGCGTACCTTGACGGAGAATTGCGTAACTAATTTTTGATAATGTAAACATAACACGCTCCAAAAATAAGATGCACATATTATCCAGGGTGATATCTTTATAATTAACTACTTTAATGCTCAAATTACTGAAATTATCTTCGATCTTGGGGCTTACATACTTTTGTTCGTAGTGAAATATCGTCGATTCATTTTTGAGTTGTTGTTAATGATGTTACTTATAAAAATTGCAGCGAATTTAACGGTGCATTTTGAAGTTTAAAAAATTATCCTATGATTAATTTTCGATTTGTAAAAACTGATATTTTGAGAATTCGATTTACGTTATTGATCAGGAAAGAATTAATGTTTAAAAAATACTTCAACCGATGACTTAAATTTAAGTATTTTAGTGACTTTTTCACAATACAGAATAGAATTTTTTCTCTCTTATAAAATAGATTCTTAAATTATAAACCAAAGAAGCTACAACCTATTTTAATATTTAAAGAAATAGATAAAAGTTTCGTTGATAATAATATAATAGATTGATGTACGTTTGATTAAAAAGGTGACAAGGTGAACAAATTTATTTTTCCATGTGTAATTGAAATTCCTTTAACGAGAATTATACGTCGTCACTATTTCCATCCATGTACATTAAAACTATCTTTTTATTTTATGATATAAGAAATAATATATGTATTTTTGAATATTATATAGAAGCAAAAACACAAGGATTAAGCTTTGCAAAGTTTTCTTTTGGTAGTAGTTGTATATACGTTTTATTATTTTAGTACTTACTACACGAGAAATGTAAAATAATAAGCTAAAGTTAAGCTTTTATTGAAGAGGTTATAAAACTAATTACAATGATTACAAAAATATAATATAATATTTTTTTTAGAATTTAAAACATTAAAAATAAATAATTAAAAAAAATTGTAAAACGTTAAATATATGATTACAGCAACCAATCATTTATTATTTACATCATCGGATATCATTAAGTTTCATTGAATAATAATAATAATAATAATAATAATAATAATAATAATAAATTAAGTCAAACCAAAGTATTAAAATGAAAAAATTATACGAAAATAGATTTGTATAAAATACGTCAGGAGTAAAACGAAATCAGTTACAATTAATTGAAAAGAGATACTTTCATTTTCGAAACACCAATTATAAAAAACGGAAAACCAATGCTCGTTATTTACACTAATAATTTCGAAGACTGTGGACATATACGCGAAGCCAAACAGTTTACTCAATCGTCCAATAAAAAATCCTCGACGCATGCAAATGAGTTTCTCCGTCTCTCTTTCTCTCTCCCTCTTTTATTTCATTCACGGCGGCTTCGAAAAACCAATAACCCTCGTGCGTTCCCATTACGTTTTTTTTTTTCTTTTTCAGTATTCTGACGCGACGCGTCGTCGTCTCTTTTAAGCTGCTTGGCCCCGAAGAGCATAACAGGCCGATGCCGTCAGTTCCAGCCTATTACACACATCATACGACTCTGGAAATCATCTCGTTTCGCGTGCGCGTGTGTATAGGGTAAAAGAGCGAGAGAACGAGAAAAAGGAGGGGCAAGGAGGAAGAGGGGAACGTAGAAAAAGACTCGGGGCTAGGAGCGAGAAATAGAAAGAAAAGAGATAAGGCAAGGGAAAGAAAGATAAGGAATTTGCATTTGGTTTTATTTAATTACGTTTATTTATTTGTTTACCTTTAGATTTACGAATGAGAGAGATGAGATGGATATAGATATATAGATAATATTATTTCAATTACACAATAATTTTTGCGTTATAATAATGCGAATATTCGAACGATGAGAAAACTTGAAAAAGTATTGGTATACTAAAAAATTACGATTAGAATTTAAATATTTTATCGTTGAAATACCCGTTGAAACATTATCGCGTTACTCGAAATAAAAGAATCGGCTAGAAAATATGAGTAATATACCAACATTTACGAACTTGAGGATATACGTATCGAGTATTAAACGAACGATTATTAAACTCAAGTTACAATTATCGTTTTAGAATTTATACGTAAAATTACAAAAGTAATATATTTAAATAAACGCGTCGAGTATCGAACAATCGACCGAAAATTCCTTGCAGTGTTCATTTTCAAAAAAAAATCTATCGTTTTTGCAAGATTTCACGATGATTTTCTACCTCTTAAATAACCTCTCTCATGAATAAAACATACAAAGAACACCTGATTACGGTCGATAGTATTCCTTAAAAATGATACTCACATCTAAATGCATTAGATATCCTAACTATTAGTATCGGAAGAAAAATAAGTGTATACGTATTTCTTAAGTCGGATAGAGAATCGAAGAAAGAGAGGATCGAGAATTAGAGAAAAGATAGAAAAGAGGACGGAAAAGACGTAGAAATAGATAAAAGTACGGAAAAAAGACGAAGCGATGTTCACTGGCAGCCAAGAGCTCGTTGCTCGAGTTTGTTTTCTCAGGCAGGAGAGCAGCCGAACGAAAGGAGGAAAAAGAAGGAGTCAAGGCGTATAAAGGAAGAAACGCGAACGAACCCGCGAGAGAGAAAGAGATGCTTGTTTCATCGCGTTATTATTGGCGCTAGCATCACGCGATCGCGTTTGCAATTCCCTGCCTCGCGTCTCTGCACGTGTATACACGTGAGTCGTATAATTCCCGAGCGTTTGCGCTTTCCTTCGAGTCTTTCTTTCGTGCTCACCCACACACGAGTTGATCGAGGAGGTTATTTTTTGGGTGTGGAGCAACGGTTCTTCTTTTTTTTTTCTTTCCGTCGTTGTAAAACGTAAGCGCTTTTACGCGATGTGATTTTATAAGGACTTCTTCATTTGCGGTCCGAGGGAATTTAAACCCTGGACTACGAGAGCAAAAAAGGAGGGAATTCTCGCGAGATGCTTAGATCGCGGCTTAAGAACCGATCGAGCATTGATGTACGTGTAATTTTTTTTTATTTTTCCAACCGGTGAAACATACGTTTTACGACAATTTTAATCGCGATTGAAAATAGATTAACGAGTAAACCGAGCGCAACCGAAGTTTTTATTTTCCATCGGTATAAAACATTTAATACGATTCTTGACATTGATTTTGAAATTACGGTAAGTTTGCGTTATTATACAACTGAATTTTAACTGAATCCACACTTTATCAAACTACAGCTAAATCAATATTCGTACTTTATAATACCGTCTTATTCTTAAGATTTAATGGGTTAACAAATATTCTTCGCGCGAATAAAGATAAATCTTTGTATCAACCAGTTCCCGAGTATTCGATGAGCAGCTCTTTTGTCGACTGACCGTTAATTGATTAGTAGTGCCACTCGAGAAGTTCGTTAAAATAAAATGACTCTTCAACGAACTTGGATAAAAAATGTATAAACATTGGAAATAATAATGTATAAATTATCGTTTGGAGCGTAAATCGGTAAATTTTTTCATCGTTTTCTTTTGCGGTATCGATAACTTTGAAAATATAATAAAACATAGATCTTCATGAATATTTATTTAAATTTTAAAACCAAAGAAATCGAGTCCAATTTTATGAAAAATAGCATATAATAAGGCGTACTAGACAAGAAAAATATTCAAATATTTTAAGACACACATTTACACATGCTTCAACTACTTCTGTTTAAATTTGCTTAAGTGGATGGACTAAACGTTTCTCAAGAAAATTATTTTAGCTTTGCTCACGAATAGCATACTATTATTTTTAATTTATTATTCGAAAACGCGTTCTTGTAAATATAGAAGCAAATTATTCATTTTTTCTTAATTCGATAATGAAAAATTGCGCATATATAATTCTTCGAGCATTTCATAATTCTACGAGTAAACTTCTGCATACACGCGAGCTTCAAAGTTTCGCTGCTTCTCGTCCTTTCTCTCTCTCTCTCTCTCTCTTTCTCTCTTTCAAACCTTAAGCTCGTCTCTCGACGCTCGCAAGAAACTACTTGGCAAGTATAGTCTCAGCTCGCGCGAGATCATTCCCCCGGCAAAACATGAAATCGCGGGATAGCTGCGCGGAATTCTCCGCTCGCGCGTTATTATGTGCCGCACGTACAGAAGAGAGAAAGACCGAGGGAGAGAAAAGGAAAGAGAGATGGAACAAGAACAATGTGGTTTGAGTATAAAAATGCGCCAGCTGCTAATGCGCACACACCCCGTAGGGCAAGAAGTGCGTAATGCTTTGTACGCGCGGAGAGAAAGAAACGAAAAAAGAAAAAAGAGAAAGAGAGACGGAGGGAGCTTTCGGTAAGTAGTGCGCAAAAAAAAAAAGAAAAGAAAAAGTCATATTTCTCTCTTTCTCTCCGTAACGGATAAGATGCTGAAAATTCTCTTTTCGCCAGCTGGTGCATCTACCTTGTAAGAATGTGGCGAAAGAAGAGCAAAGCTACGATGATCGGAGCAAAAGACCATTAGAAGAGCGAGAGATTGGCTACCTGTTCGGCTTTTATTAGAAGTAACGCTTTTTTTTTCGCCAAGCTTTGGCTTTTTATCGGATGAGTATATAGATGCGACCTTTTTGTCTGCCGCGGTTTCTCGGTCTTCCCATAGCAGAATTACGTGATAACTACGATGCGATATAGGCGACGACCAATTTTTGCAGTCGATGAACCGATTACTATAGTTATTTCCTACTGTTATTGCGTACTAGATTTATGAAATGTTACTGGGCGTTTTGTAACATTAATTTCAATCTTTGCATAAATTAGAAAAATTCGCAATTAGAATACAACTTTTATAACGAGAATCAACCATATTTTTGCAAACTGGTATCTTTCATTTTGAAATTACATTTCGTTACATTTTCTCGTACCGATAATATTACAACGATAAAATATCTGATTTCAATACGTAGGCTTTAAAATTTCTACCATTTCATATTTTTATTAGTTAAAGTTATTAAAAGTTCATAAATATATCTCGACTATTTTCTGAAACTGGTAGCCTGTTTTCTATCTTCTTGTACAATCAGGAAAATAAGATAGAAAACATTACCAATGGGTAACTATCTTTTTATGTGACCAATCTAATCGCAATGTAGTTCATCTATAAAGACTATAAAGTTTAATAGCTACGGTGAGCAACGTATTTACAACTTTTCAACTTGGTATGCAACTTTTATTATTGGTGGAATACAAAAACAAAGAATTCGAAAATTAAATGTTTGTTCTCGGGTATAACTTTTAACGCGCGTTTATTCGAAATGTTTAATATCTAATACATACCAACTTTATAAAATTATAATCAAGTACTATATCAAAATTTGAAAAAAGGGAAAGCCGACGTACTTCGATTTACAAGTTTACGCACATAAACTAAATAATATAAAGAAATCGCATTTAACGTTTATTAATACACTTACAATAAAACATCATCTTAGTTTTCTTTTTTTAATCTCGGTATAAATCGTTGGACTTATTAATATATTTCGACCGTTAGGACGAGTTTTCCGTGAAATTTTTCTCTCGGATATTCGTACGAGCGTGTAACTCTTGCAAAGCGAAAGCGATATATTTTCATTTGTACGGAAAGGAAAACTCGGAATCGACGGATCAAAAACTAGATACGCGTCCTTCGGACACAGCATCCTTAATAACTCGAGGAACGCTCCGATAAGGCTGTAATTACATGGTTGGTTTTAAAAACCTTGGACCGATTCGATCACATACATCATGTCCGTTGTTTTACAGTTATAAAGATACGATGGAAAATGTAACAAAATAAAAGCGAGTGCTCCGAGGGAAGGTGATCTTTAAAAGCGCAGTGCCAGGAGAGGGAGAGAAAGAGAGTACATGACCTCCCAAGCAGACGCACGTCGACCGGCGCTGCAGTATTGAAAAATTAAGATTTTTATCCGTGGAGGAAGAGAGAATAAAAAGGTGATGAGTAGGTTTAAGTGAAAAAAAAAGTTGATTGTAAGTATACAGCCGGGCTTTCGCACTTGATTCCAGTAGCTCCGGTAATGAGTCACGTAAAAAGTTGTGCGTGCATACCGAAGATTAATTCCCCTCGAATAACATGCCTGCGCTAACTGTTACTGCGATGCTCTTGTTAACCCCGACTGGAGAAAGTAAACGCTTTAGAGCTATAAAAATATTAGTTGCTCTTCTCTATTTTCAAATTATTTATCTTGCGTTTTAGTTCTTCGTTTGCAATTACAAACTTGTCCAGTTTCATTAAGCACTAGCTATTATTAAGGTAATAGCTAGATAAAGAGGCTGGATATAGCTAAATACAAGCATTTAGAAAATTGGTTGTTTATTCTTTGAAGCGCGGTCTTTAAGGACTGGGTGCTTACTTTTTCGAATTTTATTTGCTTGCTTTTTGATATAAAGGTACTTAGGAACTTGTAAATTGCGATTTTTTAATTGATTTCTTCGGCGAAGGGAAACGATTTTCAAATTCCTTAAAAATTGCAACAACAATAAACGCAAACGAGAATAATCGCATCCAACAAGTGCGCGATATTCCTTTGTACGAGTACCTCTCCAAGGATATCGCGCAAAACAATATAACGCAAAAAATTTAACGTATCAAGTGGTTGGCATACGTAGGATTCGAAACTCTCGACATTATTCTGTTTGAAATTTAAAAATTGTATGTCTATTAAAATGGCAGGTAATTTATGCGCGATTTTTATTACGGAACAATATACGCGTAGTTCGATATAACATCTATACGAGAAATTCGCAGGCTGATTTGAAAACGAAATAACTCAATCGCAACTTTTTACGGTATACGGTCTAATTGGATAATTATCTTTCGTACATACTCGATAATGTAAACTTCTTTGACGAACTTTAAGTATTTCTGGTGGAAAAAAGTGGAACGGTAAAACTGGATTCTTTCTTATTGATCTAAACTAATCATTTTCACTAAATGTTACCGATCAATATTTAGTAAAACTAGTGAGTTACTAGTTTAACCGTGAAAGCAGTTAAGAAACTATTTTATGAAATTGTTTCGATAATATATAAATTTAATTAGAAAAAATAATCAAAGTTGAGTTACCGTAACGATATGTTCGTTCATTAAACCGGAATGCTATGAAACGTTTGAATCATAAATTTTGTTTAAACTTATTTAACATTTTAAATTGGCTAAAAACTCATAAACTAAGCCTAAGACTCGACCTATTAGATAACTCCTTTCGATGTTCATTCCATTTTCCAAGCCATAAAACGAGCATCAAAAAGCTCATTTTGAAAAAATATTCGAAACATTCTTGCTTATCACACGAGAATAAAGACGTGTCCAAACCGATTTGAAATTACGAAGCTCCTCGTATAACAATGTATACATCTCCGCGAGAACCTATTTTTTCATCCTCGCGTACCATTTTTTCCAAGGCAGCCCATTTTCGTGACCATTTAGATACGTTTTACTTCTTAGGAGTCGTAAAAATTATTTTCAGAGGTCATAAAATTCCCGCGACCGAGTCGTTCCGAACGCACCGCACCAGTGAACGTGGATGTATATCCATACACTCGGAGTGTCCGGAATCACTTTTTAAGTACTCCATTCGATCGTTATAACGTGAGTTCCCATCAACATCGAGGGGACCCACTACCACTCCCCGTAACTTATCGCATTTTTATCGTTGAAAAACCAGGCTTTTCGGTGTAATGTAACGAATCGAAAGAAGCGATGCTTAGATAGTTTATTGTTTAACTTGTTTATTGTAATTGGCGTGTACGAACGTTAAAGTCGGAGTATCCGTGCGTTAACGTTTTTAACATTTACTTTATTCGTGCTTGCATAGGAGTATAGATAAACGAACGCGATTTAAATTTATTTTGCGTTAAAATAGTATAACCGTATTTAAATTAATCTTAATTACTCAAGCGGTAACGGTTTTAACGAGGTTTTGTTTCCAACTCGTCGATTATTCGGAACTTTGTTACAGGACAAAGTTTTATATTTAAAAAATTCGAAATTTTTAATTTAAAGTAAATTCGTTCGAGTACGCGTGACGCGGCAACCGAGGCAAAGTAATTTCATAAATTCAAAGTTTCTTACGATAAGCATAGTTTCGAAGTATATTTCCAAGGATTTATTTTTCTTTGAGTGCCAGCAATCGCATTTCAAATTACGATCGTAAAGGTTACATTCGCGAGGGTTTTAACCGTCGTCTTGTCTATTTCAATGATAGTACACGAAACTCGTTTAAATCATTACGAACGACATAATGTATTTAATGTTGTTTAACGATCATCTCGTTTTATATTACGATTAATAAAAAGATAAATTATACGTAAAAACTCGTTGGATGCTTATTTTTAATTCGCTCAATAATTCATCTGTTACTTACAACGAACGGTTATAAAAATATTTCAATATTTATTCTATCCACTCGATGTTTTAAATAACTTGAAAATACTTAAATAATTCAACAAAAAATTAATAATGTTATTCCAATTACAAATACAAGAATTTTAATGTATAATTCTGATGTAATAGTACTACGTAATAAATTGACTAATACTCGAATGTTTATTAAGCTCGGTATTTAAAAAATTCAGCTCTATAAATTTCAATATTACCGCATATATCATCGCGAAATATTTACATTTTTTAAAATACTCTTAAAACGGCGTATTTTATTTTAGATAAATAATTAACCTATTATCAGCTTTCTTATCAATAGTCAAGGATCTATCGAAACGCGATACTAAGTACCCGATGATAGGATCGAAATAAGTAGTATAACCACATTCCACTCTTGTCCAAATATTGCGAATGCATCATAATTAATAAACGTAAAAGGAAAGTGAGCAAGAGAAAGAAAGAGAGAGAAAGAGAGAGAAATCGTCAATTCGAACGGCACGCTCGCCCCAAAAGGCACGATTTGAAAATCGGAAGAGCAGATCGAGTTTAAAGTTTAAGTGCACGTGCTGCCACGGGGCCGCGATAATCGTTTAGCGCGAGCAACATTTTTCGTCCCGAACCTCGCCACGATCAGCTGCGGATGCTTATGGCGTAGTTGGGCGATTTGTAGGTAGAAGCCTGGAAGCCTATATAAGAACGAGAGGCCATTATCGCTCGAGGATATCTAGGAACGGTGTAATGGCCCCGGAGGAGAGAACACAATGCGATTCTTCTCCTATGGTCGAAGCTAGCCTTTCTTTCCCGAGAGTCCAAGAGAGCTTTTCTCTTTATTTCTTGCTTTTGCTTTTTATCCTCGCGCTCTGTCTTTCCCTCTCTCTGCTCTCGTCCGTTCTATCTTCACGTTGTTTATGTCCAATGCAATTAGTAGGACTGAGAACGCGATTTCCTCAGAGGCACGGGATAATGGTATCTCATACGGTACCTCACGCTTCAATGTGACTCCAGATGTGTGTCTCTTTGACGATTATGGAGAAATCGTCGACGAGTTCGCGGGGATTTTTTTTTTGTTGCGAGAGGCCTTTTTGAATCTTTCGATCGGCGATGTTTTTTTCGTCACGATTTCCAAACCAAACCACAACCGTTTGGTTTTACCTACCGTAGGGGATCGGTAGCTGCATACATTATTCATATGATTTGCGCATCAACTTCGTAAGTCGAATGTGTTATTTACTGTATCAGTGGGACGGTTTGGTAATTCGTAAGAACGTATTTAAAATACGTAAGAGTATTTACATTGACTAACTGTCACTCGTTTTGAACGACTGTAACGGCAAAAGTCAATAAATTTCAATCGACGCGTAATTATTTCTAATAAATACGAATTAAAATAATTTATTCGGTTATTGTTATTATTATTGAAAATATCGAACTCTAAATGAAAGAATCAAATGTCGTAAACGTAATGCAAAGACGATAAATAAACTGTTTTTATTTAATCTTGTACGTTGTGATTTTAATTCGTTCGTATTACGGAATGTAATAATTTTCGAACGAACATTGTATACGGAAAACAGATGCGCGAAAGAAAACAAACAAAAACTTTGACGCGTCAAAAGTAAATTGGATCAAATAATTTAAAATATAGCATTCATTTTTTTATTTAATATTTTCGTTCGAAACACGGTTCTATTGTTTTGCAAACGATTGTTTTGATTGTATCTGCAAGTTGAATCTCTTTTATGAATGTTAAGCTTTAAAAAAATATTATCGTAATTCGAATCATATCTGTATATTTCTTTATCTACGGCTTAATCAACTTTTCAACACCTATTCGGTATCTTCATCGATACCTGCTATTTTTTAATATTTCAATGAGCATTCGATAAATTTTTAAAGAAAAATACTTCTGGTCATTATTCGGTTCATTGGAGCAAGCGATAAAATAGCGGTAGTGAATTTTACAGAAATTTATAAATGTTTAATCGTTTTAAAAATATTATTTTTACGCTTACCATGAAATTTATTATGAAGGTTAATATTAATATTATTAAAATACATAGAAAACTACGATTTCAGCTAAAATCATACTTTGTAAAAAGAAAATTGATTCGATTAAAGCTTAAAAAATTGTATTTTCCGATAATTTAAAAATTGTAAGTCGTAGTCGATGCAACCGAAAAAATAATCGTTTATAGGCAATCGTTGGTGTACGAGTAACTTTTGTACTTTGCGCGTAAAAATACATTTTAACGTGCTCTAATAAGCAGAACAATGACTTTAAATATTTTACACAGCGAAGATACATTGCGTTTAAAGAGTCTATTATTAAGAAAAAATAAATCTACGGTAATTAAATTTTATTCGGAATAGATTTAAAAATTCAAAGGAAAACATAGAATATAAAATTGACGTAAAAAGATAAATATTAACTTTGCTAATAAATATACATATTCATTACATAATTTGTAAAACGTCCAGAATATTTTAAATCATTCATCGCGTTGCGCATTAAAATCGATAGGTTTCGCTTCTTGTTAAATCCAATTTTAATCGTACGGTTAAACGTCGATGAAATAATAAAAATTTCGTTCCTTAAAAAGACTCGAGGATTTTAAAAATGTAACACCTTTTATAGGTAAAATCGGATAAAGAAAACAAAGTACATCTCACTCGGAATGATTTTGAATATTTTTACCTTTTTTGTTACGCACGCTTAAAAGCACTATATTTATACATTATCGATATCTCCCACGTTATTATAACATCCATTGTATAATTTCGCTCGAGGAATTGAATTAAATTTTGAATGAATTGAAACCTTTATCCGTCCGATCAGCAAACCGTAAAAAACACGTAGCCCGAAGAAAAGTATAGAGTAAATGCTTAAAACAAAGAAAATAAAGCTTCAATCAGTACAAAAGAGAGAAGACGGCAAAAAGAAATATTTTAAAATAAGCGAATGGGAAAGAATTGATCGCGAAAGAACGGAAAGAAGAGACGAGGACCGAAGGGAAGGTCGTGTGTGTGGACGCGCGCGTTATCGTTTATAAATAAGAATGGCAAGTGTCACGCCCCGCGCGCCGGAACACCATTATTCCAAGATTCCATTGGGACGATAGTAAATATACCCACGTGTGCGAGGCCCCAAAGACCAAAGATACCCGCGCATGCGAGAGGACGGCACGTATCCTCGTTTATGCACGCGTGTACGTGTTGTGAGCGCAACACAACAACAACCTCGCGCCGATTGGCCGAGGGTACGCGCAAAACGGGCGATTGCGATTGCGAATATTTCCCGGACGCGCGTGTGTGCGAACGCATCCGCGACGACTCGCAATGATATCCCTCTTCGGCTTCGTTTTTGCCCCGTGGACTCTCGCGCTCACCCCATCTTTAAGGCCCAGGCAACAATGGGGCATTACGGGGCGCGCACCACGAGCGTCTCCCTCTCTCTCTCTCTCACTCGCTCGGTCTTCCATACCGCTGTGATTTCGTTAACCCGATGAGAGGTAATCCGCCTGCGCGTTGCAGGACAATGAAACAATGCGCGTGGGACGAGCTCCGCATCTGCATCTTCCTCTCTTCCTCTCTTCCTCTCCCTCTATCTCTTCGTTTTCTTAAGCTTTTACTTCGTTTCGTCGTCGATGGGCTTCTCTCCTCGCCCTTTTATTATACGCACGTATACGCTTTTAAGGCAGGTCGATGCTGTACGCCAAGTGCGATGCCACTGCGCTCGCTCGACGTACTTTACTGGAAAATTAAAATTCTGCGCTATTTCGTTGGGCATCGGCGACGGAGGCTCCGGACTTTGGTTACGAGGTTTACATGCCCCCGAGCTTTCTCGGTGTATTTAACGTCCTCGCGCGATATTTTAGGATTGTCGGTGAGAAACGATCGCGGAGTTGCGAACGAACAGGAAGTGACCTTTTTTTCTCTTCTGATCGCCGCGCGAACCCTTTTCCGTGGGAGTACAATAACGAAATGAAGAGTCCTTGTTGCTCGTTCGGAGAGTCGGAAGATTTTTGCGGGGAGGCGCGGCTATCTGAAAACGAGGTATTCGAAATACGGAGATCGCGATTGAAAACAGCGACGGTGTACTCTACGGTGTAGAAATTGGAAATCCGGAGGCTCGGAAATGTGGAGCACGCGCGGATAGGAAATCGGCTTATCAGCGAGAAGTAGCTTTCGTTATCGGAAATATTATTCCGGAACGATGGTTCAAAGGCATTCAACGTCTCTTATTAACATAACTTTCCGAGCGACGGAACGAGACAATAATTTTAATGTTTTATCCGATCGAAATACGCTCAACTTTAGAGAATTACATTGAAAAAGTTCATTTGCATACTCGTATAGGTACTCGCATACGTTCGAAAAATATCCGAGTAAGCAGCTTCGCGGATAGGATCAAAAATGAGCCGATATTAAAATATTCATTGAACATTGTTTGAAATATTTGCATTTTTCAAAGTAGAGAAATCCTTTATCGCGGTCCGAGCGGTACGAGTGCGAATACAATTTTCCGTACCTCGACCCAATGCGCGTACGTATTACGTACGAATATCATCCGCCTATGGACTCTTCAGCGGTCTAACGAGCCGCGTCTTCGTTGATGCGGTTGATGAGAAAATTCGCCGAAAAATAAAGGAAGAACGCAACGGAGCTTGAGAAAGCCGCAACGAGCGAATATTTCAATTATTGCTTTACGAAATAGAGCTCGCAACGTCCTCGGTCAAATTAGCATGAACTTATGAAATCCCTCCAGCGTCTTCCAGAAAGACTACCTTGAGCGTACGCGAGTATTGAGTACGGCGACTGCCTCGCGTATATCTGGAGTTGCAGGTAAGAGAGAGCGGGAGAGAGCGGGAGAGAGCGGGAGAGAGACGAGAGAAGTCAGGTAGGGTATATAATGCGTTTTACCCCAAGGAATCTGCGGGACCAACCGCAAAGTACACCAACTTTCGGGCCCCCTCGTAATAAAGATAAATGGCACCACTTACGTTCCTCGTGATGAAGCAATGCCCTTCTCGTGTACACACAGGCACGTATGCACACACGCGCACACTGGGAGGAACGCACGTGTGCTTCGACTCGGAAAGGGGATTTTGCGTTCTTCCGCGAGAGGGAGAGAAGCGCCGTGTTCATTGTATCCGATTATATCTGGGCTTTCGCGGAATCGCGGGGCTTCTGATTAGCGGAATTGGGGGTCCGAGTTTCCGTAGTCTCCAAAGTTCTTACGACGAGATACCGACTCCTGAACTCGGGAGATTCGTAGGGTCGGTCTATCCTTGGGAGTGTTTAATAAAACGATTCGTTCGTACGTTTTTGCAACGTTCGTCGATCGATATAATACAACTTTGGATTCAATAAAAATTTTAATTATCTTTTTAAAAGATAAGCTATATCGAGGGAGTTCTTTTTACTTTTAATACATTATTAGAATTGCGATATTATTCGCGATCTTTTAACAACTCCGTTACTTATAAAATTCGTACGTATTTATTATTAAGTTATGAAAATGCATTTGTATTTAAAAGAACTCGATGCATTGCATTACATCGTGACGTGTATTCTTTTAAAAATCTTGATCTCTTATCGCGTTGTTACGCGTTAAAATTCGCGATCTTAAAAAACGATTAATACTTTAATGTAATAAAAATCAATTAGAATTTGTAATGCATTAAGAGAAAAAATGTTTTACCGTATACATTTTTTAACACAGTTGCATTCGTATATTTTTCTACGTTTCTCGTTACGTATTTCTCCTGCAAGAACTTATAATTTGAAGGGGGAAAAAAAACTAAATTTAATCCGATATCCAAGGTTCATAAAGAATACAAACGATGTATAGATAAACGTTCGAAAGTCTGTCTTCGAAATTAGGTTTAACCGAAAGAAAAAATTAAAAAATCGATCGGATACAGAATGAGATTATTAACTTATTTTACAAGTTAATCGAGCATTGTTTGGAAAAAAAATGTTCGTAAGCAGCGTTGCGTGTATATATGTATGGATATGTATGGATATTAAAATACTTTGACCAGATAAATAAACGCAACAAAGATGTTTTCCTGTAAATATCAATATTGCAGCTAAAGGAAACTACAAACGTCGTACTAAAATTTTATGTAAGCGGGTAAAGATGTCTAAGGAACAAGTCGCTGCTAAACCGCGTATTTTTACCGGGTAAATCTTTTTCAAAGGCATCCCACAAGTATGTGAAAGCCGTTTAAATCAATAATCCCGTGGAGCGCTCAGTAGGAGTAAAGTATACGTTTGCACAGCCAGAGCGAAAAATGCCGAGCCGCAATAACGAAAATTCTGCCGCGCAATTACCGTATAAATTCTTTGGTCGGGCAGTACACTTTTTTCGCGCGACTCGGCGCGTGAATCGCCGACGACTTCCACATTTTTTCTCGATGAGCTTCAAAATGAGCAGCGTTTCCCGGAAAATCCTAATCGGCGCACGGCTCGAAAACACGAGGAGGTCGCCTGTCGGGTTTGAAACTACGAGACGGAGAAGTGCCGAGGAAGTCGTTCGATCCGCGATACTCGTGTGTCGTCCGTTTCTCTCTCTTCTCGCACATCCGCGCAAAAATGTGGATGTACGCTACTCGATGTGCACGCGAGTCCGTATGAATGATTTCGGTGTCTGCGATACATTTATTACACGGAAATACAAACAACGTACATTTAGAAACAGCAGTTTTCTGTAACGTTCTTTAACGTTGTAATCGCTTTATCAATTATAACTTTTTATTTATTTACTCTCGCGTCTGTATTTATAAATATTTTTATATCGTTTCTTGTTTTACATAAGTATCGATATATTAAAAGTGAAGACGATAGAAGAAATTACGTGTCGTTTTGATTGCAAGTATAAACGGTACACATTTTATATAATTGTAATAAATTTATACGTATACGTAATTTAGCGCGGAGAACCGATTCGAGAGTGTTGGAACGTGTGCGTGGATATATGTACGTAGATGCATACAAGCATACAAATTTCTTTAATTTTAAGTTATCTACTTTGAAATTAACGACCATGACTAAAATTTTTATAAGTTTATCTCGAAAGTTTTTACGAAGTTTATGTATCAATTTTAATGCTACGCGAAAAACCGATCGTCGATTACGACACGTAAAATACAAAGTGGAATATAATTAATCATACCAAAATCACTTATTTTTTTTAAAAACCCCATCTGGTTATTCTCATTTTTTTTTTCGACGATATTAAATACATAATCGTACAAGCGTGCAATATTCATAAATGCATAAGTATATATAAGTAATTTCGAATAATTTTTTCCGACTACATTTATTATTTTGTCTTTTGTAACGAAATAATTAATAATATACGCACGCACATGTATGCCATGTATTTATGTACGTGATTTTGAATCTCTTTTAATTCTCTGCTTATTTCCTTCTCCTCCTCTCTGCCGCTCTCTCTTACCGACTCTCTCTCTCGCTCTCCTCCCTTATCTATCCATCCATCTATATATCTATCAATCTACCCATTTATGTATCTATCTCTTATTTTCTCAGAGCGTTTATGCTCTTAGCACATGTATAGATGTACACGTAAAGAAAGAGAGAAAACTTCTTCTTACGAGCCGTCTTCGACATAACAAGATCAACAACCGAATGCGAAACCGCACGCAACGTTACGATCGGAAAGAATTCAAAGAAGTGGAGCGTCCGCGTTGGTCAGTAAGGTTAAGACTACTATGCTTGTCTCTCTCTCTCTCTCTCTCTCTCTCTCTCTTCCTCTCACTCCTTTCCTTAACACACGGCTTTGGAAAGTTGCTCCTTGCCTTTAACGACTTTTTTCTTCTTCCTCCTTCTCCTCTTTCTTTATCTCGTTTCATCTACGATCGAAGTGTTTCTGCGTTTTTCGCCTTTTTCCCGCACATTCAACTTATTTTTTTGCCTCTCATTCTTTTCTGATTTCGCGTACTTTTCCATTTATTTTCTGGGACTTATATTGGTCGGAGACTGCGGTAAATTTTTTGGTTTATATGGAAGCTTTTATTCTGTGACTTTAATGCAAGAACTACATACTTTCATTGTTTACTCTAAGATTCTGAGGAATTTGCGAAGATACGGTTCGTGCAAATATAATCAACCCATTAAAACTAGCTAGTTTTTAAGTACTATATAGTAAACCAACTCGGAGAGGATAAAGATATAACTTGTACGTTTTATTAAATAAGCTTACCAAAAAGTTGAATAGGATTTAAGAAATATTGATTTTTCTTCGTGAAATTTCTTACCTGAAACATAAAAACAGTTTAATATTATTCAACTTATATTAAACGTGGAAAATGATGATTAAGTTATTTAAGTTTTTAATGATTCTACTTTTACAACCACTAAAATTCCTTAGAGTGTAAGATTCAAATTACCCCATTTAATTAGGTGTTTAAATCTTTGAACGCGATACGTTTGATCTAGACGTACTTAAAACCTTTGAAAAAATTATTTCGCACAGTCGATCGTCGGGAAAACAAGGAATACCAGTGCTTCCAACGATACGCTTGCCAAGTATCGCGAATATTACTCTGCTTATCAATTTTATGCGTTTGCTTATTAATTCGACGAGTCGAAAATTCTAATGTTTCGTAATGGAAAATGTTAATACGGACTCGTATTAAACGGCAATTGCCGGAAAAAACTGTTGGAGCTCAAAATCCAAAGGCACGGGTCGCTTCGCTTCGGCCATTGCGCACTAAAAATTCATGGCGTTTCTTTCGATCGACCAAGAAAATTCAGCGTCCTTCGTTTTCTCACGACTGTAAAGATATCGCGAGCGCAATTTTCCGCGTCTCCCTATGAAATTACGTTCGATTTCATTGCTCGCGTCGTGGCATGCCGTGACCCTCAAGCGAGTTATAGATCGTTAAAGTGCCGGGGCAAAAAGGGTTACTACTGGATGTCTCGGGGTCGAATGCTCTCGGACGTGTATACAGTCATCTCGTTGCATGCATCGCCACATCGCCACAGGAGCAGTATCGTGGAAAACAGGTACCTCTTGATAATTCCTCCTAGGAATTATGAATTGTAGGATCTATTTGATACTGTAATGACTGGGAATGCTTCTTTTGAGGAAAGAATGTGCGCCTGCCTCGTAAATCCTCGTATTATGATGTTTCGTTTAGATTCTCTCGGAGCATTAAATATAGCTCGTATCGGGAATCCGGAATAACGTTCATTAATTAGCTTGAGATTGTACGATAAATTCGCATACCCGTAATAAATGTTAGAATAATTAATGTCTTTATTAATAAAAACTCGTAATACTTTTAATCGCTTCGGTTAATAAATAATCGTGCAAAGTAAATGTATAAGTTAGGCACGAATTAAATACGAATAAACGAAATAACGTAATTTGAAAATTTATTTGTTTTAATAGATTATACGTTAACACTGTCCGTTTACAGTACTATAAAGTTACTATGGAGCCGTAAAACAAACTAGGATTAATTTTACGAGGAATGTACTGAAACAGTTTATAACCATTTTAACTGATCGGAAGAAATTCAAGATTTATCATGTAACGGTACTAGTTATAACTAAAACATGGGCCGATGCGGTATAAATTTTTTCATAACAGTACAATGATTTTTGCAATAATCGCGAGTTAAAAAAATTTGAAGGGTTTATAAGTATTCAGCGAGTATTTCGATACGATTCAAGGTTACGACTGTATTTCAAATGATATTACGCAGGCGTTGAAATCTCCGAAACAACAGTAACCCAAAGAACGTTTAGTCTGAAAAGATGAACTTCAGGTACTTGGTAAGTCGCTGTAAATTTTTATCGCTTCTTAGAAAATATTTTGCTTCGGCTTTGATCGATCATGACATATTTACGAGTGACTACTGAATTTCCAAGGATTCTTTTGAACTATTTCCATCAAAGAATTATTTAAATGAAATGCTCTTCCATCAGGTAAGATTTTTAGCTTGCCTTTGTAGCTATTTTTTAAATAAGCGAGTCTCTATAAAACTGTTGTAGTCTTATTCTTTAGTGTTTACATTTATATTCATATTTATACTCATTGTCATTTGCATTTTTCTTAAATAATATTTTTAAAAAACATACTATACCTCCTACTATGCTTTACCAAATAAATTAAATATTAAATTTCATCAAATAAACGGTATAATGGTCGAAACGGTGAAACCATATGTTTCCATATGTTATACTATAATTCCTCTCGTGGGCGGGTCCACTATCAAATCTTGTATAGGAAAACCATAAATTATCCGTTATCTAAAAATACTATATTTTTTACCTACATTTCTTATTACTGCATAAGATTATTTCATTTTATGCATCACAAATTAACGAAACGCTTGAAAATTAAATTAATTTTTTGTATTAACGTTTAAAATTATTATGCGAATTATAATTTATATTAAAATTACTGTTAAAATTAAGATTTACTCGATTTCATTCGTTAATTTCAAATTATTCTTGAAAGTGGAATGACATTAATTATACAGTTAAAATAAGGATTATTATCAAATGAAATTTAATATCATACCTATAATCAAACAAACGTTATTCATTACGTGATTATGTAGTTGAAAAAGTCGAATTTCAATTGATTTGAAAACGTTTCATTAAAAATATTAAGATGCCAATTTTTAGAATAACGAGGAATAAGTAAATATAATAGAATTAAATTACATACAATTTATTATTCTTGTTTTAAAAAGAAGTTTTGTTTTTAACAAAAACGTCCATACAAAATTTGCCTACAATCAAGATAATTTCTTTAAAGCCACTCGAGGTCGCCCTGCAAAAAGTTGTAGTGGAACTTGAAAATATCTATGCAAATACGAGGTCATGAAATTATAAAAGCAAAAAACGAACGGTTTTCGAAAACCGTTGCTCACAATATTCACTTAGTAGTTAACTGGATGTTATTATTTTGAAATTTATGCAGCACTTGTAATGGATCATACTCCAACTGTAAAACGCCAATTTATCAGTGAAAAGTATTTAATAATAAAACGTCGATACTCGAGCCACGAATTTTCGCTTTATCACTGCATTTAAAAGCATCTTCAGGTCTCATCAGCAAATTTTTCAGATGTAGCGCCGCCGTAGCCGCAGAAGGTACAAATCGCCGGAATCGACTCTACGTGGCGCATCCCAATAACAGAACCCCAGGCGTCCATTAACAATAAATTTCGCGCGCTCGTCGCGAATCCACGAGCCTCGTCGCTGACAACGAAAAATTCGCCGCTCCTCCTTCCGCGGCAACGCCGGGACCGAGAAAAGACGGGTGAAAAAGCGCGGAGGCGAAGGGGAAGACCGAGCAGCCGATAAATCGAACTAAAATTCATTACACGAGCGTCTCGAAGCTCCGGACGCCGAAAATCGCCGAGCGCATAACTGTAAGCGACACGTGATTTATTTTAAAGGCCTTACCGCCACCGCCGCTGCCGCCGCTGCCGCCGGCCCAACTCCCAGGGAGAGGAGAAGAGATCCTGGCCCATCATCGCGCTGTACACGTGAAATTTTCGATCGCGGGTTATAGACAATTTAGTGGGTGCGGTGCTCGGTGGAAGGGGTTAGGAGCGGCTCGAGGAGGTCATCCACGTATCTGGGCAAGAGCGTATAAATCACCGGGAGAGCCGCGAAGAGGAGACGCCGATGGCGGGTGAAACGTGTCGGGTGCGCTTTGCATGCGAAAAGGGAGTCTCTTCCTTTTTCCTGACTCGCGCCTTTGGCTCGTTGTCCCTATCTTTTCGTCCTTTTTATCTTTTCCCTTCCTTCCTTCTTTCTTCCTTTTTCTATATTGGGTTTACGGTGCCGGAACGTTGGTCGCGTAGACTCATCACTTTCACCGAGCTCCTCTTTTTTTTTATTATTCCACTTGGCTCTTCTCTTTCTTTTGGGTACTTTCTGCACTTTGGCTTTAGCGAGACGAGCTGGCCATAGTCGTAAATAAAAAGTAATTTCGTGCGCCGGGAATTTTTCGGAAATGAATTATCGATGAGGTGATTTATATATAAATACTTGACTAAGGGCTTTGGCTTTTTAGTCGCTATACGTATACAAGAGTTGGTAAAGTTATTATAACGGCCTCTGCCAGTTGTCTTTGGCATTCTGCACACATTATTACGCTTCGAGTTCTGGACGGTAACGTGAATAATTACGAAATTTTTGGTTCCGCGCGTTCGGGAAGCAAAAATTTTAATCTTGCGAAACTTATTAACCTCTATTAGAACGGAAAGAGTTGATTTTTTCGAGTAATTTGATTTTTCGGTAATAATGCGAAATAAGTCGACGAGTTATAGGTTTATTTATTTATCGCGACATTTGGAACGAGCCAATTTTGTTGGATCAGTTTATTCTATAAACGGATAACGAGTACATCAATATTAATGCGGAACATCTTGTGCAAATATTTTCTCGTGATTTTTATAACAGATTTGTGTTCGTAATAAATTTTCTCTACAACTTTCTTTGAATATTTACGAAAGTTTATGTACAAGAGTATTGCATACAATACGTATAAAATATGGATGTCCATATATTAAACTCTGGCAAAATATGCGTCTAGCCAACAGTCGAATAGACCACACTCGAGCATCATCTTCAAAAATAAAGAACTCGATTCTAGGCTTTCAAATTGGTTATTGAATGAATCGAATAAACTGCTAAAAAGAGACACTGTTAAAAGACCATAAACGATGCCGTAACGGTTTTTCGCAGCTCGAGCAAAAAGAACTTCTTAAACGCTTTATTAATAAGCGCCAACGAGGAGGCGGACACCTCGAGAAAAATCCCTTTACGGCCTTTCCAATTTTCCAATTTTGTAAAATAGCTACTTTTGCGAACGCGAGCACAGGAATTTGGCGCGCAGCGAAGGGAGAAATTAACACGGACGTTATTCTCGCATTCGCCGACTCGTAAATCGTCAAAGGCTTACGGGTCGGGTAAAAACACACCCGCGCGTACTTTTCTCGGTTACAAAAACTCGGCCACGTCTTTTCCCGCGATCCTTTGATTCTGCTTTTTTCGCGGTTTGCTTCTCTTGGGAGAATGATTATGCGCTGCGAGTGAAAATGGTTGAAATGCTTGGATTTTTAACGAAACGTTGCGGATTACTATTGTCGACTATACCAGTTTGTTGCAACCTGTAGAGTTAAAACGATTCATGCTTCTTATAAAACGTTCTCCATTACAATAAAACACGTAGCGATTAATAATTTATTCTTTTAAACAATAATTATTTGACTAGATTTCCACACTTGATTTCAATTTATTATTGTGTAGTATTTGCTAGTATTTTTTAGTTGTGTCATTACGAAATCTTTCGGAGATTGAAAATATCGATATTAGTGATTTATGATTGTAAGTTGCAAATATTAGATTTTTACATTTCATATTTCACAATTTTTCAATATTGATTGAGTGCAGAAAAATCTTGATAAAATATCAAACTGGATAAAAAATATGTATGTTTTGAACGTGAAATTAAAAATCAGATGTCACTCCAGGGCTCAAGTTTTTTATATAAATTTTAATAAAAATACAATAATAATCCGTTCGGATTTAAACCTATATATTTACCATTATTTAAAATATTTCAGTTAATTGACTGTAATAACCGATAAAATATTTTAACTACTAATTCGAATGTAAAAATGCGTAACTACTTTTTCATTTTAATAATTAATATCACACTGGGTAGAAAAATTTCAATTTTTTTTTTAAATAAAAGAAGAATATTTTTTTCTAAAAAAATATGCCAAGATTTACATACAGGCCGACAATGTGCAGAAATTTTTAATAGGTTTCCGGATGGCTAATTTCGAATACCTCAACGCTTGGATTCTGATCACTGATGCATTGCAGGTGACATTGAGAAATGCCTTTCTCATTTTTCAATTCTCTTTTACTTCTTTTTTCGCTCAGCGTCGTATCTTATATATTAAAGCCTCACAGGTGTCGAACAATTCGTATCTGAGTTACTTTTTTGTCACCCTTTCACATAGCTCGATTAATATCTTAATGTCCGTTAATAATTCGATATTAATGCAACGTTTCCTCCGGTGCACCGACGAGATATATATTTACGTATACATTATCGATTTTGTTTTAAATTTGAATCTCTATAAAGCATGGCTCGGAATAAAAACCGTTACGAATGCAAAAGTGATAACCTTCAGGTTGAAATAGAGGCTTTTTCGATGCTTAGATAACTTAAATTATTCTTCCAGCTTCGGTATCGAAGGATAAAAATTGCAATGCGGATACTTGAAGATAATCGCTGTTTACTGTTACTTTCGTGCCAACGTAGAAAGTCGGGTCTTTCCGTGTATAATAAAAATATAAAAGGTAATTGATATTTCACGATAGTCGGAATAATATTTTCTTTTTGCATTAAACGAAATGAATTGTTATTCGAATATCTTATCTATAACTTATGTACTTTCGGTTAGCACAATTAATATTATTTTGAATAAGAAATTTTTCTTATACAACTAAACAATATCGCGTCTTCTTCTACCAATTTATTAGCTGATAATCGATATTTCGCAAAAAGAGATATACGACTAAATTTATTTATCTTTAATCCATTGTTTTTAGGAATCGAATAATTATTCCTTTACTTTAACAATTTTAATTTAAAAAAATATGCGATAATATCAACATCGTTATCTCGTTAAAGCGATCGACCTCGATAATTTTATTTTATACAAAAAGATCGAAATCTCTGGTTGTAAAATAAATTTTCTGTGAAGTTCGTAACGAAAGAAATATCATTCACTGAAATGAAAAAAAATTTGTTTTTATTACAAACTTTAACTGGATCGAGAAAAATCGTACTCGTTACAACTCTGAGATAATTTAGTTTCGCGAGTATCTTTACTCGTAGGATGGAAGTATCAAACAAATTTAAGCTTGCAAACATATAAAGGTATTTCTCTCCATAAACACGATAAATAATGAGCCTGTTAATATATTCGTACTACCAGAAAAGGACGTGTAACGCTAAAGGATCATTTCTCTCGGCGAACGAATTTACAGAGTATCGAAAGCCTAGAAATTCATTCGGATTCGACTCCACTTGGAGTTAAGTTCCACTAGCCCGGGGTCGTAAATTCAAGTTATTAAATCGCAGTCTCGAGAAGTAGCCTCGGAGCTGCGCGGCAAGAGCTCGTGCAACTTTCCACGACCAAACTATCAATTCGATGTAGCATTGTACGTATACACGAGGTAGATCTCCTCTCTCGCGCTCGAAGGGAGAAGGAAGAAAAGAAAAAGCCAAGGAAAATCGGGAGGAATAGCAAAGGAGATCTCGGTCCGTCTGCCTCTGAGCAATATCCTCACGAGCGAACGAGCGAAGGAAAAGGAGCCGCAGGACTCGGAATGAGCGAACCAACAGCCAACTATGTAGAACACAGTGTAAGCGAGCTCTGGGAGCGGTACGAAGAAAACAAGATGTGGGTTCGAGATTTTAAAAGAGTCGTGATCGATAGCAATATTTGACAAAACGTGCTCGTACACAGGCGATAGGGAAATTCGTAATTGGTTTTTTTCTCAGCGAGCGCGAAAGGTCGGCAATGATACGAATATCTTTCTTTGATTAAAGGATACGCGAGCTTTTAAATTGGACTCTTTGAATTTTTATTGCCTTTTAAAAATTAACTCTGTATCATTCGGCTTGAGATTCGATTATTTAATGATAGGCAAGACGTTGTTTCATTACAGTTTAATATTCGATCGGTATTCGATGGAGACCGGACGCGTAATTTTAGATCGATAAGATTTTTTCTTAGAGTACGCGTCTTACGCGTTTATCAAATATTTTAGTAAAAAATTACAGCGATGTATAATAAATTTCGAGTTAAAAATATATACTAAAATTATTTCGTTACGATATTTTTTACAGAGACAATATATATATATATATATATACAACATAAATATTTAATCTCGAGCAATCATCTAGAGTCTTCGATAAAAACGATAAAAAGAGTTTAAATAACTTACACATTTTTATAATACTGTAAATATTTTCATTTATATTTTAATTTTTACAATTAATCAGTGGACCTAGAACTTGCACCAATTTATAATCAAATAAATTCTATTTATGAGAAATTTAAAGCTTTTATCGATATCGATCGATTTATCAACTCGGACTTGTTACGTACGATGATATTTTTCTATTCGAATACTTTTCTTAACAACGTTTATTACCGTTTACTTTTATTTTGTACCTTTAGATTATTAAATATTTCTGTATAAAAAGTTGTGAAAATTAATAAAATTTGAAATGGTCGAGTCGAACGTTTTTATTTTATATTTAATCTTACATTTAACCAAGGAAACTAGATTACGAATTTTATGTAATAACTTAAATAAATAGATAAAGTGAAAATAAAGTATGTAGAAGCTAAAGAACGTCATTTTATATACTACCAATAAAGCTAACTTTACATTGAAAGCTGTAATTTTAATTTAAGTAAATTATGTTACCCATAAATACGTAGATGTAATCTCATGATAATGTATCTTATTAATTTTTTATTTAGATATAAATTCAAGGCCGTACTTTATTTAAAAATATAAAAGTATCGAATATTTAATAACTCTGATATTTTTTATTTATCGTACTTACGAAACTTTTTTCTTTTTTATCAAAATAAAGGAAAATTTTATTTTTATAATATTATTGATTAAAATTTATTTTATTTAGAAAAATTGAACTAATTTCCAAAGAAAATACATATTAACAATTACTTCGTCTAAGTGAAGCGATAAAGTGTCACGCAACATTAAAATCAACGACTTCTGTTATAAATCACGTCGTAAATGATAAACGTATATTTCTGCTAATCCATTTAAGCTTACAATTATTCTTTCATCTTTTTTTCTCTACCATACGGTTCTTGGATAAATTCACTTAATCTTCGCTTTTCTCACGGCTAATTTTATTTTCTCAGTACCGTGTTCAAATCTTAATGCAATTTCGATAGAATTCATATATCCAATTTTGAAATAATAGAATTTGAACATATTTGAAATAATAGATTACACGAAAACGATTAATTCGTTTGTCGCGTTCACTGGTTAAGTGGTCGCAGAAAATCGAAATCATAAAAAATTTATATTATTTTTATCATCTCGATAAATATTATTCAACTCCATTTAACTCGCTTTACCCTTTTTCTTACGTAATTCTAATCAGTTGAAATAATTTTGAAACGTTGACATAATTTATAGCATCTACAAGTTGGCAAGCAGTTGATAAATTATAACAACCGATATTTATTTATTAAATAATTTGTACAAGATTCATTACGTGCAACGGATAACACTTTAAATAGATTTTTTTGAGTGGTACCTTAAAGGCATTGACGTATACATATGTATGTATGTATATGTAAAACAGTTACGTCAACAATCAGCCTCGTATATTGAGATTTACGATATCGTTGATACGTTTGTTCAATTTTTATAAAAATAAAAATGAAAAGATAAGTTATACATTTCGTATCTGTATCATACAATAGATCGAATACAAACATAATAACAGCACCCTGACTTTCCAGCTAATATATATATATAGAGTATCAGAAATGTATCAAATGCCCTGACCATAAATCCGCCTAAGCCTCCAATTTCCATCCAACGCTCCATCGATTCATTCAATACTCATTTCTCCAAACTTCTTCCGAATCATCCTTCGATCCCATCTTAAACACACATACGCACGAGTCCGTTCATTTTTTTAATCCCTTTCCCACTCCGCGCCCATTTTTCAACCCTTGGACTCGCGCATGCGCCAAGTTATGAATTTATGATTTATTTGCTCTAACCCTCTCCCTCTCGCTCTCCCACTTCCTCTCGTAGGTTATACAAACGAACGAACCTCGGTCGGCGCACGTACATATATCCCTGCTCGACGATATGAATTATGGCATGCCAGTGACGTGCAGTCATCGCCAATGGCGGACCGATCTATATACGTATGCATGTACGCGAACCCGTGCACGCACCTACACACATGGATGCAGCTTACGCTCGAGTCGGCTCGGATGTACCTTATTCGTATGTATGTGCACCGGGGAAACGGATAGAGAGGAGTAAACCGCCGCCGCGAAAGGAGCACCCTATACTTAGCGGATAATCACCGCGATATACTACATTTATTAGCGGATATAATAACCCGAGAGAGAAGGAGAAAAAGGGGCTCTTCGGAAATATCCCCCATACCCTCGACTCTGACTTTTTTGTTCCCGACTCTCGTTTCGCTCGCTCGTTCCTCCAGGTTCACCTCTTCTCTAATTGTACTTACGGAGATGCGCGACGAACGCGGCTTCGGACGCGGCTTCGAACGCAGCTTCGGAGGTGACTTATCGATGTCCTTTTTTGCCAGGAGGAAAATGACGAAGGTAAGCTTGTCGGAAACGCGATTCAACGCTCGTAGCTCTCGAGTATCTTTGTTCAGTCGAACGCTGATTTTGTATTTTATAATTTGTGGAAAGGGTTAGTTTGCATAGAGTAAACAGGTTGTAATTGATTTATGACGCTTGTGTATGATCTTATAAGACTCAACGAAGTGTATTCGGATGTGGTTGGATGTATCGTGGATTGACTCGTGCGGTGTATGATCATACGTGGCCAAAGATCATATATTATTATAAGTAAATATATATAATTATACGCGAGTATAATAACGTTTTGGTTGAAGCTACTACTAAAAGTACATTTATAGACGAAGATCCTGTAAACAATATCAAATTAAGCATTTAAAATGTTGATTTCCAATTATCGGTACAAGGTTGTTAACTCGATCTTGTAACATTTCTTTATACCTGAATTGTCAAAATTGTATAAAAAGTTGTATATAAATGGAGTAAAAAGCATAATAATTGTTTTAGGCATAAAATCGAGAAATGAATGTACCATCGATACTATAAACGAGCACAAGTCTATAATTTATTAATAATGGTATTTACATTAAAATTAAAATAATTAGTAATTTAAATAATTTGATTTCGGATAATAGTTTTCGTAATATAGGGGTACAAATTCTATATTGAAACTCATATTCATAATATTTAATTGGATTGAAAATAAATTCACATAAAAATCAATGTTTTCTAAAAATCAATTAAATTTAATTTAATTGAAAGAAATAAAACATTATTTTATATGTATTGGATAGAAGAATAAAGTTTCTGATAATATACAATTTCAAATTAAAAAAAACACGATGCGATAAAACCTAGAATTGATCGAAATATTACGAACAATTTTATACCAGTACTTATAATTTTTGAACGATATGGAATATTAAAATATTTCTTATTTAAAAAAAATGTTTTGTAACGTAATCTATGATAATATTACCGTTGCATTAATAAAAATAATAAAATATTGTAAAATAATGACAACGCAAATAACTTTTTTTACATAGAATTGAAAATTGAAATTATTTTATAATTATTTATTTGCAATCTTATTTATATATTTAATTATATTTTATTAGCTCGGTTAAATAATTTAAAGTTATTTACGATTTTAATCAAATTGATTCAACTAATTTATTATAATTAATAGAATAATAAAACATATGTATAGCAACTTATTCTTATATTCATCGATGTTACTTGTAAATTACCAGAAAATAATTTTTTAAATTATATTAGTTGATGCAATAATTTATCATAAAATGATTATTGCTACCACAGTTTTGATTAATGTAAAATTAAACGACCAAGCAACTAAAGCTTACTTTACCGAACCAAATTAAATGGAAGTATAAATGGAGTAAACGTACGTAAAATATCCAAATGGAAATTGGTAAATATTAAATGTATTGTATCTTTTTGAAGTATTCTGAGAATTCAGAGAAGATTCAAGTTGCGAAATGACGCGATTTTAGCGCTATTTTTATGAGAAATTTACCAAACGATAATACGAAGGATTGTAAAATGTTACGCAAAAGAAATATCCCAACATATTTTTCCATATACTTCTAAAAGAAAGGTATATAATTTCGTGCTCGGAGATAACATAACCAACAATTACAAAACATTATACGGAGTGATATGTAAAAGTTTATCGAAAGAAAAATTCACTCGTCTCTGAAAAACGATGGTGCACCGAACGATGAACAAACAGATTGAATACTAAATAAAAAAAGATTCGTGGACTAGTTTAAGAGAAAAGCGGAGAATTCAAAGTGCAATATGTACACAAGCTTGAGAGTCGGGGAAAAACGGAGAACGGAAACGTGGTTTTTACTTTGTTTTAATTATCGAGGTGTAATTTTCGAGCGATGCTTATTAGCGCGGAATGGTTTCGCAGAAAATTTACTTTCCCCCTCTTATTCTTGTTTTAAGTCGTGGAGGGGAATCAATTTATGAATGCGCGATATATTGGATGTTTTATATTACTTGCTTGTTACAATGTCTGTTTCTACTTCTTCGTTATTTTACTTTCCTTTTCTTATTTCCTTCTTTATATTTCTCATTCTTTCGTCAATTATTGTAATGCCGATGAAAAATGTTTAAGATAATTGTATACGTAAAACTCGTATGAAAGAAAATAAAATATAAACATTGAATAATGTATCGAACAGTTATTTAACAATATCGATCGATCTATAAATAAATTTTAAATAATTTCGAATAAATCGAAATATTTTCTTATACTTTTCTTTGTTAAATTCAATTTCATTTATTTCCGAAGGT
This sequence comes from Dolichoris vasculosae, assembly GCA_018907195.1. Taxonomy (NCBI): domain Eukaryota; kingdom Metazoa; phylum Arthropoda; class Insecta; order Hymenoptera; family Agaonidae; genus Dolichoris; species Dolichoris vasculosae. Next base: position 364,353 of record JACCHY010000020.1, read on the forward strand.
ATATTATTAAAAGACATTATCTACACAATTACAAGAAAATAAGAGAAGTTCTTTATTTATGAACAAGATTCTGAGAAAATGGATAAGTTCTTCTTATTTTATTACGTTCCTCTACTGAATCATTAGTGGTATCTAGTACTTATTCATTTCCGTCAGAGGTACATTGAATTAAAAAAATTTTACATAACATTTTATCTCGTTATCGCATGGCCTCAACTAGTACATCACGAAGTAATGTAACGTGTTTATTAAGTTTGAAATTTGCTAACCTTCAACCTCACGATTATATTACCACGTGTAAATTGTTTCTTTTTTCGTATAAATCTATCCAATACACAAAATATTACAAATAACGCTGCGAATTAATTTAGCGTCTACAAATATAAGATCTACGGTTGTACGTGTGCACAAGTTTCTTATATTTCGTCACGCACTTTCGTTTTTAAGGTACGAATGTTCTTACCACCATCTGTTCGCGAAAATTTCTTGTGCCGCAGAATAGCTGTTTTATTGGCATTTAATTAATTTTAGTTGAAACGATGCATAAAGATAAAAAGAAGGATCGGCGGTAAGTTAGAATATAAAATTATCAAAGATCTTTCCCAAGGTGATTTACTAAATTATGAGCAAGAGAATTATCTATAAGTTTTAGTAAAAATGTTTATATAAATTAATAGTTTGTTGTATTTTATTTTCCTCTTATTTAAATATTTCCCATATCGATTCCTACAAAAAAATTCTCATTAAATACAAAGCTACACCTTCGAGTTAAAGATTATTCCAAAATCTAAAAAATAAAGCATAGATCGATCCCTAAAAATGAAAGTTTAAATCACAAGTCTACGCGAATAAAATCGAAGAAAAAATTTTCTCCCGATTATCTCGGTTGGTCTACGATGCGCAACCAATCCACACTATTCCACGCAAGGTTGAGTTTTATACGCACGCGCCAATCTCTAATAATTAAAAATTACAAGCCAAGATTCTCCTCCTCTTCCTCCCCGAGCCTTATCTTCTATTTTTCCACCAAAACCCTCTTTTTTCTTTTCGAGTGCATTCGTTCGAAGCGGCCCTCTTTCGTGGTTATATATTTGTCAGTTCCTATTACTGACAAAACTACACCATCTACACGTGCATAATGCCCCGAAGACTGTTATAAGAAAAACGGAGGCCCCGAGAGTTTGTTTCTTCCTCCTCTCCTTCTTTTTATTTTATTCCTCCTCCGGTACCATCTACCTGTTTTTTGCGCACACGCGGCCCTCGCTCCTGCTTGATTTATGTTTATTAGAAATCGAGTATAGCAAGATTCTTCGCATTACCCGGACAACTCGAGCGCTGTGTACTCCTTATGCGAGTGTTCGTGCACTGCGTCGGGAAAAATCGTTTAGCGCTGATAAAACGAAGTTTTGAGATGTTTTAAACAGGGATAGCGAACACGATGTTTTCGGATTTCTTTTTTGTCCCTCGAGTACGGATAGGATGTTCGACATGAAATTCAAAAGTACGATTCGAACGGAAATGGATTTTGCTAGATTGGTGCTCAGGTTTCGTTGAAAATGTTCGATTTCATTTTCTCGATGCGTTTCGGTTGATAAAATTTCGAATTTAAATCCTAAATGTAAATCAGTGCAATCGGATACTAGTGGCTTTGCGTTTTTCTCTTTCTTTTTTTTTAATATTGTATATTAATTCTTTGCAGTTGAAAGTTATCAAATATATTGCTCCGGGCGTGTACACAACGTATTTCTAGACAGTCGTTTTTTTATAACGAAATACTATAATAAATATTGATTTGAATTATTTACGATCGAAAAATTATGTATTATATAAAAGTGATTTGAATATTTAAATTACATAAAATTATGACGTTCGTGAATTTTAACTAACTTTTTAAACATACTTTTAGGCATTGATGATAATTTTGAGATTAGATTATACTCTTTCTAAGGCAAGCAATTAATCATCTTCGACTAGTATTTAAAAAAGCTTGTTTCCTATCTAAAATTTTTTCACAAACTTGTATGAATTTTTAACTAAGTTCGTTCTCTTTTGCCAATAGAATACTTAAAAATAGAACAAATAAATCAACTAGCATAATATACATATAAATTTTATACCGATAATTTTATAAAATTTTTATTTTCTAATAATAAATTAGAATACATTTTTTATTTCATAATAATTAAATTTCAGTGTAATGTTATTTTATGAATATTTTACTAATTATTTAGTCATAAAAATAATTTATAACGTCTCTTGATTCGCTGAATAAATAATATAGAAAATGTTAAAAATTCGACTTATAATTTATATCAATGTATAATTAGTATTCTTTGCAAATTATTAAATTTCTAATTAAAGAAATAAAATGGAAACAAACATAATTTGAGAATATTTAGAAGTAATTCATGAATATTTAAGTTACTCTATATATTACGGATTCGAATGGTTCGAAAAAGATTTTTAATCAAAAATGACAATCTAATCGAACCATTTAAATTTATCGTTAAAAAGTTAACTTTTTATAATATGTAATCTTTTGATCTTAATACGTTAACTAAGAGTATACTAAATATATACATAATAATATAATTTAATTGCTCAAAATTTTTTTTAACGATGCTTGCACTTTAATGAAATTTATCCCTAATTCAAGTTGTAGTAATAAAATAAACCCGAAAATGAAATTTTTTGTTATTGCCTAATTACTCTTTCCTTCTTTACAATCTTCTTCACCAGGAGAGAATTTTTTAAACTACACAATAAAATTCACGTCGATTTTTGTGAAAATGAAATCCAGTTTCAAACAACTTAATGAATCCCCGTGCGTCGAAAACGAAAGGAGAAACGACATACAAGAAATGAGAATAAACAGTGAAGATGTACTAATTTTCCTCGGGTCAAAAGCGCAGAAACGTGGATGAGGAAGGAATCCCAAAGTCGTATAAGATACCGACAAAAACCAGAATAGCTGCCATAAGATAGAGAGGGAGGGAGAGAGAAGCAGAAAAAAAGAGAAAGAGAACAACTGCGAAACACTAGCGATATATAAGCCAGAGAGTAAGAGAAAAAGACACACGGTAAAGAAAGAAAAAGTCAAAATCAAATACAGGAACTGAAACAGAGAAAAAGAACAAGGATAGAATATTGCGCTTGTGTTTGTGTATGCACACTCGAATGCCTTTTTGTATACGCAATCGTGTACAGCCATGAACAAAATCTACATTCTCAAGTTAAACAATTAAAAGGTATACTTTGTTATTGTACTTAAAAAGGAAAACATTATCATTTCTTTGAGTTATTTTTTTCTATATACACGTGGGTATAAATGATATTTATCGTAATACGCAATCGTGTCTTTTTATAATTGAAGAATTTTTGATGGAAACAATATGTATGTAAATTTATTTTAAGTTCCTTCATTGTTAATATCAGCCTCGAGCGTCACTTTAAAAAACGAAATACCAAATTTTTTCAGATTAAAAATAATTTTGAACCGGTGTACGTACATTGAGAATTATCGGACATTATCGATACAAATACACAAAAACCCAGAAACGCGCATAAGCATAAATAAAATTTTATACACAAAAGTATCATTGTGCAAAAAAAAGAAAAATAATGCATTTGCATAAAAACGTTTTTAGAACAAGAATTCACGACGAAAAAATTGCACGCGTAATAATAATTAATTTATACGGCTATCTTTTATTTCCCAACCTATGCGCAAAGATCCTTGCACCTAAAAACAAACAAACGAGTGACCGCGTGCGTGTCTGCTCGGATATTCATAATTATAGTGTCAGAGTCAATTATCCGGATAAGTATCTTGATGGGAAAAGTATTTTATCCGAAAAAATATTGTTACACGACTAAACGTATTTGCCGTGGTAAGCTATTCGCTAATGGCCGCGTACGCGTACACTCGTACCTCCACTCGTACCTCCACCCGTACCTCCACCCCTGGGTACATACGATTACCCGGAGCTCGACGGCGAGGGGGTGAAAACGGGTGGCGAACCTAAAGGGCAAGAGAAAAAGAGCGTCGAGGGCTCGGACCGTGGCACTTTTACGGTATTATTTGCTCAGGCCGCGCAAAGTCGCCGGCGGGCCTAAAACCTCTCGTCCGACTTCCCTCGCGGCCGTTACTTTCGTTTTAAATAATAGGCGCCGCGCCGCGAGAGTGGATTTCTGTCTCGCAGCCGTTCCCTCCGTTGCTGGGGCGAGGAATTCTTTTTTCGAGGCCCGAAACGCCGGCGCATCGGCAAATAAAGGCGCGCGCAAAAGCTACCAGGGCGCATTATGAACCCGACGAGGAGCGTCCGAATATTCGATTGCACTTTAGGAATTTACGATTCTTTTCTTTCGACCAATAAGCCTCTCTTGCTTTTCGATCCTTGGCTCTGCGCTGAGATTTATTTGGAGTCGAGCCTTCGGAGGCTCGTTTGACACCAGCTTCTCTACTCTCGAGGGCGAGTCGGTTGTTTTTTTTTTTGTTTTTGTTTTACGTTGTTGCCGAGGGGATTAATAAGTCTGGTTATTTTTATTTGCGGTACTTGTTATCGAGGTTTAATCGGTGTCTCCTATTATGCGCGTTCCCGAGTTTGTATTCAGTGCCGGATGTAAGTTTCGCGTTGCTCTCGGAACGAGAGACCAGTTATTCGAGTGATACGAGAAAATTTATTCGACTTGTGAAATGTACGCGGGAAATGGTCTTGACGCACTTTAAACTGGGAAAAACAACTATTCCGAGTATCTTGTAATCGTTTTATCGGAAGGAAATTAGCGTTTCGAGTTCTTATTAGAAATATGTAATTTCGGCAATGATTTAATTAATAGTCCTGTAATTTATTTAATTTTCTAAATATTGCTCCAAAGGCATCGCGTAGTTTGTTTAAAATTGCCTGCGTTTAAAATGCTCGCAACTACCGAGTTTAATTTCATTTTAATAACGTGTGCGTCCAGCGATATAATTATATTTAAATTTATTAATGTAAAATTAATGAATATTTATAAGAATAATAAAGATATTTTTAATAGTGTGTCTTACTTTATGCTGCCTTTCGTCATTGTTATTCTTTTTATAGAAAATTCTTACCTGAAACAGAAAAATTTATTATTGTAGTGATATTCGTGTCGATCCATACAACATTTATGATACATTATTTATACGAAACTCTTAAAGATTTTTATATATTTGTATACCTTGAATAAACTTATATTATACTTTAATGTTATTTAAGGAGCTGACTATAATCGCTATAAGTCTATATGCATTTTTCAAGTCATGTTGAATCTAAATATTAGTGACAGAGGCTATTTTCATTAACTCAACTTTTCCATTTTTCAAGTGTTTATTCTAAGTAGTTGATGATCTTTAACTTTGAAACAAATTTGGATGATGTTTACATATCTCTTCCTTTTTTCAAGAAAGACGTTGAGAAATATATAAGAGAAGATACATCGATTCCTACATTTATGAATGATGTATTTAAATTATATAATAATCTATTTCCTGTAACGTCATCGAGTTATTTTATACTTTAATCGCACAAATTATAAATGCGGATATGAATTTTGTTTGTTCCTTTTACCTTATAAATACATCGATATTTTTTTACAAAAAATCATCTATTAAAATTATATTTAATCGAAAAAAATTTCAAAAGCTGTTTTCCCATGATATATATATATATATATATATTCGTATTCGATAATAATTGTATGTTAAAAAATGTATTTAGAAATGAAAATATTTATTTTATATTTTAATATTAAATCAAAATTTTTTCAACAATAGTTGCATTGAATCAATTTTAGTTAATTAAAACTTAAAATATGCATTGGAAGAAGAATAAATGCTCCAAATAAGTATCATTTTAACAGTATTAATTATTTATATTAATAGAATCCTTATTAGATTGAAAGATTAAGAATTCATAAAAAGCAAAATAAGATGAAGCAATTTAAAAAATGTCATTCAACTGCGTAATCATTTATTATTTTAACAACTACCGTGTACCAAGCAATTAACAGGTTTGTGCGAAAATAATCCCGTGGTATACGTAAAATAAGTAATAAAGTAATTTCTTTTATTACATTCCACAACTTTCTGACGAATAATTTTTTATCAGTGAAAACATCTCTTCTTTACGAGGAGCAAATTTTTACGCTTCTAGTAGTTGTGGGATTCCCCGAACATCGTCCCATCGCTGCATATAATAAAAAGGCGTCGAAATCGTAGTTGGCAAGCTTTTCGTACGCATAAATCCCTCCGACCCATGCAGATTCACTACATGTATGTGTTTTAGTCCTGTCGTGTTTTCTCTCTCCATTCTCTCTCTCGCTTCTTTGTCTCTCTCTCTCTCTCTCTCTTACTCTATTCGTTTCCCTCTCTCAATGAATACAGGCTCGTCTTCTTGTTTACTTTTTATAAAAGTAATATTACTGATGCGCTGAGATAATATTTTTGTACACGAATGAAAACTATTTTGATACATTCTTTCTACCTAAATTCAGAACTAAAAATACTTATATAAGATTTTTGGTTTAATCTAAATCTTTAAAGATATATCTTATATTTAATTTATTGTTTTTAAATTAGAGTGTCTACAAATTATAAGTTATTCACTCTCTGTCATTAATTCTAAATTTTTCTAAAAATCTATAGAATATTTTAACGATAATATTATCATTACGAACTACACTGTTAACTATAAATAATAATTATTGGAATTGCTGAAAAAACTTAGATGTTTCATATAATGAAAGGGTAGGACTCTGTATCATTAAATATTAATTATCTATAAGTTTTGGTCAAGGTGAGAAAGTCAATTTTTTTATCATTTTTTAAATATATATATATCAATCTGAAACATCCATAATTGTATACTTGTATTATATAAGATATATAAAAATTGAAACTATTCGTTTGAAATATTAATTTTTATTTTTGTTGTACAAATGATAAGAAATAGCATCTTATTGAATTTTTTTCAAAATATATATATACTTAATTTTATTTACTTTTTTATTTAGTATTTTATCAATTTACTTGTTTACTTTTATATATCTTATTATAATATATTTATTAACGTATCTTTTATCATCTCAAATAATCAATCATAGTTGACGCGTTCAAACAAAGACATTCTTAAATTACTTTTTGTATGGTTCACAAAATTTTGGAAAATTAGTATTTGATTAATCTATTCATCTTCGAGTTTACCTTTCCTAATATAGAAGCTTCAGTGCACTGGACACACGCATACCTTGAATAATCGTTGCTTAAACCAAGATCTTGGAGATCGATGATCATCCTTCGGACTTTCTCTGTTCATCCGTCGCTACTTGATTGGAAATTCGTTTCTCGTGAAACAAAAGTCTTACGTATGCCATGTCAGTTTATATCAAACCAGACAGGTGCGATTGATTACGATTAAATCGAACTTTTATTATCGCAGCTAAATTTTCGATGGACATTCGAATCAGAGCCGAAATCTATATTTTTTCTTTGTCGAAACTATATTTTTTGCGGATTTCGAGGTGATATTGATTCGCTTATATAATTTTCTATGTTAAAAGACTGAATTAAAAATAGATTAATTCCTGTAGGAAAAAAATAGTATAGGAATTGGATCTAATCGCGATAATCCGAGTGAAGTTCCTTTTCAAAAGATTGATGAAGCGTATATTTCTTGGGATGAAATTTCATTTCAAGATAGAATAACATTGTTTTCCCTATCAAGGTAATGAATTTTCAAATTCGAAACCAAACGAAATAACGGTTTCCTTTTTTAAAAAAAAATCAACTCCACCATATCATTTTAAAAATGAATATTCTAAACCTTTAAGAAATAATTGCGGCTGTAAGATTGAAAAAACAACGTTCGTTAATAACTAATTAACAGATTTAATATCCGCTAACCCTTTTTCTCATTCTACTTCAAAACTACACTCGAAATTAAAGTTCAAAGCCCCGCTGAGAAACTTCGCAGAAGAAAACTCACTCTACTTTCAGTACAGTCAAAATTCTACTATAAAATATTTAACGCACGTCCATCGCACGTCTCGCGAGTGATGGACTCTCCCGCGCTTGATAGAACCCGAGGGGCCTTATGCAAATGGGTCCCGTGTTCCCTGTCTTTTGTTTCCTTTCACCTCCGTCCCATGCATCCATCTTCCTTTCGTCCCGGGCGGTGGGCGACGATCCTCGACGACGATGAAGCGATGAGCGTCGCGTCTCCGCTCAACCGACCAATGGCTTCGAGTGTCAGTTCGTTTTTCATCTCGGCGAATGCGCGCGACTCGACATTTCGGTGGCATTCCTCCTGTTCCCGAGGTTCTCTGACATTTCACGATTATTCGAGGAATATCGCGCGAGTTGTCGTTTATCTTTTTACCCTTACGGGATATTTGTCGAACGTGGGAGTCGCGACTCGAGCGACTCATTTTACAAGAAGCATTGAGCAACGGTGGAAATTTGAAAGCGAGCATTTGTCGAATTTGTGTTCGTATCCGATGTTGCTTTCGCGAGAGATCAAATAGTAGACTCGAACAAACGTTACCTTGTATTAAAATAATCTTATCGCGATTCAGGAAGGACCGCCACTTGAAATTCTTTTGACAGTGTCCACTCGAGAAAGTCATAATGCTTTTTAGAAAAAATAGCGTACGATGCGAATGTTCGCGTGTATTTGAAATATTAACGTACGCGATAATTTATTTAACGTTGTACGAGCAAAGATAAAAACAAAAATTTACGATTATTTAATATCTCCGAGAGCCATCTTACATATTCAGGTTACTTTCGGTTAGGATCCATTTACGTTTGGGCTCAAATACATGATTCGGATAGCGAAGATGTGAAATTTTAAGAATAAGATAAGATACGTACATGCTTTTCTCATAAATGCGCAATTTGTCACTTTCATTCTAAGAGTCTTTCTAGTGTGAGAAACTTAAATCTTAGACATTATTCGAGATATTTTTTTAAATTAAGTGCTCGATTAATCAATGGAAAGCTTCGTTTATATTCATTAGATTCATTATATTCGTTATATTTTAGTATTTTTGAATATTTTAAAATAAGAATTCAAAAATATCAATTTCATCGATTATTTTTAAACGGGCATTAAATAAGTATTCTTTTAAAAAATTAATAATCGAAAGGAATATTCAATCTATCGGCTTAGCTACCGTTGAAACTAAAAATATAATTAAAAAAGTAATAAATAGTCTTGAATTTTGAAAAGCAAAACTTGTTTTTTAATTACAAATTTCTCACCTTTCAATTTGATTAAAATCTCGAAGAACAAACACTTTTACCGAATACGCTGGCGAGAAAATCGTATAAAAATTCGATGCTTTTTTTTTAAAAAATACCAATTTTTGACAAACGCGCTCAAAGTTTCGTGCGACGATCAAACTACTCGAGTAACGCTCCGGTTCGAAACTTGTATCTTTAATACTAACTTTGCATACGTTTCGAATTCGTTTAAATTCCCGTCGGATTACCGATACGCAAAAAGCGAATACTTATTTTTTTAGCTCTTCATATCGAAGCGCGATAAAACTCTCGGAAAGTCGAGGAGAGAACAAAACGTCGAAGCGAAAATTTTTTCCGAATTTTTGTAAAATTCTTTCGAATCGATATTATCTTGGAACTCAGGGCGACGTCATTACGTTTATTTACCCAAGGAATAAATAACTTTGCGGAGATTCATTACGAGTGGAGAGTCCGAGTATATAAAAGAAATATTTTGCACGGTCGCAGTAACTCGAAAGAACGAAAAGCAAATCAGTCGTTAATTCTTCGACAAGTCGTAATTAAAACCACGTGGATTCCCCCTCGAAAATTGAAGCTTCCCCACGGATAATTCGAAAATTCGGAATTCTGCCACGATCCTCGCGAGCTCCTTCAAAAATCCGAGCAACGATACTCGGTCTCTTATCTCCCGGCGGAATCTCAGGGCGCGTGCACGAGGAATGGCGAGAGGCGCGAGGGTTTTAAAGACCGGGGGTTAAGGTTACAAGGCCGTCGCCGCAAGCGCATTCTTCCTCCCGTCAGGAAAAATAATGGAGGCGAGCCGCGCGTGAGAGAGAAATCCAGGAGCCCGCGCCGAGAGTACGAAACTCGGCTACCGCTTACGTGGCCCGGCCGAAAAGTCGCCGAGGCGAGGCCCTTAGCTCACTTTTAATGAGCCCGCGATGCAAATGAGAGGCGGCTCTCAGGTAAGGCGCAGGCACCGCGTGTTAATATAAAATTCATTGACCCCCTTAATGCCCCTCGTTTATTTTCGGCAGGATTCTTCAAAAACGAACGTGTCGGAACCTCCTTGGGCCCTTTATTTTCGCCGTGCCCTTTTTTTTTTTTTTTTCTCCCGGCGCTCGTTGTCCACTTCTTCCTCTTCATCAATCTTTCTCGCGTGTGTACACGGGCTGGACTCGTGTACGTGTAACCGAGTGCGAGAGTGTGCGAGACGTTGGCACGCGCACACGCGTACATCTACGGACGCGGCTCTTAGTTTCATTTGCAAAAGTCACGCTATAAATTTTTTTCGACCGAATACGCGACGGGGCTACTTTCGAAGTGTCGTCTTTTTGCACTCTCCCGATGTATCCGAGCTTTCCGCGTGCTTTATGGCTCCGATCGGGTGTATTTACGCTTACTCACCGCTCGGCTGGCGACTTTTATTTCGGACAAATTAGATAATTGTTTTATCAGGGAGGATTAATCGACTTACAAAATCTTCGGATATGAAACGCTTATGGAACAATTTTATTTAACGCACGAGAAATTTATCACGGAATTAATTAATTTTCGAACCGAGAGTAATCTTCTCGTATAAGAAAAATCCCTTGTACCTAACGATTTATTTGTAATTAATCATGAAACCTCGAGGCTGCGAAATATTCATTTTTAATAAGCGGGTTAGTCCGTGTGTTCGTGGTTAATTAGACTCCCACCGTTGCGTTATCGTTTTCGCTTCGATCGATTTTTTATCCGCGACGAAATACGCGAGATAAATTCAATTTCCGTCGCCACGTTCTCGATCAAAGTTGCAGCTTTGCCGACCTCCGAATAATCTTAGTTAGTAAAGTTACGCATTTACATTTTGAATTTTATAATCGTTTACGCACGATCGTACTTTTTCCTTGGCTCCTATACGACTCGTACTTTCATCGTGTAACATTTTTTAATTAAATTAAGAAATCCCCTTCCCCGTATTATGACTCCCTTGAAAAAATCCAGCGCCGCAAATAAATGAAAACACGAGTACGCTTAGGTTTTGCCTTCAACTCCGCCGACTCCCCTATACCTCATTTTTTCCTTCTTTTCACCGAAACATTTTCGGATTGTGTCGTCTAAATTCTTCGGGCCTGCGGCAGTGCCGAGATGAAATTAACTACTTTAATCTAATTACGGTTAAGCCGACGACGAGGCGACGCGCGTCCAGGTTCGTTTTGTTTTTTGCGCTCGAAAATGACGGCACTAATTAGTGGCGCGCGAGGCTGGGCTTCCTTTTTTTCGCCGCGTCCTTGGCGTCTTCTTCTTTTGGCTGATCTCCCGCAAGGATTATTATATGCTTTTTTTGTTGATTGGCCATTCCACTGACCGCTTTGTTTTCGCCTCTGTTCGCCCATTGTTTCGTGATTTTAAAGCATTTTTTGCATTCTGTCGATTGATATTAATATTTATTATGCGGATGCCTAAGTTTTGTTATAGAGATGAGATTGGATTTTTTACATTTTTCTCCGGTATTTGTTTTTGTTATAAAATAACTCTGGTAATATTACAATTTTTTATTTTCAAATGATTTATAAAAATAATGCCACGTGAGTTCTTTAATTCATTGGTAAATTTTATGCTCTATCGAAACGTGTATGATTTATTTATATACGGATACTGTTGCAATTGTTTAAAAATTCTTATGAAAAATTATGATTGAGTTATTAATATTTTATAGATATCAATATATCATTGAAATATGTAATGTAATTTACTAATAATTACAATATTGTATATTATTATATAATATTAAGATTTTGTTCGTAATAAATTTAACTCTATAGTTGATAAATTTTAATTACAAATTATAAAATATAAGTTAAAATAAATAATTGTATAAAATAATTGATAATATAATCATTATATATATATATATTTATAATTTTATTTCAATTTTTATAAAATATTTGTTTTCTTGGAGGTGAAGAAAAAGATTTAAAACAGATTATAATTACGAAAATATTTAATGATAGTTCGTGTAACATTTGAAAAAAGAGTTTTAAACATTTTGCGTTAATTAGTAATATATTTACATACAAATTTTAATATTGTCCAAACAATATTATGACACGTTTTAAAACATTTTAACGATTAAAAGTGGTCGATTAAAATAAAAGATATTTATTAATCAAATATAATGAAAAAATTAAAATTTACTGCATAATACAAAATTTCTTTGTATTAAAATTTTGAAAATGTTATAAAATTAGTTTTGCTTTTTATATATATTCTTGTACTTTGTTTTGATATAAAAGATGTATTAGTATTTAAATTAAGTTAAATAACGTAGTATTAAGTATCTCCAAAAAGTTACAGTTCAATAGTCCCAATAGTATATTTATTACTCTTGCTTGTTTATAAAATATTATTCAAGCTATTTTTTACATTTAAAAAGTATGTTAATGATAAGAGGATATTTTTATTCTCGATTAAATGCATTTTTGAAAGACATTTGAAATATATAATAGTTTAAAATAATCTCTCTTAGATAATATCACTGATAATGTACGATATTATAAAAGTAATATTATAGTACAAACTTTAACAGTATCGAACGATTCTTTAAATGCACTTGTAAATCTAATTTATGTAATATACGTGAAATATTAATTGCAAAAAATAAATGGGAAACATGTTTTTAAAAGTGAAATTAATAATTTCAACACTGCTTGTGTACTCGTGCAATGATCTAATAATCAAATAACGGAGTATTATAGTATCTCCTGTTCATAAAATAAGGCCAAAATTTATTATGTGACTGTAACACTCGGGTATGTATGAATTTACACAATAACAGCATCTAAGTTTTAATGACTCAAGTGGTCGATGAGACCGCCAACGGTGAGATTACATTATTCTATCAACAGTGTCGTAGTCACGATTTAGATTCCAATATTGACCTGATTTCGTCATAAATTAAACTTTATAAATAATTCAATATATCGTTATATAAAATGTTATCCAGTAAATTTTTTTAGATTTATAATGAAATTGTAATGCTTACTACAATGTGAAATATAATTGCATCGTGGAAACTATGCACTTAAAAAGAAATTTCGTATAAATAATAAAAAAATAATAATCGAGTTTGCAAGTTGTATAATTTAGAATAAATTATTACGCTATTTCTATACTTGTACAATACGTTATGATTATTTTTATTGCATTTTAAAAATCATAGCTACGATAAATGTCAAGCTAGACAATAATTTAGTAGCTATTCGATGAATACGTACTTTAAGTTACTCAATACACCAAAAAACATTAACCGACGCACAATCTCTAAAATTTGACGAGTAAGACTTCCTTTCTAATTTCTAGATCTTATCGCACATAAAACCTTTTTCGTAACTGATTCAAGTCACTCAAGTATCACTTAAGGTCCGTAGGACGATTTTCCACAGCGTCGAGTCATTTTTAATCGGGTTCTAAATTTCAATACGAGCTTAATATCCGACGCGCTTCCATCGTCTCGAGTCCCCTGAATCTCTCTGGTGACTTGTTCAAGCAAGAACCGAATTAATAAATCCCTGGAAGGATGGAACAAGGGATTACGGGATCGCGAAATATGCGCTCGAGAGTGTTTCGGTAAATGAAGCCGTCGGACTCGCGAAACTTGACTCGCGTTTCTGATGACGTCGCGAGAAAGGCGAAAGGAGAGAGACAAAGTTGGGAGAATTTTTTTAGAGCTCGATGATTGTTCGGGCGAGAAGAACATATATTACATGCTAATTTCTCGATCGAAAATGTATTTATCGTAAATGCTTTCTAGATTTCGATCTTGGGGTAAGAGTCTTGCTTAATTTATTTTCGTCGATAGATCTCTGCATTGTCGAGGATCTATAAGAGTAGCGTTATCTTGATGAAAATGTGTATTATTTCATTTTCGATGTTTCAGAAGGTGAAAGTTTGATTGTTCGAGTTAGAAATTTAAATAAAAATTCGGTAAAACAAACATATAAAATATTTTTATTCGTAACATAATAAGAATCTCTACGAAAAGTTTTCAAAAATAATAATAGCGGATCAGCCATACATTGACTAAGAAACGTGATCCTAATTTTCATTTGCAATCGATCGGCTTATATAATGTCTGTTCTTTTATAAATTGATTTTAAATTATTTTACGTTTATAAATAATTGTAATTTTAAAATGATCATCCACTAACGTAACTCGTAACTATTCTTTTACAAACACAACGAGTATAGTAAATTCGAGTGTATTACGCGTTATAGTAGAACGAATCCATCGATAAGTATTTGATTCGGTAATTTTTTTTAATGACTCGTATTTTTTACGGTAATTAATAAAAATTAATAATTAAAACTTATTTCAATTTATGTTGCATTTCTATTTTCGTGTAAATAACGTTAACTCGACGAAGATATCGCATTATTCTTTCGAAGGAATAATTTCAACTTTATCAGTGTACTCGCAATTAAGTTACACATTATTTATTAGTAGTTTAAACTTAAATAGACGTAGACTACTTTAAACGTCCTTAGTTCAAACAATAAATCTTCGCGAGTACTAATTATCTTTATAGTATTAACGAAAAAGGATTCACAAATAAATAGTAAATCAAGTATAATATGATATATAATTAGTATTCCGTATACTATAATTTAGTGAGTAACGTTTATTAACTCGCAGGATTTTATTGCCATGGTTTTTCAATACTATAATTTTTTTTTATTATAATATTATATTTTACAACTTTTTTAGTAAGTTAGCAGCTTATAACGAGATCGATAATTTCTTGATTTCTAGTTATCGTATTTCAGTGCTTGTCAGCCAGAACGTAATGACATAATTCTTCCCTTCGATAACGTTATTTTAGATAATCAGCGGTGGTACTTGGCGGGTATGAGAAACTTTTAAAAATACTCATACGTTTAATCGCCGGAGCTGCAAAAAGAGAAGAAGCCATGCAGCTGCGCACGAACTCACACACGCAAAAATAAAGCCACAAACTGTTTCCTTAGAGAGAACAATTGCGTGCAGCGGATGCTATATTATGACACAAAGGAACTTCCAGACATATACACGGCTGCTCGTTACAAATGCTTCGATAAATGCAAATGAAAGCCGATGTGAAAGGTCGAGTAAAGGGTTTGCGTCATCCTTAAAAATTTAAGATAAAAGAGAATAAAAAATGAAATTACTTCCTACGGATACGCAAACTGAACCGAATGAATTACGCTTGTCTGTGTGTTTGTGTGTAATCGCGCGCGTGCACAAAAAAGTTTACACGCGCGTTTTATCGTCTTGATTGCTCATTGTTCGTTATTAGTAAAGATATTATTTGTTTCATAATTGTCCGAGTGTTAATTGGATGCGAAAGTCGATTGTTGAATAATTGTTGTAAGGATTATTTCAATTTACTCGATGCCGAAGAAGACAAATTGTAACGCGAGCGCGAATTTTACATAAAAGTTGCTTAAAAAATTAGGGAAGATTAAGTGTTTCACGGGCATAATAATTCAATATGTTAAAGCCGAATACAAAGTTCAAATGTTCGTGTCATGTTAAAATTAAGAGATGCGCTCGGTATAATGGTGCAAAATTATAATGTATAGAAACATGGTCGTTAATTTCAAACTTCATAAACTTAAAATTAACGAAGCATGTATCAAACATACATGCATATATAAACAGAGTCTGATTATAAGCATATATTTTCTTACCCCATGTATCTTTTTAATTTGATGTGCTACGCAGTTTTAACGGGTCGGGATGTACCGAAAGGTGCTAACCTTTCTTTTGGTTAAATATTTTTTTTTCTTTTACTTCGGTGTGGCGAATTCGAATACTTTGTAATAAAATCGGTCGATTTCGTATTATGAAATATTATAAAGTTATGTACGTTAATTATAAAAAAATAAACACGCAGTGTAATATAGATTTTTTAAAATACATAAATAAATAATAAAGAAGTCTAGACAAGTTTATATAGGTCGATGTAACTTTAATAAATTTCACGACTGTTTACACATACGCATAATTATATTTTAATCATTTTTCAATCGTAAAATACGTTTTAATAAAAATATATATATATATATGGAGAATTATTTTTATAATTAAAAAGAAATAATTTTTTCGACTCGACGATAATACAAGGCAATAACGATGAATTAACAACGTAATACGGTGATAATAACAATATCGGATTCAACTTTGAATAATTAAGATACCTACGCTTTCGATTTTATCGTTCGTATTTGTCGGTATTTAAATAATCTATCGATATGAATTTAATAAAAAATATAAATGCGACTATCGCGAAAGACATTAGAACGATAAGAGCGACGTCGGTACCAAAGCCTTAAGTGTCACAGAGAACAAACGATTCTTAGTCGAGAAGGAAAAAAAACGGAATGAAAATAAAACCAACCACGGTATAAAAACTTTATCTGCTCGAGACTCCGTGGCTCGTGCGCATATAAAAATCGAGCATAAGTGCCGGAAAGTTAATAAATTAGAAGCCGAAAAGCAAGAGGGAAGAGGAAGGAATGGTAAATCATAAGGGCTTTAAAACGTCTGTCGCGAAGGTTTGCTCGGCAGCACCTAAGAACTGACAGGATACGAATTTAAAGTGTCGTACACGAGGGTGACGGAGATGCGTTCCATCGTAATCTCTCGGATTAACGAAATCCGTTGTCGCCGTTGAGCTGGTACACGCTTACATATCGGAGAGTAAAAAGAGAACCTATTTCGAGCTCTTCGCGATGAGCGTACGAAAATAAAATTTTCGAATCTGCTTCTGACGCCGACGGTGCATCGAGTTTCCATCAGGTTGATTCTATCTTGTTTCGAGTGTTAAATCTTATTTTAATATTTGGACGTCGATCCAGATGTTATTTTTCTGTTTTTTATCTAACGCATCCGTGCGGGTCGCACATGTGTGTGTATTCGATTCCAAGTGGCGAAGTCGAGCGCTTTTAAATCGAGTATTCTCGTGAAAGTTCTCCGTGAAAAGAACGGGGTAAATTTCATTTCTACGATTCCTTCTTTTTCTTAAGATCGTAAGATTGTAAATATATATATATATATATATTTTTTTTTCATTATCCTTATCACTGATTATATCAACATGTTTTTATGATAAAATAGTTTTATTTCATTTCTTATACATTGTACTTTTCGAGAAAGCAAATTAATTAGCCACGTAAAAGGCATCTCTCGGACACGAGAAAGTATTTTTCCTCGATATTTTACAAAATTTTAATTAAACTTACGATGGTCGGAACATTATTCATTACGGTCGACGTTATTTCGAACGCAACACCGTTGAAAAATAGATGCTTACGATAAGATACTCGTGCGACGAAAGCGCGATGTTTTGGCTTCGATTTTTTAAAAATAATAAACGAAACGAATATAAAAATACTGGGCTACCTACCGCTTATCTAAAGGTTTCCCCAAAGACATTTATCACGGTGCAACAAATTCGAGAGCTACCGGTTCGTTCCAATCCAACCGGTAGGTGCGTGTCTTTCGCCTATCATTGCGAAACATTCGACTTCTCGATATCATTGGACCGTTAAATTTTACCTGTATCGTTGTATCAACGTCGGTGATTTTTGCGCGATGCTAAAATACAAGAGTGTAACGTTTTCATTAGCGAAAATGTTGCACAAGGGTCGATCGCCGAGCTCGAGAAGAGAAAGATCCTTGGAGAAAAAAGCCTCGGAAGTGCCGCGAATCGGTGAAAAGCGGAACGCCGAAAGCAAACGAACGCGAAAGGGAGAAAAGAGGAAAAAAGAGAAGCAAGAGAGTTACATCGTCATCGAGGCCGGCACGAAGGGAACCAAAGGTTGAACAAAGTGTTTTGCACGCCTCGCAATGGCGTCACTCGCGTGCGTTATTACACAAAAGTCAGAGTCCGCGGTCGCGCACGTAAGAATCGTTTGGAGGCTTGGGTCGCCGTTGAAAATCGGCTGTTTGCGGCGCATGATTAACGCGCGCTAAGCAGATTTGTCTTTTCAATTCCGAATGCCTGTGGGAATAGAAATTACAAACCGCGCCTGCGCGAGCGCGTAATAATGCGGCGCATTTCCAGACCACAAAAACCCTTGGCTCTCGACCCTGACGCTACTTTATTCGAGTGGCCGGCGGCAACTTATGCGCGGTACTTCGTCTCGAACACGGGACTTTATTGCGTCAGCAACGGGAACTACCGGCGTTTAATGAGCAGATGAATCTTTTAGGTTATGTCGTTGAACATCAAACTCCGGGGAGGTTTCTGCGTTACGAATGACTTTTCTCGTTCGTCTGGCAATTGAATTACGATGGAGAATGCACTTGGAAAGCTACGAGTTCTTTATTAGGATTAATAAGAGTGTCTTGTCCAGTGCTTTTAAATTTAACTTCGCTCTCGATATTTTCATAGGTTGTATAATTTGTTTTCTGTATCTTCGCGTGCTTCGATTGCTCCGAATTGAAAGATGTGCGAGAGAAATATCTGTAAAATACGGGTTTTATTTACCGAGGGCAACAAAAGTGGAGGATACGTTGAGTTATTTATTGTTATGACGAATGTATTTACTTCAAAGTTACGACAAATTTATAGCGCGAACTCGATGAAAGTTACATTCGTTACAGAAAAATTAAATGCCTGTTAAATTTTAAAAACAATGTAGTTGATATTTTTTACGTTCGTTCGTACTAATGTTTTCTAGCGTTAATGTTAATATTATAGCAATGGTAAGAAACTTATTAAGTGTTAACATTTTAAATACTCTTCCTTTACAAATGTAAAATTTATTAGAATATAATTTTTGAAAATGTCGTTTCACGATAAGTGTTATCAAAACCGATAAGGAATTCAGCCAGCTCATGGAATATTACGATTGAAATGAATTTTAATCAACCGAATTTACACCACAGAAACTGAACGCGATGAATCGAATGTTTTCTGAAATAGTTTCTAGAACAATATATATATATCGATGAATTTATAAAAAATAGCTATAAAAACATTTCAAATGTTTCAACTTTACTTTTTTTTATTTAATAATGAGCATAATTGATTAAAATACCCTTGGATATCTATTCTATCTCTCTCGCGATCTCTTAATTTTTTCTCTTGATTTCAAAATAAAGAAATCGATTATTTTAACTTTATATTTCTTTGCGATCTATAAAAGGATCTTGATTAGATAATTTCTTTCAAAAGAAAAATGAATTATAAACCTTGAATAATAATTATCAACTCAAACATTTTATTTTACCGAGAACAGAACTTTCTAAGTTTCTACATACCAAGTGTAGTTTTATTTTTTTATTTTGAAAATTCTTTAGCGAAACGGTTGTAATAAAATATCGTAAAAATGTTTTTACTGAAAACCATTTTAAAGAAAATTTGAAATGTTTTTGGAATATATTTATATTTAGCGACCGCACATCAATGGCCAAAGGACCTAATTTACATAAAATTTCAAGCAATACTAGTGAATTTACGTTTAAATTATTACCATTGAAGATATAAATGCATAAATTGAAACGCGCGTTATTTAAACACCATTGATTTTATTTTCCCTGAATTCATAATCATGAGAAGTATTTGTCGATTTTTACCATTTACCAATACAAGCACAAACGTAAGTATTTTAGATCTTAAAACGATTACGAACTAAAGATATTTTACTTTTGACTTAAACTTTATAGCTTAGTATCCTTCATCTATGCAGGTGTACGTATACACGCGTGTGTCGCGTGTGCGTGTGCGTTTATGATTGTGTTTATGCGTATACGCGTGGGCTTAAGTATGCGAGGAAGGCTTCATTTGAAATTCGCGCCGAAACCACCAACCTATTATCCTTTTCTCGGATCTTCCTCGTCTTTCTTCCTTCATATCGTTCTTGTTCTTTGCGAAAAATCGAAATAACCGCCGACTATTTATGCTAATTCAATAGTGAAATCTCGTAAAGTTGCGTTAATAAGTGACCTTATTATTGGAACAAGAACTTCGATGCAATTTGCATTTTTTTTAAAAACATTTTAAATGATTTTTTGTTCGTTTAATAATATAGTTTTAGCTTTCGTACGGTTCGCAAATTATTCTTTAACTTTTAATTTGTCAAACTCTTCATTTCCTGTTTTTTTCCAAGAATATAAAATTGTAAACATTTTAATTTTTTAAATTTGCCAATCATTTTCTAAAGTCGTGCCTACTAGCAATTATTTTTTATGTTTAAGCCGTTGCCAGTTAATAATCTTCTATACATGTATTTCTATACGAAACGCGCAGCTTTCGTTTATGCTTTCCTGTCGTAAAAGAAACGAAAAAAAAACGAGGGAAAAAAAAACTATAAAATATTATTAAGATGACTGCTAAAATGTTCACCTAATCGACTTTACCGTCTATAGCCCCAAAGGGTTAAAAAATGTCAGACAACGATCCACTCGAAGATTTAGTAACGATTACAAAATCAAAATTCTCAACAAAAGAATAAAAAGACAGAAACACAACGTGCAAATATTTTGATTCGCTCTCAAAAACTCCTCCCACCACTGGTAATCTTTTTCCATTCTCGCCTCGTCTGTCGCTCGGTCCATTCGCTCCTCGAGCAAGGGGGTGAGTCGCGTCGCGAGAGGCTCGGGCTGCATTCTATTAGCTCTAGCCCCTGGCCTCCTCGTCGTTCGAGGCGAAAAAGCAGGTCCTATTTATATCCGGCCGACGCGAAGCAGAAGAGCGTAAAAGCAGCGCCGCCAAATCGACGACTATTCTCGCTGGACGCGCAAAAACGACGAAGGTTTTATGGAAGAAGGGAGACGAGTTCGGCCAAGCTCTGATGTTTACTGTTTACGGCGGAGATAGACAATTTGTTGACGAGAAGCGAAGGTGTTGAACCGATGATGACCCGCTACTACCGGTAATGTAACGGTTGCTCGGATGAAATTTGCTTTTGATTTTCGAAGATGCTGGCTGTTAACGCCGTACTTTAATGCAGGCGTTATTTAAGGTTCTCGTTAAAAAATACATTGAATTTCAACGCAGGAAATTGAGAAGAAAATGAAAATAGCCGTTGAAATATGTTAGTTTACGTATATAAATAATTGGTGGATTCTACGAAACGGAAAACTTGTTGAAAGTGATAATTTAACGTACTCGAGCGGACACGATTAATTTTATTAAATTGTAGAGAGATAAAATATTTCAACGCTTGTTTGATGCATTTAATTGTTTTAACGTAATTAGAAGAGTATAATTTAAAATTCGAACCAACTCGTACGTATAATGAGAAGAAATTAAAGCAAACGAGTAAATTTTCTGAAAATTTAAGTATTTGATTTAACAAGTATTTTTACTTGTAATTACACTGGTGGTTTGTAATTATTTCAGGTACGAGACATACGATAATTTTCCACAATTAAGTAAAATTATGCAGTTTTCTGTTGGAAAAGAGGTAGATGGTATAAGTCAGAAAAACAAATCGAAAAAGGAAAAAAAGGACAGGCAAATGAAGCACGACTGAAGTTAAGGTGAAGCACAGATTCCCAAGAAGAGTTTCAAGCATTTTGGGCCTCTTTACATTTGCTAAATCCTCTTTCACAGTTGCGTTGTTCTGCCGTGTGTTTTTGGGACCTCCAAATTGGTCGTTTGTCTCTTCCATCTTTTATTTCGCACGATAAATTTAAAATTTGCACACGTCGAATAGCATTCGTTTCCAAGCTTTTGTTGACTTTACTTTTTATCTTTTTGTGCTTCAAAATTTCCTTTTTTGGGAGTTTAATTGTTGAAAGAACCTTACAACGACGCTTTCAACCCTAATTTATTGGCTCAAAAATTTCGGTAATGGTAAGCAAGGTACAGAAAACGAATCTTGCGAAATAACAAAAGTTAAGGCAGAATTGTTCTAAACACGTAAATAAATCTTAAATCGTTAGCAGCGCTTTTACTTAAAACCGAGGAAAACATCACGAGAGTAATTTTAATGTTACCATTATATATATTTTTAAACCAACCATTAATTAAATAAGATTTTTTTTAATGAAAGGGAATGAGACTCGAATGATTTAGTGAATCTCTTTATAAATGAACTTCCCAATTAAAATATAATTTTATACTTTTATGCTTGATATAAATATAAAAAATAAAATTTCAATTTTAAAAGGCGGAAAGATTCGTTTCAATGATTCAATAATTATAGTCTGAAAGAAGATAAATTTTTTTTAATATTTCAAAATCGATGATTGCGAATTATATATTTAACATTAAATTATCAATTCTCAATGTATGAATATAAGTAATTATTTTAATTTTATACGTTGAACTATGTTTTGAAATGTATCTACCTGCAAAATAACTGAACTGACCCAAATACAATTTTAATTCGGAGTATAATGATATAAAAAAAACTGCAGTCTAAGCATATACGTCCGATAAAAAAAATGCAAAATACGAATGAACTAGAATTCAGCGTATGCAAAATAATAAGTATGCAAAAAAAAAAAGATCAACGTCGCGTTCAAAACGATCAAATTTGATTCTTGACAAACGATCGCTGAAATTATTTTTCAGAGCAATATGTTTATATCAAACGTAGCGATGAGCCTTCGTACCCATCGATGCACGATAAGACCAACATTTAGAAAGAGAATACCCAAGAATGAAATTTATTCTTAGGCTCGCTTCGATGTACTTTGTAATTAGTTCATTACACTCCATACTCCTACCGATATTATATAGAAAGATGGATTTCTTTTATGTAGCAACTGGTTTTTTTCGAGTTTTCAAGATAAAAGCTAAAGAGAAGTCTTTGGACGGTAAATTATACTCAGTTGTAAGATAATTATGAGCGATCGACTTAATATCTAATTAACGGTTTTTTTTACAAACGCAGCTTCCCACGGTGAAAAATGTTTCCGTTTCGATGTATCCCGATCTTCTTTATAAGCAATATTAATTATTTTAATGACCCAAATGTCGATATCGATGAGCGAAAAATTCATTGGACACAAGAAAACTTGTATCGCGAGTTGTTATAGCAGCGTCCACAGCGTCCACAGCAACAACAACAGCAACAACAACAACAACAACAACAACCTACGAACAATAAATATCGTACCTATAATTCTTAAATCACCCAAGAGTCCTCGGTTCAATCGAGACAAGTCACTTGTCTCGCTTGTTCGCTTGATGTTCGCTCGAAAGGACTTTTCCTTTCCGCGGTAGTGTACAGCATCCGAGCGTCGACGGAACCATTTCTCGGAGCTCCGACACGGGAACGTTCGCAAAGAACACACGTCTGGGAAGAAACAGTTGTTCCGCGAATACTTTTGACTCCGCGACAATGCGTCTCCCTCGCATGTGCGCGCACTCGGAAGAAACAAAGTCTACCGCTTTGGACTCGCTCGTGATCGTAAAAGTGTCCGTCGGCGGTGGCGGCGGCGGCGAGTCATTGAAAGTTAGTAGTAGAAGCGGCGAGTGCCACGCGCAATCAATGATTCGGCGCACGTGAATGAAAAGGAGTGAACCTGTGCCGGTTATACGCTCCGGCTGCACTTGTAATCGCTTCTTCGAGTCTCTCTCTCTCTCTCTTCCCCTCTCTCGGTTGTTCACTTTACTCTTTTTATCCGCGTGTAATCTGTCTCTAAGATCTTTTTGCTGGCCTTTCTCTCTTCTTCCCTCTCTCTTTCTCTCCCTCTCTCTCGCTATACTTCTCTTTTATTTTTATTTTTTCTGAGTAAATTAAATATTATATTTAAAGTTCGGTCGACCATAAATTTTAAATTAGTTGCATTGTTACTTTTTTCTTTCTAGGCTTATCTTAATTAATTTGAGGTTTTTCTCCCTTAGGAGTTGAGTAACGAATCTATGCGTGTAACATACGTAAAAGAATGAGACATTTTGTTATATATTTTTTAAATCCTCCGTTTCAATCTTTATTCCCAAAGTAATATTCTTCCTTTTCGTTCCTTTTCGGGTTCGTAGGATAAATTTTACATAAAAATAATAATGGCTCGCATACAATAATTACTAAACGAAAAACATTTCTATTTATCACGAATGAGTTTCAATTTATCCATTAGCTGTGTTTTAAAAATCGAATATATTTTTTCTTAAGGCTGCGATTATACTAAGAAACACGACAATATCGATATAATTGTTTGCACATTGCTAATCTTAGAGTCAATTATATAACTAGTAAGGCTACACGAATTACTATTTACTCCGCCATTTAGAAAATCATCTCTGTTTTAATTGGCATCTCGAATGGCATAGTCAGGAAATTTAGAATTTAAAAAAAATAAGTCTTACGTAAGACACGTGAAATTATCATAGATGTTGGGTCGTTATTAAACCATTTCTCGGATAATTTACTCGTTTATTCCAGAGTTTGTTAATTTTTACAATATTTATTTGATCGATACGGTAATTAACACGTCAAATCTCAAGTTTCACGATATCAATATAGGTTAAGAAACAGTCGCTTACTCAAACGAAAATAATAAAAGTAACGATTATCATAGTTGTATTCATTATTATATCGGTCAAATCTGTAGCATTACGTTCCAGTTCGTGAACACTTTGTCCTAAATTTTCAAATGACTTGCTGTTTCATGTATATACTTGTATACAGGCAAAGTCGCGAAGGTATAATACAACGTTAGACGCAAGTTTTTACATCAAAATCCGAAACTACAAATAAAAGTTAGTCACATTTTTCTGAATAAAGTTTTCCATCGATTTCGGCAAAAAACGAGAACAATCTTAATTCACCTTTTCACTCGATATTCATAAAAAACTAAAGATCGACACGAAAATTAAACGCGCGGTCGTTAAGAATAAAAACTTGAATCCGTTTACCAAACATCCAAAATGCATCAACGGTTTCTCCAACACCTTTCGGGCGAGCATAAGATAACCGTCGAAATAAAAAATACGATAAAAGATTATCCGACTCCGAAAATGCACCGACGCGCAATTCGAAAAGAACGGTAGAACTCGTTAATCGTTGGAGCGTTAAGCGAAATCCAAGGCCGCAAACACTCGCTCCCAGGAATCAACGACTCGCATCTCAGCACCTCGTCTCGAGCCCAAAGAACCTCGTATCGCATTCGCGTTCGACACCCGCAGCCACGGAGCGCGAGTATCGGCATCTGTCTCTATTTGTAGGTATCCGCGGGCTCCTGGAGCTCCTAATCGCGCGCCTGCATCTCCGTGTCTTTAACGCGCGATAACAGATCGAGCTCGAGCCTTCGATGCGTATCGCGCAAACCGCGAACTGCAATGGCGCGTGTAGCGAATCGCGCGATGTTTCGCTCTAATGGGGTCCTAATGATTTCCTCAATTATGCATCGTGAATCCCGCGGAGGTATATATCGGAGATTTTTACTGGACGTCGAGAGAGGCTGTACTTTTGTGCATTGTTTCGAGGAGCCTCGTTAGTAACTGGGCCAACCATCGGTGCACTCGGTTTTTCGATGAATCCGAGTACCGAGTTAATAGACCATAAGGCTGAACAGTTTTTCTCGGATTCTCGGTACAGGCGATTCTTCTACGATACGCGTACCTACGATAAACGGTCGTGTACACTCAGCCGGGGATACGTTTGAATGGACCAAGGAAAAATTCTTGGTTGTACATCGTTATAGATGGTAATACGAGCTTGTACGTAATTATAATACATAGCCGTGTATAGGTACGTACAGTTATGCAAAGGTGAGATCTATGTGTACGGAGCGGACATACTACATAGTTATTCTAGTTTCAACATCCATTACTCTCACCGTTCAAACTGGTTATTATTAAATACAGATATTTTAACTCGTGCCATTTGCACCTAATAGTGTCATCCTACTCGCCATTATCGCGTTAACGCGATGTCGAGTCTCGTTTTTTCTCGCTAAACTTCATAAATATCAACCGCTCCATGGATCAATGCGCGCGCGCACACGCGAGTAGCTACTTTAATTTTTTAGAGATCGAAGCTAACGACGGCTCTTTACCGACTCTATAACGACGGATCGTTAACGCGAATCTGCGGCGATTCGATGCGTCGCTGATATTTAGGCTGTGCGAGGTAACGACGCAATCGTAATCACGGAGTGCCTCGTTGAAATAACGCGGTATTGATTTCCTAGATTATACGCCGGGTTTAATAAGACCGAGTGTGGACCGCGCGGAGAAACTCGTTAAATTATGCAAATATACGAACCGGATAGCATTCTAGTTTTGTTTAGGCAGGTTCGAGCTAAATCGGACAAATGTTGACATTTTTAATTGAAATTCTCTTTCATAATACGACCGTGCAAATAAAAAATCTTTATTTCCTTCGAGGAAAATTATTTATGAACGCGTGCATTCGTACGTAATAATATTTAATTAAATAGAAATCAAACAATAAAGTGGAAAAATCGATACTGCGAACAGAAGCGAATAAAGCTCGATAGAATTTTCTTACGATCGAAAGAATTGAAATTTCTCAATCGACGTTAAATTTTAAAGACAGGTAACGATCTAAATTCTGTTAATTATTACGCGGGTACGCGCAGGTAGAATTAAAAATCGTTACCAGACCTTTCTCCTCGTATCCGTCATCTAAAATCTGATCGCCGATCGGAAGGCGATTCTCGTAATTAGTTATTAAATAAATATTCCAACTCGAGTCCACGACTGGTTAAGAGTACTTTCGAAATACGATTGTTACGATAAAAATTGCGCAACGTTGAATTTCCAGCGATCGCTTTATAAAAGTATATTTAAAAAGCTGAAAACGCTCGCCTCTTCGACAAAGATAGTCCAGGCTTGCGATCCCTGGCTTTGTCGTAATAATGGAAGAACCACCGGACTCGAAACGTCCAACCCCTTTTCGTTTTAATTGGAGTAAGAGTCCGACCGTTGGCTCGGCAGTCACCCCGAGGATCCAAGAGAGAACGCCGAACGGAAAAAAGCGGTCGTGATTTACTCAAGTGTGTCAAAAGTCGGTATAACCGCGTCCCTCTTGGCGCCTGCACGGACGCGAATCGTGAGCTCTCGCGCTTTTTAATCAGATATGCCCAGGTGAACACGTGAACTCCGGAGGAACGGCGGGGAGTTGGTTTGCGATGGGCCCTAAAGAGCCAATGGTACTAGAGAGAGAGAGAGAGAGAGAGAGAGAGAGAGAGAGTAGCCTCGACGCAAAGTGCGCCCGTTAGATCTACATTCTATTTATTTTTCCCTCGCGCTAATGAATAGACTTGGGCTCAGGCGCATGCGCAACAGGATCCGTTTTTCCTCTCGCGGGCTACTGCTTCTACCGTTTCTGCTTAGGAATCAACGGATCCCTTTGTATTGTACGCGGGTCTACTCTCGATATACTTTATTACCGGCACTCCTCTGCCTCTTTCGTTCTTTCTCTTTCTACCGGTTTATTTTTGTTCCTCCCGCTGTGCCTCGTTCTGCTATCATCGAGTCATCGCCTCTCTTTCTCTCTGTTTGGTTTCCTCTCTTTCCCGCATGATTCTTTGTTTTATTCTATATAGCTGTAATCACTTTTCTCTCCGTCCGCAGTGATCCCTCGTTTCTACGAGTTTGATTATTTATTAAATTTCCTTATATACACATCTTGGTGAGATACGTTTAGAAGCGCTTCTCCATTTTGCGTTGTGGAGCGTTCGATTTTTTTTTCCTCATTGTATCGATATACGTCCGCATCGTGCGGTGTTTCTTCAATTTTGTAAATGTAAATAACAGTAGCCATCGATAAATTCGCTTCCATAGTGGTTTATGATTTAAAACTATACGTTTGATACGATGACCTTCTTAAACGATTTTTTACATCTTTTCTCATCGTTTAAATTTGAAATTTTTTTTACCTTTATTCACGCGAATCGAAACGTACGTATGGTTTTTAATAGTAAAACTTTGATTTAACCGCTTTTAGATAAAATGAATCGTATGTTTTAAAAACTTATTTTAAAGTGTATTTATTTAAAGAAATAAATTATTTATTAAAAAATATTAGTTTGTTTTTTAAAGTAATTTATGTTAGCGAAAACATCGTAAAATGCGGTGATTCATTTGCTCTATTTAACTTAAAGTATTTTCATAGCTATTCAACGAATAAATTGGAATGCTTAGTTATAAATTTCTTTATAACTAAGTTATAAAACAAAAAATTAGTTCCGCAATTTTTTACGTATTGAATATATTCTAGATTTTATTGTTATACAACTCTTTGATAAATGCATAAACTACTTTTTTAATCTCCTTTTCGGTCTTTATACAATCATTAAAATTATATGATAATAAATCTTCATTTGTATTCAAATTCAATTATAAAATAATCGATTTAATATATTTTAAACTTTATCTACATATTTTACACTTAAAGAGCGAAGCAATTCTATATCGTAAACAATCAAAAAGATTTATTACTATTCCCTAACTCTAATTCTAAATAAACTTGACATAAGAATTATGCTCGTTGAACAAATTATCTTCAACTCCATTCGATACCTTATTTCAATTAAACTAAAAAAAAAATAATTGAAAAAAAGTACATTAAAACGATCTCGCTAAAGTAGTGCAGGAAAATGCCTACCTGGATTCATCCATTTCTCAACCGTATAATTACTCATCTCTCCTTCTCTCTCTTTTCCTCTCCGAGTTTTTTTTACCCTTTTCGGTATTTTATATCTCGAGCTAGCAAAGACTTCAACTGCTGCTGTTACCCTCGATCTACTGGTATCGTACGTACCTCGACTCGACGATTTAATGAAAAACAAAGACGAAAAGAAAGAAGAAGCGCAATAGGCCAGTATTACTGTTATTACTCTGCGTCCTTCGGTGTTTCGCAGTTCAAATACATTTATTCGAGCACACGTACGCTAAGTATAAAAGTACGTATTACACATGCGTTTACAACCGTATCTAAATATAAAACCATTTTCTTTGAAATACCATTGTTATCACATTGTACAAAGTATATTTTCGCCAGCTAAACTTTATTATACTATTTTTAAGGCTTAATTTGTGCGTCCTATCTTGATATAAAATAAATTGCTATTCAAGATTCATAAGCGCTAACGTAAGCTTTACCGGTAACATTTTTATACGATCCACGTATCGCGTTTTTTAATTTTCATAGGTAAACACGGAGTTTTAGCTTCGCTTGGTTCGATTATACTTTGAATTTTATTCGAATGCATCGAAGAAAATAGAAAATGACGAATCGATGAAAATGTAAAAGCGGAGAAAAATATTATATTATCAGGAAGAAACGTTTACATTGTAGATATAATTTCGCAAGGTAATAGTTTAAACGAATTTGCAGTATCGTAAATTGCTGCAAGATATTCGTTTTATTTTAGAGACAGTTTTTTCGATAATGACACGAGAATGACGCGATGAACAGTTTTCCACAGGGCTCCAACCGTTCATCGATATTATTGCCTTATTATTCTCGGCGCGTAAATATACACCTATAATAAGAGGTGATTAAGCGATCGTTCGTAAGCTCTCAACCTTTCCTTCTTGTTTTCGATGTGCTACTCGGCGTTTGTCAGTAGACAGACGCATTTTAAGTATATGCGTGCATCATTCACTTGCGTTGTATACACACTCGATGCCTCTGGTTGATAGAATAATTAGTTCTCCGTATACATGAAAGCACGAAAGTCTGCACAATGTACAGAGTTGACGAATTCAATTTCCGAACTATTTGTGTACATAATAATTATGCACATGTAGGTGGTGATGCATACGTGTATATTATCTGACAAGGTGTAACGAGGGTTGACGTCGCTAAAGTTATGCTTTATGCAACTTAGGTTTGAAATAGACTTTTCACGATTGTATCAACTTCAAATTTTTTCCTTACATTCGCATAAATTTAGATCAAAATTCAAAGGAAAGGCAAAATTCTTTTAGCGTAATCTTCGTGAGTTTGGTAAAAAGAAGTATCTTAAACTTTTGTTCGGTGAATATTTGTAAAGTATCGATAAAATTCTTGAAATTTTTTAAAAATTTAAATCAACGTTTATCGAATTTTTTCTTGCATTCGTAAAATTTAAAATATTACGTTTTAATTTTGTAACCATGTTAAAGCATTAATTATAATAGCTTCGAATGTTTATACTCGTTTAACATTCCGAGTATGAATCACAGCAATAATATTTATAAGCACGCGATATAAATTGTGTGTTTTAACATAAATATTTTTTAAAGTTTTAACTAATTTTATCGACTATCGTAAATTAAACTAATTATTAATTATAAAACGCATTAGTTTCAAAATTAATTACAAAACAACTCAATTAAACTCTATCGCTTCTTTAAATCAATGTTCGAATCGCCACGAATGAAACTTTCTTTTTTTTTTTATCAAGAGAGCGAAAGCAAGTATAAATCTCAACCAAGTAAAAAAAAAACGATGCGATTCGTCAGCAATAAGTAGCGAGTCTTATCGGTATCATATATTTAATTATGTCTAATAGTCGGTAACACGTGCAGAACTCGTAGATTCACCTGTAAACTCGTAAAATTCGTCAACGCAATGCCAACATGTTTAAAGTCAATCATCGTGTTTATGCAAATTAGTTTCGACGAAATATCCAAACTGAGAAATCATTCGTGCACGTTTCGTATGTTTCGTTGATTTTGAGAGAAGGAAAGTAAAAAAAACGCCAAGTAAATAACATAATAAAAGGCAAAACGAGCATATGTGCGTATTTATTTCTTGTTTGCCTCGCAGCCGCGCTCCGAGGATTCGAATCAGCGAAAACGCCAGCACATTATTATCTCCCGGAAGCGGCAAAAGATTGATGTCGCGTTTACAGCAACTGAAAAGAAGAAGCGGCGCGGGAACGAAATGCATGCTAATGATTGCCCCTGCGTCTTATATTATATGCGAGAGATTCGGAGAATTGTAACGATATACGAGTTATAAGGTTGTGTTTGAAGAAGGGTCAAGTGTAATCACACGATCACTTGGATTAGGCTCGCGCAGCTTATGATACGCGGACAACAGACTAACGAAATCTGTGTATCGGCGGTTTTTATGTCGGCTCGTATGACGTAAAATTCAAAGCCACTCGGATATTGAGTAAAGCGATATTTAGCTGTCAAGATCAGCCTTAGATAATTTTAAAAAAAATGTGAAACGTTGTATTGGTATCGAAGAAATTAACTAATATCATTAATGGATTTTCTTGACTACAACCTAACGATACTTATCGCTAAATAATAAATATAATTGTTCTCTATCGATTTATAAATTTAAATCAATCATTTAAGTTTATTTTATCATAAAATTATATTAAATGGAATAATTGAGTAATATCTATTAAATTGCAAATAAAATATTAGATATTTTAGGCTTAAAAATTTAGCGTTATAAATTGTTTTAAAACATTTAATAAATGAATAAGATAATACTTTCATATATACGAGATATTTTCAAAAAGTAAGTTCATTGCTTCTTTTGAACAAAATGCATATACATTTAGAAGTAAATAAATTGTAATTTATATTATCATATTGAATAATCCAGATTAGACGTTAAAAATAACTTTTGAATGTGAATTACTTTATTTTTAGAGCTCCAAAAACAAAATATTAATAACCGTACATCCAAAATAAGACTTATATTATATATGTATGAATTAATTATTTTTTCGTCTGCAATAAAAGATAATTATATTCAAATTCTGAGAAAATGTCTTAGTTACAACGAGGATGAACGAATTATTTTTTTATTATGGTCGGTAAAATCCTTAGTTTCCCGATAAATTATAATGTTAATTATGTATGCACAGTTAGTCGGTAAATCTAAAGTTACCTCAAGTTTTAAAATTATCTTTTAGATCTTTGTGAATCTTATTAAGGACATTGATATTCGCACAGAATCTGTGACGAAGAACTGCTAGAATTTAGGCGACTGAATTTTTAGCATATAAACAGTTCAGTTATATTATAAATTTCACGTATCTGATGATATTTTAACGATAAAACAGCTTTTCTATAGAAAAAGATGTATTAACAAAAGGTATTTTTTGAAGTAACAAATTTTCAATTTTCACGGTAACTGTTATGATATCAGGGATAATTATAGTTCAGTTATCTCGTGTTTGATACTACAAGGTAAAAACTTTTAGATATTATTAAATCCATTTTTAATTAAGTACTTTGATTAAGGTTTACAAAACCGGATAAGGTTGATTTTTTTTTGATTTATTAACTTTCTAAACTCTAAAAATTTTGCACAATCTTAAAGGAAACAATGAAGGTTACCTTTCGAACTCGATTAAAAACTATGTTTAATGCACTATGAATTATATAATGTTAGAATAAAAAAGTAATTAACTATAAATATACAATCATAATTAATCTTAACAATTGCTAGTAAACTTGATTCTGAAGAAAAAACAAATTACTAACTCATAAAGAAATTTTGAATCACCCGCTGAATTAACCCGCGTTATTTCGTAATTCGTCTCTGTGGTTTTTGTAAAACGTATTTACATCGTAAAATTGGAGGGGATCGCCTCGTTTTTAATACATTTAGATTTAGAAATTGAATATATAATCATGCACGGAATATTTACCCGTAAAAGCTGTTCGGTTATTCCTGTAATATTCTTTATTTAAAATATTTTTCTTGCACAATAATTCAAATTACTTCGTTTCATTTTCAGTTTACGAATGCATTCGTGTACTTTACTTTGTTGGGAGTTTGTGGATATGCATCGTTATATTTTTATTTTTTACTTTTAACTTATATAATTTATCGGCAGAACGTTAAGCAATTATTTCCTTCTCCGAAGCAATGACTTTTATGAACATATAGTTTGACCGTATGCTTAATGTTGTGAAGAAAACGTGTATATTGAATTAACAAGTAAAAACTTTGCAGTTATAGAAAACAAATAAAAAATGTATCACCTTTTTTAGAAGGTCAATTAACGTTTAAAATGTTGTGGTTTCCTTATACTCCTCGCGAGCAATAAATTTTTACGATTAAAAATAGTATTTGCTTTAAATGTTAATTAGGAAAACCAAATATAGCGACATTTTTAATAAAAATTTTATAAAAATTAATCATCGCGTAAATAAAAATATTTGTATATACAATTTAGAAAGTTAAGATCATAATTTATTCCAGATTATTAACGAGAAGTCGTTAGACAAATAAAAATAAAATTTATAAAACAGAATTAATATCAACGACGATTGAATAATTGCGATTAGATAATAATGATTAGGGTATTTAAAATATGATTTCAATATTATTTCGACTCGATTTATTTTATTCTTTAATCATTAATTATGTCTAGAACTTATACGCAAAATTACATTGATTAAATAAGTAAACTAAGTAATTTATACTTGAAGTTTGCGATATTATTAATATATGAAAGCGAAAAAAAAATTTTAAACAAAACCCACGGGATACGAAAGTAATAAATGTATAATGCATTTCTTGTAAAAAAGGGACACGATAATGAAATATAAGTTCTTTTTTTTTAATATTGATAAATGGTTTATGTAGTAATCATGATTTCAACACGTTTGCGTAAAAAACCTGGATGAAATGCGAAAAATAACTTTACAGACTCGGTAAACTTTTTTAATCTTAGTAATAAGATAAAACCGAACAACGTGGCCTATAACTACTTTCAGGAATACTCAGTTTTTCACAAGATAGGAGTAAACAAATGCTCGTTTGTAAAATACCACGAAAGCTGCAATTCGAAAAAGGAAGACAAAAGGTTCTATGTGCATACGCGGAGGGCGAGTGCATAAAAGACATATTCAAATTATACATATATCGCGCGTAATTATTCCGAGTCCCCGAGAAAACGGCAGCCGCAATTTCCAATATCCCTGTAGTCTACGGTATAGAGACGCATAAAGTTTTATATCTCCGCGATACATTTTGCCGCGATGACGAAATATAATAAATAAAGGAATTCCCCGGTAATAACATTCATTAGATAAATGACAAGAGGAGATCTCAAGGAGTAAGTCGAGGTAGGAGAAAGAGGGAAAGAGATACGATTCGCGCAAACTTACGTACGTGTACAGAGAGTCGGCTGCTTAAAATTCAACTGAACATTAAGGCAAAGAGCTCATGCTCTCGTTGGCTTCGTGCACGTAATAACACGGCGACTTGAATTGCAAAAATTGTAGACCTCCCGTCGTTTATTTTTCATTGTTTGCTCCTTTCCGACCCTCGGCCTTCTTTCCTTTTTCGCGTCCTCGT
Source organism: Dolichoris vasculosae (assembly GCA_018907195.1). NCBI lineage: Eukaryota > Metazoa > Arthropoda > Insecta > Hymenoptera > Agaonidae > Dolichoris > Dolichoris vasculosae. The sequence goes on from JACCHY010000020.1 coordinate 398,842, forward strand.
CTCTTTCCGCGTGCATTTCGAGAAAGCGACGTGTGTAAGCGACGTGTGTAAGCGACGTGTGTAAGCGGACACGGCGATCATAAACGGCGTGTTTTAGGCTTTCGCGAGCGCGAGATTTCAATATTGAAAACCAATGGTCTTTAAATCATTCGGGCTGGGCTTACGGTCCAATGAAATCGTGTCTGTTGGCACTGGTTTTCACAAAACGGTTAGTCATCTTTACACTCTCGTATTCTTAGCGAGATTGAATTGCGAGTCTACCTGTTGAATTATTATTTACTTTGCCGGAGTCGCTTAAGGACATCTGTGTGTAGATTTCTCGCAGCTGACCAGAATTTCTCGACCGTATGTATTTTTTATCATTGTACGTGGATAGATGTACATAAATTTGAAAATTAACTTTCGTACTCGCTGGTGGAGTCAAAATTTTGATGATATAATCAAGTTAAATTATGATAGCGTTTTTAAATTTATTCATATAGATTTAGATAATATAATCGAATTAAATTATGAAAGTACTTTGAAATTCATTAATATCGATAAAAACACGTTTCCTTCTGTGTTAAAAAAAAAGTAGTTTTGATACTTTATATTAAGCATAATTTATTGTCCGAGATGACAAATCATCTGATAATTTTTTATGTGTATTTAATACTTGAATTTCTTAAAATGTTTTAATTATGAAAAATATGAGATTCTCGAGAATTTACATAATTATAAGGAATAACTTCTTATTTGATTGATTCATGGCTTACAAATTATTATGTATCAAATGTAGTCATTATAAAAAAATAAAAATTTTTATTGAATAAACAACATAATTAATAAGTATCTTTTTCCTTAACGCTGATCACGATTCAATTTACATTAAATATTATGTAAGAATATTTATAAAAAAATATTTAATTTTATAGTTGAAAATTTTTCTAAAAACTATTTCAACGGAATCTTGAATTTAATAAGACAAGTCTATCGTATGTATATATATATATAAAATAATTTGCATGGTTATAAAAACCATGCTGTAGAAAATGATTTTAAAAAGTATTGTAAGATGTTATCACAGGAACCCAAGTGTATCTAATTAATAACGAATTCGATTAAAATTTTAATTTTTATGATAATGTTTTATAGAAAGTTTTTCTTTCATGCAGAAAAAAAAAATTAAAAAAATCGATCCATCTTTTCCGAGAGACTTATTTTCTAATTACAAGAAATCCCCTCTTGATTATACAAACATTTTGCAATAATAAAGCGTAAACGACCTACTTAAATTATGCACAAGAAATTATTGGAGTAAGAACAATCGATGCATTAATGTTAACATTTCTCCCTAACAGTAACAACAACAACAACAGCAACAACAACAATAAAAATAAAGGAAAAATGCAATAAGTAAATAACTTTTGCAAAGAAAACAACCTCTGTTTTTATACACAACATCATCAAAACTACGATATTCAATTTCGTCATTCTAATACCATATATCACTAGCTTTGATTGCCGTCGATAGATACATTATAAAACGGACAACGTGGTATACGCACATTGCACTACGTAACACAGGTATATCTATATATATTTATATGCACTTTCACTATGCACACACGCGGCATCGAAATCTCTTTAATCATCAATCAAAGGCACACGGGTTTAGATCTACTTCGCTAACACAGCTACAAGTTTCCGGGGGAAACATGAATGAAAAAGGAATGCATTTTTCCGTTGATTTCAAATGTGATTTTATTTATCCGAGATAAGTTTAGTGTCAACGATTTTTGTTCAATAACTACGATACTGAATCAAAATATAATTGTTTATAGATATTCGTTTTTTTTTTAATAATTAACAAAAATTGATTCAAGGAATTATTCGATTTAATTATTACGTTAATTTCAATAAATTATGACCATTAAAATAAAAAATTTATAAACAAATATTAAGTTTATCGATCTAAATCTAGTATTATTAATAATTAATTTAATTAGTTTTTATTTCTAAAATTATGCATAAATTAAGAGTAAGCAATAAGTTTGTAACGATCGAAAAAGTTATTCAATATCTTGAAATAATAATGTCTTTGCGAATTAATTATTCAACTTTATAGCCTTCCTGATTTTTCTTCGCTGATACAGATTATAAATCGTATACGAATGCAGTAGCACCTTTAGAAAAATGATAATGATTTATATTCGCCATATCCTAATGGTACACCCAATTAGGCGAATTCATTCTCCTACCATTGATATTATGGATACGTAGACCGAAATCTAGTTTTAAAATTGAAAAAATATTTAATTTATGATACGATATCGAAAGCGAACTAAAAAGCACAAAAATTTATTATATCTACAATGGTTTACTGTATATTATTACATAAATACCGACGGTTCATAAATACACGGCCGATGCTTATAATAAAAGTAAACCGGGTTAATTAGATTTTGCTGATTGTATTATAAAATTGAAATTAATTTTTAGATTTTCATAGATTTTACATGGTTCGAAAAAGCATAGGCCCTCGAGTTTATTCACTTTGAGAGTTATGGAAAGGGAGATAAAAAAGTACTTAATAAATGGAATTTCGTAAATGACAAGTTAAAACATTACGAAAGTTTTGTATCTTTTACAGACCTAAATACATATAAATTTTTATATAGCGTTAACCTTGAAGTTAAAAGTATCACAATTTATGAAATTTTAACTTTCTGCAAAAATTTATTTCGAATTTTATAACTGTCTATAAGCACGCGATTATACCGTCTCTAATATTATTCAAACACCGGGCATATGTATATAAAGAGATTAAAACAGAAACGTTACAAATTCAAAATTTGTATGTAAATTTGGATTTATTAAATTTATCGAGTCGATAAAAACTATAAAAACTCCGACTTCGTAACTTTCATACTATTTTTCCCGATCTATTCGCCGCGAAAAGAGAGAAGGGAACTCGCTTTGTCTCTACATTGTAAAAATCGCATTTTATCTCAATGCGAGAGTATAAAAAATGATAATTAGCGGAGGATGGCGAATACAGCAAATCGTACGCACGAGGTTCCGACGTTTTCCTCGCCCCTCCACTCCTGGTTTTTGCCACTGCTCCGGTCGTTCGTCAGTGAAAAATCCTCGGCAGAGAAGTATTTTATGCGAAATTATGATAGACTGCGGAGAGGTTGTTCGGTGCTCGACAAAGAGCGGAGTAGCGAGGCAACCGAGGGGAGGGAGAGAAAGACCTCAACCTTGTTTTTGCGGCTATGAAAGACAGAAACGCGCGCTCGTTTTATACACGAGTGTCGGCAGGTACGTGTAGATGAAATTTTTGCGGGAATGGGTAGAAAATTGTGTAGCGGTCGGTAGGGTAATGCGACTTTGAAGGAATACCAGTCGAACTCAATTACTGGTAGGGATATGGGAGGCTTGTTGGGAATTTTTATGCGTTGAGTTGTCTGCAGATGCGGGGATGAATTTGTTCGGCTATTTTCGTTTCATCGGATTACAAATTTGTCATCGTAAAGGCTTTTTATTCTTTCTTCCATTCGAGGTACTTTATTATTTTCGCTAAAGAGTTTCGCGATAAAATTTAATATTTATATCGGTTATTTTATAAAAATTCATGGCTTATCAAGATTTCATAGCTAATATTACTAACGAGAATTTATTTTATTCACTGTCGATAATACATTAATTTCTTTTGTATTTTATACTATAATTAATGTATATAAATTTCACGGTAGATCCAGTTCTGCAGCAACTGCATATTTCGTATAATCGACTGTGACACATTAAATTTAAATACATATTTAAACGAATGTTCTTGAAATATTTTAAAGATTATCGTGTTTTCTTTGTGTAACGATAAATAAAATCATTTCATGCAAATTATTTTTATAGGGCTTGGTTACTTATTACTACAAAAATATGACCTATTTAGTATATAACATTATAAAAAATGTAATAAATGTTTAAAATATCGTAAATATTAACGAAATTAAGCATAATAAGGATATTTTAAAATCATAAAAATTAAAATTTAATACTTGAAAATATAATTACCAGCGTATATTTTAATTTTTAAATATAATACTTAATAATATAGAAAATGTTCTCATTTTAGTCAGTTTATGAGAATACAATATTAAAGGCATACAAATAATGCATACAAAATTATAAAACATCTTGTCTTAATTACCGATTAATTAACTCATTAAATATTTTATAGTTTTAATTATTTTATAAAAAAATTATCCTTATAATACATAGTTAGCAACTGTAGATTCGTTTGGACTATTTTTAGAAACTTTAATACGGAGTTCAAAAGTTAAATTGTCTTTAATGGCGTTACTCGATCGAACTGTGTTTTTTCGAAAGTTCTATAACATTTATTTTACTTTGCGAAAATTCACAGAATGATTACTCTGAAAGCATTTGTAAACGCATTAAACGTCGGTTTGCGTTTCATTTTAAATTTTTTATCTTCGGCACGACGATACACGAAAGCTACAAATTTTATAAAACCACGAAATTACTTTCTCAATTTAAGAATACTTTTAAATTTACTGTACACGCAAAAACATTGCAATTACAATACGTAAGTTTGTATTTATGAAAAATAGTGCTACGATAATTAAATATATAGAAAGCACCCGTTATTATTTCCGAATCGTTGCATAGTTATATAAAAACTGTATTTAATACAAACCGAATGTATTTCTCGGTTTTGTACGTAAATTATATTCCGTTACGAAAAAATATCGGTCGACCAAAATATAATTTTTGTTTGTAAAAGAAAATAAATTGTAAAATTTAGATATTGATTTAACGTACTTCGCGAGCTTAAGTATATTTTTTAATAGTTTTTTTACGCTCCGAATCGAAAATATATGACTGTAGGTCATTGACGCGTCTTATTTGTTATTTTTGAATCGTTGTTTTTCATCACGGATTCTTAAATAAATGTTACAATAATACACACTTTCGAATTGGCAATATCATAACATTGAACAAAAGTGAATAGAATCAAATTACAATCGCGCATCAAGTGTATATTTCAAGATCTATCGAATTACTCCTTAAACGAAAAGTTCGACACGCTTACAAACGCTGGCCGAGCCAATCATTTCGAATAAATTTTGTAAAAGACAAGTCACTCGGGCCGCGTCCGGTACCAAAAATCCTCCCAACGAATTTACCTTCCTCGCCCTCCGTCCTTGCACTCACCATAGATCAAATCTGCATCGCCGTAATCCGGCCCGAAAAAAACCAGAGAACACCAACTCGCGAAGAATACAACAAGAAACAAAAAGTAAAAATAATGAACAAAGTAACCGGTACAACTTAAACACAGCAACATAGACACTATCGAGTTCACACTCCTGCTTCCGCAACAGAGGCAAAGTCACGCCTCATGCTTCTCGCAACGGACGACGACGACGACGATGACGACGACGACGACGACGACGACGACGAAGACGACGGCGACGACGAAAAAAGCGACCAAAGTGTACGAGAATCCCGGAGGAAGCGCAACGAAGAAGAAAAAAAAAGAACGAAAACCGCTGAGTCGCGAGAGCCGTCACATTTTGATGCACCGGGGCACTGTATACGAATAGTGACAGGATATAGTGACAGAGGAGCGCGCGAGCGTACTTTTTCCGTCTCACGCGCTCAGCATCGCGGGCCGTGAATGAATGAGGCTCTCGGAGTCTTGGTCCCGGCTGATCGGCCGGTTCTCCACTTCTCGCCGCCGCGGAGCGGAACGTCCGTGGGAATCGCCGTCGCCGCGGCCAATCGCGCACCAGGTGGAATACGAACGTGGCCAATCGGAGTCGGGGAGTCGTCTCGCCGGTTTCGAATACTTGCCGCGCCGCGTTTTTCACAAATTGAGTTCTCGGCGTTGAGCGGATCGATGATTTTTGGTTTATCGAGGGAAGGTTGCGAATCTTGGAACTTTGTAGGCTTGACGGGAAGTCGAGAGTTCGGCGAGATAGTTTTAGTGGGATATGGCGAGTAATTTTGATAAGCGTTATCCGGTTGAATCTTGCGGTACGACCGAGCGCGTAGGAAAATAACTTTTTTGCCTTGGTTTTAGCATTACTCGGGTGATTTTTTTGTTGCAAAGTACGAGCCTCCGGCTATCGATTAAATCTCGTGAAAATGCACTTTCTATTTAACGTTATAAATGTTAATACTAACAAAATTTTTTCTTTAAATATTCGTAAAAAGGCTTTTATGGTACTCTCGTACCTTTTTTTATTCCTCCGTTATTTATCGAAAAACATCTTTCGGAGATGAAAAAATTCAATTTTTCAATTAACGAACAACAAAGTTGCTTGAAAAATGTAGTGTTACTTTCGAGTAGATTTTATAAAACAATACAATAGATTTAAATTACCATAGAAAACCTTTTCAGAGACTACAATTAATTTTTAATTAAAATAATGCTCGTTTCCTTGAAAAAGAATCTTTTTGTTCCGAGTTGAAGTTCTCGAAAAGTAGATTTGATAAGATGCCATTTGAAACAATAGTATTCTGTTGCCGTAAAAGCACTTAATTCCGAAGGCACCGATTTATATGCGAATTTAATATATAATTGCTAAAGCTAAAATTACTTTATGAATTATGTAAGCGTAGTAAACTAGATAAAATTCATTGAATTTTTTTTTTATAACAGTTGGTTTAACTTTAAATTAAACTCAATATTTTCTAATATTATTCTAAATTTTTAATGAAATATAATTTTTTTGTAATATTTCGATAAATTCTGTTTTTTTTTTTTTGATAAAACGTGGAATTTACTATAAAGTAATATAAATCAAACTAACTGTAAGTAAATAAAATTTAATTTATTTATAAGAATGTTTACTATTTTAGTTACGTTTAAAAACGAATGTATTTTTGATCTATTGCGTGATTAATAAAAATTATACAAACGTTTTAAACCTAAACATAATTAAATTAAAATACAGGCGATATTTAATTCAAGATTTGTTATATACTAAACGGTTTATTTAAATTTTGCACGATCTAAAATAATACGTATCGAATAGCAATAATACTTTTTATTTCAAGTTTACATGTTTTCCTTTCATTTATAATTTTATATCTGCAATAAAATGTTTAACTTACATTTTTTACTTTTTTGGTAGTAAAACTTGATTTGTCACGTATAAAAGAATATAAAATTATGGTATACCTGTTTTCTTGAAATCGACAATCGATAAATTTTTATTCTTTATTTAAAACTATTACAATATTCCTCTTCAACGCATCTAATTTTAAAATTGAATTTTATACAATACCTTATAATTAAATAAATAACAACTTGTCAATTAAAAATCAACAACTATTTTATTCAATTTTATATATACATAAATAAATATTTTATTTATAGCATTTTATTTTATTTTAATTTAACTTTATGTAGTTTAATTTTTTATCTGTAACTCTCATTAAGAAATATTTTCTTTCAAATACAAGTTATAATATTAGCAGTATATTATGTTTTACATTTTTTCACGAGCAAACTACTTATTTGCATAAAATAAAAACAAGGAGATTAAACAACGACCTAAAATTAATAATTTCTCTCAACATTCCTAAAGAAGCTAATCATACGATACATAGATAAACACGCTTCTATGAATTTTTAGCTTTCACTTATGCCACTTTGCTTTCGCGAACAAAATGAAAAAAATCTATATAGAACATAGATGTTATCGTTAAATTATGAATTCGACGTTTTCTCTCTTTTTTAATAGAATTTTTTAATTTATTATGTGTAATATTCTTTATTATCTACGTATACATATGTATTCACACATAAGTATCATATTTTTAAATACGTTAAAATAAAAATAAAAGTCTTATCTAATAAATGAAATATTAAAAGTAATATAAGTTTTGTTTTTTAAACAATGAATTTTGTCATTTATAATAATAACGTTACAACTCTTTATATTTTACATTTATAATTTAAAATATCTTTTCATCACTTTTATTGTAATCGTATGCATAAAAATATGATAAGTATATACAAACACGATTAATTATAATATTAAGAACTTTATTATAAAGAAAATAATCCGAACTCTGCAAAAATATATTCAATAATTATAGCAATGCTCACATTAAATTTTAATCAAATAAACATATATAAAGTTGTAAACAGCTAAGCGCTTAGGAATTTATGCGCCCGCATTATATAAATTATAATTTATGTAATATCGTAAGCTTAGCGTTTTACGGTTAGTAAAAACTAAAAAATTCATATAATAATTATGTAATTATCAGAATAATCTTTGTAGAAAATTATACGTAATTTTTTAATACAAATGTCAATTTTAAGCTCGAGGGTATGCAAAATATCATCAAGTTGTATTTAATTCTAATTCCAGTTACGCACAAAAATAAATATAAAGGATATTTTATATTTATTATATTTACACTTATAATCATGTATTCACCCGTATATTTATAATCAGATATGTACATATAAATTTTATTAAAAAATAAAAGCATTTTCAAAGCATTTTCAAAGCATTAACAAAGAGCTATTAGGAACTTAATCGTTCTCTATCAATCTCAGTTACCATAGTCTAGTCATCTTAAAGATTATAGTTTTAGTCACGCACATGTGCACGATTTTGATCTTATTTAATTATTATTGCCACATATATCTCGATACTTAAGAGTAGATACACATTTTTTTAATAATCGCTTTAAATTTTCTCGATTGCTATTTGCAGGTTTATTCGTGCATTTTTCTCTTTCGTATATGTAAAAAATAAATAATTAGGTAGCTGATCAGAAGAATGTTAGTTCGGTAGAATAAAATTACGATTAGGTATTAAACATTTAAATTTCTGAATACTGATAAGTATGTAATTATAATAGTACAATAAACATTTAAATTCTTTGTGAATAGCAGTTTTTATGTTTTGAAATATTTAATACTAAGCAAATATTTCATTATAATTATTACATATTTTATTATATTACATTATATTATAATATATTATAATTAACATAATAAGGACATGGAAACTATTCTTTCAACTATTATATAATTTTTTTCAAAACTTAATTTATAAGAATATTTACAAAATTATAATTTTAAATATGAAACATAATCTGATAGTAATTAAATTTTAATTATACGGATAAATTATTCATGTTATTACTAAAAATTCCTAGTTTATTTAGAAATATTTTTACGTCGATTATAAACACTAAAATTTAATAAAAGTGTTAGGTAAAAGATGAATACTTAAAATTATTTTTAACATCGTTTCTTCATTTTCTAAAATTATGAACATCTGGTTTTTAATAATGTAATCGAATATTGATATACGTTTATAAATATAAATTAAATTATTTGTGCAGCCGATGTAATTAAGTAAAAATAAACTACTATTTATTATAAACCAATTAATTGTATTTAGATTGTTGCTTCGATAAGAATAACATTCCATTGATCTTAAATATAAAAATAATAAAACATTCATATTAAAATTACTCACAAGAAATTTCAAAGCTAGAAACAAAAATGTATTCGACTCAAAAGTCATCGCTTTATTTTTCAGTATTGCGGTTCCATCTGTCACAAAACGCGAAAATGTTGGTATTATTCTTTATTACCGATTGAGATTTATTAAAAAATGCTTCCACCTTGCGGCAGGTTATGTTTCGTTTTCTCAGTTTCCAACTTCCCATCTTCGGAGCGGAAACGCAAATTTGCTTTTTGAGGACAATGTAATTTATTCGCGACAGAATTTGTGCTCGACATCACTTTTAATTCGTTGTCGAGTTATGCCTGTGGCCAGTTTTTGGAGCGAGTAAGTTTTTTGAACATAATTTTAACTTCATTGTTTGGGTTAAAGTGAATTTTTTAATGGTTTAATTTACTTTATTAGACATTATAAATTATTTCAACGATATTTATAGAAAGTGGTTTTTGTTATTAAATTTTATAAATAAATAGTTTTTCTTTGTAAAACAAATGAAGAAAATAATTTTAAAAGAGATTTATATCGACGTGTTATTTATTTGATAATAAATATTATGAATAATTACATTTATTTGTAAACTTTATATTTATATGTAATTGAAGCGCTTCTAAGTTAACTTTGAAGCACTTTTTGATTCAATACATGTGAGTCTTAACGTAATCGAATATCTTATTAAAAATTATATTTTTACAAAAAATTTCATTTATGATTCATTGCAGACATCAAAATGGCTGGAGGAGAAAATCAGTTACCGTACTTATTAACTGGTTGTATATTTTATGCATTTGGTATTAAATGGTGTTGCGAATACGCAAAATTATGGTACGTTTATCCAAAATCTCGACAACATCGTGAAAATTCAAAGCTGGGAATGATGATGCGGTTTCGTAAAACATGCTTGAAGATGCTAAGCAATCATCCTATCGAAGGAAGTCTAAAATTAATCGCAACCGCAATTGGCTTAGCGGGAACATTAACCGGTGGCTTACCAAACTCTGGAATTGTCTCGCCTAAAGTTGTGCATGCTACTATTTATCTTTTCTTTGCTTTTTCTGGACTAGTGGATGTTCTACATTTTTATTTCCCTCGTAGTATTAGCAATGGTCTATCAAAAATGGCTTTGGCGCAGAGTTTCTTTATCGAAGGTTTCTTGTTTGTCTGGGCTAGCTTAAGCGAAAGTCCTATAATTAATATGATCTTGGCTGCGATCGTGTGGATGACTAGTATAGCTGTGACATTGGAATTGGTTTGGCCTGAAGTTAAATTGTTAAGAGGAGCTACGACTCTGTTGCACGGAGGATGGATCGCTCACATGGTTCGGGTATTTAGAACCGAATCTTTAACTTTAGAGAAAATAGCTCTAACATTTTCTTGGCATGTTGCTGCAGCTTCGACCATTACTCTTCTCGTTGTTGTCATAACGCGAAGCTGTTTACCTCGCGAACCTCCTCCACCACCGGAAGTTCCAATCTACGATTATTGCAACGAAATGGAAATTCGAACTTCTTAAAGATATTCGTTCGAATTTTTATTATTTTGAAAATTTTATATAAAGTTTATAAAATTAAACTGGCATATGAATTTTAACGGAAGAAGTTGATTTTTAATATTTTAAAATAATTTTAGAAAACTGATATCATTTAGTTCCTTGTATACAAATATTTATATATATCAAACAAAATCTGAATCGAATATCGAGAATACACATTTGTGTATACGATTTTAAGCATGAAAGTTCATATCGTTACAAATGCGCTAGAAGCTAAATTCATGCTTGTTGCTAATTAGACTTTATCACATCCGAACTCTTATCTAAAGTATATTGCACACGAGCCTTCATCTATAAGATATTTCAATTTAAAAAGTTTCATGCTTGCTTAAGTATCTTAGTATTTTACCAGAGTAAAACGCAGATGCAAATACCACCAGCATCATCTGAAGAATAATCGACTAAAAGAATTTATTGAAACTCTGAAATTAGCGTTACAAACGCGTTAATTAAAATTGCAATGGTTTAAGTACTAAATCCAACCTTTCTGCATATCAGTCAATGGTATTTTTAAGGACTCGACTCCTTCGGACGACTTCCACGAAGCAACCTAAAAATGAAAAGTTATGTTACTCGTTGCGAAGTGGACTCTAATATTTACCAGATTGTAAAGTTGTCGATAACGACAACTGCTTAAAAACTAACATTTCAATCACCCGATACGTATTAGATGGGATTATTTATCACCAGCTGGTATTGGTGCTGGAATAATATCTTGTAGTTTCCAATCAGTTGCAGGTGTAATGTAATTAACAAATTGAAGTCCGATTCGATTTAAACACTCAGCTAGACAAAGATTTTCATTAATTGTATTGATTAATGAAGTAAGTTAACATCACAACGATAATATACAATGAAGCCAATATTTGAACGAAATTTTTATATAATTAAGCCATTATTTTTTATTAGCTTAAGTTAATAATGTAATTTATTTGAATAATTATTATTTGAAACTATTAATAATTATTTTTATATAAAACTTAGAATTAAATTAGTTAAATACGTTTGGTTCGAAGGTAAATACAATTAAAATGTTTTAAATTTAAATTGAAACGATATAAATTTAAAAGAAATAATTATTCAAATAAATTCTAAAAAATAAAGTGCCAGTCTAGTAAATACTGGACAAATTAAAAAAATTCTCTTTAAGGAGGAATTTATTAAGTTTAATTTCATGTCAATTTTGCACACATATTAAATACTAATTTTTATTATGAGTCGTTAAAAGACACCAATGAAATTAAACATTCCAAAACTTCTCAGGGTTGTATTTAAGAATACTTAAAATTAGATTGATTCGCCTAAAAAAAAGATTAAAACTCAATAATCTTAATATTTATTTTCCCAGCAGTCACAAATGAAGAATATTATTATAAATTTGATTTTATTATTTAGAATAAAAGTATAAATTTAAATAATACAGTATTACAAAAACATAATCGATACAATACCAAATAAAATTTATATTGTCAAAGATTTATAGCGTGATTCCAATTTTTTTGTAATTGAAAAGTGTAGTTTTCAATATACTTTACCGTAAGCTCAATTTTACAATTTGTATCAAATCAATTATTATATTTTACTTGTAATAATTTTAATAGGTTGTTATTTTAAATAACAACTTGAATCATCACGATGACATTTTAAAATCACGTACTATTTATATGTGTGCAATATTTAATTAGTGTTAAAATAACTAGAAAATATTCCTGATAATAATAAATATTTTAATTATTATTTTCGTAAACAATCATCACGTCAACATTTTATTTATATTTAGAAAATCTAATTCCATTATTAATTTTATCGAATATTAGGTCCTCGTATAATAGAATTTTTAAGTCAAACTTGTGTCAATTATACGTAATATGTGATCTTTTGCCTTTTTAGGGCAAGATTTTTTATCAACCACCGTCAGTGCCTAAAAAATTTTTTGTTTATATGGTGTATAACAAAAAAATTTTTAGAATTAGGTTTAATAAATTTCTTAATAGCAAACGAACGAAATTATCACTGACGCATTTTGGGATACACCAGTGCCAAACATTTTATACTTTTTTGTTTTTAAGACTGTTTTATTGTTATTACTTTGTAATATTACTTATTTCAATGAGAGCTGAGAATAAGTTTTTATCAGTTTCTATTAAAAATCGACAATTGTGATTTTTAAACAAATAATTCAGCTACATTGATAACTACTGTTTATTATTATTATTATTATTATTATTATTGATATTTTAATTTTTATTATTAGAATATATAAATAAATATATATGTATAATTTTTAGGAAATCTAAAAAAAAGTCATAAATGTTTAGTTTTTAATGTGAATTGTGATCAATAACGGTGTATTTATGAAGCTTTTATATATTCATATATGTATAATGAAACAATCAAGTATTTACACTTTGTAAGTTTTAATAAAGTATAAATAAAAAAGAATTGTATTTAATTTATTTTCAAAAACATTTGTAAATCCTGTTAAATAGCTCTAAGCATGCGTTTCTGGACTTTTGTTATAAATTTACTATTTCAATCATGAAAATTATAGTAAACACATTTTATTTAAACGTAGTTTTTTTTCAAGTTGTTCGATACATTATATTTCTTAAACATCGTTTTTTAATACGATACGTATAATTCGCTTTTATACAAACTTATACAAAGTACTACTAAAGATCCTTCACTTTCTAATTTACCGCCTTGGCTCATGCGTAGTCGAAATCTGTTGGCTTTCTTCCTTTTTGCACCTAATCGTAGTCCTGATACGAATGCCTTCACGCACACATCAACACGTGCAATTCACACATGCACGCTTGGGCGCCTTCCTTTCCTTACGGGAACACACAAACGCAGCCGTAAATCGCTACGAGCGAATTTCCGTATAGGGTATATACTTGGAGGTATATACCGTATAAGCGGTGTCGAGAGAAAGCCGAAGCCAAAAGGATCGGAAGAGAACGACTTCGTCGGAAGAGCCTTTGAATTCCGCTCCAATACGCGATGATATGAGAATTCTGTTTGCGGCTCGTGATGTGTCATTTCCTGCGTGCACCTGAACGTCATCGGTGAAACCTTCGATTCGCTTTACTTGGAGGCGAGAGGCCCGATAGAAAGAAAGATCTTCGGAGGAACGGCTCTAAGGATTCCGTTCTGTGAAAATGGTGAGTCTCACTGATGGTTTTTCATGCATTTTTCGATCGTGTGAACGTTTATATAGGTTATGAATCGAGCGATTTCAACGTCAAAGTGCGGGTTCCCTTGGGAAATTTGGGGCGTATGAAAATTTGTTTCAGAGTTTATAACGTTTTGTAGTTGTTTTACTCGAAAGTAAAAAAGTTGTAGATATTTTATCTGAAAGTGTTATAAGATGAATACCCGAAAAGTAAGATTTACAAAATCAGTTATATCTTGTATTTATTAAAACAATTATTATAATGTGACATTGTATTATATGTGCATACAAGGCACGAGAAATGAAAATTGTTTAGGTGTTTTTCTTTACCAACTTTCGATCAATCTAATTTAATTTTATGAAACTTTTTCGATACGAAAAGTCGATATCTGTAAAAGGAAAGATGTTTTTCTTCCTCGATGTTGAATTTCTCGATTCCTTTTAAAAAGGAAGATTCGTCTTACTTAAAAAATGTTCGTAATTAACCATAAAAATTTGTATTTTTATTTCAGTCGAGTTCTTTGAAGCCTTATCTCACAGCGGTGAGACGTACGTTGACCGCTGCCATGTGTCTTGAAAACTTTTCATCCCAAATTGTTGAAAAACACAATAAGCCGGAAGTAGAAGTACGCGCTAGTAGAGAATTACTATTGACGCCGATTTTAATAAGTAGAAACGCCAATGAGAAAATTTTGATAGAATCTAGTATAAATAGTATGAGAATAAGCATAGCTGTCAAACAAGTGGATGATTTAGAAAGAATTTTGTGTCACAAATTTACAAGATTTATGACCATGCGTGCTGAAAATTTTATGATTTTGAGGAGAAAGCCCATAACGGTAAGAAATATTTTTTTGTGTGTTTTAATTAGAAATATTTAACAAATCTATTTTCAAAGCATATGTATATCTATGTATATTCATGTATTTAGTTATATATGTGTACATTACATCACGTAGATATCAAAGACTGTTTTGTTAAATGTTTAATAGATTATAGGTTGGAACGAATAATTGATTTGTGATTATAAATGAAAGAATCAATTATAATTACATTAAATTATAAACAATATTTTTAAAAGTTTGTATCAATATTTTTGTTCAAATAAGTACTTCACAAATTTTTCCATATATTAATTAAAAACTCTATAATATTATTATTATTGTATAAGTTTTCAATTAAAATACATTGAAATATGTGAAGGTATAGTCAAACTTATAGATATATATTTACTTAAATTTGTTGTTATATCATTCAAAATTGACAGAATTAATAATAATGAACATTATAGTTATACATTCAATTTTTAATGTGCTTATAAACTTAAATTTTACGTTATATACATTAACTTTGTAAACTGTAATATGTTTATTTATCAAATTACTTTAATAGTAAAATAAGTGTTACAAATTTACATGTAACAATTTAATTTATTTATTAACTTTTAGAATTATTATGTTATATACTTATATATAATTTCAATATTAGCAATATTATTTGTATTAAAAATTGTTAATATTGTTTCTGCATATTATTATTGTTTTATATACATTAAGATTTAAAAAAAATTAATGTGCAAGTATTTAAATTAATCCGAAAATTTACTTTAGGGTTACGATATCAGCTTCTTAATCACGAACATTCACACGGAACAAATGTATAAACACAAAATTGTAGACTTTGTTATTCATTTCATGGAGGAAATCGATAGAGAAATCAGTGAAATGAAACTTTCTATGAATGCTAGAGCTCGCACATGTGCCGAAGAGTTTTTAAAGAGGGTAAGTAAATTGTAATAAATTAATTTAATTCGATATTCTAAAATTTGATATCGACTAATTTTATTTATATTTACAGTTCTAGTCCGAAGCTCTTAAATAGTACTGAGATTCAATAAACAAAAAATAAGAATGCAATTATGACATGGATGTATTCTGTTAAGAAAACCACCTATCGTCTGTTATCAATCTCTGGTTTCATGTACTCTGGAGTAGTACCAAACTTTACCTTGTTATCGCTATTGGTAGTGCAACATAAGAGTGGAGATAAATGTATTCAAAGATAGAAAGATATGAATCGTGGGTGACGTAGGGTCTGTTTCACAAACATAAGCACAAGGAAGTATAAACATGTATGAATGTAATTTTTTTATGTGTGATCTCAAGTGAATTGTAGGTCTTAATTTGAAGGCTTACAATAACGACACTTTTATCGTTGCACTTTACTTAAATAATTATTATGCGAATAATCTGCAATTAGTCTCTCTGTTTTTGAAACGCAATAGTATTTAGAAAATTTGTTTTGTTTTGAAAATTACAATGAATAATAAATATTATTATTTATGATTAAAGTATAATTTTCTTAGAGTAATGATTGTTTAAGTAAGATTCAAAAGTTATTTTGCCAGTAAATGTAGGTACTGATTATTTAAGAGAATCTTTTAAAAGTTGGAGTAACAGCGAAAACAATAATTTCAAGGTCAATTTTAATATTGGCTTTTCACTGGTCACAAAAATACTAAAGGCTCTATATTAAGTAAAAGGAAGCATTTTCTGTAAAAAATGTATCACTCTATTTAGATCTAGAACCATTTTTATGGAGCCGCAATATTATTTTAAGGCGCGTGTATTTTGACTGAGATTGGCATTTCTCATAATGCATCGATTTTTTAGTATTTACAAATGTAATTTTACACATGTTTTACAAGTTTTTCAAGTCAGTTAGAAATTTTGGGGGAAAATATTTTCTATGTATATTATCCAAGTACCGCTGATACTTCTTCTATAAATTTAAAGTAAAATTTAATATCGATGAATCAACTTTATTTCAAATATTAAGTATCGAACGATTAAAAATTAATTCAATATGAAAAAGTATTTACATATAATTATAAATATTTTTTTTCGAGATAATAATTTACCCCATTATTATGAATAAAAATTATATTACGTGTTTAAGATTATTATACGCTCGTATGCGTACAACGTAAATACATGAAAAAGAAGATGAAGTGAGAATAAGTTGTATTAAAGATTATTACATATATTAAGAAGCTCAAGTAAGTTGTAGGATAATAACGAAAAAAAATTGCGCTGAGTGGATCAGTGAAAAAAATATTACTAATTAAAATAACGTCCACACATGTTCTTATAAAGAAAAATTATGATGTGTATATCGAGTTCAACGATTGCCAATTACACATTGCATACATGTGCATCGTTACATGCGTATATACATATATAAACTTGTTCTTCGCAACGGACAACAACGTACGGAATATCTAATGAGCTTGAGAGAATTCTGTTGTATACCGTGATTTGTAACTCTCGCGTGGTATATTTACAATTTACTCTTACCATCTTATACCTTATATTTATAATAAAATCTCGCTCAAACATCTAAAAATAGACATAGTTATCCTTTGTTTCACCATTTTTACAAAATTTCCTTAAACCAATGTACTACAATCACTATTTTTATAATTATTATTTAACATTGTATAAAATATTTAATATTATATAATTTGCGAAATATCACTTGAAAATAATAAAAAATTATATTGAATTAATTTTTAAATTATTTTTATAATGTTTTAGATTTATTTATTTTTTTAAATTTAAACCTATAATTATGATACAATTCATGTAAAGCTTTTTTATGTTTGCATTTTGATTTTTAATGACATACTTTTGTAAACGTTGTTCAGTAGTCTAATGTGCTATTTAGTTTACTTAAAAAATTTGTTTTCAAATTGAATTCAACATTCGATCGGTCTGGATTTTTTTAAGAAATCTATTTGAAATATTTAAATCTAAGATTTACAAATGCAAATTTTTATATTGCAAAAGTCGTAATGATTTTTTTATTAATCAAAGTTATGAATTTATATAAAATATATATAATTTAATCTTTCGTGATTTACACTGAAAAAATGTTAATTTATTTAACGTTTTAATAAAATGCTAAATATTTAAATTGAAAAAATTGAACTTCATCATTTAAACTTTATTATCTGAAAAAGCTTACCAAGTTAAAAGAAATTCTAAAATTCAATCTATAATTTTATTCTTTTGACGTATTTGTTGTAATGCATATTTATTACACGCGAGAATCTAATATTGCAATTTAAGCAATTCGGTGTTTAAAGTTTTACTTTCAAATCGAAAAATCAATGACTGTACATACAGATAAGATTAATAATTTTTTTTATCGATAAATTTTTTAATTGAATTATAAGAATTTTTGTAACATTTAAATCATACATAGTAAATGGTAATCTTCTTTTTTATACTTCTATCCATTGTATAAAATCAACGCACCAAATAAACGTTTTCCAGTTAAAGAAAAATTGGAAAATTGGAAAATGCATGAAAGTCGAGATTTGGCATCGTTAAAAAGTAACGATTTATACTCTCTGGTGTAATTAAAAAAAATGGTTTAACCGTTGGAATGCATTCGTTCGCGATAAACTTCCATCTCATTTCTAGATTTAACACACGGCTACTTTCCAAGTGGAATCGAATGCGCTTTAGAGAACAACGCGGAACTCTTCGCTCGATCTTCGGCATTCGTACTTTTCATGCTCGTCACGTGTCTTCGCGCGAACAGACTCGCGATGAGAACACGCGGGAAGGAGTTTGTCGTCGAGACGGAGTCACTTCGCCTGGAATTTCGCGGGCGTGAGTTTGTTTCGGTCAACCGGACTTTGGGTTTCAATAAGAATTCGCGGTCGAGTAGAAGAATCGAGCGATGGACGTGTGATCGATCGATCTCAATGTAGATAATTTGGATGATTTTTGATCGGTCGATCGAAAGAAAAATAAATCGAGGACTTGTATTTCGAATTTTATTTGAGAGTTCTTTTATTAGGAAAATAAGTTATATTTTTAAAATATTAATATTTTGGTATTAAATTTGGAATCGATATAAATATTTTTATGTATCGTGTGATATATATTTATGTTTTAGTTCATCGTTGAATAATAAAATCAACTTATTCCAGTCAATTTTATGGAATATTTTGTGTATTGAAAGTTTTCATGACTTTCGTATAACATTTTTTTGTTTTACTTGCATAAGTTTCCAGTTTTATATTTTGTACATGAATACGTATGAATACATATGAATAATATGAAACATAAAAGAAAATATCTTTTGGAGTATTAACTTTACAAGTATTTAAATTAAAAGTACATTTCTGCAATTAATTTAATGTATAATATAATAAAATGTATTTAAAACAATTTTAGAGTTTTCAACATTTTTGAAAACTACAAATAAAAGTTTTAGTCGCTTGTTATTAAAATAAACTACATTTAGTTTACAAACACTTGGTCCTAAAAATTTTGTAAAAATATTTTTTTTATATCATGCCAAGCTATTTTAATATAAAAGAATAACAATTTATTTAGAAACGATTTTCAGATAACTACGCTTTTATTTTCAATCACGTAAATAACATTCGTGTTTTCATACAAAATATTTTGGATTTTAAATTTTGCAATAAATAAGATTTATTAATATTTAATATACGATACTTTTTAAACGCCTCGTAATATATTATTATATATTATATTTTGATTAGAATACTTGAAAATAAAAATTAAGGTATTTGTGTATTCAAGACGATTTGTTTTATTTTTAGAAAATGTATTCGATTCGTATTTCAATAATACTAGTTACAGTAATATTATCGATTACGAATTATTATAGATAGAATCAAAGATGATAGAAAAAAGGAAATATTTTAATCGGTACATTGGAATAAATTTAGTATTTTTTACAAGTATTGTAAATGTTACAGTGGAAAAATGAATCTAGGTAAATCTTAAAGATAACTTTTTTGTATTTTAATTAATTTAATTATCAAATAAAAAATCAATTTAATTAACGTTATTTATTAAATTACTTTAAAGCAAAAAGTAAATTTACAAAGTAAATCTATTACTATGTTTTTTGTAAAAATAAAAAACTCACATTTCGCATTTTTTGCGATTATAAATTAATACCTTAGTTAAATAATGAATATTAAGAAGTTGTTTTGCTTAAAGAAATACAACAAAAATTGTAAAATATTCAATTAAGTTTTTTTGTTCATTTAGTAGCTACAAAATTATCTTTTTCTAACGGAATGATAAGGTCGAGAACTTTGAGCTCGCTATAAATACATACTTTTTAAATCCAAATTCGTTATAAGTCTTAAGTCTTGGGAAGCTTTAAACGCTTTCTCGAAATATCGCCGCTTGTTTCTTTATCGTACGGCATTATTTTAGAGATTTTCGAAACGGGTCCCATGAGATTTTTGAATGCGCGACGTTGGTAAAGACGGATTATCAAACGAATCGAAGAAAATAGAAAATGCATGGCTGAATAGCTTAAAAGAGTCGGTCGATGAAACTCCTGGCAGATATATTTTCCACAGTAGAATTCAAGGTACGTATGCGAGATGCTTTATCTCCTCCTTTACAGACGTCGGTGTACAGCGACTCCTTGAGATTATACTTCTTTCTCCCTCCTTTGGTCTCGGCTATCCAATTTCCTTCCTCTCTTTTTCGCTCGGATGTGCACGCATTCGAGTAAAACACGTGTATGCGCGTAATCCTTTCCTTCTCGTTTTTGGAGGTGTGCGCATTTTAGTATCCCGTTTTGTGTGAGCTCTACCATAAAAATGTAAAAAGCTATGTAACAAGCTCTAAGGAGGGTGAGCGTATCAAGCGAGGGATGTACACTTAACTCTATAATATATTCGATTTTCTTTAAATTTTCGCTTGGGATGCTCCAAGGGATAATACCGCTTTCTAATTTAATATAGGCGTATGTATGTTTTTGTTACGTATTAGTCAGAGAAATGATTTTTTATTTCCGATGTCGTAAACTACGAACTCCTGATTTTTAACGATAGTTTGATTATTATTATACATCGAGGCGTCATTTTATAAATAATTTATATTCAAAATTTGCATTCGTATCGTTGTTAACATTTTTCTTTTATTCGTTAAGAAATTATGTTTTATAATTTTGTAATGGTAATAACCTCTTTCTGTTCTTGTCGCAATAAAAATAATTATCTGTTTGTAATGACTCCGTAAATTAATAACTTATAAATTTTTTCTTAATATAAGCGAACGTATACTTTATTTCAAATTCTTTTCATACCAAAGTATTTCAAATCGAATCCATGCGGTTCTAATGTCTTATTTTACGTACAAATCAATACTTCTCGGACGATTTAAATAGACATGTCACTTAATCTAAACAAGACAAAACTGAATTTTACATCTGTAAAAATTGTTTTATAAAAATGTATCGACTAAAATTAAATAAATTTCAACATTTATAAACTTTATTAGATTTTTGGTATAATTTTGTGACTTGTAAATGAAATTCAATGAGTAAAGGATCACGTTTACAGCGTACAACTCGTTTTCAAGAGAAACGCATCAAACGTGTTGCATTATTTGAAGCGTGAAAAATTCTGGGTTAAAAGAAATTTATATTTTTGTATTAAAAGACTGAATTAAGAAAAAATATATTTAACTTTAATCTAAATAAAAAAAATTTAAGTTTTATTTAATTAATATCGAATATGATATAAATATTTATAGATTTAATATTAAATTTTTTTTTCACTGTAAGTATCAACACTTTTGTGACAGGATATTTTGTATTTAAATAATCATTTAAATCTTTCTTAATTTCTAAAACTCTATATAACAAGATTATTTCGTTCGGTTATAAATACATTCCAACGGTATTAAGTACAAGTGTACACAAAATTATACATTAAAATAAAATGTATGACGTTCTTTCGCATTACGCAGAAAAAGATTTTTTTCCTTTTGTTTCGATTATAATTATTGTTAAAATTTCATTTCTATTAGAAAATAAATTGTTAGTATGAAACAATCGAAGAAGTGCTTTAAATTATATTTAACGACAAAAATATAACTGTACACGCGCTAAATATAATTTGAATAATGTATTAGGTTGGCTATCGGTTGAAATTCTCTAACATTTCATATAAAACATAGATAAAAAGATGGTATTCCGACGTATCTTTTCATATAATTGTAAAAGGTCGATTTACTCATTCGCTAAAAACAAACTCTCATGAATCATAAACCACTGAGTGCGGAAAGCTTTTAAAATTTCAAAGCAAAAAAGGACACTCGACCATTATGAACTTTCAAGCTTATAATATAT
Source organism: Dolichoris vasculosae (assembly GCA_018907195.1). Taxonomy (NCBI): domain Eukaryota; kingdom Metazoa; phylum Arthropoda; class Insecta; order Hymenoptera; family Agaonidae; genus Dolichoris; species Dolichoris vasculosae. The sequence continues at coordinate 421,277 of JACCHY010000020.1, forward strand.
GCGTGGAAAATACCAATTATTTTCGAAAAGATACGTCGTATAAATAAATAGAAGAAAAGAATTTGCGAGTGGGTTGAGGAATTACACTGTGAAACTGAAATTCGTTCGGTGGCGTAAGAAAGAAAAATACCGAGTGAGCGCGAGAGGAAAAAAGGCAGTGGGAAAAATCCATCTACGAAAAAGTCGAGCATCGCCACCTAAAAAGGACGAAAATTAGAGGAAGAGTAAGAGAAGCCATTCATTCTCCTTCATTTCCGCCTCTGGTCATCGCTGCAGAAACAAACACTACCGAGAAAAACAAACCAAGAAAAACGAACAAAGTTGGAACGTCAGGCACGAAAAAGAAGCGCGAATTTTAGGGATGACGGCGACAGTCGTCGACCGCGTGAGCGAAACACAACCGCGTGGCTAAAAGAGTTCGAGGGTAGATATAAAGTTTACGTAGGCAAATGTCAGGGATTCGGAGCGTGACTATTTTCCCCTTTCGGTAGCTAAACAATTTTTCTTCGTTTAACCCCTTCAACGGTCCAACTTTACTTTTTCATTTCCCTTTCTTATGGATACTGTGTTAATGTAACTCGCGCGTGGTTTCTGAATTTCTTAAGTGAAAAAACTTACTTTGTTAGAGCTTCCGGATTAGAGCCATAAGTCGGTCATTCGAGATAAAACCAACTAAGAAACTGTTTTATAGTATAAAGAAATAGCGGTTCAACGTCAAATATTTAGCGTTCGTTCTTGTGCAAATGCAGAGACTGACATAAGAAATTTATCGAATCATTGAAAGAATTTATTCAAAGTTATCGTACGTCTAAGTTTCTAATTCAAATACTTTTCCATGTTCCTCTTTCATTAAAGACAATTACACAAATTACTCGATTATACGATGTTTGCTTTTGATCCAAGCTACGTTGTTTACCAATATCCGATTTAGCTTAAAAAGTATATGAAAATGCAAAATAAATGAATTTAAAAATAATTATGTAATATGCATAAAATTTAATTATTAGCACATATTTAAATAACTAATTTGAATATTGTACATCAAACAATATTATAATATATACTTTCCTTCGGAACAAGAATAAGCAATTTTATTTATGAACACTATAGCTACATATGTTTATTCATAAAATTAACGATCTGCATACGTTTATAATACAATATTAATTAGACTAAATGTTGGTTCATTTTTATTATTATATTATACATATATATACATGTATTTGATCACATTAAAATACAACATAATAAAGAGACTAATTTATATTAAATCGATTATTTTTCTGGATCGAAATTGTTGTGTACATACAAAAGGAAATACTTAAAATAAAGAATCGATTAAAATAAACATCGGTGAAAAAGTAATCTACATACATACCGTTCGTACATGTCGTACATAAAGTAACTTCATGAATTATTAACCAATGCAATAAGTTATTATTTTGTAAAAAAAGTTTTTATAGCTTTTAAAAGAACAAATTTTATAAATTTGAAATTGAATAATCGAACCTCACTTTCTATCGTAGATGGAAATTTATTTCTAAAATACAACTTTTAACAACATACTGTATTTTCTTTAAAGAAAAAATATGGAAATTTGTTTCGAAACTATTATCGGTGACAGCTAAAAGTATCGCGGATTTTCGCATTGCTGCTCATAAAAACCAACTAATCAGTATATAATATCTTTGATAATAACATTTCACTGGAAGATTTCTTTTGCGAAAACTTCAATTTTTGAAGCGAACGTTTCGTATTGTATTTATAAAAGATGATACTTCGCTTAGATATTTGAAGAGACACGCGGCAGGATAAAAAATTAGATGAAATAAATCTCTGGGAAAGAAAAATCCAGATGTGATCCCCGACATCACCGAAAACCGGAAATTTCATGAAAATTCACTTTATACGAAAATCTCCCAAATCGCTCTACCGTATCCTGTATACAAGTGTAAAATCACACCAGCGAGAGCAAAAAGTATATACGCGTATACTTAAGAGAGAGAGTGAGAGGGAAAGAGAGAGAAAGTCTCGTGTTTTCGCGAGGTCGGCTGTACGCCGACGCGGCGCCAAAACTCTCTCACTCTCTCTCTCTCTCTCTCTCTCTCTCTCTCTCGTACCGGTGAAGTTGGCGTAGTCTGAAAAGCTCTCGTCGACATCACACCACCACCAAGCAACGAGAGTCGAAAAGCTATAGAAGCGAAAGCTCCGTACGAACCCACACACGCTTACAGGGACCGGCGAAAACGAGAACACCGCGCTGCGCAAGAGCAGTCGCAAGCTTGCCCGAGAGAGAGAGAGAGAGTGAGAGAGAGAGCGAGGGATGGAGGAAGAAGGACAAAAATGAGATAACGATAAAAAGAGACGGAGGAGTGGAAAAAGCGCCGAGGGAAGGGAGCAAAGAGGAGCGCGCGCGCAAGCCTCGGAGTTCTCGGGCTGTGCCGGCGACAGTCGTGTGAGGAGTGTGGCCCGCGTTAGGTAGGATGCGCGTTCCTGGGTGGAGTGTGCCCCGACCAGCAGCATCCAAAGCAAGCCCAGCCAGCGGAGCCCAGGAAAGGGCCGCGGCCAAGGGTTGGTGGGCCCAGCCGAGCTTTTCAGAGGGGACGCGGAGACGATAGGCTGCACGCGACAGTCCCACCTACTCATGTTCATCCCGGATACCCTGAGGAGCTGCATGGTGGAACCGGATGTCTCGACTTATCTGCAGGCCCCTTCCGTAGGACAGGTCGGTTCTTACATTTCGATACTGAATTGGGTGCCGAGGGAGTTTTCGGGGGATCGTCGCGTTACGCCGAGTTTTGACGGGTACACGTGGAGTCGGAGCACAAATTTAAAAGAATTCTCAAACGCGTTTATGAAAGGTCGACGGTGTTGATCATCGGAGAGTATTTTCGAACTTTTGCGATTACCGAAGCTTTCGATTTACGCCCGAGTAGCGAATATTTGGTTGAGATATTTACACGTGGACAGTTTACGGCCCGATTCAAAGCTCCGTCGAACCATGAACGCAAACTTGTACGATCGCGTTAAGAATCCAATTTAACAAAACTGATTTCAATTTTAATGCCATTTTATGCTATCGTTAGAGGTTGGAATGTTCGGTGTGAAATTGCAATCGTTTTATCGAAGATTTTGGTTTGTTTATGTTTGTTGAATATGATTTTTTAAACGCGATTCCATTCGAAATATATCACAGATTTTAACAAATGTTTGATAAAATTTGAATTTTATAATCTTCGAAACTCGGATCGATCTATTTTATAAGAGCTTGTACAACTAACGAATCGAAACGCGTATCTATATTTCTCTATTCGTATCGGAATAAAAGATTGTTTTTATTCGAAATAAGATCGATAGCAACTACTTTGATAACTGCCAATCGCGTTTTTGTAACACCGAAAATTCGAATAATCTTCAATGATATTTTAATTCAAATACCGAAGAAAAGTTGGTGCAAATTTTTCGCTTATCCACCGGTACTTTATCTTTCGGCAACTCTATTAACCTCGATAAAAGTATTCCAAAAGCGCGTATCCACGATCACCGCCCGTAAATCCAATGAAAAATCAATGCGAGGGGTTAAACGAATCCAAATCCGCGCGATCCGATAAAAGGACGAACGACAACATCGTCGAAAACAATGACATGCACGCGGGTTCGCGTGTCGCGCATTGCGCTTCGTCCCCACTATGGCGATTCAAGAGCGACGCCGTGTGAGATGCTGCAGTGCAAACACGTGCGCGTGCGGCTAATATCGACGAGTCGCGACGAGTAGCGTCTTTCCTTCTCGCTCCGTTGATGAACGTCTCGCTCACCTTCCTGTGTCGTCTTCTATGGGGAAAGGGGAAACGTATCGCGTGGATGTCGACAGAGTCTTGACGATTGGGGCGAAATGCGGCGTCGGTGGTTTGGCTGTTGCGGGTTTTAGGATCGAGGAGGAAACGGGGAACGCGTTGTTTGTAAAGATAATAAGGAGGTGTAGATATGCGTTGGTTTTAGGGTTGAAATGAAGAAATTTCAACGTCACCGCGAGAACGAGTAAAACTATTCGATATTTTCGTGCGAGATGTAATTTATTCGTAAGAAACTTTTATTGTCAAAGCGTTTCTAAAACTTGAATAAACCATTGATTTATCGATGAACGTTTATTAATTTATATAATATTCTAAAGAAAATTCGATACAAGTATTTACGATCGTATTACGTACGATACTTGATCGTATATAAATATCCATGCAAATAGGAAAATATGTCAAACTTTTAAGAACTTTGAAATCTTAAGTACGTAATGTTGGGTAATAAATAAAGTTTGATTTAAATCCATTATTTTTTAAAACTCATAATACCGAATAAATACATAAATTTTCCTTTTATATTTTATCTTAAACAATTCTGATAAATTTGTATTCGAAAGTTTACAAAGTTAAAAAGAATAAATATTGTTATATTCGCGTAAGTAAAAATATGTTTTACATTTAATTCGAGAAATGTAATCCTTATTGAATTATAGATAACATTCACATTTGAAATTACATTCGTTAGTTTTAAGAATCTGATAAAAATTTTCTTTATTATTCGATAATTTTCATACATTTGACATACGTTATTTTAAAATGATATTTTAATACAAATTACAATAAAATTTTTCGATTGTCAATTTAAAATTAACATTTAATTGGTAATTAAAAGTAACGATAAATTTTAGTGTTTTACGATTATTTGAATAAACAGTCAATTTTCTTTGAATTTAAAGCATATTTATCTTATTCAAAGGCAATGTTCCGTAAATATTGTAGTTTACTTCATTAGGGAAGATCCGGAACTACTAACTTCTCACCGCATGTTCGTAAATTATACTGATTATCCCAGCACAAACGAAGAGTTTTTATAATTTAAAATGAAGGAGGAATGAACTCGCAATTAACTAATGCTGTAATATAATTTTATGATAAACTTATTTTCCGTCGATTTGCAGTATTTTTTTTTAACGACGTTAATTTTCATAACAATAAATTATTTTAAAATTGTAATATATTTTGATACGATACTCAGATATTATTGATTCGAATTCGTAATATATATTTGAACCTAACTTTATATTTTTTTATTTTATGTTTTCATCGATATACTGGTTTTCACGATCTATATCTTGTCTTCGAAAAGGGATTTTATGTTTTTATTAAAATCTCGGTTACACGTTATTTCAGTTCAGAAGTATACTCGCGTAGATCTTTTAAATAGAAGTAATTTTTTTTATTCGAAATATTTCTACATTCTTTCATTACAGTTCGTAAATAAAAAATTATAAAAAATGAAAGATCGATGGTTCGTACAAAGTTACAAAGTAAAAATTATTTTTGTAACATTTATTTTATAAAATCGTATTCGATTATCTTTTAGAAACGATAACTTTACGCGATGTACGGCATAAAAATTTTTAAACTTATTAAATTCTTCATTCTTAATGCGAAATAAAAAATTTTAACGGTATCTTTTCAAAATTTTATGGAACTTACATTTTAAATTATTATACGAAGCTTTCTAAAATTATTAATATTCTATATCGATATCGCCGATGCTTTTCATCCGTAAAATGAATTTCCAATAAGAAGGAATGCGTTTCACGGACAGGACGAAATTAGGATAATAGCTTGGAACGAGAGGAATTATAATTCTTAAGAAACTATTTTCAGTATTTAAAAAGAAATTCAAATAAAACGAACATAAGTTTATTAATAATTATCGATACGAAATTATTAACAGAAGTAAATCCTTCGGACGTAAACTCAATCCAGTAATCAAGTTAAATTGTATCGATCACTCAGAAGTCAGAAATTAAGCATAGCCAATATTTTATAATTGTAAGTATATTCGGGTAAGTTATTACCTAAGCAGAAATTGAAAATTTACCTTTATAATTAAACGGTAATAAAGAGTGTCCAACGATCGTCAAGCCAAGCATAGAAGTTAACAAAATGTACAAGAATATAACCACGAATTTCAAAAAGTAAATACCAACGGTAAAACTCGAGTGCGCCATTTACAATCGCGCTATTCCACACCGTAAAAGTTCCATCCAACCGGCTATGCACGTTGAAATAAAACGGCACTGTGCAGCCGTTAACTTCTACCTTCAGATTTCAAACGGTTTCGCCTCGCGTCGCGACGCCTCGCGGGACGATTCGTGTGCACATGTACACTACGTGTATCTTTGTGTTTGTCTGCGTGCACACAAACTGGCTATAAAACGAGAAAACAGAGCGCAGTTTAAGGAAACGAACCGGCAAATTGCGCACGGATTTTTCCGCTCTCGTCCCTTTGCTCCAACCCTCTTTTTTTTCCTCTGCAAATGGCCCGAAAATTAAGTGCAAAACTATAGGACGAGAGAAAGAAACGGCGCGTCACGCAAAGCTGTCCGGTTACCCGGTTCGCTCTACCGGATTACCCATCATCGTCAATTTTAGCAATATTCCCGAGTCGAAGTCGTTGTTCGTTAAAAAACTTTTAAAACTTGAAGAGGGGATGCGTAGTTAGTGCGCCTTTGACTGCGAAGTGCAAAGAGGATGTGCTTCTTTTATTTCGAGTCTGACGCATTCCTGTCAAAGATTATCCCGTCTCGTTATCTCCGATGGGATAAGTTTTTATGGAATTTTAGGGAAGAAAGGGGAGTGCGATAGTTTCCTTGGACCTATTTAACGCTTTCACTTTATCTGGCGGATTCGGAGAAACTCACCCGAGGAGAAATTAACTGTCTACGTTTGTCGTTAGGGATCGTCGTTTTTTAATATTTAGATGGCGATTACGATTACGAAAGTCGATTACATTCGCTTTTTTATTTTTTTTTTATTTCCACCAAAATTATTACTAATTGGAAGACTTTCTCTAAAATGGTAACACTTGTAATTAGTTAGTTACATCGAGCCTGTCAAATGCCTATTAAATAAATTAATAGTTTTAATTAAATTATTAGATTGATTTAACTTTCTACAGCTTTATTATATAGTGCGACACTTTGTGGTGGAAACAGATTGAAATACTAACTACATGATTGTGTATACATGAAGTTGTTATTATGAATTTATAACTACCTACAATTTAATCAGGAACGAACGAGCAAAAGTTTTAGGGGAAATTTCGTATTCAAATAAATGCTAATAAACGGATATTTGATAGTTATAATATAATAATGTCTTTATTCGTATAAGGTAATAAGTAAAAATATAAAATTATAATAACAAAAGACTCGATCTATGTACGTTAAGAATTAAAAATTTGTTGATTATGAAACTTTTGATTATAGATTTCAATTTTAGATAAATTATTTACAATAATGCATAATCAAATTACTTCGATTGTAAATTAAAAATATGTTTGTTGGAAATTTCTTACAAATTTGACAACTGGCAAAATATCAGAATAAATTAATGAATTTGCATTTTAGATTTAGTTATATCGTCTTTCAAAATTCTATTTCTTTCGTATAAGCTTTTCTTGCCCCAATTTCGAGTAAATCATATTCATTTGTTTAAATTATCTAGTATTGTATTATTCATATTATGTTTTGTATAATAACATATTTATTTATTACCTTCATTATGCATTTCGTACTTTAAGCGATTATACGAGAATTTATTTAAAATAGATGTTAATTTTAAGGTATTTACCAATTTAAAATATTATTCTTATAATCACCGAATATTGTTTATAAATTAGAAGATTTAATTATATTTATTATATTTCGTACAGAAATATTTGTTTGTTATTAAACCGTTATTAAAAAAAGAATTATGCAAAAGTTTATGAATTAGAAACAAAATGATTTATACGTAAGAATAAAACCTTTTTATTGTGTTGAATATTTAAAGTAATAAATGTATATACGTTTGTACGAATGTAAATTTTTTTTAACGCAGATGCAAACACTTTAGAATTTATCTTAGTTTTACTTAACACGATACTCTATGAAGTTGTAACAAGAATGAATCTGCCTTGCGGCACGAGTGAAATATTACTATGATCCAAATTAACACGAAGATCTCTGTTTTTATAACAAGGTTACATAAATTTTACTCTTGATTTAGTAGCAAAAGTAGAAACAATAAAAAGAACATAAAGAAAGGTCGTCCAACTGTACAACGGAGATTTTAATCTAAAATCCTTCGCTGATCCTTCACACCGTAAAAAACTAATTCCTGTAAGAGCAGCGATCACGTTTACACCACAAGCGTAGAAATCCTGAAAAATCGGCGAAATAAAAGGAAGGATCGAGGCGATAGTCGAGTGGCTCGTGAAAATCCGCAGCACCTGTGCATCCAAGAGCGTCGGTTTGGTTCTCGACGCCAAACCGGAATAGCGACGCCCCTTCAAAGCGCCTCTTTCGGAAGACCTTTGAAAGTTCGTCGTCCTCTACTCGCAAAGCCAGCAAACTTAGAACGGTCATTAGCGCGTCGTGTACACATATTTAGGCCGATGTTATTCCTTCGTCGCCGCGCCGTCGACTCTTAAACGAGGAAGGGAAAGCGTAATTTTCATCGGCCGTGTCGTCCTCCCTTTTTTTCGCGAGATCCTCCAACGCTTTTCGCGCTAAATTTGTTCACCGATGCTTCTTCGTTCCTTTGACGTGAAATTTGAATTCGATTGAGATCTAAGCGTTATTTGCTTTTCATGGCTTTGTAGATGTTGATATTTATGTCTTTCGATGTTTGATGCTTAACTTTTAAACAAGTTGTATATTCATCGACGATCGAACTGCGTGGGTTCATTATTTTGAGAGTAGCTTTGTTTTACGTTTAAAAGATTAAATTTGAAACTACAACGTCTTTTAATTACTTTTTAAAAATTGGTAATTAATTATAAAGGAATATGTTTATTCAATTTATTAGAGGAGGATGGTAATTTAAATAAATCTTTCATTAGAAGTCTTCGTCGATTTTATACGTATGTATATAAATACCTCTAAATATGTAATTAATCAAAACTTTATATTTTATTTTAAAATATTATATAATAATATAAAACATTGAGTAATTTTGCGTTTATTATAGTTTGTTCGTATTTATGTTGACTTACAACTATTTTATCAAATATAAGTAATTTAATAGGTTAAAAAGTTTTATTATGTCATACGATAATTCCTAAAGTAACAAATTTATCTATTTGAAAATGTAATACAATATGAATACCGAGTTTAATTCTACAAGATTAAAAATAGTTAATAATGGCGTAACGATATGTCATAATGGATACATTTAAAATGAGTCGAATTAGTCATTGTAATGTAACGCGATATTAACATAAATTTGTTTCGTCATATCTGTTTTCATCATACGTTGAACAATCTATAAAAAATGACTAAAACATTATTTTATTTAATGTAGTTCTTGTATACGATTAACTAGTAGAACGAGTGCGAGTCTAGTCGGGCGCATTCAAAAATATATAGTAACATCTACGCGTTATGAATTATTGACTTAAAAATTTTTGATACGATATTTACATCTAAATTCATAGAATAATGTATTTAGCATATTGAAAGATACGAATATTAAACTGAAAGAATGTTTCAACGTATTCGAAATCAAGGATAAAGGTAGAAAAAAAATAAATACGATAAAATTGTACAAACTTCAGTTCTTTGATGATCAACGTGCATTTGTCTCGTCAACCTTGTGAAAATCATTTAGTTTATACAAAGTAGCGCAAATCAAGTACTAAGAAATACGCAAAATATCTATTAAAACAACTCGGTGATGAATTCTAAGAGTCGCATGCTTTCGGAAAATAAAATTTTTTATTAATCGAGATTAGTTCATTACAAGAATAATGAATCAAATATCGAACGTATTTATTAGTGGTTTCGAGATAATTATTATTATTCATACAACTTCGATTGATTTTTCTACGAAAGACAATATTTTTATATCATTACGATGAAATATAATATCGTGAAAATTTCTCTGTACATATTAATAACAAATTATTTATTATATTACAGATTAGACTCAATAACATTGTTTTTATAAATTATACAGATTAAAATTCGGAACTTTTAAAATTATATGTTTAAAAAATAATATCCTTCGCGATCTATAGGACGTGTATAATAAAATTTAATATGGAACAAAACGATTTTTAACAGTTTTAAAAACTCTAGACAGTAATAGTTTTTAAACTAAAATTTAAAAGAAACCATATTATGAAGAACTATTTGAATAAATATTGCAAAGTGAATGTTAAACTGCGGCGAGTTTTAAAAATAAAATTTTGCCAGAATAAATTTAAACGATCGTCGACAATTTTCATACGAAACGATGAAAAGATCCTATCGTTCTTTTGTTCCGAACGATCCGAATCCAATGTCCGATTGCTAATAATAAAATGGATATAGCAACGAAAAAGCGTCGATAAAAAACTGACCCCGACAACTGAAATCGACAAACAGTTCGTTCGGTTCCACTGTACGCGCTTTGTCGCTTTCGAATTCATCGGTAGGGAGCGAACTCGTGATATATAAAACTGCCCCCTAATCCCCCTCTTTCCTTCTTTACATGCGCTTTGTCGCATTCAAGCTATGGAGAGGAAACGTAATCATAATACATAAAACAACTTCCTAAGCACACTATGATCCTTTCTCACCGGAAAATTTTATCGGAAACTCCTTACATTGTAGGCTTATTTAACTCGGAAAATTGCATCTAAAGTTTACGTCGTAAGGGATAATATTTTATCAAGTTTAAGCATCTAATCAGATTTTTTGAACGAGCGATTATTATTCTGGACTAGATCATAGTACGAACGTATATATATATATATATATTGCAAAGAGATGTACGATATTAATCCTTGGAATAAAATAATTAAAATTTATTTATTATCAAATAAGCTTTTGCAACTCCGTTGATGTTGATAAATAAAAGTTTAAATTTTATAAAATTTATAGATTAATCGTGTCTGAAATCGAACGATTCTAGGATCAATTTAATCCCTTGCACAACCGTCCCCCCTTAAAACTTTGTCCATTAATATCAGCCCCTAGTTATATACAGTTTTCTAGTTTCTTTTATCATAGAACGGCCATTTTTTTCATTTAACCGGTAACAAGCGCACCTAAATTACACAAGTTATATTACTATGCATTTTATTGCTAGGAATAATCAAAGCACTAGAAATCTGGGAATCTACAAATATTTAAAATATTTTCTTTTTTTAACGAGTTTTCGAATTCCCCAAAATTGGAACCAACATCGCTTATACGCGAGGCCTTACTATTAAGCCATCGCTCGTAAATCCTATAAAACTCGAGCGAATCCGAAGACCCGCATATACAACTTCGCGCTGAAACGGAATGTCCAGAAAAATGTATTATTGCTTCAAAGCTTTCTCGGAGAGATTCGAAGAGGATAAAGAAATCCCGTGCCTCTCCTTTGTGAAAAGATTATTGCCGTGCGCTTCCGGTCAAAAGACAGTCGCGAGGAGAAAACGGCCGGTTTCCGGGGGAGGAGTGGCAGGAGGCAGGAGGCAGGAGGCGTTCGGTCTCCCGGAGAAACGAAAACTGAAGAAACGCACCGAGAGATTGTGCGCCTACGTCCGTAAGGCCGTCTCTCGTCCTCCGAGATTCTACGTCTCTGTGTCTCCTCCGTGGCCGCGTTTTTGCCCTGCGTCTCTGTGTGCGTGCGCGGGTGTGAGTGTGTGTGCCCTCATGCCTGTATGCGTGTGTCCCGCCAGACATAGAGGAGTTTGGCTATCGATCGCCTTTACGGCAGTAGCCTCGTGGTCGCCTCTTCTTCTTCTATCTACTTTCCTCTTTTTCCGACTGCAGCTCTTTCCCGTTCGCATTCGGACGTTTGTGCACTCACGCTCTATTTCTCTTTTCTACGTTATCGATAGATTTCTCTCTATCTTTCTTTGTCTTTCTTCCTGTATCCTTCGGTTTTTTTCTCTCCGTCTCAATTTTTTGGTAGCTTTTAGCAAAGGACGCGTACGTATGTGTCCGATTTTTAAAAGTTTTACGATTCTGCCGCGTTGGTTTTTCAACCGTTCGCCTACGTCGTTTTCTCCAATGAAAAGCTTTTCGTATATTTCGTATATTTCGTATCGTACTTTGTTGTTTAAACTCGCTAAGTTTACAACTTTCTAATTGTTTTACTTTTGGATTACCTTGTTTTGTTCTTTATTCGAAATTGAAAGAAAACAATTACGATATTCCATAAAAACGACAACAAAATGTTTCTCTTGGATAATATTTGTAAAACAACTTTTTAAAAAAAATTCACCGATTCGCTATAAATAAAGGAATACTTCAAATTAAATACGTGAGTTATAAAAAAGTGATTTGCCGATAAACAGATTCGGATAAGCGGCTTACGCGTATTCGATCGTCTTACATAAATCGATAAACTCTATTCTGTATTCTAAATACGTTGGGCCGTTAAGTCACCGCATCGTGGTTAAAATTTCACTCCAACCCGACCTACCTTGCAATAGTCTCGCTCCAAGAAACTCATAAACTATCTCAATCAACTTCCATTCACACGTAACATTGCATAGAAGTACATATTTCATCTTGGTTTCTCTTATTTTTTACGTATCTTCCTTCCTCGTTTTCTCTCCGCAACTTTCATTTCTCTCGCTCTCTCTCTCACTCTCTCTCTCTTCTTCATCTTTCGTCATCTCGCACCCGCGCTCGTTCTCTTATATTTCCTTCTGGCGTTTTCCTCTCCTCCTCTCACCAGCGATCGTTGGCGTCGCCTCGTCGGCGCGAGCCGCGAAATACGTTGCGAATTGACGCTGAACTTTGTCTATGCGGCGCAAAATTTCGCCTTCCCTTAGGGCAGACACGGATTGTGCGACGCGTCGAAACGTTTTTGTCCTTTTGTTCAACGGACGGCTCGTAAAATTATGCATGGCGATATGTAGCACTGGCACGTTTATTGAGTTTTGAAATGTAGACTTTTTACTGTGTATTGAAAAGAAATTTTTGACATTGTGGCGCGTTTAATTTTACGATCCTACCTATTTTTCGCGATGGATCATTTTCTTATTTTTTATTCAAATTTTTTGTAATATTTTCAGCTGATGATATTTTTCGAATGATTTCGTTATCTATACAATCAAATTATAAAATATTGACCCGATTATGGTATTTTGAACGTTTCAATATTTATGAAAATTATTGAAAAATATGCTGTATTTGTTTTAACCATTAATTTCTCTGAATACTCTTATCGAGTTACCGTAAAATTTTATACAGTTTAATCATTACTGCATTATGTATCATAATTTACATATCGCATCGAAAAAAATTTTCAACTAGGAATAAAAAATTTAAAATCAACAGTTTTGATGGTATTCTGGAATACGTAGTTAATTTTTTAAGCTAATGCATTATTGAAGTACTTAGTCGCTTAACGAATTCGGATGCGAATAAAAAAAGATAATGACCAAAATATAAATTTAAAAAATATAATTAAAAAAAATTATGGAAAAAGTTACCAAAAATATATTTTATTCTAATTTTCTGTTATCCAATATATCTGATCTTTTTTATGTTCAAATTTTTTATTTGAAATAACTTTCCGTATATATTATTTTCAATTAAAATTTAATTTTACTTGGATTATTTTACAAAAATATATATATTAACTCGATAGAATATTAATATAATTTTTATTATTTCAATTAAAAAACTTTTATTACAAACTATCTACATAAAAATATGTATTCACTCATAAGACGATCGATGCTTATTCGTTTATTCATTTTCTTAGATTAATTTTCCTTAGAATAATAGAAGTGGATGAAATGAAAAAAAGAAAAAACGAGAAAATCCGATAAAATTTTGTTACCTACATTCACGAACGTATTAATTTACCAAGTCAACAATCGCCCAAACGAAAAGTACCAACGAACACGTCACAAATTTCGCTTCCATTCTCTGAGAATTTGACGCAATCATCAACGATTCTTATCTAAATTCGCTCACGTGCTCACTGAGATCCAAGCTCGCAGTTAAAGCAGAAAAAGCTTACATCGCACTGAGAAAAATAAGTACTGGACGTAGTCGACGGTTCGCTTCGTACGGGAAAATTCAGCTTCCCGTTGGTTCTCCTTTGGCCAGTCTCGAGAAGTCCGATCGCAGAAATCCGCATTCGGGACTGAAGAAGAGACCGGGGATGGTTTTCTTGTTGTAGATTTTATTTGGACGGCATTCAAGAGATGTAAAAGCGTTACCTTGAGCGCTTGGGAATTGATTTTTCCGGAAGCTGGAGAAAGGTTTGTGTATGCGTGTACGCGTTCGAAACGACGGGCCGGTGAAAAGTTCAACGGGTTTTCTTTATTTATCTATACTTTGTAAGCAGTTTTAGCTTCATTTTATCGTTTTAAAGACATCTTCCGTCGTATAAGTTATTTGGATGATAAAACTTGCTGCGAAGTAAATACATTTCCGCAGAATACGCGAGAAAGAAAATCACACTTGGTTAATTACATCTTTCAATCGCGTATGAATATTCATTTGAGTAAAAATAAATTTTATAACTTATTTTAAAAATATAGGGTGAGTGAAAAAACTCTTTCTGTTGCAGTTATATTTTTCAACTTTATAGCTTTAAGATTGAAGGAAACTATTTAAAATCATATTAAACAAGTATAGAGGTTAATAAAAGATTATATAGTAGATGTTTTACTTAGTTAGAATTATGAATTTTAGCACATTATTAAATAATTTATAAATAATATTCATAATTATAAAAGAAATCATTAAAAATATCGTATACATCAACATTGGATAAAGTAATACATACTTATCGTTATATACAATAATATTTTGAGCAAGAGATTATGAAATGACGAATAAAAAGTTTAATATAAAATTTTTATCTACGATAAATTCTATGTATTCGTAAGAAATGTATGTAATAGTTCGATAAATAGAAAGCGATTTAATAAGTAGAGTATATTTAATTCAGAAAAGTTATCAGAGAAAAATAAATTTTTGTATTACTTGTGTAATATTTTGAAAAGTAAAAAGGCAAAGAAGAATATTTAATTCGAAGTGCCTACAATATGTGATTTGAATTCGTTAAAGAAATTGTTTTATCGAAAAGAGGGAGAAAGAAAGAAAGAGAGGAAACGAAAGTCGGACCGTCTTGCAATAGGAGTTCTTGATTTTATTATTCCCCTTGAGAGATTCGAAACGAGGAAAGAATCAGTGAGTGGATTTCCTGTACGTTTTCTAACACTATAAAATCATAGGGTTCTTTCCCATGAGGTACCTTCATTATTGACCGAAAGTGTCAGAGGATTTTATTTATGAAACATTCGTCGCGAAAGGTTCCGTAAGTGATTTTCAAACATAAAAGGTAAAGATTCTTCGGATAATAATGCATTGAAATCTATCATTTTAAGAATGATACCTTCGATATTTTTAATTTAATCAAATTTTTCAAATTCATTTTTTAAATATTCTTTAGATATAAACCAATTCACAAAGTTTTTGATTTTATATCGTCTCACGTTTTAGTCTTAGTTTTATAGTTTTATATAAAAATATAAAAATATGAATTAAGCTATTATAAAACTTTTGTCATCAAATGTATAAAAATTTTTCAAAGTATTTAAGAAATAATTATCTTTTTGTATAATTAAAAATAAAATAAATAAAAACTGAATATATTTTATTGCATCTATATTATATTGTATTTCGTATGATTATATAAGTTTTCATTGACCATAATTTGATTATTCCGTTAAAATTTACTCACAGATTAAATATTCCATATATTAAAGGTTATAAAAAGTAATAAATTTTTTTTAAATATATAAAACTAAGTTACACACTAATACTTTTTGCGAAGATTTTCTAATATCGAGAATAACTTGAACCTAAAATCTGTAATAAAACAAAATCTGTAATATATTATATTATATACATATATAAAATGATTTCTAAATGAAATTAAATGCTGTTTAATATTAAAGAATTTTCAATTTTTAATGAAAAGTTTTTTAAATGTATAATAGTATTAATTTTTAAAATATTAAGATTGATCTTTAATTTTAAGATATCGAGTTATAATATAATGAATTTGTTTAATCGTTATTTCGAAATCGTCGATGCAAGCTGTTATCGAAATATATCAAATATTTTTTATTTTTGTAAATATTGTTCTCCTCGTAACCGAGTCAGTCAAAATGATTTATATTTTCTAAATAAAATTTCTTATTTATTATAGAATCTTACGAAGTAATTTTGAATGGACAACACCTTTATGGTCTATTATTATCTTCACGGTTATCCAATTTTGTCGCACTTTTTTAGTTCGAACTTTTCTTTCGTCGTTTAGTGCGAAGATTGTTCTTTTATTTCAGGATTATAGCCATAAACCTATATTTTATCTATCGTAATAACCTTTGTAAGTAACTCAGCATCTTTTTTGATGGATTTTGGGATAACTTTGATGATTTCAAGCCGAAAATTCTTTTGACTTACTGTGAGTAGTCATGAAAGCGACTAACTTCAATCTTCGGTGATTTTCAGTTTGAATTTGAGAAAAAATAATGTTTAGATCGTAAGATTTTTAATGTCTCTAAAGTTAAACGACTTTTCTCTATGATTTCTGCTTGCGTACCTTTCAAAATTTTCCACTGCATTCGACATTGAAGGTCTGCCAGAACACGAATCACTATTCGGTTAGGTTCGGTCAATTTTCAAATAAGTAAAACATTTTTATATACGTAACATTCATAGATATATTATTATAAGCATCATACCTAATTATGATTATCTTATAATTTTTAATACTTAAATAGATGGTTCGATCGTACAGTTTTTGAATCCTAATTTTGAGAATTTTTAAATTTTAAACGATAATTTAAAAATTTTAGTCATAGATTTATGAAATACGTCAGAAATTTCTACTTTTGCAGCAATTACTCCTAAATATGCACTAAATTTTCTCAACTGTAATATTCATTAAATTTTAGTGATTTGAAAGAAATGTATAAGATAAAAATCTCAAACACCAGGAATCTTAAATCCAACATTTTTTCTATTACAATAGTTTTAATTAGTAGTAATAAGTTGGCGATAATCACGTTAACGAACATAAAAAAAGTAAGCAATAATTTTGTAATATTCACTGATAGTAGAATTAGGCTAAGCAGGTAATGATAATTTTCGTGTGTATAATCAGTTAATATCACTAAATAATTTCACAATAATTATCGATCGGTATCGATTGAATCGATATCGAATATAATTTCTATCGTTTTCTAAAACGCTTAGCATTACATTTTTTGAAATATAACATAATATTTAAAATAATCGGAAAGATCATAAATTCGTGAATAATAATTCTAAAAATGTAATGTTTGTAAATAAATATACGAAGTAACCACGATATTAATATATGTGTTAAAATAAATTAAAATAAATATATTGATCAAATCATGAATTTTAATAAAACCTCGTAATTAAATATCAAACATTTATACTCTACGAAGTGCGAATAATAGAAATAAAAGTATGAAATATCTTTGTAAAATAATACAGGAATTTCAGATCTTATCAGTTCGAAAAGTTTATAAGTTTTTACTATTTAGAATTTTCTTGGGAAATTAAATAATTTTTAAATACATTATGGATAAAATACAAATTGTGTTTCGCGTTTTTAACGAGTGTCGACAAAAAATCGAAGACTACAAAACAATAAAAAATTACGGATAATATTCGTAATATACCGATCCCAAATCATTGCACGGCGGTACCTTGCAACTTTTTTTAAACTCTACGTAATTACGAACGTCTCGTACATCGTCAACGGTATTAATTCGTCTCTTCGATCGACGCTAACGAAATTCATCAAAAGCTGTCAGCGACTCAAGTAGTATCGGAAAAATGCGAGCGCAGAATCCAAGAACGGAAAACGCATACGAGCGAATAAAGCAAAAGCAGCGCTTGCACGACTCGAGTGGAGAATCGAGAGTAGTCTTGGGACGTTCGTGCGTGTGTGCGCACGTCTCCGCACTTACACGCCTTCACCCGCGTATTTAAACGTCCGTCTGTGTGCGTGACGGTTCGAGGGCAGCTCCTCTAGTAAGCTAGGACAGAGGCTATTAATAACTGTTTGGGGTGCTCTGTACCTGGCCGAGCGCTGCTCTCTCTCTCTCTTTCTCTCGTGTGCACGTTCCGCGTCTCCGTCTCTTTTTTTATCTCTCTCGCTCTCTTTCGTCTCTCCGAATACGCGCGATTCCGTCCACCGGCGAGAGGCGTCTCAGTGTCGTCGCGACGCCTCCGAACGTCGTGTCTCATCTCCGCGGCTCGAAGCGAGAGTAAAAGAGATTGATAAAGAGAGAGAGATAAAAAAAAAGAGAGAACGAGCTTTTTTTCTCCGTGCAAGGGAGCTTTCGTAATCGTCGTTATCAAGATAAAGACGGAGAGTGAGGAGAGTTTTCCGTTAACTGCAGTGCGGTCGCGAGATTTTCGCCCGTGAGTGATAAAAGTCCGCTCGCGCTTTATTTCCGGAGCCCCGAGTTTTCCCTTTTTAGTTGCGCCTATCCCCGTCTCTCGCAAAGCGTATCGCGAGGCCGCCGACGGTTCCGAGCGTTCGGATGGAAGAACGCGAGAAGCGACGGTTTTAAATTTTGGTGACGATATCCATGATCGAGGTGGTTTTCAATTTTTACGAGGTCCGAGCGTCGCGCGAATTTGTTAACCTTCGTTTCGTGCGTGGTTTAAGCGCGTAAGCGCGCTTTCGATTTCAGCTAGAATATTTATCTTTGAAATTGTGAAATCGAATTTTGTAGTTTATTTTGCTCCGAGAGATACGACGATCGTTGTATGCTTCGGCTCTCTTAATAAATTTTCGATGAAAATCACGTAGTTTGTGTCAATGTTATAAGAAATTGCTTTGCAAAGTGCGATCGAATTAAAGATTTTACAAAATCTAAACTATCTCCGATATTATTTTGAATCTTGTTTATCGATTCGATCGAATATTTCCACTCTTTTCGAGTACTTTTAATATTATATAACCAGTAGTTATCTACCAAAGTGTTCTTCGAGTATTTTAAATTGTACTAAATATTCGAACGTGTAATTAAACTTTAAACATCTTTCGAATTATTTTAAGGTCTATCGCGAAAATTTAGGTTAATTTAAATATAATACGTTGGTAAAGTATTATGTTTCATCATATTTTCGTTTTTAACAACAATAACCATTGTTACGAAACTAATTACGTAAAATACGTTTCGGTGAATTCGATATAAATCCGATTACCCTTTTATCGGAGGAATGCGATTGACTAAACATAGACGTGTATATTAATTTCTACCATAAAGATAAAATATATAATTTATTAGTAAATAAATTATTCTGTTGCATTGTACCGATACATCTATATATACACACACACATATATGTAGGCGGGTGTAGTTATATGTTGGATATAGCGGTGTCGTAATTTTTCCAAACGATTATGAGTCGCTGTTCTTGAAAATTATATTACGAAAATACGTATTTGAATGTCAGGTTTTATAAATTTCTATACATCGAGTATAAATAAAATCTATAATAAATATTAAAATTCATATTAAAAGTTATAATTTTAATATCATCGTTGACGAAGTATCAAAGTATTTGTTTAAAAAATATATTTTTGCATTGCTGGTAATAGTTGGTCTTTCGATTTTTAATTATTATATAAACATTGTTGATAATTTAACACATAATCTGAAAATTTGAATAAAATTGTAAATCATAAGTATTTTAGTTATGATAATGCATAAGTCAAATGCCAGTCATTATCAGCGCTAAGCTTTGTGATTCTGGTATCAAAAAGAGATAGTGTTTTATGTACGTTATTAATATTATGTAAATTATTGCTATTTAATTGAAATCATCCAATATCAACTTATTAACTATTTAATTAAGTATTCAAATTCTTAAGAACATGTAATGAAATGTATTCTATGAATAGGCGAGCAAAAGTTTAAAAATAGTAACTAGTCCCTTTTGTAGTTTAGGCTTGTAAATTTTAATCAATGTAATGTTTAAATATTGAAATTTGTTAAAACTAATTTATTCATAAAAATTTAATCTCTATTTACGTATATAAATATTTTTTACTTCAACGTTATTAAAGGTACGCTAATTTATATTACACATAAATCATAAAATTATGCATATTTTTGTATAGAAAAATACGAAGTTTTTTCATAAAATATTTTTAAACAAATAATGCAAATAATAAATAATAGTAAAACTTGTATAATTTTTTAATTTTTTCCGTTTATTCGAGGATTTTTATTAAAATAAATATAAATAAAAGTAGTTTTTGAATATTTCGATACACTTTTGTATCTCAAACAGTTGGATTAAGAAGTTAGTTCTTGAGAAATATATTTTTATAATATACAATATAATAGCCGAAATTATTTGATAATACTGTAGCTTCCACTCTAAGAAAAATTTTATTTTAATTTTACTATTTTGACTGTCTTATAAATATAACATAGTGGTTTATTTTATTTGAATGAGTTATACTATTAGTTATTTCTATACAATATAGTTAGTTACAATCTTTAATGCGTGTAAGATATTTTCCACTAAGCTACCGTGATTCTATTTTTCATTTAATATTTCTATCCTAAATTATAAAAAACTGCATTTTCTTTAATAATATACTCTAGAAATGTTAATATTTCATAGGATTCGTCATTTAAAAAAATTTTTTAAATCTTAATTTGTCGATACAACAAAGTTAAATAATTTAATACATTTGATAAATTACGATAAAAATATATCGATTTAAACATCTAAACGTAATTATAATACAAAACTTAAATACTGAAAAAATTATAGACGCCATAATCTAGAATACATCGAACAAAATTAAAATAAATTATTTGAAAAAAATTTTCGTTCGTTTTTATAGCGAAAAAAGAGAATCTAGTACTAAACTCTAAACCATCTCTTTTTATGCCTTGGAATTATAAGGAAGGCGAAAAACAATCGTCAAGCTCAGCAAGCGCAAGTTTTCAGAGACTTAATTCACACTGTAAAAAGTAAAATGTCGGAGGAGATACTTCTCCTCTTGAAAAGAAATTATCGAGTTTTAAAAGTTTTCTCGGCTCGGTAGCGGGAAAACATTTTCGTTGTTGACTCTAATCGGAGGTAATTACGTACTCGGATTCAAAGCGAGCACAGTTGTATATAATCGGACAACGAGGAAGAAGAAGAAGAATAATAAGGAGAAACGCGAGAAGCGACGGGAAAGAAGTTGACTAAGGTCGGTGCTATCTCGTGAAGTGAAATTGGTTATTTACTTAAACTTTCATGGATACAGTCTATCAACAATTAACCTATTTTTTTTTTAAATTAGCAGAGGACAATTTTAAACGGCATTCCCATTAAAATTTTCTCATTTTTCTTCTTACTAATGGATCAAAAAAGAATTTCGTACTCTCGATGCTCCGAATGACCTAATAATTTTAAAGCCTGCGTTACATAAATATTTATCTGAGAATATATTTCCGAATAATTAGTTGTAAAATTGATCTCTTTTCCATATTTCGATACGCGAGCTTCGAATAAAAATTTTAAATAACGTTTCTACGTTTTCGATGTTTTCGATATAGTTTTACAAATATTTACGATTTCAACGTCGATGGTAGATAAAAACTTCTCAAGACAGCTTAATAAAAAATTATTCAACATCAAGAGCCATTATCAGTTTTATGCATAATCGATAATACACGTTATTTTTAAAATTTTTATCGCTTTTATACAGCTTATAAAAATAAAGTTCGAGTTATTTGAATATGCTCTTTCTAATTACCTTCTGTTACAGAAATTAAGAAATAGTATCGTTTTAATGTATAAGGAAACTTTAAAATCTCCTTTCGACTGGATAAAGTAGCTTTTGTTTATTTTTATAAAAGACTAGAAGCTAAATATTCTCAAATTAAAAATTTTAACGAAGCTCGCGACGAAAAATATTATTCGAGTAATAATAGTAACGCGTAACAAACTCAACTAAAATAAGTATCGAAGATATACGATTTTTTTCCTTTTCCAATATTCAGTAAAAACACGAATAATTCGAAACTCATAATCAAACTGTAAAGACCGCAATCCATTCCCGAAAACCGCTAAAAGACAACCATCAAGACGAGAATATTTATTTCAAGAAGCTCCGACAAACTCGCTTACAAGAATACTAGAGCGAACGCTCTCGGAAAAAAGGCGCGTCATCGCAAAAAGAATAGCGAAACTCCCACGTCCGAATTACAAAGCAAAGCCCAATGACTCGATCTCAGCCATAGCACTTAGCTCCTCTTCGGCCACAAATCAACCCTCGCGTCTCGAGCAGTCATCCCCCGTCAGGGTTTTCGCACCGCCGAACGGCGCGCCGCTTTTTTCCCCCGAGTTTCCCGAGAATCCGGCGCGCGTCTTTCGGCCTCGCTCTCGCTCGAAATAAATGCCCCGCGCAACTCGTCGGTCTTAGACAGACGCGAGCCTCTTAACCCGTTAGGACCGAGACACCCTTTATACCGCTCGGACGCTGAAAGATAACGGGAACGTTTTGTTATTTTTCCGCTTTTGGCTTCGCTACCCTCTCTTAGCTTTCTCTCGGGTCGATGGCTTTTCCTTGATTCATGGCGGACGTTTAACCTTGTTGAATTGGATTTGGAAACTTTTAGCGGATGCGTTCGAGGTTGTTCGTATATTTTTTTATCCAGAGAGTTGCGATCGAGCGTTCGGCTTTGTCCGATCGAGAAGGAACATTTATTTTCTCGCGTACGGCTTCGAGTTCGCAGACTTCTAATATAAACTTATTTCGAATACGGTATCAGCGGTAATAACGAGTTAAGAGAGAGAGAGAGAGAGAGACGGAGGATAGATCGTAAATATATCGTCCATGCGAATTTGTAATTACAGATTGACATACTTAGCTAATCGTAATGACGATATTTCGTAATATGCGAGGGATTTTCGCGTATATTTAGTTTTAAAATTTAGATTAAAATATCCGTGTTGTAGAATTATTATTTTGGATCGACTTGTTCCTCGATCCGAAATTGTTCTTCCCTGCTGTTACGAACGTAGATTGAAAATATTATTGCACGCAATTGAAGCTATATTTAAGTTACAACGAATTTTTTGAAAATTTTAACGAGCCCGCATCGCAAAATTTTATATTTATATTTGAATTTCAATATCGTAAAAGTTATTAAAATCGGATGCTAATAATACTTGAAAAAAGAATTCGATAAAAAAGTAATTCCTAACGATATTTTGTAAGTCTAGATTTTGACCTACTTAATGCAAAATCATTAAGGCCAATTTGTATCAGCACGTTTGATCCTAGTTTATTTATAAGGCAAAGCAAATATACGTTTTACATCGTAATTTCATTACTTATTAAATTAGTCTTCGAATAGCGATAAATAAGATCTTACACTGTAAAACGGTCGATAAAACCCAAACGCTTCGATTCGATGAAATCAGCGAATTCCAAGCCGAACCATACGCTGATCGCAGTTAACAGAAAAATCAGAAAAGCACTTTATCTTAGAAAATCCCTATCCCAACTTCCATCTCGCAGGAGCGACCAAAGCCCAATAGTCTTCCCATAAAAAACGCAGTTGCAATTTTTTCATGCACAGTACGGCGCAGTGCCAAGTGTCGGCGCTTAAATACAGCTTCAACGAAATAAAAGAAAAGGCAAAGAAACGTTTCGGTACGTGAGAGCATCGACGGCGAGCGAACGGACGAGGGGACGAACGCGATGTGCCGAAAGTACACCATCTCCGAAGGTATCGC
The DNA here is from genome assembly GCA_018907195.1 of Dolichoris vasculosae. NCBI lineage: Eukaryota > Metazoa > Arthropoda > Insecta > Hymenoptera > Agaonidae > Dolichoris > Dolichoris vasculosae. The sequence goes on from JACCHY010000020.1 coordinate 445,104, forward strand.
AACGTAGACGTCGAACTGACCCCGAGAGAAAAATAATATAAAAACAAAGGAACTACGAGGAACTGTGCCAAGTGCGTGCGCGCGCAGGCGAGGAAGACGAGGAGCGGCCCGGAAGATCGAGATAAAGAAGCGACGCACAGATGAGGCCGAGATCACGAGGGATCGACGAGATCCGGGCCCGAGGAAGGCTCTGACAGGCCGCGAGTAGGTGGATCGAGCGGGACACCGCTGGGAGGAGAGACAAAGAGAGAGAGAGAGAGTCGACCGCTTGGTGCTCGTGAATACTCGATGGTTCGTCAATGGTGTTCTGTGCTTGTGCTGTGCTTTTTGTTAAGGAGCGGTGAGGGTTTTTTTTTTCGTTTTAACTCCGTGTTCGAAGCGAGATGTCGAGTTTCGAACGTATGAAGTCGATGCGCTTCATCGGACGATCAAACGACGGCATTGGTTTGTTTTGTTATCTGCGTTCAAAGCACTCGACCGATCGGCTGATATTCGAAAAAAAATATATATACATGTAACTGTTTACTCATATCAATTATACGTGAATCTATCTGAAATTTAAATACTTTTCGTGCTTTCAATTATTAAGTATCGATCTAAACATTATAGATCTAAACGAATGGTTATCATTTTATTATTTGCCAATGGAATTTCGGTACTACTTTAAGCTTTAAAACGCGATGTTTCATCTATCGAGAATTTTTCGACTCTGTAACTTTAATTATATAACACTGTTAATTTTGTTAATTTATAGTTTTTATTGAAATTCGTACGTACGTTTGTACATTTAATTTAAACGAATATATTAAACTATTTTTAGTTTTATGCTTTCAAATCTAATGTAAATCCATAATTTTTATTTCTACGTTGGATTCTTTTGTTTTTATTTAATTTATATAAAATATATATTTTATATTCTAATAAATTATGATATATATATTTAAGAACTTAAATAAAAAGTATAATTATAATCATATAAATATATTAAATTTTGTAACGTTACTACCATTATTTATTTATTGTACATATTAAATCAGTTGATAAAAATGACAATAATTGGTATATGTAGTTAGTAAACCTACTTATAAATTAAAATTGTAAGATAATATTATAATTGTAATAAACGTTTATTTTCGAATATCAACGTTACTTGTAACAATTTAAAAAAATTTATACGTAATTTTTTACCTAATACTTTTAAGAGTTAGTTTGCTTATTAAAATATATTGCTAATATACAAAATTTAATTTTTTATTATTTATTAGAATCTTTAAATGTTTTGCATTTCTGAAACTCTAAAATTATGAACAAATTCAATACCAACACTGATATTTGTTCTTTTTGTTATATTCCATGTGTGAAATCTTGACAGTTGATTTTAGCTTTGCAAATTTGAACATGGCTTAACTTAACATTTTATATACCTACTAATTTTGAATTTTATTTAAACTATAGTTTAACTGAATAAGTAAAGTATTTTTATTCAAATTTAAATAATTCAATATAACTTTAATTTATTACTTGTACAAATAGTACATTTTTTATTGATTACAAATATTATATAATAATTGAATACAATTTTGATATTTAGTTTAAATTGAAGTTATTATTCTAAAGATAATCAAATAAATATATTATTATGTGTACAGTTTTTTTAAAATTGTAAAACTAAAAATTGTGAATATTTATAAAAATAAGTTTTGTAGTATTCATATTGTTAATGATCCGTATATTTGTCTTTTCAATTTAATATACAATGTGATTCGTTGTATTCATTACTTTTATTCTTTTCGCATTAAAAATTATTTTTAGAAAATAAATACACTCCTCAATTATTTACGTATATAAAAAAAGTCATTTGTGCATGTTATACATATCTCAGTATTTTTTATATTATAATTTAATTTTTAAACGATTTTTAATTTAAAATAAATAAGTTTTCAAAATTAATAATATAATAATATATTTTATACTTTTTTTTTTACTTATCCATTGATACATATTTTATATAAGATAAATTAAAAATCCTATTTTCTTTTAGAATTTCACAATACATATTAATTCCATATATTTGCCTTAAAAAAACTTAAATATCAACAATCATCTTTGTTTATTGCGTATTATTAACTTTTTAACATTAAAAGTTTTGAAAATTGCAGTTTTTCTTTTTAAATTTACTAATTTTTTTATGTTTCCGTACAAGTACTTTACAAAAACAGATAAATCACAAAAAATTGAAAAAAATTTCGAAATTAAGAAAAGTTCAAAAGAAAACTAATTTTCTTAAAGTCACATTACGAACTGTAGGTCAAAGTATCGTTTCCACAAAACAAAAGTTTAGCGTGAAGAAATATCGAAGTAGAGTACAATCCGCTTGAGTCAGACGTATGTTATATTCATATATATATGTACACACACACATATATATATATATTTCGTTTAGCTTACGATATATGACTGAAATATTGATGGATGATAATAGAATAATATTATAAATTTTCGAAGGAAAATTTAGAAATGTTTGCTTCAATTTTTATGAATATCAAACTTGCAGTAATCAGATTTGTAATTTTATTATCTATAAAATTCTGACATCTGTTTGAATTTCAAGTATTTATTTTACGGAATTTAATTTTCTCAAATTAAATTGGTAAAATTTTCAAGATTCAAATAAGTATTTAAAAAAATGATTACATACACATTTTTCAATTTAAATGGTGACCTCTTGAATGGAAGACCCAAATCCATTACTCATAAATATGTCCTTTCTCAAGCAAAGAGGGAAGATTTTTTCGTATTCTATAGAATATTTTCCGATGCAGAAGCAAAGCGTCTACATGCACACATTTTATTTAGGTGATATTTTTTTGGAAACCATTGCTGTGGAATGGTACTCGTAAAGAAGCGATTATGTCAACTTCCATGAGTTCGGTTTCTGTCGTGATAAAAAATTACCTATTCTTAGTGGAAGCTAATGCGTAATTAGTCTTTCATTTTTTTTTTAATTAATAGAAAAAAGAATTGAAATTATTGAAATTTGTTTTAATGTTTTGTTTTTCTCAAGTTTAAGTACGTATTTTTAATGTAAATAATATGGAATTGAATTTGCAATGTGAATCATAATTGATACGAAGATCGAAAAATCTATACAAACTTTTTTATAGCTCTTTACACATCAAAGTTTAATTTTAACTGAAATAAATAATATAAATTCTTTATTTCTTAAATATTTTTTTAATTCGCTCTTATTTATAACTTTGCATCATTTTTATATCAATGTATGCTGATGAAGCGTTTTCATATTATAGATACTTGACAATTACATTATTAACTAAAAGGTTAAATTATCATAATTTTTATATATTTGCACGAATAGCGAATCAAAATAATTTATTTAAAAATATAATTTACTTAATACGTGTTAAATTTTTAGTAAATACTTTTATATTTTATATTCAAAGTAAAACTTATGGAAAAGTATTTGTAAAATACTTTGTATGTAATTAATTTTAATATTATATATAAAATATTGAATTTCTTTGTTTTTTAAATATATAAAATAAAATTTATGATGAAAATGATTATCGCTCGATCTAATTGTATTATTTTCATCAAATAAATTAATATATATATTTTTTATTACTATTTATAACATATAAAAGATAATATATTATTGAAGATTAACATTAAATATATGCTCTTTTTATAGGTGCACGTAAAAACAGTTTTATGTTTGGTACTCTGAAGACGTAATGCTCTTAGTTAAAATTAAATATATTGAAATGAAAATAGAAAGGTAACATTCGAGTACCATGATTCATTGATAAGTTGATAAATTTCAAGTTAGATTTGATTAAAGTATTTAAAATTTAAATTCAATAAAAAAAATAATTATATATTACTTTATTGTAAATAATTTTAAGAGTATTGATAGATTCATTAAATTTATTTTTATAAAACTGTTAAAATATTATTTAATAATTGTATCAATTTTAATTCGTTTAGATTTTTTATAATTTAAAAAGCTTTAAATTATAATTTAAATTAATTAAAAATATTAAATAAAAATAAAATATTTGCAATAATACAACATTAATATTAATTAATAAATAATAATATAAAAGTTAAGCTGATTTACAGATAAATAATTAATAAATTTTGAAATCGTCCGTTTGCTTTGAGATTGGATGTGTATTAAATATATAAATAAGAAATATAAATAAATAAATGACAAGGAATTAATCTTTGTTTGCAAACTTGACCATCGATAAAAATCATTTGCGACAATACTGTACTTTATCAACACAATATATTAAGGTTTCGCTGTCTCTTATTTAACATTTTCATTATTCTACGAGAGAATTATAGAGTTGCAGTTTAAGGATTTATTTAAAACAATTGTGGCTGAAATAATAGTAATCGTAATATAATAATAAAAAGATATTTTTTGCATATAAATCGAATGTTTATATTATTAGTTATTATAAATTATTCTTTTTTAATAGATATTTATTAATTTAAATTTATTTGATATAAATAATTTAAAAACAGATAATTTATATACCGAAAAAAAATGTTAAATTTAAAAATATTTATAAATATTTAATAAGCATGATAATGGAAATTCTAATCACAAATAAATAATGACTTAACATATTATATTTCTACGACAAATTCCGCAATTAATTTTTCATAAATTTAATATTCGAAAACTTAAACAAATTATTATGTTTCAATTTGAATAACAAAATATCTAATTTGTAGCGTCTGAAAAATAAATTTTAATTTTCGCTTAGTCTTTCCATTTAAAATGCAAAACTATTAACTCATTGGCTTCGCGAAATAAGTGCACAAATCAAAATTCTAAGATTACCACTGTTCGAGTAACTCATCTCTTTCTTACGTATTTACTAATCGTATACAAAGATAAATATCAAGCTGAACGTTTAGATGGTGTTTTATATCGTTACAAAAGTTTACAAATTTTGAAAAAATACTAATACCTACGGTTCATATTTGTCACATATTTGTATTTTTAACGAGAAACTATACTTATTTCAAAATTTTTTATACATAGTAAGATTTTAAATTATCAAAATTATATTTATTAAAAAAACTTTAATCTAAATTTTATACTAAATTAACTCGTTTATAATAAAAATAATATCCTTGATAATGCATAACTTTTGTTTCTCTTAATTTTAATAAATAAACGCACACTTCGTAAATAAATATTTTTTGTCTTTCATCGGTTTTATTATTTACTAATTTCTCAAATTAATAATTATCGAATAAGCAATCCGGAGAAATGTCTATTTACACAAGACTTTTTTATCGGTATAAACGCGCTGTCACACGAATCGGTGCAAAATATTTCACTATTCCGTATTAAATTTGTACGTCAGCAGAATTCTCCTTTCATTTTACATTCGAGCGGTATATTTACTCATATGAATCGCATAAGATCGAAATAGTTTATTTTCTTTATTTTTTTTATCGAGCTACTTCCTCCATAAAAACTGAACCTCGAAAAGATGGTACCTCTTAAAATTGAATTAAACGAGTTGTAAACATTTTTATTCCGACTTAAGCGAACCGCTATAAATTGTAAAACACGCGAACTTTCAAATCCGTTTCTACAAAAAAAAACAGAAGAGACAAAAGAACGAAAAACGAAAGTCCCCGGAAAAATCGCCTAAGCGCTCGATTTCACGAGCACCGAAACGTCACCCAATGTACGAACTCCTCGTCGGCAATTTTCCCGAGGAAAATTCGGTTCGCATATTTCAGAAACTCCCGAGGCATGAATCAAAGCTCGAGTTCCGGCGCAGACATTTCGGCATGGCCTCGCTCGCGATATCGATCTGCCCAGTGGAAAAAAGAGCGAGAGAGGGAGAGAGAAAAAAGCGAGGAAATCTATCCGGTCCATCGACAAACACCCAGACGTTCGCGGGGACGCGAACTCGAATACGGAAATATCCCGTTCGCGCTCTCGAGATCGGAGCTTTTGGGTTGACTCTGCTATTTCGAGGCCTGCCTTCTTTCCTCTATCGCTCTTCGTCTATTTTTTTGTATCGCGCGTCTGCAGTATTTCGTCAACGTGTCTATCCTCGCACGTGTGGCTTGTTTACGCACGTTGTTTTCTCACGACTACTAGACGTACAATAGGATTTCCAATAAAGCTCTTCATGAGAAATATTATACGAGATTCCGAAGATGAATAGCGTGTTTTTACATGATAAACTTTTAGCGTCTGTGCGGACATTGGTTAAAAAAGTATCTTTGCTTTTTTACTCTATGGAGAAAAATATTGTTCGAATTTTTTATTTGGCTGGATTATTTCGAAAATTACTTTTCATATTTCTCGGTAAGATTATGCTAAGAAGCGTTTGGTTTTCTAATATCGTAACTGAGATGAACTCGAGTGTTGCTAAATTTTATGTATTGTTTATTGCGTATGCGTTACGGTTAAAAATAATCGTTTCAAAAATTAAATAGAGATATATTAATTTTCTTTAAATCATTTTATAAAAAGAATTTGATTACAATTGTATGTAGTTTTAATTGAAATTGCATAGCGATAGTTTTCATTTAATTTATCGTAAGAAAATTTTGCAATGAATTTTTAAGAAACCTATCTTTTTTTCCAGACTTGGAGAATTTCGCCTAAAAATATTCTTCGATAAATTTTAACAGGTTCTTTTTACCACGAATGAAATTCTTTTAGAATCGAGCAAATCAAGATGTGTATACAATCCTAATTCTAGTTTTTTAGTGACTCTTTTAACGATTGCTATCATTCTTGGAAATAGTTACAATTTTATCTCCATTTCTAAATATTAAGCGTAAAATCAAAATATTTCAATTTATTCTTTTGTAAACCTGTATTTTTAAGAATTCTTAAAGAAATCTACAAATGTGATAAGCTTGAATTGTATTATTTAAAAAAAATCAATACCTGTAAAATTATTGTTTAATTCGAAAAGAAAAATAAAAAATCGGTACACGTATTAATATTAAAGAACTTTTCAATTTTATAGTTAATAAAGAAAATAAATATTTTTACTCGTTAATAATATCGTTCTGATGGTAGTTAATTATAATATCCAAAACAATTTATGTTTATCATACATAATAAAATTTAAATTAATTATTTTGCTTGTGTCCTTAAAGTATTATTAAGATTTTTTACACGTAACTTTAATAGTATGTTTTATTTTTAATTTTTTCGGTGCATGAAATATACATATTACATATATTTTTATGAAATTTTTGCATAATTTAAAATGTTTATTTCGTTTATTTTTTATCGTATTACTTTAAACTATTTTTTGATATTAAATATAAAACAGTATAGTATCGAACTATTTTACAATTTACTTTCAATTTTCCGTAATTTTCTTAAAATATGACAGAATTTCCACATCGTTTACATATTTTTATTATATTGAGAATTTTGTTTTTTTTATTTGAAAATTTATTTCAATAGATTTTTTAGACAACGTAGTCTACAAAAAATTTTTCTCTATATTTATATTACGTTCTCATACATTTCCTTCATCACGCGAAATTATTTTTTCAATAAAGTAAATTCAAATATATTTATATTAAAGTATTCATCTTTATGACGTATGTTTGTATAGTTCATGGATAATTTTAAATTTAAGCAAGTTTCATTTATAAAGATTTCGACGTAATCATCTCATATTTCATACCGGATAAAGGAATAAGTTGTTTAACGATCGATGGAATTTTTCTCCAAGACAGCTTCAATATTAACGAGCTGTACCGAATACAAGAATAATAGCGGTTGCCTAATGTAATTTTATCGAGAAAATTATACCTTTGATTTACATAAAATGGCGAACTGAACGCTTTTTCATCAATTAAAAAGATGCAGCCAAAATGTAAAATGTTTCTAAAAAAGTGGTATTTTGTTTTCGAAATCTAGAAGAAATAATTGAAAAGCATTGTGTCCAGTAAAGAGCTGCTTTCTAATACTGCATAAAATTTCACATTATATACTAAATAAGAGACGAAACATCACGAGATGTGGCTCTTAGAATAAAAAAAGGTAAAAGGTAATCGACAAAATGGACATTTTCGCCGTTCTTTCTTCGACCGTCGCGCTTTTTAATTTCAGCGTCATTTTTTCCACCGTTGTGAAAAAAAAAAAAAAGTAAATAAAACGAAGGAAGGAAGGACGAATGTGCACGTGGTACTAAATATTTTCAACGCGCGGTTGTCTTTTTTGCTTAAATAAAAAAGTAGGGGCGAACCATTGTTCAAGAGCTCAGAAAATGAGTGGTAGGGATTTTGGCGAGTGTTAATGGGAGCGGGAAAAATGAAGTGGATGGAAACGCTGTTGAGAAAAATTTTAAAAATCCTTAATACTTTCTGTTCCCAGGATGAGTTCCATCCATTCATTGAGGCTCTCCTACCATTCGTGAAGTCTTTCTCGTACACGTGGTTCAACCTACAGGCGGCGAAGAGGCGCTACTACAAGAAACACGAGAAGCGGATGAGCCTGGAAGAGGAACGCCAGTGTAAGGAGGAACTCCAGGTGAGTGCGGATTTCCAATACTCGCATGGATATTTTCTCGCGAACGAGAAAATCATTGCTCCTTGGAAACGTATAAAAATCTGATATAACACGAGTGATTGACGTTTCTGGATTACAGTAGTAACAAAAGGGTGTGATTTTTTACGATTGATCCACGTTTTTAACGTTATCAACATCCATCTTCGGAAACTCATAAGACCTTTTCAATATTCGACTAGTCAAGTTTCTCTTTTTAAGCGAATTTAATATTTTAGCAGTATCGATAACGCAAAACAAAAAATGAATAGTTTCAAGCTCGTTGAATAATATTCAATGTATCGAGCTATTTAACTTTTGAGTATTGTATTATTTTAAGTTACGATCGATGTAACGTTTTTATTATATAATATTTCAAAACTCTATTATCGATTCCAATATTATCAAAATTTTTATTTTTTGTACCGAAATATTTACAATAATTTATTATAATTTATCGAATCGTTTTATAATTGTTATTAATTTCTCTCTTTTATCGTGATTTTTTACTTTGATATTTTATTTAAGTCGCAAATATTATTTTAAATTACGTTTAAAAGAATTTATTAATAATTTGCATACGTAGACTAATCTAAATTCATATGGATAATAATGTGTTTTTAAAGAGTAAAAAAGAGTAATGAAACATGAATACGTTGTGACTAAATTATTCCTTTACAATTTTTATCTTAGAATTGTATATTTAGTTGCAATAAATTGTATGCAAAAATAATTACATTATATACCTACATAGTATACCTACATAAATATATTACGTATATTTAATTACGAAAATATGTCACCATATCTGATAATTTATACCGCTGATATTAGATATTTATTACTAGAGCAATTTAAAAGGTAATTGTATCGATGCATATTTATTTAGAATTTAATTAAAGCGGTAAAAATCTTTTGGTTGAATGATTAATAATTTATTTTATTTTAAATTTAAATTGATATACATTATAATAAAATAAATATCGCACACTCTGATATTTCCTTTATAAAAAGTAAATTAATTAATAAAACGGTAATAATTAGTTAAACTTCCTCTAGTACAAAATGTATAAAATTACAAAGAAATCAGAATACGTTAAATATTCATTCATCGGTGTGTTTTATTCATATTTTAAAAGAAACATTCATTTTTCACGCAAATAATCGAAATATAAAAGTGTTGTTTTCAAATTAAAATAAAAAATATTTTATAAAAATATTATTAGACGTTTCTGTTCCGAATATATTTCAACCTTCGATAGATGAATTTATCGTTTCGCATACCAAGTATCTACATCTTTTGATAATAGCTAATAATAATTGGTAAAAACTCGGAGAATAATTATTAAAGCAAGTCTTTAAAAGCGAAACAAATTCCAAAACGCTAATTCAATGCGAGTACGTCGATGTCGTTCGGATTAAAAATAAAATAATCGAGAAAAAAATCGAATGAATACAGCAGATCACTTTTATATCGAATTATTCAATGCAAGTGCAACTTTTGCCAAAGGTCTGCGCGAGAAATTTTGCTCTTAAGAGCAAAAAATAATGAGGTTCAAAACTATTTTTGGCACCCAACGACCTCGTGACGTCCTATCGCCTCGACAGTGGTTCTCGTTCTGATTTAAACGCGTCGACGGTTGCTTCCCGAAGATCCATCAGCTGTCCTATTAACGCGGGTCATTAAGGCGTTTTTTTTTAGAGTCAATTAATAAACGGTGATGTAGCGAATAATTTACACGGAGCGCTTTACGAATACGCGCCTATTTGTTAAGCCCGCCGATAGGAATCTATCGAGAAGATAATAAATACGTGATATGAATTAGTAGCTTTTTATATTTACGATAGATTACGCAACTGAGAAAAATTTCGCGCGCTTTATTATTAGCTCTGAGAAATCGTATTTTCAAGTATTTTAAAATTGAATTAAAACTGAAATATTTGGATTTAAAAGTTAATTGAAAATTTGTTTTATCTGCAATAAGCACGTTTTACCAGATCATTAAGCTTTCGGTTTTGTAGCTATTAATTAACTTAATGGAAGATAAAAATTTTAATATTAAATATCGAAATTTTGTATGATTTCAATCGGAATAAATTTTAAATTGTAGCAGACCGTTAGAGATTAGGATGATTGATTACTCGATCGTTGTAGTCAACAACTGACGATTTAGAATATTATTTTTAAAGTGTTATTTCATGGTTATATCGTATCATTATTTTAATATAATAAAAATATTATTTTTGTAAAAAATTGAGAAATTTTTATATTTTTTAATATTTAAAATGTTATAATTCTATTTGAAATATGAAAAATCATTTGTGACTACGTTTACTAAGATCAAAAAGAAAATATTTAAACAAGAGTCAACAAAAGTTTTCCGTGTATACGTGATTAATTTTTTGTTTACTTTATGAAAAATTGTCACCTAGGAATACTTTTAAGATTAGTAGATGTTTCAAAAAATGAATATTCCTTTATTAATAGAAGATATTTAAATATTTATGAATAATTTCGTATTCGTGATTAAACATTTTATTTATAAATAATTATTAATGTCCGATGAATTATATTTATAGTTAAAAAATTCATGATTAATTATAGCACATTAAAATAATTATCGATATTTCTCGCAGAATTATAAACCTATTTTTCATCGCTCGTTTCATCCACAATTTAGCAATTTTACAGAATAGTTTTTACAAATGATAATTCTTAAATCCTAAAACTAATTAGCGAATAACGATAAATTTTAATGATGGGAACGAATTTCACGTATTAAAATTTATTATTATATTCATTATCTTGTAACTGATGAATGTTATGATCTTTTTATATATTAAGATTTAGGTCATTCGAAGAAATAATAAAATTTAGTTACTTTCAATAGTTAATAATTGGCAAGAAATGCATGTATCGCTAACAGTTTAGTATACAGTTCATTTTTACAGAATTAAAGAACTTGAATACGTTTTAAATCAATGGATATAATACAAATTGCTCTAATTCATCCAATCATAAATTAACGTTAATATTTTGAAATATCGTATTCGGTATGTATAATATGTGAAATTGAGACTACAGTTAGTGTAAGTGGTTGTTAATAAATTCGAACTTAATTTTTAAATTGAAAAAATGTATCAGTTGCGTAAACGAGTAAAACGGTAATTAGCAAATATCGAAGACAAATAGAAGCTATCTTGAAAAAAACTATTCTAAAAATCTCACTGATCTCCCAGTAATTATTAACGCGATAAAAATATTTGAAGAATTTCCAGATCGTATGTTCCACGCGTCAAAGCGTTTGTTACAGATATGCAGGTAGTCTAAAAAATCTGGGATAATCGCAAGCTTGATCGAAAAAAGGGAAAGAAAAAACGGTAAAAGGCAGTTCTTCTTGATTTCAAAGAAGTCATTCGCTTCCGGTTCCAAGTGTGCTACAAATTTTCGATTCCATTTGTGTGCGTATATCTGCTCTCTCGGTTCTAGTAGTCGAAAATTCGCTCTTCCACTAGTTTTTCCTCTCTCTTTCACTCTTCCTCTAACGCTACTTTTCCGCAATCGTATTCTCTCTCTCTTTCTCTTTCTATATTTCACCGTCGCCACTGCCGCCGTTGTCGGTCGATCAATATTTTAATCCCGCGATGCTGCAGTATTTAGCGAATGGACACGGACTCGATAGTTCGCAAAAAAGATTTTCTTCCCTCCATCCCTCGCCACTTTAGAGTTCGCTGTAACAGCGATACGTGGAGAGATTTGAGCTTCCACGCGAATCCATGTCGATTTTTCCTCTTGATTTTTTTTCGTGACATTCGTTCCGATTTTTCTCCCCGTGGTTGGTATTTTCTTTTTCTCTTCAATTTTTTTTTTATTTCTTTCTTATTCTTACATTCTTGTCTTTATCTGATTTACCGAATTTCTCGCTCAGTCTCTGGTATGCTTTATCGGAAAACCGTTTATATTCGGGTGTGAGCGATGATTTAGAGATTATAAGTACAATTTATCGCTCCACTGTTGGAGCTTTTGAATTTTTCTATGCGAATTTATCTTATACACGGAGTTTTAATTTTACAAATCTTTACTACGCTTATAAATAATTTAGCTTGGATCTTTGTCTCAGGATTTTAACATTGTTTACGTTTATAAATAAAAATTTATACTTTATCCACGTTTCATAAAAAAATTTATTTCGAAAGAATTTTTACTTACTAACATTTTGAAAATATCAAAGACATTAATTGTTTTCTTCGGTACTCGAAGATTTATAATTATTTTTTCAAAGATGATCAATGGTTAACTTTAATTACGATGTAATTGAACGTAAAAAATAATTAGTAAAAATTTATGTATGAAATACATAAAATGTATTATTTGATGGTTTTTAATGGATTTATCGATTTTAGAAAAACAATTAATGTTGCAAATCAAACTAACTAATTATAATTATATACATCCAATTAATTTGAAGATTAATTAATTATCTAAAATGTGATTTTAACGAAAATAATTTTAATGTCAAATTCTTTTACATTTATATTTAGTTTTTGAAAAGAAAAAAAATGATAACACAAAACGCGTAATAAATTAAAAATAATACTTGTCTTACAGATTAAATTTTTTTTATTGTTTAAAATATTGAATTGATTAATGTATTAAAATATATATTTTATTTACTATTGTCAATCATGATATATTCGACTCCGAGGATGTAGTTTGGTTTGAATATTAATATTAAAATATAAAGAAACTGAAATAATGCCAACATCAGAAATTGAGTCATTGTTTTTCTAAATACCATTGAATGTTAAAAAAAATATCAAGATAAATTTGTGTTCCATTGTGTAATATTTGTTATGAACTTCTTATTAATAAATGAATCTCTCAAAACACTAAATAAACTATTTACAAAAGTGAATTTATATTTAAATCATAACTTTAATTTCATTGCTTCATATTAAAACATATTAATTAATCAAGGTTATAAGAAAAATAAAATAGAGTAATGTAAAATAATTAAATTTAATAATAAATAGATAGAACTACAATTTATCAAACTTGTAAAGACTATATTTTTTCATTTTTAGTTTAACAAAAAAAGAAACTATCGGTTTCTTTTTATGCATTATTTTCCGAATTTTCACATTCGCATTTTTCCCATTTCAGTAAAATTTTTCCGCACGTGTTTTCTCCATCGCAGGGTTTTCATCCTTTCGCGAGCATTTTTGCATTCTCTCTCTTCACGATCATGTCGCAATGCCTGACATCTGCTCCGAACCTATGAAATCTATCAGTCGTTGCATTCGAGTCAGATCCACTGCACCGGTCGATCACGTGATTCGCAAGGGTGAAAGAAGGAAGGCAAAAAACGATTTCGCTTTCCTGCGATTTCGCGTTGTAGTTTTTTCTTTTCATTGCTTTCCTGTTTTTTGTTCGGGTTTTCATATAAAATTGTGATTGGATATAGTAAAATAGTTGGTTTCGAACTTCGTATAACAAGGGAATAACAATTTTATGACTTCGGAAACTGGTTTTGAACCTCGGTGTTGCATTCATTGAGCTCTGACGATACTAACCTATTTTCAGTCGATAAAATAGGATTTTATTTATTTATCTTTTATCTGTTTGATAGACTTACACAAAGGAATACTAAGCATTAAAATTAATGAAAAACTTTATTCCTATACGCGAACTATCAACAACAACCAAATACATTAGTACTAAATCGCTTCGAATCAATAATATTTTGAATTTGAAATTTGTTACTGATATTTCGCATAGAAATATCATTTTAAGTTTCGTGAGCTTTAATATTAACTAATAACGTATTTATCCTTTAAAATAATGAAAGATTTAAAAGTATCTTGTTGCGATTAATTTAAATATGTATATCTTTAAAAAAATAAGTTCATCGTTTAAAATAATATTTTAAATATTATACTGTGCAAAATGTCGGATTATAATTTTCAGGTGCGTAACAAGCAAATAATTTTATATCTTCAAGGCAAATAATAGATTGTAATAAAATATTTAGTTTTTTAGCTGAAAGTATCGTAATTTCCTTCGGAATACAGTATAAAAGAAATATGATTTGATTATGTGATTCAATGAAGTAAGATAATATTGAAAGATGTTTGAATTTAACGTCAAAGAAATTTCAATGCGTAAATATTAAAAAGATAACAAAAATTTAAGGATATAAAATATGATATTTGATAACTTATAATGAAAAATATTTAATATTATTAGTAAATTTGTATATTAATTATAATTTGCCAAATGTAATAAGAAATCGTGATATTTAATAATCTTTATTAAAAATAATAAATTTTATAGTGAATATGATCTTCTTAAATTTTAGTTTATAAATTTTTCTCCGATTACGTTATAACATTTTGTTATTAAAAATTTAAATTACTATCAAATTTTTTACATAATTGTATTTTTAAATTTCTTATTCTAAATAAATTATAAGTAAATCGGAGATTTATTTTTTAACGGAATTTCTTCACACAACAAATAAAGAATTATAAAAGTTGCAATAAAAATTTTTTAAAATAATATAGAAACCGTAAGCAAATTTACTATTAAAATATTTAAGTATTAAATAACTACAATTCATTTGAAAAGGTTTCTTTTTGGTTCGCGTTAAGTAACTAGTATATTCTAATCTGTTTAGATAAAGTTTGTTATCATTCAGAAATCCTGAAGTTATATTGCAGAGTAAATTTGGCATCTGCGATGAAATACTGATTTTTGCAGTTTTTTTGAATACATAGATGAAACTTTATAAAATTCACATAAAGAATACTGCAGTGTAATATGTATCAATGAATACGATAAGTTTACAATAAAACTTTATAGATTTCAGCGGTTTTTTTTTGTATATTGGCAACTTTCAAGAAATTTTTGAAGAAGAAAATATAGATTGATTGTTCGGACTTTTATAGAGTGTATATTTTAAAGAAAATGCAAAGTTTTTGATGTTTCTTTGAGCAAGATTATTTCTATTTTTTATTCATACTTAAGGTTTTATAAATGACAAAGTTGTTTAGTTTAATGTACAACGGATATAATATCAATTTGTATACATTTATAAACAGTAATTAAAACTACAAATAACATTTTTAAAGTACATTGGTAAATATATAAAGTATTTATACATTATTATTACATAAGATATTTAAACGAATATTTTTCTTTTTACCATCTTCGTACTTTATAAATATATATTCAAAAGCTTTCTATATATAAACATAATATTATAAAATAGAATCGCTTATTTTCGTTTCTTTTTACTTTCTTTGTACGTCTATAGTACCCCACCATTTGAACTAGATTACATATTTAGAAATACTAAAATTACATTAAGTACGGTTACTGAAAAAAGTAAGTAAGAAATGAATAGTTTGAACAATTAAGGGAAAGAGACGATATTTGAAAAAATTCAATATAAAGCACAGCTCGTTAAGCTCCCAAGAACAAGAGCCCAAAAAGAACGTCCAGAACTAAGAAAAAAAAAAAGATAAAAACACGGAGAAAGAAGAAGTTGGAGGGGAAGAAGAACGAGTTATAGTGTAAAATCAGCATTTGTCTCGGGAAGTGGAAACGTGCCGCAACCGTGAGGCGAAATTTTCGGGCGCTCGCCGTCGGGCGGCGAGTCGTTCCCTTAATTTCAAGACAGGCCGTGCGGATGATATCGACTACTTTAATTCCGGCGCACGACGAGCAGAAACGAGGATAGTCGTTTTACTCGTGTCATGCGAGAGCGAGAGAGTCGGGAGAGACAGACTGTGGAGACTGAAGAATGAAGAATAGAGAAGGACGAGGGACCGAATGTATAGAAAGAAAATAGAAGGATGACATATTTCTCTGTCTTTCTCTTTAATTTTATTTCTCTCTTCGTTTCTCGTACTTTTTATTCTAATGCGCTATCGGTTTATTTTTTCCAACTTTTTAGTGAATTACAAGGATCCGTTGGAGCATTTTCTTTGGAAATATTAGTTTTTTAAATTTATTCTCGATTAAAATTATCAAATTTTATTGTACGTACTTTATGCTTTTTCTTCTTGATTATAGCCCGAAAAAATAATTCTTAAATTAAGCTTTATTTCTTTATATGTACCGGTATATATTTAAAATTTAAAAAGAAATGTTTTATATAAAAGCGATAAAATTATTAATTTAGTTTTTCTTCGTCTTTATTATTTATTAAAAATATGTCTTTTTAAAATTAATTAAAGCGCAATGAAAAAATATAAGCTTATCGATATTGTATAATTTAGAAAATAATATTATAAATTCAACGTTAAATGTAATTTAATTCCCAAATTTTTCACCGTATATCGTTTTTCTGTATTTAAAAATTTGAAATACGTCGAAATTGAAAAAGGTAATGATTAAACACGCTTATTTTATTTAGGGAAAAACGGCTTAACAAAGATTTATTATTCGTTTTATTTTTAAACCAAGACTTTGCAAATTCAATTTGAAAATGTTTCCACAAACTAAGAAGGGGTAAAAATTGTAGGAACAGTAGCCACTGGTCCGCAAAGGATTAGCAAAGTTATGACACACGGTCGTGGATATTCTCTAGGTTGAACGCGTAGATAAGCTAATTCAAGCTTAATAAACGCCTACTGTGACAACTTTCTTAAAGCTTAAAAGTAAATATTAAATACAACGATGTTAATACGATACTTTGAATAACTAGAACAGAAATATTTAATTGAATAGTCTTATTACGGTAAGTACATCTGATAAAAAGGAAATAGTCTCGCATCTTGTTAAAAACTTTGAAGAAATCTCAAAAATTCATGTATTTCCTTCTTTCAAACTCTTCGAATTATTTTTTCCCATCCTTTCATTTTTCCGAATACTTCTAGAAAAACGTAGAAGTAAGGATTCATTTTTATTCTATTGTATATTATATCGTTTTCTTTACCTATTTTAAGTCTTTTGACCGTTTCTTCTTACTAACGAGTTTATCTTATTTTATTATCTCACCCGAAGCATATAAGTATTTGATACTCAATTTTAAATATTGTAGTTTTTATTATTTTCTTCAAATTTTGGTCATTTGAAAAGATGATATAATGTACGAAAAATGTTTGAAATGTAAAATTTGTCCTAGAAAAATTTTAAACAAGAGCATATTTCTGAATATCTCTCAAAGATAAATATAAAAGATTTAAATGAAAAAGTATCTAAACAAAAATTATCGTTTATTAAAAATTAAGCGGTATCATTTTAGTAACTATATTTTTCTTAGATTTTTATATTTTTATTCGCTGTAAAAATTGTAAAGTATAAATCACCGTTATTACGCGAAAATAAATTTTATAAATTCTATTATACCGACGTATCGTTCGAGTAAATAACAATAACACGTAACAATTTATTTTATAAATCGTTTATTGCAGATATTCAAAATTACTCAATGTTTAAAATACTTTTATTTCTTATAAAAATAACGTTGAAGAAGTATAATAACATTATTTCAAACAACGCAATGCATTTTATAAATAATATTCAGTGAGTAATCAGTGTTTAGCAACACCACCGACATTATTATAGAAAATTCATATTATTTTATGAAATAACATTCTCCTAACCGAATTAAAGCAAACGTTATCAAAATATCTTATTTTTCTTGGAGCATTTGTTTTGTAAGTATATATATGTATAAATATCGCGGAGAGTAGTAACGCGACCGAAATAAAGATTGTTTACACTTTTTAGAAAATCTCAAGATGTTAAGTCATCGTAACTAAATGTAAAGGGTTAACGGTCTATGTAAATAGGATGACGAATATTCTTTAAAAATAAAAGAATAAAATTAAACATTCATTTCGAGCAAACCGTCCGATATTCTTCTAAATTGTCCGCAGTCTTTCTTCTCTTACGTACATTTCAACCCTTCCCATCTGATTATTCTCTCTCTCTCTCTCTCTTTTCTCTCTTCATCGAAGTGCAGTCCTGCCATCCCTTTCCACATTTGCGTACAAAGTACAAACTCTCGCGCACACTGGTTCTATCTTCGCTCCTCCGACGTACGGGTCAGTCCGTCTCTGTCTGTTATCCATCGTCGTTGCGGTGCTCGGAGTCGTCGGGAACGGCGGCCGCGAGATACCGAAAGAGACGCGAGCACCCGGAGAGAGTTACAACGTTTCCTTCCACACACACACACACTCGCGCGCCCATACGACACGTTCACACGTGCATGCACGCGAAAACCGAAAGATAGAAGCAGAGTGAGAGAGAGTGAGAGAGAGACAGGGGAAGGAGAAAGGGACGGCAGACACAGCAACGGCGGCAACGGCAGCAGCGGCGGCAGACGTGTAGCTCGGCGCACACACGTATACGCGCCGGCGGCGTCGCGACGTCGGAGGCTGCGGCTACGCGGCGCCTACCGAGCACCATCTATAATCTCTATGCGGAGATATCGATTTCGGGCCAGCCTGTATTCCCGAAATTTATGCAAACCAACGCTGCTTCCCTCCGCCCTTACAGCCTCGGCGTTGCATACAAGCTCCGGCTCTAACGAGTGCGGGAGGTCCAGGATGGATGCGAGAGTCCGCGTGGACGATGCCGGGATCGAGGCGAGAGGCGATTTTGTCCTTTGCCGACACGAGAGTTTGCGGGACGGTTAGATCGTTGATCGTGGCTCGTGGAGGTCGAGTGGTGGATGTTACCTGGTACCGGCTGAACGGGCTTTGGAAAGTTTTGAGATACGGGGATGCGAAATCGATGTTTCGTAACTCGAAAAATAGTCGACTGTAATTTCGCGATCCCGTCGTTTATGGGATACAAAGCTGACGATTGATAAAAGAAATATGCGTAATCTGATTGTGGATTTATTTGTACCACTGATTTATGCACGATATTAGGACTCAAAACGAATCGATTATGTTTAAGAATTCGAAACTTTAGTTGGCTTAAATAACTTACAGTTTCGCTTTTATATTTGTATTAAATTCTATATTTTCAATATTTTTGATACATAATTAGTGTAAAAGAACGTAATTTTCTATAATACCTCGAGATTCTTCAGTGCAGTAAAATTTTGTTTATCGGAGTATTAAAATATATACCATATTTTAAGAACAAACTTTTATATTTATATTGTTAGAGTGACGCATTAGTTTGAAGATCCGTGAGTGAGAGAGTGAGAGAGAGAGAGAAAGAGAGAGAAGCGATAAGAATATACGTTGTTTGTAAGTTTACGAATCATCTCCAAAACAGTTTCTAACGAAAAAAACAAATTTTTTTAAAACGGTCACCTTTCCAAGTTAAAAATACAAGTCGTTTATTAAAAGTACGTACACCGACTAAAAATTCAGTTCACACAACGATTCCATCCCAATAAAAAGAAATCAGCAGTCCGAACTAAGACTAACGGTCTCCGTTGTTTGAAAATAAAAAGACCGAGAGGAAAAACACTAGAGAGAAAAACCTCGATATATACGCGCAATCCTCAAATTACGTTTTTCCTCTCTCTTTTATTTCTCCCCCTTCCCTTTCTCATCTTCTCGCGAGTAACTTGCCTCGACGTTCCATTGCCGGCGCGTCGAGAAAACGTTTCTCCGGAAAGTGCGCGAGGGATTATCGAGTTTCTCTCTCCGGCCACTACGTGTTTTGATTCACGATGTGCGGCTGCCGCTCCTTTTAGATTTTTCCCGTGCGGCTAACGCGTCGACTGGCTTCTGCGTTTCTATACGCGGCTGCACAACGTGAAAGCAAGCATTTAAGATGTGCCTACGAGTTCGTTTATTCGCGAAGAATAAAATGCTTGTTTATTCGCAGAGGCTCCCTCGTAATATTTCCAAATATTTTCCACCCTATCGTTTTTATTCCTGCTTCTTTCTTTACGATTAAATCTGGAGTAGGGTTTGTACAAATTTAGGGATAGATATACGCGTGAATTTTAAATATGAATGTCGACCGGATCTTTAAGAAAAACTGTAAAAATTATCGACCATTTCCTTAATACTGTTTTTTTACCGTTTGGGAATATGTTTTGCGAAATGGAAAATAGTAAATATTATCTCATAATTTATGTGATACTTTTTATCGTCGGAGCGTTTGTTAATCAGAAAAAACAATTTAAGTTAAAATTTTTTATAATCTTTACATTCCCTTGAATAATAGTTAAAATTTAGTAAATTTTCGCTTATTTTACGAAACAAAAAGTGGATTACCGAATAAAACTTTTCTAATCAGAAAAGTCGTTTGAGTAAGATACAAGAGACTCGGTTCACGGATATAATTCATCGGTTGCGATTTCGGAGTATCGAAATTCTGAAACAACCAAGTATTCGAGAGATCTAAGATATAGGATTCAGACAGATGGTTTATTGTCTACGCCATGCAAAATTACTATTAGAAATCCCCAAGTATAAAGTGAGTCAACGTTTACTTTGCAATAAAAATAATCTATGGGTGTTTTATTCGACTGGTTCAGGTCTACGAAATATTGGTTAGAATTTTATAAAGCTAGAATTTTACCCGAAGAAAAGCACGATATAAAATATAAAAATTTTCGATATTATAGCACATGAAGTATTTTGAAAAATTTTCGATCAAATTAAACGTTCCGATTAAATTAATTTTGAACTGGATAGTGAATTCATAATACGCAAACTATCGGTGTAACGGATTAACAAAATAAAAGCAAAAATATGTAATTGTAATCGACATATTTTTAAGTGCGTTACTTCGAAAGAATATTGTACACAATCCGTAAAAATTAATGAAAATTAGTAACAACGATCAGTAGTAACGCGCTTGCATGGTCAGACGATAGAAAATGTAGGTAAAACGAGGGGAGAATTTTATGACATCCGACAAATGATCGAAAGATTTATCGAGTAATGATGATAAACGTATAAATACATTTTATCTATATATTTCATTACAACATTTAATATCTCCGAGATTATAGACTTTATAGTTGTTTTCGCAAGTCTTATATGTACGATTAAGTAAAGTATTTATGAATATCGAAATAAGCTGTGCTCAAAATTACAGTACCAGTTCTGATTCGTGTAAAATATTTCATCAGATCTTTTGGTTATAAACAAAACCCCTTTTGAAATTTAACTCTCGTCTTCCATTCGTGTAAAATAGTTACGAAAATGTGGTTGAAAAATCAAAAGCTTCGAATAATACGCAGCAAAGCGATGATTATTTTTCAAGAGACTTTTTTTCGAAATACATCACGCAACTCAAAAATTTCAGAAACGCGAAAGTTTTACAACGCGTTTACGTCATAGGTTACTCGAATAGCGCAAAGCTTTCAGAGGTCTTAAACCTTTTCCTCTGCAATTTCGTACGAAATACTGGTTGTTTGTACATGACACACCGCGAACAAACGTCGCACAAGCTTACCATCATCTTACCTCCACCGCGAGATGAAAAAGAAGGAAGAGGGCGGCAATACGCGCTCGGAGCAAAACAAAAACACATTGCACGAGAGGAGAGAGATTCTGTATGCGACGGTACATACGTACAAGAGCGTCTCCCGCAGCCTCGTTTCCTTTCGGTACGCGGCACAACGGAAATGACGAAACGCGCATTCGTCTTTCTTTCTTTCTTTCTTTTATCGTTTCCCTTTGCCGTCTGGCCCCATCGAGGCCATAAAGCGCCGAAAAATAAGGGTACATCCGCAATACGAGCACCGCCTTTCCCTGGAGATGGAGAGCACTGGTATGCACGAGCAGACGTATTTTTTGCGCCCGAAATAAGGGGACGACACTTTGGGAAATTCGTCATGAATGAATTACGAGAGCAGTTTGCTGCTCTTACGTAGATTTGGACAATAGGTATTGTGAAATTGAAATTACGGTCAGAGCGAAATTCAAATTGATGTGAAAGACAATTTCTTACGTTATATTATGATTCTTATTCTTCTCCGGATTATATAGTTACTTTAATCGCAATACCCTCGACGCATTTATATTATATACATTAAACATAAAATTTCTTAACATTCTTCCGGTGTTCTCGTGGTATATCTCCGATCGAATCTCGTCTCGAAGCCTTTGCTCAGATGTGCGATGAACCGTCTAAAAGAGAAGTTTAGATTTTTCAGATTTGCTCTCGCGACTCGTACGCTTCTAAAATTAAAAATAATTTCATCGGTTTCGAGCGCATTTCCAGATTCGATAGTGTAAACGATCGAGTACTTTTTGTCGCAAATTGCTAAATTGAAAAACGTTGTTCACGGTAGGCAAAGCAATGCTAGAGTTATTTAATAATTCAAAAGCCTTACAAATGTATGCGAACGTATATGCAATGAATGCAGAATAAAACGAAATGCATATACGCGTATTGAAAAAAGTTGTTGAAAAAAACAGCGATAAAATGTAAAGTGGTGAATTTAATTGACTTATTAGTTATCGCAAACGATATCTTTATTATATTTTGAATAAACGTACACGGGAGTATATTTATAAATGTATGCGCATAAACTGAAAAACAGAGAAATTTTCGTACATTATTTAAATTTAATGAACCGAAAATTCATTTCTCTAACGTGCAAGTTACGTTAGAAATTTTTCAGAGGCGAATAGTTGTTCGTACTTTTTCCTATTCAGAATTACGTTATAATTCACCGAGACGGAGTGAAATTTTTACGTATAATACAATATGGTTCCTTTTAGATTATAAAACGAGTAATTTGTCATCCTTATGGACTTAGAAAGCGAGTTGTGAACTTTCGAGTACGTACAAATAATAAACACACGAATTGAAAGAACGACCGTAAAACCTAATATTTAACGTTTTATGTGGCTAAAATACCATTCGCTTGTTATGGAAAAATAAACAGGAATCCCGTAATTTATACTCGAATGCAGTGATTTCTGTCTCCTTCATCACATTTCACATTCACGCCGATAAATGATCGAACTTATCCGCTGAAATAACGAAGGATTTCTCTCGTAGAGCAGGAAATATCGAGGAAAGGAAAAAAACCAGCGACACCTCGACCCTCCTTCTTATGAATACGATAAGAGGAACTCGCGAAATCCTTTTCTCGTTCGCTCGTTCGAAGGCCAAGCGAACGGTAATATTTACGGCGGCTCGGCGAAAACCGGCAACCCTCCCACATACCCTCCGGAATTGCCTATAAAGAAATTCGCTCGAGTCGCTTTGTTCGCATCATAACGCGGGCGAAGGGCCGACTTTGGCTTGAGCTTCTCTCGGGACCGCTGCCAAATTAATAAATATACTCCCAGACAATTCGGCCGGCCTCGGACCCGCGTGGCGACGTCGGAGTGCCCGTAAATTCCGGATTGACGCCGCCCCCGCATTAAACGCGTACGTACCTTCCGTCGATTCTACGTCGCGGCTCGTGAACGCGTGTCTTTTCTCATTTCGCGGAGGACCGGAGAACCGACGGCGATACTCCGCGAAACGACCTTCTGAATTATTGCGAGGAGCTCGGGGGCGGATTGGAACACTGACGTAACGGGGAGGAATTTCCGAGGTGTTCCCGAGCTCGACTTTGCTTACAAGACTATTCGTTGTGCGCTTTTTCGGAGTGTGCAAATTTTTATTGGAATATTCGTTGTAATAAGGGCAATTTTGGAGCTCGGATTTTTCCCTTTTCGGTGTTTTGATTTTTTAAGCTTTTTTGAAGTGGATGCTTAAATTTGAATTTGATTTTTAATGTACAACACGCTTTTCTATTACGTACAAAATGCATACGAAGAAGTGGAAAAATACCTTTTAACTAATTAATATATTTTATCCAATCGCATCGCTATGTTTATTTTTCCGCGTATTTAAATTATTTACTTTTCAAAGTACCGATCGACGTTGCATCTAATTCGTATATTAACCAAAATTGATATCTTGATTATTTATTCTGTAGTAAACATTCTAGTTATAAATTTACTTACGAGTTCGAATAATTATTATCGTTTGAAACGGTTTGACTAAACTAAAGACAATAATACTTTATATCGTATCTACGATATTATATTATTAAATTTTTATTTTAAATTTGTAATTATTTCGAAAAATTTTATCGAAAGTAAATTTTCATATTCCGTGGAGTCAAATTATATTATATAAGCTATCGATCGATATCAAAGAATATTTCTCGATCTTTGAAAAATATTTCAACGAATAACTCGTTACGATAGGTAAATATTATTTTCTTAAAGTATAAAACTGTCGATCGATTAAAATATTTTTAAATATTAACTATTTCTTTTAAAAGGATAAAAATAATCGTATAAAACTAAATCATAAACGAACTTCTACATTATAATTATAAAATGTGTTGATTCGTTTTCATTTACGTATATAACTTTAGCTTTAATAGATTTTAGAATATTATTCACCGTATTGGCATAAACGCTATTAATTAAGTACCGAGTTAAACAGTTTATTTCCGCATTAGCGTTGTCCTCGAGTTAAGCGATGATACGAAATACACAGGGAAGTTATCAATTTTCCTATCGTAATTAATATCAATTTCCCTGGATTTCCATATTTCCGTGATCGTTAAAAATATTTTCGACGCAAACCAAAATCGAATCAATCTTGCGTTTCCTTCCGTGTACCTAAAAATAAATATTAAAAGTACACGCGAAGCTCGTAATCCACAAATACGATACGGAGCAAAATTTTTTCTCACGCGAGTGCCACGAATATGATTAAATCTCGCGAACTGTATTATCAAAGGCATCATGAAACGCCGCAAATACTCGGGAAGAAACTCCAATCTAAAATCTACCCGCTGTTTTTTTCCACGCGCTGCAAAGGATTAATATTTATATTAAATCGCAGAGGCGAGGCTCGTCCTGTGTTTTCCAGATGCACAGCCACCGCAAAATAAACCAGGAAAGACTAAGAAAAAGGCACCAGCAAAAAAGTCAATCGAAGTCCGCACCGCGAGTGAAATCGGCACCGGTTTATTGCCTCCTTTTCGCAAAGCAATCCGGCAAAGACCCGCACACGAGCGCATCTCGACCTCTCGGTTTCAAAGGAACCGAGCGCGTATAATTTTGATAGGAGGATAGGCGCGCGAAGTGAACCAACGAGAGCGTACGTGTGTGGGTACACGGGGGGACGAAGGGTGGAGTGGAGTGCCGAAACGAGGCCTGCAGCTGAAAAACCAAATCGATAGGCGCATAGCCTCACACTCGCTCCACGTGCGGGATACGAACGAGCGTATACATCTATTCGTATATAAATGAAAGTAGTATTCGCGTGTATGGGTGTACACGGAGTTACGTATAGGCGCTTTCATAGACGTATGTAGTTACACGCCGAATTCTGTGGCTATATAGATCACACACCGAATGTACTTACTCTTTTTCTCCCTCATTCACTCTCTCGGGCGTATTTCCTTTTTCCGTTTTTTCTCTAGCTGTTACGCTGAGAGCATTTTAGAGAAAATGTCTAGTCGAATTTAGGGGATTTTTTTTAATTTATACGTGCGATGAAATGAGCGAGTACACAAATAAATTATGAGGAAGGATAAGTTACCGAAATCCCTTTAAAATTTATAACTATACTTATCTCTGTGATTTGATTGGGATAAATATAGTCGAATCCTTCGTGGAATCTTCTTATTGGTTTATTCGATTCAATTTTCATCTTTTTATCAAAGCTGCTTTCGTCCGATTTAAAATATTTTTACCGAAATCTACAAAGTCTGTCTTAATTAAGAAAAAAAAAAATTTTAAACCAAACCCGAATACGATGTTTTCATATTTGCATTTTGGCCTATTTTGTCGTACGTTCTTTCGAATAATCCATAAATTCTGACCTAACATACTCGAATGAATCTTTGTATTTGTTCGAGAGAAAAGAACGAGTACATTTTCATAATCGTACAATTCGTTCAAAGTATCTCATAGGTAAAACGTTTTTACCCTTGCGCAACTACCGACTTCCCTAAATAGGGAGACGCAACGTCAACAGTCAAGAATATAAGAATACGGCTAGAAAAAGATAGACGAATGAGTAAAAAAGAAGTAAGGAGAAAAAGAGGGCGTATAAAGGCGAACATCCTCTCCTGCATCAATAACATTTTCGCCATTCACAGGCGAAAAATAGAGTCCTAGCTTCGGGGTCGACCAACAAGAGAGTCAGAAGACAAATACGCTGGTCCCTCTTTTCCTCTCTTTCTCGCTCTCTCTCTCGCCCTCTCTATCTTGGGCTTTTAAGTTTTCCTTATGTGTAGATGTACGTGCAATCAGTGTGAGGGTAAAACTCTATGCGCTCTGTTTTTCAAATTCAAAGTTCCAACGAGACGGAATTCGGTCTATCGTTGCTCGCTTTGGAAAAAAGGAACGTTGGAACATCCTACATTTTTTTACTATTTTCAACCTAGTGAAATAATGTACGTACGAACTTGAAGCGAGAGAAAAATTAGAGAGGATTTTCGTTTGCTTTTCAAGATTAATTTTTATAATTGAGTAAAGCATTCGGATAAAATACGTACGAATGTTATCGATTGCTTTTTTTTCCTACAATATATAGAAATGAAATTCTCGAATATCGTATTATGGAAAATACGTTTAATTAAAAAGTGCTGTATTTTATAAAATAAATTATATTTTTATATAAATACAAATGAGTAGAAAGAATGTTTCTTTAGATTGGAAAAAAATAATTTTATATTTTTTCCTGAAAATAAACGCGTTTCGATTCTACGACAAAACGTTACGTTCAATTTAAAAAATGTTAATTAATCTTAAACTACAACAACGTATTGTAGAGTTAACTGGGAAGATCGCAGTGAAACTTTTTTCGATTCTTATAATTTAAATCTGGTAATAAATATGGATATAAAGTCTTTTGAGTCGATAGTAATATTCAAATTATCAGATTTACGATGTATTTCATGAATTTTTATTCTTTAACACGACACATAATTGTATGCGTTTGGACGCTTATTTTTTGCCCTCAAAAAATATCATTAAACCATGTATATGGTAATAAGTTCTGAAACGTCGTATCAATGATCGCATAATTCACGTAATAAGTCGATAGATAGAATCCGAAACAGACTCGGACGAGGGCTTTACATCCTTACCGTAAAAACACGGTAAACTCGAACAAGAAAATCCTAAAAGAAAACTCCAACACGTGGGCTCCGATCTCAACCACTTTCGCAACTCGGAATGCATCTCTCGCGTGCACGTAGACCATTATAACACGGGCCTTTCCCCTCGGCACACATTCACGAGGCCGCTGCCAAAGATTCGTAAACCCGTGGTGGCATTCGCGGCCAGGGAAGGGGAGGCCGACTTTGTTGATACGGCAAACGCCAAGACCGACGCCGACGCCGACGCCGATGCCGACGCCGATGCCGACGCCACGTGCAAAGCTCGAGGAGCACCGAAAACCACCTCGTGCTTATCTAGACTGGCTCGTATCCGCGCTCGTCCGACGACCTATGCCAACCGAATCAATGAGTTTAGAGGGGATGAAAGGTTGAGAGGCTTTTGCTCGGGTGTAAGTTGGGATCGAGTTTATTGAGAGTTTGACGCTTCTTCGGGGTTCGCTGGACTTTTATCGTTTATGTAGATTCGATGTTACTCGGGTGCTCAGATTATCAGTTTTACTAGTCGTTCGAACCTTCGAGGGTGCGTCATTTTAATCGAGTGTTCAAGGATTTGCGGCGGTGGTGTAATACTAGATAGACTAGGTTGTAAAAAATTATTTTACTCGTTGTTTCGTTTACGTAACGAAAAACTACTCCAAAAGATCGTTATTCGAAGGAAATGAATTTTTCTAAAACTGCCAAAGTTATTCGTTCGGGTGATTTAGAGTCGTGTGAAATGGAAGTAACAAATGTTGAATGCAAGTGCTCTGCTTTTAAAAGATCAATGGGACCGAGAAAAGATGGTATAAAGTAAGTTTTATATTTTTGACCCGATAAAAATATTTTCAACCAGAAATCATGGTTATAGTTTATTATTCAATTTTTTAGTATATGCCTAAAAAATACCGCGTTATAAAATGCTGAAACTTTTCATCCACGCGATTTTTTTCTCTTCAACTTTCTAATTTGAAAAATATGCAGCGAGGTTTTTTAATTTTAGATATCCTTTGCTATTCGTGCATCGTTGAATTTAATTCTCTTCCGCTTATTTAAAATTGACCACGAATATTTTTTATATTCAAAGATTGCGAAAAATATAATTTGTGCTCTATCGAATGAATTATAAAAGTTATTTTATAACTGTATTTATCTATCAACATATTTGTAATAAAATATAAACTTATTTCGTTGCAAAAGGTTAAGTACAATAAACATGTATGAGTAAATACATTGGATTACAAAGAAAACGCAATCGTAAATATTGTCAAAAGTTATTATCGTCGCGACACGTTAACTAAAATCTATCGCGTCGATTAACGCCAACGACGATAAATAAATCATCAACGCAATAAGTAAACACGGCTGAATATTCGAGTGCTCAATGATTTTCTAAGCGAGTCGCGTATGCACGAGTGGAGCAGTAAAAATGGTCTCTTCTCCCTCGATGGGACAATTCAGTCGCAGCTCTAAGTGGCCTTTTACCGGATCATGTTTATTATCTCTCGCTAAGCTACCGCCAGCCGCAAAATTTTACGATAGTACTTCGCGTGTACAACTCCGAGCGATTTGTCAACACTCGTACTTTATGCCGCGATTTTGTAAGTCACAGAGGAAAGCATATCACCCGTTTTTTATCGTACGTTACCGAGTTATTTTAGAGATACTCGATCGACGTAACTCGTACCCTTTGATCGTTGATAAGCGGAGTGTGAATGAAAAATAGTTCGTTACGTATTTTAATTTAGCTATTAAATTATAGAGTATTTGCTATTGAAAGGTTTACTGGTAATTGGATACGTTAATTTTTTAATTATCTATGCACTATTTGTCTACCGTAATCGAATAAACTTTTTAAACCATTCGAGATAATTTTCTAACAAATTAATTATCTTTGCTTTTCTCCACCGCTGTTTCATTATCGAGATATGCAGGGTTTACGCGTAAAATGAAAACATGCGAAACGTTTCGACAATTTGTCGCATAAAGAGATCCGTACTTTTTCCTTTTGTTCGAGTCTCTACCGCACCCCCGTAATTGAATCTAAATATTAAGGGCTTTAGTAGGCAACTTCGGCGCCGACTTGCTTGATTTTTTGGCCCACGCCATTTTCCTTCCCCGGGAAAAACTTTTTAGACGCGATGTCTTTCTCTCACTGTCTACGTTATAACGTTTCGTTCTCTTGCTCCGGCAAAATATCGTTTAAATCCGCGCACACTGAAATTACGTAGCGCAGTTCGTTCCCTTACTCTTCCTTCTATCTCTTTACTAGATTTTGTGGGTTCACGTTTTACCCTATATACTTCTTCCATTTCCACGTCCTTTTAGTGCAGAGTCGCTTGTTCTTGAATTTTCACATTGTCTTGCAACGTTGTTCATTTCAGACATGGAGAAACTCATGATGCTTTTGTAGTTTCGTTAATTCAGTTTATAAATTGATGAAAATTAGATAAACGTTTATACGAAATGAAAAATTCGCTGGTTGCAAGTTCTATTATAAAAATAAAATCCTCTAAAATTGAACTGCATATTGGAATATAAGGAAATAAGACGTGTCTGTCTTTTTGGTGATTTTTAAATATATATCTATAAATAAGACAATTTAATCTAATTACAAAGTCTAAGACAAAATAGTAATTCAAAAATATCTAAATTTCAAATTATTTTGCGTGCGATACCCAAATAAGTGTTACATTGATTTTGATTTATTAAAATCTATTTTTAATGTAAATAACCTCATCAATTTATCGATATACTCAAATATTACACAAAATTTAATATAAATATAAAAAATGTATTATCTAATGTATTAAAATGGAATTAAGTATAATTTTTAATTTAGGTATTTAATAGTAAATTATTTAGCGTATTAAACTCGAATTTAAATAATTGGATAAACACATATATACACACATACATACATGTCAATAATAAAAGACGATCTATTTATTATATAAAAAATCTGAGAAATAGTAACGAAATGCAATTTTTAGTGCAATGATTTCAATAGTGTAATTATAAGTGTATTTAGAATGAAATGTATATTTTGTATACTCGGATAACATTTAAAATAAATATAAATATTACAGGTGTAAAAATATAAACTATTAAATTACATTTTAATTAATTTTTAGTGTATAATTTTTAATAGTTTAAGTTTAACGATAACAACATAAAAACAAGTACAAAAACGTTTGAATTATTTTATAATGTTAACGCATGATACAAAAAAGTTTCAATATTTCAATCCTTTTAAAGATGAGATAAAGTAACGGTCAAACTAATATGTTAATGAAGAATGATAAAGTTATGTTACCAATAAAAAGTCATTGTACGATAAATTGACCGTCTTATCCATAACAAATTGTACTATGAAAAGGAGTAAATAAGTACATTTGTCGACTTTTTAAGATTTCATTAGAAAGTAAAAAAGTCCGAATGAAAACGTAATTCCACTATAAAACTATATTCTGATCCAAACCACTTACAAAACACTCCAAATATCCTCTCCGCGAAAGAAGAAAAAAAGTAAAAAATAAAACTCAACGGGTGTACGAAAATTCCTCCACCATAAAAATCCCTACCAACTCTTTCCGTCCTCTAGCAGAAAACTCGTCGTCGCTCTCGTTGCTTTTATATCCGTTATATATACTCGTCGTCGCCGCACGGCTTTAGCTTAAACTCGCGCGACGCTATCCGTCGTTTTCTCTATTTTGTTTTCCTCCTCCGCGGGCAATAAAAAAGTCCAACGTCCGCAAGCTGAACAGGTTGATACAGAGCCTCGGCTTGAAATGTGTTTGCAGTTCCGTTGAAACAATAAGGGATGTACCGCAAAATTACGATGCTGCGTGTATATGTGAGCACGTGATCGTATGCGCGAAGGTGTGAGTGGTTTCCGGCAGAGTTATTACATGGATGCAGCTTTTCAAACGACGTATAATAATTGCAAATACTCGCTGAATGCATTAAATAAATTGAGCGCGTAATTGTCGGGGCTGATTAATCGATGATAAACCAAAGAAACGCGTTGTTTGATTCGAAATTTAGACGTTGTATCGTTTCATTGTTGACAATAATGTATAGATTTTTGTGTTTTCAATTAATTCGGTATGGTTCAAAGATTCGATTAATCCGTTAAAACTGTATTGAAATTTTATAAGGTATAGGAATAATTTTATTATTATATTCAATTTAGAAAATGAATTTTTTATTTGGTTTCGATATTGGAGCGGAACATTTTTAAGTTTCGTACGAATTCTATTCATATTTAATTACAAGATCCACTAGATCGAAATTCTAATTTAAAAATTTTCCAATTTGCTACAAATTTAGATATCAAAAACTTTTAATTCATCGAATAAGAGTTTCAATTTTACACTAATAATAATTAACGTCTCCGTTTAAAAAAAATTTTTACCTTTCCCTTAAATACACTAATGATTGTTTTAGATTAATTCTTTAATTTTCATCGTTATTTAGGTCAATATTCATAAAGCTTTCTGTTAATTTTCACTCATAAAACTATAAATGGTGTGTGAAAATCGCTTAAGTTGATTTATTGATATTATGGAATCAATCCTTTTTTATAGCTTATACGATATAAAGTGCTCTTAGTCAATTTAATTTATCCCTGAATGAATATTAAAGTGGAAATAATTAAAAAAATAAATTTTGTTAACGATGGATGTCAAATTTAAAAATGTGAACGAATAACGTTATTTACCGTTTTTGTACTACGAAAGAGGTACGTTAAAATTTCTCGCTTATATATGTCTATGTATAATATAATATGAGTACGTTTCACTTCCTTCAGCAGAATAACAATCAGCAAAAATTTTTAGCATCGTAAGCATTAGACAAAATATAAAGCCGTACTTAGAGTTACAATTTTCACGACTCGATACAACAATCATCTTTGCCCGAGGAAAATTTTTAAAAATTTTGTTCGAAACTAGCGATTTTGTTTAAAATAAGGGAAAACTCGAGCTATCAACGCAAAAATTGCTCTCCGTAATCCTTAGTCCAAAAAATAAATCAAACTATCATAAAAGAACGAAGAAGCTTCGCACACTTTGCGGATGGGATGTCGAGTTGGACGATACATTTATATACATAACGCAAATACTTAAAAATGTAGTGAATCTCGGCGTCGCCGCGTCGCTGCCGAACATCGGACCTCCGATACCACATACCCGAGAAACAAGCGAGAGATGGATGGATAGATAGAAAGCAGTCCGAGGGAAGGAAAGAAGGAGAGGCCGAACGAGAGAAGCATTTTCTTAAGCGACAAGTATAGTAGGATGAAAATGAGCTGACCGTCGTTAAGCTAAAAATGCAGCGCTGCGCTTTATTTCCCGCGCTTGAAAATAGCCCACGCACTAGGCGCAAGAAGGACGAAAAAACCGGGATGCCAAGGTGGGGGAACTTACGACGACGACGACGACGCCGACGTCGACTGCGACGGTGGCAATGGCGACGATTCACGATACATCTCTGCGTGTCCGTGTGTGTCCCTGTGCATTTGTGTGCAGCTATAGGTGACGCGGCGTTGCTGCACGTCGGAGAATGAGAAAAGAAATAGGAGAAATAACTGCGGCAAGCGAAGGAAATGGAAATAAGGAAGACCACGAGTTGACGTGGGTTCGAAAGGGAGGAGAGAGGGAGAATCGAAATACTTGAGTTACACTGGATTTGATCTTCGAATACCTTAAAGGGATATTGCTCCTAAAATTGAATATACGTTTTGGATATGCAAGGAATTTCAGTCATCTGTGGAGAAATTAATTAAATTAGCTATTGTTTATTGGATTTATCTGTTTTGATGGAGAAAAGCCAGTGTTGCTTTATTCTGGTTAAATGATATAACAAAATAATCTAGTATTAACTTACGAATAATACCGTTAATTTTGTAAAACACGTATTTTTTGGTAAATACAAATTCAGAGCTTACGAAGGTTGAGTAAAATGAACTTTTATTTCGTTAGAAATAAAAATTGCTTTGCGAAATTGTATATATATAGTATAATTACGTTAAGTTTTTACCGTACTTTAAATTTATATTATGTTGGTTGAAAGAGGAAGATTGGAACTGTATTTAGAGATAACATAAAAATATCAATTTTTGTCGTAAAGTAAATGTAAAATAAAAAGAAATCGGAAAGTTTCGAAAGCAACGTTTAATTATTAATCTCTAATATTATAGATTGAGTATCCGCAATATTCGTAAAAAATATTTCATAACAAATAAATATGCTCTGATAATCAACCAAAAAGTTCTGTACGATATTTTAGTATTTCAAAAAGAAATGAAAAAGCTTTTCATAATTCTACCAACTTTTTTAATAACTCAAAAATCATTCCGGTCCTTTGCTGATTTTAGTCTGCGATCCTTTCACGATTTGCGATATGGATAAAACTTGAAATTAATAAGGTCCACGGATAAAATTTACATGCGTAAAACAGTACGTTTCGTTCTCGTTAATTAAATTCGAATCCATAAAATTTTTCTTAAAATTTTATAATAATTGAATTAATTTAAAATGTTAGCAAGTAAAATAGTTTTTTATTTTTCTTTCGGTAAAATTTATGTAATTACAATATTTTTATATACCACGTTCGCTCTTACAAAAACACCACATTTAAATAAGTATTAATTACACATACTTGCCTTTATTTAAAATAAAATTTTTCACGTAATTACAGTCAAAGTAACTTGCAAGGAAATTAAAAATTACATTTTTCTCTTCAAAAACCAGAAGTTGAACTTGTAGCTTCAAAGTCTAATCTCAATCTTTGACTTTCGAGTAACTTTAACGCTGTATAAGCTTAAACATATTTTAGTACTAAAGTTTAGTCGATAATGCATCAAATATATGCTACGTTGTTTCAACCGACAAAAGAGGTCTGCGTTTATTATCAAAATTTGAGAATACGCTTGAGCCGTTGAAAAGGGACGAGTGATCGGCGATAAATATCACACCTCGCATCTTCGTTATCGCAGTCTCAACTACGAGCGAACCACGTCGCACTAAAATCGTAACGAAGCGAAAAACCCGAATTACAAAATCACGCAAATTTATCTTTACTTATCAAGTGAAGCACTTTATCAAGTTACATCCCGAGCGCTTTATTTAAATCGTACGTCGCGAACCGCGATTATAATTAGAATTATCGAATGATTTTGAACACCTCATTTTCTTCGATTTTTCCATTCTCTCGCGGACACAATGCCCGGGCGAAATACAAAAGAAAAGGCGAAGCCTACGCAACAGCTAGAGAAGAGAGATAGAGAGAGAGAGAGAAGACACGGTCGGAGGAAATCTAAAATAAATCGGCTCGGCAGCTGTTGCGCCCGCGTTTTACGTTCGCGTATGTCAGCACTCGCTGTCCAACGCCGATGGATGAAGAGTCGAGGTTTGGAGGGACGAGGGAACTTTGCTGGCCGTGTTTGCCTCCCTCCCGAGCACCGCGAGTGAGTTCGCTCGTTACGCGCGTCGCGTTACGGATCCCTGGGGGATTTTAATTAGGAATTTTGCCCCGCATCGAGGGATTTATCTCGAGACCCGGTGATATTTTCGTCCCCCGTCTGCGGTTTCCGCGCACTCGGACGTGCATTTACAGGAGACGCGATTTTGGCGATGCGAGCTTTATTGGATTCGAGGAGGTTAGCCATTGATGTGATTTTCATTTCCGCTCGATCGAGTCCGATCATTCCAAGCGATTTCGGAAGACGCTCGCGTTAATCTACGGGAGAATTTTCTTATTTTCACGAGATGGATGAAATTTTATTTAATAGAGGTGAGGTCATTTTTTTTCCAGAATTGGGTCTATATTTTAACGAAATTACAACGATTTATAAGTCTTAAGTTTTTTAAATATATTTTTACTCGATTATAATTACAATTTTAACGATGTAGGGTTCGATCTTGGGCGAAAACTAAAGAAGCGTTATTTTTAATTAATCTGACTAAGTAATTCCAAAATGCTGTAATGATTGTTTCAAACGTAATTAACTTTTATACGCCCTTTTTTAAAATCGTTGGCAAATTTTATCGTTAAAATATATAATAGAGCGATAAATTGCGATATATAAAAAAAAGTGTATTTAAATAAATAATTATCCAACCAACCTCCGCATGATTTTAATTTTTCAACTTATCGAATAATTTTATTTTCTCGTTCAATAGTTATCGCGATTATAAGGAACTTCGCGCAACGACTTTATTATTTGCTTCGACTAACGAAAGCCGTTAATACCGCGTTCGAAAAAAAGTAGCAAGTAGTAACGGATAGATTCACGATTGTCAAGTAGAGGGACATTAAAGAGCAACAGCTCGGAAAATCCCAGCTCATCAATTTAAAAAAAAGGACGAAAAACCGGGACCGGAGAGCAAAATAAAATCAGAAATTCAAATTCACCAAGGATGCGAAGGGAAAGAAAGGCTGGCAGGTCAATCCAGGCGCTTCCGGCGCAAGAAACGACCGAGGGACTCCGGAAGCGGCAAAAGTCGTAGCTCTTCTCGCGTTTTGTTTTGCACCCCGTCGTGAGCAAGAGACGCGAGGCGCATATTTCTCTCGTTTTCTCAGCGGCGCCCTTGAAAAAAAGGGCGCGACGCCACAATGGAGCACACTTTTGCGAATTAAAATCACGAGAGCCGAAAAGTAATCGGTCCTTGCGTTTTTTCCCCGCGCGTATTTTTCTCGCCATAACAATTTTGCGAACACTCTGGCAAACTCGAGGGACAATAGGATTTCCGCGATTCGGTTAAGTTTTAAGGAAAATGTTTTCAGGATATTTCGGGACAAGTTTTTGATACCGGAATCGTAATGGAAGTATTAAAAGTTATGCCTTGGTAGTGTATAAAATTCTCGGTGGGATTATATTTTCTTTCGAGTTCGATGAAAAAAGCAAAAATTTCAGGAACTAAAGCGAATTAAAATTTATTTATGAAATTAAATGCATTTTCGCTCTTTTTTCGTGTAGAAAATTTAAAGTTGATGACATTATTATCGAATTAAATAGTAACGGATAAACTTTTCAAACTGAAAACTTAGGCGAGTATCATAATATAATTACGTAAAAACATCGTGTAATAAGTTACAGTTTGATACGAAAGTTTTTCACAATGGTAACAAATACATATAAACTCGAGATTTAATTATAAAAATAATTTTTCCGATAGTTTACTTTGATATAAAGTATTGTACATTAAGTTTGAAATCAAACGTAAACAATTATTTACAAAAGATTGCTAATAAATAAATTATAAAGTATGTAAGTATAAAAACTGTTATATTCAAAATTTTCGAAACAAAAAAATAAAATATAATAAAACTTATAAATTTTGTATATTATTATGTCTGATTAGGTTTGATTTATTAAAAAAAATAGCGATTTCCAAGCACGTGACAACGTAATTAGAAAATAAAAGTTTAAATGCAAATAACGAAAACATCGCAAGAATAAATTTGTGACATTCCACGTATTTCTCGTCGCCCAATCTCGAATGCGAATATAAGTAGGGAAGACTATAAAACCGAGAAGAGTAGAAAATCTTCTTTTTTTATCTCTATTTTCCTCCCCGACGACGACAATGTTTTTCTCTGATTACACGGAGTTGGAAAATATCGCGTCTAGCATTTCGCGGCCTTCGCTTTTGCAAAGTAAACCGCGCGGAGGAAAGATGTTTTATCTCGGCCGTTTGATCTGGAAGACAAATGCTGCGGGACTACGGGAGAGGCGGACTTATTTTCTTCGTAATATGGATGATGATATATTTATTCGGAATGCAATAAACCTCGAGTTTCTTCTTTTTTTTTCTCTACGTCTCTGTTCGCCGATTCATGGGAATTTAATTTTTATGGGTCTGAAAACGTGGAATGGCTTCAAGGATACACGAAGAGCTTTTATCGTTTGGCTAAGTTTATCGTAGTAAAATGACTTTGTAATATTATGTTCGTTATTGATTTTAGTTGGAATATTTCAAGACTAAAATTCGGAACGTAGTTTAAGCCTTTACATAGTTATGAGAATCGATGTTCTTTTTCGAACGTTGTTTTTCAAACAGTCTTCACATTTTTTACTCAACTGTCTGATGTAATTCTACATTCTACAGCGGAAATTTAATATTTAAAATATCGATCTTTAGATTAGATTCTACGTAACAATTTGCTAAGTTCAATTTTTTTACAATTATTATATATCTTCGGATAATACTAAATTTCCTCGATATTCGTTTAATCTGCTATTATGATTTGTGAGATATCGTAAACATATATGAAAACGTTATATATGAAATTTTTAAAATCAGTTTCGATATTGCTATATTACGAATACAATGAAAAATACTGATATTTTTATGGAAACAAAATTATTAACTTATTCGTTTAACAATTATATTTTAATACGTTACGATACTCCGATCAATATAATTTTTCACTATTCCAGATTAATTTCGAATTAAATTTACGTTAAATTGTATAAAGATAAAGATGAAAATACCTTTATACTTTGTTTTATGTGTATTTTTTCATCGATTAATTCGAAAAGAAATAATACATAAACATTAAAACAAAACATTTCAATCCTACAAAATATTTACCAATTCCAACTTTCTACATTCTTAATTTTGTACAATCGAAAAATGTAAAATTGTTCTCGAATAAAATTAATCGCTTGAAAATGAGTTCCAAAGTATTCGAATTCGTAGCGGAATTCTTAATTTTGTCTTCGATAATATAAAGAT
The DNA here is from genome assembly GCA_018907195.1 of Dolichoris vasculosae. Classification (NCBI taxonomy): domain Eukaryota; kingdom Metazoa; phylum Arthropoda; class Insecta; order Hymenoptera; family Agaonidae; genus Dolichoris; species Dolichoris vasculosae. Next base: position 483,491 of record JACCHY010000020.1, read on the forward strand.
AAATACAAAGTAGATATATAATACTTTATGGTAATTCGTTCGCTCAGAAAAAGTAAATCCTTCCGCTGATGAAATATGCAATTCTCGCAACGAACTTTGACAATCTATAGAAATAAAAAAAAAAACAACCTGATTATGAAACTTTAGGGAATATCCCATCTTCCACCCCAAAAACGTTTAAACCAAAGAAAAATCGAAGAAAAAGGAAGTTTTCGCACGCTTTGAAAAGTTAATTAGCCGATTGTAGTTTCCCAGTAGGTTTGAACTTTCGAAGCGTCCAGACTAAGAACAGGTCGAAAAGTAATTACGGTACTCTTTGTATGTAATAAGTAATTGCTGCTTCTTTACACGCGATGACTCTTCCCCTTTCCCTCTCTCTCTCTTTTTCTCTCTTTTCCTCTCTATCTACCATTTGGAAATATTCGCGTCACGTCTGTGCCATCGCAAGCTTCCGCGTCGTAAATGCAGAGGTCGCGAGCGTGATCTGAAAAACGTAATCCGAAGCTAAGGAGTAGAAAAAAAGAAAAAAAGGAAAAGAGCTGCGATCCCCGTATGTCTGTGCTATGCGACATTATAAATATTGCACTGGTGCTCGAAACGAATGTACTTCGTTCACTGGCTTCTTCATTTTTTCCCGACGTCTCGCTTCACGCGAATTTATCGTCGATGTGAGTGAACGGTAATTTTCGAAGCGCTCGGACAGAATTTCAGTCTCGTTTTCGAGGCAGTCGATCATGATAGTACTGCTTAACCTTTTCAAATAGATCTTGTTGCCTATAGATGATGGATACTTCTTTTAGAGCTTCGAGACTGAAATTTCTTACCTTTTTGAAAATAAAACCTGATGAATATCAGGAAATAAATTTAGAAATTCTTTTTGCGATCGTAACTCTTTTAGAACGAAGGATCGATAACAGAATCATACAATTTACTTTTATCGCTAATATTAGAATTATATATCGATTCGTATAAGAGATTTCTTATTTTTATTTAGTTACAATTGTAATCTACTTTTTAAAGTAGAGTCATCGAATTTTTATTAAAGTTATTTAAAGTTCAAAATTCATGAAAATTAAAAATCGATATAAAACGCGTACATTCGATATCGTACATCAAAAATGTTTCCATTTCACGCTTCTCCATTATTTTTTGTAAATAAATTGAAATTTATTTTAAATTTATACAATAAAAAATATTTATTTCTATTCGGCAACGCGATAAAACTATACATTTCGCGTTTTTAAAGTTATACGTTGTTCACTCAAATTTTACTCCTAAACGTAAGCAACTTCGATGCTTACGCGATACTATATTATTTATTATCTTATTTACGATTCGCCGGTCTCGAGTCCTCAAAACTCGATTCGTTATTTCAATTCACAAGACTCGAAATCGTTAATTATTTCCGCGCTTGGGCAGCGATTTAAAACTTACCGCGCGATACATTACCGGTGTTAACAGGCGATCAACGCTCGAAGATCGCGCGAAGGCAGCTTAGAAAAGAAAATAAATTTTCACTTTAAAAGAAAACCCGGTGAAACTCGATCGAGAACAGCCGGCCGGGAAATCTTAGAGCTAATCTCGGTCGCGGCGTTCGATCGCTGCTAACTGCGGGAGTAATCTCAGAGGCGGTAAATCAATCGAGCCAACGCGCAAACGAGGAAAACCACCGACGGTCCCTTCACCCCTCGATGTACCTTCGCGTACGTAGCTCGGGAATCTCTTCACACTTGGCGCATTCGATGAAGTTCGTGTCCGTAAACGCGTCCGTAACGACTCAATCCATGGCCGAATTCGCGTTGGTGCGTCGGTACAGTAAGCGAGGAAAGTTTGCGCTCTTCGATCAGTTTCTTCGACCGGTAATTTTTAAACGCGAACCTCGTTCTCTGGAATTTATGACACTTGTGTCTGAATTTTAGATTAGCATTTCGTCACGCAAAGATTTTAACGCGATCTACATTTCTAATCAGCGAACGGACGTAGCTCGGTTTATAATTACTTTTCGGTGCAATTAGACTGGAACGTTAGCGATGTAACTGCGAACGAACGATCAATTATACCAGGGACATCTTTTATTTCTGTCCTCTAGAGTAATAATATACGAATGCGATTGTCGGTCTTTACGTACGTGTGTGTATTTTTTTATCGGGACAACGCGTGCGCGTGTAACTTTTATACGACTGTTATTTGAAATTTCGGTATTTAAATTCTGAATTCATCGTTAACGTAATATCAACTTTTGAACGGTAAATATTACAAAATGAAGAACTTTGAATAAACAATGCTCCTCGAGAATAAATTTCAAAATTAATGCGATCCCTGTTGTCGAGGAAACAATCGTCGATGCGACGACTCAATAATACGCGACGTATTATTTTGTATAATTATTTTATAAAAGTATGTACTCGTTCGTTTCCATGTTCCAAACATTGGTAAGTATAACGACTCGAATTCGAAAAATAATTCAAGTTCTTACGTGTAACGATATTTTGTTCGATAGACATGATAGAAAATGAATTGTATCGTTATTTGAATGCAAAATCATCTTATTTTAATCGTTGCGAAGAGGACGTTCAAAGAATGTATCAAGAAGCATCGAATCATTCAAAGATACGTATATTCCTGCTTTGAATATTGAAAAAACCTATAAATAGCTAAATATTATCCTCTAGTAATGATATAATTATATTATTGAATTTACTTTATTCGTTAAAGCATCGTTGAATTCGAAATAAATTAATCTGTGCTTAATTATTCTCTTCTCGCGAGGGACGCAAAATACTTTTGCCCCTTACTGTATAGACATGTAAGTTTGTATTTATCTCTGAGGGGCAAATTGCTGTTGTTACGGGGCGTCGGCAACTGAGTATAACGCCTGAACTTTCGTGTTTTCGCGTTATTGTTACTACCTCTGCTCACCAGCATTAGGGTGTCTCCGTAATTTTAAGGTTTACCTCCTCGTTGCATAATGAAGCAAACGTACGTGTACATCCAAAAGACAGTAATGAACTCATGGACCTATGCGTCTATTAGCCATTCTCAAAGTTTAACCTTTACGACAGATTTTTATCGAGTTTGTTTCGTACGATTATCTAATCGTATCCGTAAAATTATGCACGTTTTATGCTTTTATACCCGAGTAGTTTAGAATATATAGTAGACTAATTCCGTTACTTAAACTCGTATGTTTTTACTTAATTACCATTACGTTTTCGCAATATTTCTAACTATGCAAATTTGTTGTAATCGCTGATGATTAGCTATCTAAACGTTAGCTGCATAATTGTTATAACGGAACGTAAATGCAAACAAAAGTATTCTAAGGCACTTAAGATCCAATCAAACGTACATTGAATTGAAGCGCGCGTGTACGATTGTTTCAGGTGATTATGGCTTCTTCGAACATTCTATTTACCGACTATCAAATTACCCTTGCATGCGAATTGAATAAATCCAGGAATTAATAGATTTATGAGGTACAAAAGCAGGTATTTAAATATTTATAATGGTATTGGTCGAGTATTTGTTTACTCTTATATATATATAAATAGAACAAAGCAACTATTAACAGATTTATAAATGAAGAAATAACGAATTAAAATAGTTGATAACGTTTTAATCATTTTAATAAAACTTACAACTCGTGTTAATTAAAAAATAATAAAAACTATTTATAATATTTATCGTTTGTAACATTTGTTAAAGTAAAAATGATATTTCCGTCACAGAGATCAAGAAGATACGTAAATATTATTTTTTACGTGTATTTATCTATATTAGCACAGACTTTTTATACGTAAATGTCGATTCATATTTTTTGTTATCGAAACTCGATTTAAAATCATAGCCTTACGTAATTTTGAGACACTTTCGTAGGTTCGCATACCGCTAGTTGATATTTAAATATAATTCCCAGGACCAACCGAGGAAAAATAAGAATACGCGATTTTCACTCGATTCAGGGAAAAGTAGGTGGGCCGCGGTGTAAATCGGGCCGCATTCCTCGCATATCTCAAGGACTGTTGCTATTCCGTGCGCGAGTCTCGGCGACGATCGCGTGCGTCGCATACGTGTAACTTCGCCCACGTACGAACCTCGTCGCGGATTCCCATCCCACTTCGCTCTTTTCCGGAGCTTTTCCGATATCGCGAGGTGCACCGGCCGTCCGTGGAATCCATCCCAAGGAGAGAGCGAGTCTCGAGAATACGGAATCCACGAGGCGATAGGATCGAAGGAAAAATCGAAGACTCGATACGCGTAACGCATTTTCGTTGGGAACGTTGAGACCGTGCGAAGTCAGGTTTTCCGTTTGTTTGTTTGTTTGCTTTTCACGTTGCGCTTGCTTTCTAGGCTTGGATTTCTTTTCTAGCGGGTCGATAGTTCGAACGTAGCGACGACGTGAAAATGAATTGCCAAGCTGACTTTTAAGCCGGAGAGTCTTGGAAAGCGGCTCGAGTGTGTCTGTAAATTTTAATGCCGTGCTCGGGGACTACTTTGTAAAACGATTATGTTATTTTATATATACGGTGAACGCGGCGATTTTCGTACAACAACATTTGCAATTACGTTCGAAGAAAATGTAAATTAATGGTAAAAGGCGATGCTCGAAAAATGTATGTCGATGAAACATCGTATTTCCTGATATTTGGATATTGAGCGAATTCATCGTTTATAATAATCAAGAATCGTTGATCGAGATAAATAAAAATACATCTTTCATAGATCGGAAAAATCAATGCATAATATCTATATTAATATACAAATTTTTTCTATAAAGTTATTTAACAAATAAATTTTTTACCAACATCATTGACTATTATTTAATATCGATGTTATAAACTTTGTTCTAATTGCAATATCGAGCAAACGCGTACCTAAGACGAAAAATAGTATAATCTTCCGAAAGCTGAGTTGAAATAAATGTCTCCTATAGTTAATAAATTTACTTTTTGGATATTAAAATAGAATATTATAAGTTATTTTAAGAAATCTTGTCCTCGTTACTTAATATATCGAAGGAAATAATGGGATGGATATAAATAAGTATCATGCTTCATTAAAAATACACTTAATGAGAAAAACAAGTTTTCAAATTTGAGATATAACTATTTCAAATAATTACTTGAGAAATATAGTGTGAAATAATTAGATTCAGAATATTGATTTCAATTCATTCGGAAATCGTTTGTGCACTTACTTAATTTTAATTATATAATTAATCTCTTCGAATCGCTCGTTTACATCGACAGCAGTTTAGCTTCCATAACTTGGGCGTCATTTTTATGTTACGAATTGAATCGAATTTCTACGACTTTTATCGGGATAATTTGATATTATATACTTTTGAAGCATAAATTTTAGTGACTAAAATTTTACCTTCGCGTTGAAGCTTCCGTCATCTAAAGGTTATCTTCGTACACGCTTTAAAGACAAATGTGAATGATGTAAAAACGAACTTTCAATGTCTTCATTAATGACCATGACAACGTTTATTTTATCTTGATTAATTTTTAACGCATTATATAAAATAAAAAGAAAATATTCAGTTTTAAACAATCGTTTGATTAGAGTAAATTGTAAATAAAGATATAGTAAATAAAAATATACTGATTTAGTTTCTTCCTGCATATACATACAATATTTGGATATTAGGTATCGGTTTTTATAAATATTTTATCGCAATAACAAGAAAAAAGATATTTCGTATTAAAATCTTAAATTTTATAAGGTCATTCATAAATATCATTATATTTGTAACTTTGTATTTAATATTTAGATTTAATCTTTAAATACATTCAAGATTTGTCAACCAATCTTTTGCTTTTTAATTAATAAATATATCAAATTTAATTACTTGAATTTAAATTTATATAATATTTCTGGTTCTTTTAACTATACGTTTAAATCAAATTAAATATTATTATAGAATAATAAATTAAAGATTTTTGGTTTTAAGCATACGCTACGCTTAGTTACTAAATCCCGTAAATAGAAAGTTTTCACCTAGGATTAAATACTTATAAGTACTTTAAACAAGCTAATTTTCTATTACAATCGTTTATAATTGTATCTTGGGTAACAAAATTAATTATTAGTCAAGTTTATCATCGTAGCTTTTCGTTATTTATTAAAAAACATATATTTCTATTATTAAGTTATTAACTTTTGATATTATACTCCGATGCAAAACTAAATATCTAATAATATCTCGATATAAAGTAATGGAAATTATGAAAGGGACCTTACTTAAATAATTGCGAAATTCTCGATTGCAGAACGAGAAGCTGGAGGTGAAACAGAAATGGGCGTCGCGGCTTCTGGGAAAATTACGGAAGGACATTACGCAAGAGTACCGAGAAGACTTCGTCCTAAGCATCACGGGGAAGAGGCCAGCCATGTGCGTCCTCAGCAATCCTGACCAGAAGGGTAAAATGCGCCGAATCGATTGCCTGCGGCAAGCTGACAAGGTCCGTTAATTTTTTATTACGCTTTTCTTTCATTTCGAATAATTACGAAATTGAGAAAAGTGTTGTTGTTTGTAATAATAAGCAACGCGTTCACGATGAAACTATCGATTTACAATTATTAATAAAATAAGTGCTCCTTCTACAAAAAGTAGATATCGTTAACGGTTATTTTCTTCTCGCGCATCTTTAGAATTTACAAAAAACAAAAACCATCGTATTTATGTTTGGTCGAGAAAAGCGTAATATCAGCTCGTGAATTTTTGTACATATTTACAGTCGTTTTATTGCACGATAATGCGCATAAAGTTTTTCCCGAGTTGTCGTAAAATAAATTTTACTCCTTTTTATTTCGTGGATTTGACTGTCTTTTAGCAATCTCGATTGAAACGTCCATTAATCTTTGAGTAAAATTGGCTTCTTTACGTTGTAGGTATGGAGATTGGATCTGGTAATGGTGATCCTCTTCAAGGCGATTCCGTTGGAGTCTACGGATGGGGAGAGACTGGAAAAGACTGCGGAATGTGCTCAACCAGGCCTCTGTGTCAACCCTTACCACATCAACGTCTCCGTCCGGGAACTCGATCTCTACCTCGCCAACTTTATAACCAGCCACGGTATTGTGCTTTTCCATTACACTACCGTCGCTCTTAATATTATCGAGTCGCACGAGATTTAGTACCCGATACTACCCTATATTTATTACACGTTTATGAAAGTCGATATCCCTTCTTTACAACGAATCGACTTATTTATTTTTCCACGCGCGTACTCGCGATACCGGTACGCGATATTTTTAAGTAATCGGTGGAAAAACGGAGCGTTGCATCTAGTCTCGATCATACCGTCGCATCAAAACCAAAACGGCGAGTACACGCGAGGCTCGGTTCTAATATACCTTATAAAGCCTCGCTCGAAAACGAAAGTACGAACCAAAACAAACAGTGAGCGATAGCCTGGAATTTGGACGGCAAGCATCGGCGCCAGCTTACCAAGCGTGGGTGCGACGCACTGCCAAAATCAAGGGGAGGAGAGGAATCAAAGAACGTAGAAAGAGAGTGAGATGTCATGGGGACTGGCGGGTGGAAATTGGCAACACGCTAGGAGGAACTTTGAATCAAAGCCGAAAAGCTCGCTTTCTCTCTCTCTCTCTCTCTCTCTCTCTCTCTCTCTCTTGGTCTTTCTCGCGCGCTGTGAGTTTGAATGAGCGCGGGCCCAGACGCCTGTGAATGAACGAAAGCGCGAGCGGGTCGTTGGCTCCTCTCCTCTCTCTCTCTCTCGTGCACTCTTTCTTCCGCTCTTGCCGTCTCTCTCGCTCAAGGAAAATAAGCGCCTGATCCAAAATCCGTTGATACGTTGCTCTCACTCTCGCTGGCGACGTGCAGCTGCCAGGAGCTGCTTCGCCAGAAAGAGAGAGAGAGAGAGAGTGAGAGGTCGATCTCTGGCTGTGGTCTAGTGTACCACACGTGCACCTGTGAGTCCTTTCCGACTTCTAATTTGGATCGGAACGCGGTGATTCATCGGCTTACCGGGGATGAAGTCCATTAAACGACACTCGAGCGGGATGTCGACGAACTCATAAGGTCCGTCAATCGCCGGTTGGACTCTCTTGACCATAGATCAGTGAAAGCCACGATGAGTTTAACCGCGGTTCATTGTCTTTTCATTGATACGAATGTACCACTGGTTCGAACGGATGATGTCCGCTTCATCGATTGCTCGGAATTTGATTGATTACACTCGAAAGTTTGTGCAATCGTTTATTATCTATTAAACTCTGTACCTTGTTTTTTTTAACGTAAAATGATATCTGCATCGATATTTTATAGAATGATTCATTTCCATGAAATCGTTTCTCGCGAGTATAAATATCTATTAAGTCGTGAAAAATTAACTTTTCGCTGTATCGATGCGATATCGAAACGTCATAAAACTTTTTTCAAAATTCGTTCGTCGATTCGTCCCTGAAATTCAACACTTAATAACGACTGAATTATGATATCATGGTCTATAAACTTTAACAAAGTTAAAACTATTTAAAATCATTTACGAACAATCGAATAATCGTTCTCGCCGATCAAAAGAAAATCCTTAAAAGCAACGTTTCTCCCAAAACGGTAACGTCCGAGTCCCTCTAGAGAGGAAGAGAGTTACTCATCACCGAAGTGATAAAATTTCTGGTACATCGAGTGAAGAAAGAGAGAGTAAAGCGAGTTCAAAGTTCGTGGAAAATGTGGCGCCCATATTCAAAGTCCGCTGGCTCGAGTTTGCGCGCTTTGGCAGCGCCGTCCTCAATGTTTACAAGCGAGCTAAGTTGACGCGGAAATTGGCCGCACTCCTAGGAGAGGAAAAAATCAAGCCGCTGCCAAGACGATGGGGTAGGTTAAGGTGCTCCAGCTGCGCGAGTCACAGACGTCTTCGAGCGTTCCCCGATCTCCGACCGGGGACTTTTTTCAGCGCTCGTTTGTATCCTTCTGATCTCAACACCGAGTCTCCGTGTGTTCGTGCTACGTTCGCACCGGTGCTGATGAATGAAATTTACGCCACTGGGGATATTACGTGACGCGTCTTGAATTTTATAGTCGAGGATTTTTGGAGTTGTACCAGTCGTTCTTTATTAATTCGCGAGCAACGAAATTGTAAATTAAGGAATACAGCGGGACTTGGGGAATTGAAATTTTAAAAGAAATATTGGTTGTTGCGCATAAAATTTAGGAATAAATATTTACACCTGTTTGAATTCGAAATTATTTTAGTCGAGTCTTTTCTCGTAGAGCTGAAAGTTTTCTTATTTCATTGGATACTTCGTCGAAAGCGTATTGCAAGAAAATAAAGTTATTTAACGTATACTAAGAAGAGATTTGTTTTTCTATCGCTACAGCGAAGGAGATTTTCTTTTTCCTAAGATAAATTTATCATTTCGTACATACGTGCATACATATGTCTTGTTTTCAAACTTGTTTCGAACCATGTTTGCATCTAAAATATGAGTAACTTCCATTTTACTTATATACCGGTATGATCCGACTCAAAGTACAGTTCGAATCATATATCTTCATAAAATTTTTATTTTTCTTGCTATTGTTTAAAATATTTATTACCTAATATTTTTTACGAGCGTAGCTTTTTATTTATGTTCTTAAAAATTTATTTTGTCTTATAAAATAAGACGTTACAATGAAAAAGATTTTTAAGTAATTAAATGCAAGTTGATAATTTACATTGATTCGTTTATGTATTTATACAGAATATATAATTTTATTTCAAAAATAATAACGCGATAATAATAAAACTGTAAAAAAGAAAATAATAATATTGATATTATAAAAATAATTTGATTACAACTGCACATTTTATTATTACGTTCATTGTCGTTGAAACTATGTCCATAAAAATTTTTAACATTCGTAGTATTAAAAAATTTGGTTCCAAACACTGGAAATTAAAATTAATCGAAAGTTATTTCCTAATAAATTTTAACGTTGAAGGTTAAAATAAACAAGAACTCGAACAATATTATTAAGGAAAATATATTAAAAAGTAAAATTCGCTTCGTTTACGTATTATGTACAAGCGGTATTAACTCGGTCGACTTAATTTTTTGTTTAAAAATGAACTATGTATCATAAATCTAGACTATGATAAAAGTATACAAAAATCATTTAACAACATAAGTTTAGAGTAACTTCTTGGAAGTTCGTTATATACGCTTTAATACTTCTTCTTTGTGTTAATTACCACTAAGAAACTTAGAAGTAGTAAATATTTATCGGTGATAAATATCGTAATCTTAATTATTCGAAAAATTGAAATTATTGCTAAATTTCGAGGTTGTTTATGCTTCGTTCGATATTTACACCAGTAGTCTTTTCTATAATGGTCAGCCTACGTAATATATTTATCCGAAATTAATCATCGAATACGCCAGTACACTTTTATAAACAGCGTTGTTTGATGGAAAATAATAAAAAGATATTTCTAAACTAACGTAAAATCGAAGCCCGTTATTACAATACTAAAAAAGAGTATTATTTTAAAGGCTCATTAAAAATTTAAGCAAACTATTCATTGAAAATTTGCGAGATAAAATGTCGCGATATTCGTGCACACTCGAAAATAGTAACTAGAAATAGCAGAAACTATTTGAGCGTTAACTTTTCTTGGTCGAGAAAGAGCTCCAGTCTCTTGTTCCGAATCGTAAACACATCGAAATCGTTAACTCCGAAATTCTCGACAACGGACGCGGACCAAAGTTGCCAGGCTACTTTTTTCCCGTTGTCCTCGCCACTGCAACTCCAGCGAACCTACCGTAAATCAATTGACAATCACTTGGTTGCACTCGTACCAGCCGAGATGTGCAATCGGCGAGTTCGCTTCTCCGTAGTCCGTTTTCGAGCGATAACGCTCGTTAATTTATGGGCCACGGCAACCCTCCGAAGCCAATGAAACGCGCGCGGCCTTGGCAGTTAGCGCCGGCTTTATATATCTATTATTGGGCTACGGTCTGTATATTTTAAGAGAGTCGTCCCGGAATTTTCATGATGTTGATATCGTCTAGCGATGGAAGAGATGCGATGACGCGTCGGCTTTCCAAAGTGCCCCGAGCAATGGTCGGTGATTCATCGGCCCGAAGAACGAAGACCTCGCGGTGTTCTTTTTGACCTTAATGCGTTTTCATCCTGCCTTCTTTTCCGCTCCTCCTCCAGCTCTTGCTCTCGTCGAGAAGTGATCGACGATGACGGATGCGATATCGAGTAGAGCGAAAAGTCTATCGCGATACTGCAAATGGGGTTTGCGCAATAAAGGATTTTAATGATCTCCGGATCTTCCGAGCATCCGGAGATGCAAATTTTTCGCTTGTAAACAAAACGTCTATCGGAATCGATGGTTGGAACGTGTATCATTCAAAAACTGAAGATGCAAAAAGAAAATTCTACGCTTTGATGGACTGCGCTCTTCTATTTTTAAAATATCAAATTTTAAGACGAACTTTGATGTGTACTTGACTTACTAACCAATCGTTCTCGATTATATAATCCATCATACGTCGATTTATGACGAGTCATATTTTTCATCGATGGAAAGAAATACTCCATTTTCCAAAATTTTACCGATAATTTTTTCAAATTATTCACAAGTCTACGATTATAGATATCTGTAACAAAAATAATTTAAAGTATTATAGTTTGAATAGGTAAATATATTACGAAAACTAAAAGCTAACTAAAAGCTAACGATTGAGAATCGCTTGGAATTTAATAAAGTTTAAAAGATCTTTATTTATGATATATTTTAATCGTTAATAATAACGTTATAGTAAATTTATACGAGTATTTAAAAAATGATCGATTAGTTATTTTTAGACCCTTTAATATAACGGATTAAAGCAAGTTTTAGTTTAATTCTATATCGCAATTTAACCTTTGATTAAAATATTTAATTCTAGCGTAATTACGAAACAAGTATAAAATAGTTTTATAGAACGTGTATATGCAATTGCGGTAAAAGTTTACGAAAAGTCTATTTTAGTACGAATAATAGTTGTTTTAGTTATTGCTTATTAAACGAAAATTTTTAATTAAAAAATTAAAAATTTTTAGAATTATTCCATTTCTTAAAATAGAAGTAAAAAATGAATATATCAACTTTATCAAACCTGTTTCAAATCTCGAAGATAATGAATTTCGCGTATATCATCTATTCATTTGTAAAATAGTTACATAATAAATAATCTTGAAATTAATGATCCCCATTTTACGATGCCAAGTTATCGTATTGCAGTAATATAACAAATTACTACGAAAAATATTTTTCACGATTTGATTACTCATTTAGTTTTATTTCGAGATGAAACGAAACTTTTAGATTGGTAACCGCGCTTACTTTGCAAGCCATCCGATTTTCATTAGACAAAGCATCAATCAACGAAATCGCATTTAAACAGGATTCTTAATTACCCGAACGCTAAATACGCTCGAATATAAAAAACGTACTTATCGCGTTGAAAATTCCGAATCAAAGGGTCTTTCGACAGACAGAGAAAAAGAAAAGATTTATTTATTAAACAATGTTCTACCAAAGAGACATAAATAATACTGCCAGCAGCAGCGCTTAATTTTGGCGTCAGCGAAAACGAACGCTACGTCTACATTTTCATTCTGTAATTCGCGCGCACAGTCATTCTTGACCAGTTCATCGTGCCGCAAACTCCGAATTAGAATCCTCTTGATCCAGATCGCGCTTTAAGTTTTATAATTAATTGCCGGTGCGCACACGCGCGCACCGCGTGCCTATAATAGCAGGTGAAATGAGACTTGAAGCGTAGAGAGCGAGAGAAAGAGCGAGAGAAAGAGAGAGAGAGAGAGAGAGAGAACGGAAAAGCAAGGGGAAAAAAAACAACAGGGGAGAAAGAACGAGACTCGAGCGCGTCCTCAGTGTGTAATTTTAACGCGGAGTCGCACCAATGCGCTTTGGGAAAATTCTGGTATCAAGGCGTGGCTTAATTTAGGATCTTATGGGTTAAAAGATTCTCCCTCCCCTCGGAGGGGAAGAAACGAAGAAACGTCGGTGCACGCGTTAACTTACTCTCGTAAATAATGTACCGGCCGTTGTGGAGTGTGGCGTTAAGAGTACGGAGTTCGCGTTCGTTTTCCCTCTGGGTCAATTATCTATACTCCACGCGAGAACAGAGTCCGATTTCATAATTCAAATGCGCAAAGTAGAAGTTTCGCAGTTATATATTAACTTGAAAATATCTGTTTCGCAACCGCTAGGGTTTCGAATCTTCGATCGTTCGGATGCAAGTTTTATTTCTTTCGCGATTCGATAAAAGAGTAACGCGAATTTTGGTGGACGAAGGTTTACGCGTTGAATAAATCATCGATAAAAATACCAATGTAGCGTAAAAAAAAATCTTTGTCTGTTGAAATGTGAATTACTTGGTAGTTTGTAAATTTTATAATTTTGTTTAGTTCGAAATTTTTGGAAACATTTTTATAATTGAGAAATTAAAAATTTTTAACACTATCACCCGATTGTTTCGATAATTTATACTCGCATAAATTACAAAATGTATCTAAATCTATCAATTGCAATGTTATTTTTAAAAATTTCTCAAAGTGTTAAATTAAAAAATTCGATTAAATTAAAGATTTGTAAAATGTAAATTGAATAGTAAGAAGAAAACTAAATGTTTTAGAATTTTATAACTTTAGTTTTTAATTCAAATTTTGTATTATTATTGTTACATTATTAATTTAGACTTAGAACTTGAAATTTATAATGTGAATTTGAAATGAAAATATATTCTCAAGTTCTAGTTGTTTTCTTAATTACTCGAGTGCTGTTTGAAAGCCAAGAAATAGCAATATTAAATCTCAAATATCGTACCTCTAATTGTTATAATATTTTCATCCTATAATAAACTTCGCGATAGAATGTCCGTAAGAATTCAAAACAAAATCTCTAAATCCAACTATAATTTTTATTTCAAACGCTTACATTGTTAAGAGACGAAAGGAAGACTAATGGTTTCACGTTATATACTTATATTTCATTTACAGTTTTGAATTTTACAAAATAAATTATAATTTTTTAACGATTAGCTTTCGACGATAATAATAAAAGAATATTTTTATATGTAACATTATTTATTTGTAATCGCGGTAAAATTTTATTTATCGATCAAGCTTAAATAACCGTTGAATTACTTGACTTGAAAACGACAAAGAATCAATCATCGAATGTATTTCGCGAATATATTTTCAATGCGTTACATAAACATAAATCCTTGTCGCAATCCTTAAAAATCCGTTTCAAAATAAATAATTTTAATCGCAAAGAAGACCTTCGGTAGATCATCGTTCAATTTTCATCGAAATATGCAAAACACATCTGTCATAATTTTCAAATATTTACACTGACTCCAAAAATCACTTTCTAATACGCATCAACGATCATTGAAATATAAATATGTACAGAGCGAAGACAACCTCGCGTCATGGTAACACAGAACCACACCTGCGTTCCTCTTGATTCGGTCTCGCGTGACTTACGCAACTATCTTGGCAATATTTAGCCTCTCGGTGTAGCTCTGCACCGATGTCGAGGCAAATTTTCCGACTGCGAAGTACCCGATCAACTTTTGCTGTGGAAAAGGATGATTTCTTTTTTCGTGCGTTCGTCCGACTATTTCGTCGCTATTTTTTTATGTGGATACGAGTTTTGATTTGTATTGCTGAATATTTGTGTATCGATTTGAAAAATTATCAAAAAGAGGTGCTAAATATTGTAATTTTCAAACGAAGATCAATGCGTTGATACAAAGAAATAACGTGTTTCGAATACAGAATACGTAAGCTTTTATCGATGTGTTTTTCAACCAGTTACAATGAAAATTACTATTTATAATATTATCGTAAACGTATGTTTTTGTACTCTCACAGTACATCCATGTAATTAAGTTTCGTTTATAATAGTCCGAATCAAAATTAAATCGTTTACGCTGAATCAATTTATAAAATTATTGAAACAAAAGAAAAGTAATATAGAAATTGCATTCGTATCTTTAATTTAAACGAATCGTTAATTTTTTCATTGAAAATTTTGAAGCTAAGTATATTTATAGATTTTATATATTATTTACAAATTATACAAGTATTTCATTCTATTCTTTATTCTTGTTGTTTTTCGTTAGATTTATGCTTATAATTTATTGTATAACACCGTCCCCGTCTCGTCGAATAACCCACGATGCAAATGTATGATTTTGAAAGCTATTATTCACTTCAAGACACATTTTACATATTCTCTACTCGAAAATTAAGTCGTAAATAAACCATCCATAACCGATGCATCGTGAATATTATAATAATCGACTGTAATAAAATGATTGACTTTGATCGTTTTATTAATCGATAGATCGTTTTCTTCGGAGATTTTATTTTTGTAAACTGTTTCACTAATTTAAATGTTTGCAAAAAATGTGAATTCGTAAAATTTTAATAATAAATGTTTAAAGCAAAATAATCGATACGAACGAATAATAACAATTTTTCATATATCTCAAGTTTTGTAAAAGTTTGAAAAAATAAAATATGCAAGAAAATTATTATTTTTGGTTTTAGGCAAATATCGATATAAATTTAAAAATAATGAAAATTATGTACAATTTTTATAAAATAAGAGACATTTTTATATTGCTATATTAATGTATTAATGATTCGAGTATTTTGTATTTTCAAAATATTGTAATTCAAAGTAATCGATTATGTTCTTTTATATTCTGCAACTTTAAAATGGAAAATAATCGGCATAACTGAAAATGTGTGCATCGCTTGAGACCGAATATATTTTTGTAACAGAGTTATTTTTTCAGGCAAATCAATATTTCTTATTTAAACGTTTACTCTCACCGCACATAGTAAAAATCGCATATACAAGAAATATTGTATGGAAGATGAAAGGATCGTGTCAAACCTTAATAATTGATAACTAACGAAAATATATCGTCCGAGTTTTCCCTTTACGAATTTTCAAGCTCTAACACAGTCAAAATTAACTTTGAAAACGCTCTATTTGGCATACCATAAAAACACTCGATATAATTTCCCATCTCCAACAATTGCACGCACTATTAAAACATTCATTAAATACCAAAGCGAACGAACGATCAATTTACCTCTCCAGTGAACATCCAAGAATTCAGTGTCAACGATGCGTTTCACATCGATTGAAAACGGCGATAGAAGTCGGCGATGTTCGACCCCGAACGGCTACGATCTCTCGAACGTTCCGGCCTCAACTCCGTACTCACGTGGAGTATTTTCGTGATCCGTTGCGTAATGGGGTTTGCGCAAGATCGAGAGATATAAAACACCATGCGAGAGAACGAAGACGCTTTCGTCGGTCGATGCGAGTTGGTATTTCGTTGTTGAAGTTTTCGACTGGACGATCGGTTTTTGTCCATTAACAAAATGTGTTGCGAAGCTTTTTTTATTGGTTTAATGGCGTGTATAGGATTACGCGTATAATTTTGAAGAAAATGTAAATTTATTTGGTGCCGTTAGGAATTTTTATCTATACGCAAATTATTTGTATCGTGACAAAACGTTCGATTATCGAGTATTTAATATATTTCTTACATTACGTAATACATATTTAATAATATATAAAAAAGTATATTTTTCGTTAACTGAAATGACCGATTGATATAGTATATAATATTACGTATAATATTTTCTCTTTTTATTTAAAATATTATCGATAATTTTATTTCAATTTAAATGGTAATTGAAAAACTAGTGTAAAAAGTAAAACTATCTTATTGATTTGCGGTTATTTGGTAAATTTTATTCGTAAGGAAATATTTACGGAGTATGATTTTAATTGACCTTTAATAAATTTTGTCTGTTGATCTACAATAGAAGAGAATTTTATAAACTGTAGCGATGGATTATATAAAAATAAATACGTTGAACGTTCAATAATATTTTCATTTATAATATCTGGGATATTCTACAAATTGTAAAATTGACATTTGAGAAAATTGAAAATTGGAATTCTATGAAGATATCTCAATTTTCCTTTTAAAAAATCTTTTGAATAGATATTTTTATCGTCAGATATCCGTATATTAAGTTTGGATGACAAGAATAAACATCAAACATTCGCATTACTCCGATAAAAACTTCTTTTTCAAACGAGTTTATGCTTTTCAAATTATAATACACATCCGGCTTCAATACTTACTCACCTATTTTATATTTTCAGTCTGTATCTTTATATAAAAGACTTTAAGTTTTCGTGTATTTTTTGTTCAAATTCCAAGCAGATGCAATTGAAAAACACGTATGAAAGAGCAAAATAGGTAAAAAGCTCGAAGGGTGTACAAAGACACGACGCCGCCACGGCGAAGGATTAATATATTTACACTGGAAATAATAATAGCCGTGTGTCGCTTTTTTCTCTTACTCTGTCACAGTTTACTCTCTCTCTCTCTCTCTCTCCTTCTCTCTAGGAGTTCGCATAAGTGCGACTTTAATCTTCGTACCGCGAGTGGATTCTCAAAGTCTCTCCGACTTTCTCAAGATTTATTAGATGCAGTCTGTGTAAAAACGCATGGTTTCATGATGTTTTCTTATCAAATATTGTATTAAATGTCATAAAGATTGTTTAAAAAAAACTTGTTCGCAAAAAAATACTTTAATGTTTCAGTATACGAATTAGAAGTCCTAATTTTTCTAACAATGACTTGTACAGTTTTTCGTAAAGATTGAAGTTATTGAAATTTACCTTAGGAATTATTTGTAAAATAATTGCAATTTTTAATTTAAATAGAATCATATTATAAATACAAATCAATAATTTAATAATAAATATTTGTAATTTGTTTCCATGAATTAATTTCGTTACGCGATATCAATTTCTTTAGTATTTATTAAGATTCCTATGAATAATCAATATATTTATAAGACAACGGTGATTTTTAAATATTTTCTTTATTAATTATTTAATTTACATTAATACTTAATTACGATAAATTATTAGTAAAATTAAAACCAATAAATTAGATTAAATTTCTTACTATTAGTTTAAAAAATCTTTAAATAAGATTTACAATTTTATGATTTTATTAATTACGTATTGTTATGCATGTCAACTTTAAGCTAAATAAAAAAAAATTGCAGATTTCATGTTCATTGTCTTAATTTAAATATTACATGAAATCGATATTTTTTAAATATAAAGAGTATTATCATTTTATAGAAAATATGAACTACACCATACTTTAACTTCAAAAAGTAACTCCTATTTTCTGATTTATGTTTTTAAATTTAGAACACTTAAATTTATTATATTCTGACATAAAAATACAAACATATTATTATTAACTTGTGTCTTTATTTAAGAGAGTTTTGTTTATTTTTTTAATATACTACAATTTATAATTAAACTTAAAAATAAATGTGTTTTATAATATTAATTTAAATATTTTTAATACATAAGGTAAAAGAATGATAAATTTTTCTTTGACTTTTATTATAACTAATAACTTTTTTTTACATAAATGTAACAATTCTCATTTTTTCCGACTTTACTACAATTTTAACCGGTGGAAAAATTCAACATTTTTATTATTAATGTCAATTTGTAAAATACGTTATTCCATTTCATTTCATTTATTAAATTTTGATACAATATTCTAATTAAAGAGTAAACTAATTTTTATAATAGACTTGCAAGAAATATTAACTTGTTATTAATGTTGACAACTATAAATCTTATAAACACTAAAAATAAATCTAAATAAACCGTTGTTCGGAATGACATAGTTTACAATTTAGCTAATGTTGCTGTAAATTTTAATTAATAGTTGATGGTATTTTCAATTAAGGAAATGGTATTCAAAAAAATTATTTTTAACATTTAAATTTATTTACGACTATATTACAATTTATATCTTAATTTTAAATAAAAATTAGCTTATCGTATACTTTTAACGATAAAAGCTTAAAAAAATTTGAAATAGTTTATAATTAAAACAAAAAACTTTTAATTGGTTGATAACTATTTAAAATTTAAACCCACGTATCTAAACATCTATTCACATAATTTACTCTTTTACAATTTATCTTTTTTACAAGTAAAATATGAGAAAATATTTAATATATTTTCGTTTACAAAATCTGAAAAGCTAATACTGGAATTTATAATACTCACACTTAGAAAATAAGAATTATATCAGATTTCACGCGATTACGTATAAAATCCAAGCAGTCCAAAAATTTGCTTTTATTTACTTACCGTTTTAGTAAATTCTATAAAAACATATGTATTAACGGGTTATTTGTGGAAATCGTTACGCAAATTGCAACGAATTATTTTCCATCAAAAATACAACAACATTTAAAAAGTGTTTTCCTTACCAATAGAGAAGATTTTGTCGTCTATTAATATCATTTATTAATATTTCGCCATGTTTTCACGAGAAAACGCGCAAAATACTTGAATAGTCTAATCGTCTCGGCTAAATGTTCTTACTCCAGAAGCAAACGTTGGTGTAGACATTGGTGTAAACCCCGCGAATGCACGAGCATTAAGAGACGACCCGATAAAACCTAATGTGCCTCCATCGATATCGGCCATTGAAAAATCGGCTCTTCCTCGCGAATCGCGGCTCCCACGTGTGTTCGCGTTGCGCACGCGCAAATGATCTCCTCGTCCGTCCCTCTCTCTCTCTCTCTCTCTCTGTTGCTCCTTCTGCTCAAAGCACGCGGGACGTCCATCGGGCGTTTATTTATAGAGATCGGAGCTCGTGTTCGTTTCCATCCGCGTGCACTTGCGCGTTGACACGCGTGAATCGCCTTTCCGCGCGCAAAACTCGCACGCGCCTGCGTTTCGAGCCCGGAGGTACGCCGCGGACGATTACACCCGTCGTTCGTCATCGCGCCTCGAGTGTTCGCTGAATTATCAGGGGGCTTTATTTCTGCGCCGATGAGAGATTAAAATTCCTTTTCCGCGGCCTTGGATTCCGCGAGAGACGTCAGCGCTTCGAAAGCTTATTTCTAGGATGATATTTAACTTGTTAAAGCGACTGTGCCGCTAATTACTCTCCTGCACCAAGATTTATGTTGTTCGACGAAGCTCGAGTGGATTTAACGCCGTCGTTACGGACGCGGAGTAAATATTTGCTCCGCATCCTTGCTTTTGATTCCCGATGCTCGACCGAACCATAATTTTTTACCGAGCTGTGCTCGTGAAACGACCAACGTCCGGTACTTTGTAACGATATGATTTTTTAAACAGAGTAATTTATTGAATTACTTAAAAAGTTACTTACATTTTATTATGTACGATCATTTTTACGATAACTCGATCTCGTTTATTTCAATCGTAAATTTTGGATAATCCGATACAAAAATTGTAACACGTTGCGAGCGAAAAGACAACTAATCATTTTCATTGTCTGATTTGATTTCAGAAGTCCTAAATGGTATCTGCAATGCGACGAAGGAAGAGGAAAGGCGGCGAAAAGGTACGAAAGCATTAAGTTCCGTTAATAATTACATGTCTAGTTATACAATGAGAGAAAAAGCGTCGAAAAATACAAATACGTTAACAGTTTTAAACGAAAGTCGGTTATGTAACATTTATTCGTTGAATATGCATTTCAATTGCATTTTTAAGAAGTACTTGTACAAATGTACCGATAATTCACGATACGTTTACTACAAAGTTTTTTCTGTGCATGTATTTTTCTAAGCAGTTCGAAAGACTGTTGGCGTTTCACTCTGTTTCTAGTATACTTGCTCGAGGTCCATCGATAAGATCCATCTCACCTTCCACTCGTCCAGCCCTCGTCACATTCATCCCTCACCTCTTCGATTTTCCCTCAAGCAAAACGTATCTGCAACTCATATAACGAAAATCGCTCGAACGAATCGCTCTTTAACCCTCTTTCCGTTTACAATATTTTAACTTAAAAATATCTAGGAAATGCGTTGGTTGTACAGAATAAGTCAAAAACACCGATGAACAAATCCTACGAAACATCGAACCGCTCGTCTAAATAGTCGGTCGGATACAAACGAATACAAATCTCTAAAAGAAAACGTTGAATCGTACTTTTGTTTAAAAAAAGTTTACTCGTTGCCTATCGAATATGCATTCGGCGGCTTTCCAAACGTATTAACAATTATCACGGTAATAATACATTCCTAACGTACGTCGGAATTACACGGTGATTCGTATTTTATTCACCATCGTTATCGCTTATCCAGTAAGCTCGAAATTTAGCGGCGAGGCTAACCGCAAAAAGCGAGACGGTTCTTGCTCCCATCATCTTTGACTTAGACTGTACAGGCAAAACATCTCAAAACCTCGGCCGTCGACGGGTTTATCTTATCTCGGCGGCCATCGCGTTCTCGCGTACACAGTCGGGTGTTCTCGACGCGAGAGTCGAGGCCCGCGAGTAGGAAGAAGGAAGGAAGGAAGGAAGGAAGGAAGCGATCGTTTATCGATTATCGATTGTATTTGTTCTCAGGTGCAGGTTACCACGAACTGTATAACGGTGTCGTGTGCAACGACACGATCCTCGCGACTGGCGTCTTCAGCTCGAAGGAGCTCTGGATGCTTTCAAAAGGTACGACGAGCGTCTCATCTCTTCACTTGTCTCACTGTCATTCTCTCTCTCTCTCTCTTTCTCTCTTTCTTTCTGTCTTTTCTTTCCTCTTTATATCTCATCCTTCTCTCTCTCTCTCTCTCTCTCTCACTCACTATCACTCTCTATTTCTCTCTTGTGCACTGTCAAATTTTTTTGCTCACGCCCACCCTGTCACGTCGCGGAAGCACTGCGACGCGTTCGAGTGCCTCGTTCTCTCGTCGCGTATAATGTAATTCTTTTCCGTCAAGAATGTCGGATGAATTATAAAATGCTCACGCGCACTTTTAGTGCTTGATTTACCCATTATTAAAGTCGTAATCGCGATCCGGGAATGGACGTTACGTGAACGACATTTATATCGCGTTGAACGAGTTATCTTTGTATAAAATCGTATATTTTTAATCCGACCGGCGCATTTATTCTTATTTGGCACAAAATTTTCATTCTCTTAAGAGTTATGTTTCGAATCGCCTATAAAAATTATTATTCTTCTTATTTTCGCGCAATTAAATCGTTGGTAATTTTTGTCGAATGTAAGAATCCATTATTTATCGGGATAATAAAATCTTTTGAAGAGGACAATTGCGTTACAATAAAGTAAAAACTCGTTTGTTAACAAAATTTTTCTTTGGCTTGCGACGACTCCTCTTTGATTTATAAAAACTCGCGTCCATTCCGGATCGTAAGAAATAAAATTTTCTTGTATCGTTTCATTTAACTTCTCTTTCGTAACGCTATTTCCTTAGTTTCGATTACATTTTAACTAATGTTCACACCAAGAACTAGAAAATAATCCAACGCGGATGCTTTCGAAAGGTACCGGAGGATTTCTGCCTTTTGAAAGCATCCCACGCTAATCGACCACAACAATGAAGACTTTGGTATATGTTATCGAGTAATTTACTTTTTAAACATTGTAATTTTTCACAGATAGTAAGTATGTATTTATGTAGTAGAAGACATTTGCCGTCGATAATCGAAAACGTTATATCTCACGTAGACATGTGATTTTATTTTTAATAACAATTTTATACAGTACAAAAAAAATTTTAAATGGTAACATATTCGAAAGTTTTTATTTTAGACATGGAGCTTCAATTTTTTCTTCTTGTTATGTGTATAAATGTGATCCAATTTTTGGATAGCCATGTATAAGTTACGCATGCTCGTCTGCAATATTTATAAATTGTATTATAAATCATTTAATGCCAAAATTAAAATCCAGAAATATGTTTTAATCGTACGAAATTATAATAAAATTCTTAAGACTTAAAACATTCGACAAAAAATAACCGAGAAACATTTTCGAGAATAAAGACGATAAAAACCCAAAATTCCATAAATAGTTAAAGGAAAAACATCGATCTAAATTTTTGTAATATGTAAAAACAAAACTATAAATCTTTAAATTGAATATTTCTTTAAAATAAAAATTTACTTAAATATTTTAAATGCGACCATAGGTGAAAATCGCTTAAAAAATAAAACGATATAATTTAAAAAATATCGATAAACTTTTAAAATACATCGATTTATCCGGTTAAAATAAATCTAGATAAGAACTAGCTAAAAAAAAGTAACGTAAAATTTAATTGTAAAATTTAAACGATTCCTTATATTTTTTGTGCACATTTTACGTAAAGAATCAGCGAACTACGACAAATACGAAGAATCGTTATACAAAAATGAAGAAAATAAATAATCATTACCATTAGAATCGTAAAGCTAAATTTTGTAAATAAAAAAATATTTATACGCAAGGCCAAAGTGTACTTTGAAAATGTTGCACAGCGTAACAGTGTTAAGAAAATTTGCAATATCCAAGACAAGCAACGACATTTTAGTCGCGCGTCACGAAAGCGCCGACGGATATCACTAAATCTTTTATCGCGCCTATAACAAGATGCGCTTACCGAAAACTCAAGTTCGGATGGAGAAATAACGAATATTCATTAGCTCGTCTATTAAACGGAGTAGCAAAAAGATCGATCCTTAACTATCCATCGTTCATAATAATTTTTATCTTTTAACAGACTATAAAATTAACGAAACTCGTAGTTTTTCCGACTTTTTTAAAAACTTGATCTAGATAAATCAAACAATTTAAATAAAAGATGTAATATTTCGTTAATAATGCATATAAAAAGAACGTTAACTAAAAAATCGAGTAGTTTCTAAATAAATAAAAGAATACTTGAACAACCGACCTCGTGAAAATTCGATCGAGTCTCAACATCGAACTGTAAAATACGTTTCATAATAGCCAACGTTCCCGCATTTCCTCGAGTGATCTAACACCATCGATCATAAATTTACGAAAGCATACACTAACGAAGAACGCACGCGAAATCAGACGATCCACCGTCCGAAATTTATAGACGGACGGCAAAAAACAATGTCGATCGTCTTCCCAAGCCGATCTCACAGACCTCGGATGCGAGGCAAAATTTAAAAATGTTTCGAGACACCGCGCTCTCTTTCTCCCCCCTCCACGCTCCGTTCTCTGTCTCTCTAAACACGCAGGTGCACACGCGCGCGAGGCACCGCGAAAAGAACGAGAAAGACCCGCGCGTAACTCAACCCCGCACACGTCCATGAGCCTCTGTATGTATATAACACGTGCGTTCGCGCGCGCTCGACTTGGTTTGTTTCAGCGTCCATACTGCATGACCTCAGCGACATGCAGCCTCAAATAAACGCGATCAAAATAGAGCACCCGCCGTACTACTGCAGCAGCTACACACCGCCATCGGCCGCTACGGCCGCGGAACACGGCCAACCCGCGGCTAACTTCAGTAAGTTCTACACGGAGCCGCACACCCACACCTACACCCACACTAGAGCGCGATTCACTCGTTCTTTTAAGGGCAGTCTTTGTTTTTTCCGTTTCACGCCCCGCCGAACAAAGAGCCCCGCTCCAACCAGGGGATATTTTTGGACGGATCTTATCGATACGGATCTTATCCCTTTCCAGGGGGGGATCCGATCTTTGGAAACGATGCGCGATTCGTCGTAATCGAATCAAACTCGTAATTGGGATTCGTTTTATCTGGGTAATTTGCATCCGTTATCCGATGTTTAAATACACTTTGCAACTTTGCGAACAGACCGATGAGTGCACACCTTCGAGGAATAAACTATGTCTTTATAAATATTGACCTCGAGAGCAGCAGCCGCGATGTAAATCCAAGCGAGCAAGCGAGAAATTATATTTCGTTAAATGCACGCTCGGTAATAAAAATCCATCTCTTCTTAACTTTTTTTTCCATCTCGTACTATAATCAGTTTTTTTACGCGGAAGAGAAGATTGCTTTAATTGCTTGGTAATTATAGAAGGACTCGACCGAGATAAGAAAGCACTTTTTGTTCGCGTAAATTGAGATTTTACGCTTTCTCCCCCGAGATGTTCCTTTGTCCTAATAAAGTAGACGAGATTATTATCCACGTTGTTAATGAAAGTAGACAACACCGTATGGATAAAGTGCTTTTAAACTTGCGATACGTTTAGGTTTCCGAATCGAGAAAAAATGATACGAGTATGATAATGTTGTTGATTCATTGTTCCTTTTTAAAAGAAAAACACGCACAGTTTAACATTTTTTTAAATATTTAAAAATTAACCGTGTCTTTAAAATTTCTCAAATTAGCAAATAAGTTGCTTAAAATATAAACTTACGTTACTAGATCAATTTTGCGAAATGTAATAAATTTTAATCTATACGATATAAAATTGTATTACTTTGAATTTTCCCATAAATAATATAATAAGAAAATGAAATATTTTAAATAAGATCAGTTTTTGTTTTTTTAATTGCTTTTGAACATTTTAAATTTAGTAGAAAATAATTATATCTTGTGTATTCAATTTTGGAAACTTGTTACATTGTCGTTTTATAGTTTACTGCAATCGTAACTTGTTTTTATAACGGAATATTAATAAATGTACGAACATGAAAAATACATATAAAAATGAATTCGGTATTATGTACAATACTTTATTTAAAACTATTAAAAGTAACTTTGTAATCGTTTTTATTCCAACGACTTTTTACTGATTTTTAAATATTTTTTAGTTTTTTTTTATTGCCGTAAGATATTTGAATGGTATTTTTAAAATGTATGAATGCAACTATGAAAACTCAAGAATAATATAATTTATTAGACGTAGTATATTTAAAATTTCTCGATTTTGTTTTTCTTTTATACGGTTGAAGAATAACCACGTAATTTTTTTTTTCGTTTTTCAAAACTGTTGACCGTTAAAAGCTTATAAAAGCGTTATTTGGTATATAAGAACTTTATATTTATATATTAAAATTTCTTAGTATTTCTTTTAATTTATTACCATTCTTCTGGAAATATAAATAAGCACTGGTGTAGAGTAAATTATTGACTTTAAATTATTGTCTTGTTAAAATATAAATATTCAAATATTAAATATCGAAAAATAGATTGATATTCGAAGAATATTTTTATTTTTATAAACCTGTTTTACGTAGCTTCTAAATTTTGACATTGTTTATAAAGTTATATTTTTCCTTTTATAAATTAATTTCGCTTCTACCTTCGCGTATCTTTATTACATTTTAACATTTTCTGTGCGAAATAAATGCAACGTATCTATCTGATAAATATCGTTTAACACGGTTATATCGGGACGTATACTCGACAACTTTTCATACGCAGCATTTTGCAAAATTTACACTCGAATATACATCTAATTTTCTACTCACGTATTGAATTTTCAAACTATTTTATGATTTATGTCATCGTTTCAGAAGACTCGGCTCATATCCTAACTTAATGATGCATACAAAGGCCACGCTATTTACGAATCAACCTCAGATTTTTGGTTTCTGTGTTCGCTCGCTTCTACTCCGAATAAAATTACTTATCGTCGAATTACTTGTTTTATCGGATATGATTTTCTCGATATTCAAAATCGTCAGCAATTATATTCGTAAAAAAGTAGTTAATTTTTTAAGACTAATTAATAGTTTTAAATATTGTAAAAAAAAAATTTTGTAAAAATGAAACGCGTTAATTTTGAGCTTTCGATAATTATTGTTTTGCTATCGAATTAACAGGAATAAAGTTTATTACGCTTTACGTTTTCATTAGTTTTGAATTTTAGTTACTACTTAAAGTTCTTCCGCGATTTACATTATTCAAAGCTCTTCGCGAATACGTACGTTTAAACCGCGAAATAAATTCCCCCAACTTTAAAAACGGTGTTTCAGCCCGCGGAGCTTTAAAGATCCTCAAGGACAAGAATACGCTCGAAGCCGATGTTTGAATCAGGTTTGTTTTGACTTCCGCAGGTCCGCCACCGGTTCACCAGCTCATACGCAACGACAAGACTGACAAGACCCCGACGGTTTCCGTATCGAGTGCCCCGACCTTCTCGCCGGTGCTCAGACCCGAGGATGGAGGCGGCGGGGGTGGCGGAGGCCGAGGAATGGACTCGCCGCATTCGCAAACGGGTACGTCCCTCGTCCTTGATCTTGCGATCTCGATCGTCCTAACGATGCCTGTAATTTGAGAGTTTTGCAGAACCCCTCGATCTAGGCTTGAGCTCGAGGTTCTGGTTTTAGCGATCTTTGGTCTTTTCTCTTCCCCTCTTGCCCGGAATTTTGGGAATGAGCGTAGGTAAGATTTACTGAACTCGGTCGGCTCGTTCTTACTAAAACTGGGCTTTGATTTTCCTGGCAGAGCGACGAGTAAAGATTATTCGAAACCTCGATACGGTGCTTTTACACAGTTCGAATCCTCGGTCTGATTTTATTTAGCGTATCGAGTAAAATGTAGCGAAAGAACGGAGCTGGATTTTGCGCGATCGTTCAGTAAGTTTTACAAAACTTTTTCTAGTTTAGATGAGGCCGTTGTTAAGATTGAAGGCGAAAATCCAAGAAAACGATGGAAATTGGAAAGTTGCCCATGAATAATACTCGCAAATATGGGTACAAAATGCGTTTAATAAAAATTGCGCTTTTAAAAGATTTACGAAAGTATCGATGATATTCAAATGTTATCCGAAATTGACGCAAGTTACAAAAATATTCATCCTTGTCTTGTGTATTATATCATTGGCTAATTATACGTGAATAATTCATTTTTTAATTATATCTTAGATTTAATTTATGCATCATCTACGTAAATAAAAACAATTAGTAGTAATAAATAGAATTAGTTACAAACTATTTTAGATAGATTAATTTTCTGTGTTTCTCGAATAGAAAGGAAACTTAAAATTCAGAGTAGTGTACGTAAATGGTCGATTAAATTTTGTCTTGAGATTGATAGTTTTTTATGCTTAAAAAATAAACTTATAGATATCAAATTCAAATATCGCAAAATATTTTTACTTAGCTAAACCGTATATAATTAAGTATCTACAGTAGTTTCTCAATGTTGAATCGTTAGATGAAATTAGTAAAGATTAAATACCGATCTATTTATACGTTATTGTACGTTTGCATACGCTAAGAAAAATAATTTAAAAATGCCATGTTTTCAAAGCTTGTAAAATTATTAGTCACTCGTTACGGAATTATTTACGAATCCGTTTTTTATCAGTTAGCGGTAATTTAGTGTGCAAGATTCATATTTCAAGCGCGTCGTTTTTAGTGTCCCAAGTAAAGACAAAAAATGATTGTTAATTTACGAGATTCTATAATTTAAGAATCGGTAAATTTTCGGAGGTATGAATACTAAATTATGATGATTACAGTTTTAATAGCTTCTATCTAACATAATTTTTTGGAATCCTTTTACTTGACCTGCTTCCTCGAAATAATTATATTAGTTATACAGATCGTACGAATATAGTTTTATAAAGAATATTAACATAGTTATACATATTTTTTACATTGTACATTTGGCAAAATTTTCTTTCTTTTTTCCACGAGATAAAATTAGTTTTATGGGAAATCGTTAAAAGCTACATTCGATGCAACAGCTGCTATAATTACATAACTACACTTATCTTATTCCCGGTACGGTATTACTGAATTATTTTTTCTAATAAACATATACACGTAATTAGAGTACATACATCGTCACGAAAGCATTTGCGCTGCAACAAACCGTGAAATTCGTGAAAATTTGCCGCGCTAGGGATGTTGTCTTTTATTTTCCTCCTCCCATCCGCGTATCTTTTTATTTTATTTTATTTTTTTTAACAATGCGTGGGCAACCATCCAATTTTTGTACTTCTTACTTTGAAACACATTTGTAAACTTTCTCGTAAAAATACATTTTCGCTTCCTGCATTCGAGAGGAGCGCAGTTGTACCTGAATAAAAAAAAAGATTACAACGAATAAATAAGTTTTCCTATTTCGGACGGGAATAAGGGAGGATGGGGAAGGAGAGGAGAAGGCAACGAGGCCAAGTGTGCCGAAGTACAAATCACTTGGCCAGGCGCGTCATGCCGAATCCTGGGAGCGAAGCTGGGCACGAAAATTATACGCCTCTCTCGTAATTCGGGTCAACTCGATTAAACCGACAATGAAATGCCTCGAATATTTCCAGACATTTCGCTCGATCGAAGTTTACTAGACGTCTCCGTTTCCTCCCTCCTTGCGCATCTCCTCCTCACTTTCTCCGTCATTTTATTCAACTTTCTCGCTTGCTCTTCTTTCCTCTTTGCGATTAGCGGTGCTACTTCCGTCGTTTTCGCTAATCGAGCGAGTTTTACCAACGGAAAGTCTACGAAACGCCTTTAACTAGTTTCGAATATTTCTGCGTGTACACGCGCCAAAGTTAACTGATAAGGAATACTGTACTCGATAATGGGAAACTTGTTCGGGCACGCGATTGAAATTAAGCCATCGCACGCCTAAATTTGAGTTCGAGGAATTTTGAAAAATGAAAATTGCTCGAATTCTCTCGATTCGAAAGAGGCTTGGAGAAAAATAATTAATCAGAGACGCGGAGACGAGAATCGCGATGAGATCAATTTACAGATTTAAATAACTCAACGAATGGAAAACTTTTATCCGAATCAAACGTAGTTTTCGACGATATTTTAAGCGCATCGGTTCGGTTTTAATAAAACTATATTACTCGTATTGTAACAAAATCAGATGTTCGATAAAGTAATTAAATTGAATATTAAAACACTCGATGCATCGATAAGACCATTTTAATGCTTTGTTATCAGGTACATAATACTTGACATACTCCTTGAAATTTCTAGGGGAACATTTATTTACTATCTATAACTTGTTTGATGTTTTAATTTTTTAATTTTACAGAAAAAAGATATAAAATATTTTTATAGATGAATAGTTTCGATACAAATTTTATAGTTTTGCATCAAGAATTCTTAAGCTAATAAAACAAAGTTAACGATCGTACAAAATATTTCACGCGTTGTCACTTTCTCGCTTTATTTTATCTGCTCATGTCTCTCTTTCTATTTCTAATTATTTATTTAAAAACTTACGATACGAATTTATCGGTTCACGTACAAAAATTACAAATAACATTAACCATGTTTTTTTTTATATTTACCGATGTTACCTATTTCTAATAATTGTCCAGTGTGCGATAAACCCATTCTGAGCTCATCCAGGCATCTACGTAAGTACGTAGTTAAAACATGCATAAAATCGCGCAAATCTTTTCGCAACTAAAATAATCCAACTATAATAATACCTGGAAAAATGTTTCAAATGAAATATATGTGAAATATTGATGTAATATTCTATTAAATTCGCGATACGGTAAGAGAAATTTTACACCAAAAAGTTCATAACATAATTTATATCTCGGTACGAAATCCATATCTTTCAAATATAATTTAATTAAATATCGTATCAATATTTTACGTTCATTTACACCAATTTTTCCATGTGTATGCCATCGGATTATAGCAGAAAATTAGCTTTATCCGATAATGTATTAAATCGAGTAACTAAATGTGTATTTGCTGCCTTCGTACTTCGTTTGAAACTAAATTTGCCAATGAAAACACTTCCTTCTTTTACAAGCTTCGTGGTAGATATCATATTTGTGATACGTGTTCAAAAGTGGTCGCAGTACAAGAGTATTTCGAGTATTTCGAGTACTCCGAGGGGGAAAAAGCAAAAAACTAGCAGACGAAAAGGGAAGAACGAGTGTGTGACTAATATCGCGAATTACGCATAATCTCTGTTTCAGTCTGAGCCTGAGCATAGAGAGAAGCTCGATAAATCAACTAAAAGGTACTTTTGTGACTGGTTATGATGTTATCACCTATATATATATACATATCTATATCTATTATCTATGTATCTATCGATATTTGCATACCTCTCTATGTATTTTCGTGTACACGATTATAAGTATATATAAACACGTATGCATAAATATGTGTATATGTATACATATATCCTTCTTATACACACACCGACTGTATGTTTATTATTATGTATGTACGTTGATACAATCGTGTCAAATATTGCAAAAAGATGAGAAATGTGCAATTTATATTTAATGAAATTTATTACGTTTATTTATACGTAACATTTATGAGGGCAACATTTTATTTCATCTAATACCTTTATAAATGTTCTAAGCAAGTAAAAAATATTTTTAATACAATTAAATATAACAAAATGTTTATTTCAATTTAAAATTTAAAGCTTTTTCTCATCGCTTAGGCATTTACAAAGATAAATTATTTACAAGGAGAAAAAAATATTTTTTTAACTATTTATATATTTCTTTGTGCTTTATCGAAAAAAACCATAAATTTTAATTAAAAAAGATATTTATATAAAAGAAAGTTACAAAATTACAGAATAATAAAAATTAATCGAAATATTATTCAATCGTACTTTTTCTTTCGGTATAATATAATTACCGATTATTTTAAACTTTAAAATACACCTTTTAGTTTTCAACTTCAATTACTTAATGCAAACCAAAGTAATAAAATTTTAATGCGCAAATCTGCTATCGAACGAAAATATGAAATTTAAAGCACACTAATATACAAAATTGAAGAAAAGAAGTATATTTTTCTCGAATGAAAGTTGAAATTCGATATCTATGAGGCATTGAGACAAAAAATGCACGATTTCCGAAGTCTCTATAAGTGTTATAATATTTCATGTACATTAATATTATTCCCCGTTATATATGTATATATATATGTATTAGTATATGTATATATAATATACATATGAATTAATATACATGTATGCGTGTGTATATATAGACATATAAATTTATACTTACATAAGACTTCGTAGTCGAAGCACGACACCATTACGACTACTTGCTTCAACACTCTCGTTGCATACAAAAGAATATTTTAATAGAAGTCCTTGTAAAAGCTTGTCTCTTTGTCACGCTTTTACTATATTTATTACACGATGTTTGTATTTTTTTAAACGTTTTTATTATCCATTAATTTGCTATAATTTATATACTGCTAAAAATACCTATGGCGAACTGTTTTTATTTTTAAAACTCTTATTATTATATAAAATGATACCACTATTATTTATGAAAGCGTTCAAAAGAACATTTTTTTACAATTCAAGCTAATTTGTTTTATTTTTACAAATTTAAAACAATTTTTAAATAAAAATTCTAGTTATTTGCGTTCCAAAGTTTAAAAAAAATACTATTAAAATGTACAATTTTATAAAGTATATATATATATATATCAATGTTATTATATGTGTGTCTATCTAAAATTGAGCTAAAAATATGTTTTTGTTTTTGACGATAATATAATTTATACAGTAAAATAAATATTCATCGAGTGATTTTTATTTTTAATTAATTATTTTTTAACTACATATTATAAACATTGTGTTTTATAAGTTTTTGATAATTTTTAGAATTTGAGATAAGAATTAATCACATTCAAAAAATTTACTTAAACATTTCTAAATTTATTAATTATACCAGTCACAAGTCCTCTAAACACCAATCTGTAGCTTTCGTATAATTAATGTGTGTATATATATATATTATATGTAATTTAATATAACAATTATATAAGCCTCTTAAATTGAACACATCTATTTTTAATTATCTAAAAGTAATTCTTGATCTTTTAACTAGTGTACAATTTGAACGATATTAAAGTATCTTAAAATTTTCATGTAAATCTCTGTTATAATATTTTTTTGTATCATAATGTATTTTGTATTGTACTTCATCCGTATTTTGTGTAGATATTTTTTTTATAAATGTGTAATTAATATTTGAAAAATATTATATCCTTAATTATATACATTTAACATTACAGTATATTAACACAGAATTTAATAGTAATAATAATATTTAAGAGTAACAAAATATCTATACTTATATAATAAGAACTTACTTAAAATCATTAATTAATATTTTACTAATTATTTTAGGCTCTTTAAAAAAATTCTCATCTACTCGTAGTAATATCATATTCCATAAAATATCTTGCTGCAATTTACTTATAATTATTGAATTTTTATAGAAATAAATGAGAATAACAATAATTAATTAGATGCAATATTAATTAAAAAAATGATTTTATAAATATTAAAATTGTTAAAATACATTTAAGATTACTTTGTAAGAGATCTATTAATACAGTTTAAATTTATCGTAGTATTTGATACCAAAAATAAATAATCACAACGTGTTCTAGTTTATTTTTATTTTAGGTTCTGTACATGTACATTTATGAAGAAATTATTTCATTTATAACATATATTTTTCAAACGGAAAATATTTAATTTGCAGAAAAATACAATCTAGGTAAAATATCGATAAATCGTTATTCCATCGCATCTTTTTTCGACACAAAATTTTTGTTTATAAAAATAATTTTTATGATTCAGTTGTTTCAGATTTTGTAAATAACAATTTATTTAACGTCGTAATATATTTTACCTCGATAATTTTTCCGATTATACATTTGTCTTTAATATTTTCCGTTTATAATTCTACGATTAAATTTTACTCTTGAATTTGATTTTAGTCGATGTTTTTTTTTATTTTTCTTTCGTATCCGAAAATAACATTTTGCAGTATAAAACGTATCTTCCATTATATTATAGATTAATCAAACCATTGCATTATATTATAAATGAAATAATAAAATTAATTTGTCAATTATTTTACATTCAGAGAATTCCGAACAAAAAATATACATAATTGGATAATTTATCAGCAATTTATTTACCGTTTAGATATTCGTAAACATATTTGGAGAATTAACGAATATCGAAAATTTAGCAACTTTCAGTAGTTATAAATTTTCGTTAAAATATAAAATGGATCGATAAATAAGCGTTTGCGATACAAAGCTACTCGTAACGTATGATTTCCTAGATAATTATCGAAGAGTTACACGTTAGCATTTTCAACAGCTGGCTACAAAGTAAGCAAATTTATCGCCAGCTTAGATCGATACAACGTACACCCCGATAATCATTAAGAAAGGCATGACAATACATTTCCAATCCCAACTACAATTAACAAACAAAGACAAGAGAATGATCGAAAAACCCACGATACATTCGAAATACACTCAACTGCAACGAGAGATACCGAATCACGTATAATCTTGGTGTACATATGCTGTTTGTCTATAATAAAGCCTGCCCGAGACAAGCCAACAGCGGCTCATCGTGACGCGGCTGTGCTCCGGTCCAGTCTGGCGCCGGTGGCGGGAAAATGCTATCTTGGAGTAGTCGGCTACGACGAGATCGTGACCGTGACGAAAAGCCTCTCACGAAAACGTCACCCATCACGCGTAGGTCGATGTTGCAATCCTATAACTCTATAATCATCTTTCTCTCTGTCTTTTTTCTTTTACTTACATCTATACGTGCCCCTGTACACATGTTACTCTCTCTTTCTCTCTTTATCTATCTCACTCACTCTCTCTCTCTGCTCGTTTAGCCGCCTGCAGCTGTGTGCACGATTGTTGGCGCGATGCTATCGTTTCTTAGAGCCGCGGCCTGACAAGTGTATACGTTCGCTCGTTAGTTTTCCACTCCTACGCCCGTCTTAACCCTTGCGTACACTCTCTCTCTCTCTCTCTCTCGCTCACTCACTCACTCTCTTTCACTCCGTCTCGCTCTGCTCCTTCTCTTTCTCTAACGTATGTACAAGTAGAAAACCGCGAAGACTGATAAGGAAGCGAGAGACGAAAGACATTACGAGAAGCAACGATTCTGTTTATACGAGTAGGGATGTTGCCGTTGCCGTTGCCGTACGCTCGAAGTTCACCGGAGGGATTAGACGCGTAGCTACGAGGTGGGAGAACTCTGAAGATAGAGCTAAGCCCTTATCGGAAAGTACGAGACCCTATTCTCGTGTTTTTTCTTTTCTTTTTTGCCATTTTCGTTTCGAGCGAGAGTCGTCGAGGATTAGTCATTAAACGATACAATTACAGCAGCGCTTGGTTTTCTTGATCGTAGAAAAACAAATTTCATCGCCAGGAATAGAAGCGCAAAAAATTCGTTATCAGTGATTTGTTTTTCATTTTATTGCATTGCAAGCTTATACGTTTGTAACGCGATATTCGACAAGAAAACGATACTTTCGATGTACTTAGAGTAAAGTTTTTATTTAGGAATACATCGTAGTTGCTCGTAATTAATTCCTACCTAAAGTAAGTAATTTTGAAGACAATTTTACGAGCGTACCTTGATTTATCGAAAGTAAACTCGCAAATGTTGCTCTACGTTATAAGTATGGCGCGATAAAAAGTTTCATCGTTCGAAATAAATTAAATAAACCGTTAAATCAAAAAGGCTTGTATTTAGATACGTTATTATAAATTTTACAATGTTTATAGATGTCATTTTATATTATAAATTTAATGCAAATGTTCCGTTTGCTTATCTATTACATTTGTCTGTCTGTTGCCAATGATCCACGTACGCTAATAACGAAAGGATCGTGAAAACTTAAATTAATATTACGTCGAGAAATTTCTTAACAGGGATTGGAAACGGACAGATAAACAGATATGTCCCTTTGTATCTCCCTGCCACTTGTATTATGAGAGACGCGTATGTACACCCATTTTTCGTTGATCGATAAGCCGTATAGATGTTTCGCTGTCTGTTTATCTGTCTATCCGTTCGTCTATATCTCTGTCATAAGTACCGTATCTATAACTGTTTGCCAAACCTATTGTTGTTTATACCTTGCCCACGTTATACGTATATATATATATATATATATATACATACTCATATATATGTATACGTATATACATATTTATTTGCTATAAAAATATTTTACCACTGCAACTTGAATCAAGTGTCACTCGATATCTAATTTCTGTCCAAAAGAAAAACAAATACTCTCTCTCGTAAAATATTAAAACACAATTTCGTCTTTCATTCGTAAAAATTTATCTCGGATCAAAATTACTCGAACGCTTGCACATATTTTATGGACGATGATAAATTTGACACTTGGCTCACGGTTGATAAAAATCACTGTTGCACATCATTCATATTATCTATATACTTCACTCACTGTTTACACGGTTAATGCTCTGGGTATGTCGTATGCTGGATGGATTAAATCTCTTTCTCTATATAATTTACTTAATTGGTATAAATTAACGTTTCTACCTTTTTATATACATTATATGATGTAACCCATTATTATTATTATTATTATATATATATATATTCTGCTCCGTACGATACCACCTCTTCCATATACATGTACGTACGTATATATATGTGTGAACACGCATACGTATGCATACGTACCCACGTATATATTTATACATCTTATATATTTATATAATTATATTGTTGTTGCGATGTTAGTGTTGTTGTCTATATACATATATTTATATATAACAATTATATATGCATATATCGTTATTAATGTTGATGTTAATGTTGTTACTTCAATGTTTTGATGTGGATATGTTTACTCGTTGTTACCTTGCTGTTCGATGTTTGTCGTTGCACTAAAAAAAAAACACAGGTTGTCGCGGCCCAAAGTCCGAGCTCGCGATCGGTTCAACCGCGTTTCTTCTCTATCTCCGATATCCCCCGGCGATCGATCGACGCGTAAACAAGAGCAAGAAACAATAACCGAACGAAATTTCCATCGCGATTTCGCATCCGCCGAGCTTGGAGTTTGATCGCCTTAACATCCTGTGTACAACCTCTCCGTGTGTATACATTTACAAGAATGTACATCAAGTTACATGTACGTTAAGTGCGCGCATACGTCGTTCTCCGATATTCGTTACTCTTGGCGCGAAGAGCAAAAGAGAAGAGGAGAAAAAGCAGCGAATCCAAAGTAATATCCTGCGGTTCGCTTTTGCGCCCGCGTTCGTGAAACGCGTACGCGCGGACATACGTACATATCAGTATTCGTTTTTCCAGCCAGCAAAACTCACGCTTCGAGTGCTCGCGTACATATGTATCGTACGTATTACGCATCGCACGCGAGCGAACGTATCATGCATATGTACCCGCGTGCCGTAACTCGCGTTGCTCGTACCACTAAAACCACCCCCTAATAACGATAACGCCGTCCTCTCTCTCTCTCTCTCTGTCTCTCTTACATTTTTTTCCGATTTATCATCGCTGCTTCTTCCATTAGCCGCAAATTTTCGGCCACGCCTCCCGAGTTTTTCTCGGTTCGCTCGACCAAATTTAATCGATCCGGTAGCGATGCGCAAATGCGATATTCGAGCTTTCTTCGGTTTCAATTACATTACGAGCGAAAGGAGAATCATCGATCGAGCGCCAGAACCATTCGTTGACTTACGATCAACCGGCGACGATCGATGACTCAATTTCGCGATTCAATTCACAATTTCACAAATCCAACCGCTCGATCTCAAAATCTCCAAACGCATCCGATCGATCGCGCGTTTCGTTAGCTCGAGTTAGTTACGCCGACTCGAAAGAACGGCGATGCATAAATCTCCTCGCAAACCATCCGCTACACGACAGTGCATTGCGACACAACCTCAACGGCAAGCGATAAACTTAAGACCTTAATGCAAGACACGCATCCCGCGGTCGAACGATGCGTCTCCGAGGACACGCGGTTGAGCCGTGAGTACGAGCTCGCAGAGATATCACGAGGGGGTGGTTTTACGGGGTGGTGCTCCCTCCACTTTTACACGTGCACGTGCGCACACAGAGGATCGGGAAGGGTCGAGATCCCTGGGATTTCCTAACGGCATACGGAATTGTGTTTCAGGACTGCACTCGCCGCACGAAGGATTGGCCGGGGGATCCGGTCAGAGTATGTCCAGCCTTGCCTATTATCAACCCGAGCACCCGGGCTCAGCCGGAGTCGTCAAGTACCCGGAGAACGGCCACGACACCCTCTCGGACTTCGTGACGTTCGTGTGTCAGGAGGCCGAGAACACTCAGCAACTACCCCAGGTAGCTTCCGCGTCTCATGAGTACAAACGCCAATCGTTGATCTCACTGCTCCTCGGAGTTGTTGGTTTCGTTTGCCCTCATAGATGTTGTTGAAGTTAATGGTGGTGTTAACGTGGACGGGTGTCTCGAGATAACGTATTTTAAACGATTCCGAACGCGGTCCAAGTAAATATTTGCGCTCCAAGGTCGCGTCGGTAAGCTTCGTACTTTTCCGATAACGAAGCGCTTTAGAAACCAAAAGCTCTCCCACGAAAGGTGAAATCAACGGTAACACTGCTACAATAGATCCCGATTGTTATCGCCCATTCGCCCTGGATCGATTACCAGTTCGGTTTTCGCTCGCGTTTTCACTCTTCGGGCGAAGCAACCCTCTTACTCGTCTCAGCGTCCCGTATTACCGAGTACGTAAATTATGGAAGCGTCGGTATCAACCGACGATGCAAAAGTCGTAATCTATCCAGGGCGAATGGATGGGCCCTCGGCTCGATGGTTGATCGGTGGCGTGCAATTTCCAGACGCAACTCGCGGGCCCGCGGTCTGGTATGCAAAAGTTCTCACAGTATTATCCGAGCTCGATGTTGCCACCACCGCCGCCTGCGCCTATGGCCAGGCCGGTCGCCATCATCAGGTCGACGGGGGAACTCACGGCGAGCAGCGCGAACTCGCCCCCGAACTCGGCGGCCTCACCCTCCGACCCCTCGGACCTGGCCTCGAACCCTCAGGATCAGATGGCTGCTGCGGCTGCAGCTGGACTCGTCGGCTCCGCCTGTCAGACATCCGTGGATCCTGGTGGACGTAAAAGTCCTACGAGGATCCTCGTCACGGCGCCGCACACGAGTCGGGAGTATACCTTCGCTCACTTTCACTCGCAACCTGGACAGGTGAGTTTTGAGGTTCTCTTTTTTTAGGTCGACGAGGTTCGATAGACTTGGTACGTAATTCGTATCTAAGATCGATCGATCGATCGAGATGTTTCCTTGATCGCGCGGATACGTTTTCATACTTTTACCAGTTTGGATTGCCTTCGAGATTGATTGATATACGAGATAGAATCGAATGTACGATACTTCGATTGTTTTCGAGTTGAAAAATATTCGCGCTTTATCGCAATGTTTTGTTTAGTCGTGGTTGTAAACGAGACGATTCTGATGTATAAATAATAGAAAATTAAAAGAGTTAAAATTAAAAATCTTCGATAACGTTACAATTACTAGCGGTTAATTATATTTCAATGTTTTTCATTGGATGGATTTATTACTCGAAACATTAAATGCTTCATTAAATGATAACGATAAATACAGATTATTTTACGTTAGAATATTTATTCGAACGTTTATAGTTCATTTTACAGAGATTGTAATCAACGTTTGTATTTTGGATCAGCTTAATTGTACGTTCGATATTGTCGTTGAATACAAAAAGATATTATGCGATACGAATCGCGATAGATGAATAAATAAGAATCGCGTCCTGATAAAATATAAATACATTTTCCATTAAACTTAAAACTATCGTCGTTATTTCTTAAGTAAAAAATGTTTAAAAGTAAAGTATCCTGTTAGAAAGTGTAAAATTTCGAAGCTACTTTAGCACTGATTCTGGCTCCAACGATAGGGAAATGTTCTCTCAACATCGTGTACAAAACTTTAAATAGGAGTTTCAAAGTATTTACTGTAATGTGCTTTGGTAAGCTGAAATGTAGTTAAAGTAGCTTAAACGATAATTGATATGTTCTATACCGAGTCTTTGTCTCTTTAAAATTGTAACCAAAGTTTAATGTAAAATTGTGTACATATATTTAAATTACGACAAGTCCGAAATTCGAGCGAATAAAAATCGATAAGGACGAAACTTTGGAAAGCTCGACGCAAGTTAAATAAATAAAATAAAATAAAAAACCTTGCAAAATTTACAGTTCGACGTCTACGAATCGTATTCTTAATCTTTTATCGGACGCGCTTATCCCATAAGCATAAAGCAAAAACGATCTTTTCTCTCAGCAAATCTTCACCTACCCCACCATCGGTTCGATGTCAGGCGTGATTTCACCGACGAACCTATCGCTTTTCTCGTCGCCGGTTCCGGTGACGAGGCCAGTGGCAACCCAGAGGTCCGTCTCCAACATACCGCCGCGCTGGAACACCGCGCCGTTCATAAACCTCGAGGATGATTACAATATGATAGCACCGATTATCGCGGGAACAGCGAGCGAGCCACCGACTGCAATGGAAGAAGGTATAAAACAACCCTATTCTCATGAATTATTCATTCTAGGGGTTGGAAGATAAGTTCGCGTTCTAACGTCATTTTACACGAAATTGGATTTTACCCCCAAATCTGAAAATATGCGCGATTCGATTCGCCGTACGAACATTCGCGCGTTCGAGTCATAAATATCGGAGATAAAGATTTTTTTTCCTGCAGCTTGAGTAATTGAGAAGTTAAGAGCCATTTTTATATTAAGTTGTCCGCGACGTTTCGTTTTACAATGAGTACAAAAAAATAAACGTTACTGTACGCGTTTAAGTAAATAGAAGAAAATTACTTATCGGATATTCCACCGATCGTCGGAAATTAATTTGAATCTTCTTCGCGCGACTTTACATTGAATTTGTATTTGAAGATTCTAAAACTGTGTTCTCTTACGAATACCGTAACGTTACGTAGAAATAAATTAATACCCATTGACTCTGGCGATAGAATTACAACTCAATGTGTATGAATAATACTGTAAATAGAATTTGGCATATCGCGTTATAATGTTTCCGAAGTTCTAATTTACTTTGAATCGAGCTAAAACATTATCGGATCTACGTTACGGTTAAATAATGACTCCGTTATCTTTATTAACGATTTTAAAATCGCTCGATAAATCAAGAGTGGAATTAGATCTGTCCTAATTGTAGAAATAAATTCCCATCGGTATATTTATCCACTCGAATACGATCATCGACCATTTTAAAATACTCCAAGGGAAATGCGTTCGGATTAAAAAAAAACATCTTACGTTAGTTTTGAAAATTCGATAAAAAATTATTTCACAATCGCATTAAATTCACCTCCGAAGCATCTAAACCTTTTTCAAAAGAAATTTTATAATTTACATATTACAGAACGATACTTCCATCCCGTCCATACGAGCAGCGTCGTTGACAAAAATGGTAACGGCGGACTGATGGGCAGCGACCTTGGAGTGGGCGCCGATCCCACGACGCATCATCATCAACAGCAGCAACAGCAGCAACAGCAGCAGCAGCAACAGCAACAGCAGCAACAACAGCAACAGCAGCAACAACAGCAGCAGCAACAACAGCAACAACAGCAACAAGCGATGCAAGAAAAACTCGGCAGGCCAAAGTCTCCCCCGTGACACTGGAGGACTATTAATTACGTAGGACCGTGCGATGCTCCGGATCCGGTGCCTAACGGCTCCACTAAGGAATTATCCAGTTCATCGCGCCGCTGTTGCTTGGCTCGATAGACCATTTAACAGCGATTACCAGTTTACGATTACATACTCTTGTACACACAGTCGAGCTATGCTTCCATTACGCCGTTCGTGCGATGATCGAACGCGATGTTGTTAGGTTAGAAAGAAACCCTCTGACCTCGGCCCTCGTTCGTAGCTTTGCCAGTTTCGATTTTTATTTCGTTTAGTTGCTTTATCGAGATCTCGATGGAGATTTGTCGAGTACTCGTTAATGGATCTTTTCGCAGCGTTCGTTCTAATCGCGGAATCGTTTGTATACTGTACAACAACTTTTTAGACATTTCGTAGACTTTTACAAACGAATTTCATACTCTTGTGCCAAAACACGAAGGAAAACATATTGATACCTTTTCTATTTGTACGATAATAATTTTTCGAAGATGTCGCAGTTTACTCGAAAATTTCCATTCGAACCTTTCGTACTCCATAAATTTCCACTGACGCGTAACTCAAAATCGATAAAAAAAAAAAGTTCGCGCTTACGTTAGAGTTTTGACAGTGTTACAGTCTTCCAAGTATTTACGTGTTTATGTTCTTACGATTTACGACTCGTGGAGGACAAGATAGTTTCAACACCTTGAATTCTCGCAGACGCGTACATTGACCATTTCTTTGATACTCGATGTCTCGATGATCGCATCGATGGAAGGTGGATATCGATATATAGATGCGATCGATCGGCGAGTCGATGCTGGAAAAGATAATAAGTGGTTTTACAGTCAATTTAATTATCCGCGATACTTTAACGACTACACGCGAAGATAAAAAATTAGCTTGAAATGCACATTGTTTAATAATACATTTTTGATTACTTGATTTATTTATTTTAAATCGTACGCAACTTTCGCTGTATTTTTGATTATTTTACTTGAGTTGGTGTAATAACGTATCGTTTACTAATTTATTACATATAGTGTACTAATACGAGTTGAATATGTGTTTAAAGTACTTAACTGTTCAAAATATTCTATAAAATAAGATATTTAACAGCTTAACAAAACTCGGCGATAAAGTCGTTTATAAAAACTATTCATTCTTATTAAATAACGAATGTACTTTTTTGCATTGATTTATAAAACGATTACAGGATCCATCGATAACGTTGTTAAAAAATTTACCGTTGAATCACTTATTAACTATTTAATTAGGTACCAACAGTTTTGTCCAAAAATCCGAGTCTTTCGAAAAAAAAGAAAAAAAATTACAACGAAGCAATTTACGCAAAAAAAAAATTAACGGATTCGATCTCAAAAGTCAATATAAAATTTATCGAGAAGCTTAACATCGCGTATAGTCACGCATGGGATAAACGTCAGTATTGTTTTAACAAAAAGAGTGATTTTAATTTATATCCAAACGAGAAGATATATATTGTAAGAGGAGCGATGAACGAAAAAGGCAAAAATTACGAAATTGATACGGTATAAATAGAATCGAGTTAGTGAAATGATTTTTATAGCTATACTAATAAAAAATTTAGTTACTTTGATAGGGCTGAGGAATTTCAGGGGGTATAGAATACCGCAAATGAATTTCGATGATGATGCCACTGAAACTCCCGAATGCATTTTATCGCAACGACAAGAAATTTATTTTATCTCGAAGGATTTCAAAGTAAACGCTGCCTACTTTTTTTATTCACCGATCTCTTCAAGCTGTATCATCGTATCGATCGTAACATTCGTACGATCCGTTGGAATATATCATTGTATATTTTAACAGGATGCTAAAGATGGTATTTTTAGATTTATCGTTGGTTACGCTCGAAAAAAGTAAACGCACGGTTCGTACCACGCAGACGATGAATATTTTGAAAAAGGCATTCGCGAGATTTTTCAGTGGCTGTAAATTATATTACGGCGGGCAACGCGTAAAAGCTCGTACGCCTATCGCTAGTTAAGACTAGTGCGAACTAGTCAACAGAGGCTGCTAGTTAGAAAAGAGTAATATTAAAAAAAGAAAACGAATAAAAAGTAGCTAACTTTTTTCGAAATATGAAGGTTATTCAGGAGTAAGTTTGCGAATACGAATAAGGAATCGATAGCGACTGTACGAATTAAAAAAAAGGATAACGAAAGTCGTGTTGACGCAACGTTAAAAAGAAAAGACACATAATTTGCGGTGACGAGCAACAATTACAATACGCGTCATTAACACTTAAGACTTTATATAAACGCCATGCGATTTAATTTTGAAAAAAAAGAGAAAAGCAGAAAAAAAGTAATATAGAAACTACCTTATCCTAAATGCTTCCAACGGCTGTTAAACGAGGAAAGAAACCGCGCGAGACGATACAAACGAAGAGAAAAGTGTGCTAAGCGAAGAAGAAAATGCCCGCCCAAATATATATATATATATATATATGTACGTGTATGTATATATTTATATGTACG
This sequence comes from Dolichoris vasculosae, assembly GCA_018907195.1. Classification (NCBI taxonomy): domain Eukaryota; kingdom Metazoa; phylum Arthropoda; class Insecta; order Hymenoptera; family Agaonidae; genus Dolichoris; species Dolichoris vasculosae. The sequence continues at coordinate 527,372 of JACCHY010000020.1, forward strand.
CATGTATAAATATATATAAAACAAAAACGTAATATATATTTCTTATTTAGTACGGAGGAGAGCGAAACTGTCCCTTTTCGGGTACAACGACGTTTCTTCTTCGCCGAGATATACTGCTTTGATACGAGCGTCTAAGTAACTGGAAAAAAAAAGAATTGAGTTTGCGATTTATCGTAGAATTTAAGGGTTGAGAAAGGTTACGCAAATAATTTCCCTTTCCCCGTTATCATTGTCGAGAGCCATGTACTTTCTTCGATGGCACTCGAACATCGTTAATTTATATTCTGTAGGAAATGAGTTTTATAAATAGCACATACGTTGTTTATTATTAGAAAATATTACTTTAATTATATTATTACTATGATTATTTTTATTTACTAGGTAACGATTACTTAAACGTTTAATCGCATTAGTTATCGCTACTGTGCGCATTGTATTATATTACGATTTAACTTGGACTTCGTTAGCTTGGTTTGTTCAATTAACGAAGAAACAATTTAAAAATACTGTTGATCGAAACAAAATATTGATCGTTTAATAGATTGTTAAATTTAATTTATTTTTCATTTCCTATTTATTTTTTCCTTCCACATTTCTTTTTTTTTCTTTTTTTTTTTTTTTTTTGTTAACGAACGCGCCTCATCTTTGCAACGGTAAGATTTATATTTATTTTCTTGATAATAACACGCATTATTAACCTTTGAATTTCGTAAGATTGATCTTCGGTTGCAACCTCGTAACTCACTAACATCGCTAACCTATTGCAAATAACGATGGACATTCGTTCCTATACTTTTGTGATTGTAAAATATACACTGAAAAATGCGTGCAGTGGTCGCACCATCGATCGGCACCGACTGTTGTTTCGTTTTTGACGTTATCGTTTGTCTTTGCTTTCGCAGTGATTTATGCCAGAAAAAACTTAGCGATTCGGCGGTAGTGGCAGCAGCGATAACTTCTACTCCGATAGCGATAACTTTATTAGGTACCACGGTGCTACTATATTATTATACTGTAAACTACGACGACGTCTGCTACTGCCGTTGACATTCGCGGTAAGCTGCATACTCCTAAGTCTATTACCGATACTACCACTACTACTACTACATCTATAATACTTTAGGATACACCGTAGTTATACTTCTATTGTTATAAAAGCGTAGCGAGTTACGAAAGTGTCGTTCGTCGTTGCTTCGTCGACCGGGACTTTCGTGTGAATTTTACGGATCGTTTCTCATAATTCTCTTTTCGAAACGCGGTATATTGGAAGCTTTTAATTACCTTCCGTTCGAAAAATATTTGTACTTTTTACGAGAGGAGATTTCTCTTCTCGTAAGGGATTTCGTACCGCTTACTTAAAATATCCCGGTTACTCTTTCATTCGTTCTATCGAAAGTCGAGAAAAAATTTAACGATCGACGTCGCGTGTAAAGATAATTGTCAAAAATTTATCGAACGTAGGTGACGAACGACGCTTCGATTCGAGAGATAAATTGAGACTACCACCATCACCACCACTGCTATACTAACATTAAGATTGTTACCGCTACTTCTGTTATAAACAACTATTACTAAATAACACTTTATATATAAAAAAAAAAAAGCAATTTGCTACGAAATGGCTTTAGCTCCTATATATTCTGCGCTTTACTTCGAAACCGCTGCAACTTCAAATATCGCTATGCAAAAGAAACTGTAATACCACTACTAGTGAATATAAATCTACGACTGCTATATACTTTCTTAATATAGTTTACGGGAAACAGTGTACATACGTAATTTTAAAGAAACTGTAACGTTAAGGAATGAGACGTAGGAGAAATAAGTTTTTATTTGGTACATAAATCGATATGTTTACGCCTTTATTCAGCGATATATACAAAAGCTCGGCAAAAGATTCAATTTAGGAGGATAAATATATATACACATACGTTTATAAAGTGGCTGAGGAGATTTAGCGTACGAGTATCGTGTAAAGGTTAATAATGGTAAACACGTATGCGTAAGTTTCATAGATATATAGTCGCGAGAAAAATGCTAAAATATGCCAAGTAGTCGAGGTAAGAAAACGTAAAGTACGTTGTATTTTTTATTTGGTGAGCACAAAAATAAAAACTGTCTTCGTTGTACCAAGCCAAGGATTCAGTGTAAGATCGTTGAGACGTCTGATGATAATAGGGTGGTCCGGGATCGCGTTAAAATAATAATAATGATAATATAATTTGTTCTTCCATTTGTATCGAACATTTATATTTTCGCTTGATATTAATTATCGTTGAAAACTCGTAGTGAATTATATACGAATATTGTAAGGATAGGACGCTTGTGAAACAAAATCGTGCCTTTAATTTTCTAATTTTTATCGATGTGTTATTTCAATGTCAAATATAAAAATAGTACACGATGTTTATACGCACATACGGATAATACTTTCTCTCGGAATGTACGAACTTTTTTAGTTTCAAATATTTTTAAGCGGCATTGTGTGAGAATTTTTCAACGATGCGCGTTAATTTGCTCGATCAAAAATTAATACCGCGTGACAAATTTTAACGAGTAACCCAAGTCTGAAGTTTTTGACACGAAAATAAATTAGTATATAGTTTTTAAATGTAGGTCGCAATTAAGGAATCAAAAGTATTCGTTTCAATAACAAGTTGTTTCATAAATTTCGATATACTTTCAAAAATATAAAATTACGATCGCTCCAAGTTGAGAATCGAAGATCCGCGTATTCAGTTTCTAAATTTTTATCCGATCGAATCGTTAAAAGTTACAAATTTATTTTCGTAGATTTTTAAAATTGCGTTTTAAAAAATCGAAAGTGATACGTAAAAAAAGTACCGAGTGTTTAAAATTGATTATTTTACCGCCAAATTAAATGAAAAATTAATCAATGAAAAATTTGCGCACGAAACCGTAACGATTTCTTTCTACTTTTTCAAGTTCCTCGAATAATAATAACAGTTTGGTCGTGCAAACTATTTTAATACGCGAAAAGTATTTCCATTTCTCATATTTTGAAAAATTTCCATTTATCGTATCGAATAACTTTAAATTACGCTAAACGATGAAAAAATTAAAACATAAAAGTCTGAAAGTATCCAATTTTGGGTACGAATAAGTTATAAGGTTGACAAAGACGCGATGAACGCGTCAACTCGAGAAATACTCTGCTTTGTGTTGATAGAAATAAGCTACTTGTAATTTAGGTATTAGCTCCATTTTCTTTTACGCTTTATACAAATTGAAGGAAAGCAGGTATCAAACGGAAACCCGAAATTCAACGGAGTTGTAATAAATTTATTAGAACGTGTGAGTAGTAATATGCGATTGCCAATATTGGACATACCCAAAGAAAATTTTGTATAGCGTCTCGAGCTGCCTTGAACCGAAAGTGCATTATAAAAATCGTTCGCTCGACAGGTCGGGAGAAAAATGAAAATAACACATTCTCGATCAGATCGACGATACGAGGGTTTTTCTACATAAAGTAGTTTCACGTATAGACGAGCAAATTAAAAAAAGAAAAGTAATAAAATAAAACAGTCAACGTAGATAAAGTATATTACTGATAAGGCAATAGATATACAATACATATATAGGAAATATTGAACCGTACTTCAATTCAATATAGAAAAATTTGTAATGCACAAAATAGATATTGACTTCAACTTCTAATATAATTTTTCAAGTAAACTACATACGCAACCGAATTAACCACGTTGCGATTAATATTTAAATTTTACCGCATCTATCGTACGCCTCTCCGAGAATTAAAATATCGTTGTAATCTAAGGATGCATCGATAACTTATTTATAATATCCAAGTCAGCTCGATCTTAACTTTGAACGCAACGTGATTCTTTCGGTGTAAAATAAACGTCGCACTTTGACGACACTCGTTTCCGCCCAAGTTTGCTCGTTCGATCATTGGACAATACACCGATATCCAAAAACGTGTTACGATCGAATTTAAGCACGGTTCGAATTTCCAATAGCCACGATGAGTATCGCGATCGACGAATATAGCCGGAATAATATAGCCCGGGCCACCTCCGCATAAGAATCTAAAAGAAAAAAAAAACAAACGTAAACGAACAACGAAATTATACGAAAGAAACGTTGGTAAGAGAAGAAAATATGATAACGAAAGCCGAAACTGCGATCGGAGCGAGTCGTTAACGTGGAATCGATACGAATGAAACGTCGAGTGAAAAAAAAGGTATGGTGAGACTAATTAACGAAATTAACGAGTTACTGTAAATAAACAAATAAATAAACAAATATTTCGATTCGCGGCGATTAAATTCGATAAGGATAACGAGATACTTTTCATTCGGATCTCGCTCCACGTTTCTGAAACGCTCGCGAAATTTGTATCCTTATACGAATGAAATTATATTATTGTACGAGGGAATTGAAGGAAAATCGTCCCAGCGTTCAAAGAAACGTAGTCAAATTATCATACAACGATTGATTAGTCGAGAGTAGAAGCGGAGAGTAGAAGCGAGACGCGTATTATATAAACAATTATACGTAAAAAAAAGTACGCAGTTTGCAGATAGAGGATAAGATGGAAGAATAATGTTAACTACTTTAAAAATAAGAAAGATAGAAAGAAACAGGTGCATGCGTTAATTTCGTAAAATAAAATAAATTCAAAGGTAAATACATAATTGGATGAGGTTATTGCGAGCGGGCGAATTAAATGCGCCGATTAACGGTGGAAATGATATTTACTTATAAAATAATACCGAACAGCAACAATAATATTATTAACGATAGTAATGGTATTGATAATATTTGTAGTAATAATAATAACAACAACAACAAAAACAACAATAATACTAATAATTAACAATAATATTAACAACGGTAGTAGTAGTAATAATGATATTGATAGTAATGGTAATGGTAATAATAATAATGATAATATTATTGATATTAATTATAATAATAATAATAATAATAATAACAACAATGATAACGATGATGATAAAAGTAAACTATAAAAATGATTAAAAAAGTAACCGATGAGAAAGGCGATAGTGCGACTGCCGGATTATGTATACAACTACGACATTATATATAATGATGAATTATACATAAAACACAGTGATATATTTATCGAATATTTATTGAGCAATAAAGATTATAATACGAATAATAATAATAATAATAATAATAATAATAATAATAATAATAACAATAATAATAATGAAATTAAAAACATTAGAATATGGATAGCAAAATTGTACAAAGCATCGCGAGAACGGGAAGCGGTTAAAAAAGCACGAGAAAACGACAAAAAAATATTTGCGAGTTTAACGACTCGTACGCGAAAGACGTGAGCAAAAGGTAAAAAAGTCGAGATAATGTAAGCATGCTTTACTTTATTTAATTTTGTGACTCTTTGCGACATAAATTTCGCATGAATACACAATGAATGGAAATTAGTTTTTGTTTTCTTTCGGGCTGTTTACACTTAGCGTAGGTTTAAGAAAATTGAGTTTTTTTAATTAAGATAACAAAATTAGCATCGAATCGGAGAAAACACCGAGTACTTTTTTCGAATGAACGTAAAATTTCCGAATGCTAAATTTAAAATTGTAATCGGTAATTATTACGTGGATGATAAAAAAGATCGATTCGTATTTGCACTTACGATTTGAAACGATAAACGTAAATATAAAAATGACGTAGCGAAATAAAATATCGGGAGATATATATTCTTAAACAAATTCGATGTTCACGAAGAAATATATTTTTGAACGATAAACACGATCGCAAGAAATATTTACATTTAAAGTAGGATTTTTAAAAATTTTGAACGACCGTTAGGAATAAAATTTCAGCTTTGCTATTTAAGTCGTAACAAAAACCCGTAATTCCTAGTTCTTTAAACACGTATTTATATCTCAAAGAGTTACACAACGCGATTTCATAATATATATATATATATATATATATATATATACAATTTACAATGTTTATCGACATTACGCTTATGCAAAATATTAAACAAAAAAACAAAAAAAAAATACAATAAACAAGACTCACCGTTTATTTACCAATTTTCCGACGAGGATCGTGTATATCAGGGATTAGATTATTTAGCGCAAAAATACGACGGATAAAACGCGAAAAAAAACAGACACTAAGCGACAAGGGCGGAAAGGGCAGGCGAAGGAGAATTTGATACGTATAACGGCAAAGGAAGAGATATTAGGGTGGTGATAGTGGTGGGAACGAGCTTGGTGATAACAACGTAATATAAATAAATTACTATTCGAGGCGAGAGCGAGAGAGCGGAAAAGCAATAAATGGAGGAAATGAAAATACTCGCAGGCACGTTCGCGAGGAAGTCGAATCGACGCCTTTTCTGGATCTCGAATGCCTTCGAGGAAGACGCGCTCGTCGACTCACTCTCGACGTGTCGGGCGAAATTTAACGTTGTGTCCATACTGTCTCAATTAACAATTATGTATTATATATCCGACAATATTGATTATTAAAATTCTTAATACATAAAAATTAATGCGTTGGTTTATCTTTTTCGCGGAGTAAACCTTTTCCTTTTCTTTGTTTTAGTGAAATCTTATTTATTATTTTTTCTTGTTTCTTATATTTTTTTATTGCATATAGAAAGGATGATTTATACTCGATTGTAAAGTTGACCGAAAGTTTTTATGAAAATTTTGATACAAATATAAAAATACTTAATATTTAATAGTCGTAGATTCATTTACGATAATTAAATATCCACTTTCGAGTTGATAATTAGATGAGTCGATAAAAGAGAAATCTTTAAAGTTACGAATTCTCTCGATAAAAACTCTGTATTGTTACCTTCTAAGGGTAAATCCCTTTTTATCCTTGTTCGATATAACGTATAATTTTAAATCTATTCTTTGTTAATAAAAATAATATATAGCTAATATTAATACTTTATTTAAAATTTACGTTAATTTATAAAAAACAAATAATTATTCGCGAATAAACTAGAAAACATTTGAAATTGTTGCATTTACAACCATCGATGAAACGTGTGATAAGTTTTTATTTTATTTTTAATATTTGAAATTTTTATCTCTGAAAATCGATTCAACGTTTTTAGAAATACATTATAAATAAATATATCGTAAATAAATGTCCGTATAGAAACAATTCATTTCCATTGATCGTCGCGAGTATTAATCCAAAACGACTAAAAACTGCTAAAAATAACAACGATCGTATTCTCAATAGCGATGCGAACGATTTCTATAAATGTTCGTCTTTTCATCGGAATTCGATACACGATTAAAACTTCCCGGCTGAATAATTACAAAGGAGTCTTATATCGTATCGAAAATGTTAGCGCGTACGATAAAGTGCAAACAAAAACGAAGATGGATCCCCGACCAAAATAAATTTCCATGCATCGACATAATACAGATTGATGCAAAACAACCAACCCACGAGGTTTACAACGTAAACCATAAGCTTCCCCTTTGCATCGAGTACATTTTAGCGGACTCGCGTCGGTGCAATGTGTGCGCGAATTTCCGAAATCAAATCGCTTTTCGCGAATTCAAAGCTGCCGCCGGTGCACAGCCTTTCATGTACATCTCAATTATCTTTATGTAAATTTACTCAGTTTTGCGGTGTGGGAAACTGCCTACTGCCAACCGTACAACTTGGAGCGCAATCGGGGAGAGATGGAGCCCGAGAGAGAAATATTCGTACGTGCATAGTCGATGAGACGGAGCGAGAGAGAGAAGGCGAAATGGCCCCGAACCGATGCCTTCGAGATTCGTAAAGTGCACAAGACGATCTTCGGGACTGCCACGGCCCTTTGGAAGTTTCCAGGTTTCAAGCCTATTGGCTGAAATCAGCGTTTTCGTACGACCCGAGATCATTTAAAAATGAAAATCCCCGACGCGAATTATTGGTTCGACGCATCGCGAGATTAAGTTCGAGCAAAAATTTAAGTATCCAGTCGGAATTATTACGAGATAAAAATATCGAGTTTCCCATCTTATATCTTTTGCGAATTTACTCTTTTAATTTATCAGAAACGTTGATCTTGGATCGCTTTTTCGTTGATCGTTGTAATTGTTTCAATTACCGACTCAAACGTTACATTTTACGAATAAAATCGGTCGATTAAATTTTTGATCGCGCGAAATTATAATTAATATCCTTCGAAATTTAACGACCTTTGCTTTATTATAATTTACGATGTAATAACATATTCGATATCTATTATTGATTTGGACAAACTTTACTCATTTGTAAAGATGAATTTGTCAAATTATGAAAGTAGCGTTATATCGACGATGTATTAGTTATTAGTACAGATTTTCTTTTGGCACATCTGTCAAATTGGAGGCGTTACATATATGTTATTATTGCCATTATAATTCTTGAATCCCCGTTAAATTCGTTGACCATATCCTGGGGGCGCGTCCATAAGGAATTATTCGATTTTGTACTTACGATTTGGGCAGAAACGAGTCTGTCAAAAATATAAATATTTCATCTAATTAATCGATGGTTATTCCAAACGTCGATACGAATTATCATTTATTCCCCCGAAGATTATAAGCTAATTTACGAAAATGCAGAAAATCGTTCCAAAAAAATAATTTAATTCAAAACGAAACCTATTTTAAACATCGTTACAACGATATAGTTTTATTTTGGTATTTCCGTAAACCCATCTTCATTTTACCTCTTCGTTTATAACGTTCCGAAATAATTCTTATCGTATAGTCGTTCAAAAAGAGATAAATTCGTTCTTCTCTTCGATCTCGGTTTTTTCGCCTTTCTCGATTAATAATTTTTACAAAATAAAAATATCTCGCTCGGCGTCGGCCAAAAATTTATAATTTGCATCCGCTATATTTCATACCTACAAATATCGCGACGCGTTAATAAATCTCGGGGAAAAATCTCGAGAAAAAAGAAACCTCGAGAACGGAGCTAAAGACACGGATGAAAAAAATACACGCGGAGATCGGATTCATATTCTTGGGTAGGCACTAGGAGAAATAGCAGCGGAATTGCACTTTTAATCAAGATTTCTACCAATTTGCGAGCGCCGACGGCGCGAAGACAAAGCCCATTGTTGCCGTAACTGGTTGGGGTTTCAAGTGCTCCAACTCAACAGCGAGTGCACAAGGGAAAGAGACAGGAGGGGGCAAGGAGGGGGGGGGGATAAGAAGGGGAAGGGGGAGAAAGGGTGAGTCCGATGCGTCCAGTGCACCAGATGGTTCGAGCCCGAGCGAGAAACGGAGGAAGTCGGAGACCGAATGCGCGACATTCCGTCGATTTACCTAAGTTCGCCTCGCGCGCTTCCAATCCGAGTCATTAACGGGCGAATTCTCTTTTCCGTAACGAGTTTTCAAGAACGTTTCGAATCGGTGGAGGTGGAATTAGTCTCGATTCGATCGAAGCTGTTGTTCCAGAGTTTTCGCTCAGAGTAGGAAAGACCGAGATCAGTAGGTTATTACCTTCGATTCATCGTATTTGTCCAGGGTAAATAATTTCCAAGCCTCGAACTTTCTTCGAGTCGGAAGGAGATGAATAATCCGCGCGTTTACCAAAAGTGCATTCGCGATCGATCCCCGACTCGCTACTTTGATGTTCGAAAACCCGCGGAGGCACGAAATTCTCCCGACCGAAGTCTCGTTCCTCCATTAACTCAACGAGGCGACAGCGGCACGTGAGAGTCGAGGAGAGGATCGCGATAAGGAGCGGTAGAGAGAGAGACGAGAGGTAGAAAAGGGTGGCGGCGGCAACGGTGCAGGATTCCCTCGACGTCGCTTCCGGCGTCGTCGCTCGTTCTCCTCGCGGTGACTCAGGCAGCGAGTTGCTACCGCCGCTATACACATCCCGAAGCGAGTGGAAGCCTCTCTCTCTCTCTCTCTCTCTCTCTCTCTCTGCCTTTCTTGCTCTCCGTGTTTGTATTTGCTAATTGTAAATTGTCTGGCGCTGCGGGCCCGTCGAGGAATGCTCAGACCGAGGAAAAGGCGTTCCCCCAGGCTCTGCTTCGGCTCGTCCGAGAGTCGCCGTGTTTTCCCTCTTCTACTCTTTTCTCGTTTCCCTTGCTTACCTTCTTCGCTTCCATCTTACCGTGCATAAACACAGAGAGAGAGAGAGAGAGAGAGGGGAAATTCCCGTTTGCGCGCACTTTTACGGCTCTCTTCGGCCTCGTTTCGACTACGTTTTTTTTTGCACCGCGCGCGAATATTTTGTTTTGTTCCTTAAGAACGAGATGTGTCGTATATATCTGCACTTTTTACCGAGCTTTCGTCTGGCCTTTTTAATTATACCGAGTTTTGCCACTCTTTTGTTTTTTGCTCTCGTATTGTCTTGTGTTTCGCACGCGTTTGTAGATCTCCAGGGTAAATATGAATTTTACTTTGTGCCCGAGACGGCGAGAGAGACGGACGGAGAAGACGAAACGAAATCGCGTTTTATTCAACAAAGTTTAGCCGCGCCTGCGTACTTTCGTCGTAAACTTACGGTCGGTGCTCGGTTACGATAAATTCAAATTCTTTCACGGCTTATTTTTTCTCTTTCTATGAAATCTCCAGCTTCGGGCGACTCGAAACGCACCTTTCGAAAACAGTTCGTCTCTCGTGCTCCAATTTCCGCATCGATCTTCGCGCTCGTGATCTTGTACGAGGACTCGGAACCGCCACGCGCGAACCCCAAGGTTTAAAATTTGCGGTATTCTAATACCCGCCCCTTAACAAACCCAAAAACGAACGCTCTTTTCATCGTTGCGTCTCTCCCTTTTACCTCGGCGTCACCTGCGCCGCCGTGAGCGAAACCAGCGCCGGTGTTTCGCATTTTTTTTCCTCCACCTTTTCCTCCTCCTCCTTTTCTTCTTTTTTTCATCTTTTTTTCATCTTTTTTTCATCTTTTTTTCTTCTTTTTTTCTTCTTTTCATTTCATCAGCCGTTCTTTTCCGGCCTAGGCGTTTCTCCCTCCTCGGATGCGAGACAAGGCAACTCGCGGTACTCGAGTTTATCCAACTAGTGGAGTTCGCGCCCTAAAGTACGTCTTGGGTTTGCATCTAAGCCACCCGAAAGGCACCGCCGTCGGGCTAAAAGCTATCGGTTTTATGCCGCTCTAGAGCTCTGGATTGCTCCATTTCGTGCCCGAGATGATAAAAACACTGCTACGTGCGTTGGAGATCGATGATTTTGGTTACGACTGAAAAGTTCGATTGGGTGGATTTTGTTATTATACGAGTAAATAAAATCGTATTTGTAAATTCATACTTATTTTTGTAAAAGATTGAAACGAACAATTTTGAACGATCCTCGACAATTTTAGCTGTTTGATTTTGACCGATGAGTACTTTAGCGAATCATTCTAAACTCGTCGTGATTACTCTTTCGCTTTAAACGCGTTATATTTTTTAATTTTCGATGCACCGGAGCGATCGATACTCGCGGTAGTTGATCATCTAATTTTAGAAATAAAATTAGTTATATATATTTGATTTTCAAAGTTGATCGTTTGTTTAATTATTATGGTGTTTACTATGAAATAGCTAAACTTTTTTTTACCTGTATTATCGAACGGAATATTTTAAGATTTTAATTTTTTTAAGCCAAGTTTTTATTTTATTACGTGGCTAAAGTGCTATTTGAAAAATTGGTGAAAAAGGATTTAAAAAATATACTGTTTTAAAATAATCGCATTTTTTGTGTATTAAAAAGTTCATGAATTGGAAAGAATTTGTAAAACGACGATTGATGTTTTAATACGAGATCTGTATTGTCGACAAAAACAGTACTTTAAAAGTTTCGTAAAACGATTAAAATTGTTATTGAATTTTAATACTGCGATTACCCAATAATTCACTGAAAATTATGTCCCGCGATATTTTACTCGAAAAATAACCAGAAGCAAACGACTGAGCACACGATCTGGAATTTTACAACAGATATATTAAACTGGATAACGAGTTAATTCGAGGGACGAAAAATTCTTCGATATAATTAAGTACAACGAGAAGAAGATTTAAAAAGAGTAAAATAAATAAAATTGGAAATACTAATGTAAAATAACGAGGAAGCGTGAGAAAACGAAGAGAAAAAAATGAACCACGATATATATGTTTTTAAAATTCATTTTTTTAAATAAGAAGTTTGAATTTGATAATTTTTAAATAATTATTAAACGAATTTTTTCTTTTAAATTTTTTTTAAAGCGAATGAAACTTCTTAAATTATGTTGATTTTATTCATAAAACTTTAGTTAAAATAAATTAAATCTAATCGGTAATCAAAACAGTAAAAATAAAAAAGTTTTTTAAATCTTTGTTCTTCGTTTAAATATTTACAAATTATTTTTGTTTATCTATAGTATTCGCGATATAAATTTATAATTAAATCAATCGTATTAAACAATTTACCGATATAACGCGTGTACTTGATTCGTAATGGAATAATTAGCTCCATTGAAATCCTCGGCTATTTATTTTCGTGACTGCCATAGACTCAACTAATTCCGATTCTGAAAAAATACACGATGATAAAAACTATTTTAAAAAAACCTCGATATAACGAATAATAGAACATCGAGATAGACGCAGTAAAAATAGACGGAATATCAAACAGAGCATTGCGAAAAAAGTAACGTGCATAAAATGAGCCAGATACAAGAGAGGAAAGAGAGAAAGAGACGTACGGAATGGTCAAAGAGGGAGGATTCACCCCCTCTTGGTGAGGATGGGTCGAAGACATATTGTTTGGTTCAGTAATTCCTCGCGTTATTTCCAGTGTTTGCTTTTTATCATTGTAAGCCGATACATTGTTTCAGGATCGGATGACTCCCCCACTCATTCGTTGTCTATCCGTGTCTTTTCTCTCTCTCTCTCTCTCTCTTTCTCTCGCAGATCGTTTTCCACTTTCGCGTTCGGCGATGCGAATACTGTGCACATAAGTCGCGAGGTTTATAATGCCTCATGATATATGCGACATCTCTTTGTTTGTTGGTTGGTTGTAATAACCGAACCGATATTTCAATACGCATTTTTTCCGACATTCAGATTATGAAAAGATAAGTCAATTTACGTTGATAAAGTACGATTAAACAGAAAATACAATCAACGGATGTGGAAGCGAAAATTTAATAAAATAGATTTTATAATAATATTTGTGGAAGATTATTGCCTTACGATTTAGTCGATTATAATTATTTTATACCATAGCTTGAAACCGTAAATTTACCTGTAAATAATAAAATTAATTAATTTGCATCTATTTACAAATTTAAAATTGTTAGAAATTTATTTTTTAAACACGCTAACTTGTAATGTAAATACTTGTAAACGGTAACCAAAGAATTTCTACCGTAGGTCTTTAATCTTTTAGGTAATATATTTCCAGTTATCTGTTTACACGCAAATGAATATTGAAACAATCATCTTTATAATTATTAGTTATTAAGTATATAATTGTACTAAGTAATTTATTGTATACAATTAAGAAAATACATTATAAATATAATTTCGAATCCATATAATGCAAGTAAATTGGCTTAACCGAGAAATTATTAGCTGACTTATATTGTATTCAAAACTTTCCCAAATTTCTTGTAATTTTTTCTGGATAACCGGATCAAATTTGTCATTATTATTCGATTACTCGATTACCCCGAAGATTGGATTTCTTAATAGTTTATTTGAGTCTCCGTACCTACGCGATGTTACATTTAACGTGCCCGAGAGTCTAATTTTGACCAAATACATCCGACGGCAAAAGATATCTCACCATATAGTTCACTCGAGTGTATAATTAACTTAAATATTGTTAAATCATGCGTATTTAATAAATCGTAGGGTAAATATTGAATTTTTACAAGACAAAAAATTTTGTCCGAATATCAACTATCGTAAATTAAAAAGTGTAATACAACCACGTTTGTTAAATTCTTATTTTCATCAAAGCGTATTTTTAAGAATAAATTTACAATCTTGCATAGTACACTCCATACTTTTAACGCAATATAATAGATTTTTCACGAAAAGTAATAAAGTGTATTCTTAATAATAAGTTATATTACTAAATTAACAAACAAATAAATTTTTACTCTCGACTTATATTTTGTAACCACGTACCAATTATCAAATAAATAACAGTAGTTTTGTACGGTTCGTTCAATAAAACTAGTATTTGACAAATTATAAATTTGAATGTATTTAATGCCCTAATGTCTAATCGATATATTGATATACCCTTACATTTTTAAAGTGTTTGTATACGTCGGGCACATTGTTTACCTCTCTCTCGTTCTATCTCCCGATTACTCATTTTTTCCATCTCTTTCCTTTTCGCGCTTGTCACATGGCGCGCGCGACACGTGTATTGACACCGAACTTGTCTGGGGGCAAACAACAAATTAAAGGATTGAACTTGAATCTATAGAAATAGCCTCGTGTGCTCTTCACGCGATTATTGTTCCTTTACAGAGTGTGCGATTGTCCAAGTACAGTAAGAAGCGATAAGTGCATTTATGATTTTTACTTCAATTGTTTTATATAAAGAGCAGTAGTTGTTTTCGTTGAATTAGATCCTGAAGACATTTTTATTAAACTTTTTCATTTAATATTAATAACGCGCGAGTGAAGTTCACTTGTAAATTACAAATACATGGTCGTTTTTTTGTTTCTCAAATTATTGATAATATATTTTTAACGAAACTGAATTACCCGAAATTACTAGAAAAGACACAAGTTTTTTAAATTATTTTTACTCGTTACGGATATTTCTTTAAATCGATTATTGGCTATTGATTTAAATTTATAATTAAAATTTAATTCGTGTCTATAAACGTTTGACTTTTATATTTAATTTTTATGTGATTAATGCAATAGTCAACACCGCTGTACTTTAGTTCATTGAATATCTACTAAACTTACACATAAATTATTTCCTACATTAATTGGGTAATCATAATAGTAAGTATTAAAATATTTATTTTCTCATCGCTCACAAATACGGTTTAAGTTTCGATCGCGTAAGTAAATTACAAAATTTAAATTACAAATTACAAAATTATTAAATTTCTATTCGGTTATAATACACGTTTCGATAATAAAATCTCGATATTATTAAAAAAGCAAAAAAACGAATATCGATCTCTCCACTCTGTAAATAAGAGCAGGACTTTTTGTAATAATTATCAATAAATAATATCATAAATATCACGATATTCGTTACGTCTATCGGTGATGCAATTCTTATCGATACCCAATTCCTCGTTGCATAGTTCTAACCTTAAAAGGAAATAAGCCTTCCACAAGTAACGTAACACGCTTGGAAAACAGAAAGAGAATGGAACCGAAAAATTTTAAAAGTAACTCTAATAAGCCGTAAAAGATAGCGCGAAGCATTTAGTCGATATCAAATATAGTCCCGGTGCTTAGGCTTTAAAGCCTAGATAAATATTCCTTTCCTTCTCTAACCCACACACCTTAAAGCGTAGG
Organism: Dolichoris vasculosae; assembly: GCA_018907195.1. NCBI lineage: Eukaryota > Metazoa > Arthropoda > Insecta > Hymenoptera > Agaonidae > Dolichoris > Dolichoris vasculosae. Next base: position 542,868 of record JACCHY010000020.1, read on the forward strand.
TTAAGGGGAAGCTCCGCACCGTATGAACATTCCGTCGTCGTCGGCGTATCTCGACGCTCTGCTACCGAACAAAAAGGACGACGACTACGTATCTCCTGGCAAAAGGAAGCAACGTCGTCGCGGCAAAACCGCCCCTTTAACTCCAGTGTGCTTCCCCCCGCTACTCGGGCACTTTGATCCTGGGGTAGGGATGACAGGTGCGCCATTGGCGGGGGGTTTACGGGCGAGGGTGAAACGGGATCCTCGCTATTGGTCCACGACGCGCCCATGTCTGGACGGTCATTCGTTGCATGCGTCGTCAACCGTTCGAAAAGAGAAAAAGAGAAGGACGTCAAAGGATTCTCCTGTCTCGTTTCGCCGAGGATCGCCGGCTTTCTTTCGGTACCTTTTTCGGTCTCTCTTCCCTAGTTTGGTGTCCACAACTCTTTTTTTGGTTCTTGTTGTTTTCTCGTTCTTTCTGCATCTTTTTATTTTTAGTTACAAAGTTTCCTCGGTTTACCGACGTCGATTCTTCTGGCTTTTTCTTGAGTTGCCTTTTAGGATATCCGAGGTTTTTTTATTTTTTGCGTTGGTCATCTTAAAATATTTTTTTTAATTTCGCTCGTTTCTTATAGAATAGTATTATTGAAAAATGAACCGCATAAGATAAAGTGTAATTTAAACGAACCGAATTGTGTACAAATATCAACGTTACTTATTATTAATAATATGTATACGATTGAAAATTGCATGTATTGTTAAGAAAGAAAGAAATAAAATTTTCGATATCTAAAAAAGAAAATGAAATTATATATAGCAATTACACGTTTAACTTTAAAATAATAATAATGTAAGTCTAAAAAAATTAATTCCTTTTAACATGTAAATTACTATTATATGGAATTATATAATAAAAAATTTTGCCATCAATGGTAAGAGCAATACAAGATCGTTTTAAGAATAAAAAATTTTTTCCGATCCTTTGATTTAACACTTAAATCTTGCAATAATTTCAAAATTTTGGGTTAATTTATCTTTACTACTATTAAATCATATTTGTACCTAAACTTTGAAAAAAAGAAATTAAAAATTTAGAATTCAGTTACCGTAATTGTAATTTAAAAATTTAATTATGCGTTATATTTAAAAATATTCTAAAATTATTTTAAACAAATAAAACTATTTTAAAAATAAGAATCGATCTCCGAACCAAACTTGACATTTATAAATACTTTTTTCTTGCAATGTCTATGACGTAATATATTTAATACCGAAACGTATCATCGAAATTTAATTTACAATTACGCGATCTTTTGATATAAAAACAAAATGTAATCGAAAATAATTTTTTCGTAAATACGTTTCTTTTTATATTAGACAATAAAAGAAAAATATTTTCGAATGCTAATTATCGAACTTTTACAGAATCCAATCTTTTAGAATTTCGATTTATTTAATTTGCAGTAATTCAATAGCACGGCTTACTTTATCTATACAATTTCGTTTAAAAATAGACGGAATCAGCGTTAACGAGTTGAAACCACGTCTCCACCTAGTACCGAAGTTCAATCGAACTCAACGAGGAAATTACAAAAATCACTTTCTTCGACTCATCCCGAACGGAACTAGTACCTATGATCATTTGCCGGTGCAGTCGACTCACACTTCAAGTATCATTGTTTACATCTCTTCTCAACATATGTGCACTGTACATATCGAATTCCCGTACCGAGTACAATTCACAATTCAATACACTTGGCCGCCACGGTGAACGCGTTTCTCGTTCTCCCTCGGTTCGTGTGTGGCCAAGTAAATACGAAGTTTGTTCGTATGCATCGCGTCCGGCTTTGATGCATCGGTTATACGCGAACCCCTTAATTACAAAGACACTGCGTCGCTCGAATCTTGCATTGGCTTTGCAACCGAATTGAAATTCCCTGTGGTACTTTTTTTTTGTGGATCTCTCTTTGTTTTTGCTTTGTTTGTGCGGTTGAAGCGAGGGTGAGTTTTAAACCGGTGAATAAAAAATTAATTTTATCGCTGCTGTAGATTAATTTAACGAAATGCGATATCAAATTTAAAAGCCGTGAAAATGTGCCGATATAATTAAAAAAATATAGGATAATGTAAGAAATGGTAATGGATCACATTGTTTTATAAATAAATCAAGTTTGTAAAACTAAAGTTCAAGAAGTTTTAAGACGTTGAATATACAAATTAAATTACGTGCCTTTTTGTGTAAAGATCAAAATATTAATCGATTGGAAAAACTTGAATATTGAATTCCTACGTACACAAGAGATTAAATTTTTATTTTTAAAAAAACTTTAGCTTATATTTATTATTACGTGTAATTAATTATAGATAATATACATATATATTAAATTAGTTTTTATTTTTATGTCAGTTAAACGTTGGATAAATCAATTTTTGATTTTCCGATAATTATTTTAATGTACTTAAAAATATATTTAATCAATTTATTTCAAGGAAAATTTTAGTTTGAAAAGTGGTATAATTTTTAATATCAAAGATTTAAAGAAAATGTTTCTTCTTACTATTATTCGATTATAAATTAAAATACATTGATATTTTTAAAATGAAACTAGTACTTAAAATTGTTGCTTAAACGAGTAGAGCTTTCTATTCGATACTTTATAAATTCAAAGATGGATACTTTCTTTTTCCCAAAGAAACCACGAACCGCTTATTCCGGGTACGAAAAATTTCAGTTTCTCCTTACATAATCCAATCACGCAAGAACCAACGTGTAATACACGATCTTTGTTTAATTAGTGGCAGATAAGTGAACATGAAAAAACTATCCTCCCAGAGAACATGAAGATCGCGAGCGTCTCAGCAACGCTCCTACCACGAAGACGAGGCGCACCCACGAGGTTCAGGGTATGATCGAACAATGCGTCGACCCTTGAAATTCGCACGCTCGTTGCACACCGCCACCCAGACAATTGAACAAGCGAGAATCGCCGCGAGACCGACTGCACGATTTTTTATCCGTGGACGCAGACAACGCCAACGCCAAGTCAAGTGTGTCTCAGGACGGGTAACGAGCTCAGGAATGCGAAACAATCGATGGAGTGAGCCGAAATTTAAAGGAGAACAACGGACGAATCGACGAAGGTCCTTTAAGATTTTACACCGGTTCTCCGATGTACGTCCAATTTTTGACTCGCAGGTTTAGTTTTCTATCGTTACTTGTACGAACAGTTGAAATTTAAAAGATCATTGGCGATAAGAATTCGAAAAAGATCGAAACGCGCGTGAATTACCAAAGATACGTTTAATAATTAAAGTTAGATTATTTAAGAAATCGAAATAAGAAATGTACACAAATTTTTTATTTTATCGCCGTTTCTACGATATTGTATATTCGTTCCGAAATATATCGATAAATATTTTATTTTGAAAATTTTTTTTGTATTATTTTTAAAAGCTTACGTTAGATCGAAAAGTGCGATACGATTCGCGTTTAATATTTAATCGGTGTTTTCGATCGATCGTTGATCGGACGTTATTTTTAATAGATTATCCACTGTTAGATTTTCAAGCGTTCGTTGCTCTTTAAAAATGAATAATAGATAAGAATTTAATCGTATGCGCGATTCTTAAAAGAAAAAAAGGAAAAACGGAAACTATGAATATTAAATGCTTGGAAGATCGTTAATCACGTATTTGAGAAGCAAAGCGTTGAATTAATATAACACGCGTCGAATAATAGGAGTATGTCAACTTATTCCCATCGCGCGAAAATTAGAAACCAAATTGGGTGAACCAAGAGACCATCGTACCGTATATGCATATGTCGTAAGGACCAATTTGTCGGAAATCCAGATACATAAATAAGCCTCGGTGAGGGAAGCACAGGCATGGAAAAGGAAAAGCTCGAGCTGGTAAGGGGCCAGTGGCTCCGTGCTTTTCCGGCTACACACACTCTAATAACCCTCGCTCGCTCGCTCGCCACACACTCACACACACACACACGCTCGCACACTTAGGAAAGTCGTCGCCTCGACGAGCGCTGGAGGGGAGAATAGGCGTGAGCACCATTCGGTGGAGCGATGGTTCCGCCCTCGAGGGAGACACGCCTATCGCGTCGTCTGCTCTCGCTCCTCTCTCTCTCTCTCTCTCGCACTGAAACACACCAGCAGGGAAGAGGCCGCGCTGTTCCTACGGCCGGAAAGAGCACAGTTCGACACCGGCGCGAGACTCACACGCGCGCTCTCTCGCCTCCGCAGCCGTGAACCGAGGATACGTCGACGAAGAGAGAAAGAGAGAGAGAGAGAGAGAGAGAGAGGGGTGGGAGGCTTCGGATTCGCTTCCTCTTGTCCAGGATGAGGCTTGTCGCCTCCGGCCATCGGCGCAGAAAGCGAGGATCGTCGCGCGAGGATTAAGCGCCGATGGATCCGTATGTTTTTATTGCGCGGTGTTGAGCCGAGCCCCGAGATCAACTTCCAAGTGTTTTTGTCGAGGTTTGCTTAGGCGGTCGCGCGAGTTGGTTGTTCGTCCGGAGCCCGACGATGTTAGAGGCTGGAACGAGGGTAAGATACGAGGACGACTCGCGGCGGCGCGAGAGACGACGATTTCGGGGTCCGTCGACGCTTCGACGTCGCTGAACGTCGATGATAATGAAGCCCGAGATCACGAGGAAGTCTAGTGCCCCGATCGGACAGCTGTGACCTCGTCTCCTTGGAATCGAGGGACGATTCGTTCGGACCCTTGCTATATTTTATTCAGAGTGAGTATTCTTACTCTGCCTTTTAACTTTCAACTTTTCTCAATGTTTTAAGTTGTATAAATATTTGCGTAAGTTCGTTACGTATTACGTATTGTACGTTTGTTATTCTTTTATTCCTATTTTTTAATTCGCGTACTGTTTCTTATGTACGTATTCATTTTTTCAACGATATATTAAACTTGAAAACATTGAAATAAGAAATTATTTAGATATAGATGTAAGTTATAAAAAATTTTATTTTAATTGCTTTTTGAAATTATTTTTCCGTTTTATATTAAATTAATAGTGCTTTATTCCAAGAATACTCGAAGCGATTTGAAAAAAATGATTAAAATTATGTTTGTAATTTTAGATGTATTCTCTTTTATAATGGTAATAAACTTCTAGAAATTTAATAACAAGAATTTAGTTTGATTCGATAAAACTATACATTTATAAAATTTTTATTATTAATACTTGGGATTGGTTATAAAGAATTATTACACGTTTTAAGTTTTGTAGTAAATACGCTCGTAATATTCTTGAAAATACTTTTAAAACCCTATTTATAAATGATACACTAAATTTATATTTTGCACGTTCGGATATATTTATTTTTATATTGCGAGAAAATATGTTCGTTAAATATTCATATTGAATTTTATACTCGAATGTAACTAATAAATGTTTGTTCGGTAAAAGAAGAAAATAAAAGTTTTCATGAAAAGTAATAAATATCAATAATATCAAAAATATTAAAGATTAAGTTAACTTAAAACTTTGTCTAATATTTTAACTTGAGATAAACTTTCTTCTTTTCATATTTTTCACTTATTTTATAATAATTTTTAAATTTATTAAATAAAAAATAGAATAATTTCATTTTATCAATATTCGATTATTTTAAGATATTTTATTTTAAATTTATCCATAATATTCTACATGATTAATTATTTCTTGCATTATTTATTAATTAACTAATTAAATTCACTTGATTAAACCATCAAAAATATACTTAATTATCAAATTTCAGTCAATTAACACGAAATTATAGAAATTTCATTTAAAGTATTTGCCTTTACAATAAAATATAAAATTCAATTATAAAAATTTTGAAAATAACACAAACAGTTTAATTAACGAAAAGACTTGAAACTTTTGGTTAAATATTGGATAAAAGTAATTGCACGCTTGAAAAGTGATTGGATCCGGCCAAAGAGCGAATAGGAATGATATAAGTGGCCTTTTGGTCCATGATTAGGTAGATTTCGTAAAATGGATCAAGGTTGTCCCTCTATTTCGTACTTCAAAGGATTAAACTTCCGCTACTCGTCATTGATGTGAAGAGGCGTCAAATATTAATCCATTGATAAAATTGAAATTTCCCACTTTTTCTTACATAATTCTGTGTTTTATGAATAAAATTGATAATACGGTTTTACATATTAATGAATATTAATAGAATGTGTACAAGTAGATTAGTTTGATTGTATCGTTCATTAAAATATACATTCAAAAGTATCTAAAATCATATTTAGATAAGTAATTATTTCCAGAAAACAAAATTATTCATTTTTGTTTCTAATTATTTTTGGTTTTTATCCGAAGACTGAAATCGTAATCTAAAAATCACTAATTCTTTAGAAATATATTTTAGAATTAGTTTAAAACATATTTCATATACCTCATATATTCGAATAATAAAAGGTAACAATGTCGTTCGACGCATAAAATTTTTAGCAAAAATATTGATACAACATCCGAAGTTTGAATACATTATTAAAAGTATAAATTACAAAAAATACATAGAATTAAACATAATGATATTACATTATATTTTGTACATTCTGCAATATATTTTAAAATATTTTATATAATTTGAAATTTAGGATGAAATAACGCCGGATAAAAATACTATATCAAATTAATTAGGTACAAATCCAACAAAGTAAAAATTAAAAATTAATGTCTTTTAAATAAATGTTTTTTTAAAATTTACTTTTTGATTAAAAATACATTTTAAATTGAAGTTTTTTTTAAGTATAATTTAAGTTATATCTACACATTTTTTTTGTACGGAAATTGAAAACACAATGGTTTCTTACACTAACATATTTACTAAAAATTAATAAAACAAATAGCATCTTGAAAAAGATAATATTTAGTTACAACTAAGTTATTAATTTTCATCTTAACTTAAATGAACGTACATAGTTTACGAATAATCAAATTACTATCAACAATAGAATTTTACCGTTAGAATCATAATCAAACTTATTCAATGGATCAAACAAACGTTCGGTAAAATTTTTATTGAAATTTAATTCGTAAATTATAACGATAAATTATAGAATTAAAAAACGGTGGCTATTCATTTGCATAATATATTCACGAACGTACGTAGACAATAGAAAATAACGTTTCCTGTTAATATAAGAGTTTAAAAACATTACGTTCTTAATATTAATAAACCGTTGATATCGAATAACTTGTCCTCGAAGCATTAGGAACATTGTACAATATTCGAAAATAAAAACATATCAATAGTAAGCTCTTGTTAATATGTACAGATTAACGTAATAAAAGAAGCAATAACCATTATCAACTACCGAGACAAAGCTGAATACGTGCGACGAGGTCCGTTTGACGCAAGCGATCTTAAACCGTAAAACCCTTTGGTCGAGCCATTGAAAATCTACACCAAGGTAAGGGCACACAATATTGACGTAAACGTGCATAAACATCGATAAGAAACAACAATATGTACTCCGCGAAAGTACCAATTGGCTCCGTAGGTACGAACGTCGCCATTAACTCGTGGATAGTCGCGCATGCGCGCCCGACCTGCGATTTCTCACCCCTCTCGAGACGAAACGCGAATCGCCGACGATCGGGTCACATTGTATCGATGATGTTTGACGAAAACCGCGTCACGCCAACGGAAATTAGAGAACAATTAATCCTCCGAAAATATAAGTACGCCGACACTCGAGCTTAAAGTACGGCTCGAGTACATCGAGCAAGACTCTATTATTCGAGGTCCTGGTGAGAGCAAAAGCGGTCGTCCGGTCGGACCTCATCGGGCGCAACAGCCTATAGCAGACCTCATCGAGTGTTGCCTTTCAAGCATCTTTTATTTACTTTTTGTAAGCCGTCGTTCGATTACACTTGCGTTTACTTCGCTACTCGAATTATTTCTCACTCGCACTCGCGAACTTTCTTCCGTTCTCGTCTCGTCCACGCTTGTTTGCTTTAGGCTTATAATATGTTACAAAGCATACAAACGTTGCAACTTGTATACGAGTTCTCCGACATCGATAAAAATGTGCCAAGAGAAAAACGAGTAAATTATCGAGTAAATGTTAATCAAAGTTAATCAAAGAGTAATCGATCAAAGCAAAAAGGTCGTTGAAAAGTATCGATACGAACGAGATGTTACTAAAGATAAAATATACCTTCACCTCCGATATCGATGTTATTTACTCAAGACTAATACACGGAAAGAGATTACGCATTCGTAACAAAAACCAATAATATACTCGTTCCGAATTTCTCAGCTCATCCGACAACCCAACGTATACTCGTAACGTTTTCCGCCTTTCTTGAAAAATTCAGGGAGCAACAATTTTTTCCCGTCGCATCGTCCAAATGAAAAGATCGCGGACAGTCGTCTCGTCCCAGCGCAAACGTCACGCGCGTCACGCACCTACACGCGCAAACAAAATCCAGCGTAAAATATCCGAGGTACTTGCAACAGCTTACTTCGAGTGCCTTCCTTGGTAGGGAGTGGCTGGAAGGTACGCGAAAAAAAGGGCCGAGGCCGAAAGGGTCTTTTCCACGGACGCGCGCACACGCATGCACGCACGCACGCACGCAAACAAGGCCAGGCATAGTGCGAGAGTTGTTACGAACTACTCTCGAGAGTTCGCAAATACTCTTCTCGACTCTTTTTTCTCGCTCGCCGATTAATATCCCAATAAGGTATTCTAAAGAAACGAGGCTATAACGTACGAGGGGTTGCAGTATTCTTCATTTTTTATTCATGGCACCACATCGAGGCTACTGCTATTACCGCTGTCGCTGTTGCTGCCCAGTTAACTAGCCGATCGGTGCAGGAGAGTCTCTCTCTCCTTCTCTCTCTCTCGGTCTCTGTTTGGTTTCGAAAGCAAGGCTAGAAGGGGAGGAGATATTCAACAGTGTCAACAAGATCATTATTGGTTGCTTCGTGATAAAGTAATCTTTTCTGGTGGACTTTTTGTACCCTGCTCAGACATTTGGTAAACTCATTTTTCGAACGACTTCGTTAATTGTATTAATGATATAAGCAATATCCACTCGGTTAAGATTTACTCGCAGTCTATCGTCGAGATATTCATCCAACGAAAAATAACAAGGATATCGAAATTTGTTAAATGTTTAACGTTGCTTATTTTAGATGCAGACGCGAGAAAACCTTTCGGCGTTTTATTTTTAAAGCGAAGAATATTTAAATCCCGGCTTCTTATTCGTTCGATCGATTAAATCTTTCGTACAGCCACGTAAAAACGTGAGATCAATTTCTTTCCAAACATTAGAAGTAATCTTCTGCACCCTTGTAAAAAAAGAACGTAGCAACTCAACGCGCTGAAAAGAAGGTAAACTCTTCGAGAAGGAACAAAACTTTTCACTTTAATCCAGTAATTTTTTCTTCGACGAATTCGAGCATCGACGTTCAAAATTATTCCCTTATAAAATGTATTTAAATCGAACGAAAAGACCAAAATTAAAGAAAAATAATACGTACGAAAACGATTTTTATACCCAATGGTACTTTTAAATATCCGAACGTAAAACCAGAAATTAAAATGAAAAGAATTAAACCAAAAAGTATATTTGCCTCGCAAAGGTTAATCTTTTATAAAAATCTTGACGCTCCGTCGGCGAGAACCGGTAAAATGGCGACGCGACGATGCCGTGATTTCAACCGTAAATCGTTAGTTTTTTTTTTAGGAGTAAATCCCCCAAGTCTACAACGAAATACACTTTGAATTACGCGAAGCGCGTTCGAAGCTTCGAAGGACGTTTCAAGTCAGAAAAAGACATTTATTAAAAAAATTATTCCACGTTCGTCGATGCTCCATTAGAACATCGCACGAGATTCCATAAAAGAAATCTTCCGCGTTGATTAAACGAAGGCGGCCACCGTAAAAGCCTCCGTCGAGCAACAACGGAAGCCAACCTCGAGATTCGTCGCCGGTCGACAATCCAGGAAAGTCCCCTTTTACCCGCGAGCTCACGATTTTCACGTATTACGCGCTACACGCGCACCCGAAGAAAGAAGAAGAAAAAAGAAGAAAAAGAACGAAAGAACGATAGACGCGCGCATCGGAGGAGAGGAGAAAAGGGAGAGAAGCTACGAGCAGTCGCATTATTACGCTACTTGATTTCGCATCGAGCTCCAGCTGCCGAGCATTGAAAGAAATCCACTGAGGGATCAGGAAGAAAAAAAGGGGACGCGCGGAGGTCCTCTGCTAATATTTGACGAGAGCTCGGCTGCAGTTCGCCGCCGCTGCGTCAAGCTGGACATTATATCGACGTACGTGTGCGCAAGTGTGTGAGCTCCTTGCGGATCTGCTGCGAGTACTTTCGATCGAGTCGGACGTTCATCTCGAGCGTAAGAGGCTGTTGGGTACGTTGAGCGAGTTTGCGCGTGTATTACCGTCCAATTTTTTAGTCGCTCTTAGTCGCGGAGAATACGGACTTTTAATTATCCAGAATCCTAACTTTTGGGGTTTTTACTCTGTTCGGTAAGCGAACGTTTCTTTTGTGGATTTTTTGTTCAAATTTCACCGTCTTTGCGTCTTCAGCTTCTTTCGAGCTTAACGGTACCCCGACTAAATAAGAAGAACGCGAGTCGATTTTAAATAACAAATTACGCAAATACGGTGATTTTACCAGACCAAAAATTTAAGATGTAGAATTGTTTACCGATAAAACGTTATTTCGTACGTACCATAAATAATAAAACAAATACGGTTACGCGTACTTTTAAATTCCTTCGTTGGACGAACGCTCGAAGAAGTAAATTCGCCGATTAAAATAAAAACGGATATTTAAAATTGAAATGGAGAGTAAATATCGCTGGTATTATTTAATGGAAGGGATAGTCGAGAGTTTGAAAGTTGGTCGACTCGTATCGAGATATAAACGGTGTTCTTCTCGATGGAAACTCGACAAGCGGACAAGAAGAGTAAAAAAAGTAACTTATTAACGTTACTCGGATAAATCGTAATTACAACGTCTCCGAATGATGTTCTTTTATAAATCAACGGCTCGCGGAAGCCCGAGATAACGAAAGGCTAACGCGCCAGCGGCAACCATTTCCAAAAGGTGAAAATGCAAAATGCGTGGCATCGGTAGCCCCGACGTCCGGGCGCCTCTATTCCCAAGGAAACGATAACTCGATGCTCGCGGCCCCGTTCACTTGTGCACACCGAGGCACGCACGCCCGATCGCGGGGGTGAGATAAGCGATCAACCCGGGCGGATAGCGAGAAGCGCTCGCCGTAGACTCGCCGTAGACTCGCCGTCGACTCGCGCACGTCTCTACCTCTATTTGCGTTTTTGCGCGGCGCGCGACGAGAAATATACGAGCCACGCGAACATCGGGGGGCGGACATCGCGTGACCCTCGCCCGGATTCTTCGCGCCGACTACCCTCGGTTCTCGGGACGGGGGGTGAATTTCTCGGGCTGATCCTTGACGGGCGTTTGCCTCTCGGCTCGTTGAGCGGGTAAATTACGCGGTGTACTCTACCCGGGTGGACTGATAGTCGCTGATGTGCGTCGGTTACGATGGGGGGTGTGTACTTGTACTTGGCGTACTTGATAACGGTGAATCAGCGTGTTATTCGAACGTCGTTTGTATTTACTGTGGATGTAGCGATGGTTGTGGTGGGGGGGGGGGAGGGACATTGCAATTTTTCCTTTATCGATAGTTTTCTTTTCCTTTCTTTGTGGCCTTTGAACGCGTTTCGAGCTTATTTTTTCAGAGATTTGGATCGGGTCGAAATTTCTTTGTTCTTTATTTAGCTTAATTTTCGCTGACTTAAGAAATATTTCAAGTGGATAAGGCATCTTCGATTAAAAAAATTATTTTTCTATATAAAGCAAATTGGATGAAGTTAGTACAAACGTGTTCCATTTTCTTTATCTTAGCTGGTCGAATAAATATCCGTTTAAACCTGCTTTTAGTCGCGTATATTTTAGTAAAGTTTTACTTTGTTACGAGTTTAAAATAGAATTCTACTAGAATAATGCAAACAATGATTTCCATTTTACCGATTTTAAATATAATTTAACGTTTAATTCGGTACATCGTTTATATATTTAATAAAATATTAGACGTATTCGATTCCCTCGAATTTTAGTCATTTTAACGATGATTTTTTAACGTTATTCTCACTTTAAACGTGAAATCTTATAACTCTTTTTGTTAATTTTGAACGAAAAATGTATAATATTTAAAATGTTAATTATAATCTTTTTAAAATATCTAGTTTTAAAAATCATTATCGTATGAAAAATTTAATAAATTTATTAAAATTTCTTTTAGCCTTAGCATAATGACAAAAATTAATTAAAACTTAATCCCGTTAAATAACTTTCCGATGCATAAGCAAACCAATCGAGAAAACAATGTTCGTTATCTTAAAAACTTTCCTAAGATGTTAAAATCCGAGATATCGCAAATAAGAAACTATTCTTCCAAAACTCGAACAATCAAACCTATTAAACATTTCAGCCTATCGAAAGATCATTAAAGATTGTCGAAAGCGAAGAAAGTTATAATTAGCTAGTGCAATTACCGACGCAAGATAACTAAATGAAAGACTTGAAATTTTGAAGAGACGCGAAGCAAAATTCGGCTCGCGTCAAAATAAGAATACTTAGAATTCTCTTTTTCGCATAGTCGACAAACCCCGTATGTACCATTTTCCTCCCTCTTGTATGTCCGCGAATTTCCGCTTTTTGAAGTGCACAAGAGTCGTTCAGGGCGCGCCCACTGTCCTTCGACCCTCGTCTTTTCCTTTTTCCCGTTCGCCTCCCGTTCGCGTTTCTCGCCTTCTCGACACGTTTGATGTCTTAATCTTCTCTAGGCCATTCAAGCTCTTAACGCGATATTTCGCGACGTCTCATCTTTAATTAGCTTGTGGGGTGCACATTTTACGGGTTTTTTACACACCTTTTACGAGCGTTCGTGCGTTGACAATTGTTTTACATGGTTTGTTACACACCCTCGTCAAATTTCTCTCCTTTCTTGGCTTATTATTCGTATTAATTTATCGATCTTTATTGTATTAGTTCTCGGGTTGTGCCTTTCGTCTCTTGCGTACGGATCGGACTCATCTGGGAATTTATTTTAATTAGTCCGTTTATATCGTAATTTTCTCTTTCAATAACTATTGTACGTGAAAAATTCACTTATTCGAACGATAACGATCGATCGGTCAAATATTTTTAAATATAAGACTAACGCTTTAATTTTTTTATTCACGAGAAATTTTGTAATTACACGAGTAACTTTCAGGGCGTAATAAACTTTAAATACGCAGTATTTAAATAGTCTACGGAAAGAGAGGCTTTTAATTGCAAAGTCAATCGAAAACAACTTAATCGAAACGTTATTTAATGCGAGATAAAAACGAATTAAATATAATAATTATGATTGAAAATCCCTTCCAGCATTCGAATAATTCTTAGGTAGAAAAAACGCGTACAATTCAAACAAACGATATTCTGCACGCGAAAAGTATTACGTAAAGATTCTACGAGCAAAAGATTGCGCAGCTCTTATCCTTTGTCGCTATCGTTATTTAAGCCAACCATTCAGAAAAATCGCTCAAAAACGAAAGTCCAACCTGCCGAGAACTTAATCTTTCGGGTGTAGCATGTCGACTTGGCCGAATAAAGGACGAGACAAGTATAAACGCGATATAAATCCCGCGCAAGTTTTGACAAACGAATTAGCCATGGCGTCGTCTCGCTATCGTATATCTGCTTGCAAATTAAGCAGGCGTCCAAAGACACCTCGAGCAACGCTGCCTTGAACCGTCGGCAAAGGGTCGGCACTGGAAATTAATGCGTCGCTTCCTCGCACTCCCGAGAGTAACCCGTTTGCGAAAGTCCGTCTGGAAAATCGATGCAGGTAATTGGTTTGCGAAGGGTGAGTTTGATCTTCCTCTCGACCTTCGCTCCCACGAGTCGGATCGAATTACGGCCAGTGTTCGTCGTACCGTTTCGCTTTTTCCGACTTGGATCGTACGAGCGCTTTGGGTTCGCACGTGTACTTTTAATAACGAAGGAAAGAAGAACGCGGTTTACGTTTTTATCGCACGGAACGCGAATCGATATCGCTATCGAAGTTTGTAAACTTTACTTATGATTCTCACGATTGAATTACATTTATTTTGAAAACGGATGGAACAACAATTTTTGCGTATTCTCTCGTTTCATAACCGATTCGTAACTAATCGATTCAACGATCGTAAACTTCGAAATCACGATAACTTGTCGATTGGATCGCGGTTAAATTGAATAAAATAAAACCGAAATTTCAAATGGACACCAACGATTACTCGGCAATTATCGAATTAAATTCTCGGAGTTGTTATTAACATCGTTGCACAGCTTCGAAATGCAGCCGCCGATGAAGTTTCGGAAAGAATCGTCGAAAGGTGCGACGTTTCCGGTCGGTCGATCGCAGATAAGCCGCGCCTGCGGGTAATGGTATCGTTGATTCATAAATCAGCGAATGCACGAGGAACCCGGTAGATTATTGGCCGGATAAAATTAGTCCGAATCGCTTTACAGGATTTCGAGACTGGTTCGTTCGGGTGTGTCGGTCCGTGCGAAGGTTCGTACGTTTGTGTGCGATGCGCAGGTGGACGATGACACTTTGACTTAAGAGGATTCGGTATCGCGAATTTGCGTCTTGAGTAATTGGGTTGCACTTGTTTGTCGCATTAACATATTTCGCGATTCTCGAACAAGGTCGGACACTCGTAACACAATCTTTTTATTTATTAAGTAATTATGCATATTAGACGTTATCGTACGCGGTGTTTTGAAAATGCAAATTCGTGATTTAAATTTAAAATAGGGACTACTAGGTAACAAGATTCGTGCACACGTTTTATAAACTTTATTTTTTTACATATCGTTTAAATACGAGCGAAGGCGAAGGATTATAAATCTATGGATACTTTTTTCGAATTGAATTGAATAATAACGTTTGAATTATTTTACAATCTCCGTTGATGATAAATATTAAAAGAATAAATTTCTTTGATGATAAAGTCTTTTTAAACGGTATTACTTTTTTTTATAAATTTTTACATATTATAATTATGTAACTAGGTCAAAGAAAAAAGTAATTGCTAGGACGTCGTTAACGACGGTTATGATATATTTAACGGCTTATTAAGACATTGTCGAGTACTCGTACGCCTCAACACAAGTTTACGCCTAGGTAAACGCGAACAACCGACTTTGCGTTCGCGATAATGCCTGGGTAAAGGAAGGAAGATTGGAGTTGTTGATCGTAGGTTTTGTAACTTTGATAGTAAATTAGTAGCTGAAAAATGCGATGCGTGTATTTTAAATTATTTCAGACCGTGTAAAATTATAAAATTTAAATCAATTGTAAAATTTTTTTTCAAAATTTATCGGCATACGTCGACTAATTTTAATCTTTCGGTGCAACGTCGAGAAATAAAGGATGAAAGTTATATTGTGGGAGCGGAAGTTAATGCTTACTCGCTAAGCATTCATAAAACTACCGACATATAATTTACGTACGAATTGAGTTGGCATAAATCGACGACGCAGTCGATTAATTGCCACTAGCCAGTAGTTCGTAATAATAACGGTAGAACCACTCTGTACTAGTTATTCGAGAATGTCGACGGCAAATTTATTATCTTTTTCATTATTCCGCCACGTGCGCTTGCGAGGTTCACCTTATTACGCAAGTACTACAAATCAGACCTTCCGGGAACGACTTCCGCCTTAAAGAGCAAATTTAAAAATTTTAAGCTGATGCACAATTTTAATAATGCACAGAGATTAAATAATTCCGATTAGCATTAAAGGTGTAATTAACTCGTGAGCAAGTTAGCGCATGCATTTACAAGAAAATTGGGAAAGAAATGTTACAGGTTGAAAGGAACGAAGGCACAATTTTCACGATCCCTTGGGTATTATTTTCTTCGAGTATAGACTAGTCTATACTTTATGCCTCAAAGTCGTTTCGTTTCAATTACAAAAGTTGGAACAATTCGGATGGTAGACGTTTATTCGTAATTCATTGGCCACAGGTAAAATTACCTAGAAAAAGCATCGCCCGATCGACCCCGAAATTTATCCGAGAGAAAAACAAACGTTATCCACCGACGCACGACCGGGAAATTCCAGCCCGAGGAATATGGAGCTTACCTCGAGAGCCAGGGGTAAAAATCGAGCCACTCCAGCGTCAATGTACTCGGGGCCGAAACAAAACGCCGGGCAAGGGCTGAACCTGGCTCATTACTCGCGAGCACGTGATTCCCATGAACCGCTGCTCCTCTCCCCGTGAGCGCGGGGGTGGCGCGTGCGACCGGGAATAGACGCCCGGGGCAAACAAACCGTGAAATTACCTTTTAAATATTAGATTATGATTAAATGCGTACGTGGCTCCGCGAACGCTAAGTGTTGCCCCCCACCCCTAGACGTCACTCATAAAAGCTCCCTACCCTCGTAAACGTTATCGTCCGTATCAATCGCGCAACCCTTGCTCATCGGATACCGACATGTTTCTTTATTCCGGCTCTTTTTACGATGTCGGCGACAGCCTATCTCCGATGATAAAGCGCGGATGAACGATTTGGAAGGAAATGAAGGCGGTGCGAGTGTTTTGATGGAGATTTGGCAATTGTGCACGAGTCGTTAACATCGCGTACGTAAAAATAGATCACCGTTCGAATCGATGAAGTATAATTGCATTTTATTTTATTGCATTCGAGAACGGTATCCTTCGACTTAAAAATATAAAGGTAGACTATCGTGTAATATTATTACGATCAAAGAAACGCAAAGTTGCGTCAATTCTGACGTTGTTCCAACGACGAAACGTCTTTGTTATCAAAATATTTTTAACTATAAAAAACGTTAATATTGCAAAAACAAGGGATAAAATTTTGACCAAGATTTTCAATTTTCGCTCTTCAATTATCTCGAGAGGAACGTATGCTGACGTCCTCGAAAAATCAAATTATTGTAATATGTGCACAATATTATATAAATCGATAAAAAATTCAATTTACTTTATAAACGAATACAATAGCATGAATCTCGAGGGCATCGATAAAAATCAGCGAGTTGATAAAAAAAACAAGTGCTTCCCCCGGAGAGAACCGTAAAAGCACCTTCGAAAAAGAGAAGATGAATTTCGCTCGCGGAAACCAGCGGCTCGGGTCGTGGCACCGCGGCAACGGTCGACTCCCGAGCTCCTCGTTCCAAGATCGGCGGCACAAGCAGGTGTTTATTTCCGGTTCGGAGGAGCGAGTCGTAGGCGTCCGGGCGCCTCGTGCATATGCATCGGCTGCGGACACGGACTCGTACGCGTACAATGCCCACTGGCCATTGTCCACCCCCCGAGTGTCTTTCCATTTTTATTTCCTCGTGCTCGCGCACTGCTCACTTCCAAGGGGGAGAAAGATTGATGCCCGCGATTATAGAGGCTTGCGCATACGTTCGCTCTCGTTTCTCGTATTTTTCTGCACCGGCGACTCACGGGAAAGCGAATGCAAATTCGCGCGGGTGTTGCTGCGCAATTACGTCATGCAAATAAGGAGGGACCTGTTGCGAAGGCTCGGCTCGTAAATTGCTGAAATATCGGCTCGCAAAGCAGCCGGACCTGCATTTTTCTGCATTGTTGGGATATAATTCGTACCGGGGCTTATTATTCGCACAATATGGTTGTGCACTCGTAGTTCACCGTCGATGGCTCTTTTTCGTTTCGTTCGCACGTAACCATCGGGACGTTGTTGAAGCTTAGAACATTTTGCGATGCGTCCGCACCTGTTATTTTGCAGTGACCAACTTTTGTTGGATAGTTTCTAATTTTGCATCGACGATGCTACTTTTTTTTTCGGAAATTGAGAAATTTATTCGACGGTAAGTTGGAAGGTTGGTTGGAAATAAAGTTAAGAATATACAACGCGTAATCGCGTACGAATTCAGACCGGATAACCTTACATATTGTAAATGTTGTCTAGAGTCGAAGATAAGTGAGTTGTCGAGTGACGTTTGAAAAAGGCACGCGTGATAACGTGGATTCCGTTCGGTAACGTGCGCTTGCGAAGTAATTTATCATCGACTCGAGAAGCGCAACCGCTTAATGACTTTGGCAATTAGCCTCGAGTACATCCGTATCAGGCAGTGTAAGTATTACCGTATGTGCATAAGTTGTCGAGGAGTATTATTTATTAACTATGTTCTAACGCGTAATTTGTTCG
Organism: Dolichoris vasculosae; assembly: GCA_018907195.1. NCBI lineage: Eukaryota > Metazoa > Arthropoda > Insecta > Hymenoptera > Agaonidae > Dolichoris > Dolichoris vasculosae. The sequence goes on from JACCHY010000020.1 coordinate 561,114, forward strand.
ATGAAGAGTTGTAACTTTTGATCGGTAAGGATCGCTGTTGATACGGATATTTCTATTTAGGTAAATGTTATTTTACAGTTTTGTAATTGATACTTTGTATTCCTCGGGTGTTGATTCGTTTCGAAGTCGTTTAAATAAGATACTTAACGCTAAAAGAAATAAGTATACGAATAAATAATTAATTATAGTAAGCGTTTCTCTTTATATAATTAAATAAGTTATATAATTAATAATTATAGTTATATATCTTTATATAATTAATTAAGTTTGATTAATAATTTTACACAAAATTTTGTTCCTTTAATACAATCTTGAAAAAATGCTCTTCCAAAAGACTTTGATGTTTTTGCACTCTCAATTTAATAAAAGCAAAAAAAATAATTCAATTATTCGTATTTTTATGAATAAATAAATATGGTTTAATAAACTACGATGACAAGCGATGAAATAATATTTTGGATCGGTTTGTCAAATTTTTCTTAGAAAATTATTCTTGTTTGGAAGATTTTAATATTTAACTAATTTAAAAATTAGCTATTACACTTGTAAAATTGTATCGTTTAATAAAAAGTTACGTCGAGTAATGATATTAATCTAGAATTACGAATATAATGACTATACATAATAATATAAACTAAAAATTATTATCCCTGTTTGAATTATAATACATATATTAAGAAAGATAAATATTTGTTTTAAAGCGACTCCAGATATTTAAATGACGGTTAAAAAGAGAATCAAAAAAAATATATTCATCCATAATAGATAGCAGTTCGGCTTCGCGATTATTATTCGAACGATCGAGTCTTAATGCCATGGTAAACCAAGGGGAAAAAGAGCGACGGAGAGAGCAATAATAAAAGGTGAGCGCTTTCCATATACACACAGTAATAAATCGCAAGTGCTCGAGCTCAATCTCCTCGTTCTCATTTTCTCACTGGGGATATTTTCTTTACTCTTTTTTACTCGTAATTTTTTCTGCGTTTTTAGTGCTTTATTTTATCGAAAGCGCCAGAGAATTAAATATTTTTAATGTATTATTTGATAAAGTTTTATTCGAACATTTTTTCCATGTAACTTAAACAATATAAAAATTAAGTTTAAAATTCAATTTTATGTAATAAATTTCAGATGGTAAGACAAGGTTCATTTTAGATAATGGTTAAAAATCATATTTGAAAAACTTTATTAAATGCTGCAAAAATATAAATAAATTTTTTAATCATTCGTGAAATTAAATATTATTAGTGTATGTTGTTCATTATTAGAGTAACAAAAAATAAATAAAATAGAAACAATTTATACGGATACTTACCATTTAAATTTGTAAATTTGTATTATTTTAAATATATAAATCGCGAATTCTATGTTTTAAGTGTAAAAAAATTTCGTTAAATATTCATTGGTATTTATATAACAGCTTAAAGCAGAATTTAAATATGTATATAAAAATGAATATTTATTATTGTTTAAAATTTAAATATTATACGCTAAAAAATTATTTTTTTTAAATGTTTATAATTTACTTAACGTACACTGATAGAATATTATTAAATTGTTATATAAATACGATATAATTGATTTAAAAATGTTATCTTGAAAATAATTTTATATGCAAACGTAAGAAATTTGAAAGCTATAAATCCACAATTAATTCATATGTACAAAATTTATAACAATTTGTAATTAAAATTTTTTAAATTATTAACTTAAGATGAAACGCGTCGAAAGGTAATACTTTTCAATTATAAGATCTAAATACGATTTTGGTGATTTGAAATATTATAACTAAATTGAAAAAATGTTTTAATTTTTTTGTGTACGTTACTAATATATAAATACTAATTGCCAATGTTCGTCACGCTGCGAAAAATTGTTGATTTTACAATTTGAAATTATAATAAAATACTAATGCATTGCACATTTTTCCTCGAGACATAATTTGAAGCTGAACAATACGAATAAAAATTGAACGATAAATAACGTTTTCAGATATTCGTTCCCTGGTAAAATCTTAAGCATTCCTTCTAATAAAAACATTTTTCTCTCTCTCGCTCTCCCTGACTCTATCTGGTTCTCTCATTTTCTCTTTTTCATTCTTCGGCAATCGCGCGAAAATACCACGCCAATCCAGTCCCAGCTCGTCTGACGCACCCTCAATTTCAGAAACCGAGAGAGAGAGAGAAAGAGATAAAATGGAAGCATTAGGAGTCCTCGGGATCTCCGGGGAATCAAAAAGAGACAGAGAGAGTCTATAATCGACTCCTAGCGGACCGAGGGGTTGTTGCTGCTGCCACTGCGGCGGCATTGCACACAATACAAGCAATAACATGAGACTCGTGCCCCCCTTGCTCCACCCACTTCCTCTCTTTTCCGAGGCGGTTGCTCCCACTCTCTCCGCAGTTTGCTCTACCGGACGGCTCTTACCTTAATCGACGACTGGATGAAGATTTGGCCTTAAATAAACCTCTCGAGGACGACGGCGGCGACGAAGACGAAAAGCGAAGTAATTCCCGGCGGTTTATCGCGTAATTCGCTCCGAGGATGTCGGTCACTTGGGCGAGGAATCGGGTGGAGAGTCTGGCTTCGTTTTCATGTCCCCCCTCGGAGCGTTCGAGCTCTTCCGTTCTGAATCTGTCGTTTTATTTGTCAAGGCGGGATTGTGGCATCTCTCGCGGTTCGGCTTTTTTCAATCGCTCGCACCAAGACAAACGCTTCGAGGAGTTTTTGTGAACGAGTATTTCTTGTTTGCACTTAGTCATAGATTATGACTTTCATTGGGTCTTTTATTTATTCTTATTTCGGTTCATTGTTCGAAAGGATCGTTTTTTCTTTGTTTAACGCGGATTTTAACCTTGCCATTGTTTTATTCCCGACCTATTAGGTATTTTTTCGATGCACAATAATATTCGTTTAAAATTCTAATCGCGACTGTTTCTATCCCACTCGTGACAACGTATTCGCAGATTCTATAAATGTACAATAATTTTTTATAAATTATCTTTGAATCGTTTAGATTTTTATTCGAAAAATACGTCGATAAAACAACGTTGTATTTATACAAAATATTTATACGAAATATTTATACGAATAAAGGCGAGTGTTTAATTATACTTAAAAAAATTTTTTATTATTTTGATTGATCAATAATCGATTAAAATTAAAAGGTTTTCGAATAGCATTTTGAGATTGGGTAAAAGATTTTGTCGATGTACAGAGAATTAGGGTACATTTAAAACGGTGGTGATTAAAATCGAAAAATTCCTCGTCTCTTACGGAAGAGAAGAGCGGAAAAGAAAACTGCCCAAGATGTTAAAATCAGGTGAAGATGCGACGAACCCTCGACACCGGATCTCATCTTCGGTCACTGTATACCCACCGTGTAATCTTCCTCCGGCCTCTCAGGAAATCCGCGAGTGCTCAGGTAAGGGTTGAGTCGCGCCGCGTCATCGAGTCGAAGCGAGAGTGAGGGAGAGGAAGGGAGAGGGAGAGAGAGAAAGAGACAAAGGGATACTCGTCCCGCTCGAGCGACTGGCATCTGCCACCCCCGAGATCTTAGCTCTCGGGAGAAAGACAGAGACGGAGCCCCGAAGCGAGTGGCTAGGACGGCTCAATGGACTTCCTTGACGGACGGGGCTGAGGAAAGCTCGAGCTCCAACTCGGCGCCTTTCATTCAAAATTAAATGGGATATTACGCATTAAAGGTCGAGATTCGAGTGCCGGCTACGTCGCCGTTGGCGGATTACTCAACGCTGGAGGTTACAAGGGCGACGTTGACGACGTTTTTGTACGCGCGAATTCTTGCGCCTTTTATCCGCGTTGGTGAAAGGCCAACGCCGTCGGTCACTTGGACATGCTTCTTTCAACGGCCGAGTCTGGATTTTTCATGCCACTAGCGAACTACCCTTTTTTTCTGCCCCGGTTCTAAGTTTCGGGAGGGGGATGCAAAAGCCTGATCTCGCGATTTTTTCACTTTGCCCACAATGACGGCGATTCTGCGCGATTGCGCTTGGATATGCGACTTTGTTCGAGTGGGTCACGCGTCATTTTTCATACGTATAAGCGGAAGTAATCTTCCTCGGAGATCGTCGGCTTAAAAATTTACGTAGAGCAAGGTTTTTCATTTCGTTCGTATTAGGAGTTTACGTTGAAAAAGAAGTCGATCGGTGGACGACGCGGAATCGCTTTCGATAAAAACGTTACTCGCTTTTACGCGTTTTCGATACGCTTTTATCTCTGGTCATTGATAAATTATTATAAAGTAATCTTCTTACGTAAACACCTTGTGTTACTTAAATAGAGCGCATCAAAAATGTATTCGCGATACTTTCAACGTATTTTTTACGTTATGAAACAAACGTTGGTTTCAAACGAATAAGGATTCAACTTGGTTTATCGTTGAATTGTTATTAAAAATATTAATATTCTTCGATAATTGGATCTACGTTAAAATTACTAAATGCTTGATTATACGTGACATTAACTTAAAATATCGTGAAAAATTTAACTTAAATTTCGTACGTAAATTTTAATATTTTTTATATTCGATCAAAATTACAGAAACAAAAAATAATCTAATAAATAATACGACTCGTGAAAAAGAATTTTCGATCGATTTTAAATTTCTACCTTTGTGAAACAAAAAAACGTAAAATTATAAGGATGAACGAAGCGTAATATATAATTAAAATTACAAAACTAAAAGAACTAAATTGAATCCTATCAAATGAAAGCCTGTAATTGAAAAATATAACGATTGTCACTGTTTTCGACGATAAAAGAAAGCCTATGAAAACGAACCATTGAATCCAAAGGTACATTCAACTCTTACGCGAACGTTACGATCCTCGATAACGGGAAGCCAACCAACAGGATCAACCCGAGCAATCGCAAGAAGTATTTACTTTCGGTGCAAATCCTCCAGACGACCGGCGGTGCATCGCTCAGCCTTAACGAGAACACACACGTGTACACACGCACATACATGCAGACACGCGCAACACACGCGCGCAGAGACGCAGGCATCGGTAAGCGTCTGGCTCACCTCCACCCCCGTCAGGTATTCTTGGCATAATGCAGGCGGTTATCGGTGGCACAGCTGCCCACGTGAATTTCATTTGAATAAATTCGAGATCGGGGCTCGACGCTGCTCAGATTGTGCACTTTTCTTGCCACCCGAGAGAACTCGAATAAACTTGGAGTGGATTTTTTTAACGTGCGGTAATTTGTTTTGTTGCAAATTATATTAGAGATTGCGTTAGACGTTCTTTCGCGATTATTCCTCTCTCGCTCTCTCTCCCTCTCCCTCTCGGAGTTTTTATGAGCAGTCGGAGCCACCTTAGCCGGAAGTTGTGTAACGCAACTTTTCTTTTTCTATTCTGGACGTCCCACGTTTCCGCCTTACTTACTGTACAGGGGATACAATTGAACGGAGGCAACCCCCCCGGACTCGGATGGATCGACTGCTGGTGATCGAAAGCTATGGCCGAGATTTATAGTAGGGGACGAGTTTATAAGTGCGTAGACGAGACGCTCGTTATACCGAGTTATATTGGTTGGTATTATTCGTCTATACTCGAGGTACATTATGTCAGAGGTAAGGTGAGAATGAAAGTAAAAGTAGATTGACTCGTGTAAAGTTAACAAAAGCTTTCTTACAAGATTACGTTGTATTGTAAAATTGTTAACGGTAAAATACAGCTTGGAAGATCTTTGATAATTCAATTTGTTTGTCGCATTACGAAAAGAAGACTCCGATCGATATTATTTTGTAGAGTTTACAAGTTAAAAAAACAGTGAATTTTTAATCCACGAATTATATTATGATACATTAAGAAGTAAATATCTAAATAATGATCACTGAAATAATATCCGATAATTGAAATCATTTTCATAAATTGATCATGTAAATAATTATATTATATAATTTGGTAATCGATCGAAATCTAGATTAGACACGTTGAGATCGATTGCGATCGATTAAAATATAATGTACATATATTCTTTTTTAAATTTAAAAGAAAACATTGAGAATAAATATTTGTAATCAACTTTATTTCGATTACAAAAATCACGCGTGTATGAAATATTGTATTCCGTTTTACAAGGGAAACGTCTTTTTAGCCTACGATGAATATTTATTCAAAACATTCTAACGTTCTTTGTAACACGTGTTATAAACTACACCCACATTTTAACTCCGCATAATTCCAAAGATATAATTTTGATATACAAGTATGCGATTTAACTCGGGTCGTAACAATCTCGCACGAGCGCTTGCCAACATCGCGTGAAAGTGTAAAAATTAAAAACCAATTCGACGAGCGGAAACGAAACACGAAAGCCTCGAAACCGCGAATGAAACCGCAGGAGGAATCCGAGATTCCGTGCCACGAAATTGGGACTCTTGCGCGTGTGTCGCTGGTGGATTTGACGTGCTTATCAATGGATCGTCGAACGGGTTCGCCCTTATCCCTCTCGTTGCGTTTTCGCGTATAACGCGCGATATATATTCGATAAGAAAACCAATAAAGGAAGCCTCGCGTGTCTCTCGTATTTCGCGAGTGGGAGAAACTTTCCCCCTGGGTATACATTCGCCGGGATCGTAATTGTTTTCCAATCGAAATTCCGGTTATATTATCTTTTTTGACTTAAGCTTAAGTTATGGCTTACGAGATATTCGCTGAATGGAACGCTTTAGGTTTTAAATAAGTTGGCTTCGCTTAAGCCGTTACGTTGAAAATTTTATTCCAGCGTAATTTGTTCCAATTAATTCGTAATTGTTTGTTTTACCTCAACGGAATTTTATTTTGCATTTACGAAAAATATTTAAAATTATCGATAAAAGGTTGGATTGGCCTCATCGATCAACTTTGTACCGACGAAACGATTAATTATCGAACGTCGTACAAAAAAAGTAATGGCTAATATACAACAAACGCTGTTGGGTAAACGGGTAGAAAAAATAATAAAGACATCAGTCTCAAAGTAACCAAAACTGAAAAATGTAATTCAAGAACGAAATTAGATTAATTTTTATTTGGAAGAACTCGATACGATAAACGAAACATTGCTTTTTTACCTTGAAAGCCGTAGCTCTAAAAAATATAATCGTCTTAGAATCAATATTTAACCTTTCCACGCATCGAGTAAAGAAAAGAAAATCCCACGAAAGCCTAAAGTTAAACAAAGCAAAAAATTGTCTTTGAACCTCGTCTATCGAAACTTCCGGCTCTATTATAGAAAAACCAAAGAATAAAAAAGCAGTCCCATCTATTTAACATCGATCCCTTCTCCTTGGCTCCTTGAAACTTGGCTCGATCAGCTCCTACGCCATCCCAGCAAAAGTCCATGTTCCCCCTTAATTTCAATTCCACCTCCTCCTCGATATTAACGAAAGGGAAAGGAAAAAAAAGGCCAAGACACAAAGGCTAAGCTACGATCGCAATAAACGCGCTTCAGATATCGTCTATCTGAACGCGGGATCAAACTACACGCGTACGCCCAGCGCCGAAGCAAAAGATCAACCGTCGCATTCACGGCCCAACTGGATACACGCGCGCCTCGTAATAAGACGCAAGACGGTAAGACGGTTCGGCAAAAAGGAGCAAAGGGGAGGGTCACGGGGTGTGCAAAGAGAGTATAGAAAAGGGCAAGGACCGGTGCTCTTCGTCGAGTCGCTCCCGAGGCGGCGTCTGGGTCTCGGTATTCTCGATATCCTTTCTATGGTTAATTTTTTGTCCGCGTCTGTCTCCCTCCTTTATACCTCGACAACTCGCTCCGTTGTTTTCCTTTTCTTCGCTCGGTGCGCGCGTTTTCACTATTTTTTTCCGCGCTCGGTGAACGACCGACGCCCTTTCACCGCGTAGGTGAGTCGAGATGTGTTCGAGTACCGCGGAGATAAAACTATCTCCGAGTAATCCTCCCTGGGTCAAGGATCGAAATCGCAGCGTTTGGTAGGAGTCCGTGGAATGTCGGGTGGAACAAAAGGAGCGCGAAAGGCTCGAGGGGCGAAATTGCGCTTGATTATGCACAAAGGGATCAGCTGGCCTGCAACGGCAGCAGCGTCTCGAACCCGATACTCCGGAAGTCTCGCGTGCCGGTCGCTCGTCTCGAAGGAACGCGTCCAAGGAAGTGGGACTCGAGTGGCGCGTGCCCGGGTTACTTTCTACCTCTCGCCTTCCTCGCGGGGCTCTTGTTTCTTCGATTGCGAGCGTCGCAGCTCCTCGTCCCTCGAATGCGGGGCTGTCGGAGGAAGCGATTGCTCGGTTCGCGTCGGATTCGCTCGGTTTTCTTTGGTCCTTTGTTGAACGCGGTTCGGAATGTTGTTTTGAGGTTGAGGGTGGGGTAAGGATCAGGCTGAAAGTGTCATCTAGTCGTTCGATTGTTGGAAACGGTGCGAACGGAGTTGCGTATCGAGACGATAAAATGCGTTCGATCGGTCGAGTTGGGTTTGAACTTTAAATTGAAATCCAATTGTCGACTGTTTTTAGCGCATCGAGCGCTTTTGTTGTTAATTTTGTTACTTTTGATCGTAATAATTATAGCGATATAATATAGAGATTCTTTTTAGAAATATTCTTCTTACCGTTTATAAGATTCATTTTTTAATTGCAAGCCATTCGAATTAATTTATTTTATAGTAATCACCTTTGATCGAAGATGATAACATTTATAAAATTACCTAAAATAGTTTTTTCGCGCATAAAATATAGTTCTTAAAATTTATACTTTTTAATTTTTTCGAGTGCTTTATACATTTAAATTATTTGTTATCTTATAAATATTTCATGCCCACAAATTATCGGAAGACGTATTGCATAAAATTTCGTAATTTTTCGTTCTAAATTCTATAATTTCGCGTAAAATGAACTTTCGTTACGTTTATATTCAATGTTATTGGTGCGAAAAAATTATCTAATAGAGACTAAATACACACTACAACGAGTATTTAATCTTTTATTAAAGTATAGTAATACTTATTTCATAGAAAATGTTAAATAAGCTTAGCGTCAGCTTAATCAAATCAAAGTACTTCAACCTTCAGGTAAATATATCTCTAAGATTCTTATTAGAGGATCTTCGAATCAAATTCAAGAGTAAGCTTTTCACGCATCCTTGAAGCAAGGCAAATTCGTTTTATTCTCACAAATCCATCAGCGATGTAAAAAAGAAAACGCCTTCGAGAACCTCGAAATTTCGATCGCAGCCCTGACGTCAAATTACGCACATACGGGAGAGAGGTAAAGAGAGAGAGAGCGAGAGAGAGAGAGAGACGGAAAGTCCCTTTGTCGCTGTACTATTGTTCGCGCTGGGGGCGTAAGCCACGCAGCCCAAGTTGAAACGCTCTAAGTGCGCCGCTTGTGCGCACATACGTGTGCATACGAATCTACCCTTCACCCCTCCTCGCTTTGACTATGGAATGAGCAAAAGCTACTGGCACTACTGAGCAGCCCTTAAGTAGCGATGCGTTTGGCGGTACAGGGCGGACGAAAAGTTGCTGCTGGTGATGATTCCTGTTACATTGAAGAATCTTGTTAGCGTGGCAAGAAAAAAATCACAAAAGGAAATTAAATAAATAACTCGATATTTTTCATATTTATTTTTAATCCAAGATTTATCGATGTGGCGAATAATATTTGTTTTTTAATGAGAGGTCTTGTTTAAACACGGGACAATTATTTGTCGTCGAATAAATACAAAATTATAAATCTCTGAATAATCAATAACAATTTTTTCGAATTCACGATTATATGGACTTTTATTTGTGTACGGTAATTTGCGAACTAGAAATTTTTACTATATAATTACGTGTGTAGTAAAAATAAGTTAGAAATAATAGGAGTTTAAAAATAATAAAATTCAATTGATTCGTTTAAAATATATACTTTTTTATATTAGATTGTTTGATATAATGATTTAAATGTAAATTGTATGAAAATATAAACGATTACTCGCCATTTCGAATTAAATTGATACAAATTCATTGTTTAAATTTATAATAAAATGCAGATTTTTTAAAAAACATTGATCCATTCAATCGATTGTGTTAGATAAAAATATAAAATATTTTTCAAATGCGATAAATGTAGATTGTAGAATTTATTCGTTATTACCATCTATTCAAAATTTTGGATCGAGATTGTACAACCGGTTTCGTTAATAATAGAGTTAGAATTTGCAAGGCAAACCTTATTTCATCAAAAAAGATCAATCCTTTTAATAAGTATCTCGTGTCTATGTATAGTCGATATTGTTACGCAAGGATATAAAAGAGATTCTATTATATCCTACAAATGTACTAAACCTATGCTTCTAAATCGTGTAGATAACAATTTAATTGGAAATATTTTGTATCGTAGAATACATGTAAATTCGTTAATGCTTTATTGTGGACCATTTAATTAACATTTATTTTGTTATAATTAAATAATTAGATAAATAATATAAATTTATAAACAATTAAAATGCAAGATTATCTTAACTTAGTGCTGTTAACTTATCAGTACTAGAGATAGTAAATACTTTCACAGATATCGTAATCAATAAAAATATGATTATTTTATCGATAAATTTTTTCTTTCGATAAAAGTGTAATAATTCTTTGGATAGTAGTTAGATAAATAGTTTTATGTACAAGACAAATTTTGTACGAACTTGTAGAAAAACACATTTATCAACTTGTCTGGAAAATTTTTTGTTTTTACACTGCAAGAGTAAAAGATAGAAATGAAATATTCTAATCGCTGTTCCACATTCGAGTCAACATTCGCGTACATGCGTAAGCAACGCAGGAGTAAACGATTAAAACAATATATTATTTCCCGAGTATCGTTCCCGTCGATCGAGAAGTTCCGACAAAATTCGAACGTCGAGACAACAAAAGTCCCTCGTTCGTATTTAACAAACGGCGTTGAAGAGCCTCCAAATCGATCGCTGCAGCAAAAAAAAAAAAAAACGCTTCGAAAATATCGGCAAATCCCAAGGCGAGCCAACAGCGAAGCCAAAGGCTACGACAACGTCCCCGAGGTACATAACGAAGCGCAAATTTTTCAATCGACTAAACGAGCGCTTCTCCATGTTCTACGCGTTCTACGCGTCTCGCGACGTTCACCGCACGACAATGACGTCCGCGTAACCCGAGACTGTCAAATAATGGTAATAACGGTAACAATGATCGCGCGAAATAACGAGCGCCGGGATATAAAAGTCACGGAAAACAATCGCGCATTGTACATTTTAGTTGTAAGAAGAGAGAGCCCGAACGCGATTTGCAGACAGGGAGCGAGAAATGAGCGAGAGAGAGAGAGAGAGAGAAAGACTCCCCGGTGCTTTGTCGTTTGCAAAGCTGCGGTGCTCGATCGCTCGATCGCTCGTTCTCGGAAACACGATATGTTCGCCGTTGTCTGGTTCCGTTACGCGTACGAATTTTCAACTTGCCGCTTTTCGCGTTTTTTATTTACGTCCCGGAATAATATAATTACGAGGATGGATTCGTTGGATGATCTCTCGATTTACGAGTACATTTATAAATCGTTCGTTCGTCGGTGTAAAAATACAAGGTATTAGAAAAATGTATCCAATAGATCGATCGGAGAATTTCGTTCGTACGTTTCTTTTCGCGATCAACGTCGTTGCACTTACCCCGCAATGCGTTATTTATCAACTCTATCAACTCGTAAAATCCGAGGCACTGCGTGCATTGAAAACGAAATAGAGCGGTAAACCCTTAACGATGACTGCTACAAAAGCGAGACAGATGTATAACCCTAACTCTGGGCGTAATCAAAAGTCGACGAGTCAAAATCGTCTGGCTTAATTAGTGATATATCTCGGCCCTTCGATTCTAAAGCGAGCACAAAAAAGGAGAACGACTCGATGTTGTCGAAATATACGCACGCACTAGACATAAGTTTTGACGCTTCGTACGTGCCTTTCACGCGACACTTTTTTCCCATGAACAACCGCCTCTTACTCTCTCACTCTCTCTCACTCTCTCTCTACGAACACGCGTATGTTTATAGGTGAACTCGACTCAGCGAGGGGCGGTTCGAGCCTCCCTTTTTTCTTCCTTCGACAGGGGGAGGGAGTAAAAAATAAAAATCAGTGATAACGAGGTGCACCTCCGACTCTCCGGGTAGCCCCATGGGCGGTAAAGAGAAATCGGAGGACCCCCGGCGACCGCGCAGCTGTGAGCTACGGTGAATGTGTGTCGCGCGATCTACCGAGCGATCTATACCCGGCTTTTATCGTGCGACTCGCCGAGCTCCTTCGTACGCGCCTTTAAAATCCGGATGAAAAGCTTCGAGGTCCAGGAAACGCTAGGTTTTTAGTTTCTGAGCCGCGGACCAAGTTGGATCGGCGTCGTTGGATAAATCGTCGGAGGCTCGCTCGAGGAGAGCGATTAATCTGGAAACAGAAATGGACGCTGGCAAGAGAGGGAAAGCCAAACAAACCCAAAGTATAATGGCGCAGGAGAAACGTGCCATTTTGCAAATTTCTCATTGAGTCGAACACGCACGTGTGCACCGATTTCCATCCCCTCGTGCGATCGCCGCGAGTCGCTTGCTCATACGTGCGGTTTCTCTCAGTGGCAGCCGAGACTCGGATCACGGCGGCGAATCGCGTTTGCACTACTGGAGTGTAAACAATTCTATTAGTCCGGTCTGGCCCTTTCGAGCTCAGACGCGGTCCGGTGGCGAGGCCCTCCAAACGAATTCTGCGGGCGCTTCGGATAAGCGACGTTTGCTAACCATCGAACGGAAAAATGGGTATTGTGCGTTTCTAAGTTTACACGCTTTTGCACGCGTCACTTTTATCACGACTCGCCAACCGTGAATTTCTTCCCGTCTTTCTTCTTCGTTTCTATCGATTTAAGTCGGTTTTGCGTAATACGCGTTGTAAAAAAAACCTGTCGATTTTTCTGGATAAACTATATTTACCGTAATCATCATCGCTATTCGTACGATCGACGATCCTAAACGACAAAGTTATAGTCTTACTCTTTTTAATCCGAAAAATAAGAGTTTAAAACTTACGATATTTATAAGATTTTGGAATGGAAAACAATTTTTTGATACGTAACTAATATCGACTCGTTACTTTTCCATCGCTATCGATAAATAAAGCTTCGACTCGTATCGTTTTAAATAAAATAATAAATACGCGACAAACCAATCTGCCAACATAAAAGCTTAAAGAAAAACCGCACGAATCTTATAATCCCGTAAATTATTTCCACGCCGTTGGCTCGCCGAAAAAAAAAAGATTACACGCGCGCTGTTTCGTCTTTTAATGATCACAAAAAATAGTTCCACGATGAATTCCAGGTCGATGCACTTTCAACCATCATTGACCGATTCTATTCGTCTTCGATGAATACTCCGCGCTACTTACGCGAAAAAGAAGAACGACCGCGTAAGAAAATCCTCTCCTCCATCTCCGTCTCTCTCTCTCTCTCTCTCTCTCTCTCTCTTCGTCTCTTCACCGATTATATAAAAGACGACGATCGAAATCGGCTTAAGTGTACCAGCTCGAGAGATATCTAGCCTTTGGTGCCACGCAGCGACTAAAGAGCGCAAAAGAAAGATAGAAAGTAGTTATACAGGGGTGCGAGAAAGCAGAGGCGTAACGGCATTGTACGGTCCTGTCATCCTCAGCTTCCTTAACCCCCGAATGCTAATTATACGTCACCCGGCTTTTCCTCCCAACTCACCCGGTACCGTCGTCCTGTATATACTTTGCTCGGGTGTACGCGCGTACGTGTGCGAAGGGCTGGAACAATCGAGGGTTTCACCCTAATAGGCCGGATGTATGATGAGGCAGTACACAATCGTGGTCGTACGACCTCTTCTCACCTCCCACCGCTTTTCCGGCGCATCGCGGGGAACTTTATTTTATCGCGAGGCTTTTCCGCAAAGTCCTCGAAGCGCGAGCGGAAATGTGCCGGTGACGTTGCCTCGCTCGTAGCTTTATCTCTCGGCGAGTCGACTGACGTGGACACTTTCACGCCTTTGGATCCCGTTGAGTGGATAAAGTTAGCGACTTGAGAATAAAAGACACGGTAAAGGGTTCGTTTGTTTTGGCATACATAAAAATACGATACAATGGACTTAGGCGTCTCCCTTTTGCGTCCGTATAATTCTCGATGGAATTTTAATTCTTTTTAAATTCTTTGCCAATGCGTTTCAACGATTTACATCCCATTAGGTCGTACCCATCGCTCGCACCCATCGCTCGTATCCATCGCTCGTACCCAGTACGAAGAAACGAGGAGAAAAAGGGTTATCGGATAAGAGCCCAACTATTTCAATCGCACTCAACGAAATCGGGTGTTACGACCGATGGAAAATATTTACTTTGTAATAACGATAATCGGAATTGTATCGCGCGATCGTCTCTTCCGTTCTGTTTAATGGAATATGAAAAATCGCACCCGAAGGTCTAATATACATTGTCCCGAAAGGATTTTATAGATCTCGGCGTTATCTCCCACGCGAGCAAATTAACCGACGAATTCCCGCTCGCGAGACGCAAACCCCATACATTCTTATCGCCACTTAAGGTGGGGTAGGAACCTGATCGATGTTTGCCCAGCACGCGAAACTTTGAAGTTCCTTTCGTGTTCTTAAGCCCGTACTTTTCACGTCCGTATCTCTTACATTTTGTCCGTGTGAATACAAATAACGAGTGGAAAATCGATGCCTTCTAAAATGCTCGATGCACTTCGCAAAATGGGTTAGGTATACGGAAATTGAAATTCAATTTTAACCAAACTCGCGTTCATAGGTTATTCCGTTTTCGTCCTTTCGCGCGACCATAAATTATATTTTTAAACGAGGGTAATACGATCTGATTGATTTTTATCGATTACTATTATATTTCTTGTTTATTTATTAGAGTTGACGAATTGTAGATCGGTTTCACGTTTTTTATTCGATTAATGAATAATCGAGCATTTTTAAGATTAACCATAAATTTTTAGGATCAGCGATTCGGAAAATATTTTTGTTCGATGTATTCGAAAGTGAAAAATTTTGATCCTTATAAAACCGTTTATCAACGCTTCTCTTTCCTTGTGTGAAATCAAATAAAATGGAGTGTATTGCTCTTGATTCCAAGGACTTCAACTTTAAGTTGGCGAATTAACGAAAATCAATTCACGCGTTGCAGTTCACTTCTGATCGATTAGTCTCGATACCTTTAAAGAATAGAAGTCAATGTTGGAATAGAGAGAGCGAGACGAAAGTTTATTCTTCCGAAAATTTAATTATTTTTCAAGTCGGTTTCATCATAGCTTGGTACAAGGAACATCGAATGGACAGAAATAACCAAAGACGTACCAAATAAAAAAAATTATAAATATAGAATTTATAATTCTAAAAATATTAATAAAAATTTGCAAGAAAATACGATACTTTTTACTGTAAAAATTAAAAGACCCAAGTTCGATGTTTCATATTCACAAAGTTGCGATGTTTTCATAGAAAAAAAATTAGAGGTAAATATAAATTTTGTATTTCCTATCACTAATTTTATTAAAACTACATATTCATAAATATTTGATTTACGAATGGAATGTATACCACAATCGTAATTTAACAAATCGGTTTAAAAAATTAATTCGTATAGTATACGGATTTGAATCGAAAGGAGTTCGTTGAAAAGGTTTGATAAAACGTAAATTTACGAAATAACTCATCAAATAATAATTTCGGCAGCTACGATTCGACTCGTAGCCTTAGAATCCAAGTACAATGAAAATCCACGGGACAATAAAAATACCGATCCACGGACCGAAAAGTTCAGGCGTTTAAAGCGATAACTCGAAAAGTACGAGGCGAAATAAAAGTTGGAACGATTCGTATATTGAAAAGTACAAAAGGATCGCGAGTAAGCGGGCAAAGAGTGAAAGAGGGAGAGAGAGAGGGAGACTCGGTAATTAACGAGTCGGCAACGGCCAAGGCAAATTTGCAAAGCCATTTCAAGTTTCCTTCGAGCTCTCCCCTCCCTCGTTCACTCTTTTCCCTCCCTCGACTCAGGGATTTTCTTCTAGTTCCGCGGCTCCGTACAACGCCAACACCCGCTGATAATAGTTCGCCGAGGTTGATTGGATTCGGCCGACCATACGTAACGACGTTGGTAAACTTTACACACTTAGCGCCTCCATCTTCGCGCTCCGTGAAACTTCGATTATTCCCGGGCGCGACGAGCTCTCAGCCTCAAAAGTGCACAACTGCGAGGCCACCGTTTTAATCGAGTACTCGATTATAAGCGCGGCTTTTAATTAAACGCCTCCACGGGTACGAGATTTTTGCTCCGGTCGTATCGGGATCGAACAACCGCGTTGTTTCCTCGTTAATGGAAAGATCGTACTCGAAAAATCCGTGCGCTGATCGAACGCGAAGAGGATCCGGAAGTTGGAGTTTGCACTCATCGACGGACGGGGGGAAAAAAAACGAAATGGTCTCCAGTGTCTCCTCGTCGACATATCTCGCGTCGCAGATTGAAATAAATTGACGAAATTGGCATTTGTCTCGGCGAACTTGGGCTGCGGCTCGCCTCGTCGTCGTCCTCGTATTCCCGTTCGTTAACTGGCCGTAACAATGTACCGCCCCTCCTGGCCGGCATCGACCCCACCACCGACGCTCGAGAGCGACACCCACCGCGAGGTCAGGACGACCAATGGAGACGACGCCCGGCGTCGCCCCTCCGCGTCGGTATCCCCTCTCGATCGATCTCCGTCGAGTCCTCCCCTCCGCTCCTCCGCTCACCTTTTCCTCGTTTCCTCGGCGTTTCTCTCGGGTCTTTCGAATCGTCTCGTTTGAGAATTGCCGGCGGTTCCGAGCGGGACTGACTCGAAGCTGGTGCGACTCGCTCCGGAGCTCTCGATTCTCGTGTTGGTCTTTTTTTTCGCGCGCGCATCTCCTGCAACTTTGATACGGATTTTCAGTGCCCACGGGAATTCAAATGCGGTGGACAATGGTGTGTTGTTACTTGTTGTTGCTACTTGTTGTTGCTACTTGTTGTTGCTACTTGTTGTTTTCTCGTTGCTTATATTTATTAGTGCATGCTTTGTTGTATTATCGAGTTCGTCGATAAGACCGATTTTTGGTGCTTTTGTGGACAAACTTTATTTTGTGTTTTGGACTTGGGGTACTTTGCTTTTTTTGTATTATCACTGTAAGTTGCGAATCTGAAATTTAAAGGTCTGGAAGGAATTAATTTCTGGGTTTTTCTTCGACGCGAAATTTTCAAATGGTTCCAAGTTCTTAGCTTCTGTACCTTTTAAATCCGTCGCGTAATTTAATGCATGTTAAATAACTCTTGCGTTGAGATTTATATTTTTTCGAAACTTTATAAATTAACTATTATTCTAACCAATGGTATCTTAGATTTAGCGTTATTAACAAAATTTTTCTCTCTATTATTGCACTGTATTGTCTGTAAAAAATGTACTTGTTTATGATACTAATATTTTATTTTATAATTAATGAAAAAATCAAAGCGTTGTATCTTCGAGTATGTATTTTGATAATTTTCAGTTAATTTAATTTAATATTTTTTTAAAATAATATAATCCATGTTCTTTTAAGTTTAGTTAATATTTTAAAGGAAATATTTTTGTAATTTTGATTAATTTTAAGATTTTATATTACTTTGATGCAAACGTTCGATACGAATAGTTATTTTTAAAGATGTAATTTTAATATTAATTTTTATTACCTGTACTCTCGTATAAAAGGGATATGTTTCTTGGAAAGTATTCCATGTACATATTACAACCTGTTTACTAATAATTGATCAACATAGCTTTATTTCTTTTTGAAACATGCCAAAGTATTTATATAAATTTTCACTATTTACGATCGACAGTCGTTATCAGCGATCAAAAATAAGAAATATTATTAATTGACGATGTGAGTAAGTAACTTTGTAGAAAACATCAACGAATCGTGTTTAACACTTTATTTTTTAACATACACTAAGAATTTAAGAACTTATTTAATATTGAAACATCAAACTCTCCTACGGTATTCGAAAAATACTAAAACTCCGTATGAAAGAAGGTAAGATAAACGTTTAGAAAATTTGAATGAAACGCCTGCAATGTTAGAATAAGTTTACCTCCTTTACAATACGAAATCTTTCTACCTCGTAATATTCCGTCACGACAACAATGAAAATCCCTCGTTTCACACAACTTAACGAATCAAACCCCCGCACAACATTGACCCGTGTCCTAAAATAAGTCGGGTAGCTTCTTAGTTCGTATCTCGCGGACTTCAGAAGCTACTAATCTCCGAGACTTACAAGGAGAATTATCCGATTAAGGTGACGCGAAGAGACTTCGGAGGTACGCAACAACGACTCGAGAGCAGCGCTTATGACATAATCACGTATGTTTCTTTTGTAGTCGGCAGTTGCAGTGCCTCCACTTTCATGGTACACCATTTCTCTTTATCTGTACTGTCTCTTTACGCGCTTACCGCTTTCGGTAGTGTCACGAACATTGGGGTATTCGCATTCTTTCTCGCGCTTTGTCTATCTTAGCTTTTTCTTTCATGATTGTTACCGATGCATTATTATCGCGAAAAGAGAAGCTATTTTTAGTCTTTTTTGCATCGCTGTTTTGCTTTGGTTCACATGTTTTATTGTTCGATTTTAATACTTTCACGGAGTTTAAAGATTTTTGTATCGAGAAAAATAGTATCTTGATCTTGGGAGAAACGCATTTAATACTAGAAAATAGTTACGATGTTTTTTAAATACAGCTTTAAAGTTTTAATTAAAATTGTTCTTCACGAGTAATATAACAATGTAAAATTTTTAATCGCGATCACAATTTTAATATTTAGTACCAATCGTACAAATATAAATTATTTGTAAAATCATTAAATTTACTAATTACTAATTATTATTTAATAAAAGAGAATTAAAAAAGATTATAAATTTAAAAAACCCAAGTCTTTCATTTTGAAACTTAGCTAAATACATTAATCGTAAAATTCAAACTAAACTTACAGCATCTCATTAACCTGCGAATAAATCAATGGTTTTTAAAAGTTGGAATAATTCCAATTATAATTGCAAGTAAAAATATGAATATTGCAATGGCATTAATCGTTTATACATAATGAATCAGCTCCATAGTTACCAAACTCCACAAACATATGCCCCATATGCACGTACGCGCACTCTTTATTCGCCTGAAAAGAAAAAAGATAGATAGCGAGAATGAGAAAGAGAAAAGGGCGAGCTTCTTTCTTTGGCCATATTCCCCGATGATTAGGGTTGGCTTTGGCCCCGGGACAATCGAAAGTTACAATATGGGCGGGGCTGCGCGTCAAATACGCGCATGAAAAACCGCTGGTACTGTATAACGTTCGCGTCAACGTCTAATTCGTAAGCAAGTTCGATGGAATATTCGTAAATTCTCGTTCTAGTTGGAAATCGCACGTTATTTGCGACGTAATCTATGATACCTAATTTTGTGACCGAGGGTTCTTTGCTCGTTACGACAATTTCTTCCGATCAAAGTTTTATCGTTGTATCGTATTATATCGTTCTTGGAACTATAAAAGCTATTTAGAAACGTCCAACAATCCTAACGTTATCCTTTAATTATCAATTATATATAATTAAATATTCATTGTAATTTTATAGTAGGCATGCATCGGTTACTCCGAAAAATCTTTATCCCAACGTATTCGACATATTTTAAGCATCGTCCATTTCGAAAAAAAAAGATTACCATCGAATTCAGCGTTTAATACATAATATTACGTTAACACTTGTGTTATCGTCTACGCCTTTTATTTACATCAATCATAGCGAATGTTCCCACTCCGAAAGTGACGCTCGGATCGATTAAAAATGATTACAAATTTGAGAATGAAATTCGAGCGTCGGTGTATAATTGCATGTCGTTGTATGCGTAGTCGACTCGAAAGGAGAACAAACGTATAATCATTGGCATTTTTCCGCTTAGGCGTAGTTTAAATCACGGGGGAACAGGAAGAGATTAAATTACACGTGAACATATGCCACTTGAACGGTCGCTCTATATCGTAGTATCTTTATCATCGTTGCCGAAGTACGAAAGTGACTTTAAAATAAAAATACTCTATCGAAGCATCGACTACTTCAAAATCAATTTTCTTTTCTGTCACGGACACGGAACGAGATTTTTAGAGTATAATTAATTATCGACCATAGTCGTTTAAAAAAACCTGTCGATATCATTTTACATTGCAACTTTTCGACGGAAGAAATATTTAATTCCCAATGGTACCGAAGACAACGTCGCAGTGTAACGAGGTAAGTCGTTTACCAATGTCCAGACTCGGTGCGCTCCCCATCGAGCGCTTAACAATAGATGTGCAAGCCATTTCTCGGCTTAATCAAGAGATAAAGAATGAACGATATATTTTCGTATGCGAGAGAAAAGACCAGCCAACCGCGCTTTTCTTCGAGTCTTCTATTGCAAGACAGCATTCAGGGAATTTGGTGGTGCGCGTGCGAGTATTTCATGCCTCGGTTGAGAGTAGGTCTATATACCGCTCCCAACGCGCCATCCAATTCCAGCCGTCATTCCAAGTTCAAATATAACGCCATTCCGAGGAGCAAACATTTTCTCGAGTCGGAGTCGTTGTCGCAGTGCAAACGTCGCGATATACGTATATATGCGCCTCCGGGGAGAGGGATGGAGATACATGTATAGAGAGAGAGGGAGGGAGTGAGAGAGAGAGAGAGAGGAGAGCTTTTGCTCTCCGCAACGACGACAGTGCTGACCATTTTGCATTTCATTCAGTCGAGCTATTCAAATTCCCCTTTTCCTCCTTTGCGTGTGTGACTTGTTTACGTATGTGTGTGCGATTGCACGCGGATATACCTGAAAGGAAATGAAAACTTACTTCTAATATGTTCATAATTAATCATAGGTTGTATGTAATTCTATCCTCTAGGCGTGGACTTTTCGGTACTTAAAACGATTCGAATAAAACCTGGCTTTAAAAGAACGTCCAATTGCTCCGAGAGATATATTTTTAATAACTTATAAACGACGGTAAAGTTTTCTTATGTCGATGAACTTTCGTGTCGTCAATCATAAATAACGCAAAAATTAGAGTTAATTATTTATACCGTTTTTTTAAACCTGTATCTAGAAACGATATCGATGCGTGATTTTATGCTATTTTAAAAAGCATAAACAATACGCGATAGGTTGTCGATCATTTTCGCCTCGAATAAAAGCGGGAAGTCATTCGTACGAATGGTAACGTTTAGCAACCCCTATGATTTTGAATTTTTTTTCTGTCAACACGAGGGCCAATCGAGCGAACGTAATAGCAGAGACGCATGTGTCATTTGTACTTAGGAACATGTGGGTTCCGCTCTCGACGCAAATATTCGCTTTCATGAATACACGTACGTTTAGTTAAGGGCACTGGTTCGGTGTTACACCGAATCCAATCGTACCAAGATGTCGAATTATGCATTTACAATCGACAACTTTTAAAAAAAGCTACTAGATATTTTTAGCGTACGCTAAGTACAAATACTGCATTAAAAATTATAAATGTAAATAAAATTTGTAAATATCTTTATTTTTACAAGCTGATTATTTCTTAAATTTTATGAATATCGCGAGAGTTAAAATCGAGTAAACTTAAAATTGAAGAAACCAACGAATACACCGAATAATTAATTCAACGTCGACTTCTTATTCTTACAGATTGACGCTATGCAACCGTTTTCGTCGAGCCAAACAATGGCGACGGAGATACCGACGAGTTTGCCGCCCGACAGGGTAACTTCGCCCACGCCCTGCCGCAACCTCACCTTCTCCATCGCCAAGATCATGGAGCCGGACAAACGGCTGACGGAGTCGAGTCAACCGCAATCGGCAGCCTCCACTACGAGCTCGTCCACGACGACGTCGACGATACTCCAACAAGCGGCTCCGACCCTCTCGATGAGCTACTCCGCTCATCTGGAGTCCGCCTTCAAGAAGTACGTCCCGACGTTCAGTCACCATCAGAACCTTCTCCAGTACTATCCGCTCCTCCACTACCACGCGAACCCCCTTCTTCGATCGTTTCCCGGGCCCGCCTCGGCCCCGGCGAACCCCGCGACGGCTCAGATCAGTCGTTCGCCTCCGCTGACTCATCAGGAGACCTCCAGGTTGTCCCTCTCGTCGAGTTCCTCGGAGGAACCCAGCGCCAGAGAAAAAAAGAGCTCGTCCCCTCGAGACAGCGTCAACGGCGTCAACAGCGTCAGCGGCTGTCAACGGCAATCCCGCCAAGCAGAAGAGCTTCACCTGCTCCGAGTGCGGGAAGGTCTTCAACGCTCACTACAATCTCACCAGACACATGCCCGTACACACAGGCGCCAGGCCCTTCGTTTGCAAAATCTGCGGCAAAGGTTTCCGGCAAGCGAGCACTTTGTGCAGGCACAAGATCATCCATACGGCTGAAAAACCCCACAAGTGCCAGACTTGCGGTAAAGCGTTCAATCGCAGTTCGACTTTGAACACTCACACGAGAATCCACGCGAATTACAAACCGTTCGTCTGCGAATTCTGCGGCAAGGGCTTTCATCAGAAAGGTAACTACAAAAACCACAAGCTCACGCACAACGGGGAAAAAGCTTACAAGTGTAACATTTGCAATAAAGCCTTCCACCAGATCTACAATCTGACCTTTCACATGCACACGCATAACGACAAGAAGCCGTTCAGCTGCAAAATATGCGGCAAGGGCTTCTGCCGTAACTTCGATTTGAAGAAGCACATGAGAAAATTACACGATGCGGGATCTCCCATATCATTAAGTGGATTAGGTAGTTCGAGTCAGAGTCACGGACAACAATCCGGGTATTCGTCGCTTCATCACGGACCGACGGCCCACGCTTTTGTCAGTCCGTTTCTGCTGCCTCCGCCCGGCTCGAACAGCTACTTGAGCAAAATGTTGTGACAGGAAAATGTACATTTCGTTAGAAAGAATCAGTGCCCGTTGATTTTGGCGCCGCCCTGTTATCCCACCGACTTGGGATCGTTGGTACAATCATCGAAATAAAGACGATCGTAGGTAGGTAGCGATTGAAATTAGGATTTCTAAACTTTTCCGCAACAAACGTTTAATTACCCTGTAACATATAACGATAATTACGATTTTTATTCGTGGCTGTAAAAGTGTTTCGATGCAATGGAGAATTATACGATTATTATTATAGTATTTACGAGGAACGTCAAAAACGGATGGTGAAAATATCAATTGCATAGTAACAACCAACTACCTCAGTTATCATCTACGCGTCGTAGACGTAGTTCTACTATTAAGGACCAATAAAGGATTCAAAAATATTTCAAATGTAAATTGTGTATGCTTTCATCGGTGATTCTAACTACGAATATCATTTATACTCGAAATATGACACGAGTCCAATGAAACAATTGATATTTTTCAATCGTGAACGTACATTTGAATTCGAATCGTTTTCGACCGGAAAATTTATCGGGCTAAAATTGATAGATCTCTAATAATCTTCGTATTTGGTCAAAGTTGTAAATTCTTGTTTACAAAGTCTGGTTTCGACACTCGATTCCGATGTTCAAGGTATAAAATTAACCGAATCAAAATTATTTTACATCCTTTATCGTAAAAGTTTCTTCTAGTCGCGGTCGTGAAATCCGAAAATTAAAAGACTGCGTATAATCGTCGTTGAAGTTTCAATAACGAAACATTTAATATCAACGTTACCGTAAACGTGTAAAAAATTATGATATTGTAGCTCGACCGTTCCGTAATCTGCGATAAATTCTATGCTTCTTGAAAATGTAATAATATTTTCCGAGGCTTTCTCAAATAAATTTTAACGAGCTAAATTAGCAAAATGCTTTTGCAGCATAATTTTCACCGAGCGAAATTTGACACTCTAAATTTATAAATGACATTATCTTTACAACATACTCGTCGGTATAAACGATACGCGATCGATAATTTTCCTTCTCAATAAATTGTTCGATCGAGCCGTTCTCAAAATAAAAAATCCTAGCTACAAAATTAATTTACGCGTAACATTGTGCAGAACTAAGTAATTATTGGTTTGATTGAAGGAGAAGTTTGCTTATCGAGAGCGACAGAGCCAATGTGTTATACAATTATCGTGTAAATATTTGTAAATATACATATTATTACCCGTTAATGGAATCAAAGGATATGAAAAAGTTACGATATGGATAACTAAGTATAATTATTGTATATTAAACTTCATTCGTACCGATAATGCAGCTAATATATATTAATTCGTATAGTATAACGAAAATTACAAATGTGCATTATACTTATTTCATTATTGTAGATAATAGTCGATTGTTTCACGCTGTATAAAATATCACTGCATTATCGACGATCTAAAAAATATATAAACTTTACCGAATAAGACATCGTTTGGTTAGAAATTCCATAATAATATTATTCGTTGAAGTAATTAATGTATCTGTTATTTGAGAAATTTTATGAATCATCGTTTTAGAGATTTAAATGATATTATATTTAATATGCATACAAAACATATCACTAAAACGATCTTCGTTACATTTAACACCGGTAAATAATTTCTAATTTCTTAGATTTATCAATATCAGAATCCGGAATATGTCTCACAAATAAATACTCTGTTATTAATATGCTGAATTTTAATAAAATATTATCCATAAAAGTGGCGTTTATTTTTGAATTCTATATTATTCGCGATTAATTAAGGTATTAAAGTTGTAGATCATATTTAATAACTAATTCGTTAAATGGATAATATTTATTTCATGCTTTAAGTACTCAAATCAGTGTTCAAACTATCGATTATAGAGACATACAAGTACTTAAAAATACTACTAGTGTATTACCAGTATTCGATCGTTGAAAGAGTTTGGATTTCACATACATTACTCGTAGTTTTAAATATTTCTTAGTAATAAAATAATAACTTTCATCGTAAGAAATTCGGTAGAAATAAAGATTTTCGTTCTTTTTGTATATCGAGTATTAAATGAAATACTGGTAATATATACAATTGTAACGATAATTCAATGTAAGAGTACCGATGAGTACTTACAATATAAACCACTTACATATATTAATTTTATGCTTCTAACAAATAGTATTAATTACTAAGTAATGGTATTAAGACTTAAAAAAAATTTGATAAATTTAATGCATGCAATAATCAATAATTCATTAGTATTTACAAGTATTTATCAATACTGTACATTTTTAAGTTGTGACGCGCATAAAAATTTACATTTCAGTTCCACGAGTAAAATTCTAATATCATTATTATTCTCAAGTGCCTATCCTTTGAGTACCACCTTTCTAAATTTACTAAAATAACCATTCGTTTAAATAGTTTACTTCGACGATTCATCGGTATTTAAAATTTCATCGAAACGCTTCGGACAAATCTTTATTACACAATTTTCAATCGAGCGTCGGAAAAGCAAGAATTTTCTTCGTTAAAAAAATCATCGATTTACATTGCAAACTGATTTTTAAACACGCGGATGATTCATAGGATTTCTCTGATAGCTATTTAAAACAGGTCACTCATTCGTAAGAACAGAAATGAAATATTAATGCCAAAGCGCGCTCCGATCGAGCTTCTCGAGGCAGCAGTTCTCCCTTATCGTGGACACATGGGGTTTACTGCGTAACCGTACGATTGCTAGCAACAAAATAATTCATAAGCGAAATTGTATAAATCGGTGTGATAGTAGCTTTAAGCGAACGTAGATAGCTAATAACGATAAAAAAAACGCATGTTGGCCATTAATAATTACTCATGTTGTACGTGACGAATATCGATCGAATCCGTTATCGACGTTGATGCAACGATTCGTCGTATGTTTAATTAAAAGAATATATCTGCAATATCGTGAAAAAGTAAGGAAAGAAATATAAAGCGAGAGACTGTAGTGATAAAATGTTGTACC
This sequence comes from Dolichoris vasculosae, assembly GCA_018907195.1. Classification (NCBI taxonomy): domain Eukaryota; kingdom Metazoa; phylum Arthropoda; class Insecta; order Hymenoptera; family Agaonidae; genus Dolichoris; species Dolichoris vasculosae. Next base: position 587,104 of record JACCHY010000020.1, read on the forward strand.
GGTGGATCCCGTGACTATGCATCGTAATAAAAATAGTTCGCCATTTTGTATTAATTTGACGTAATATCAGACACAAGGGAAACCGCAGAGTGAAAAAAGGTTCCACGAGCTTTGCATTTTCCCTTACTCCGTCAACTCTGAAACGACTTTCTTATCGATGCGTGTGTAAGTTGCGCAATCGATGCGCATGGCATCAAACTCGAAAGCGAGCCCTTATCAGGATCCATCTCTCAAAGATTGCAGACGGTTAATGAAATATTAATGAAAAAGAAATATTAAGTCGCAACAACGATACAAGAGAATAAACTAAATAAGCATTAAGAAAACAGATTACGTGTGTAAAATTAATAAATGTAGATAATCGATGTAGAGTAGAAGAAAATACTACGCGTATCATGTATGTGTCTCCCACTGTAAATAAATAAAGGAATCCAACGCAATAAACTCATAAGCACACAAATTGATTTTATATTATTTATTCATCACCTCGTCTTTTTTAATCTTGTTTTGTGTACAAAAATTTTTATGTATATTATTATATGTGTTGTGGAACTATATATTTATAACTAACTTAATTTCAGATTTTGTTTATGTATTAATGATGGGCTGAAATAATCTTGGATGAGAAAACATTGATCGAATTAAAAATTTGGAGCTGTGACGAGAATAAATTTGTCACGATTGATCGAATATATTTAACTGGCTATAAATTTTTTAAAATCAGAAATAAAAAAGTTATGAAAAAATAACGAGATTTTTTAACGTGATTTTGAAATTATTTGTAATTAATTGCCGTAAAAAATATTGGACTTAAATTAAATACGGTTAATAAAAGAAAAAATTTTATATTTAGAACAATTTGATTTTAATTATGGTAATTTGTTAACATACTTTTTAAAAGTGTAATTACAAATATATATTATAGTTGTACAGTAATTATTACTTTGTTCTTATATATATATAATTACAAAGAAGAAGTTAAATCAATAATAATAATGATAATAATAAAAAATATTTATAATCATAACTTTTATTATATAATTAGTATTTTAAATGACTATTTTTAAGTCTTTATAACAATGTAATTTCAATTTGATTCAATTTCAACAAAAATATTTCTTTTTTTATAATGGTTGGCTAAATTAAGGCTAATATAGATCATTTTATTAAGAAAACTTTTTTTTTTAAATAAATGCAATTTTGTAATTTTTTATTTAAGTTTGTATCTGCAAAGAATTAAATTTTTATTTATTAAAAATTACTTTGAATATCGAGTGATTTATTTAAAAAACACGAAATTATATTTAATAATTACTTTCAATTTACGATATATTATTTTTTAATTTATAGAAAACGATATAATTTACAAGAATAATACCGAAGAATTGATATTTTAAGAATATTTAATAATGTAAAAAAATCTAAAGCTTCATACATTAAATTTAGAAATTTAATTTTTTTTTATTTATTTCATTTTTTTGCTTTTTTATTGAGTGTTTTTATAAAAATATTAAAAGTGTAAAAATAATACTTGCATTTAAGATAGCGATACTATTGTTCGATTCAAAAATACAATATATATTTTCTAAAATTATATCAAATATTTCCAAATAGTTTTTTTAGCTTCATTTTTTATATTGAAATATTTTTAATAATCAACGATAAATCAAACTAATAATTTCATATTCTAATAATCTTATACTATTCAAAATTATGATAGATATTTTCAAAAATATATAACATGAAATTGGTTGGTAAAAAAATTGCATTGTCGAGACGTAATAGAAGAAAAATAATCAATATAAAAAAATAAATATAAAATTCTAGAACAGTATTAATTTTTTTAATCAATAAAAATAAAAATCATAGATTATTCATCAATATACATTTTCTAAATAACACGTAGAAATTGAATCAAAACCCTCGGCTAATGAAATTTCTACAAGTTTCTTTCATCCGATCGACAGAAGTTACGTTTTAAATAATTTAATTTAATAAAAAAACATATATATAATCCATATCGCCAATCGCGTTACTCCATCCCTAAAACATAACAACCCAATATTACCCCAATAATTTCACCACCTACGCAAGTAGCACGAACATCGCTCGGAAAAAAGCTTCGATATCTATCCGGAACAATCTCACACAGTTGCACAATTCTGCTCGAAAGAGCCGCCGATGTCAGCGCTTTAACAATTTTTTCCGGCGGCACGATCATCATTATCGGGTCGAGTTTCCGAGATCCAATCTTCTTGTCGGGGCGCTTTCAGAGGCTCGATAATAACCAAAGAGAGAAGCCCAAAGCAGACAACGATGTACCCACTCGAAGCTCCTCCGACACTCAATTCTTTCCCGTCCCTAACTCCACGAGTAGAGGGAGGAACGAAGTTGACGAGAGCTCGGAGATTAATATGGACCGGCGCTGGTCGACGGGGCGCGAGAGGTCGACCGATCACCGGAGATAGAGGACGTGATTACGTTCGCGATTCCAGAGGCTGATATCATGGTTCGAGGCGCCCTCTGACGTATCTGCCGAATCTCCCAGCACACTTCATCCATTAAAGCCCGCGATGTATCGGTTGACGAGCGCACGTTTGCCCATCGAACAACCCTCGCGTCGACCCACACCCCGTCTTGCTGATCGAGAGACCGGTCGATCCATGGAGCAGGTGTTGGCGATTTGCATCCGTCATCTGGTAATGGCGCCGATGAGCAGCGATGAGGATCGACAAATTCCTGGATGTACGTTTTTTATGCACGCGTACACCGAGGCTTTGGATATTCCAAGGTGGTGATTATTTCGATGCGCGGTTATCGGAGTTGTCGATGTACAGGGCTAGAAAAGTAAATTTAGCTTGTTAGAAAAAGAGCGAGACATAATTAGAAATAACTTATTCGGGCGGTTCGAGAGTCGTACGTTCGAGCTCATTAAAAAAATGTGAAGTTAAAGACGGACTTTCCAAATCGGGCTTCGTTTTTAAAGAAAGATGGAAATGTTTATAATATTACATGGATATAATTATTTATAGGGAGCGACACGATGATTCCGATATTCGTGGAGTACGCGAAAAATTTATATGAACGTCTATTCGTTTGAATAGAAAAAAAAAACAGACGAGGAATGCGTGATTAAAGATTCACACCTTCGGAGTAGAAGTTATGCCTTTATCTAAAAGCAAGTATTAGGGACATTTAATAGGAATTATCCTCGAGGTGACGGAATTCGGGGAGGATTATTAACGTTTGGGTTTGGCGTCCTGCTGCTTTCTCTCCTTCTCTGCGTCAAGAGTTGAATCATTCGAAGATTTTGTTCCTCTAAAAATGCCTAATAGAGAGACGCAACCGAGCGCACGATTATTTGCCCTTGGCTCGAGCCCTCGAATACCGAAATCTGTCTTGTACGATTCCGGTTTATGAAATATTTTCTTTTAAGAAAACGGAAAGGAACGAGGACGAATTAAGGAAGGAAGGGAGGTGAAGGAGAAAATTGGGAGTTTTTTTCAAAATTTATTATGAAATTGGAATTACAAAAGCAATATTTTCACATAAATCTAATAAATCAATATTATACGCTTTTATAAATATAACTATACTATCGTTTTTTAACTTGCTAAATTATTTCTATTGTAATTATCGTTAAATAATCATTTTAACGTTTGTAAGTTTGAATAAATAATAACAAACGATGACTAAAATAGATAACTTATAAATTTTTTGATTGCATACTTATTTTAAAATTATTACGAAGCGAAATTATAATTATGATTATTAAATAAAACTTTATTAAAATATAATGAAATTTCATACTTTTCAAAACTATAAGTTTACACTAAAACATATATATATTTTTTTTTCGGCGCTTTTACGATTATAACAAATGTTCCGATTCAATAAATATAATTACTGTATAATCCGAGATTACGTATGAATTATAATTGATTTTATAACATTCAATATATGTTTTTTAAAATAAATACAAAAACTAATATTATATAATTCAATTTTGTTTAATAAATGTTTAAAAATTGGTTTATTTTAATATGAATAGTAATTTAATATTATTTTTTTACAATACATTTTTGTCATATATATTACGTTTTATATACACTTATTTAAAAACTCTCAGTAACTGACATTAATATTTTTTAAAAATATATTATGCTGCGATAACAAAAATTTTTGATACAATACTTTGAAATATTTAATTATAAAATTGTAATTTTTCTTTTCATTTTGAATATTCTAAATAAATATTTTTCGCAAGTTGTTTAAACTTTTAGTTTTTGAAAAAAAAATGAATAATTTTTACGAATGTTATCATTAAAAATAATCATCGATCAAAAATTTATTCAACCGCGTTATAATTTCTTTTTATTTGCCATCGATATTTTTATCATCGAGTACTCGACGCATTTTTATTTATAAAACAACGAGCGTAAATAAAAAATATTTCATTCGGTCCGATAAACATACAATTATTATAACAAGTGGTTATCAATATAAAACGATTCGTTTCGATAGTAAAATTCTAGAGATTACAATCTCAACGAGCGCATACGAAATTTATAAATTAAAAAAGTAAACATCGACTAATAAAACGAGAGTCCATAGAATTTAAAATTTCCCAAGGCATTCGTACAACAATTCGGTTTATTTTCCGATCGCTCTTATTCATGAAAATCCAGGATCAAGGTAAAAATATAAGAGGATCCTCCGCATTGTAAATTTACAAATCGCGATATGTAACACCGCCGCGATCCACACAAAGAACAGTCGTCCAAACTCGAAAATCCCGGAAAAGTACGCAGTCGCGATGCGTCCGAAACTCGCGTCATACATTTTCGACGAGGGCTTCCAATAATAACTTCCCCGAGGTTTCAGCAGCTCGCAAAATAATCGCGTCGCTGACGAGCTACGACAAAACCCCGGCTCCCGTCGCATTAATGAACGATCCCACCCCCGTTCTCGGTGTGATTGGTTAAAACCCGTGACTAATGAGTGAGCCGTAAGTTATCGCAGCGCTTCGGCATCGGCTGCCAATGAAGGTTTATAGGCCGTACGGTTCAACGCCTCTTCGTTACCCTCCTCGTCTCGATCGCACCTACGCGTGCGGTATTTAGCGGTCCGCAATATCCCGGGGCTGCCACTGGCCTATTAGCATGGGAGAGTTGCTGCGAAATTTGATACTTGCCGGAGTTATTAGACCGATCTCCGTCTATAGCTGGTGATGTCTCTGTCTTTGCTGTCGAGGCGTTGCTCGATGCGATTATTCGCACGTACACTTTGTTCGAAGTTGTCGGGAGTTTGGTTGTAGTCGTCGACGTTGGAGTTTTAATTTGAATGCGCTTAGTTGTTGTCTTTTGATTTTTGGTACGACGAGCGTTTGGAGCCTGCGATCTTACAGCGACGATCAAATTTTGATAACGAATTACTTTTATTTTAATCGGGAAACTTCTGTGTCCTTCGTTCGGGCTATGTTGATAAAATGGGCGTTGTAAAGATTTAAGCGATCGTTCGGAAATATTTAATTATGTATTTGACTACCCACTCGTGTAAAATATATATCGCTCGATGCAAACCTCTGCGTCTTTTGTATTATATTTGAAAGAGACTCCGATACGATGATTATATTTATTAGATTTTTTTCGAATTCTCATTATTTAAGCGGAATTCTACCGGAATTTGAATACAGTTCTAATAAGAAAATAGACGGTTTTGTAATATTATTACGTTACTTGTAACATTGCACAATTTAATTTGAATAGAATAAAAATATTCGAAGAATCCGATTTCGAACGGTTCTCGTTAAAATTCTGTTCGGCGTCTTATTCGATCGTTTCTCGACGTCTCTACGAATACGCGATGATTGCGTTGCAACGGACGCGTGTATCTCGAAATTTTTAATCGGTAGCTTTATTTTTTAACGAAGCATCTTGTAAATTCGAATGAAACGTACGGCGTATCTTACGATGAAGTTTTATTACGTTTCTTTCCCATTAAAGCCAGATTTCTCGAATACTTTGCATTATTCGTTGTAAAAGTTATTATCTTTCGCGTTGAAATGAAAGAAGCTGAGACGAGGATTAAAAATAAAAGAAACGTCTCTGGGGTCTGTAAGAAAGTCACGGAAAACAGAAATTCAGAAATTAATGACTTTGATTCGCTATTTTTCAGAAAAGCATTCTTCTACGAGCGATCGAAATAAAATGCATCACAAATTGCGTGCAAATAGTGCAAAAGGAACTCGGCATTATTCTCTAACAAAAACCTGAAAAAAAAGAAAAAAAGTAAAACGTGAACGCAAAGAAAGCCTCGGCGATTCAAAGAGTGAAAATCTGCGTGTACATCGCGGAGCTTTTCATTGCGCTGCTCTCACGCCTTTCTACAAAGCTCTCGACGACGAAGTTCCAGAGAAGAATAGTAGGAGGGGGCGAGGTGAAGAAATCAGCGAACGCCTGACCGATCCCTTGTCACCCTCGATCGTTCCGTCTCTCTTCTAAGTATTTCGTTTCGAGACGAGTGACTCGTGCGCTTCCATCCCCTCGGATATATATATATATATATATATATATATATATATACGTATATGTATGTGTATAATATCTCGTCGGAATCCTCAAAGGCGTTGAGCTGTGAATAATGGGACGTCGGGAGCGTACAATGATCGACCGGATAGGAACCGACGATGTCGTCTCCGTCGTTGAGTTACTTACTCGAGTACATCTCCGGGTGACACCTGATGTTTCCTGATTAACCATTGCTCTTTGTCCCTTTCCATTAAACGAGGCTTCGCGTTCGATAGTCGATCGCGTAGTTGTTTTACCTTGATCGATAAGTTTTCGTTACCCGTTACGATCGGTTCGAGGATTTCATCGATGGTTTCACATAGGAAATTCGTCTCGAGACAGTGAGATTTTTTATAGCGATCAGAGATACTCTTTCTTAGTATAAGCTCGTATCTTTTATAATATTTTATATTAAATATAAAATGAAACTCTATTATCGATAGTAGGACTAGTTTATGGAAATTTAAAAATCTCGCTTGTATTTTGATTTGATTTTTTGATTATAATTGAATACGCATTATTAAAGTAAAACAATTTGTTCATCGCGTATTTTCGATCGAAAAAAAATTATTTCTTCTCGAGTCTTCGAAAGCGCGTAACTATTTATCTAAATTCGTATCGACTGTATCGCTCAAAACGCGTGTAAAATATTACTTAATACGGAAGAAATAAATTTTTAAATTACAGAACATATATTCTAAGAAAGCCGATAGTACAAAAATAGAAATAGGATACAATTTATAATGCCATAAATTGATTTAATCGAAACGAATCATGCAAAGTTCAAAAATATAGAACTCGATTTTAATAATCTGTATTATCGGATATTCGTAGCAAGTTCAAATTATCTCTTACGCAGCCAAATTTGATCGGAAAAAAAGAGTTGCTCGAGACAATAACTATTGATTTATCGTTACCCCGTGAAATAAATAACTAGTATTTTATAAAAAGTACCGAATTTAAAACAAGATAGGTTATATAAATCACAGCGTATCGCTCGCACGAATAATATAAAGCAAATAATACAAAGAAAAAATTGATACGAATAAGTACAGCGGAGGTCGAGAGGAAAGGTAAAGGAAAAGCATCTCGGAGGAAAATACTCGTGTGTACGTAGTGGAAGTGCTCAAGTGTGAATTCTCAAAAGCGCCCTAACGAGGAACGGAAAGGAAAACCGATATATTGTAATGACGCACTCATGCCGCTTTCCCACCTATAAGTCGGGGATCTGGAAAAAGGTGAAGGGCCGCGAAAACTCCGAGACTCGCTACTCTCGAGCCATGCGTTAACGCACAAGCGATTCCCGATATTTCTCGCTCCCGCTGAGCGAGTTAGCGAATCCTCGCAGCTTATTCCTGATGGTGATGTCGGGTACTCGGTCCTCGTTACCAGTTTATTGCGCGTGAGTATACGCGTTCGCAATCTCAAGACTTTTGCCCATTGGTTTAAATTCGTCTCTTACTTTTCTCCTCCAGTCTTTCTTTGGTTCTTCTTCACTTTTATCTACTCTGCATAAATACTTGCCTCGCGATGCTGCGCCTTTCTTCGAGTCTTGTTTTACGACGTCGAGTATTATATACGACGTTGACGGATGTATCAATTTTCGTTTCTTTATTAACCGGGGTTTAATAACCGTGGAAACTTTATTCGGAGTTGCCGAGAGAAATCGAATGCTTGGATTCGTAAAAGTAGGAATCTTAAAGTATGAATACTGGATCGCGAGTCTTTATCCGTGAATCCGGTGATTCGAATATTTTGTAATATGAACCAGAGATTATCCCTTTTACATTACAACGAGGTTTACTTTATTCTCAGCTATTCAAATCGACAGTGATTTAAGTATACACATTTTCGTAGACTCTTTTAAATTATACGCGCATCGGTTTACAACAATTTTTTTTTATCGAACTTTAGTTGAATTTGACTTTATTTGGCTTAGTAACCAGACATCTAAAATATAAAATTGAATACGTTGATAAGAGAAAGCCCGGACGAAATATCGACAAATAAAATATTTTTTTTTTTGTAATAGACAATATTTTTCTAGATATATTCGAAACGGAAGGTAAATTTTTTGTACGATTCGTACAAATATTGCGAGTTTCAGTTAACTAGAAATAAATAAATAAAATTTTGTTAAAACTTATAAAGTTACCAACTTGCTTCATTAATTTATATAACATTTCAATAAAAAAATTTATAAAATAGTTTTAGCAAAAATGAGAGCTACGAATCATCTATCTAATAACTTCATTTAATTTTTTTTTTTAACACTGTGTTACTCGAGATAGAACCAATACTTTTCATTAGAATAACGAATATTTCGAAAATTCGTTTTCAAACGTATCGCGTTAAACTTATCAAAATTTTTTATATGCTACGAATTGAATTTTTCAGCGGAAAGAAATTAAATATCGGTAATCTGGTACAGAAAGAAATGGAATTATTAAAAATATAATCTTGGATCTAAAATATTTTCGAATAGAAACTGGTAAGCGATCAAGATAGAACATTTCTTTCTACAATATGAAAAGCAAAATTATATAGAAGTTCTTACACGAATACAAACGTCTAAATCACTCACTCAACGTATCAAAAAGAACAATACCAAAAAAGTAAATAACTTTATCAAAATTTGTTCCAACAACGGACGCTTAAGCGAAAACAAATACATCCACGCTCTCCTCGAATCAGAACGCAAGGATTATTCGCACCGGTTATATTAGCCATCCCCTCGGCAAGTGCACGACTCAACTTTTGCAACCCTTTAACGAACAAGCCACTTCTCGGACCCGCATCGATTTTCACACTCGCGCACCTTCCCGGATACTCGAGATGACGAACTCTGGCCTCGTCCACAGGCACACCGAAGACTCCTCAGACACACGGGCGCATCGCGACTCCAGCCAGGTTAATTATCCGACGAAAGTGGACCGAGTGTGTCTGGGGCGACGTCCGCTCTCTCTCTCTCTCTCTCTCCGGTATTCAACGCGCGATCGAAAAAGAGTAGCGCAGAATACGCGAATACCCACTCGTGTCCATACACGCACGGGTGCGGAGCTCGTAAACACTCGGGAGTGCGAGGCGATGGTGTCGAGAGCACACACATCAAAGGGTCGGTAGTAACTCCCTTTCTTTCTTCTCTCTCTTTCGTTCGCCCCGTGGCGGAACTTTGTAACTCGAAGGTTTGTTTGTCGCTTTGTTTGATTTTGCATTCACGGAGATAGCTTTCACTTACGGGCTGCGGACCAAGATTAAACAGATTCGAAAATGCGTTCCTCTCTCGTTCTCTCTCTCGCCGATCCACCGGAAAGAAGAACTTTTCCATCCGCGTTGCGCCACCCATCTTTCGAGTGCTCTTCACCGGTGCGAGGAAGAGCGCGAACGAGGCAAAAAAGAACGGCTCTCTTTGATTCTTGCTTTTTATTTAGCTCCTGGGCTTGCTTACGTGGTTATGACGCCATTTTCTAACGCGCTAACGAGGGAACGACCGACGCGTTGCTTCTTTTCTTCCGGAAACGCGTATCCCGATTCCTCGGAGACCGGAGTGCTAAAAGTGCCGTAACCTTGTCAATTATTTGAATCCGTTCTAAGATAAAATCGCCTGGAAAAATTAACCGTTTTCCGAAGCGGCCAGTGCAAAAGTGTCGAGAAGTTTCCGTCGCGGTGTCCTAATTAGCAAAATTAAACGGACCCTTTAGCATCGCGCCTAAGTAAATTAAAATTAGCCTTTGAAGGACGATTCGAAGGATTCATAACTTTTAAAGATGATTCGCTCTTGGTTGAAGTAACCGACACCAAATGAAAGCTAAGCTCTTTCGGAATTAAGAATAACGATCGTCGAATATTCGATAAAATGGATCTGGAATTAAATTTCCTTTAAAGAATATAAATTATGTAAATTAAAGAAAGCTGTATTTTGCATCGAAAGTAAACGATGAACAGCATTAATTAGGTTCGGGAACGATCGCGACGCAAGGAACTGCAAATCTCTGACTCGAAGTTTCTATGAACGCACAATAAGAAAGAAAGCGAAAGGAAGGAAGAAAGGAAAAAAAGACGGACGTTGATGCGCCTTAAATAGAAGTTTCCCAACGCGTTGCGTAAAAATGCGCACGAAAAGCAGATTAGCCCGCGATGCGAATGCCCCGGTCATTACCTATTTTTCTAACCTCCCCCCGTTACCTCCGATGAAAGAAGCCACGCTCGTAGTATTTCCCTTGCGTGGTTTCCTTGGTGCAGTTCCCGCTTCCACTTCCTATTCAATGGGAAAAATATCCACCCCGGGCGCGGATGTACGCTCGAGCGTACAAGCAGGTACGTTCGATGCGTCCATGTGTACGTGTTCACGTACGGGTACAATAGCCGGACAATTTTGAATGGCTGCGGGAACGTTTGAAAGCGCAAATTCGACCGCATTTTTCTCCCCCCGGAGATTTTCCTTGTTGTTTTGTTGCGAGGGCGAAACGCGACATACGCGAGTGTCTTGTTCTTGCTCGAACGGTATCCTCGGCTTTTCGCTCGTCGGCACGTATGAAAGGCCGTCGGCGTATCCCCTTGTTGTGGTTTCGATAATTTTTAATGGCTGGCTTGGAATAATGCGCGTTGCAGGTGACTGCACCGCCGTTGATTCATCTCTGGAATTCTTCGGGGTATTCGGAAGTGGATTGTGCGGGAGCCCGAGTGTAGCGATTTCGCATTTTCGTTTCTACGATCCACGACAACTTTCGTTCGGTGCTTCGGAATTTCGAATCGACTACTCGAACGACGTAACGAGATTTCGACGAGATGATTCGTTTCTCGTTTATTTCCGATTTTTGGGCAAGTTTTTTTTATCTGTTCGCGCATCGGTTAAGATTTATTTTTACGATCGAGAAGAGGGCAATTCTTTTTTTCGGGAGGAACGAATCGCTCCATCGAACGGAAATATGTATATATATATATTACAGTTTGGTAAAGAAATTTTAACGAGTTTTCTCCGTGTATAGATTTTTTTGTTTAGTATATACATTCGCAGACGTTACGCGACGTTACGAAAGGAATACAAATATTTTAGTGTACGTGCATCGATAACTTAGCCCTGGAAATATTACTCCGCTTACTTTTATGCACCTTTGTTGATCGTACGATAAAAATGTACAATTTTCCTATTTTCGACGATTCGTAATAACTTTTTTTTTGGATAGAAATAAAAAATAGTTCGAATTTGTCATCTATATCGAAATATGAAATTGTACGCTCATCGATTCGTTCGCGTCGTAGAAACGAAATTTTTAAAAAAATAATCCTTTCGAATTTGAATTTTAAGAATGCAAAATTTTGACCTCGTTTCGTGACATAAACGACGCAAGGAATTGGAATTAAAATAAATAAACCGATTTTGCGTATTACCGTTACAAAGGTATACTCGAAAAATGGTATTATTCAAGTTGGGTTGCCAAATTAATATTCCGCAAACACTTAAAAATAATTCTGAAAAATCTCGTAAAGCAATAATAAAACTCGAGAGCTTTTCTCCTTAAAGAAAATACCCGGTATCAATGTTGCAACGTTATAAAAAGAAACCTGTAAACAAAGTGAGTCGACGGCGAGGAACAAGGATAAGAAGATAAAACTCGAGTCTCGCCCCGTATAATTTTCAAGAGCTCCTTACACAATCCTTTCTCTCCGTGCAAAGCCTTGTTTGCGTGCCTTTGGCGAAGCGCCCCCCGGAGTACGAGCGCAAGGATCATGTCATCCTGGTACGCGAGAGGAAGAAAAAGAAAGGAGTGAACGACGCGCCCCGCGTCGTCTTAACCTCAATTAAAGCAAGCAGGTATACAAAACGCCTCCTCGGCGCAACCCGTGTACGCGAGAGGAGCGAGAGTGGAGCGAGAGAGGAGCGAGGAGAGCAACGAGAGCGACGAGAGCGAGAGGGAAACCGAGTGCCAGTAAGCTAGGAAAAAAGCCTTGACGTTAAAAGGAACCGACATCCTTTACTAGGTGTACGAGGCATCCGTCTCTCTCCTCTCTCTTTTTCTCGGGCTTTCTTCGGGATTAAAGACCCGCCGCGCTCTCTCAAAGCAGAGAAGCAACAATGAGTCGACTATGAAGTAGCAGTCGGGAACTGCATCGGTCGCCGATGCAGGAACCATGAGCGGAGCGCGCGTCGACAATGGTAGGCGGTAGCGTCGAGATTATGACCAATAAATTGGCCTTCGGTTCATTTCACTAATTCCCATAATAATCTAATAGATTACGATTATCTGTTTAGTGCGGTTCGTTTGACGAGCTGCCACCAATCTGGATAAAGATACATTATGGAGAAGGAACGAGGAAGTTTTAATGCAGGATGTCGGAGGCTGTGTCTCTTGTGTGGAAGCGAAGTTGCGAGTATATTACGCAGGAAGGCTTCGTTCTAACCGGAAGCTTCGGAATGCCGAGTTTCACGAGACATTGTATCCCTTGGAGGTGAAGGTTCGAGTCTTTATAGCAATGGATTACCGTTGCCGAAACGGATTCGTTTTTCCGTGCGAATTAAATCCGGCTGTTAGTTACGAATCGCTCGCGTAACCAACCCGAATTAACCGAGCCTCTGGAATTTATAATGTAACCGATTATTTTACCTTTTTTAATACTTTTTTAACGCTTCTCGCAATGGATTTTAATTGATTCGCAAAGTTTTATCGGTTCAATGTACTCTAAGATTTTTCCTCTTTTTATCGCAACAACTTACATTACGTACATTCGTAATATTCGTTTTAATTTTTGGGTCAACTTTTTTACACTCGAATAAAATTAGAGTTTAAAATTGCGTTTTGGTAAAACTTACGACCCGATAAATTCGTTATTTCATAATTATCGTATCTGTTGGAATTTTATTTTTTATCCAATGTTGTTTGTAAGACAAAAATTTATTAACGCGCTAAAATATATACGAGTGTACAAATTTTAATTATAAATATCTATAAAATTGTATTAAATTATCAACTTTTAGAAATTATATACGCTTTCTTGATCATCGAATTATCTTAATTATCAAAATTTATTAGAAAAGGTTATCGATAAACATAGTATAGTTGCTTCTTAAATATACTTATTACACGAATTCATTATATTATTACTGCAATTTCTTAGTTTTTTTTCTGCTTACGTAAATTTATTGACTTTTATATTTTCATTTATTTTATTTCATTACCTACCGAAATATGTATACGAAATTTAAATTTTTGCATCAAACATGATACGAACGATATAATTTTATAAATTGATTATTTTTGTTTATAACGAAAAAAGTCACGTTGCTTTATTAAATATCATTTGCGAGGATAAAATAAGTTCAGACCTTTACTTATATAAATATTATTTAAAGCATATATATTTTAATTTACACTTGAAGCTATAATATTATTTTACAGTGATCTCATTTATTACAATGATAAAGACTTTGATCAACTTAAATAAATTAATCTAAAAGTTTGATTGTATTTTCAACAGTGCACCAATAATTTATAATGGACAATTCATAATTATTTTGTATTGTACGAATATATTTTAAGTGATGTAGTAGATAGATAAAGATTGGATTATTTTTATACGAATTATATTTACATTTATAATATTTTTGTATGAAACTGTAAGCTATCGTGAAAAATTATTATTGACTAATCCTATCTAATACGTGTTACAAATATTTAGCAGTGTCTTCGTAAAGAAAAGAATTTTCATCTATATATGTTACACGTACCGATATAAAAAACTCAAATCTAAATATTTCCTATAAAAAATTGAATGTATAAATTCGTCGTTGTTTATGAGAGGAAGCGAAGAAATTTTAGAAAAAGAGAAATAAACTCTGCTGTAAATATACTTAATACAATAAAATGTTTACGCGTGTTTAAATATTTATGTTTATCGCGATCAGTTTGCAAAAATTATTAATAAAATTTTATTTTTCCTACTAAATATTTAACAAAGGATAATAAAAAGTCTTTCGTAAATTATCAAGTACACTTAAAGCGAATAGAAGATATTCTACTATTGTTTGGAATTCCGATGATTCTGAAATTCAATAGATGTTTTTCCACTATTATTGGTAATACTTGAGTTCTTCAAGGTATGTATGAATTTTCAATTCAAACTTTTTATTTAATATAGATATATATAACTAAAACTTTTTAATTGAGTAATATATTAAACGATGTTTATCGCGAATTTATTTATTGCAAAAATTACACAACACATTTTGAGTAGAAATTCTTTTATTTTACCGAATCTTTTATTAGATATATAAATAACTTTTTATAATATACAAGAGTTTTTGAGAATTCTTTCGCTCTAAATAAAGAAGTTTCTTTTATCATTTATAATAAAAGCGAATACTGACAAAAATACTAAATCACAACATCGTCTCGTGTCCATTCATAGAAGAATAAGGTATAGCATCTATATTATACTTTGATCGAATTGAAATCGAATTATCTCTATGCGCTCCCTTATTTGAACCTCGAACAATTCCGTAAGAGGTTAATTAAAGGGATACGCCCGAAATCTGCGCAGTAGCCGACTTACGCTCCATTGATGACAATAAATCCTGCCCTTCTATAGATGCACGAACACGTTTCTATTTTATGCGTACGTCGGCTAATAAAAAGAGGCTGAAAGATATAGAGCGTGTTTGTGTTCGTATGCATTAATGGGAGAGAGAGAGAGAGAGAGAGAGAGAGAGAGAGAGAGAGAGAGAGAGAGATTTTTCGGGAGTCCTCGCGAGAATTTAGGGTTGGCGTGTGAATTTTCATTCATGGACGTTGGAGTTGGAAGCGAGTCACGCCAATATCTTGAGGAGATTCGCATAGATAGATATACAGAGAGTGAGAATAAGAGGAAGATAGGAGAAAGAAGAGAGAGATGGAGAATGATCGAAGCAGGAACGACCGATATTCGTATTTAATATGATCTGCAACTGACACGCTTAAATAGAGATTGAAATTCACAACGTGCAGCTATTAAACATCGACCGGTCTTGGATATCCCGAGAGTTTTTTTACGTTATCAAGATTCGAAATTAAATAGTGATTATTAAAAGTGATATTACAAGGATTAGAATTTTTAATTTTAGTGCTTTTGTGGTTTCGACGATGTGGAGGAATAATTCTAATTCGACTTTGATATTTAAACCGACCATAGATATACCGATCGATAAAAAAATAATGATCTTACAACTTATCTTTTAATATTTCTTAATTACTCAAAGTAATAGGAGTATTTTTACATGAATCTAGTTAAAGATTACTGATATTTCGATGTAAATAATACGTTTCGAATAGGACTAGATTATAAAATATCATATTCGAAACGGATGTGATTAAATTATAATTTAGTATAAATGGATAATTAAATTTATTTAGAATATTAATTTATAATAAAATATGATAAACATCTAACGGCAATTAAAAGAAAATAGTGCACTAAAAGAAAGTAAATTTTTGTAAGGAAGTTTTAAAAGCACCTACCGTTTTTTGCATATGTGCATCCATCAATCTTCGTTCCAACAAAAGTAAAAAAGGAACAGGAATATTTATGCCAACGGCATTTTCTACGAGCTCTCTTTATTTTTTCTTTTCATACGGTATGTTTTAGACGTAAAATAATGGAAGTCTGCACTTCTGTTAGTTGTTTGGCGAGCGGTAAAAAATTTGTAAAAAGAAAAAACTGGCTTGCAGTCGGTTAGAGGCATTACGATTAAGAATAAATGGTAAAAGATGCAACGTAGAAATAATAACGAATATTAGTCGAAGAATATTTGAAAAAAAAAGAAAATTATGAGAAAATTATTGGTTTACTATCTGTAATTAAAGTATAATTTATGTTCGATTACAGTATCAATTTATAAATTAATAGAAGTTTAAGTATTAAAGAAACGCTTTTATAAAAAAAGCGAACGATATTAAAAATATTGCAAAAATTCAAATCAACGTTGCTAAAATTAAAATAATTTAACAACCATAATAAATATATTCTACTTATAATATAAAAAGTAAAAAACTATGAACTCAAAAATTACTGTATACCAATATACTAATCGTAAAATATTCTCGATGCAGGAACAACGTGCGACTTTAAATCCGATTACACCGGTAAAAGGAAGAATTACGCGACGGAAAATCGTACCGAAAAAACCCACGGAACCACCGAATTTTCCTTCGCGCGTTCGTCTCAACCTCCGAGCGAAAAACGCAGTACCGGAACAAAAGTAACTACGATCGCGAATATAAAACTCGCGCATTCCATTACGACTCTCGGCTCGACGGCGCTTCCACTCTTGCAATTAAAAAAAAAATAGCCTTCCCCTCCAAAGGGACGATGCACGTGCGTGACGTGGGTGGACAGGTTCTCCCGTGCCACGCCGACGCCGCGAAACGTTTAGCGAGATTGCAGACGACAATGCGACAATGCGGTTGTACGTGACACGCCCGGAGCCGTGTTACCCGCGCGTTAGGGGGTGGATTGCCGCAGACACGCGGAAATCTCGCCAATTCTAGGCTGCAGTGGCAGGCGCGACACACCCCCTAACGCGTGCCATTCAATTCTCTTCCTCTCTCCCTGTATTCGAGCTGTCTTTCCAACTCTTTTATTTTTTTGCGGGGCTACGCGTGTTTTCCCTTCTTTCATTGTTCCACCTCTCCCCCGACTTTTTAGCTTCGTTTCTTTGGGTTTCTTCCTTTCGTTTCCAAGTTTTTTCTACTTCCCTTTGCTTCGTTCTCTTTGCTTCCGAGGTTTGTTTCCCTCTTGTTCCCTTCGTCGTTGTCGTTTCGGTCCCGATGACTCGACGACTCGACGACTCGACGACTCGACGCACTTCGGCTTTTCAATGCGGGATTCGTGAGTTTCGCCTCGATGCCGCTTTTGAATATTCTCTCGCGAATCGTTGTCGACGCGGACCGCTGTTCGTTAGCGCCGAAGAATAACCATCTTTTCGCTTTGTCTATCCTATTTTAGAGAAAAGGGTGCGCACCCGATTATGAGGTGTAAGAGCGACGACGGAGAGACGCGCCATTGTTAGCGGGGGATGTTCATATCTTCTCTCACCTGCGAAAGACTTTTTGCGTAAAGTTGATTGAATTTTGAAGGAGACCGGGAGAAGTTCTCCGTTTTCGCGAATACGATGCGAGACGAAATAAGAGTTGTGATTTGCGATAGCGGGAAATAAATGTTGTATCGTTTGTCCTTTGGTCGTTTGTGTTTTACTTACGAATACGATTACCGTTCAAATATTTCACAATTATCGTTACTTTGTACGTTGCGAGATTCGGTCGTTAGACCGTTTCAACGTTTATATTATTATCGTTTCGGATTAAAAGGGAACGAATTTTAATTAAACATTCGAATAATTTTTTTAAGTTGTACAAAAAATAATTCAAATTTTTATTGCAGTTTTTATATATAGTATCTTCTTGGTCGTATTTTTACTTCAAATTAAAATACGATAAAAATATAACGACGGAATTTAATTATGTTCGGGAATCGTAAGATTTCTCGTTAATTTTTTTTCTTCGAAAACTCTTTATTTACACTTTCATATCAACAAATTATATTATTTTGATATAAAAATTATAAAATAACGTTTAATTTTCTTAAATATACAATTTTGATATTTAATAATAACAGAGAAAATAAAACTAAAAACAATTTTTTTAATTTTAATCTCTTTTTCAAATAAATATGAAAATATTTATTTATTATTCAATTCTACTAAAGTTTTGCAATGCAATTTTTAATTAATTTTTATCTTATAGCGATACGGAAGATTACACGTATTCTTCGAGAGCAATTTACCACTGGATCATCATCGGTATTTATTTATAAACGATAATATTTTACTTATTTAAAATACATGTTTAAAAATAAAATTTTGTTAACGTTCTATTATTAAAAATTGGTCGAATTTGTCCAAATATACGAATGAAGTTGGCGTTGGAGATTCACCAACTAAATTATAATTTTCATCGTCTAAATAAAAGTACAAACTCGTAATTTCCCATAAATATGTGACTCGACCGATCCGACCTCCGGCAATTCCCGTCCGATAATTTTATAAAGAAAACAGGAAATGGCCCAGACGAAGACTCAACGATGCGCCTTTATCGCGATTAACGCAAGATTTTGTCGAATAGCATAAAAGTACCGAAAGAGCTTCTCCTCTCTTCGAGTCCTGTATCCTCAAAGAACGAAGGAATCTCGAGTACTTGCCCGAAAAGGTAAACAAAAACGAAAGAAAAAAGCGAAAATCCGTTCCACTCGGTTGTATCGCGATGTTCCAAGTGGTACACGTACGCATAAAAATTACAAAATACCGAGGCATTGTCGGGACGAGTTTACGGTCCCTACGTCGTTGCTCTATTTTCCTCGGACCCCTCGTTACGGCCCCATAAAACTACGAACGCGCGTTAAATCTCGGAGTAAACTGGAGAGATCGGCTTGGTACAATGCGCATGCGCGGACGAGTGGATAAGCGAACGTTCGCATCGCGTCGATCGGATATTTCTTCCGCCCCGGCAATTTGCCACTTTATTCCGGCTCGACGAAAAGGTCCGGCCGTTTTTGATTGTCGGTTCCGTCGCTGTTCGAGTCGACGATGCGCGTCAATTATTTCGCGATACGATTTTTGAGTGCTCGAAGATTTACGATTGGTGAAGGAGACGAACGATTCAAGCTGATTTTAAGAGAAGATATCGACGTTTCTTTAAGGAAAATTTTAAATCTCGGGAAATTGTTGGTATAACGTTTAGTTGATAAATTGTTTTGTATCGTTTGCGGATTACGGAGGAAAATTACGTCCGATTAGACTAAGTAATTCCGCGTGAAGCGAACCCGAACGAAATTAGTGTTTGGTATCGATGTTTATCAAAATTATTCCAAACAGGTTCGGTGATAAAAAAATAATTGGTATTACGTATCGACGTTTAAAGGCTAATACAAATATAAAATTTGGTAATACTTCAACGTGTTTACTTTGTAAATTTTGTTTTCATTAGAAAATAATAGTGAAATAATAATATTCGATTTTTTTTTATCCGAGTAATACTAAACGAGTCTTTTGCGATTAACGAATTCATATATTTCGAGATACATCGATCGACATTATAATTTATACTCCAATTATACTTTTGAACTCATCGTCGAAGTGAAATATAACTAGAAAAATATTATTGCGTTTACACGACGCGTATAAAATATTTATTCGTATTTAGTCATTATATCGTTCGGTTCAATTCCGTCTTTGATAACGTAAGACTATAATATAATTAATCACCGTTAATTTTCCGAATAACGTTCGCTACGTGAAATGAGTCTTTAAACTATAAATATTATAAAAACAAAGCAATTTCGTTCGAATATTAAATATTATATATTAAAGTTAAATATTAAAATTGGAACATTATTTTTTAAATTCAGTATCCAAATTAACGAAAGTTTCTCAATAAACTTTGTAAATTACGTAGATACGCTCGTATATATTATTTTGCAAGATATAAAATTACCTCATTAAAAATATTATTAATCGATCGATCATAATTCCGAACGATCGGAAAATCCCTAAAATATAATCCTATTTTATACCTTCGCCATCAATATCCGTCCAACTAGACTCGATTACAGAATTCACGCGCGATATCATTCGATAGATTAGAATCGGAAACGTAGGTTTAATCAATAATCACCTTCCACCCGGTCACGCCGGATTACTCATGCGACGAGAAAGTCGAGCGCGACGAGGAAAACGCGATCCTCGATCTCGATCGCACGCACTTTTATAGCCGGATTCGACGATGCATCATCCATACGAGCTCGGCATTGTCCGGCCCGTATAAATGATTTCAAAGCAAAATACACGATTCCTACCTGAGCCGCGGCGCGTAAGCACGATGAAGCCTATGATCCGTGAAAAGGCCTCGTGGAAAAGTAAAAGCTTGATGCGTCTCTCTCGCTCTACCCCCGGAGCTTACACGTGCGCATACTCGGATTCCCCGGTCAAGGCTTCCGCGTTACCCCTCGGATCTTCGATGACGCTGACGAGGGCCGACAGGCTTCCCAAACAGAGGCGGTTGAAAACGTCTGCTCGAGTTTAATGCCAGACTTGATGCTTCGTGGCCCATCGCGAGTTACTTTTCGTCTCTCTATTTCTCTCTCTGTCCGTGTAAGAGGAAACCGCACGTTCGGGAGATTGCGATCCGGTGACGCGGGGGTGTAAGCGAGTGCCGATGCGAAGTTGCGTTTGCGGGGGGAATTATTGGCCACGGTGGAACGATTATTCCCTCGTTCCCTTATTTAACTGTCCGTTAAGGGTGTAACCGAAGGTACTTTTAAAGCGCGCTCGTTAAAACTGTATATTACGAATCGACGAATCGACGTATACGATTTTTTTTTTATCGTTTCTCGAGCGACGTTCGATGCCTCATTTTGGATGCTAACTTTATTTGCCTTTGAAATTAGTAACCGAGTTATTTTATTCTTGGATAGTATCGGTTAGGGAATTTTAGAATTTTGGATTTAAAGATTCGGTACGGTTAAACAAATTGGTATTTCTGAATATTCGAACGATGTTACAAATATTTTGTAAGTTTATCGATTTGCTACGAAGCAATTTTTCGAACAACCGATAAAAATATTACAAATAGAAATATTCGTTTTTACAACCAATGCTTAAAATTTATATTTTTATATTTTACGTATATTTTTAACAGCGAAGTCAAAATTAAAATGTGTTTTTATTGAAAAATTTATAAAAAACAAATTTAACGTAAGAAACTATCGAATATCATAAAACCATAAATTTTTGTAAATAAGCGTTTAAAACCCTTAAATAACGTTGGTTGTATTTTATCGATGTAAATATTCGTTAAATATTTATTCGTTTCCGTACGAATACAAAATTTATTATTTTTTTTTATAATAATATTTTTATAATAACTGGATTGTAAATAAGAAATAGACGTAACAAATTTGGTATTTAATCGGTATTTTTACGAATATAACAGTCGATCGCACAGAAATAATTTCCTGCATCGCATAAGAGACGGTTCAATGAAACTTTTCACGAACGTACGTAGATAATATCTTGTTAATTTGTAGTTAAATCCAGTTTTAAGCTACTTTGAAAAACCGAAACTCTTTCAACGAATAATATAAAATTAAATAATCCAAAGTAATTACGCAGCGAAGAAAGTTTTTACCCAAACAAAAGATCGTTGCGCATAAATTCGACGAATTACGCTCGAAGGTTCCAGAACGACGATACTCGAGCCAAAGCTTTTCGAAAACAAACATTCGTAGCCCACACAGACATTCGACAACCGCACTCCTGCACCGAAAGAAAATCCTAGGTACGAAAATTGGGGTTACGAGAGACGAAATCGTAAGCTCGGGACATATCGGTGTGTCGCAGCGTTTCCAAAGCCAAAGGATTACGAGCATTAGGAAGATTAGCCGGGGAAGCAACGGTTGCTATTTACGGAGTTCAGCAGCGCTTCGAAAATTCGATTTTTCTTCTCCTCGGTTCGTTGCGTTGTTCCTCGCGAAAGGGTTGAATGCGTCCACCGATGTAACAGATTCGTCGGCACTTGTTCACCCGGGCGGTTCGTGTAAAAAAAGAGGGAACCCACGACTACATCGATACGTGAACTCGTAATAGGTCAAGGTTGCGAAACACTAGACGCACCTTCGAGTTTTCGTGGGAACTAGATTTCGTTTGTCCTTTCATCGTTACGTTCACTCGGTTGAATTAGATTCATCTTTCTGTATCTTAGTTATCTCGAACTGCGTCTCGACTTAAAGTACAATTAATTGTATTGGATAAAATTGGTTAAAATTGATAAACTGAAATTATTTCTTTTTATTTAAATTCCAATTTAAATTTAATATATATATATGTATATATTATGTTACCAGATGTTAACGAATAAAATAAATTCAAGAAATTTGATCGAGTATTTTATTTTATTTACGCAACTTCCAAGTTGTTGCACTGAAAATAAAAAAAATTATGTAATTCCCTTCTCGCGTATTCCAGAGCAAACAAAAAGAAACGGGCAAGTTTGACGCATCGGTGGAGAGTTTAGAACTAAACTAATGGAAACTGCTCCGGTGGTGGAGAATTTTACGCCAACATATGTCAATGTTTGCTTTCCGGCGCAACGCGTTTTAAACTCATCCGATCGCGTCCCGTTCGCGGTGTATTGGACCCTCCAATTTCGACGATTTCCTCTCCGCCTTCGCGAATAAACAGCGAGGTATCGGTTACACGAACCGACCGAGGTATCGAGGTTCGAGGTATCGCGAATCATACGGATCATTTCGGAGGGAAGGTTTACGCGTGCTAATAAATTGGACCGCAAGGGTGTAATAATTCGTCGACACCGATTCCTTTTTTATTTTCTACGCAAAAAGGTTAAGTCGTGTATTTCCATTTTTGGAATAGAGTGCAGCTATCGATTTTTTAGGTTCTTACGTATCGATCTTAATCAAAGTTGAAGTAAATTAAACTTATCGTTTTCGTTATCAGTGTAAAATTGGCAATAACCGTATTTATTTAATTACCGAAATCGATCGTTTTACAATCGCAAATGAAAAACTGTCGTTATTATCACAAGGTTATTGTGAAATAATTTACTTCTCGAGCGGTAATCAAAATATTCTAAAACTTGAGTTGAAAACAGCCGTTCGTAATAAAATATTTGCGCGTTACGACGCAATCGAACGAAATGAAAAAGGGTTAACGATAATTCCAGTGTTTTTTTTACAAGAGTCGCATATCATCGAAATAACGCGGATCTAATTAACTTTTAGCCCTCGTTGAGATCCCGGATCAGAAAAAGTATTTCCAACGGAGTCACTAATGGATACTTTCGATAATGACTTGCCCGCGCTTTTACGTAATCGTAATTTCCAAGTCGGGAGACGAAGAGCATTTTGGGTAACGAGGAAGGTACCGACTGAGCAACAACCACCCGATCCATCTAGTCACCCTATTCGCTGTTCCTTGGTGTTTCCCCTCTCCCTCTAGTTCTCTTTTGCCGACGCTTTTCATTCGGCTCTTAACGCCTTTCGCCCCACACGCCGATGTCTAAAAACCTTTCTATGCATTCTGCATTTATTCGCGCAGTTTCTATTTTAACCGCAAAGTGTTCGTTCTCACACTATTCATAGGAGAGAGGGAGAGGGAGAAAGGCTTAGAAAGATTGACGTTTAGAAGATTATTAATTGAAAATGTTTACTTTGGATTCACGAAACGTATGCCGAGTGTTTATAAAGAACTTCTGAGTTAAAAATGACGTAATATCGGGGATGACGAGATTAAGTTATTTATCGAGGGCGATAAATTTTTGGCTTCATTATTTCTACCGATAATTTTCAATAATTTAATTAAGTTCGAAGGAAATGTATTCTTTAAGGAATCATGATTTTTTTTTTCATTTTAATTTAATGAACATCCGATATTATCGAATACATTTGAATAAATTAATTTTTAGCACAGTAATTAATTTCGCTGAGGAATAAGTTTCAATGATATTCATTAAATATTATTTATTAATATTTTTTATCTATAACTAAAACTTTTGAGAAGTAAGTAACAAATTCATTTATTCATAAAAGTTGTTTAAAAAAAATAATAAATTAAATATTTCAAAGAATTTGTTTCGTTGAAATTACATTACTAACGAACGATTATTTAAATATAAATGTTTTAAAGTGAAATATTATTTGTGAAGAAAAAATAGAAAAAATATATATTTCAAAATATTATTTCTTACGAGAAAATCAAAAATCAAAATAAAAAATTCGAGTAAGGGTAACAATTTTACTATTTATTTTCTGAATTGATAAAATTATCGTTCTTAAGTTAAAAGCATCTCTAAATATTATTCGTTATATAAAAGATTAATAAGAAATAAGATATATTGTTTTAAATAATAAAATTTATGAAAGAGTACTCGATAAAAATGACCTAAAAATTGAATACAAAATTTATATTTACCTCGGAAGTTTATTTTTTTCATGAATAAATAGAATATATTGATAAACAGAAGATATCAATGAATAAATAGAAATTATTAATATATCAAATCGAATGTTTTAGATGTACATATACGTGAGAAAATTATTCATATTTTAAAATATATTTTCAATATTATAAAATTAATATTATAAATGATTTAGGTAATATCGAATATTGTAAGTAATATTAGTTTTATCGAGAAGTTTAAATAAAAAAATAATATTTTTAATTAAACGAAAATAATTAATGTTTTGCAGACGTAATTTAAATAGAAAAATTTAGCGTAACTAATTTGATTCTTCGATGAAAAAACGATGAACGAAGACTCGTAGAGCGAAAAATATTAATCGACGATTTTCCTTAAGAAGAAAAGAAAAAAATCCAGTTTCATTGACAGTTTCAATAGTCAAAAGTAGAAAACGTCATATCCCTGGCCAGTAAAAATCTTTGTTCCTAGTGTTCTTTGATTTCTTTTTCGTCAAGTACTTCTCGATACGCCATCAAACTTTATATATACACGACCTAGACTTCATTGAGATTAAGAAATAGCTCCTTTGACTTTTTTCGCTTCGCGTAGAGAATCTTTTTTCAGTGTGTTCTTAATGTATTCCTTCTAAAAATCCAGTCTCTCTGATAGTGGCGTCGAGGAAAAGATAAAAAGAACGGAAAAGAGAAGAACATCCGCAGCTTGGCAAAGGAACTCGGCACCGGGGGAAAAGTGTGGAGTCAACGGAAAGTTGAAAGGATTTCGCGGGGATTAAGACGACGATAACGAGCTTCTACTCTCTTTTCTTTTTTACGGAGAAGCTAAATCCGTTCTTGTCGACGGGGTCGAAAGAGGGAGCGAAAGATAAGCGCTGCGACAGTCGATCCTTTAATTGGCTGATTACCGGGTGACGTTAATCTGTTTACCGTGGAAATGCGACGCCTTCGATATTCGTTTCTCTGATTCTTCGTTGCATTCTTTCTAACCAACCAGATTCAATCGATTTTATGCTTTCGTGGCATTTAACATCGCCGGCACGGATATTTTTTTAAGAGAAAAGAAAAATCAATTTCCACGTTTCCGTGATTGCAATTTAGGTCAATTTCATATCGAATGAATTTATTGTTGTTTTTGGTTATCGAGTGAATAATAAAGTACATAAGAATCTACCCACGAATTATTTAATTATACGTAACGTTACGGTATCGAGTATTTAATTTCAATATTTTTAAGTAGCTTCGAACGACAAAATAATTTCAAATATCAATCGATTACTTGCTATTACGGATCGATAATTTTTAATTAAATACAAGTTAAATGTATTTTAAGAAAAATCCTGTTCTATATCGGTAATAATTATTATTGTACTCGTGCCGTTAAATTTCTTAGTGAATTCGTATACATTTTATAGGATGCGAAGAATTTGAATTTAAATCGATGATCGCAAAAATTCGTATATTTGAAATACATTAAGGAATTGACAATAATGACGTTGGCGTACGAATAAAGGAAAGTTTTTAATACTTTTCAATTCCAAGTTTTTTAGAAAAAAAAATTTAGTTAATTAACTAATTAAAGTACTTGTTCGAGCGAAGAAATCATTATTCGTTACCGCGAAAGTAATTTATAATCGATACAAGTATACCGATACAAACTAAGTTTATCGTTTCCTTACTCAACTTAATTAAACTATCCTCGATTATTACGTTATTTATCTCTAGTGTACCAAGTTATAATATTTTGTATAAAATATATTTATAATAATAATACGTTTATAGGTCGATCGATCGATAAAATCGATGGGAAAGGGAATTTTTTAATTCTTAAGCGTGAAATTAATACTTTTTAAAATACCATCGAATATATACGAGCGATTCCATTTATATACCCGATATTTCTAAGGCGTAAAAATGCCACAATTTTTAATTTAGCAAATAAGCAAATTAAGCGAACAATCAAAGGCAAATGCGATATCGAGCTTACGGTACGAACTTGATAGAAAGAATCGTATTATTCAACGACACAAATGTAAAAATCTACGATGCAAAAATTATCAAAGAACTCACCCTCGACGTCTCTTTAATGGCCATCAAAAATTTGTATTCTCCCGCCTCGAGTTCGAGAATCATTCAATTAAAGTCGACGAATTCTCGTTTTTCTTCGACTACTTATAATATTTTCCAAGCTCTCATCCTCTTTTCGTAAAAATCCACAACCGATTCGGATATTCCGAAAAATCTATAAATTTTAATTAAGCGGCTCGAGGAGCATAAAAGCGTCAAGACCGAAAGTTTCGGCAGTTGCAAATTTTTTTTCTTCAAAGAAGAGTCAGAGATAAAGGGATGGAAGGGAGAAAGAGAACTCGGGTCACGCGAGGTGGATTCCAAGAGGGAGGGTGAGCACACGCGGACAGATTGTTATGCCCTAAACAAATCGGGTTGATTGTTTGCAGTGGCATCGTTTTACGCATGAACCCGCGGGTTCTTTATATTCCTTCTCCCTCTCCTTCACTGGATTCGAGTCGATGCCACTCGAGTGATGCTGGAGTGTAAGCGAGTCGTCGGCGACGGTCACCCTCCCAACATCCCAGCTTTGATCCGCGCCGAACTTCACCTCGAGAACCTCGAGCCTCGAATCTCCCTCGGGTCATCGTTGTTTCTTTATTTTTCTCTATTATTTTTGCGCATTTGCGCGTGTTTCTATAACTCGATGTGCATTTGTGCATGTGTGCTCGTAAGTTTGAGCTCCTCGATACCGAATACTTGGTCTTAAATAATTGTAACGCGTAATTCTTTTATCCTATTACGACGATCGAGGATATCGTACCTTTTTCGCGTTGCGCGCTCGACTTTGAAGAATCGAAACGCGAACGAGTATTCCTCCTTCGTTTTCGCGAATCGAGGTAATTTTTAAGGTGCGTTCCTCGCTGACGATAACGTCGATCACGATACCGATAACGATTGGTATTTATAAGTGTATCGATAGCTAACGTCGCAAAGAAGATATTAAAAAGAATTTTGAAAGCTTTTTAAATGGATTTTAATCCCTTTCAATCGCACGATTCGGTTATTAATTGGTACTCTCTCGAAATAGACTGAAAATACACTGAATAGACCGTCGGTGAATCGTAGAATTATAGAGGCACGCGCATCGCGGAAAATCAACGGACGAAGACTCGCACGTGTTGTAGAATCAATGGGCAATATTATAATTCGAGGGTTGACGCCTACACTCGTACGTCGTTGCCCATCATATCCGTTAAGTACGCGGAAGAAAGTACAACGTGTACTCGACGATTCGACTCGGGTGTTGTCGAGGTTGCCGTTTTTTCAGAGGCATTTCGACGTAAGACTATATTCGATAGTTTGATCTTTTCTACGAGTGTGTTTTTCGATCCTCGAGTGATCTTGCGTCATCGGTACGGTCGATAGTTAAGTTCGAGAGTTATTGTGAAATGATAATGGAAACGAGGGAAATGGAACGCAAAGCGGAAATATTTTCGGAGAGGTTGTCGATAAGCTTTGAATATTTATTTAAAAAACGGAATTAGAAAATTGCTGTTTCGCTCGAATAAAATATATAATCTTTTGTGCGTGTTTGTCGTTGGTTCGTAAAAAATATTACCTATCTATAGCGAAGGCATAAACACTTGTCATCGATCAGCGGCATATATATTTTTTCCAATGTTGTTTATTTAAAATCTCGTTATTTACACGTCAAACGTACCATTGACCGCGTCAACGTTAACTTTTTCATCTCGAAAAACCTGACGGTTGTCACTCGTTCGGTAATTACCGATCGCTCGTTGTTTCGGTGCACTCGTGAATGCACGGGAAAAAATTTAATATACAGAATTGACGTTTCTTTTAAAATATTTATCTTCATTTTTACACAACGGTAGATTTTTTCCATTTATGAAAAGCGTTTTATTATAGCGTGAAATTTCGTTGCGTCACGATCATCACGATTTGTTATCAATTTTAAAGACGTATCTAAAGTTATAATATCGAATTATTTTTATAACCGATGGGAATTAATAATTTTAAGAAGTATTTGAAATAACCATCGAATCATTGTATATCGCTGGGATAACGTATAGTTTCGTTAATCAATTTTACACAAGTGTAAATATTACGGAGTAAAAAGACGTTAATGTTAAATTATTTAATGTTGGACTCGAGAAATGTTTTTCTTTTTTCTAAAAAAACTCAATAATTAATAAATTGAATTATTTAGTATTATAATACCGATAACTATTTTAATGTCCAAACGTGATATAATTTTCGAGTAATCAGAACCTCGAAATTGCGTCAGCGTCGGG
Source organism: Dolichoris vasculosae (assembly GCA_018907195.1). Classification (NCBI taxonomy): domain Eukaryota; kingdom Metazoa; phylum Arthropoda; class Insecta; order Hymenoptera; family Agaonidae; genus Dolichoris; species Dolichoris vasculosae. The sequence goes on from JACCHY010000020.1 coordinate 616,014, forward strand.
CAAAAACACGATAATTTCTAGAGCAAAACACGAGACTTGGCATTTGAAGACTTTATCTCTATAAGATAGGAAGCAAAAAAATTCAGGGCAGAATCTGGAATATTCTAGAATCTTCTCGCGAATCGATTTCTCTTACGGAGGAAAATATAAGCGCGACTAGTCATCGATGATATCGAATCAGCGAATCCTCAAAATATTCGCCGTTGCTTCCACTCGTTTACCGGATCCGATCGTTTGCCCCTTCGCTCGGATGTACGAGAACCTGTTCGGGTGCTCCGGAAAAATCCAAGCTCCGTACTCCGAGACATCGGATGGATCGTCGTCCTGACCTTTCCATATTCATAACGAAGCAACGATTCGCGCGTTCGCAGTCGGAGGGTTGTCAGAGTCGGATCCGATGATGATCAAAGGACGCGACGTTGATGGCTTCGTTCTCTCTCTCTCTCTCTTTGTCTCTATCTACGTTTCTTTATCCGCCCTCGAGTAGCGAGGGCAGAGCGGAACTGTGCCTTTTCTCGATATAACGAGCGGCTCGAGCTGTTCGAGGCGCCATTGTACGCGTAGCTTTGCATTTCCTTTGCATTAAACAAACGCCGCGACGAAGTAAGCGAGAGTCGAGCCCGAGACGAGATAAGAGGGATAAGAAGATCAATGAGCGCAAAAGGACAAATGTGCGGTGCCCTCCGGTACTTTCGTTTGTATTCTTTTTTTTGTGTACTTGTCTCCTTCGTTCGCGCTTCTGCTTTCCGTCGATACGTGTATTTTGGTATGTTGTATTATGTCGCTGACTAATTAATTATCGTCGGAGGAGGGGAAAATCCGTGGGTTTGGATGAAAATGTATTTTTGTTCGTTGAAACGTTATCGATCGTACCGCTTTCGTATTTTGTATTAGCTGTAATCAGATATCGGTTTTACCTTTAATAAAATTAGTCTAATTACTCGAAATTAGTATTCTATAATTTCGTGAATTAGAAAACGATGTTCGCGTTAATAATATACTTCTTTCCGATTTTCTCTTCTGTAACATTCGTTTACAACATCCGACGGATACCGATTAATTTATATACCACTTGTATCGTACTATTCTCTCTTTTCCAACGTCGTCCACTCGAACGGCGTCTTTATCTTTGCTCTCGCGCCAAAGCAAACGGTCGGATAACCAAAGGTGGAGTTGCCCCTTGGCGAACCGATTCCAGATTCGAAAATTCGGAAGTCAATGGCTTCGTCCGTTATCGCTCGCGTCTTGACTACAGCATCTGGTTATTCAACTGCAATGATGTATAACTAGGGTTCTTGAATTCTCTGCATTCGTAATATCGGTGGATTATTCGCGCGTTCGTTACAATATATGTACGAATTGGTTTTGAATTTTATTTACCGAGAGACAAATAGTTTATGATTTTATTCAACGTTATTCGATGGAATGTTAAAATATTATTTATAAAACAACTTTTGCATCTTCGCAAAATATCGTAAACCGCTGCTTATCGGTCGATCAAAATTAAAACGCTTCAACGATTCGAGGCGAATCTAAAAATATAATATACCGGCTTTAAATAATTTATGATACTTATGTCTATTCCTATATGTACGTCCCTTACCATATTTTTATACCCCTGAAAAAAGCGCCCAAATATTCGCATGCTTATACCATTTGAATTTTCCATACAGCAAGGTTGAGTGGTTTATTTTTAATAGGGATGGAATTTGCTTTCCTGCATACATTTACATACGCCCAAGTAAATTACGCGCTCGTCTGTCTGTGTCCTTCGCGACCATCGCGTGGATCGAGAAGAGCTTCGTTCCGTCTTTGTCGGACTGTATTTGCGCGTAAATGTGTATTTGAATTTTTTTTATTTGTCGGAGTTGCTGCGAATACTTTACTTTAGCGCAACTGAGATATTCTTTACGGATCTGGCTTTCGTTGTATTACGATAAAACTCGAGCGTTGAAAGCGTTTGAAAAGAAAAATGTGGATTTTTGAGATTCAATAACAAATAAAATTGATACATATATCTTGTTTCAAAAAAATTTATTATTTAAATTAATTTTATTAGGATTAAGCGGATGTAACATACTTTAAATTATCGAGCAGTTTTTAGTTTTAAGAGATTTCGAATTTACATAAATTATATATTATTTTGAACAAAAACAAAATTTTATATATTTTTATTTATATAAGGTATTTGTACATTTTATCGCGCTAAATATGTTTGTATATTTTGATTTAATAATATTAATTGCTTATGGATGACATCTTATTTAGATGTATTTTACGAATTTTGATTTAAAATCTTTTTCTCTTTACGTTGTAAAGTCAATTCGAGGATTTGGAGAATTCATAAATCAAATAACTGCTTGAAATCTTGCAGTGTTTACCGTTTGTTATTTACTCTGCAGAAAAACTGAAATTTTCCCTTTCTTTTCATCAACTTTAAAGAATTACAAGATAGATATACTTTAGGTGAAGCATCCATGATATCTTCATTGAGATTTAGTCATGCGTTAAATCCAAGGCTTAACGCTCGTATACATGAAGTTATTGGCTACGTCGGAAGCTTATAAAATTTAATAGCATATCGCTAATCAGTGAAATTACATTTTTGTTTTTATTCTTCAAATATTTCCATGGCAATTTCAAATTTTATTAAATTGTTATTAAATGTGGAATATCGCTGAAAATAAACAAGGTATTATTAATTTTATAATTTTATCAAAATTATGTAAATTATGTATTTAATTAACATATTGTTAGATTGTTCCGTATAAAATCATCTTCTTTTATATATTAATATTTTTAATTCAATTTTTATACAATACAAAATTCAAATTTTTAAAATGTAACTTTTGTATTCATCTATTCAAACTATTGCATAATAATTGCCGGATTACGTATATGAAATCATATAATTCTTATAATCGGACTTTGAATAGTTTAATTTATATAGGCTGTATTAATAATGTCGGTCACCAATAAAAAGAAAAATATTCATATTCTCGACATCTATTGTAAATTTCTATTACTATATAATTTTCTACTTTACCGACAATTAAATACTCGGGTTTCAATTTCATCGATCGAAGAATTTAAAACTGCTTACGGTATCATATAATTTACTTAAAAGGTAATCCGTTAGCAAAATCTGAAGGTAAAACAATTTTTATTTATTGTAATTATATATTTTTTAAAAGATATGTTTTTGTATTATTATTCTATACAAATAATTTTATTTATTTTAATAGTAATTGTCAATTTCTCGAATATAATAAAATATGTAGAACAATAAATAAAGTATTAGGTATTTAATTTTAATTACTTAAATTCTTCAAATTGAAATTTAATATACAAATATTATATTATTAAAGAATTTAAAAAATGGGTAAAGAAATAATTTTGAAAACCTATGAATTTGAATTCTATTCATAAAGGTGTTGAGTTATTTATGTTTTTTATTTTATTATATTTCTTAATATTTAATGTTTATGTTAATAATATATTTTTTACAGAAAGAATTGCAGTAATATTATACAAGCATGGAATTTAAATTGAAGACTTCTATAGTTAATTTAAAAGTATTCGTTATTTACAGAAAACTCTTATTTTAATTATTATCATTAACGCTATTATAATTAATTTAATAATTTCTTAACAATGTATGTTTCTTTTTAATTTGAACAAACAAGTTTAGAATCTGTATTAGTTTATTATATTGCATAAGTATTTAAAATTGCAAACGTTAATGTATATATACATTTATATAAATATCGCCGAAATCATATGAACATTTTGTGCAATTTATTTGAATAATTTTCAATAAAAATGTTTTCTAACTTGACTTATTAAAATAAATTTAATTGAATATAAATTAAATATAATTAATAGCTTTTTCATTTATTGTTTGGAAAATGAATAGAATATTTTATAATTTTTTTAATTAACATGAATTTTTTAATACTTTTTAAAATTAAATATGGAATATAATTGGTATTATATTATCATTTAATAATTAATTTGATGGGCCAGTTTTATATGCAATTTTTAAATATTTACTAATTCTCGTTGTAATTTCTTCTACACATGTAATTTCATAGGAATTTCACATTTTCGAATGAATATACTTAGGTTCATTAGTAGCTTACTGTTACCGGTGGCAAATGAAAATGTAAATTAAAAAATGTTAATTAAAACAAAAATTGATATAAAAATAAAATATTTTTATTATCGATACAAATATAAATAAATTAATATCGTCCGTGAGTAAATATTTATATGTGTGAAATTTAGAGTGGGAATTAAACGATTTGAACATTAAAATTGTTTATACATTTATTAAGTACGCGTTAATTATAAATTTTAATGTTATAATATAGTTTCATCATTTAATTATACGAATGTAATTTTTTTTTAAATTCAATGCGTTTAATTAAATTTACTTATGCACTCAGATTTAAGCTAAAACTTGTAAGGACCCGTAAGTATGTAAAATAGGGTATAAGCTCAAAATTAACTAAAAAATGAAAAGTTTTTTCTAGAAATATTCAAAAGAATTTCTATGTAAAATTGTTGTTAAAAAATTTTAACTCTTTTAATAGAAGCGCCCAACTTATTTTTAAGAAAAATATTATCGAACGAATAATTAAATATTTTTTAGTTACTCGCACGTTTACCATCCTTATAAAAAATAAATTTAACTAAAAAGTATATATAACATTCTTATGAAAATTTATTTACAACGTTTTTTGAAGGAATCTTTATTAAAATATAATTTAATAAGCATTTTTGTGAAATCTCTGAATATTAGTTATATAATATGAATAATTTTACTTCAAACATTCGTGAAAATGTAATTTTAAAAAATTTTTAAAATTTTGGTACACTGCAACAAAAAATACAATAATTTGCTTAAATAATTTTAGAAAATAATTGTGTTTATCTTATATCCTTTATAATTACATTATAGTAAAAAAGTCTTTAAAGTCGATAAAAATTTGCAAAAAATATTAATAATGATAAATACTGTTTTTTTTGGTTGTTTAATTGCTTTCAAGATACGAATCATTGCGATTTTTCAGAACATTATAAATAGCGTATTTAAGGATTTCGTAAGTGAAGAAATAAATAATTTTATATGATTTATTCTTATTATATATAATTTCTTAAACAATTGAAAACTCAGTAAGAAAGATTATATTTGAACTAATATACGTTATTTAAACACATTAGATATTAACGAATCAAGCGCTTAAAGTATAAATAAAATGTAAATTAAATTATGACGAAGCTGAATTCACATAGAATTTTCGGTTACGATATCAACATATTACAATATTTTTGCGTTACCAAAATGTATAAAAGTATCGCGCATCGTTACGACTGAAAAGTAGGAAATATTATATTCAACGATAGACTGATAAATCGACCGAGTCGAGCTTTGGAAAAACTTCAGATTGTAGGTAAGAGTTCGTATCGCTTATGATTATTTATGATGAATTTTAATAAGTAATGAAAGAATGAAAAAAGGAACTTTTGTATTTAATAATTAAGTTTTTAATATAATTTTTGTATCTAATTATAAATTCAAAGCTTCGGCTCAAATTTTCGTTTGAACTTCTAGGAAAAATAATTAAGTGCGACTTACACGTGTGGCATAGCATAAGTTTGGGCTTTAATCAAGTGGTGCAAAATCGTATACGAGTACCATTAAAAAAATTAAATTGGAGAATGTCACATGCGACAATGAGACATTTCCGACACGAGGTTTCGACACCCGTATCAAACCACGTTAAAACGTAACTCTAATGCATCCCACAAGTCGGAGTAGGCCGGAACAAGATCGAGCTCCAAAACGCGGACTCGCATGAGAAAAGGGGAACTTAACTCGTACCAGCTTAATTAGAGGGTTAGCGAAGTATGTGCGAGCCAAAATAAGCAGAGGGAAAACCCAAGGAGGCGAGGAAAATGAGAACGCGTAATCATTGGTCGGGAGTAGCTTGAAAAGTTAAACAGGATCGAAACTAAGAGAGGAAAAATAAGCAACCAAACTGTTGAAGCTAAAGCTATCGAGAAGTGTTTTGCTTTTTGCTCTTTCTTCGACCATCGTTATTCAGTGTTATTGTATTTTCGTTATCGTCCTCGCAACTTTAAGTGCTTGCACCGAATTCAAAATTAAGCAATACAAAGATTGTATCTGCCGTGAAAAGTAAAGAGCTTTAAGTATTTCAATTAATATTAAAGAGAGAGCTTCGGAGAGAGGCATAGAGAGAGAGAGAAAGTTACTCTCCTATCCTTGATCTTGCATTCGATAATTACTTCAAAATTTATATTTCCATAAACGTTATGATATTTATAATATTACTGTATTTATATATACAAATTTTCACAAGTTTGTATTTATACGCTGTTCGAGGAACAAGTTTAACGAGTTACAAAAGTTTCCGTTTTATAATTATCGCGATCATTTAATTTGATTTGTATTTTAATTTCTTTATAATATTGTATAATAAGAAGAAAATAGTTTAATAGACGTAAGCTCGATGGAAACTGACATATCGTTTAATTTTTTTTGTAAGAATTTACAAACGACGAAAGAAAAGTTCCATTCGAAACTGAATTTAAGAGAAAATAATACAAGTTTATCATACAATTATATTAAAAAATGGTGAAAGTTTATATAAGGCAAGACATCATTTTTCTCATTTTGATCACGCGAAGGAGCTGATAAGGCAATCTTGCTTAGACAAACTGGAAGTAGTAATTGCTATCCTACATCAAAGTTGCGCAAAGTGAAACCGTGCCTGATGTTTCTGGTTCATTAGTGTAGGTTCAAACTTACGAGATATATAGATAACAGAAATGACAATGCTGAGCAAGTAAACTGACTTTTTTGGAAAAATAAAAAATCGGAAAGAAAGAGAGAGCGAAATTTATAATATTTAGTAAAACTTGTTAAATTCTTCTTATTGAAACCGAAATGCTGAGATAGCAGGATGGAAATTTATGAATTATATAAGGTAAGCGTATATGTATATATTCGGTAGACAAATGTCAAATCAGCTTAAAAATTAAATTTGACCAAACTGAGTTCATATCTGCGTCAACGCGTATCGAGATTATATCTATGATTGTATAGAAAACATTGATTATATTTTTCTAGAATTAACCTTCTCGATATTTAATATATTCAATGTTGCTTCAAAATATTTTGAATTTTGTATGTTCGCAAGAGAATATCTTCTTTAATAAAAAAACATGTTACGTTAAATCTTTCTTTGTTTTTTATATCGCGCGAATTTAATTACGTAAATCTTTATTTTAATCAACTCATTAATTACGTGAACTTTGAAATTTTTGTAATATAAATTACTTAAATAATTTTTTATCTCATTAATTCGGCAGAATTTGGTATTTTAAATTTATAAATTATTTTATCAAACGTAAAGAAAAAATTAATTACTTCGATCGATAAAATGCAAATTTTAAACAAATTTCTCTAAATGTAAAAGATTTGATGACAATAATTATTATTATTATTATCGATCGACGTCGGTTCGATACGCAATATATTTTAACGTAATAACGGAGGTGGATTTATTAAAACTCTTTAATGTATGTACAGCGTATGCGATAAGTGCGAATGTGTGTATATGCACATGTGTGTATACACATATCCATACATTTCCTATATACACATGATAAATGTATATAAATTTATTACGTCGAGAAGATAAGATACGCGTACATTTATTTGAATACAAGTGTGACTTTCGTGGAAAAGGATACTTAAGGAATGCGAAAAGGGTTCTACAATAATGTTATAAAAGAAAATTTGACTAACGACTTAAATATCACTATTATATAACATAATTGATAACGGTAACATCGATAAATTAAACGTATATCTACCTTCGTAAATATATTCTGAAATGATTTTTAATTCACGAAATATTTATTTTTATAATTTCAGATGGAAGTACAATTTCTTTCGTTCGGTTCCATCGAAAATTCATCGATATATTTTTTCTATTTAACTAAAACAATACCAAAGTCGAAACTGTATTTAACTTTAATAATCGAAAAATTGAAAGAAAAATTAAACGATACTTTTTATTTCGAGATAAACTTACTTTTGCTGACTTATCCAGACGAGTTAAGCTTCGCTAATTTCTATTTAATCGGACAGATTAATAAGGTGGACGCCAAGATTTTAACGACTCGACAACAATAGGAAGCATCGCGTAAATTTATGCGAAATCCAGTTTTAATCTATCAACGATTTAATTGTTTATAAAAGAAAATCTGAGCGTCCGTGACATCGTCGTATACATCTTCCACAATGTCAAGAAAAATCTCAGTTTTCCGAGTGAAATACGGAAAAAAAAGTAGCTTCTCGACAATAGCGACACACGCGGTAACCGTGGACAATTTTTCAACGGTGTAATATCACAGCCTTCAAGCTTTTCAGCTTCCCAGAAGCGAGCTACTCTAAAAGCTGTTGAAGTATCTTTGTTCATTTGAGACGGTAAAGAAAAAAAGGTGAAACGAACAAAACATTCGAGATCGTTTTTGGGGTGAGCAAGTGGAATAAGCCGAGGGAAAAAAAACTATTCGCTTTTTACGCAAACCCCAAAGTATCCGTATTCACCGAGTTTGGCTTTAAGTAAGTAACCATCGCGGGTATCTTTATGATCGGTATCAAATCAAAATGAAATTTCGATTCTATCGGCAGGTGTGGAAGAGAGGAGAGCGAGAAAAGGAGAGAGAAGGAATAAGACAAGGTATTTTACATGGAAAAACTATTATCTGCTTCTATTTCTATCTCTACGGGTCAAATTTTTCTCCTTTCCTTTCTCTCTCTCAGTCGTATCTTTTTTACTCGGTAGCTTTCAGGATCGATTTGACGGAGATGGAAGGAGGAACATTCGTCGGTAGAGCGAGAAGATTTCAAGCGTACGGATTTCGATGCTTCGTTCCGGTCTTCGTACACACCTTCGAATCAATTTCTCCTTTTCAAGGCGCGCCGGTAAAAGATGGCATTTAATTAAATAAAGTTCTTCTTGGCTTCTATTTTGGTTTTCAACGTTTCTCCTGCACTTTCTATCTACGAATTACATTTATAGCGTGAGTCACTTTTTCTGCTTCCAATTTTTTCTCCTTTCGATATTTTTACCTTGGGAATTATGGGATTAAGAGCAAAAATATTTTAGTTTCGTCGATTCATTTCTGCGCTCGGATCGATGATAGATTATTTCACGTATAAATTTCATCTTTCTTTTAATTTTTAATCAAATGTATGATTTAATTGATAAATAATAGAAATGTAATGCAATGTTAAAAGAAATAATTAATGTCTTCAATCGAGAAGGTAAGTATTGATTTCGTATCAATTAAAGTATTTTATTAATCACGATGAAACGTTTACAAGGATATTTTTATAATATACATAAAATATTTTTAAGATAAAACCAAATTCAGATTTGATATAAAAACTAAATTTATTTCTTTAAATGCATTGGATTATATATTGTATCGTTAATTCTGTGATTCGATTTAAAATTTATTCATACCACTGATATATGTTTTGGATTACTGGTTTAATTATTCTTTTTGTCAATAATTTGTATATTATGTGATTTAAAATTTAGAAATATTTTGTATCATTAATTATAAAAAATAATTGTATAATGAATAAACTTATTTAATATTGAAATAAGCTTAAACAAATATATTCAACAAACTGAATATTACAAAAACGTCAAAAAATTTAATGAGAAGTTTTATCACTTACGAATTTATTATAAAATACTAAAGTATTTAAAATAAGTTTTTCAACAAATTAAACTTTTCTTAATTTAAACAAATAATTGTTTCTTTAAAGTTTAATCGTACGAAATAAAGAAGAAGAATATAATACGTTAATAATAAAAGAAACTTATCAAAATTTATTGTGATAGAATTTGATATACCGAATAAATAATGTGCAATAAAGATACGATAAAAATATTTTTTCAATTTCAAATCTAGTAATTTTCAACTATATACAAATATTTATAAGAGATTTTACAAATTATATTTTGCCTTTCTTTCATTTTAACAATTTAACTTAAAACTTTTTTTATTAAATTTAAATATTTCAAAATTTTAGTTTTATATATAATAATTTATCTATTTTTATACATATTTTAAGCTAAATTTAATTCTATAGTTTGTGTCAAAACTATTAATAGTATATTCAAATTTCTAACATTTTTATATTTCCATCGTATAGGTTAATAGTTATATTAAAAAATATGCATATTTTTATATATCGTTAAACAACTTATCGCGTACATTTTTATATAGTGTCGTGCATTGTAACTCTCAAGTCATAAATTTAACTTTTTCCAGCGTCAATAAATACCTTTATCTGAATTATCTAACATGCTTTATTCTATTGTAGTACAGGATTCAATCAATTATTTAATAGAAATAAATAACGGATTTATTTATGGAGTAAAAAAATTTCGTAGATTTTCCCTATGAAATATCGATTAATAATTTAATTGATTATTTTTTTGGTAAAATTAATTTATTATTATTATATAATAAAATTCTCGCACAATAATAAAAGATAATCATAGTAATCATATGTTTGATGTATTAATATTAATTAGACACTCAAAATGTATTCCGTGAGATATTAAGTGATGAAAAAGGATTTGTAGTCGTATTTTTTTATTCTTTTTAAAACATTAAGTAAGAAACAAACATTTAATAAACATGAAATATAATTTCTCAAATTTATTTTTTATAAAGGTTATATTTTAGTTATTGTATATAAATAAATAATCTGATAAAATTATATTTAAAAACCATTTTTTATTAAAATCAGTGTATTAAAAATGACATGTAATTTTAAATATAAATATTTTTTAATCTTAATATTCACAAATTGGACGATTTTGGAAAATATTTATTATTTGTATAGCTATAATTAAAAGAAATTAGATGTAGTTAATTACATTGCCAATATTTTGTATATATCTTTCTCTTGTTTTTATATTCATCTAATTTTTCTTTCACAAAATAGATCCAATGTATCCTGGTCCAATTTATTCTTTTTAAGGTAATTATATCAAATGATCTGTGCAGTCGTTATATATAAGATATATTATTTTAGATATAAAGAAGCAGTCGTTAGAAAATCTTTATTAAATTAATTGTGTTGCTTTTACCATTGATATAATCTACACTTTAGTTTGTTTAAATAAACACATACTATATTTTAATCATCAACTTTACTATATCACTATTATATGATATAATTTGGTATATAATATTAAATTTGTTTAAAATGAGAAACGAAAAATGACGATTAATATTGTATGGTATTAAATGTTCACGTAAGCTGAAACATTTTTCATCGTTAAGTTTGAAAGATTTATTTTTTCTTTCATAAATGTTTTAACGATTTTATCCGTCGCGTCTTAATTAAACCATTTCTTAAAACTAAATTTATTTTATTTTTGAAATAATAAATATTAATCAATAATTTTCTTAAATAAATACTTTTATCGAGTTTAATCGTCGCATCAATATGGAAAATACGAATTTTACTTTTTTCATAGAAAATTTATATTATATTACACGTATGTTCAATTTATCGTTATGTTTATTTCAGTGATCATTTTTAGCAATTATCTCGTACGATATATTCGATTTATAAAATTAAACAAATTCAGACAAAGACTCATTGAAACATCGGTATTAAAATGTTTGGATAATTTATAAACGTTGTTTTAAAGTAGTTTTGAAATAAAAATTTTATTTTAAGCAAAAAAATTAAAAGAATTTACGTATACATTTTTCTTCTTCAAATCACAATTTTTTAATACATTCGAAGATTTAGGTTTAAAAGAAATTCAGAACGAAATAATCACGCAAGTGTGTTAAAAATAATTTACTACATTATTTCGTTTAAGCAACTATACCAAATAATTTGTTTCGTATCGCCTATTTAAAAAATGGCAATTACAGCGAAGAATACAATTTGTCACATATGACGAATAAAATAAAGGAAAAAATACTTTTCCAGCGCAATTTTCCTATGCTCGTTTCGGATAAATATTAATTAATATTTTACAGTTCTGAAACCGATAGACAGATTCATAATCAATGAATTTATTTCTTTTTCAAAACTATATTTCACAATCAGTCGAAAATTCTTTCGGTCCTCGGTCGCTTGCTTTTTTCACGCGGTAACTTTTCCCTCGACGAAATCAATTATTAATGGAACGTTGTGGACGTGCAGTCGGTACCGGATATGAAGAATAAACAGGTGGAGAGCGTCTCGACAAAATCCAACTGCAGCCATTCGATCGGAATACGAACTGATCGTACCCTCATCGATGCCGAGCGGCGTTAATATTATTCAACGCGATCAATTAGATTCTGGTGTTCCTTCCGACCGGCCACCGGTTTACTTACCCCAGGAGTTAAGTAACACCGAGAATCTCCGCTTACTCTTGTGCTCCGTTTAGGTGAGTAAACTACGCGGTATCGGTTTATCTCTGGACTATTTCGTCTTGCTCTCTGGGTTCGTTCGTAACAAATATTTGAACGAACGGTTGCATTTGATTTTGCGCATAGAGTGACCGTTGAATTGAGTCTAACTTTATCCGCGTTTGAACTTTCCTTCTGATTTAGAGCTGCGACCCAGACGTTCGTTAAATGCTCTAAGCGGTGTAGTGTAAATCTTATCTTTACTGGTTCAATTACCTCAATCTTACTAAAAAGTATTTATTTTGAGACGAGTTTGCATTTTTAGTTTCGAGTACCTATGATATCGAGACTAGCGATTAGTTGTAAGATTGTGAATCAAGATATTAGTGTGTGATAAACGTATTATTTGATTAATGTTATTTTTATGGAATATATTAGTAATCCGTTTGCTTGTTATAATTGTTACGGAAAAGTTAACTTTCAAACGAACAACGCCGATCATCTAAGATGTATAGTTAATATGCTTTGATATATTTTAATATGTACTTATGTTTTTCGAACAAATCCTAAATAATATTAGCAAATAATCATTCTTTTTTTTTATCTATCAAAAAATAAACTATAATGTATCAAAATAAAAAACTTAAAATATAAGATTTCTTTTTATATATTGTATAATAAATGATCATTGAAATAGATCTTCTTCGACTTGACTTAATTTTGTTTTTCATAAATCAGGAAACTTTATTTTTGTTGAAGCATCGGCATTTTTAATATCTTATTAATATATACTAATGGTACAAAGTATAAAGTTGACTCCCAACTTACTGCACTTGTTATATCTCCACTTACATAGACATATTACTCATTTTGTTTCACAAACTTCGATCAAAGTTTTCTGAAGTTTCGATTGGTTAAGAAAGGTTAATTTTTCTAAATTATAAACTCTAATGCAATTTAAGAAATAGCGCGATTTGTAGATTTTATTGAAATATATTTAATACTATGAAATTACTTTATTAAAACTAATTAGCCGATTTGATCTATTTATATTTATTTGTTATATATAAACAAATATTTTGTTGTACAATTTAATTTTTACTGGATATCAAGATCCGATCGTGTGCAAATTTAAGCTGATGATTTTTCTTGATCATCTCTATAATTTTATAAAATCTGTAAAAAATGTTATTAGTATTTAATTAATTAAAAATTTATATACGTCTAAGATTTAGAAATATAAACTTATCTACATTAGAATTATTATGTATATTGAAATATTTTTTTCTAGACAATCGGTAACAATAATCATAATATTTCGTTTTATAAAATTAATCATAAACTTATTTATTCATATAAAAATATTTGTTTGAATAGCAGTGCTTGATTTCCTGAGAGAAGTCGTTGATACATCGAGGGAAATCTTCGTTTTCAGAAATCTCTGATCCAACTCATACGATACGTGTATTACATATGCTAATTTTAAGTCTGGAAGTTGAAGCGAAGTAAAGTTAAATGTACCAAAATAAAAAATTTAAATGCGTATGTTTTCAATGCTCTAAAATATTATTAATGCAAATTTTATTGTTTTAAAAACATTTTAATGTATATTTTATATGTTTATGGAACATTAACATCTTTTCAGATTTATAAAATTAAAATATAAATATGTATTAAATTGTTTATATATAAATAAATAGCTATTCCATATTTTTCACATTCATTGTAGATGACCTATAAAATATCGATTTTGCTTAAAACAGTTTAATGATATTTTTGAAATATTTGGTCTTAATAAATATTATTTTTAAATTATATTTTGTTTCAAATACGTCCGTCTCTGTAGATGTTTCAATGGATTAAGAGGATTTTGTTAATATATGTTTTAAAATGATGAGTTTGAAATGACGTAAACATGTAATATAGGTATTCTTACATTATTCTTTAAGGGTAAAATTTTTTAAATTATTTTTTTAATTACTTGGAGAAATATTGTTAATATTTTTACTAAAAAATAAAAAGATTTAACCTTGCTTTTATGGATCCTATAATATCAAGATTCGATAAATAATTAAAAATAATTATCTTAAAGTTATTATTACTTAATCTTATTTTAAAATTTTCTATATTTTCTATTTTTATAATTTAAAAGGAATTATGTACTTTTTCTTAGACAAATAAAATTGTTTTTCAATAACAATATATTTTAAAAAATATTTAAAGAATATATCCGTAATTAAATTTGCAAGTCTCTACATAGTAATATAGAAAATAACAATTTAGTTGTAATAAAATATTCAACCTTATTCACAAATTTAACTAATAATTCTTTTTATATATTACAATTATTTGAACAAGAAATCATACATCTAAGTAATAATTAAATCGATTCAATTTTAACTTAAACATTAATAAAGTGCAAAAGCTAAATTGCATATATTCTTTTTTGAATTTTTATCGCATAGTTAAATAACGGCAGCATAGATTTGGATGAACGTTTAAAAATATAGCGTCTTCGGTACAGACTCGAGGAATGTAATTAAATTTTTAAGAAATAATTGTAGAAGACAGATTTTGACAAGCGAATTTTTAACTCGAAGTGACTAATAAATAATTGCATCTTATAAATAATAATCTTGGGTATTAAAAAAAATATGAACGGAATACTTCCATATATATATAAGAGTAAAATTTAGTATTCAGTTTAACAAAATTTAATTTGCACCTTCAGTTTTTATGCTAAATTCTCACAGCTTTATCCGAACATCTTGTTCGTAGCTGCTTTTATAAAAGAAAATTATAGCAGTGCATTAAAACTAATTTTATCAAAGAATCTAGGCGCGAAACGAGAAAGAAACCGACAGTTCATTTTTTTTCTAGCAAAGACTTTATCTACTTTTATTTTAATTGCATAGCTTTTCAAGATAGCCAACCTCTCGCTTCTTCGCACCTTCTTATTAGAAATTATAGCAGTCGGATAAGGTTCCTTCATGTCCAGGCCTTGCAACTTGCGTAGGCGCATTCACGTTTCACATCTGGTTGGTAAAAGCAGTCGAGGGCTGCTGATTACTATGGGTAGTTGGATAGACGTTGTTAAACTTTTCCTTTCGCCTAACCATCCCAGATGGTAACCACTTTACCGCATGCGTAAGCCAGAAACCTGCTTATTTACTGTAATTTACTCCAATTTTATGGGTGAAATTCGGTCCAGTGCATTTGAATGCACGCGAAGCTTAACTTATCGAGTATCGTAATGTACGCAAATATTTGTTCGAAAATCTTCGTTGTTCCGTCGGTTTACTTTGATTTTTCCGCAATTCCTTGGTTATATCTGGTTTGTGGAAGAATGAGATACGAGATGTCCAACTATCCGACTATGATTTTCTCGATACTTTTATTCTACGAACGAAAGTTCTTTTATTTTCTTCGATTTTTATTTTTCCCTTTTATTTAATTTAAGTGAGTTTTATAAAGTTTTCTCGGGACTAGGTTTCAAATTAAAAGTTTAAAAATGAGATTGATGTTGATTATTATAAAAAAATTAACAATGCAGCTAAAATTTCCTATAAGTCGATACTAAAAAGGTGCAATATTTGATATTTTAATTCGTCTTGTTCGATTGTACAAGAATGTAAATAATAGAGTTGCTTGTATTATTTGATTTGATATACTGCTCGTAACAATTACAAGATAAAAGTTGTTATATTTTTCTGCGTATTTTCGGATATGTATTGTACATTGGTAAGTCTTAATTACGATTTACCAATTATATTATAACCACGGCGATTACGAAAGCAATATTATCTGTTAAAATTTAAAGGCTGAATTAGTCGGGTAATTTTATGCCCATTTGATTATAGCGTGCAGTTGAAAACCGAAGATTTATTGTAGTCATATTTTATTTACATTAACCTAACGATTAATTATCGATGATGGTAATATCAAATATTACAAATTTTTTTGCGAATAGATACCAAAGTTAATTATTATCCCAATAGGTATTATAAGAAAGTGTATAAAAAGCGTTCCTTAATTTAATGTAAATTTTTATTATTATACACCAAGCAAATAAAAAATTTTGTTATTTTGTGAATAAAAATAAAATATTTTTATTATAATTAAACTTTAAATTAAAAAAATTAATTACAGTAAGAAAAGTATAAATAATAACAATAAAAAATATGTTAATAAAAAATTCTTAACATAAAATATAAAAAATATTGTTAAAATAATCCATTAAAAATATTAATATCGAATTCATAATCGCGTAGATTAGTAAACTAATATATTATTTTATCAATGCTTTTTTGGGTAGAATAAATCGTCACGCAAAGTAATCAATAATTATTTGCGATTATAAATGTCTATCTTTGTAGAAACTACCATTTTATTCGACAATTTAAAAAAATAATTTTTTTAAGTGGCTAATATGAGATATATATAATATAATATAATAAAATAATAACGGTATTAATTTTTTCTTAAATAAAAGTTTTATTTCTAAAACTGATATTACAAGAATTATATTATTGTTCATTTTTTTGTAAATATATATATAAATAACGATAATTTGATATGTATATATAATATAGTAAATATTTTTAAATAACCTAATATTTCTGTTGGATTAATATATGCTATTTTAATAAACGTACTTTATCAAAACTATATATACTATTTTACTCTTAATCTGTAAGAAAATATTTCTCGACTAGTATATTAATTTAGAAATTACGTAAAAAATATCTAATTTAAATTAATAATTATTTTTGAATACATGAATTATAATCTTTTCGATACTTGTCCAATATTTACGCTAATAAATATCGTTCGGTTTAACTTCCTTTTTTCTTTAAAAATAAAAAAATATGCGTTTAAAAACGCATCTTGAAAAGTTTTGAAGTTAACAGCATTTATTTTTTTGACATTCGAAACACATTTATTTGATTTTTATTTCATTTTTCAATATTCGTTCAATTCAAATGATCTAAATTTTTTCAATGCCTTTTCAAAAATATGGTATTCGTTCGGATAGAATACTTTAATGATCAATTTTTCTCGATAAACCACTTCGCTCATCGTAACGTAGCCTCTTCTTTTATTGATTGACTTTACGGTCAGTAGAGAGAAAGATGCAAGCCTGGATAATCTTTGTCGATAGTCGAGTTAGAGACATTTCTAAAATAACAAAGGCTTGCAGTAATATGTTGGAGTTATCTGCGAGTTCCACCTCTTCACAGCCGTGTATACATAGACGCACACATACACCAAATCCCTCTTTTCTTCATTCAAGACTATGTTCTTTCTTAAACAGTTCAGAAATCGATTTTTTTCCCCACTAATTCATATTCGTATCGCTTAAAAATACTGATTTAAAGAAAAGAAATCTTGAGTAATCGCGTCGTGTTCTTTTCTTTTAGCGTTTTGTCATCTATTAATATTCATTTTCCGTGAATGTCGAGTTACCAATTTTTTGTTTTACGTTCTTTTTTTTAATGCAATATTTCTAAAATCCTCGTATACACAATAATTAACGGGTATTACACTTTTTAGAATATTTATCAAATTAAATAGGTAAAAATTTTTTCGTTTGACGTTGATTTTTCTTTTTATATTTCAACTTAATATATAAATTTTGTGACTATATACAAGTAAAAGTTAAAAAACATTTATTTTCTAAATAAACAGCAATTATTTATCAATCGATTTAATCGAGTGTATTAAACGCACGGTGTAAAGTTCTAAAGAATAATCGACGGTTCTTTTATATCGTAAACAAAGTATAGAGAAATTAATTTTTTTTTAATTACATACGTACATCCAATAATTTTTTGCGAATAAAATATTTAAATAAGTTTTGATGGAAATTTTATTTCGAAACAAATTTGATTCAGCTAAAACTATTAAAATTTCCATCTTCTGGTTAATTCAATAAAGGGTTCTAAGTAACTTTCGAGATTACTAGAATGAAGTTACTAGAATCTAATATTGACCAACCGCGTAAGTTATTCATTGATCTTAACGATGTGCATCGAACCGAGTACCGAACGAAGAAATAGTAGTAAAAAACCAACGCTAAGGAAACTCATTCTGTTCATTGATTCGATAAAATTCAGCAAAACGAGTTTTTTAAGATCCAAAGGACTATTTGTCATATAAATATTACATTGGTATGAATTACATTAAAATAAATTATTTTTTAGAATATTATAAAATATTTACGATAAACTGTATTACCATTGTAAATACGTATACATTGTACAATAAGTATACGTTTAAAAATAACGCTTATCGTATTTTTGAAGATACTACTATTTTTCGTTTAAACCGAAATATTTCTAGAATTTTTCGTTTCAATTTTAGTTCCAATTTTTTCCACTAATTTAAAACTCGAACAATTTAATGCTATCACATTCAGTCGACAGCTTTTACCGTTTTATAATATTTTAGTAATCAATATATTTATTTTTACGTTTTAAATACGCGCGAATAAAGATAAAATATTTTAGAAAACTTTTTTCCTGTCCTTTCGAAATAAATACCGATAAATATCTTTTATGACTGTCTAAGCCAGGACACTGCCTTAATTCGACTTAATGACTCCACTGTAAAGATTTTCATACCATCTGCAGCGAATTTATGGACTACTATAAGCATATTCTAAATCTGCAAGATAATTACGATTCTTTTCTAAAAATATACTCATTAATAAAGAGATACATATTTAAAACTTCCTTTGGAGCTCCAGATAAAAGTAATTAGCAAATTTAATACCGAAACATAATTTCAAAAACAAAGTACGCCAATTAAAATACAATAAGTTTACCGCGAACTCTCAGAATATTTTTTTCCCGATTCTATTTTTACCGATGCGGGATTTTATAAAGCATCGCAAACGCGTCGATTTATTTGCACTTAGCACATTTTTATTTCAGCGCTCGGCTAATCCAAATATATAATCCCTTTTCGGTACGTCTTCTTGATATTCGAAACCATAATTGAAGATGTAACGGAAAAGGCGAACTCGCTTCCCGTCAATTAACACCATCGTTGTACTTCAACTTCGTCACGAGCGTAAGTGTCTCAAGTTCTAAGCGACTTGGTCGTGTTGGAGCTCAACTGCGTAACTTCGTCAAGTCGGTCTCCTCGAAGGTGATGCGCAACCTGTTTGGCTTCGGCTTGAATATTGACTTAGTTTACTTGCACTGCGGATATGAGAAAAAGTGGCCGAGGAAGAGGACCGAAAGAGAATTGCGAACGGATTTAACGTCACTATGAACGGCATTGTAATCCCGTTGATCACGGAAGGACTACGATTGTACGTCTGGCAATTTAAGTCTCTCGACAGATATCATTAATTAAAGGAGAGTGTCGATAGGATCTTGGTTTATTTTTATCGATATTTAATCAAGAGAACAGATTTTTTATTTGTTTTTTAAAGATTATAAAAGCTTGGTACGAAAAATATTATAATTTTTGTGTCTTTTATTATCGTTTCTTCACAAATTAAATCTTTATTCAGTCTTTATAAACTCTGAAACAATAATGGCTAAATCAATTTGTTTCGGTTCGGTTCAGTTCGGTTGAATGTAACCTAGTTATTAAAATATGATATGAAAATGAAAACTAATTAAAGATTGTATTTCAATATCTTTGTTAAGTTTTTATACATCATTAGAGATTAAAATTTTAATAGAATCCATTATTGTTTTTAAAATATCTAGTATTTATATGTGCTATTTTTTATTTAAAAATAATTTACGTATGCTTAGATAATGTAACGTAGAATTTTTCTCTAGATTCGATAACAAAGAAAAGAAATCTTGAAATGTACTTTTTAAATGGTAATGTGTAATAAAAAATTAATTTTTTACCAATGAAATTTCATATAAATTTTACTTTGATTTATTCGATTTTATGACTTTATTTTACATCGTGACATTAAGACATATCAGCCAACTAAAACAAATTATTTCTTCAGAATTTAATAAAAAATTTAATTCTTTTTATTCTGAATAAAAGTAGTTACAGATTAAATTTTCATATATCCGACACCTAAAGTAGACTGTCTTATATAGTACAAGTATTCTTAGTTTCTTATAAAATTTTCCGTAAGTTATTTAATAATTTAAAATATATATTCATATAATCCGGATATCTATTAAATAAAATCAGAATAAAACGTTTCTTTGTAAAATTTAAAATATATATTTATCTTAATATTTATAGTCAAGATAAAAATATATACGTTTTTATTTTTAAATATAGATATTCTCAAATTTTGAAAAATTTCTTTTATAGAGTAAATATATTTGTAACGATATTAGCAAATAATTGAATAAAATTTTCTATTCATATTACATATTAATACACATGTATTAAGAATTTCATTTAAATTTAGTCGAATTTTATATAAAAATATTGAAATAGAAATATAAATACTAGAATATATTAGTTAGAATATGAAATTACAAATTAATTACTGTTAAATGAAACATAATATTAACTGTTTATTTATTTATTTACAACGTATAATCTGATTTTCATTATGAATTGAATATAGACTTTTACGTAAAATTAAAATAAATTTCCACCATTCCGAGCATTAAAATATTCCTACTATTATATATACTTTAAATTTTCCGCTCAGTCAAGAAATATTATCCTTTTTAAATTATAAAAAAAATTTTCGTATATTGTCAAGGTAACGTGTCAAACCTTTTTTCTTGTACATTTTTCGTTGTACACTTCAAAAATATGATACTAATAAAATTTAGTTTAGAAAAAGAGCAAATTGTGGATCAAAGACATAATGGATACGTGAGTGTAGTCAGGTAGTAGAATATCCACAACGACATAATGCATAACACTATGTCATGACCAAGTAACGATTTTTTATGAAACCCAAGTGAGAACTTGACTTATGGATAGATACCTTCAAAAAAATTCATAATAAATACAATTTACAATGAAATATTTTCGCAGATCTGATTAAATTCTTTTTGTATAAAAAAATGTTTATAGATTTAAAATTGTATTATTTTTAAACAATAAAAAAGCATCAAAATTTGTAAATTAATACATATATAGATATATTCAGATTTATTATACATTTTAAACAAAATTCATATTAAAATAATCAGTCCATTGTTGTTTTTTAATTTATAGAAAGTAATTTATCCGTTTAATTAGACAAGATATATTTTATTAGGCATCATTTCAATCATTTGAATTTTAATTATATACAAATAATCTCCTATTCCGTATTTTGTAATACTTTCAATTTAAATTTTTATTTAAAGATTTACATTATTCATCGATGCAAATAATCTTTAGATTGTTTAATTTACAGAAAATTGTACGTCTCGAAAAAGAAAATTAATAATGAGTATACGTAAAGGTAGAGTCTGAAATTTCTTTAAATGAAATATATCTGTAGAATCATTAATATATATCGTACTATATTTATTACATTCAACTTTAATTACGAGATGAAAAAAATTTTCAAATTTTTCGATACAAATCTAAATTTCATAATATGATTGAAATACCGCGAAGAATAAGAATTATTCGATAAATGTATAAAGTTAAATAATTTAGTATATCTATCGATGTATTAAAATGATACGCTATTTTTATAAAGTTATAAGAGTAGATCGTTAATTTTATCGAAATAAAATTTTAAACAACTTGAAGTATAACATAAATTGTGTAACGAAACTTGGATTAGTGGATATTAATAATTTAAAAGGGATAATACAGGATAAAAATGGTATTGATTTGAAACGAGAGTAAAAAATAAGCTTATTACTTGCTAATAGTTTAAATCCTTATTTACTCTTAAATAAACATAGTAAACTTCATAAGGTGGATTTCAGATATCTTGGGATTTAAGAGACTCTGATAATATTTAAAATACTGACAGAATTCTGATGGTTGGATTTTCGTAGATATGAGATAAGTCTCGAATTTACTGTGTCGTTTTTAAGAGGTAGAGTTTAAAATTGTAAAGTGCGCGGTTCTGATATTATTCAATGTTAAAGATACATAATATAAAGTAAATTCTTTTTTAAGAATAGCGTGTCTAATTCAATTTCCTTTGCTCGATCTCATTTTAAAACTTTAATCTGTAAATCATTACATTGTTACAAGTACTTTAACATCGATACAAATCACTATAAATAAAATATCAATACTCGAACGAATAGTCCAAATTTATAAAATAAATTTAGCATTACAATTAAAATTTAATATCGATTCTCATAATACTAATGATTATAATATAATATGGTACAAAATATTAATAAATCATTAACACTAGTGTGAATATCAATATCAGTACTACTTACACTTATGTTATTAGTATTGCTATTTTTGTATATATAATAGTATAAATAAAATCGTATTTAGTTAGATAAAATATTATCAACTATCAAAATATTCATACATTAACATGTATTATCGTATATTAAATTCGGTATCTCTTGATTGCGTGTGTATTTTATCATTCAGCGATATATCTTTTTATGTACGTAAAATTTTTATCGAATCCATTTTGATTTCAATGCAAAATCGCTATTAGCTTTCTTTGTTATCAAATAGACGAGTGAAATAGATTTTCTTGTACGTCTATGACGGATATCATAAAACGTTTAGGACCGAGTATTTACACATCTTAGAATATCGTTTTTGCCTCTTCGCGGAGTTTTCGTACACTTAAGTTAACGTATTCTTATACACTTTTTTATATTTATTTATTTAAGATAATTTCATCCTTTCCTTCAGAGCATTATTTATCAATTTCGTACTCGAGCTTTCGTCGGTTTTTCGTAGAAAGCTTCCGTATCTTACTTGTCTTTACTACTCTGTATATTTCGAACTGTGTTTCAAATGCGTTTCGTTCATTGGGAAACGCTTTCCACTTTCTTTTTCAATCAATCTTTTCTTCGCAAACAGCATGTTTTATGCATCACTTCGATTGAACTTGCATGTCCCATTTTATATAGATAAACAAACAAGAAACTTTGCCTAGTAAGAAATTGCTTTAGATAGTAATTGATCTTACCGCCTTTACGGTTAACCTACATAGTTAACTGTGTGATCAGTCTTGTAGTCCAATTTTCTATGGGATCATTGTTTTATCATAGTTATAAAACGTTCATTTTCGATTCTCCTTATTTTCTGTGATTTGTTAGATTAGTAATTTATCTGCACGTAAAATATATCATGCATAAAAATAGTAACATAATAATGTAACCATCGGATATTTTCAAAATTTACTACAAATATGATTTTTGGTTGAGACTATTTTATTAAATAGATAACGTACCGTTAAAGTTCACGATATATCATAGGTATTATAAAAAGTTAATCGCTAGAAAATATTCAACAGCAGCGAGATAAAATGTGTATATAAATTAAAGCTTTTTTAATAAAAGAGTTTTGATTAAAAAGATCCTAGGAAATCGAAGCTTTAGCGCTTAATAGAACTTTATGAAAGGTTCTAAAGGTATAGAAGGAGATTAAAATCTTCTAGTGCCTCTATATGATCTTGCTACAATTGCGGTAGTAAATACTTCTAGTACTGAAGGATTTTATTGATAAGCAAGGGTATATGATTAAGGTTTACGTAATAAATTTAATGTATTTATTAGTATTTTATTGATAAAAGTTGCAGCATACGAATCATTTGTTACAAATTTACCTTTCGATTAATAATAGAAAGATTCAATCATAAATATGAAGTTAAACTGAACTGCGACTAAATTTAAAAATTTCGTTTTTAAATAATTAATTATATAATATTTGGAACTTATTATTTTCATATATTTTTCTTGTAAATATATAAATAATGAATATATATAAATGATTTTTTAAAAAATCATTCTTTTGGTTTAAACTCGAGGTTTATTATGATGCAAAAATTTAAGTGTAAACTCGTTTGTTGATAAATTTGTATCTTTATCGATATTTATTTAATAAAAAAGGAAATCTTTTAATTCATTAATAATTCTTACTAAATTAAAAAAATATAAATACACGTATTATTTATGATATGAGAGAAAAAATAAAGTTTTTTTAAATATATTATTTTATAATTTAGATTGAGTTCGAAGCCATTGAAGAATGTATTTTCAACTCTAGAAATTTTAGTGAAAAATATGCTAGTTATAAACTTTATCTATGATTTTAAGATATTTTTTCTTACGTAGATGCACATTTTAATACTTAATTGCAGTAGTTACTATTTTTATACTTATCACCAAATACAGAGAATTATTATTCGTTTGAATGAAATCAATTTAATGCAACCAATGAATAACTCGATATTAATTCAAATTAAATTTATATATGATACAATCAAATCGAATTATAAAGAAAATTTTATGCAATTAGAAATATTAAGATCATTATTAAAATAATTCCTATGCATTCTTATATATTAATATTATTTTTTGTAAATTTCTTAATGACTTATTTTTTTTCTAGAATGTAAATAAATATCATAGATGATTCTTCGTGTAATAAAAAAAATATAATATATAAATAAATATAAAAATAAATAAAAGAACATCACGTCTATTAAGAAGAAAAATGGATTTTTATATTTAACGTTCAATTATAAAGCAAACGATTATTTCATAAAATATTTAAATTTCATTAAAATTAAAATTCTTCAAGTTTAAAGATAAATTATTAATCTTTACTGATTTATATTAAAATTTGTTATTTTAAATTATTGTATATAATACAATATTGAAATTTATAAGTTATTAACGAAATTTTATAGAAAATTAGTAATATTTATTATTATATTTGAAATTTATTATATTGCTTTAAAAATTACATAATCATAATTTCGTAATTTCCATCCAATATTTTTTTAATAATTTCATAATAACATATATTTTTGTAAATTTTTATATTTCTAAAAAAATTGATAAATATTGTCACTATATATAGTAATTATATATTTTTAATTTATAGATATCGATGTTTCTAAAACCAATACATAGTTCAATGATTTACTTTTAATAGTTGAATTATTATCAGTCAGTGATAAGCAAATATTTTGAATTATTCGTGCAAATTGTTCGATATCGGAGGTAATAGTTATTAATGAAAATATGGAGGTTAATGAAAATAAAATTTGAATTTCAATTGAATCAAAATTAAGAATATTACAAACTAGAATGAAAATAATTTAGTAATTTCTAAAAAAATATCTTGAGTCAATTTAAAATATTGCAATTGTTATAATTTATAATATTCAACGATTCAAAGATAACGGAATATTTATAAATATTCATTACTTATAAAAAATAATAAATCGTCATTATAATAAATACAATAAAATTCTTTTCCCCGAACTAAATTTTAATTATCTTTATTTATTTGTTATTTGAATTGAAACTTTTTTGTCTTCATAAGCACATACGTAATTTTATGATGTATCCTTTTTAATAATTATAATATTCAGTAAAATTAAAATTTTTTTATATGAAATTTAAGATAATACAGTATAGTTATATTTTAAACATAATTACATGTAGAAATAAAAGCAAACCAATATACTTCTAAAAATATTTCAGAAAATAAACTTTTATAAAACTGCCGAAGATAATTAAGGTTAAGATAAGTCGTAAGAACATACCAAAATAATGACTATTGGTTGTTTTATGAAGCAAAAATAATATAATTGCTTTTAAAATGATGTTGTGATACAATAATGGTGCTGGTATTTCACGAACACATAATGGATACACTTTATATGTACAGTACTATGTAAAAGCTTTTACCTCTTAACACATAATTATTGGTATGTTCTTTTTATGATAATAAAAGTACAAGAATAATTAAACAACAAAATATGCAATATAAATTTATTATAAATAAAAATATAATCTAATACTTAATAACGTATTATTTTCATTATCGGACGTTATTTTTAATATATTTAATATTTTTAAATATAATTCGATAATTTTGTAGTTTTGAAAACTATAATCCATTAAAATATAAACGCATAATAATTATGGTATCTTAAATACATAAGATAAATAAATTTCTAAAACGTAATTGGAAAAAATTAGAATTTATTTTGTATCAATTCGTATTAAAAATAGAAAGAGGTTTAAAATAAAATTTTGAAAAACCATTTAAGTAAGAACAATAAACGAATGTAACGCATTTTTAAATCTAATTAAGTTTTAAATACCATTATAAAATTCTGTGTTAAGAATTCAAGAAAAATATTAAATATTATATTATAAAAGTCAAGTTAATAAATTCAATGAAATTGACAAAACTATTTTAATACGATTATTTCTCTATTCGTCGAATACGAGAATTATTAAGTATATAAGCGATAATTAATAAATCGTGTTAATACTTTCTGGAACTTTTAAAAGTGGATATAATCACCAAATTTTCCCCTTACTTTACTACGTTAAAATCTTTTAAGAAATCAAATATCAATTCTATTCTTAAACACGAGCTTATGTCAAAATAGACGTTGTATCGAAACATAAGTGTGTCTTTATTGATTCCAACGTACATAAATATATAGTGCATCAAGTACAGTCACAATAGCATTGATATTTTAATCGATTGATTTATAGAAATTTCGATTATTAATAATTTATATATTATATGCATAAAGTATCTTATGTAATGTATTAAATCCTTTGCGACCTTGACACAATATTCGGTGCAATATCGATTTTTCAGCGATAAATATTCACTCGAATCGAACTACACGTACTCAAATATATTTATATGCGTTAAGATGTAATAATTCATTTTTGCAACAACCGGTATCCGATAATTCTAAAAGAAGCGAACGCGAAAAACAAAATTTATTTACGAGAATAGTTTTCAAAATTAACTTGGTTTGAGCAATGTGCATACGAAAACAAGATCTTCGAAATCACAGTAGATGAAAAATAGGTAAAGAAAATATGTTTTTAAGTTAGGAAAGATTGGAAAGTTATCGATATACGCGAGTTATCTGTCTTGATCAAATCGGACACGTGTTTGTCGTACCCTTTATAGAAATAGCACGAGGATATCGATAACGGAACACTGCTAAAAAGATTAGGATATCCTTTGAATAAACGCAGCGCGAAAATCAACGCCAACGCAAATAAAATTCGAAACGAGACTATTAATTTACAAGCATCGGGTAAAATAGGAAAAAATCATACGTCGCGCAATACAAGCAAGAAAAAACAGTTTGAGTTTGATCGATGGCCGTTTCTTATTTGACTAAAAATCGAAATTGAAGTCTCGAGCGCCAAGGATCTCGAACCGATACTCGAGATCGCCTCCATTACCGCCTATATCCGAAGAAACCAACCAATTCCAGCCTCATTCCACGTCCGTAAAAAGGCGACCTTCATCCAGTCGATCCCGAAATCAATTTCCGGAGGAATCGAGCCCCAAGCCGATGCGCTCGCACTCAACAAGTACGTCGATCGATATAGTTATAAGCAGGTCGCAAGTTCGTTTCTCCTCACCTGTGGACCGATTAACCGTCGCTCGGGGACGCTCTGGGACGCTCCAGCATCCGAGGCTCTATGTATATGAAACGTTCATTAGCTCGGTGTGTCGAGACCGATTACGCGTGTATAATAAGCGCGTCAATAATCGGAACATTGCGAACTGTAATGCCTATTAAATGATCCTGTAAATCGTCTGCCGCGGTTCGCTTATCGCGTCTCTCTCCACTTCTCTCCGACGCCGGCCTCTGCGTATTTCATCCAAAATTATTACCGCGAGATCTATGAATTCGTTCGATCGCCGGGAGAACTACAAGGTTAGTTGTTTGGAAATTATTGCTCTTTCCTAAATTTCACGCTAAAGTATTGATTTATTTTCAGGCCTGTAATGGTTTGAGTAATGGCGAGGAACAATTTATTTGCCAATATGGCTTGCACCCTGTATATTTTCTGGTTGAAATGTGCCTTTGCCGCTAACTTATTACGTTTTAATTATTCGTTAACATTTATTTTTAACGAGAGAACATCGATTTATTCATCGACCAGGTTTTACTTATTAGTACGGGTTACTCGATAATTTCCAGTGTCGTTGCGTATTCGTAAATTAAAATCGCCGTATAGTCCGAACTTTAGGTGTATCCAGACTCGAGCGGAATTTTTCCAAACAGCAAAGATCTCTGCGTTTAAAATGCGATGCGCGTTCCACGTTTGAAAGGGGAGGCGAAGATACGATGTTGTATCTTTATCTCGGTCGATGTGTATTTCCATTATCGATGGAGCGAATGGGTAGAAATATTCTCGGCCGATGGACCTCGTTATAAAAAAGACACCGGTCGGAATTGTTCCGATAGTTAAGCTCAATGTGCAATAGCCGAGTTTTTTTTATCTTTTGTAACGGCGCATAATGATCCGATATTTCAGAATTTTATCGATGTGCGTTATCGGTTATAGTACTTTATTTATTTTTCCCTTCGCGCTGCTTTTTTCGACTATTTTTTAATAACGTATATAGAAAATGTCATTTTGAAGTAGTATTAAAATTTATTCTTCCGCATCGGGAATGGCTTGATTTTCTTCACCGGATTAAAATGATTTTCATTTTGATTCCTTGCGTGTATACGTATTATAATTCGTATATACTTCGTACCATTGCCGCAAATAGATTACGGATAACTGGAAATTCGTTCGCTATTTAAATTTATATCGAAAAATTGTTGTAACGAAAATAATAAACGTGGTATTACGTACATATATAATAATAATGAGGAATCTATATGCAAACTGTGAAATTATAATTAAGAAAACGTTAAAACGATATTTTACAATGTCATATTTATTTTCTTCGCTTACGTCGTGAATTTCATATATTCAACGTAGTCTTGTAAAGTGTCACATAAAAGAACGATAAATCTTAATAATTAGAATTTACAACTGTATTATAAATTAATACATTCAACAATGTTATTGCGATAAATAAAAAATTTACATCGGTAACGTGGTACTTATAAACGATCATTCTCTTATCAAATAAATTAGTATCCGTTCGATTAAAATGCCGAAATAATTTTGCCTTTTAATTTAAACCGTTCGGTACGAACTCATTGTGAAACATTTATTGTAATATACGGAAATCGTCTACATTTTATTATTCTTCTACTTAATTACAACTATGTTATTTCCTCGTCATGAGTTGAATTTAAATTCACTTTGATACACTTGTACTTAATTTTGTATGCATAAACGTCCGTATTAATGTCCACGTATTCCATTATTTCATATATTTAATACAACTTTTCCTTTCTTAGTCAGTTATATGCAAATTAATTCAAATATTTGTTATGTTTTCTAAATTTCGAGACCTTACAATTATTAACGATTAATTTAATCATAAATTCTCGAAATGATTATAATATAATTCGACATTAAATTTATTCGTATATATAACGCCACTGTTTTGAGTCCGTTAAAAATTTTTTCCTTCAATGTACGATTCATTGTATCAAACAAATTATTAACACTATTAACATTTTCTTCGTCAATATACATTCACAGATTCGGGAGAAATGTGCAGTATTTTTTTTTTTTTTAAATCTAGTTGGATAGAATATTAAACAATTATTTAACAGTAAGACATTCTCTTCAATTTCGCACTTAACAAATATTTCATTATTTTTTACAAAAGACGTATATCGTTAAACGTTTATATTACCATGAATATATTTATACTATATTTTATAATATAATTATACTTCGATATAAATAGAGTCGATTGTTGCGTATGGTACTTTTACAAAGAAACGAAGTACCGTTGATAACGATAACAAAATTTTTTTTCTCTTTGTTAATTTACGAAATTACACTTTTTACATTCACATAAAAATAAGAATTAATAACTATACTATAATATTTTCTTATTAACCGCATTCGTACATTTCAGTAATAAAGTTGAAAAGATACATATTTTTAAAATTAAGTATTCTCGCTACGAAGAGCATAAATTAAAATTATGAAAAAATAGTAAGTACGTTGAGATTAAAATATTCATTAGAATATTTATGGCGTTATTTAGATACAAAAAAACGTAGGATATTATGAAAATAAATCGATATCGAATCTTTAAAATTTTCCATTAAAATTATTTTACACATAGATTTAAATAAACGTAAGACACGTAAATACCAGAAATTTGGTTTATTCGAGGATACGTTCGAATTTGATAAATGTCATTTATTACCGTAATATTCAAAGTAATTTTAGAGTAGTGTATATATTTAGCACTCGTAAATAAAATATGCTCGATTAAATCACGTATAACCTTACGCGAATTTAAGCGTTTTACAAGTAAAGTTACGTTAAAAATCGGCAAAATTTTTTTTCCTCCTCCCGTTCGTAATTGGAAAATATGAAAATACAGTTATTATTTCTTAGGTGCAATGCACTGATTAAAATTCTTAAGCTTTGCGTGCATATTTAAATACACACGCATCCACTCACGCATTCCCACACACGCGCAAACATGTTTGGCTTATGATTTACGTATGTCAGTAGCTCACTTTAATTGATGTAATATGCGTTCGCTGTTTCCGTCTCTATGTCGTAACATCACAGACGTAAAAAATTGCGCGATGGTCTATTACCGTCGCGTTCTCATCTCTGTCCTTTAATACTACGAGTTCTCTTTATTCGGATTTAAAAAAATGTTTCAAAGCTAAAGCGCCGTTTCTTTTTTCTTCGTTAAAATATATCACGTCGATCCATTTATATGGATGGATATAATGTTTGCAGAGAGAACGGAGGATGATTTTAAAGTTTTTTTTTGGTCATTTATCACGAATGGAGAGTGGCAAACTTTAAAATAACTATTTCCACGTTGCGAATTTTAATAACGGAAACATTTGGGCAAACGAATTTTGTATCAAAGTAGGGTTACTACATTCGATCGAATCGGGATCATATATATATATATATATATATATATTTTCGTTTCAAACAAATTTAATCCGTCGTAAAAATTCGCTTACTTTCGTTCGATCCGTCATTCCTGTTAATCTAAGGGAAAGTTTCAAATACATACGCATTTACGTTTAAACGCGATAAATTAACCTTGCAAAACCAATACACGAGATGTATATCAAAAGCAAAGCTAATCGATGCGGTGTACTTTAGTATTTTAGGTCGCTGTATCATCGAATACGCACACACCGTGACTTTTTTTAAATCTTTTTTCTTTCGTAAATTACAATGCACGTCTTTCTCCTTCGTACTTTTGTATCGAATTAACAAAAAACGCCGGCTTCGGAGTGACGGGGAGAGGAAGCAAATTCCCCGGGGACAGTTCGCCTCTGCTTTTCGCGCGTGAAACGTCCCGGAAGAATAGGGATAAAAAGCTTGGTGATTGTGTTCGTAAGTACGTTGGATGTGTGCTTGTGTGTGCTTGGGTGTGTTTGCGTGTGTGTAGCGCGAGTACGAAGTTTTCGATTCGCGAGTCAATCGCTAAGTTGGGTCGATCTCCCTTTTTTCGTTCCCCTGCTTTTTGTTCTTTATTTTTCTGTATTTCGTGTAAGTGGATTTTTTTTTCGAATTTATTTTCCGACCATCCGTGAACGAAATTAAACTAGGTCATATATATGATCGTAATGGATTTTTTAGTTTGTTAAGTGATAACGAAAAGTTATACGTTGATTGAGAGGAAGATTTTCGTTTCGATGTATGGGTTTTCCTACCGTTGAAATCCTTTCGAATACAATTTTACGCTAAATTTAGTTAATTGATGCGCGCGAATCGAAAAATGTATTTTTATTGTATTAAAAAATATTATTATTATTAAATACATTCTAATGTTTTACAAAGATAAAGAAATTCGTTAAAAACAAACTCGAAGAGTTGAAGTAACGCTCCTAAAAGTATTAAGTAGAGTTTTTATAAGTGGCGAGGAGAATTTTTACTTTTTTTTTTATTCATTCATTTTGTGGAAATAAAGCGAAATATACATCTACTTTAGTTAGATATGTATATTAGGGATATTTGTATAAGTTTTTATAATTCCTAAAAGTTTAAATATGGGTCAAACTTTTAATACTGGATAAAGACCGTTTAAAATGAAAGATCATGTCATTCCAAACAATAAAATATAGTATAATTTAAGTTTAGAACAAATTTTAAGTTTGAAAGACTAAATTTCAACTCTAAACTAAAGAAAAAAAAAATGAATAAATCTTCATTTTTGATAATGGACTAAAATTCGGTAAAAATACTCTTAACGAACATTAATGTAATTTTTCAAAAATATTTTTGCGACTTATAATAGTGAACGCGAAATCACTATTTTTATACTCTGGAATATCTCTGGGAGAAAAATCTTTTTTAACGACTACATAATAATACTAAATGCAATAATTAAAAAAGGACACAAAAAACGCTACTATGCATAATTACGAAAACTATATCTGCTGTATCAAAAGATCACCTCGTAAATGCACTCGGAAACTGGAAGTTCGCTTAGCGACGTCTGCGAAAAAAACCAGTACTCGAATGTTCGTCGCGGCGTAAAAATTTTCTCCCTCGACCTATATAGTATGAAATAAAAGTGCTTTACCCGCGCCTACGCTTACAAACTGTATATCTGTATACTTACACGGATGTTTATACGTTCAGCGAGCGGGGAAGAAAATGAAAATGGTTCAAATATTTATATGTTCGAGGTATGTGCAAGTTAATTATATGTAAATTATAAGAGATGAGATTTTTCAAATATTTAAGTGTATCAAAGTATTATCGGAAAATATGTAACTGTATTTAAGCCATTTTAATACATACTTGTATAAAGTACAAATATTTTACACGGTTTTTCCCTCGAAAATAAATAAAGTTTATATAATTTGAGTTTTCTTTTAAGTAAAGTCGTAAATTTCGTTGCAATACGATGACTTGCAAAAAATTTATGTATAAAAAATATGCAGATTTATTTAATTTTAAGATTCAAGCATTTAAGATAATACCGGTGTCTTATTTATTTCATAGATATTTTTCAACAAACGAAAAATTTATCCAACTAATTTAACAATATAATTTTACAATACTTGAGTTTATAATTATTAATAAATCGTTTAACTTTCAATTTGAAGATGAGTTTATTTCATTCTTATCGACAATACTGAATGGAAAATTCGATGGTATGTCTTTATTTACATAAATTGTGGAGGCATCCAAAGAAAGAGAGTAAAGAATTGGAAGGAGCAGGAAAAAAATGATTGGTGAAGTAGCAGCTGCGCGTTTACAAGATTTTTCCCCTCATTTTTCTTGTCGTAATTGAACGTAATTCGTTTTATTTAGTTTTCGCTAGATCGATTGTGTACATAACGTATATATTTTATTAGTATATTCCGTAACTATTTATAAATGTGATATTCTTAAAATGTTTTGGAGAAAAAACAACGTACAAATCGATAAGAATCTGGAACAATAAATAAAAAGAAATAAATTATTTTATTTGTTTGCTTAATATATTACCCTTTTTAAATATGCTATTAAAATATAATAAAGAAATTTTTCCATTTTTAATTAATGCAAAATAAAATAAAAAACGCTTCGATATTTATTATTTTTCTTAGTTAACAATAAAATTCCTTTCCATCGATGATAATAGCTCTAAAAGAAGGAAAAATATCGATATTCGATATTATGAAAATTAGAAGTCTTATAATAAACTGCATCAATCGTTATTTCGATAATTTATCTAAATTTACGTTTATCCGATTATATTATTTGTATTATGAAAAAATTGAATAGTTGAAATAATTATAGAAGGCTGATACTTATTTTTCCCTTATAAATTTTCTTTGAAACGATGTCATAATTAAATTATTAGGGCGCAATTATATTTGAACGGATGCATAAGTTTTACTTATTCCCCCTCGAATTAATCACATAATTTATTTAAGAACGTTAAGATACCGGAAGAAAGGAAAAATAAATTCGCTAATAGCGATAACTCGAAGAGGAAACTTATTTCACGAGTACGTCCAACCGAATCTAAGCAGTTAGCTCGAGTAGTACAAAAAATCGGAGGAAATCAGTTTCGGCCAATGTCCAACCGAGCACCAATCAATAATTCGAATATAACTTGCGCGCAATCATTTTCGAACTTGCGAGAGCTTTCCACAGGCTTAGAGGGAGACGGAGATTGGGAGAAGAGGATCAGGTAAAGGCGGAGTTGCGAAGGATCAGGAAAATCGAAAACGGTTGCCCCCCCCCGTATATAATTGGATGCAGTAGCCTCGGAACCCTTGGGGCGAGTTATAGCGTTGGTGCATTTGTGGTTGGTAGTGTAATATGCACCAAGGCATCTTATTGCTACGATAAGCTTGTGCTTTTGGCGGAATATTTCGGGAGAATGGAATTAATGAAGGAAAATGTCGTTTTCAAGACAGAATTCTCCATCGCATTCAATTATTTGTAGATTTCGGTGAAATATAGAATAATAGCTTTTTAAAATATATATAAGCTTATTACATAATAACGCATACTACTCAAAGCTCATGGTAATAAATACTTGGCAATAAATGACGAACGCTTATCTTTATTATGTTAATTTCCAGAATATCGGGTATATCGATATTAGATCTTTTGGTGTAAATATTTCTCGGTATTTATTAGAAAATATCCTAAGATATTTCAACAAAATTTTATAAAAAGCTAATAACCAAGTAATTATTGTTATCGCATATTTTTATTTATTATTATTATTATCATACGAAGTTTTAAATATTGCATTTTAAATATTTCGTATTTAAAAGTTTATAGTTAAGGTAATCGATATATATATAAATACGTATGTATGTTTTCCAAAGTAAATTATTTTTTGAAAATGTGCATAAAAATGTAATTTTTCGATTATTTTTTCGTAATTATACAAAATAAAATTTATTCCGTTTAATACTTATTTATATTTCTAAGAATTTCTTTCATATACTATTTACATGATATGCCACCGTTAGTGATAAGAACAGTGGGTATTATAAAATATTTATGACAAATTTGAATGAATAAATTGACGTATAATTTATATACATGATACATTTAATAATTCTATAAATTAAAATATCGATATAAAGCATTCATTATTTTAATTATGAGACAGTATTTATATAAATTTATTAGGATTTTTAAATAAATCGTTACTAATTAGTACTAAAGAAATAAATTGATACTATTAATTATTATAGTAATATTAAGGTATTTAGTTTATTTTAAATCATACCGATGAATTTAAATTTCATATGAAATATGATAAATGTCATATTTCTTAAATATATTGAAATGTCATTTTGTAACTTTTATTATAGAAAATAATTTTTTTACTTATTAAATTTGCGATTACATCTGCTAAGACTGTTTAGAAATATGTTGAACTCAATGTATTTATAAATAAATATTATTATCAATATTATTTTAGATTTTTTAATAGTTTTTATTATTGTAAATTTTATATAGTTTTAACGAACATAAGATTTCAAATTTGTAATTGACTATTTTTAAAACTAACAATAAAAGAAATATGTTCGATTAAAAAGAAAAAAAAACAGATTCAATTTACTAAATATATTTTTCGTTACTTATAAACTTTATACTTAATGCTGAAAAGCCAGAAAATATTTTTTATGTAATTATATTATCATTATTTTTAACATTTAGCTTCACCAAAAATCGTTCAAAAAGTTTTTAAAAGATAATTAATTACAAGAAAATATTTTTGATAACTAATTCATTGTTTATAATTAACTGAACTATCTAAATTTACCCTCTAATATTTTTATAGTTTTCTAACATATTTTCAATAAAAAAATGACATATTTTTAATTTATATTTATTTTTAATTATATCGCTTTTATAAAATTTTGAAGCTAAATTTTTTCGATATGATTAAAATGATCGATTGAACATACTTATAAAATAATTACTCAATACTTACTGTTATTTTTAATAGAAAAATCATATTGATATATATTATGTTAAAAATTATTTATTTACCATATATTCTTTCGTATTAATTTATCTAAACAAAAATTTCTAAACAAATAATAATAATAATTTTATTTCCAAGTTTTTATTATCTATGATTTACATTTTTCGATTTCTGAAATAAAAATTTAAAAATCAAAAATTTTTGAAATTTTTTGAAATTTTTTTCATTTTTTAAGAATATTAATCATGCCATTAATGATTTCCCATATATCTTTATTTTGATAATAATGTTAATTATTTTAATTAGTTATGTAGACTTTTAGAAAATTATATCGACAAATCATAAAATTTAGATTTATGATTTAATTATTGATCATACTTTATTTTTGTAAAATTTAGCTATTGTCATGTAAATATGTAAAATCCAATAATCTTAAATTATATTTAACTTTAGATATGAGAAGTAATTAAGATTAAAATTCACGGATAGTCAGAAAAAGTTGTCTTCCATTACACTATTTCGTATTTCATACAAATATTACACAAAATGTTAGGATTCATACTATATTTCAGATAGTAGTGTATAATTATTAAAAATGTGTTGACTTTATTTGTTGTTTTTGTTTGAATAATAAATTAAAAGAGGAATTGTCTTATTCTATAAATAATGTACCTGCATATAATTATTTATCTATACAAATTGTATTATTTTATACGTAGAATTATTTATAATTCATACGATAATTACCTACTGCAATGGAAAGAGAGGTAATTTTTTTTTTATAATGATTGATTTTCTGTCTTATACAAGTAAACATATGTTCGTAATATTTTAGAAAATTAGAGTACGAAGGATGAACTTACTGTTACATTGTTTTAATTATAAAATAAAGTAATTCTTCCACGTAACGTTGCTTCGACAACAATTATTTTTTCTATTCTCGGTTCCTCAAGATTTTCGAGATTTATCTGGTCCCTACTTTACCGACACTTACATTCCGATTAATTAAAATAATTGTTGCCACTCTAATGATTTTTCGAATAATTCTAATATAACTTGAGTTCGATAATTATCGAACTCGTAAAAGCTTTTCATGTGGTTAGAGCGAGACGGACATAAAGAGAAGAAGATAAGGTATAAGAAAATCGAATGACTTTTTTTTTATTTTGTAGATATATATATTGCAGTGATATATTAGATAATAATTGAAAAATCATTAGAGTCACATAAGCTATTAAACGTGAATGTTTTTATCAATGTGAAAGTATTTCAATATTCAATCGAATCTAACCATACAAAAAATAAAATATAATTTTCAAAATAATTTAAACAAGTTAATCATTTATAAAACTTGCAGCATATAATATAGTATTTTATAGTTTCTTAAATACTTATTTTTAGAAATTTAATTTTAGTACAATTACTATCTACAAAAAATTAAACTTTGCGTTATTAATCGAAATATTTTACAAGATGTTAATTACATTGTAATGGTTAAATTTTGAAATAGCAATGAATATATTCGAAAAATTTCACATCTTCTATAAGGAAGGTGGATACCAGCAAAGATTCTTTCCTTATTTTTATATATATATATATACATATTACAATTTATCTTATCGTATTATAATTTTTCTTATTTCCGTATAATATAGATAACGAATAGAAGTATTTCCTTAGATTAATTGAAATCATTCGAAAACCTAATAATGGATGGAAAATGAAATAAAATTCAATATCTGATATTTTACACATATACAAATCTATCGTTTCTTGTTTATTCTTTTAAAAAAGGTATATAGGTTTGAAAATAAAGACTTCGCG
Source organism: Dolichoris vasculosae (assembly GCA_018907195.1). Classification (NCBI taxonomy): domain Eukaryota; kingdom Metazoa; phylum Arthropoda; class Insecta; order Hymenoptera; family Agaonidae; genus Dolichoris; species Dolichoris vasculosae. The sequence continues at coordinate 654,282 of JACCHY010000020.1, forward strand.
TAATTTTTACGATATATTTAAGAAAAAGAATATAATAAATCATAACTTTTTTATTTCATTAATAATAGTACCGATGTAAAATCGAGAATTGCGTACGAGCGCAAATAAATAATTTATTATTTATCCGCTATTAAAATATATTGATCGTTAATGTGATAAAAAAAATGATAAAAAAATGATACATTCAATTATTCGAAAAATATCGATCTTAAAAAAATTTTGATAATTCAAAAATGTTTGAAAGGCTTGTATAAATTTACTTTTATAGTTAGATTATTTTGACAACAAAATATGAATATTTGCAGTAGGGAAGATTTTTTGACTTAAGAATATCAAAAACTCAAGTAATTTACTTTCTACAAGTGCCCGAGACTCAAAAGAAATAGCGATAAGTTTTCTATAAACGTTATTAGAAAATTGCATCGAATAAACCTTATATTAAATCTCCGAATAATTATTTAAATACAAGGAGTAAACATTGCAGTTTTCAGAATCATAATTCTTTGTACAACCAGAATCTTCGAGAAGACGCGCGAAATTAGGACGAGTAATCGTACGGTACGAATACATGTACACAGGCATGTACACATCGATACACGATTTCCATTTAAAAATACGATTTATTTAAAATTCAAACTTAGCGATTCTACGAGCTACAATAACTTATCATCGCACGAAGCATCAAGCAAATACGTCACCCTCATTTTTAAAAGTTAGTGGGAAAAATAGTTTGAGTTCGTATTTTTCTTCGAGTACAACGTAAACCTATCGCTCGCGTATTTGCTCGGTACTTCATCGATAACGCACTATTGCACTTCGCGGGCTCACCATTCGCGAAATTTTCCCGAAACGTCCCGTTTTCGAAAGCCAGAGATCGATAACGCCGGTAAAGAAGAGCCAACGATCGATCGATCAACAGCGCCACCTAGCGATATAAATATATCCAGTCAAGAATCTTCATCGGTGATCCACGCTTTCCCTAAGGTCGGTAAACCAGAGCACCCGAAGATCGATCAGACATCGACTCGATAAACGAAAAATCCCCTCATCCAAGTCCTCGAAGAAGCTCCAACTTAACCCCCGTTCAGCTTAGCTGCCCGCGTAGACGTAGACCTGCTGAAACGCGAGCTTGAGAGCGGTGCTGAGGGTCATGAGGGCGGAGCACGCGATAACCGACGGGGAACTCGCGAGGCTGTGTTGCATCGCCGCGGGGTTGTCCCCGTTGAAGATGTGCACGAAGACCCGGGCGGGCGTCGCGTTACTCGCCTCGCAGGTGTAGTTCCCGGAGTGCCGGTCCGAGGCTCGGGGAACCTCCAGCCATGACTCGCGACCCGGGAGGTCGGTGCTCACGTTCACCCCTTGCTCCACGTCGTAGTTTATCATACGCCGGTTGTGGTACCAGAACAGGAAGGATGGCTGTTCCGTTGACTTTTTCACGAGGCAGTGCAACTGAAGTGTACTACCAGGTCGCACGAACTTCTCACTCGGGCCGCTTATCTCCGCTCGTGCCTCTGAAACAAGACGGGGGAAGGACAGATATGAGACTTTATGCGAAACTCGTGCGCTTCGCCTCGAACGACGGATTTTTCACCGTACTTTTTCGCCGTACTTTTTCGCGTTTTCATCCTTGTGCTCGGTTTATTTAGAGGTCGGGACAACGCGTCGAGTTGTCTTCGTTTTTTTTTTTTCTTTCTTTTTGTTGTATCGTTGCTTCTGCCAAGATATGTTTTATGCAATTATCTTATATTTATTAGCTTTTTTTACCGCCGGGCTGGAAACGATGAACCGTACGAATATTATACGAAATCACGCGTAAGATTTGTAAGGTATCGTTTCCGACGAACGTGGCCAAATAACTTTGTGCTCGATTTATACACGTCCTAGTTTTCGACGTTTGTGATTTTACTTAACTCGAAGGCATTTATCTTGTGATAAACAACGATAACGTCGATGATAAATTATGGCTCGAGTTAATTCTTTTTCGTATATTTTAAGTTTTAATTACGATGCGACCGCGTCCAATGTTAATATTAACTTGCATAATTTTAGCGTTTAAAATTAACGCGTATTTACATATTCGTTAAATAGGAATTATGGAAAAGGGAAGCCGTAAGGCAGTTGAAACGACCTTTTCTCGTGTAATCTAATTGAAAGTGAAAATACGACGAACGCGATGTTTTTAATTAAATCAATCAAAATACGATTGTAAAAAGATCAACTAATTTCGATTGTCGCTGGAAAATAATTAGTGTGCATTAACTGTGTTTGTTCTGGAAGGATAAAAATTATTAGCCGATTTGAAATATTCGAGTATTACAGAGTTTATCGGAGTCGCGAATCGGGGAAATAAAAATTCTATGGAGAAAAGTCCGTGTATCGATCAATTAGTAATTTTTATTTCTAAAAGTTCTACAAACGAGAAAAATGTATTTGAATCTATAAATTTTCATAGATTAAAAAATATGAAAAATACTGTAAAATTAAAATCCACGATGTAACAAACTTTTTTTTATTATTTTTCGAAACTATGAATATAAAATTCTGCTTTTGTTCGAAATGCGAAAATGCGGATTTAATTTATTTTCAATAATATAATTGACTTTTTATCGTATTATATTCTATTTAATGTCAAATAAAATAAAACAAAATTATAAATATAAATTTAAATAATTAAAGTTTCTGTTTAGTTATTGTAAATTTTTGAAAGATAAGTACATTTACGTTAAAATTACATAAACAAATTTTTTGATCTTCCAACTAAATATTTAAATTATTCGAAAATATTTTAAAAATACTCTAAAAATATTATTATAGTTTGCTAGAATAAAATTATTATTTCTTAATACGAATTCGTTAGAATAAAATAATGAAAATTGGTTTAATTTATTCAATTTGTAAAAACTTGTTCCATCGAGTTAAAAGCTAATGAATGATTTTAGGATATATTATTATAATCGATGAAACAATTCAAAAGTTTTAAAAAATTTGAATTAAGAAAGTATTTTGAATAAGTTGAGTACATTTATATAAAATTAATAAATTAATATTTTTTTCTTAAATATATTATTTTTCTATCGATAAATTCGAGTTGAAAAGATTGCAATGAATATTTGACAAAATAAAAATAATGTAATTACAATAAATTTAAAATGATTCGCGTTTCATCCGTACATTTTATAACGTTTATTCCGTTGATCTAGTGCATGTAAAAACGATATGCTTTACTAAGAGTATGAACAATTTCATTAAAAGAGATATTGGAAGTATTTACCTTCTTAGTGAAAAACACATATTCCAATTTAATAAAAAATTCCACTAACAATCGTTTGGTGCATAGATGAAAGTACCACATTCCGAAATGCTTGAGCATAATAATGAAAAGCTGAATAATAGAATGCTTACCGAATTTAACATTCTATTCAATATTCTTTGATCAAATCATCGATGATACCATAAAATATTTGCTTAAAGATAAAATTTTTTGTTTTTTAGCAGTTACTTCAAAAGACTGTAGATGAGGAAGCGAATACGAACGTATTCGTTGAAAAACAGAGTACATAAAATATCTTGGGTATAAAGGTATGGAAAGTTGAGATTTTAGGTATTTGTTGTTGTAAATTTACATTTTTTAAATTAAATTGTATAAAACAGAATTATAATTTGTTATCTTATAATAATTTTACACGAAGTAAATACGTATAATACGAAAAAGAAAGTTATTATATTCAGAGTAACGTAGATCTAAATCGATACGCGACTCAATTTCTATTAATGGACCAAACATTTCGAATATTCACCTAGGAAAGACCGAAATAGAGAAAAGACTATTCTTTTCCTCAACTGTTCTCCAATGACATTAAACCCATGTATGAAATTTCATGTGATTTCAATGATAGAATAAAACTTCCATTCTTCATTCCCCTCTGAATTCTCACCAAGTGGAAACTGATAAAGAAATGAACAAAAAAGGAATAAAAAACAATATTCGGATGTGTCATTCCTTATACGCTCAAGCGGTTTCTTGTAACCAAAGCTTAATCCCTATTATTTTATTCACGTATATCTGGCTTCGAGGTTTGAGGTCGAGAAAGGGTTTATTGGTTGAAGAAGCCGCGAAAAGACATACGAGAATTGGATGTGTGGAAGTTTATGACGACAGAAGAAAAAGTAAAAGAGAAAGAGAAAGAGGAAGAGAAATACTAAGTAAGAGAGAGAGAGAGAGAGAGAGAAAGGATAGTCGTCTTTTTATCGAACTTTTCTATGCTCGTTCTTCATCGATTCATGAATAATGGAGAATTTTTACTCTTTTTTTTTTTTTAAAAGAATGAAAGTGTTGAATGCTTCGAGAAATTACGTAAGATTGAAAATTTGTGCACTTTCGAAACATTAAATATTTATTATTCATCCTCGCTGTAGTCAATAAATAAATAAATAAAAAATATGTACATCTATATATATATATATGTATGTATATGTGTGAGTGTTTGTAACGGTTAACTTTTTAATTTGGTTAAAAAAATAGATGCATAATATTTTTTATGACAAATAATATTATTAGAGATGGCGGAATTTTTTTTAAATCGATTTTCATTGCAAAGGAACTCTTGAGTTATCACATCTATATCTACAAATTTAGTGATAAGTTCAGGCCATAAAATACTTCACTTTTGTAAAGTTCCAAACATTTTGAATTTTTTTACTAGCCAACTTAGTGCGGATACGTCGATGTGAAAACTTTGGAAGATGAATGAGTATATTAGAAATTTAAAATCATTGGAATATTAGGAAAATGAAGTATTTCATGACTAGAACATGTTTTCACACGTAATTATATTCTTATATATTCTGTACTTAAAATATAGAGTCTAAAATATATGTATGCATTATGTAGTCAATTTTTTAAAATATAATTATACTTTGAATTATCTTTTCATAGGTACAAAAATAGGTTAAATAATGAAATACGATCTACCACTATAATTGTATTTATACTTATAAATATAAATGGATTTGGAGTATATCAATGTTGAGTTATTGTTTCGCATTTCTATTATCACTAAACAGTATTTTGAAAATTCAAAACCAATTATAATTGATGTTTAAAAATGTATAAGTGTTCAAAAGAGACCACTTGATTTACAATTTGAGATACGTGTGTAAATTAGCCATTTTTATTGAGCGATATTTTAGGCTATACAATATCTGGATGCGATATTTGATTTGAGTAAATTATTCAATCGAGTGTCCAAGTAAATTTGCCCAGCATATAAAGCTTGAAATGTGTGGAATATCCGAATGTCCGATATAGTATCATACTTTTTGTGATTTCCGTGTTTGAATAGTCACAGGGTAAACACGAGTGTACACGAATGCAATTCAAGTGAACGTATGTATACAACGTGAATCATGTCTAAGATATTTAATCAATGAAAATTACACGTGTAAAACATTCAAAGGCCTTTCGAGGTCAGCGTATAAATTTCACATGAAAATCTGTAAGAGCTGTATGATAATGAATTTTAAAGATATTTTCGGATTTATATGTTCCGTTTCATATATAAATCTTCCGAAGTTCTTTGGATAAATAATTACTTGTAGAAGCTTTAAATTTTTTTAAATATTTCGTTTTGATTAAAAATTCTTAATTTATAGAAACTATGATATTTTATTTTAGAGTTAATATTTAATATCTATATATAATTATTTCCTTCGTAAGAATTAAATAGATAATATTAGTTTTTTTTTGTAATATGTGTTTCATTAAATAAATCCTATTAAAGTAAGTGTTCAGTTTATTATATATTTTTTAATTAAATATTTTTATAAAAATATTATGAATTCAATATAATACATTCTTATAATTACAATAAAAATTTTTTTATTATTTTTCAAAATCAATTCTTTGCTTTGGTTTTATGAAAATGTTATTAAATATTGTATCATAAATTAATATGGTATATATTATCGTTCTCGTTATTTTAATAGAACGATAACTAAATTTGATAGCTGTAGTGGATATAAATAAATGAATAAAATATTTTATTTGAAAAATCCTTTTTCAAAATTAAAAATTTTTATTTCCATCGATAATTGAAATATTAATTTATATTAAATTATTTATCAATGATGTATGAAAATCACATGATCAAAGTAAAAAATCATATTTAAATATATTATAAATTTTCTATTTTTGGCAACACATAAAAGTTATAAATGCAATGAATTATTTTATTATGGCTGAGCCAATTATTAAAATATTTTATTTTACCACTTTACGTTATAGTTTTCAATAATATATTTAAAGGAAGTGTTTATTATTTTAGGAGCTTAAGATCAATATTTCAATAGCAAATTAAACTAGTATGATCCACTTGTATTTTTTCAGAAAAAATTATAATAGGGAAAAGTAATTTAGTTTTATATGATAGCAATTATTTAATGTTGAATATTTGTAATAATTTCGAATTAATATTATTTTAGTCTAATTCACATAAATATTCAGTATTTAGTACAAAATTTTGCGAAACAGAAAACTATTATTCATAAATTAATGATATATATTGTATTTTAAAGTTGTTTAATCAACTATATTTGTTGTAATTATTAATAAATAAATAGATTCGGAAAAAATTTAGTTTTTAATATTTGAATAACAGATTTTTTCTTTACACTAAAAATGTTACATAGGTAGATTATTTTGAAAAATATTAAATAATCTTGAAGGTATATAAAAAAGTCACTGGAACGAGTGAAACTAAAATTTATGAATAAATGACAGTATTTTTTATTTTATCGGTCATAAGTACTTATATGTAAATCTGTATTGTCAATGAAGAACATTAAATATTCAATATAGGAAACAGTAAAATATTTAATGTCTTTTCTTGATATAATTTCTTTGAATTTTCTTATTTTTACAAATCTACAAATATTTGGTTGGCAACAGACATTTTATTCCAGAGCAAGTAAGGACTATAAAGCGATATTTATTACATATATATAGTAATATGCAGAACTTTTAATACCAAACTGATTTTTAAATTTTTTGGATTAGTAAAATGTTATTTTTAAGAGTTATTACTTTAGGAATAAATTAATTTGAATGTGAAAAATTATAATTTTTAAAGCGTATTAACTTTTACGAATTGTTAAATATTTATATTGAATGTTTATTTTTTTATAAATGGTAATTTAGGAAATACTCACGAAGCATTAAATACAATATATATAATATTGTTAAATTTCAAAGAATCAAGATATTTGAAAGCGTTGATTGGATCTTTCAGTAGTATCTACTTTATATTGTATTTCTCGGATATAACAGAAGTACTTAAATGGAAAACAATATTTAGAAAGAACAATTCTGATCGTTGTCTTTTCTCGACCTTTATAAAAATCAAACAATAGATCGAAAAGAATCCGTTTATCTATAAAATACTTTAAAAAGTTATTTGAAAAAATAGCTAATTAAGAGAAAAATATTTATAGATATTTGTATCCAGTAAATAAGTTCCCGAGTAATAAAAAAAAGTAAAAATTATATGAGAATGTTTGAGAAGAAAAAAATTAAATATTCAAGCAGGGCTTCGATAAATTTTTTAATTAAAATATTAATTTAGAATAAAAGATTGAAAAATATAATTTTATTAACAAATATTAGTCGGTTAAAAATTCTTCAATATTATTTAAATATTTGAAGGATAAGTTTGTATTTAACTTAACTTAAATTATTACCTCATTGTAAGAAAATTCGCTTAAAAGTGCCACAATGAGAAAAGAATTATATGCAAAAACAAATATATGTAACAAAGAACTGAATAATATTGAATTTAAATCATTTGAATTTAAAATTACTAATTTTGTTTTCACATTGTATAAGAAAATTAAAATTAAATTGAAACTATGTTTAAAAAATGTTAACTATATTAAGTGACTTAAAATAGAGACTTGTTTAAAAATAAACTATTAACTACTTTAAAACTTTAGGATGTGCAATTAAAGATTCAGCAAAGTCGATATTTCGAACACTTGAAATTCTTTTATACAAATTAAAATAAATCTTAGTATGTTATTGTAAACCATTTAACCAGATTCTGAAATAATAATATTATTTGCAAATTATGCACTAGTACATTAAATGTATAACAAAGTAATTAACTTATAAGAAAAACTTATTTGAATATAATAATCATTAAATTATTTAAATACTCACAATATTTTCTAGATAAAAATTTTTTAGTATGAAAAGAACTTATTATTTAGAATAAATTATTATAAATTCAACGAAAAACTAACCAAATTTTATAATCCAAAAGATAACTGTAATATGAAGTTATATTAAACGTTAAAAAAAATATCAAGATTATTTTCAGTGAAAAACTAAAGTAGAATATAAAAACAGAATATATGTCTAATTATGCTTATACAAAAAATATATATACTTTTAATTTATTCAACAATAAAATTAGAGGATTATTAAATAAAATGCTTAAAAATAGAATAATATAATCTTTATAAAAATGTAAAATTTTTTCAATTTATTAAAAATTATTTTCAACTATAGTTACTTTATTGTTCGAGGTTTTCAAATACAATTTTTATTCACTTAGTATTTTTATAATTTTAAGTTAATTTTAATGAGATAATATTAAATAGACTAATTCATCTTATAACATGTAAATAATAGTAGAAATGATTAGAATAATAAAGATAGCAGTAACTATTAAAAGAACCATACATGTAACGATGAAAAAAATTTAAATGTAATAAAAATTTTAGAACTTATCTGGCAGAAATGCAGTTACTAATACTTCTTTTTTTACAAACTTAAAAAGTAGCTTCAGAATCTTTTAATCATAGAATTTTATAAAACTTTCGAAAATATTTTTCAGTAATCAAAAATGGCTGAAAATATATGTGACTAGTACTTATAACTTCAACTTTTAAACTACAGTTACGGTATTTTAGTAACGATAGCATTTTTATATAAATCATTTAATTTATTCTATCTTTTTTTTTTTTTAAATTGTGGATATTCAAGAAAATATATGGGTTTGTTTAACAAAAGAAAATTGAAATGTCTTATATACGTATATTTATAAAATGATTTTTCGATCTCTGTATTCAATGTGATACAATAATCTTCGTTTGATAAATTAAATTTCACTTATAAATATTTTATGTGAAATAAAAGTGTTTAATAAAAAAAGAATGTAGATTTTTAATTAAAATCCAAGACTTCGTTAAATTAAAAAATTGATGAATCAAATTTTATTTTATCAATTATGTAGATTAATAATTAATTTCTTTTTACATTATATATTTTAATCAAATTATAGTTTTAAATATTTTCTAAAGAAGCATTAATTTTTAACCATATAAAAAAATTTATCGACGTAAAATTTTTTAAATTTTATAAACTTAATTTATTTTTATGGATTAAATTTTTTTTAGTTATATAAATATGTAGTTTTATACTCATATAAGAAAATTATTCATAACATTGTTACAATAACATATTGTTTATTTATTTATTAATTCGATGTATTTTTATAGTGTAAAGCAAAATATGGATAACGAATGAATCGATGTATGAATGTATTAATTAGAATATTTTTTATATAATTCTATAAAATATTATTTTATGTTAATAAATTTTTAATAAACGAAATTTTATACTTAATTATTATTTATTAAAATTTCATTTAAATTATTTAATTTGTTTATTATATATAATATTGTAAAATTTATGTTTTAATACGTATATTTTTATTATAATGACATTCGTTAAATAATCTCATAAATTTTGTATAAATAAATAAATACTTTATTATAATCAGATATTTTAAAATATCAACGAATGAAAAAGAAAAACGCTACTTTTTTATTCGTTACTAATTTGTACTTAAATTCACTGAAAAGGTAAACGAATTAACAGTAGAATTAAAACAAGTAATTTTATGCGAAAGAGCTTTCTTTTGACTTGCATTGTTTTCAGCTTTCAAGGATTTTAAACTGAAAACATAACGGAATGTTGTAAACGAGATAAGATAGGAAGGCAGAAGAGAGAAAACTCTTGAGTGACTCAATCTTTAAGTGTGCGTGGGTATGTAAGGTTAGCTACTAGACGAAGAGACAACGCCCTACTTCTACATTGATTCGAGGAAAGATAGATGGAGAGTAAAAGAGGAAAAGAAAAATATAGATAGATATGGAGAGGAGAGAGAAAGTGAGAAGACGTATAAAGACAATGAGATCGATATATACTTACATAGATGAGAGAGTAAGGGAGGAAGAGAGAGCTTTAGAGTGAGAGCTTTAGAGTGAGAGCTTTAGAGTGAGAGCGAGAGAGAGAGTGTAAAAGAGATAGATTTTAGAGTAAAGTGAGAAAAAGAAAGGATACGAGAAAGCTCGAAACAAAAGTCTTGGTAATGCTGCTCGTGCCTTTGATATTACTTATTCTCCTCGTGCTTCACTTTAATCTACTTCTTTATTACTTCACACGTACCTTTTTTCAGGCAGAAGTGGCGAGCTCCCATAATTTTTTTTAGATCTATTCCGATAATTGTCACCTATGTGCAATTTTTTCTGATAATTAAGATTGAATATTCTTAATGTTGATTTTTAAGACATCGCTTTTCTGCAAGGGTGTAAAAAACGTATAGATCTTCCGTAGTTATCGTTTCATATTAAAATCATCTAAAAATCGTGTTTTATTATTTCTTACGAATCGTTAAATTTTTACATTAATTTAATTTTCTTTTTTTTAGAGATTTCGAAAGGTTACATAGCACATATATACATATGTTTAAATATACACTAATTACGAAAACAAAAAAAATCAGAAAATACGTAACTAAAAAGATCAGAAAAAATGGATTTTTCATTATTATTATTTTCATTTACGATAATAAGAATATTTTTATTTATACAACAATATAAGAAAAATTATTATACCGATAAAATAACAAAATAATTTTTAATCCTGAAATTTTTCAAAGTGTGTATCGCTATAAAATTATTAGTATTTCGTCAGATATTTTGATATATTTATTTGCGTATTTGAAATGCAGAAAAGCAGTTTCATTGTTATTATAACTTTCAAACTCGGAGGTCAACTGACATTTAAATTAAACATTTTACGTTATATCTAACGGAAGTCACGTAAAATATTAGATCGAAGACGCGTAAAAAGAAAAAATTCACCTAAATTCTCCTACTTCATTTTATAGCCAAAGCTCTTTCAAAACTGCATACAAGTAACTTGGAATAATTTCAGTAACATTAAATTTTCTATATATATATATATATTTAAAAAATTAATAAACCAATTTTACTTTGTTAACGAATATTTGTGAAATTGAAGTAAATGTAATCATATCAAACATAATTAAATTATCCTTTTATCAATGATTCAAAAGTAAATATTATTTTTATAGAAATTATTTCTGAGATTCTTGTACAGGAATAAATATTAGTTTTTAATAAGAAAAATTATTTTTAATATATTGTTGACAATTTTTAATTTTTAATATTAATCATTTAATATTGGATAAAGTAAAATTTATATTATATTTGCTTGTTACGATCAAATTTGTCCAAGAAATTAACTAGAAATCAAAGTTATTTTAGAGTATAAATATATCACAAATATCAGCTTTAAATCGGAAGCTTTAAAACATTATAAAAAAGTAAATTTAATATTTATTGAATAATTAAATTAAATAGGCTGAATATTATTCAAATGAAGTTGTTAACTTCGATAACCGAAATTAAAAGCAAAAGTGTAATTTAATGAAAGCAAACGTATCGATAGAATTTTATATTTCCGTGTATTTTTTCGATCACTTTCGCACATGTTATTCAGAAAAATGCAAAACGAATCGTGTAATATTCTTCTGTGGTATTATTTATCTGCATAATTCATAATGGATATATATAACATCATGTCTCTCCGACTATTCTAAAAGTTAAAATAATGTTTACACTCTAAATTTTAAACACACGTGCATACGCATATACATACACACACACATATATATATACGTATATTGTATTGGCTTAGATACAATATTTTTACTCATAAAAAGATACGGTTTCGTAATTCATGGAAATTTATTTATTAGGCAAAAGCACTCGCGTATAAAACCATATATTAATGAATGTAACATGCGAATCTTGTCCAAGTTATTTAAATAGACTTATAAAATATAAAGATATAAAAACTTGTAAAATTATTTATGCGTTATTTTATAAATACTTTACGAAAAGTTTCTTTGTAAAAATATATTTTTGAAATATCAATTTTATTATAATGGACGATTTCTTTATATCGAATGTAAGATTTTTTGCGATATTCTTGATATTATTTCTTATAATATTGAATTATATATATTGATACGAAACGTGTATAAAAAGGTACGATTAAGTTAGACGGCGGAAAATCGGCCAAGTGATCAATATATTTCAAATCCATTTTACGCGTTATTCGTACATTTTAAAAGTATATCGTGTACTTTTTATCGATTTATTTTCAACATTTATTTTATTATAACAGAATAAATACAATAAAAATTAATTTTCAACTTATAGTCAAGGATAAAGTGTAAGCAGTTGAATTTATCTCGTAATTTCAGATAAATTTTCCTCGAACATTAAACAAAAGCGTTTTAAATTTTTTTGATTTACGTAAAGACTATCGAAAGTATGCACAAATTTTCAAGATTTTTACACACACCACTCCGAGTATGCACCATTTTATAATAATTTACGATACCCCGTTTTACATCCTTCGCTCTATTTCACTCGAGTAACGGACGATCAAAACTCCCAGTAATATTTAACACTCGCTTTGTTAATTTTGCAAAACAACAGTTTCATCCATCCCGTTTGCAAATACGTAATTTACACGAAAATAAAAATTCGACAACCCGATAAAAATACGATTCGAGCCAATAGCCATACACGGGAGCAGATGTTTACCGATCGACCCGAGTCGGTGAGCCAGCAAGAAACTTTAGGCCGGAGCGGAAAGGACGAGCCAAAGGTGCTTTGGCTTCGGTTCCGCTCGTGTAACGAACTCCCTTAATTCGATATGACCCACCTCCCGACGTACGAACTTGCCCGCGAATCTTCAGCATCCTTCCTCCTTGTACCCGACGATGGACGGGGCAGGTTTAATCGCGCTTTCACGTTTCACTTCGTTACGCCGTGCACTTGATGGGGAATTATGTGATTTTTTCCTTTCTGTCTTCCGCCTCGACGTGCGCACCTTCGCTGGCCTTGGGCTCTCGAGATAAAACTGCCGAAAGCGCTTTTCCGACCTCCTTTTCCTGCTTCCGTTCTGCGCACGAGCGCTCAATTACAGCTAATGAAAATGAAAATGAAAATTCTAAGCTTATGATAAACAAGCAAGGCGCGATGGAGCCATTTAAAACTCGTTAAAATCTCGTTTCGATGAGCTGCAACTTCTTATGAAAATTAACGCGAGTTCTCTTCTTTCTTTGCACGTTTCTAACTTCGTGTCTTTGTGTATGTGTATGTGTATGTGTATGTGTATCCGCGAGTACTTTTCCGCGATGCAACGGAAGTCGTTCCCTTCGGGGGATGGTTCAACTTTTAATGAGCCGCGAATCGTCGAGGGACTACTTAGCCAATAATATATACGTTTCTACTTTCGAGCTTTGGAAATCTATAATAGCTTTCGGTGCATTCAACAGGTATTTCACAAACATTGCGCTATAACGCGGACCTGGAGTAGAAACGGTATCGAATGCTACGTTGAAAAAAAAAATGTTTATCTCAAGAGCATTAGCTCGACTATTGAAAATAGGTAATTTATCGCGTAACGATACTTTTTTAATTTATGGGAATTCGTATGCACGAGGTAAACTGCCAATTTATCGAAAAGGCAAGAAAAGGAATCTTGTTTGATATTTTTATTTATAAATATAATTTGCGTCGTTGTATTTCTAAAAAATATATTTATTTATAATGTGATCTGTAATAAAGGAGACGATTGTTATTTTCTTCAGCGATAGAAAAAATAAAGGAAGACAGATTTACAACGTTTGATATTGATTAAATTTTATAAATGATGTATCGTTTGAACAGTAATGTTTTTCTTTTCGTACAAAAAGATTCGTTTTTATCGTGTAATTGCAATTTGTAAATATAAATTATGACGTTATTTTCATCGATAATTGAAATAGAGTTATAAAATTACGGTGTAGGCTTCTATTTTTTTTTCACTTTTTACGCGCTATCTTTATATTCTTTTTATCGCTTACCTTTTCTAATAAAAGTTATACATTCAAATTTGTTGAGTTTTATCGTACCATTCGTCGTTCGAAGATAACCGAATCAAATTAGACATTCGATTATAATGAATTTTAAATTATTAAAATAAAATCTGACTATTTCTCAACAACATTTGAATATCAGAATTTTTTATCACTGCTGGTATTCCAACGATAAATTCCATGAATTCATTGTAATCAATAACCAAATTACAAATAATAATTGATTATTAAATTATAGGAATAATTTTTCAGTTCTTTTTTTACATACGTGTTCGAATGTACTTATGTACAATTTTAATTGGCTTCGAATCGTTATTATTACGAATTAGCAATTATTTATTCATGAAGTTAACTTTACATAAAGTTAGAATATACTATTGCCACTGGATGATTTCCACTAAGAAACGTCCAACTTTTATAAGAAAAAATTTTATAAGTACTTCTGTTATTGCCAGTTTTGACGAACAATATTTTTCTTTACGAAGTTTGTATAAATGACTAAACTTTCTAATTATTCGTAATTTACTGAATATTTATAAAGTACCATCAAATTATTACACAGTGTAACTTAAGAAGCAACCATTAGATACAGACAAGCTTTGCATTATACATTGTCTAAGTTGAGGTCTAAGCTGAAATTACTGAAAGTTGTTTCATTGTAATAATTAGATTATTGTACACTTGCGTGAAAATTAATTTGTAACGGGGAATTACTGGAGCGTTGAGGAATGTATTTCTATGTAGATATTTTATTTAAGCTATTAGGAAACAATACCCTATAAATAATTTAGTAAATTATTGAAGACTGCGCAAATAAACATAAATGATGCACAAGACTTTGTAAGATAACTTAAATTTGATTCGATTTTTATTTTGTTATTTTATACAAATAATAATAAATAATTGAATTTCAAGTTTAAATTTTGAAGTTTTTAAAGCATCGAATTTTAATTATCTATAAATTTTCAGAGTTCGAGTTGAAAATATACAGGGACTGTTTTTTTTTTTAAATTAAAAAGTGTAAAACGTTACGAGCAGCATAAAATATTCAAGTCACTGTAGTATTTTTTTAATAACTAAAGTTGAATTAATATTAGTAATTTTCATTCACGCGTTATTATAAAATTATACGAGTTTTTAATGAATAAAAAATTGTAGACGAATGACACCTATTAAATAAATCAAAGTACAAATAAATGACTTTTTTATTCAAGGTTAAATAATTCGCACAAACGTTTTCATTCGATTTTAATCGATAAAGCATACCGTACAAAAAATTCCGCGTCAGGACTAAAAAAAATACGCTTTACCGCGAAAGAAATGGTTCGTAAATTATCGTTGCACCAAAACCAGTCCTATCGCATCCTAAAATAATATTTCTGAATTTATTAAGAAACCGAACGAGCCGAGTCAGCCGCAAAAAAAATTTGAAAATCAGAAATTTCTTCGCACGGTCCTCTAATTGGTGGTGTACTCGTAAAAAGTGTTTTCAAAAACACAAGTGGGTCATAAGTCACGTACGCGTAAAGTAGCGCTTGTAAAATCTGAATAGTCTTTCCGGAAGGTCGAGTCTCGTAAAAAAAAAGATTTTAAGATCAAAGTAGTTCATCCGTGAGTAAGGTTCTCATAAAAACTATGGACTACACTCTTGTGGAAAGTCTGTTTTCTTGATAACATATGAACTTTTGGATAAAGTTTTTTAAAATTTCGAGATAAAAAGTAAATATGAATCAATCCGAGAGAAGCGATGAAACAGAAGACCGTAAATTGAAGAATAATGTTTCGTTTCGATTGCATTTTAAACTGTACGCGAATCAAAATAATATTTCAATGATAAAGCAGAGCGCATCGAGTAATACTTTTAATTAACGAATGTTGTTATAATCCGCAGGTTCGAAAGTTCATTATTTCTACCTTGCTTTAAAGAATTTTCATCTTTACGTCAATCGTATCGCAGAAATGAAAATCACGCGTCAAAAAGGATTCTTCGTTATATCGAACATAAAGTTCTTAGCTGGTATTAATAGAATTTTCTCGATAAGCAACGAAAGCGCTTATTACAACTTTGAGAGAGAATAATTAAATGTCGTTGTAAATATTCGAAACATTGGCTTATTACGGTAAAAGTAAACAATGCTGTAAACCAAATACTCGAAACTATTATTGTATGTAGCACAAGATAAGTCTCCGCCGGATAAAAACACCGAAGAAAAACAATAATCTCGCTTCTTACGAAATTTATATACACATCCGCGTTACGTCTATACTATTTCTCGTTGACGCCTACATGGCCGAAAATACAAGGCGGGAAATAAGAGGAACGCAAGAACACAGAGGCATCGCACGTGGAGAGGAAAGCTAATACCCTCAAGTGCCAATATCTCTTTGTCATCTCCCTCGTTCTCCCCAGCAGATATCATCCCTGAACCAATTGAACTTGGCGTAATTTACGCGGTTGGTTCTATTCCTCTTATCTGGAAAACGGGAGACGCAGAACCCTTATGAATTCACGAGTAATCGGCTCTTGAGGTATAGGAGACTGGAGGGAGCAAAGAATGACGCTACATTTTCGGAAAACATGAATCGGAGAGAGCGAGAGGGACTGAGACTAGGAGACACGCAGTCAAAGGCGGAGAGAAAAAACAAGACAAGAGCCGATTACTCGTAATTGAACAATTGAGGGGAGCAAAACACAGACGAATATTTCCCCCGTTTCTGCATAATAATTGTGCGAAGTTACGCGCCCTTGTTTTCTAATTGCCTCTTGCTACAACACAAAGAATCCTCCCCTTCTCCTTTCCCCTTTTCCTAGTGCACAATATTTGAACGGACATAATTAGTCCGGGAGATATAACTCCGGAAATTTTTGATGCGTTCTTTCTATATTTTTTTGTTTCATTTTTCTTTCTTTCCGGCTTGTTCTCGTGTGTAAGCGACGCTAATGGAATGGTTACCGCGAAGCTGGAAAATCACGATATGCTGTCATCGGTCTGAATGGATATAATCGTTCACTTTCGCTGCCTCTTTTATCGGCGAGGGTGAATATCGTTGGATTCATTTTCGAGCTGTGTTCTATTATTACGAGAATGTTTTTGTCCTGGATTTTGATAATTTTTTCCTATTGTCGTATCTATTATTTTTACTTTGTCTTCTGCTTTATTTAAAGTTAACGTTCGCTCCAAGTAATTCATAATAATGAATAAAATTTTAATACTTATACGTTGTATTTCTTTTTTTATTTAAAAGTTTGGGAAAAGTACTTTATAAAATGTTGAAAAGTTTAAATTCCTACCGCATGACTAGACAGAATGATAATTCAAATATTTAAATTTATGAATCGAGAATATTAAATATTAAAAATACCGATATTTACAGAAAAACATCATTTTTTTGAAAATTCAATGCTATTATTAATAATATAATAAATATTTCTTAAATTTAAAATTTACTTTTTACAAATTTACAACCGTAATTAGCGATATTTACATTTTATTTTATATTATATTTTTCCATTTATACGGTTCTATTTTGGTAGCGGATAATTAAATTCTAAAAAATATCGTAATATTTATTTCCGTTAATTAAAAAATTGTGTTGTATTAATTAAATTTCAACGCCTACGAGAAAATCAGATACTTGAGACACGGAAAAAATTATTAACGTATTACTCGATTAATCGATACAATCAAGATAAATCGAATACATCATCGGAACGAAAAATTATAAATTCGCGAGACAAAACGGTTATAAAGCCATTTTTTGTGAAATATTGTAATATCGCTATTAAATTATATTGTATTTTATAAATTTGTAAATTAAATTTTTTTATTAAATTTTAATTGGAATGAAATATAACTTCGTGTATAAAATTTTCTACTTAATAAAAAATTTTTATATTATTATAAGAATGTATATATGCATACATTTACATACATCGAATATCAATAATGAATATAGAAGCTACTTACATTATATTATTAAACCAAAATAATTTGATTCATAAAAATTTTATCTATAATAACGAATAATGTTCTTGGATTAATTTAATAATAACATTGTCACAATAGTAGTAAATGTTCTGAAAATTTATTGTAATTTAAAGTATGAATATTAATCAAAATGTCTTATAAAATTACATTTAATACTTTGTAATAAAAATATGTATTTTAAAATAAATTTAACTGAATATATATACTTTTGAATACTTAAAAAAATCTTAGTCATACTTAATTATAATTTATATCATATATTAAATAATAACGATAATTTATAATAACGAAAATATGTAATATTAGTAATGATAATAAAATTTTGTGACAAGACAATTTATCATTGTTAAAATCAAATAAAAATTATAATTTATAAAGGACAACTGAAATTATGCAATGAACTTTATGAAAATTTTTATTAATAAACCTGATTAATATTATACGTGTCATCTCTCATTTCCATTTTCATAAATAATTTCATTTGCATTCCAAACTTAAAATATAATACAGTTTCATTTTTAATTTCAAATAATATATAACGAAGTGCATTCTAGTTGAGTTTCTTTTTAAATCCACCTTTAATTTAGAATATTGTAAATAAAAATGCATTTTGCTTTTGCCTACTTCAACGAGGGTTACTAAAATAAAAAAGAAATTCCATTATCAACGTTATTTCTAGCAAAGATATTAAAGATGCAGTATGAAGCTGCTTTTGTGTCTCAGCTTTGTTCTTAAGAATAGGTAGTAGACTCTCGAGTATAACATTACTTTAATAAACCATCTCAATTATTCATAATCCACTCGGAATCATGGAAATCTTTTTCTTGCTTTATTTTCCTTTAGATGAGGCAAAATTTGTAATATGATATTCTTTTCGAGTAGTGTATGATAGTTGCGTCGATATCGTAATAAATAATTGAATTTGTAAGAAAAGTTAGTTTTCGTTTTCGTATATAGACATCGTATGAAAATAAAATGATTTTCTACATACTTTTTTTGCAAAATATGATCGTTGTACATTTTAATTGATTCAAAATATTGCAACCATATAAAATATTTTTCCATATAAAATAATAAATGTTAATAGTTAAATATGAGCATTTGAAAAGTCAATTCAATATGTTTAATATTTGACTTAATTAAACGTTTAAGAATAAATATAAATTATTTGCTCAGATCATATAGTTTTAAATACAAAATTTATAAGGAAAATTAATAAAACATCGAGCCGAGTATTTAATCACCACCGATATTTTAATCCTTTTAAATTATGCTTTTCCATAGAGAAAACAGTAAAAATCATTATAAATGAATACATGACTTATTCTAATATGCTATGTTTAATTACATTTAAAAGTACCGATAAATTTCATTTGTATTTCTCTCGTTGATGAGCATTACTGAAACGCATTTTGTGGTCGAACTATCGATGCATCGAATGATTTCATTAGCTTCCGTTAAAAATCAAAGTATCTCGTATTTTAGGAATTTTTGGTATCGAATTTTTAATTTTTCTTATTACTCTTTACATACGCTATTTTAGCATTAAAACACGTAACTGATTTTTATACGCGAAAGTAATTATTTTTATCGTTGATATTTAAAATAATTTTTTTTTACTTAAATTGTAGATGATAGTGATTTTTTTAATTGCTACAGGAATAATTTTGATAATGAATATTTTTGTTCGCATTATTTAACAGAACACGAGCATTCTAACAATTTTTGAAAGTAGGAAAATTAATTTCTAACGTACGTATGTAAGTATAAATTTGAAACGGAAAATCGAATATTTTAAAAAGACTGTTTTTAGAGAAAAATACTATTGTTTCTTTATATTATAATCATCATAACTAAAAAAAATTCAACTCGGCAATGCGTTCACTTTTTCAATATTCTAAAAATACGAATATTCTTTTTACCGTGTTATTTATATATCTATATATAATGATTCCCAGATATAAGAATAAAAGAAATCTTACAAAATCTTTACAAAAAATATAAGGATTAACATAATTTGAAGATTATGAGCTTAACTTTTAAGGATTCTTCGTATACCAATGTAGAAATAAAATTATTTGATAATTCAATATTTACTTAAAATTATTATTAATTAACATTTCTATTCTTTTGTCATTATGAATTCGAAGAAATAATTTTCTTCATTTTTAATCGATAATCGCATTCATATAATTCTAAAAAGTTTAGGATCATGGGTGAATATTTCTCAATTTTCATTGTACAGTTTGTACATAGATTTTTATCGCGAAGCGATTTAAACACGATTCCGATATTTATCTTCACCGCAGATAAAAAGAAATCCTTAGGAATGAATCTTAGAAAATAACATCGTACATCGTTACATTACAACGTATTATTGATTTTTCGATTTTTACACATTTTCCCAAAAATGGAACAAAGGGATTCATCGTAACCCTATTAACTACCGCTGATATCAAACTCTACTGTATTCAAAGAGTACCTTTATGCGGGTCTACCACTCTGTTCCGATAAATTTTTAAAGCTCGGTAGCCCTTTTTCTATAAGTAAAAATACTCGTAAAAGGCTTTATTTGCCTACGATCGGTCACTCGCTCCTTTATCACTCGTCAATTTTATTTCATCCAATCTTTTGTTGCAAATTTTAAGATTCTAAGCTTCTTCTTTCTAATAATTTAACAAGTACATGAATCAATTCGGTTCCTTTTACATTTGAGAACAGGATTTGATTAACGATAAATTAGTAAATTTTATCTGTACGACAAATGTCTTTCTCCATATTTTAAAGTAAAGTTTATGCACTGAATCATATTTTTCGATATATATTTCTATATATTCTATACATGCTTTGCCTTCCTATCGCTCAAACATGCTTTTATTTGCAACCGTATTTTGATTGCTTCCTCTTTCAACGTTTAGACGAAGAGGCCACGCCTCCATTAATGTTCCTAATGCACCGATAGGTGCGGTTCTTCGGTACATCCATAGTAACTTCTGGGATAACGTTATTAAGGATGATTATTATCCGTAATTTCTTCTTTACTGTGAATTACTCTATTTGATCCCATCATACTAATGAGGGATAGGATTGAGCCTTGGGACTACTATTCATGCATTCGATTGTGTCTAGTTTTACACTCTAGCTCATTCCGATTACTCTATCATACAGCTAACGTGACTTAGCTACATTAATTCTCTACAAGCTTCTTTCAGGATAATTTATTGTCTCAGAGGACCCCAAGATACCTTGAATTGTTCGTGGTTTTAAGTGTCAGCACCTTTATCAGTATCTCTGGGATTGGCCATTTGAACTTTCTACTAAAAAGTACTACCGCCATCTTCTCTGGATTTACCAATAAACTTCCCTCAAGACATCAGATATGTACGGCATCTGTTTTATAACATCGTGTATTAACTGCATTGTGCTCAAACAAAGTAATTTCTAACGATAATTAGTATACCAGCAGCAAGATATAATAATGAAAATCGCTCGATTGGATGGGAAGCTGATATTTTATTATCAAAAAAATATTCTCTTATTACTAGAAACTTATAGGCTATTATCATTGCCATTTTTTAACGTAAAATAAATGTAGTCTATAAGTATAAATTTTCTGTATAAATTTGCTTTAAATATCTTTTATATTTAAATTATCAATAAAATATATTTAAAAAAATTGTATTTAATTTAATATACTAAAGATTATTTGTATTTCCATGTAAAATTTTTTATTATTAAAACTGGATAAATATTATAATGTATGAAAATGTGAAACTCAGCTCAACATTTTTTCCAATGCATGTATGTACGCTTTTAACTTTTAACCTTATGTAAACGCATAATTAATTAATCATATTAAAAAAAAATCATTTGTTCCGTTACAATTTTGTTTGCTTAAGGTGAATTATTACTAAAATGTAAAATTATAGAAATAATTATTATAATAATGTTTTTAACATTTAGGTAATTAATAAATTGTTATTTTATCTTCGGTTAATACGTTTGAAATAAAAATTCTGTACAATTTGATCATTTGGTAAAAAAAATTAAAGTTATTAAAAGTTCACATTTGAACTTTTTTTATTAATATTTGAGTATTTAAAGTAATAATTTTTGAATAAGCGCTTATATCTTTGACCCTCGATTAAAGAATATTAAATGTTTATAATTTGTGAAAATGAATAAAATTTATAAATTAAATGGATCTTGTTACGTGTATTACATTAATATAAGTTTATTGTACCTTCTCTAAAAATTTTATACAAATTAATATCTTATAATTTTTATCCATTTAATAATTTAAAACTAAAAAATTTATTTTTGATAATTTTGAATATTTCTACTTTAAAAATATGGAATTAATTAATTTTGTTTTCGTACATTAAATTTTAATTTCTGTGTAAAAAATTTGCATTTTTTGAATTATATATATATATAATAGAAGAAGATAAATGTCATACATTAAAGGATTTATTTCTTATCAACTTTTCACAATCTATAATTCTCTAAAATTATAAAACCATAAAATTTATGCCATGTTTAATAAACGTATCATCAAATAGTTTTATTAAGTAATTTATGCAATTACTTAATTTTTTTTAAGAAAAAATAATTTTTACGTGTAAAAATAAGTTTTATTCTAGCATTTTATGAACAGTCAAAAATAAGTCCTATAAAACTATTGTAAGTAGAAAAATAGCGAATGGTCAGACACTGTTACAGATAATTGTTATACTACAATTTAGATGAGTTTTTAAAAATCGTTAAATATTACTTTGGAAGATAATTTAAATTTTAAATAGCAATATTATTTATTCATTTTCTCAACATTATTACTTTCTTAATACTTTCCCTGTTCGCGAGAGATATTTTGCAAAAAGATATTAAAAAGTTACATTAAAAACTTGCCTAATAAAAATGTAACATAAAATAAAAGTAACGAATGATATGTAATTTGTAATTATTTCTAGCTTCAATATTACTTATCTAAATGTACGTAGATTTTATGTAGCGTAAATATATTAGGAACGTCGAACAAATTTTCTTTACTCTTGTACTTGTCGCGTACTATTCTTTGCACCGAAAATCGAATCTTATAATCGACGCTCATAGTCCTAACAGAAAGTAAATCACCTCGAGAAGAATGAACGTACGTACGAGGATATTCGGCTTTAAAGGACTTTTCTGTGGCTTCTTTTGGATTTTGGTCGTCTCGACACGTAGTAGGATTGCTAGTTTGGAGAAGAATGCGAAGGTACGATTCTGTGGTGAGGCTTCAAGTTGATCGAGTGAGAAGCTGCAAGTTTAATCCCGATAAGTAAGCAATACTCGTCATTCGTATTTTTTACGAGTATTGAGAATCGATGAATTAGTCGATGTGATCGTTTACATTTAACAAAGCGATAAATATGAACATCTGCTTTTATCGGTGAATTTTTTTTATAATCTTGATTAAAGTCGAATACGAGTTTTATGTCATTTCTTATATGTTTGTCGAAATTAACGTATACATACCAATAGAAATCTTATTTTGATTATTTATCATTTTCTACATTTTTGAATAATTAATCTATTTTTAAATATATTATATCTCGTAAAATCATGTTTATTTTATTTTTTTAACGATTATTTTTGTTTAAAACAGTCAATTGTAATACCTTGTATATACATAAAATGATATAAGTAAACAACTAAAAAAATTAAAACTAGATAGAGAAGATTTAATACCGTATCATAAAATTTATACATTACTAAAATAACAATTTATACGGTATTGTTTATTTAAGAAAACATAAAATATATAATATAGAAATTTATTATTTACAGTAAATATTTTTCTTGTGAAAAATAGTTTTAAATATATTTTATTTTTAATATATAATTCTACTTATAAAATAATATTCAAGTTCGATATTTTAAGTATTGTCTTTATTACATAGCAAAATTCAACTAAATATATTCAAAAATAAAAAATATTCAAATAAATATTATCATATTTTGATACTATTTTTAAATTATTATAGTAACTTCACTCATACAGTGCAATTTATTTGAAATATAGTTCGCAACCATAAAATATCTTTAACTGCTTATAAAAGAAGATATATCGCAAATTAAACTAAAGTTCTGAAATAAAATCTAATTTATTCAAATAAAGTTTACTATTTAAAATAAGTAAATTGAATTTTCCTTGAAAAATATTAAAATTTCATATCTTTTTAAAATTTATTAAATAACTGGCAAGAGTCCGAAAGTTCGAACTTATATTTAAAAGTGTATAGCCATTTGTTCATTCCGTCGTTAACGACTTAAGTTCTTGATTCCTAATCTGATTACCATCAATTCCACTTGATGAAGCACGTCTTAGTAGATGGCCACTTTAAAACATTAGATGATGTACCAAAACTCACCGATAATTTGATAGCTTCTAAACCACTGAATTTTCGCGATGACATCTCTATTTATACGCGAAGATGGCTTAACGTTACACCGGAAGATCCATATTTCTATAATTTAATTAATTGTTTGAATTTATCCGTAAACTGCTTCAAATTGAATTATAATTGAAATCCTTTTGATTTTAAAAAGTGTAATTAAAATCTTATGAAGTTTAAAGGTTTCCAAGATGTTTACGTTAAAAATATTTATATCGAATGTAATTAATATTTTATCGTTATAAGGTTAAAAGTTATTTTTCTCGAAACTTTATACAATAATAAAATTTGTGGAGTATATATATTTAAATATTTCTAAAAAATATAGCGGAGTTATCGATACTTTTAAACTCAATATTCGTAACACAAAATATTTTTTTAAAAATAAAGATATTTTCTTCCGTTACGACGAAGATTTTTATTTCATAATTCGAACAAGGTTTAATTTATGAAAATCAAATGTAATTTAACGTTTTTTTTTTTCGATATTTCGCATACACCATTACATTTATCGAATAATAAGTCTCGTAACTTTGTTTAAAAAAGTATTGTACTAATTACATTCGACGCAATACTAATTTTAAACTATTTCTATTCGATCTACTCGAATTTGAAAAAACATTCGAATCGTCCAAGTTTAATCGTAACATAAACGAAGAAGTCAGTTTCGATCAAAAAATGTTTACAAATTCTGGTAACACTTCAACTTTTAGTTCAATAGTTTCAGGTAAAAGCAATTTTAATGCTATTATAAAAAAAATGCGCGTCACCATCGTAACCTTCAATTACGTCAATTGCGCGAATTCGACGAGTCACGCCTAATCTTTCACATCTGATCGCATTTCAGTATTTCCAGATGCGTTCGCTATAGCAAAGTATTCGAAAAGCTTTCAAAAGCGTTCGTCAGACACGTGTACATAAACGTTGAAGCTCTTAGGTCCGATTTGCAAATCGGAAGAGTTCACTCCCTTTCCCTTGATTTAAAGCTTTTGCCACTCGATTCTTTCATATTCTGAGGCAACGCTCGAAATGAAGAGCCAAAACGACAGCGATATTCGCAACACTCCTGTCCAAAAAAGGAAGAATGTTAGGAAGTTTCGAGTTGCTTTTCAGACTGCATGACTGAACGCTTCATAAAACCAGATTCAGAAGCTGCTTGCACTTCCCTAAAAGGTATTTCGTTACAAGAGTTTTGTGCGAACCCAAAGGGAAAACTTGGACACGTCCTTTTCCAATGGTCGATTTTCTTTCTTCTTTTTCCCGGTTAACATTTATATACGTGTGTAAGGGGAATAAAAGAGAATATTATATATATGTATTTATTTGTGTCGTATCTCTTTTTATTAATTTCTCCAAGTTTTGCGAGCAAGTTTATCCGAAGATGTAAGAAATACCGGTGTATATTTGATATAATGCATCTTCCCTTTTAGTCGATTCTCCAAGTTTTGCGAATAAAGTGAATTTGCCGCTGGGGACAAGGTAGACTTATATATCGAATTCAGAAACAAGAAGTGGAAAATGAGACCGAGACGATATGTAAGTTGACGCGAGATTAAGAGCTGATGGATTTTAATTTGAGTTTTAGGAAACTAAATGAATTATACGTTGGGACAAATAATTATTTCCGATGAATCATTGCATTTGAATGATGCATTTGAGTAATTAAAAATGATCGAATCGGTTCATTAATAAATTGCGTAATATTGTAATATTTTTTAAATTGAAGATTTTAATAATAATTCACGTTGGTTGACCTAAATTTGAGAACGTTAGTCGATTACACGGTATTATTACCTTCGCGTAAATCATTCAAGTATTCGAATTAATAAATTGAATATTTTAATTTATTAATATATTCTTTAATCAAAGATTCATAATAAGAAAATCCGAAAAAATATTTATGCAGCGTAAGAATAGTTATTTATTTATTTTTACGCAAATAATGTATTAACATGTTAATCTTCAGGATTGGATCGTATCAAAGCGCAATTCGGTAAAAATAAAAAAAGATATTTAATCGTAGGATTAAAGTGTAAATTATTACATGCCAGTGTAAATTTATTAAAACCAAATGTGCATAATTTTACTGATTTTTAAGTAATTACTTACATATTTTAATAGTTATTATAATAATATCTCGAATACAAATACTTAAATTATGAGCGAACCGTATTAAATTACTTTGTACACTCTGCCGCGTATAGAGCAAGCATTTATTAAGCGGATAAAACGTAAACAGCGACATAATTATAAAATCTTCTCAAGTTCTTACGATAAACAAATCATTACAAAAGCAGAATGTGTAATTACAGAAGCGCGTAATTAGATAATCCTTATAATCCAAGCTATGGACAAAGCGGAAAACAAATACACAAATACATAATTTAAAAATTTAGTGCCTATTTTTTTCCTTTCCGCTCATCTCTTACACTTTTTTAAGGTCAATAAAAGTAGCGAACCTACGAGAACAAAGAGGAAAATGGTTGCTAGAAGCAATGTCCCGATAATGTTTCATCCCCCGATACAGCACTCAGGACTATACTATATGTATCTCTGGGAATTTCTCTCTCCGAGAAACGCGGCACAGAGCAGCGATGTATTATCGCTTTGGGAGAATTCCTCTCGAATCGATGCGACATACGTGGTTATACGAGCGTGAAGAGAACAGAGAAAAGACGCAACTAAACGATCTCGTTTGAATGCGATTCTTACTCGGTACGAGGCTGATTGCGCTTCGTCTCCTCGATACGTTCCAGTGAAATTCGGAGCGTTTATAGAATTTTCCATTTTTTTTTTTCTATCAAATTGCTTTTGACAAGTCATTTGACGTTTAGTTTCGATTTGGAAAATTGGACGATTAGAAGAGAAAATTTGATTAACTCGTATTTCAATGTGCTGCTTTATATAAATCACTGATAATTGTATTCGCTGAATAGTTTGTTTGCATTCTCATGATTTTGCGGTACACTTTACACTTTTTTTCGGTTTCACTTTTTTTTTCTCTTCGAATTATTTTAAACGTTTTTATCGTATAATTATGCAACGATATTTTGTGGTATATAAAAGATTCGAGATTTTTTATGAATTTTTTTAAAATCCTTTACATGTCGATAAATAAATAAATAATTTTATAATATAAATATTAATACTTTTTTTTTATATTTATGATGCAGGAACTTTATCCAAGTTACGTTGCAATAATGTTAAGATAAGAAAATGTGTTAGTAAGAGCATATAACTTTTTACTCTATAAGAAAGATAATAATGATAATGAAAAAATCAAATTTCAAAGTATTTCTAAAGTTTTTTAAAAGACCATTAAATTTTAAAAAATAAAAACAACGCAAGTAGAATTGTAGCTTTTAAATTATAAATAAAACATAGTTATTATTTTATATCGCGCAATATGTTTTTAAATCTAGTTTTAATTGTATAGATATTCTTATAAAATAAATATTTAATTTTAATTTCGATGTTTTTTATTCAGTTCTAATGATAATAATTTTAAAAAAAGAAAACTAAATTAGCATAATTAATAGCAGAAAGTTATAGTTAAAATATGCTTTCTAAACTGACGCTAAGTGCTTACACATATATTACTCTATTGAAATATGAACGCTTGACTTCTATACTTTGTATTAAATTTATACCACGAATTAAGATGATATTCCGTTATTAAGCCTTATTTTATAATATTCGTTGATTTTAGTTTACATTAATCTAAAAATCTTTTACTTTTTGTTTCATGTATCAACGTATTATTTTCCTATTTTGGCGGTATATTTTGCTCATCTTAATTTCTACGATTTAATTGCACTTACTGAAATGAGATATAAAGTTGCTCTAATCCATAATTACGTAATTTTCTATATATCAAGTTATTTCGTTCTAGTTTGAACCAAATATCCTTTTAAGTAGTTTGTTTCTAAATATCCTCAATTGTATACGTATTTTGTAGAATCTACGTTCTGTGTTGAACTAATAAGAATATTTTTTTATATAAATATATATTTAAAATTACGAAACAACAAGTAATATAATAATATTTGGTTAGTAAAATAAAAGCATAAATATTTGGAATAAAAGTTTTCCTCTGTTTTCGTTCATTTATTTTTATTGTCCGTTCAATATAAATATTTCAATTTATTTCTAAAATAAACTTTACTCTTTTTCAAATTATTTTCACTAATGTTGGAATAATTGAAATATTAATAGAGTTTAGAAAGTAAATTTTTTTTAATTAAGTCGATCGATAATTAATTAGTTAAAGGTATTTTCAGAACTTTAATCCATTTATAAATGTTAAAATTATTTACACACAAACTCAATAAATAGAAACAATTATGAGATTAAAAAATAAATTAAATTATAAATCAACGATTAAAATTTTAATGAGTTTAAATTATTTTATTTTTTAATCCCTAGATATTTATATTTACATATAATTGAAGAGTTAGAATTAAATTAGCAATATAAAATAAAATTAGTAATATAAAGTGAAAGATCAATAATAGATTCTAAAATAATTAATCAACAGCTATAATTTATTCAACAAAATACTATTTTTGAGTTTTAAAGTAATAAATTATAATTTGAAATATTTATTTATGCAATTATATATTTTTTAATAATTTAGTGCATATGATTTTTATTGAGGATTTTTATTTAAAATAATGTTTCTTAACGATAACTATTTATTTTTAAGCAGTTATTTTTATGTTATACATATCAATTTTGCATTAAACTTTGAGAGTAAATATTTTCGAATTTTTTAAAAATTTAATTAGTAATTTTTTTTAAATCAATTTTTTAGTTTAATTTTTTTTAATTAGTGATTAAAAGATATAAAAATTTTAAATAAGTATTAGTATTTTTACAAGTTATTACGTTAATAATAGATTTGTCATGGACCATTAAATCGTAAATTGTTGTAAATTAATTTTTAATTTTGAATATCATCGGCTTCAAATTTTTACTATTTATGACGAATTAATTTTTGTAAAATAAAATAACGTTTTTATAAAAAAAGAACTTAGTTCGAGATCTATTGGAGAAAGTAGATTTTTCCCTTCAATTTACAGGATATTTTTGTCAGTTCATTTTTATCTACATGTGAAATGATAAAAAAATCACAGGATGAAAAACAAGATCTGTAGAATACGATGAATCAGAGATCCAATTTTGATACCAATAAAAGTTTGAAAATAAAATAGTATTCAAGGGTTAAAAAAGACGAGTGTACTTATTTAAAAGGCTAAAATTTTATTGTCTCAAGGTTCTAATACTACACAATATTTGAAATCATAAATAGATATAACGTCGTTAAAACAAGATTTCAAAAATTTGTATCATTTTTTCCAATAAAATTTTTCAAATATATTTTATCTAATTTCTAACGTCAAGTTTTACAGAAAGTTATTTTTAAATCGAAATAATCTGTAAAATCGCATCGTATTGGTTTTTTGGTAGTCACGTTTGTTTCGATAGACGTATGGTCAAAAAATCATAATATTTAACTTCTCTCTATTACTTTTTATTTTAAAATATTAGTTGATGTCCTGTACATTTTAAGTTTATAAACTATTGATTTTCCACTTTGCATGTCAACTTTAAATTAATGTTCATAAACGATTAGTATTTAAAATTAAAAAACATAAAAAAATTTGTTTATTCGTTGTATATAAAAAACTAAATACAAGTAATAATTTTTAATCTAAATATATTTAATTTTCAATAAATTATTTCATTCATCTACGTTCCATATTAATAAACTAATATTATTTCGAAGTTATAAAACTTTATTTTATAAGTTATAAAGCGTTTAATAGGTAATTATTTAGTTTTTCATATAAACTGTTATTTATATTTTTATTTATGTTACGCACAATATACTTTTAATACACGAAAAATGTATTAGTATACTGTTTAAATTACTTCCCATTTGTTTTATAGATATTTGTAATCATTATTTTATAATTTGTAATTACGATTTAATAGTTTATTTTGCTCAATTGCGAACGAAGATGATTTGGTTTTTCCAGATTTTAAAGGTTTGTAAATTTTATACCTACGTTATTTAAGTATGGCATGAATTCTTTATTAATGTCACATATTTTTATACCTTTAACTTTAATATTGTAATAGCGTTAAAATACATTTTTTTAATATAATTATAATTTCCTGCATTTTAAAATATTCCTGTCGTTTTCTATCAAAAACTTCTAAATATTTCTAAAGTAATATTTATTACCAACTCGTAATATCCAAAAGTCCTAACATTAAAGATAATTAACGCGAACTAAAAATTTCTGAAACATAATTATTTAAGAATATTTACAAAGTTTGTAAATTCAAACGAGGTCAGTGAGCATCAATAGAATATACTCACCTTTTAATTATAATTTCGCCACGAATACGTTTTCTAAGTTGAGTTTCACAAAAGTAAAAACTAGCGCAGAAAACTCGTAATACAGGAATTTTTCTTTTTTACACTCGCCTTCGTCCCTTCGAGGACGCTTCGGCAAACAAGGGGTGACAGTTAATGGGCGGAGGAATGGGACGAGAAAATCGGAAGGGCTCCATTACTAGGGTTGGATGCACGACTGCGACGCCGACAGGGCGACACTTTGAATCAGTCGCTTCCATTTCCATGCCGCCGCGATTAATTCGATTGACTTAATTAAAGTTAAATTTGATTACAGAGAAAATGAAAAGAGAGAGAGAGGAGAAAGAGAGAGAGATGAGAGAGAGAGAGAGAGAGGAGAGAGGGAAACAGAGATATGGAATCGAAAAATTTGCTCACCAAACTCGGATAATTTTTGTTGGCAATCTTTTTTCTATAACTCACATATAAATAAAAATGATGATTATTTATTTGGGATTTTCAATTATTTTGAATAACTCGAAATATGATGGAGAATATCATATATATATTTTTTCTTTGACAAATTTCCTTCAGGCCAATTGCGCGTAACTTAAGTAAATTATTCCGAGTGTTTTGTGCGCAGTTCATTTTGATTATCGATTTTTAAACGAATAAATGTATTAAAAAATTATTTCATAAATAAATTTCTAATTTCAAATTACATATTTTAGGTATCTTAAAAATTACATACTCTGGTTTTAATTATAATTTAGAACTTATTTTATATTTTTATTCACTCTACATTTTTTTTTTAGCATTGATATTTATAGTTATTTCTATGAATAAAAACAATGAATAAAATTATTTATCAAAATTTTCATGTTTTTTTTATTTATTTTTAATTTAAAAAAAAGTAAATATCAATTTTGATAACTTTATCGTGTAAATATGCACATTTTTTATCGTTATTTACGTGTACTTGAAATTAATAAAACAAGATTCGAAATTGTTAGATTTCTTTTAAATTTTACATATTTATTTATTATTTATATCAATTAATTTATATCAATAATTATTATTTTATTATTTTTATAGCTGTATTTATATAACTTAAAAGATATAAAATGTTTACCCAGGTTTCTTTTTCTATTGAAAATACAAAAAATTTTTCAACTGATGGTTACATTGTTTTATTATTATCAATATTAATTGTATTTTGTGTGATTATTTATTGTTTTGTAATATTTTTTACAATACTATAATATGATTTGAATTTATTGCATGTAAAATTAATTCTTGTAAAATGTAAACAATATTACTGAGTTTTTTTTAATTTTTAAATAATATAAATTATTCTATTTAAATTAAAAACTATTTTGAATATAATATCAATGATTGCCTTAATTTTTACATTTTTATATATAATTTATATTATTATAAAGGCTTATTAGAAAATCTTATAATTTTCCACATTTTTTATACTTATTTTATAGTTATGAGTTTTTGTACAAGAATTATGTTTCAAATTAAAATTTTATTTTATTAGTTAATTTTACAGATTGCTCGATTCAATTATTATCGTTACTATTCTCTGTATCTTCAAATAGTGTTTGTAATACAAGTAACAAATGCAATATTTTATTTTTTATATTAATCGATAATTAGTTTATTCTTTTCTGTAATCAAGAAAAATTGCACAGTTATTCCGATTTTATAAGTTTATGTATGTTTTATTATTTTTGTCGATATCTAAAACAATTTTTATTAGTTTTAAAAAATATTGTTAATAGTGCTTGTATTACAGTATTTTGCTGATTTTATTTGTTTTAATAATTTTATTTGTCACTTAAATAACGAGTACAGAATAAAATTACATTTATGATTGTTATCGTATACATTTTTATTTATCTAAAAATATGAGTATCAGAATAATATGAACAATTTATAAAATTGAAAATAATAATAATAATTTATTCATACAGTTCATAGACAATTTTATTGACCAATCAACTATTTTTACATATTAATAAAATTGATATAAAAAATTAAATTAAATAAATATTTTGATGAATTATAATGAAGTATAAGAATTAATTGTAAACGCATATATCCACACACACATTCAGTATGAAGAGATAAATTTTTTTATTTTAATTATTCTAAATATGATAAATGCAATAATTCTAAAAATTCAATCCAAAAAAACTTATGTTTTCTTGGAGACGTCATCAACTATTGTGATGTTCTAATGAAATACAGATGACATAATTTATAATCTTCTTGACTCATCTATTTTGATAAATGAAAAAATAAATTTCATACAAGTACTACGAAGTCTAACTGTCTATATACAATATATTAAAAAATCATGTAGCTAAGAAAAATATAAATTCAATTAATCAATTTATAAAGTTTTATGAATATAATTTAACGATGCCTTTAAAATATTTTAAAGATCTATTTTATGAAAGTCTATAAATTTTTCTCAATCATATATAGAAATATCATTTAAATATTGATTCGTTATTTTTTTTAAATATAAAAGAATAAATTACAGTTAGTCGATGAATTTCATTTTAATTAATTTAATTTTTATTAATACATTACTATTTATTCTTGTGTAATGAGAAGGTCGATCGACAAAACATAAACGTCATTATGATATTATTTTTCTGAAAATAGATACATATTTTTATTTGAGTTTTTATCGAGAAGATTTTAGCGTAAAAAATAGTTCTTTGGACGACATTGATATTTATTAGGGAATGGAATTTGTAATATGAAGGAAAGTTCTATATCTATATTCTAAGTCAAAGCTTATAAAAAAGAATTTAAAAATTTAATATATTTATATATTATTGCTTAAATGGATAATGTGATTAATAAGCAGGAATTATTTTTTAAATTTCAAATAATAAAATATTGTCATAAATCTCATGCTCAAATTTATTTTCTGATTTTAAAATATAAAAAACTAGGAAGTAAATTGGTAAGTTTGTTTTGTATTTTCATCAATTATTTCAATTATATTAAATTATAAATTGAAAAATAATTTAAGTTTCAAATTAATAACTCATAATTCCAATATATTATATTATTATCACTTTCGCATATCAACATTAAGTTTATCATTTTTACAAAGGATAACAAAATTACTTGTTTTACATTTACCTCTTTTGTTTTTGTGTACTGATAAAATTGTATAGATTATGTTAAATATTAATTATTTTTCAATATATAAATCCGTGTTCTATATATTAACATTTATTTAATAGAAATGATAAATGATTTCTTTGTTCTGTTCATCAAAATATGTTTCATGATATTTATACTCATATTGATTATCAATTTTTTGATTTGCATATATTATTTTTTATAAGTGAATAAATTTAATTCTTAAATCAATATTTTATATTAAAAAGAAGTTTTTATTATAAGACTGTTTAATTCAATAAGTTTTAGTCTGATAAATAATTCGAATTCATATCGAGTATTTGCAACATCCAATGTATCTGCCATAGGTTTTACAAATTTGTAAGAAATAATTATTTTTTATTACAAAATGATAAAAAAGAAAAAGAATCAGAAGCAACTGAAAATAATAAAACTAACTAATAATTAAAATCAAAGTAAATTAAATTGGTTCGTTATTTTTAATTTAAAAATTTTACGTACGAAAAAGTAATAAATCGATAATTTTGATTATTTGGAAATCTACGCTATTATTTAATCAATTATTCAAAATTGTTGATCAAGGTATATTTTATAAAATATATATTTTTTATTTTTAAAAATAAATTAATAATATTTTATTAGAAATGAAAAATTTAAAAAAATAGATTAAGTTATTTCCTCTTTTTATATCTAAATTTGAATTCAATAAAGGTAAAAAATTTCATTGGTTAAAATACATTAAAATTTTATGAAAAATAAAATATTAAGTAAAGAGAATCTTATTTAATTAATTTTTGTTTAATTATATGAAAATAAATAGTGTCGATTAATTTTATTATGCATCGTATAGTTTTCCTAGTGTATTTCTTTCAGAAAATGAAGAATCGAATTAATACTAAAATCATTATCTGTCTCATTTTTTTTTTTAGATAAAAAGAAGCAATTATATTCAGAAAATTATAAATTAAGTAGAATGGATAATTTTTATTTTCAGCACCCAACTTACATATTTTAGGTTTTTATTAAGGAATGTACACGCGTTAATGTAGTTTTAGTTTTATTAATTTTATGCGAATTAAATTATTTATAATAATTATTTGCTATTACAAAATCTAATACCGATAAAAAAATTGTTTCAAAAGAATCGATTCGAATTGTTTTAAAGTCGTATTTTTCTTACCGATCCAACATTTGTTTAAGTAAATTTTTGTCGTTCAAAACACATAACATTGATTTTATTATCAGTCATTGATTCGATCTTATTTTAAGATTACAAAATAATTCTTAGATTGTTACGTACTATACTATAAATATGTAAATTTTTCGATTATTACTTTATCATCATAAGTACTTATAAAGCTATTAACGATACTCCGGTGAATTATTGTTCGTACGGAATGAATTTCCGTAGTAAATTTAAAAACTTTAAATTATTCGTATCCTAACTAAGTACGAGTTACGCTTTCGTAATCTAAGCAATGATTCAACCTCGTTGATCTTATAATGCAATGTAACGACGATAAATGTAACCACATTTAATCTCTTTTTTATAATTGAGATTTACTAATACACAAAGAAGCATCCATAATTACGAAAGTTAAAGCTCCGGTTTCAGTTGCCGAACTCAGTTCATTACAATTTTCGAGCAAGCAAATAAGACTTAGAAAGGAACGCGACGATTCAGCGCCGAGTTGTTGACTGAACTACTTTTCCTACAGTTTCTTACCGCAGGGGATCGCGAGTCGGTCTCGTATTACGTGTATACATAATAAGAGGAGGAGACGAGGAACGTAAAAGACAGATACACGGGCTATAATAATTCGCCGGCAGTTGACTCGTGTTCCTCCGGTGACAAGAACAACACGAATCGGCATTCAAATTCGACTCTTGACGCACATCCGCACTCGCTCCGAGTGTTGTTCTTCCTAGAATCGCTTCGAGTAGAACGAGGGGATATTCGGGAAACGCAACAGTGCCGGTATTGTTAACTGTGTGGACGTCATCCAAGCATCTGGAGGCACGCGTAGGTAGACAAATGGAGAGAAGGTGGCGCACTAAATCGCTCAAAAGCGAATGAAACGGAAACGAGGGAGGGTTTAAAAGCTCGTTGGAATAGCGACGGTACACCGAAGCCGAGCTTTTCGAGTATCTCAAACGCATGTCAATAAATTTAATTAAGCTCCTTCGTTCCGTCTTTGTCTTGCATTCCTTTTCTCTCAGCATACATTTGTCTTTCTCTTAGTTTGAATTACGACGCGTGTTAGTCAACACTGGAGGTACTGCGGTATGATACACTAGTCCAGTAGTTACTGGGAGTTTGTACCGAGTTGAGGTCCGCCGCTTTACCTCGGTTTATTCAATTTCATTTCAAACCGAATTTCTCGAGTGTATTTATAAAAATAAATCCCTCATTGTCAACACGGTACAGACGGAATTTGCGTTTTGTTATTAAATTTTGCATTGTACAATTTACTACGATCGTCGTGTGATACGCACGAGGTTTTTTTAACTTCGCCGTGTATGAATAATTATATAGTAACGAGACAAATATTTTATACGATTTATTTTTTCAAGTAATTTCGTAAGCTTTTTATTTTTATTTTAAAGCTAATAAATAAACGCGCTTGAATTTTTTAAATTTTTTGCGATATAGAATCAAGTGACTCGATTAAATTTATTTAAATTTTTTCATTTTAATTATATCGCTAGGTTAAATTTAATAATATTCGAGAATAGATACATTATTTAAGATCAACTAAGAATAAATATATTGAAATTAAAAATTATAGAGTCACTTTATAAGTTGGTTAACGGTTAACATAAAATCTTAATTTCGACAATAGTTCCGTCGAATAATAGACATTTTTTAATAAACTTAGAATATAAACGATTTTAATGATTAGACGATAAATATTTATTATGACTTCTATAAACTTGTATAATAAATATCGTTATAGAAATCGGTAAAATATTTTTATTCAAAGTTATCGTTACTTTTTCATTAATATTGATGAAAAGAATAATAACAATCGATAATTCGAATGAATTATTAATTTATATATGCTAATATTTTGAAGTAATCGATCCTACATTGTTTATTTGATATTTACCTCTGTTCAATGGTGTAATTAATATAAATTATTACATTGTATAAAATCTATGCAAAAAAAAATAAATTCGTTACATTATAAGTAAATATAATGTTTAACGTTACTAATGTTTATATTCAAACTATATCGAATTTTCAATCTTCATTTTCAACCACGGACAATTTATTTGTCTCTTAAGTTTTTATTTACACAAACTTCCAGAACCTTTAGTACTTACTTGAGCGTGTAAGTGTAATTTAAACATTTACGCTATAAATCTTCTGTTTAAAACTACAATAAATTATACTTATTTAGCCTGGTAAATAATTCTCTAATAGTAACGTCAATTTTATATTATCTTTTATTTAAATGGAATCATAATGGACCGAGTTTATATATGAACAACTATTTAAATGTTATACATTTACCCATGGAGAAATCTTAGCGCGTGCTTCTGTCATCTAAATTTAGCATGCAAACTAAAGAATTTAAATACAACTTTTTATTTTATGTAACACGACTATCCCATCACAAACACTCGAAAAATTCAAGTTTAAAAGATTAAAATATGTGGAGTGGTTAAAGTGTCATCGTGAGCTTTAACTTGGCAGAAACTGGCTGCTCGACTATGGGCTACCGAAAACAAAGAAAAAATTCAAGTGGGTCGCCACGTTTTTTCCTTTCGTTCTCTTTTGATTTTTCTTTCCTTTATTCAAATGAGATGATTAATTTTAGGTAAAAGACTTTAAAAGCTATTAGAGGTATAATTGAATTAGTTAGTATTGAACCACAGTTCACCGATTATATATTTAACAGATGAATAAATATTCTATTCCTTGGCTTTTTCGATGCGCCAATATTTAATAATTTTTAAATATATAATAGAGAATTGTAAAATTTAGAGGTAAGGTATTCTTATAGTTGAATTATAGTTGAAATTCAATTTTTATTCCGATATTTTCTTTTAATTAATAATACTAAATTAAGTATTATTTTAAAAAAATTTTTAATTTAAAATTAATTATTCTCGCTTTTTCGAGATTTTAAAATTTTGTTAAATTTATTTCACGTACACAAGTTATGCTAGTTATTAAACAAAAAATCTATTTTAATTCAGTATTAGTAAATTATACGATTCGTTGTATTTTTATAATTGTTGATTATAATTTTTTTTATTTATTTATAAGTTTGTAAATAATTTGTAATATTCAAAAGTATAAATTTCTTTGCAATGATATGGTTGAACCTTTTTTTACAACTATTGTAATTTTTAAATAATATTAAAAATGATTAAATTAGTTATCTTAATCGATACGTCAATGTTTAAAGATATTTATATATAAATGACGACGTTTTTATAAAATTAGATATAACATATTTATTATTCTATCAAACTCGTAGATTTTTAAAATAAATTTATTATTATATATCTAAACATGATAGTTTTAATTTATCTTTTCCATTGCTTTAATTGTATAAAAAAAGAAATACCTTCCATAAAATACAATTAAACGAACAGAGGAAACGGTATTAGAGAATTTGTAATTGAATCTTAAAAGTTGGAATATAATCGATCATCAAAAACTTCTCAAAGATGCCATTAAAATGAATTTATGAAATGTATAACTTAAACTTTTTAAATCAGGTTACAAGAAACGAAAAAATAGGAAATATTTATGACAACTTTCTTTTTAAACAGTTAACTTGTAAAGTCGATTTAATTCCGATAGCACAAATAACTAAGTTCATTCCTTGAGTAAACTGAAATTTGCGTCCTATAGATAAAAACAAATTTAAAATCTAAAAAGAAGAAAAGCGAATTTCGTTAAATAGCATTCAAACTGATAAAAGTTTGCGATCATCCGATGTAAGGTCCCATTCATTCTAAAGCAATAATTAACCTAACAATTGAAAAGATCATTTGCATGGATAAAAGAGGTTGGGGCGTTCATCAGAAAAAGGGGAAGAGAAAAATGAAGACTAAATCGGCACGAAGACTATGCTAATGAAGACGGCAATTAATTATCCGAAAGGTGCGAGCGAGTTTCATATAGTCTCCGTAAAAGTTCTCCGAGACTTTTTATTCAAGCTACCGTGACGACCGGAAATCGTAGCTTTCGTGAAAAATTCTATAACTTCTGAGGTACGGAACGCAGTGTTGGTTTTAGCACTCTGAATTATTTGAATGGAAGTGAAAGTGTGATATTTAAGGCTATATCTCGACTTGGTGATGCATTTCACCCTCTGCTGTATTTGGAAAGTTTCGAATATTCTACGATACATAATTATGACAATCGGATGCTCGTCATTATTTATTTGGCATTTGGACAGTTCGTCTCTGTAATAATTAAACCATTTATTCTATTTGTATAGTAATAATTGTATCATTTAATACGCTTATTTATTTTGGGTGTTATATCCTACTTGATATTACCCAAACAGATTTAGCTTATATTTTATTTCGTATTCTTAGTATTATTTAACAAATGCATTTCAAAGATTAAATTAAATTTTAAATTATTCTTATATTTTTTAAGGAAACTTAAATTTATGTAAAATCTTGTTTATTATTTATGTCTTATAAGATCAGTTTTGAATCTCTTAATAAAGATTGAAAAATTATAATAATAAAAGAAAATGAAAAAAGACATATATTTTATATTTTTTATGAGGTAAATTATAAAATTTTTAATTTATTCAACTTGAAGCTTCTTTCAATTAATTTTGCTAATATATACTCTTTTAAAATAATTTGTATCTAATTTAAACGTAATATAATTAGATGTTTTCTTAATATTAAAAATTATTCAATTAATATATTGAGATCAATTTTATTGATATTTTGATTACATATATATTTTAAACATTATATATTTAGTATCACCACTAATTTGTAATAAATTATATTTATACTTAGAATTTCACGTTTCACTAAAAGACAAATCGCATATAACAATAATAATTGTATACTAATATAATTCTCGATAATTAATTTTATTCGCATTATAATTATGTATGAACTATTATTATGATTATTATTATTATGTCATAATACCGTCTAGCAATAATTTATTTTATAAATATTTATCGACTATTTTATAAAAACGGATATTAAGAAAAAGAAAAGAAAAAATTAGACTTTCAAAAATTATAAAAATTTGAAGATGATTTGGAATTATATCCATATCTAAAATTATTATCTACATATTACATAAAAATTGTTTCTTTCATTTTAACAGTTTCAATTAGTTTTACTTTATATATAACTATTTACGTTTATCCACCATAAATGTTAAGTTTGATTACGTATCTTTATCGGAATATTTAATAAAATATAAAATACATTTTAAAAAATATGTATCGTTTATGCTCGTTATTAAATTTGTAGATGAAATCGTGAATTAGTCGGATGCCATCCGTAGTTATCGAGTGAATTGATAATTGCAATGGAATATCGCTCATTAATTTATGAATGGATTAATTATAGTTATCTTATGAATCGTTTATCTTTGTCATTTTTATTAATATTTAATAATAGTAGAACCAAGTCAATCTTAATTAAGAATCATTAAATTAATAGCTTTAAGCAGTAATAGAATAATTTTATTGCGCAAATTCTTTCTCGTTGGAATCATAACGGATTCGCTTTTCATTTTTCATTTATATTATTTATTTATTTGTTCACGAATTAATTTTTATGTAGTAATTGTACGAAATTAAGTTTCACATTGTTTAAAAATTAAATAAAACGATTGTAATTTATATATGTTGTATATATTATTTTGAATTAAAAAATCATACTTTTATTTCAAAATTAGGAAAATTTCGATTTCAATGCAAAAAGAATCCAGCGATTTGTATCAAGTGTTAATCATTTAAAAAAATTATAAATATAAAAATGAGATTCATTAGTATCTTTTTAAATTACTTCTACCGGTAAATATTTATTTAAATTTTATCTTTGAAAACGCTATCTTTTTTTTTAAATGCATTAAAAATCATACAAATAACGATCCAAACGAAGTAATTTGGATCTCCGTAGAAATAAAAGCAATCAACATAATTCGTTAACGATCCAAAAAAAAATATTAAAAATTGAAAATCCCTGGACGCAAAATTCTCCAGGCGTATCGATAAACGCTGAAACAATCGTAACGGTTTTAAATCAATAAGCGCAAACGAACAAACATTATCACTATAAAATAAACGCGTATTCCGTATCAGTTTTACAATCCCTGTAATAATGCTTACAATGTAAGGGCTCGGCGTGAAACATCAATCGACATTCTTGAAAATCGCAGTAAACGCGGCAGTCCCTGGTAAAAATTCTGTACGGAATTTTGCAATTCGTCGCGTCTGATCGATCTTTTCTATATCTCGTTTCACAGTCGAGACACGCTCGGGATCGCTTATTTCCGTCGGTTCGCGGAATCTCGCATTAGCCGCGGAGCTCGAGGTACGTACGCTCGTAGAGCCTGGGGCAAAAAAACTACATCGTTTCGCGGCGGGAGAAAAAAATGGCAGTCATCGTGACAATTTATAGCGTATAAACAGCGAGTGGAAGTTCGTGCACGAGCAATGGGAATCGGTCTTTGTCGTACGAGCATCGCTGCAAGTGTACGTGTCGGACCGAAACGTGACGCGATCACGTCACTCGCGTCAAGCGGTGACGGCGATTTCTTTCTCGGGGGTAAGGGTAAGTAAAAAGGGTGGATGAAAGGTTTTGAGAGTTAGACTGGCTTGGATTTTCGGTGGCGTTCCATCCCTCGGGGGGAGGAAACGGTAATTGCGGGGATCGTAATTCGCGGGAACAGTTGACTATTAACTACGTATTCGCCGTTCTCGTCTCGCTTTGTATTTTGACTTATTCATTCGCATACATGCATATCGTATCGCGATCTCGCGTCGAATCGATGAACGGATGGATTGGTTAAAGTGATAAGAATTTCGGTTTCCGTGTTTGATAGCGCGTGTATGCATACATCCAAGTAATCACATGCGCATATTTCGCGTTGAATCGATGCCGGTGGAATAAAGATCTGTGAAGCGGAAGCCTTGGATAATGGGAAAATTGATAGAACTATTTTTATATTTATCAATTCGAAATTTCTTGCTTGCTTTACGACATTTTTTACACTTATGGAATATTTTATTTCGAGGAGTGTTACAGAATAAACTTAATCGTAAACCGAGTGCCATGAGAAATAAAGTTCCATTCCGTCAAAAATATGATTAATTAAAAGACTCGGCAACTCTTATTCTTTTTGTTTTATCGTTATGAAAAATTTAATATCGTGACGGTCATTCTTTTTCGAGAAATCTGAGTATCTGCATATGATTTCATGGAAATAATTAAAGATTATTCGAGGCTTTATAAAGGCATTTAATTTAAAAAATAATAAAACAAATAAAAATTAAAAGTAATAACGAAGAGTAATAAAGAAGCACATCGCAAATAGGACGCAGTTACTCGCGAGAATAATATAACGAATTGTGTTTGTCTCGTAAACTGAAACGAAAGAATAATAAAATGTCTAGTCATGGAATTTATAGTCTTATCAAAGTGCAATAGTCTCATCATGATTATTTTTCTTTTCTACTTCAGACTAAATGCTTCTCTGTACGTGTGCGAAATTTCGAAGGACAAACGATTGTACATCCTATCTTCTTTCATTGGCACAAGGGATACGTTAGATATTATAGAAACGTTATGCAGTAATTTTAATATAAAATTTAATTATAAAAATGACTAGCGAGTTAAACGTTGGTAACAAATTTTTGATTAATTTGGACCCAAGTTAATTGGTACGAATTACCCGCAAAAGTAATTTATTTTCTATTCGCTATCGTATTTTGATAGTTGCATAAAAGAAGACATCAAAATTTATAAAAACTAACACCGTATCAAAAAATCCATTATTACTAGCATTAATAATTATATAAAAATAATCTAGTTGATATCGCTAATAAAAATTTTATTTCTTTTTAAAGTGAACGAATTGATTCACCAATTCAAACAAAGTGACTTTTTCTACGATAAGAAGTAATAAAGTATAATAAAGTAATAAATAAC
This sequence comes from Dolichoris vasculosae, assembly GCA_018907195.1. Lineage (NCBI taxonomy): Eukaryota > Metazoa > Arthropoda > Insecta > Hymenoptera > Agaonidae > Dolichoris > Dolichoris vasculosae. The sequence continues at coordinate 697,705 of JACCHY010000020.1, forward strand.
GCTTAATAAAATAATATATCAAGTACATACAAGATTCATAAATTAAATATCACCTACTATAATGAAAATTATCGTAAGAATACTTCGTTACAAACGATTTAATAATAATGGCATTAAGAAAGTAGAAAATAATTTTTCTTTGATCAGAACAAAGTTGAGCGTTAACATTTACTTCTATTACGTGAATTACGCACAGTTCATTCGTTCCAGTACCCATTGGAAGATCCACATCGAGTCCAAAAGTAGTGGAGAAAAAGAGAAAAAGAATAAAAGGGTTCGCTCTTTGACGCCAAAGAGTGACTCTGTCCTAGACGTTGATGTTGGCGTCGGTTTTCTTTATCGCGTAACCGCGAAAGTTTAACGTCGGTGCGAGAGAAAAGGATGAAATGACGCGGACGTGGAGGATTAAGAATTTTTTTAATTACTTTCTAGCTATTGTATATGTGTGCGCACTGGTATGCGATGATTTTTAGCGACGTGCGATAATAGGACAAGAGAGAATTACCGAAAGAGCTACTGCCACAACCAATAGGAAAGATGACCTAATTACTAATAATTCGTTAACTGCGAACGTGTTAATTTCTTTAAATCGAAATTTTAAAAACAAACATTCGTATTTTACATATCGATGTGCTTTCGTACGAAATAAATACCAGGCATTGGCTTTAAGGCTTTAGATACTTTATTAATTATAAAATAAACGGCAATACTAATATGCATTTTAATTATTGGTAATTTTTATAATTAAACATATCCTTTGAACGTATTTGTGATTATTCGTATTTTTTTAATTGTCACCGATCAATCGTTTTTATTCGATCGTTTATTACTTGGAATTCGATTTAATAATTTATCAATTAAACGAGACATAAATACAATTATTTATATGTAGACAAAAATAAAAATAATAATGTTATCAGATTTCTTTAATCCGAAAAATGTTGGAAGTTAATTTTTGGTACTTTTTTCATCGGTTTTATCAACTCGTGTATAACTGTCCAAGGTAAAAAATTAACGCGAGTATTAAATCAGATACTCGAAAATTTAATTAGCTTTGTTCAAATTGTCACCGTAAGAAACGATTAAATAAAGCGTTTTAAAAAAGTGGTAAACGTAATTTCGAATAATAGATGTACTAAAAAGTTAAGCTCGTTAAAAAAAACTTTTGAATTTATAACGATAAATACGTAAAATACATTCTTAAGATTACCTACACAGAATAAACTTTAATAACTGTTTCCCTGCTCAAATGATTCTCAATGGACTCGCAACTCGCTTCATACGTGAGATGAAAAAAAAACAAGATCGATAGAAAACAACGAAGTGGAAATTTCCCTCTGAATATTTCGCGAATGACCATAAACGGATACATCCATCCTTCTGAATCCACGCATACGTCCGAGCGTACGTGTGTGCGATAGAAAGAAGAAATCGCCGATGTTGCTTCTGGGCTTCGCGACAAATCCTGCGGGAGATCGTTTCTCGAGCTCGCACACCGTGGAATAATTAATTCTCCGCACATAGTCGGATGCGAAGCACGGAGATTCGAGAGAGAGAGAGAGAGTGAGAAAGAGAGTGAGAGAGAGATGGAACGAGACACACGAGGTGGGAGGAGTAAAAGCGAACGCGACCGTACAACGAACAGAGGCGGTGGTCCTCGTAAATCAGCGCAGACTCCACTCCGACGTTAATCATACTTACGTTTATCGGTCACGTGGCTACGCGGGAAATTCAGATGTTTCATGGATGAAATCGCGCACGATTTTCTATCTTCGTCCGTCGCTCGCTGTATAATAGGCAAGATGCGTGGAGTTTCGAAGACGCCTTTGGATCTCGGTGGTGGAGGAGGAACACATACCGGGAATTATGGAGAGGCGCGAAGGTAGAAGTTTCAATGCGGTTGATTGAAACGTTTGGTGAGGCGCCAATTTTCGTTGAGGGTTGGTTATGCCACGTTTACACTGTTGAAAATCCGATTCGTTGAGGGAAAAAAGGCAAAATTGGTTCGCTCGTTTTATGGGATTTCCGGTATCGTCTTTTTATGCGAATGGAAATTACATTTTTTAGGTTTGTAAGTTTCTAACGTGGTTTCCGTGACGATTCCAAGTTTTAATGATTTAAACGATGGAAGAACCAATGGGCGTCTTTTGATTACTCGATGCGTCAATTTATAATGTACAATGCGTTTCAAATTTACTGTTAAACGATCGACTAAATGATACATTATGTATTATCGTGAATTTGAAGTGGATCAAAACTTTTTTTTATTTGTTGTATATTTTTGGATAATTATACATTTTAATCCTATAAGCGTATAATTAAGTTTATATTACGAGAACGTTTAACTGTGGTTATTAACTTACAATTATAAAATTAAAAAAAGCATTAGAATGATAGCTTAACTAAATTTTTTGGATTAAATTTTTTTGTTAAATGCTTAAAAGACCTTTATCGCTATATTATGTTGGATTTACGTAAAATTTGAAAAATTGTTCTACGATTTATTATTCTCTTCGAGATGAAAATACAAGCACCAAATTTTAATCCTTTTTAATTATAATTCTTATTAATATCATATTTTATATAATTTATATATTTAGGTAGATTTAATTATTTTCGATAATAGTTATTTAAATATGACTTTACATTTGAACTGTATATTAACATTAAGCTATATTAAACCATGCTAATTATGTAATTTAATAAAATATGAAATTTATAATGAATTATTATATTATTCCAAATGTAAAGTATCTTTTACATGTAACGTATAAATTCAGCAAAATTCATATTAATATTTTGATAAAAAAGTAATTTTATAATATATGTATACAGATAAACACTTTTAAAAAGATCGTGAAACTTATCATAAATAACGAAATTATGCTTAACCTTAATTTTTTGTTATTTATTGAATAAAGTGACGTAAATAACGAGAAATAGAAAACAAAAATTATTATTTACATTTTTTTAATTGGCTGTATGAATTAAATATTAATTTAATTGAATAGTAATATTTAATAAAAATAAGCACATGTTACCTTAACCTTTTGTGTATAAAATACGTATTAGTATATCAGTTACACATTAGCATATAACCAATGTAATAATAATAATATCATCTTTCACAGGAGTAATTTTTTAATAAATTTATTAAATAATTAGTATGTAAATAATTAAGGAAATAACTTTGTAATTATTAGATTTTTGTAAATATATTTAAAAGAAATGTAGATAAATAAAAATCAAATTATAAGAATGATTATGAATATAATTACATAATTGAAGCATTCAGTTATAGTACTTAATTAGATTAATTACTTGAATAAAAAATGTTGATATTATGTATTAAAATAAGGTTAAAAGAATATTTTATCTTTAATACTTATTGAAATATTTATAAATTATAATATTTCTCTAAACTAATTTAAATAATGCACTATATCTTAAGGTTCATTTAACGGAATTGTTTCCTATTCAAGAATTTCGTATCCTGTATACTGAGAAATTCTGCCTAGCTAAATTAACTATTTTCAATTTGTCAGTGACTACTTAGTTACATTTGGTTGTTCGAGTAATTAAATTTGCTACGTTCTTATTTTTATTTTATGGAAATAAAAGTTGAGTAAAGTAAACTCTTTTGCTTCAATTAATGAAATTTCTTAATAAAATTAATATATTTTGTTTCTTCTGCGTTAATAACAGTATTTTTATTTTTTATTTATTCTTTATAACTTTATATTTTTTCTTATACTGTTTATTGAAATACACGATATTTTAGAAATAAGTTATAGCAACAAAATTTTTTGTTTGTTTCAATTTTTTTTAAGACTAGAAAAAATCTATTTATCGATAGTAATTAAATATTATACGAGTATAAAAAAAGTTGAAAATTTAATTTGACATTAGTATTGAATACTGGAATCGTCTACAGATATTCCAATTTTTTTAAATTACGATATGTAGAAAGATACTTTTACATAATTTAAATAATTTAAACGTAAAAAAGAATTAAATTTTAATCACTGAAAATTGTAAAATAGATAACGATAAAGTAAAATTTATTTTTTAAGTAGCTCTGTATTTGATGTTTCATAAATTTAAAAAATTCTTGTGGTTAAAAAACTAAATTTAATACTAGAATTTTGAGGTAATAAGAGTAAAAAAATAATTTTTTATAAATTCAACGAAATTGTGAAATTATTTTACACAATACATAACGAAAGAATATTGAAATTGTTTAATACAAATTAAATTTGCTGATTCCTCGTTATTAATATTTAAATTTTATAAATGAATTTAAAAAGAAACATTTAAAAAAACGTATTCGTTTCAATAAAGAAAATCAAGTCGATACGTTGTCCAGAAATTATGTTAACAAAAACATACGGATGTTGTACGCGGAAAGGGTTAAAGCATTTTTAACCCAATTAATATGGATAAAAATTGCTCACCGAATGTAAAAGTTGTTGCTTCCGAAAAAATGCCTCGCGTTGCATGAAAACCGGAAAACGCGAAATTCAGCGCATCGATGGAAATTCCTTTGTTCATTTTCAACTTACACTAGAGCAATCACAAGCGGGTGTTTTTCATGTTTAAAAGTATCGAAACTACCCCGCAATTGCATTCAGTACACGCACGGGGTTTAGTAAACGAATCAGGCCCCTTAATAGTCCCGTAAGCGTAAAAAGTTTGACTCGCTCTTTGTTACACGCAGAGTATTCCGAAGTATTCGGCTGGAAAAAATATCGAAGCACCACTAGGAAGCAACGGACGAACGAACGAGAAAAGTCGGATAAAAAAAAAAGTAACACTCGCTCGAGATCCACTGAGGAGGATGGGAAGGAGAAGAGTTGCCGGAGGACAAGAAAAACAAACTCCGGGAGGAAGAAACAATGCGTCTTCCTCTTTATTTCGCATTTCTCCGAGTGTGAGTAAATCACGCTAAGACAACTACTCGCCGCGTCTCGCGTGAAGCGAACCGGAGCGAAGCCCAAGAAAGCTGCCAGGAATTAAGCGGGAATAAAGGGGCGCGGTCTTTAAGTAAGGCGGTGAAAGTCTTGCCTTGAGGGGAGGTAGATTTATTATTCATGTGAGCTAGATATATACGTATAAATAATAGTGAAGAGGGCTGTATTACGTTAAGACACTTATCGTCGATTAATCACGCTTAATGTCGACCTACGGAAACGTATATATGTGCAAACGTTTCGAACGTATTTGAATTTTCTCGTTACTCGCGAAGAATTGCGGTTGAACAATCGTAAAATGAATTGGGCGACTTTTTTCATTTTTGCGAAACGTTTATTCCTGTACTAGGTTTCAATGAATCTCGTTTCATCACATTTAATACGCTTTTTCACGTGTGGTCAATTTCAAAATCATGGTATCATGGAAAATTGTTTTGTATCAATAAAATATATTTCAAATAAATATACCGATTTATTAATCTAATCTAAAAATATGTAAATTTTTAAAGCGATGAATAATTTTTTATTCTTTTGATATTTTTTAATAATATCCAATTGTTAAAAATTTCGATTAATTTATAAGTACAGATATCCTGAAATTATCGGCGATATTCGTGATTTTTGATTAAAATTACGAATAATCGAGTAATTCTACTGCTAAAAAGCTTTTTCAAAGTAGATGCTGTATGATAATTTAATTTACCATACTTGTACTTTTTCCTGCTCTTAATATAATTAGTATTTTTTTTCTAACGGTAATTAATTGAACTATTAATTAATGAAATTCTCTCTTTTGTTCAAATTTTTGGTCGAACCCGAAGGATAGATTCTAATATTTTACTCTTTCATCGAGGTGCAAAATGAAGAAAATTCGTTAAAAAATATTACGAAGGGAATCAGTTCGAATAATAATATTTTCTTATAATTAAATAGTAATAGTTCACGAGTAAATTAAAATTACTGTACATATACATAATATTCAAATTTAAAATGACTAAATTTACACGTTTGATCCCTTAAAAATCAGATTACGAATTAATCGAAGCGAAAAAATTTTATATAAGCATCATTTATTCTTATTGATCTTAAAATATAGAACTCTATAGGATAAATTTCAAAACCGTACTCATTTTATGGATGAAAAAGTATGTAGCAAATCAGAAGGCTTTTAATTTTGGGATTGGTATAATATGAAAAAAGTTTCAGAGATTAATCGAAAGTAATTTAACTTTTGTTCGTAATTTTTTGTTTGCATACATTATTGTCTATACAATGTACATAAAAAAATATATTTTATCCTTGTCCTTTGTCTGCATCCGGATCGATAAAAAAAGTTTTTTTTATTACATATTTTAGAGACAGATCATAGGAAAAGACGTTATACTGATTTTGTACTTGGTTAAGTAAATGAAATATTATCGATTTTATTTTTATAAGATGGATTTCTGTAATAACGTTATGATGTTCCATTTACTTTATTTTATTGCAAACTCGTTTCATAATTTTTTTTATTCACTTTTACAGTTTTATTACTTATTCCCTCAAGATTCTTTAATACTTTTACGGTAATGAAACATATTCATTGTAAATATTCCACTAAAAATCGCTCTTATGAATATTTTGATCGTAATATAAAACTATTTGCTTCCGTTAAGATTTCACTTCTTAATTATCTCAGCTGGAAAATCTAACCGTTTATTTATATTTCTTAGAAGAAATTTAGCTTCAACTTTTAGAATAACTAACGGATAGAAAAGATTGCAACAATCTTTCAAAAACGAAATTCTTGCTGTATGTAAACAAGAATAAATTAGCAAAGAACTTTTACATCAAATAAGATGGAACTATATCACATTGAACCTGAGAAGTTTTTAAGAAAGTCTGAAAAGTTTACGGTAACTATGTAATTGGATTTGCATAGCTTAAGTTAACTCATGAAGGCAAAAAGTGTTCTCCATACTTACCAGATATAATTACACACTTTATACACACATAAATGTAATTATTTTTATAAAAATTAAAGAAATATTTTCTCATGGAAAAATAAAAAAGGTATATTTTATAAAAAAAAAACAATAAAATTTAGATAAAAGTTGCTCGTTTTTCCATCAAAATGATAAATTTTCAGTTTTCTGTATAAATTTTTTGTTAATTCTTATAATAACGCATGTCGATAACATCAAAATTTAACTTTTGAATATTCCCTTTTCGTAAACCTTTTTTTTTTAAATGAAAAATAACATAATTTTTTTTCGGCTTGAAACAAATTTGAAAATTCATTTTATTAAATTCGAGCTCAAAATATCGAAATGGAACAAGTTTCAATAACGAAAAAAAGTATATCGTATTTTATAGTCAGCGAAAGTATTTCTTTACGCACGAACATCATATATATTTTGACGAAAAAATATGTACCGTAAATCTGCTCCCTTTAAACGTCATTGCAACCTCTTTACAAAATTTCAAGATCGTTCCCCGAAATAAAATATCCAACTTCCCTCCCGGAGTTTAATTTTCAAACGACCGCCGATCGATCACCGCTAATAATCTCACGTTTTACGGCTTAATTATAAAACTAACGGGTTAAAACGTTAACGGGTTCCTCAGCCACGGTTTATCAAGTCTCGCTCGAAGCCCTTCGTCCACACTCCTACGTCACATACATATATTCGCGAGGGAATATCTCGCGAAGCTGCGCCTTTACAACGTCCAGGGGACGCCAACCGCCATCGTCGATTAATCATAGACTTACCAACGACCTCGAGGAAGAGAAATATACTCGTGGGCGGATGAGTCGACACTTGGCACTCGTACGTCCCGGCGTCCCATTGTTGTACGTATTTGATTTCGAGAGTCCAATCCTCGCTGTGGTGGAAATGCCGGGCCTGGAAACGTTCGTCGTTGGCGTAAGTCGTCAGTCCGACGGTCAGCAGCTGATGATCCTTCTTTCGACGAATCCACGTCACCTGTAACAATTTTCCATTTCGTTCTGCTCAGAATGTGGTACGTGCAAGTATAACTAGTTTCGGCTCCATCAAGCCGGACAAATATTTCTTTAGTCGAGGGGATCGAACGAGCCGAGAGATTTCGAGCCTCTCGAGTTCGTTTTATTACAGTTGGGGCACACAATGTACCTCGGCTCGAGCCTAATAAAGCCAGTTTCGAATTTGCTGAATTGTTCGCGCTCGATGCTTTTCGCTTTCTTTGCCTTTGTCAACTTTCTTCGAGACTATCGGGTTTTGTTGGTAACGATGATTTTCAATGTATTTCTCTGCTGTCGGTGTAATTATTTGGGACACGTTTTCGTATGGATATTTTTTAGAAACTAAACGTTTGGAAATTCGGTGAAAAATTTACGATATTTTCGATGCAACATTTTTTTAGTCCAATATAATAAACAAATTTCCTTTAAACGTACGCGGAAAGAAATTTTTCTCGTTCGTTTGGGATAATAAATTTAAGTCGATAGATTTGTCGTCGATTTATTTATAGCCGTTACAACTCAAGGAAAAAATTTAATTCTACGTATTCTAAAATATATAAAATAGATTAATTATAATATAGATAAAAAATACGCATTCAAATATCGACATTGATTTTAAATTTCTTTTATATTTATGGTTCTCTTAAATACGAGTATCGATACTATACTTTTTCATATTATTTACCGGCGATATATAAACGTCATTTTTTATTTTCTGAAATTTTCCAGCGTCATAAATACTTCATCCGAAAAGTTCTTTTGAAATATCTTAAATAATATATATTATCCATTGATATGTTAACTACTTTTCTCTAAACGGTAACAAGTCTCTATCTAGGTGACTACATAGATGATATCTCGAACAACACTTGATACATAAACGCTCTATCTATATTTAGAGCCATACAGAGTACCTCAATTTTGATTGCAATTTGTGATGTGCATAGAAATAAGCATACTTAGTCAGTATTGACTGGAGCATCAAAATAAATTTTATAATAAAACAAGTATTGAGAAAAGAAATAAAAGCTTATTAAATTCAATTTTTTTAAATAGTATCGGTTAATTGTACCGTTAAATTAATATTAGATATTACATTTTTTACGTAAAACTTTTTAACGTAAAATCTAATATTAGAATTCATAAAAAATTATATTTCTCGTAAAGCAAATGTCAGTTCATCTATATTATGTCAATCAATATGATCTATATACGAATGTATTCGTTTCGACATGGTATAATTTCGAATCGATCATCGATGAACTGAATCCAGATAACAACAGACAATATAATTATTCTATTTCGAATAAAATTAATTACGAAGAAACAACATTTTATAATTATGAATCAATAAATATTTATAGACTTATAAAATATATCGAAGACTTGTATTTTACATACATTTAGAGATTAAAATTAGTTTTATCCGAATGATAGTCGAATCATGAATTCACGATTGCTTAAATTTTTTAGGCTGTCACCAAAGTTTAATTGTACTCGTAGTATTATGAACTTATTTCAAGTAAAACTTTAAATTAACCCCTCTATCAAATTACAAAATAAACCCGCGTTCTTTTAACAAAAGTTCAAACTAGACCGAAGGATAAAACTTAAAAGCCAATGCTTTACTTTCAGCAAAATGATTAGATGTTCCTCCTCTCTCTACAAACTTAAATGCGATGAAAATTAAGAGAAAAATTCTCTTGTTTCCATTTTTCATTTATTATATAATTCTCTCTTTTTTCTATAAATATTAAGACAAAAATCTCTTTTATAATAAACAACAGGGCTCGAAAATGAAAAGGCTTTTAAAGGATTTTGATATTGATAATCAATTCTATTTTAAAAGGACTTGCGATAAAAGTTTTTTTATTTAATACTCGTTAAAGTGCGTTTCCAGTTGCACATATATGTACCAAGACTTCTATTATTTTATAAATTATTATAAGAAATCTATTTAAATTATAATCGTATACATAAATCTATCAAATATATTGTAATGTATAAAATTTAATATATTTAAGACGATCATCTTATTAAAATAATTAAATAATAATAATTTATATAAAAAGTTTTCAAAGTTCTGATATAATAAATTTTTATAACTATCGTTAACTTTTTAAAGAGAAAATATTTATTTAATATTAATTATATACATTGAAATCAACTTTTTAATCAAGTTCGATTCATTTTCTTGATGTAAACTATTTATTAAATTCGAATAAAATTTTATCGCTTTTCCATTTCATTAATCATTAGTTTAAAATATAATGTACTTTAATGATCTTCAAATAACTAAACGTTTAAAATTTATGTTTAAACGAAACAATAATACAACATACGTAAAATGAAATTACAAATCGTTTAATGCTTCTTATTTAACGCTATTGTTACTAAATCCGTTTACTTCTGGCTAACAAAAGTAAATTAATTTATCTCTGTCTATCCGCGAGAATAGAGCAAAACATTAATTAGGTGTCATCACTGTTCGTATATATTTTAATAAAAGAAAGTCTTGTCAGTTGCGTATTCGTATTTTCACGAGAGAAAGCGCGAAATTGTGACAAATAGTTCACACGTACACATCCACGAGTATCTATCTAATAAATTTGCAGAAAATATATCGGGGTGATTTCGTCAGAACGTTTACAAGAACGACGATTCGACTGTCTCGTAAACGTTACGTACATCGAATGCGTAAATATGGATACGCGCATGTCGATCGCATCAGGTCGTTCCAAAGCAGCTGATATTTCTCCTTGTATTCTGTAACGGTAGTTTAATCTGGAATTTTTCATGCCGAGCATTTTTTAGTTTATTTTTTATTGTATAACAAAGATACGGATCAGTGTATTGACATTATTTATTAAGATGTCTATAGTTATTTGTAACTGAAAATGTGTATTTATTAAATTTGTATTTTTTGTTCAAGAAATTATATTTTTATCAGATATATTACAAAAATTCGATAATATTGGAAATAGGATTTACTCCGATAAGTGGTTATTTGTAATAACGCAATTTGTACGTGTATAAACATCATTTCAATTTTTTCGAATATTTTTAAAAGAATATCTATATTCAATTTCGCATACAGTTATAAAATTTTTATTTGCCATATCGTATCGCTTCTTAAAATTATCCAGTTTAACATAAACGGTTCTATATCTATAATATATATGTAATATTTTTTACGTTTCGTTCAAATCTCAGCGAGCGAACTGATTACTGTTGGAGGATAAAAAACGAGTTTTCTTTCATACTAGACGACATCAATCATTCGCTAGCTCGACTAGGATAGAGAAAGTATAAGGAGGAAAAGGAAAACAAATTTTAATTGTCCTGGCAGATAAAGAATTGCTTCGCTCCGTTGGAAAGAAAATCGCAGTGCAATTGATCACCATGAAGATTGAGCCATTAGATTATTTATGGTTATTTGTGCAAGCCAATGGTTAATATATTTCTGTTGCTGGCTTATGAAAAATATTCTTATAAATTATATAAGATACTCATAATTTCTTTCTAAGTTGTAAGATTAATATTTCTTATTCATTCGAGTTTTGATTATTCTGATATGTAGAAAAAAAGAATCACATTTATTAAAAAACTTGAAAAGATTCATAGTAAATATTTTGTAATGCGTAGCCCATCCGTCTTTCAAAATTTCAAAACATATTCAAATGCATATTATTATTATTATTATTTAGTATCTGATAAATTATTATTATTATTTATTCTGATATAAAGTTTAATAAGATAAACTTAATTAATTAATATTATTTTTCATATGAGAAAACAAAATTTATGAAAAATTTGAATCATTTGGTAATATTCAATGAAATTTACTTATAAATATTTGTACACGACAACTTCATTCTATATATTTATGAAAATTAAAATTTTATTTTTATTATTTTTCCAAAAGATTTTAATATAAACGCATTAAATATATAGCAATGTAATATTTTCGTAATACTCGTATATTTATATTTTAGGAGTTTAAATTTAATGCGTTATTACAACATTCCCTGATCGTAGATTTTGAGAGGTTGAATAAGCTATGTAAATTAAATTTGAATTTGAAACAAATAAAGTCAAATTTTAATATTTAAGATTTAATATAAAAATATATGGAAAAATGATATAAAAATAAATATTAACCTAATATAATTATCGATAAGTACCTACTTTTGAATAAGGTAAAAATATAATTTTTATCATTTATTTCATAGAATTATCTGTTTTTTATAAAACTCTTAAAGTAAGTAAAGAGATATTATATTACAATAGTTCAATTTTGAGAATTTTTGACATATTTTTATAAAAGATCGAGATCACATTTCCATAATAAATAATTTATCCAAATAGTAAATTTACATATTATTACTGAATTTGAAAATTCAGTAAAAATTTGTATATTTCATTATTAAAAAAGAATAAATTTTTAATAATTTTATCGTATATTTATTACCAAATAAAAAACTGTAATATTTTTGTATAATAAATAAAAAGACAATTTCAATATTGTTTTATGTTATGATGATAATTATGCATACAAAATACCTACGTTCAATCGATCTTGATAGATTATGTAAATCTTAACAAAGTATTATCTGCAAATTTAAATATATATTTTATGTATCATTTTAGAATGAATTTTTATCTCGTGATATTCGGAACTGAAATTAATATATAATTAAAGCGAAAAGTATAAATAAATATAAATAGAGTTTTAAGGAATTTATAATGTTTGCTTTCGGGATTAATATCCAATAACGACATAGAATTTAAATTATCATTTACTATTTAATTTATGTTAAACGTAATATTCCAACGCTAAAGCGATATAGAACGTATTTGTAAATTCGGTAAAAAGCTTTTCTTTGATTTTTCTAATAAATAAATTATTTAAAATAACTACTCTTTAATCGTAATACTATTATACAGAGGAAAGTTTATAATTTCTATCTTATCGAAGACTAATTTTTTTTTACAACAATAATATATAGATTATCTCAAAACATTCGAACTGCTAAATAATTAAATTATAAATTTTAACTAAACTAAAATTAGTCTTTTATCGTAGATGGATCTGTTTCTCTAGAATTTATTGAATAATGTATGGTCCTTTGTACTGCTGTAATAATTTATCGAGAAATGCCTAAGAAGCTAGAGTCACTTAAGAGAATGTCAGGATGTTGTGTACGACTCTTGAACTAGACGTATATTCCATACCTTATAGATACAAAATTTGTATTGCAATAGTAATCGTCATAAATTGTAATAAAATATGGAATTGAATTATTTAGTTAAAAATGTTATTAAAAATGTGTTAAAATATGGATTAAATTTATGATGGAATATTTAAAAAAATTGTCAAACAATTTTAATTCGGTACAGTAAATATGTTTTTAAGGGAATTTTATTTCGATAATATCACTTTTTGTTACAAAGAGAAATTGGCAAATGAATTTTAACGGATAAAAATCTTAAATAGTTTTTATAATATTGTTAGGTACGAGTTTTGGTTCGGCGTTCGTTCGCTTGGTGAAGTAACAAAATTATCCCGAGTAAAAATATAGGTTTTCTCGATTAAAAAATCTAGTTGAAATAGCAGATCCTTTTATTATACCTTAATGAGTGATTGAAAATTACTATGTGAACGATGAAAAGGCGAATGGTTAACTTGCGAAAATCCAAAAACCACATCCCTATGATTATTTCGTTCTTTTATAGCTTTTTTATCTACCCTTTCATATAACGTACCTTTTAATAATTGAAAATGATAGAATTTGAGATAATAAATAAGTCAAATTTTAACTTTCATTATAAAAATCGCAATAAGATTTATAAATCATAATTTATCTGAAATCCGTATATATCATTTTTACAATTTCATTTTTGCAACAGAAGAAAAATGTCGATGCCACATTTTAAATTCTCTTCCGGTATTGATATTATCGATTTAACTCGTTACCTACTATCATAATAACAATATTATTAACTTATAAATTTTACTTCGAAAGATATACCGAGAGCACAAGTTGGTTAAAAAAACAACAATCGCTAATTATATATTTATTATGAATATGTTCTCGTTAGTGTTTATAAATATTTTTTGATTATTTGTGTTAGATTACATCTTTATCGCATTTACACTGCAGCTTTAAAGAAATGTGACTTAAATCGAATATGAAATTTTTGAATACCTATATTCGAAACTTTTATTTTTAAGAAATAAAGTTTCTACTTTTGGAATTTAAAAGCAAATTCAGAGCCAAACTTTCCTGGGATATTTTTTAAACTCATTTTTTTCAAAAGTAAGGATTCATTATGATTTCATCAACACATACAGAGTAGAAAAATCGAATTAAAATTTTGAGTTTTTAGCTGTAAAAAAACTTTGTCGAGAATTTAAGGAAAAATTACAAATTAAAATAAATCAGATAATAATAGATAACGAGTTTACTTTTGTAAGATTTTTTTGAGATTCCTGCTTTAACGCTTCAACTAAAAACTTACATAATAATCCTAACGACCGAACCTCGGTAAAAACATCTCAGACAACACGAGTTTTCTTAAAATATCTCGTAAAAGAAATGTAAAAGAAATGTAAAAGAAATGTAAAAGAAATAAAAGCGATCCGAGTATTTCGTTCATCTCCGATCGCGGAGTCGACAAGAGCCGCATCGACTCTACTCCGGCCGTAATTAGCGAAACGCTAAAAGCATCATCGCGAACAGGAAGTCGGTATCGGTGCATCGCCCGCAGCCAACCGAGTAAGCTTCTTTTCAACGGTCATTATAAACTGCCGGAGTCGGGGCTCGTTAGCAAATTTTTGCTGCGGTGGCGCCTCCACCCGTTGGCAAACAGAGACCTCGTCGTAGCTTCCTTTGGAGCGAGGAAATTTTTAGCTTTGGAAATTCGCTCTTACGTAGTGCAGCCCTTACGCCCGTTTCTATATGCATAAACAGGTTCGTCGTTCTCCGGCCAGTACCGAGCGAAAACCTTTGATGCAGTTCGTCCGGGCGAGGCGACTCTTCGCACATTCGCAGAGAGTCGTGCTCGTAGCCGAGACCCAGAAGCGATGACGCGAAGCTTTCCAGGCTCCTGTGGTATGTACCAAAGTGGTGTATCGAGTTACGCCTTTACTCTCGCTAAAATCAACGTTTAAACTCACCCCTTTAACGCTGGCAGGCTTTTCAGGCTTTTGTTAACGAATTTCAAATTTGATTCCGCGGCAACGGAGGGTTGGATGATCGGTGGAATTTTTGTGTACGTACTCTGGAAAAATGAACCGCGTTATTTGATTTCTTCGCATCTAATTTATCCTGGGCCTTTCCAAATTAAAGACTTGCTAAAAATTGAAGATTTTGCCGAGTATAAAAATTCTTGCGAGAGTAGACGATGGAGTTTCGCGTTCTGTCTCTCTTTCTTTTTCTTTAGGTAGGAAGCGGCAGTGATGGATGTGAATTTCCCTACGGGTGGATTAACATCGCCAGATTAGCTTTTTTTTAATTTTTCTTTGCTCGTTGAATCTCTTAGTTCGTAAGCCTAGTTGCTTGCAAATGTTTACACGTTGAATATAGGAATGCGAAGTTTTATTTTCTACGTAGATCTGCTTACGACAGTTATAAATCGATAAGTACGGATTGATAAATCATCAAATTTTTGTTTTCTCTCGTTCAGTCGAGGATTCATTAATAATATGCTATTGATATTGTTTCTAATGTAGAAAGGGAAAGTATCCACGGTTTTAACTTTACCTTACTTCTGCGTTAGATGTTTATTTTCCGACTGTTCTAAAACTAAATTAGTAGTATATATTTATGAAACTGGATTTGTAAATACAAGCTTTTTATACTCAACGGAGTGAAACTGTAGTGACTTAACCTAAGTTTATACACAGGTATAGAGAAGTCACGTACATCTACTTTAGAGCTTTTGCGCTAAGAGAATATGAAATTTGAAGTTGAATATGATATCACGCCTATACCTTTTATCCAAATAAAATAATAAAGAAGCTTCGAAATAATTTTCTATTTTGATATATAATTCTGAGTGAACTTTTTACGTATTGAATTAAATACTTTTAATAAAATTTCAAAACGTAAATATAAATCAATGAACGCACGTTGAAATTTAAATATTTTAAAGCTTTGTAACAAAAATATATAAAAAGACAGCAAAAAAAATTTCACTATGAAACGTTTTACAGCTATTAGTATTTACTATTTATATACGTAAACAATTTAAATGGAGCTTAAAAGGACATTTCGTATACACTTTTTTAAACAGTACGTATGGAATAGTAAAATAAAATTAATGAAATATTGAAATAATAAATTCGTTCTTTAATCAACGAATTCCAAGTTAAATATTTTTGTATCTTTCTAAATTCAATTTTAATTTTTATAAATATAGTAAAATTACTTTAATCAGTTTCCTCGATTAAATTTACAAATGCGTATTGATAACTTAGACTAGAATACATTCGTAAGTTGTAAAATCATAAAAATAAAAATTATTTCGGACAAAAAAAGTTTTGATTAAATATTGTAAATATATATGAAAATAAAAACAAATGATTAAATATATTTGGAGCTATCGTGATACTATCCACTTAGATAATGAACTATTCATCTAAAAGCACGTCACATTTACAAACATAGATTAGCCTCGAATAAAATACTTCAGATTTTAATGAAATGATGGCCTTTGTGGTTTAAGTAATTAAATAGAAATATAGTAAGATCAATCGAGAGGAATCATTTATTCAAAATCATGTTTATAAGCTAGTCATTGATAATATAAATATTTATATATCTATCATAGCTATTATAACCACCAATTTTCGGTAGCTTTGTTTGGTAAAATATCAATCGATAATTATAATATTATTTATAGATATATTACTTAAAGTGTAGATGAAGCTATTATTTATATTTAATTAGAATTGTAGTACTTAATTCTTAGGGCATATGTAAATCGCCGTTATAATTATTAAATTAACTTTGTTATAACTGAAATGAAATCCGTAATCGTTTAATTTTAATTTAATTACCAAATTTGACTGAACATCGATATGGAAAGTATGGAAATTATTTTTCGAAAATAAAAAATTGCATGGTTATTTATATTTCTACGAATAAAATAAAGACTAAATAATAATTGAATGATAAAGTATATATATTACCGTTTACATTGTTACTATAATTGTAAAATGATATAATTGCTTCGAGCCGAAGTTGAGAAAATATTATTTTGAAGTATTTAATAAAATTGCATAAAAAAATATATTGCATATACAATAAATATTGATTATTTTCCGTAACGATATAAATTTAAATGAAATTATTGTTTGTAAAATAACAAATGTGATTTTGAAAATTTCAAATTTTTAAGCGAAGAATAAGAGTAAAGTTAATTGCTAAAAACGTGTCTTCATCAATATTTCGAGCCAATATTTGTCTTTGTTTATTTTATTCCGAACAGTTATTTAGAGCAATATTTTTAGTCAACACATTCTCAGAAAAATTCTCCGTACTACCATGAACTAACTAAAGAAGATAAAATTTACGGCCCGTCATCTGCCAGCGTATGAATTACCGTGAACAATGAGAAAAGGAAGTATAAGAGTAAAAAATAGCAAGTATTTCAGGTGTGACATAATAATGGTGATTCTTGCGTTGCCTTAACTGCGAGAATTGTATGAGTCGATGAAGTCGACACATTATAGTGTGCAAATCGCCCACACAACATTCAAGTATTTATTTGATGCTTCAAGTTACGGTGAGCTATTTTCTGTTTTTTTTTTAGCTTTGCAGTAAAGCTTTATGGCTTATTTTTGAAGTTAATTTACTTTTTAAAGGTAATATTACGAGATGTAGGCGCTAAATTTGGCACAAATTGCTAATGTCGGAATAAATTTAAGTTCCGCAATAAATGTCTATTGTATTTATAATATATGGATTCTATAAGCAGCATAAAATAATCAAACATAATTAATAAATTTTATAATTATGATCAATTATTTCGATTGATTTAATATCGATAAGAAATCAATTTCATAAAGTACATTTATCGAATATATTATAACTTTATACCTAAAGCTAAATTATTGACAAACGATTATTATGAAATTTATTTAAAAGTACAGAAATATTTCCTCATCATTTGCGATTCACATTTACAATAATCAATACTTGAGTAATTATCGTAAAATATACTTATAATGATGCCGTAAATTAAATAAAAATTACACACATTTAAATTAACATTAAACTATTCATTACCACTTTCAGTATTATTATTATATTGAGAATCATCATAATTATCACTATTTAATTTATGTTAATTATGTTAATTATTAGTTGATTATCAAT
Organism: Dolichoris vasculosae; assembly: GCA_018907195.1. Lineage (NCBI taxonomy): Eukaryota > Metazoa > Arthropoda > Insecta > Hymenoptera > Agaonidae > Dolichoris > Dolichoris vasculosae. The sequence goes on from JACCHY010000020.1 coordinate 716,043, forward strand.
AGTTGATTATTTATAATAATAGAATAGTCCGAATCAAACCATTAATTATCAAGTAACCTATATCAAAACATATATGTTTGGTATTTACTTATCGAGAACAGACTTTTGTATACTTAAAGTAATTCAATTTACATTACTAATAAAATAGATTCTCTTTGTAAGATCCAATTTTGAAATTATTGAAAAAATCTTCTTTAATTTTATAGGTAGACGTGTTTGGTTTATTAAATTTTAAGCGTAGAAGAAATATGTGGATAGAATGTCTCGAAACCTATTAATCAGTCTCACTTGATTCGTAAAAGATTATTTTATAAATTGATGTTCTATTTTACTGTTCAAAATTTCTTTTACAATGAAAGGAATATTTAAATAAAATAGAAATTAGTTTTCTAACGAAATCAATAGTTGCATTTTAATTTTATCTAAGAATACATCTCTTTCTTAATTTTATTTCATGAATGTATATTATAAATACGTAATGTTATAAAATAAACATTAAACATTTATTACTACACAAAATTAAATCATATTAGTTTAAAATAAAATTTTATAGAAACTTACATTTAATTAAACGAAATATTGATAATATTTCGTACAATATAGCATAAAGATGGACATTTTGAAAAAATTTAATTTAATTAAAAATATTTTTATTCTTTTTAAACACAGGTTTTTCCATAAATGGATATTAAAATTATTAATTTTGCGATACAGCAAGCTTTGGATTAAAAATAAAATATGCAGTATTATACAAGAATCTTTTAATTTATACAATTTTGTCTACATTTTTTAAGTATTCGTCTTAATACTATTGATCAAATACACTTTATTGTACGATCGAACAATAAAAATGTATAATAAACAAGCAAATTATATAATTATTTGATAAAAATGAAATTATGAGATTTTAAGAACGGATATAAATAATTAAATATTCATATTACTTTTTTTTTCGTATGTATGTATACGTGGAAGAATCTAAATATTATAGATGTACGTTTAAATTTCAATATTTCAAGAGTATTTTGTCGTACGAAGAAATATGTTACAGAATTGATTACAATTTTACATTCATTCTAATAATTTAAATTAATAAAAGATATTAAAAAAAACCAATACTTTTTTAAAGAGACAAAGGCAATTTCTAAATATTAGAAATCTCGAGCCATTTTTTTGAATATAAAATATCCGTGCATATTGAAAGAATTTGTCATCGATTGTTCCCATAGAAGAGTACAACTTTTAATTACGCATAGATCGAAGTTAAATCTTTCACCGTCCGAAACAATATGCTCCCAAGCAATGAAAACGTAAATTTTTGAATGTGGAAATCCACCAGTTTGATTGCATTTAAAAGAACATGCTTTGAATAACATAGATTTTTAAACGATATTGCAAAAGTGATTTATATTCGAGGTAACTTTGGTTAATAATATTGTTCTAACGAAAAATTTCTACGCAGTTCATAAGCATTCGTTTAGATAAATCGTGAATCGCGATTACCCCCAATAGGAGAAAACCCAAATTTCCAAATTCTTCTTATATCCTGAAATAGAAGCGGACGATGATAAAATTTTTAAGAAAGAACGATGCTTTATTTAATTATCATTTCTTCAGAAATAATAACGTTGATTTTAGATTTTTGTATTTTTGTTTTACTCGATTTATGACTTTCTTTTACGATAATAAAAAGTTATGCATAATAAAATTTATTTTAAATACTTTACGTACGCCTACAATATAATATTAATTACAATAGAATATCGATCGATCCTATCAGGTTATACAATAATATAAATTTTGTTCGCGGCATTTAAAATTATATTTATTACAATGAAACTATAGGTTGGAAGTAATACATGAAAATGTAAGTCCTGATAGAGGGTAGAAATATATCAGATAAAAATGACGACATTTTTCATTAGAAATTTGTGCCACGGCGTAAGATTTTTCCTTTTAATTGACTCGATCTATCTTTCTTAATGTTCTTTATTTCTGTATATATACTCTTCTCACTTTTTTCCCATCTCTCACTCACTACCTTCTTTTTCTCCTGCCTAAGTTTGGTCCATGACGGGAAGTTTAAATGGTATTTCGGAAACTCTGGAATAACATTTTAAGACGGCAAAAGAAAGTGTAGCTCGAGGAGGTTCTGCATGTACGTATGCGTTTGTGGTTTTAACGTAAACTGGACAAGTGCCTTTAAACGCATGCTCAATTGAAGTTTCTAAATCCTCTAGTTTAGCAGCGATCGCAGTAACTAGTTTGAAACGTTGCCCTTTACAGGCGAAAGAGCTTTAAAGTTTTGGATTTATATCTATCACTTTCTTTCTCTTTTTCTTTCTTGACTCTCTCGCTCACTCTATGTCACACACATATACATATACACACACTTTCTATCTTTCTGTCGTTTTGGTTCTTCATCTTCCTCCCTTCGTTTAACTTTAAATCCATGCCAAGTTTGTGGTATTTGAGTATAAGGGAGGGTAGACGATTTTTTATGATATTTTCAAAGTTTCGTTTATATGACACGAAGTGACGCGAAAATATCGCTATAATTCATAATTAACTAATTTGTTTGCTTCCAGTTGAAAAATTGCTACAGATTTTGTTATTCGAGGCTTTTTAATAATATTTTTTTCGTGATACTTTTCTGAAATTTCAGTTCTTTATAAACTTTAATTTACATAATTACTAGCATTGCAAACTTTTTTCATTGAAATGTCATTATTTTAATAAAAGCTTCGGTTCATTAAATCGAACGAATACAATTAATAAATACACATAATTTGAAAAAAAATCATGTTTTAAAAAATTCAATAAGTCTTGAAAATATAAAATAAAATAATGTCTTTGAAAACATTTTACATTTTTTATCTGTTAATGTAAATATAATTATGTTGAATAATATTGGATCAACCTTACATTAAATAGATTAACTCCTTAGAACACTCATGAATCATTAAGATTAAATTTAATTGTATACTTATATAATTATAATATTAAATTATTGTTAATGAATTATCATTATTAATAATAACTCTTTATCGTTATTCAGAATAATTATTATATATGTATATTATTAAATTAAAATCTGTACTTAAAAATTAACAGTTTTTATAAAAGCTGAATATTAAAATATTATAAATATCTTAGTTAAATATTGTAAAGGAAGATTTAATAATAATCCCCAACATTACACGCGTAAAAACTTACATTTTTTCTAAAAATATTTTATCCATAGAATATAATAATTTTTCCTTAATTATAAATATAGCTATATAAATATTTTACACAATTTGATGTAGTTAATGGAAACTTGATTTTAAATTGGAATATTAAGTACGAATTATATAAAAATGGATATATTTATTATTTATGGAAAAAAATTTTAAGAGTTATACTCACTAATGTTTTTAATTAATCTTGTAGAGTTGATAATTCTATTTGTATTTCTAAGTCTGTTTTGTGTATTTACTTCTTTTACTTCCTTTTGCTTTTTCTTTTTTGATCACTCTTTCTCTCTGCCCTTCATGAAATTGCTTTATTACATAAATCTTTTTTACAGAAGCTTTATCTATACGAGTATACTTTTGTTTTTTAGAACTCTTTTTGTGAATGTCTTACTCACACACGGATTATTCGAATATAAAAATTGTATTTTACGACAGCTTTACTCGTCCACGTATTATTTTGGTTTCAAAAAGTATTTTTATGGAACCTTTAACAATTTTATTTTTAAAACATATTTTAGGGAGTTTCTGATAGTATATGACCTACTCTAATGTACAAATTACTTTTTTTAGATTGGAGTGTACAATAAAAACTATTTTAGAATAATTACTTGCTCTTTTTTTAATTCTAATTTACACTTGTTGCCTTTTGTAGTTTAGGTTTTTAAGATTGAATTCAATATATTTCGTGAGAAATGTTTAAAAGTTATAATAAATCATCGATAGAATCACACGTATTAAGGAATTAGTACGAGAATAATTAAGAAAATTGTATTCTAAAAAGTTTCTTGTATCAAAATAAATATTTTACATTATTTTAAGACGTTTTTATTTTATTATAATTAAATATTTTATTATTTATTTTATTATTATAATCGTCTTGAAAATTATAATACATTTATATTCGTAAAAAATTTATTTTACATTGTAAATTATTTTATAATAATATTATCTAATTGATACTTTATATCCTTGTCAACATTATCTTAAGGAATTTCAGAAATTATATGAATTCATCAATATATTTTAGTACTAATTCTTTCACAATATTCACAGTATATATATTACGAAATTATATTACATGTATAATGAAGTTTTAAATTTATTTTTTGAAGTTTCCATGTCCATGGCAAAATTGCACATAATAAGACTACTTGAAAAGATACTTATCAAAAGTTCATCTTTCGCTGGAGATCTGCCGAAGAAGAATATACGGCTAAAAACAAATCGCGAGACATGTCTTTTCGTATCAAAAAATATCTGTTTTTGCTGAGTATCGAGTCTTGAACACAGGATCACTTGAATATTTTAGTCATATATTGTTAAAATGTCGAGTGAAGTTGTCACTTTTACAAAAAAAATTTCAATTTTTTGTATATTTATTGTCTAAGATCGTTTTTATTTATTTCATAATATTAAATTATATATTAATACAGTTTCTCGTAGTATATTGCATTACATCGTTGAATTTTAGATTACTAATTTAATCTCTGTAATTACTCATGAGATCTTAATAAATTAATTTATTCATTCAATAATAACTGCAAAATAAATATTATTAAAACATGTATTTTTAATCTAATACAAGAGTAATATTATGAACTTTAAATATATTAAATAACTTCTTTTTAAAGGCAAATTCCAAGTTTAGTAAAATATCTTGCAAAGTATACTCCTTTAAATTTAATCATGGGATAGAACACGCGAGCCTTGAAGGTACGAAATTAAGTATTTAGGATAAGGTGCACAGTATATTCAAATATATTTCATATTCGGAGAACGATTTTTATTGAAAAGTTACATTTCAGACTCATCTCTAATATTACTTACTTAGAGTACTTTGAAATTAAATGATAAACTATATTTATGTTATTTTATATTAAGTAAATTAAATATAGTAAAATATTTATTTTATTTACTTAGATTTTATTCAGCACTATAATGATACAATTTCTTAGTATTATTTAAAGTTTCGAATTTTTATTGCTTACGAATTTCAATTCGAGTTAAATTTTTATTTGTATTAAATATTATTTTGTAATCATTTGTTTTAATTTTTAATTTACAGTTGATAAAAGTAAATTTAACTTAGTTTAATAAAATGAAACTTAAGATATACGAATATTTTTTAGATTTTATAAGATTGTAAATATTTCTTTTGAATTTGAATATAGAGAGATCGAAAATATTTATTAATACTTTATGTTTCATTTATATTGAATTATGCTTTGAAATTTCTGTCTGTCAGATTGGTTATGTAATCTTGTATACGGTAATTTAATTTCTAAACATTATAAGTAAAAATTTGTAATATTTTAGTATAAAAAATTTTAAAAACGTACGTCTGAAAAAGTATTGTCAAAGAATTTTCTAAAGTGGTAGTTGATATCAAATAAAGAACAATGAAAAATATAAAATTTAAATAGGAAAAAGCAAAATTATATGAATTTTAAATGAATTTTTTTCATCGATAAAAAGAATGTTTTAAGCAAAAGTATCTTTTTATTGCAGTTGATTATTTTTATCTTTAAATTTTTATATAAGAACATCAAACAACTAATTAAATTTTCCATTAGACATTTTTCATTTTACATTTATTACAGATTTTTTTATTCAGCTCTCTATAAAAAATATGTTGACAATCTAAATAAGAATACAGCTGAAAATATAGATAAGTGACAAAACTAGTCGAAGTAGTTATATTACTTTATTTCGTAAATTTTATACAAACCATATAACAATTTTAACGTTGAATTCTTATAACTGAAAACAGTAAATAATAGTTGTAATATAATATATTGTATTTAATAACGTATCGTACAATAAAAATTTTCAATAAATGTAACAGAAAACTTGGAATAAATCTGAGAAAAATTATTGAAATCCGTAAAAAATTATTTACTACATGCATTTTTGAATATTCGTACAAATTTTTGTTCAGAATTTTGATCAGAAATACAATCTGTGCTAGATCTAATCAATGGAACTATCTGTTTGGAAAAGAAGTTGGTGACCGGAAAGATTTCTTCTTGAATTTTAAACTTAAAATAAATAGCCACGAACTTTTTAAATTTATGAAATAATAACTAAAGAAAGATCTACGATAATATTTAAAAACGTTGACTTTTAAAAACACAACAGCTTTGAGATAAAATGATATTTACGTTAAAAAAATAGTTGGATAATTGTTTATAACGAAAAACATTTTAAAGGTAAAAAAACTCCTACATCATTCCACGCGCAATATAATTTTTAAACGATAGTTAAAAGTTAAATCGATAAAAATTTGTTAAAGTTTTATTTCAAGCCAGTTAAAAAAAAAAGTAGTTTTAAAAAAATGCGTTTAATGTTTGGAGTCACCGCAATGTGTACATCGAGTTTTCTCTAACAATCGATATTGTATTATACTCTATAGGCCATTAGGTACCTTTTAAGCTAAAAACAGAAACATCGATTTTTTTTAGCATCGCAGAGTGATGTACCCCTTAAGAATATTAACAATAACCGTACATTTAAATTGAGTCCTCTGCACTTTTCGTCGCTCTAGAAAAAACTTTTTTACAATATAGCTTCGATTACAATTTACGATTCTAATACCACTTTATTCGAGATCACAGATTTTGATAAATTTAATTAAATTACGCTCCAAACAGTTACTAGAGGAATTAGGATTAATCGTTCCATCCACAGAAGCATTATCGAGGTTATTTGCAGCCTTAAACTCAAAGACTAAGTGATATTTGCATACTATGGGTCTTTCCAATTCGCCCTGTAACCGCATTTGAAGATGTCGACACGACACTATTCTGTAACCGCAACGACCGTTTAATCTTAGCAGGTTTTTTTTTCTGTTATTTACATGCATCGGTTGCTCTTGCGTTGTTATCGCAGAGAATATCATCGATAAACCGTCATAAGTAACTGGATTTAAATTTCTGGTATGAGAGATTATGATTTTCGAAGAACTTTCCTAGTTTTATCGTTTTTTAAGATAAAGATAAATTACGTATTTTTCCGATTGAAAAAATTTTTATTAAACCTTCATCGCAATAATAATTTGTCTTTCATAAAATCGTTTTTCTTGGATGGTTTCAAAATTTACTTGCTTCGTATAACTCGAATATGATTCGATCGATAATAAAATAAAAAGTTCATATGAAATAATGGAAAGTATATTTAAGATAATTAATCTAATTATTATAATTATATATTTTTAACTACTTTTAAGAAAGCAATTTAGATTTAAATTCAATTAAAGATTAAAGTTAACGAAAATTACATTTCTACTATCTGCTTTATAATTTTTGTAATTAATCAAATATTTTGAACAACTAATATATGTTTCACGTTGGTAAAATATACGGTTAATAACAAACTTTAAAACGATTTAATGATTAAATTTTGTACAGTTTTTCATTATCTCTTTTAACACCTTGTTTATCTTTCCAGAACATTAATAACTTAATCAGCAATTCAATACGTTTGCGCATACTAATAAATAATAATTAGTAGGGAAGATGTATTATTAATGGTATTATCTTCTGTTGAAATTAATATTCCGTATTTGGTCAGTTATATCGTTCGCGAACGCTCGAAATAAAGTCTTCTTATAGATTTTCAATTCGTATATAAATGTAACACAAATAAATTATTCGCGGACAATTTATTAAATGATAATGATTTCTATAATCGTTAAATACATTAAAAAACTTGAAATCACTCGATTCAAGGAAAAAAAACTCACTTGTATTAAAATTCGGTTTTCATTTCGTGAAATCTTACAGTACCAATGATATAAAAATGATAAAATGAAATCTTTTCGAAAACTTATAAAAGTTTACAAAAATATCGACGTATAAATTGAAATATTAAATACATATTCATTCCATGTTTCCTAAACAAATTTCCTTATAATATTGATTTATAATATCGCTCTTTAGATTTACATCTACCGCGTACCGAAATTTTCTTACATTTAAGAAAAGTCGGAATTTCTTATTCCGATTCATTTGATTTACAACCAATACCCATCGCTTCCCACCAATAATTTGTTTGCCCGAAAAAAGCTCAAGTGGCAGCGGCAAAACGAAAACACTTTGGTACGAAATTATCGAGACGTGGGTCACGCAGAGGCTGATTTTACCTCTGTCCAACCGCAGAACCATGACATCGTTGCGTGCAAGCTCTGCCCATTTGCGTTTCGAATGCTGAAAGGACTTTCAATTCCCATTCCATGACACGTTCTCACACGTTTACGTACATACTATGAGCTTGCGCCCAATTACTCGAACGAAGGCTACAATCGTTAGTGGTTTTCGAAGAGTTTACCGCGATATTTCAGTTGTGTACGTGCGTGCATGAAAGCTTCAGCGCGCCCGAATGTGTGTGCGTGTGTGTGTGCAAGCGTGCGTGGGTGTGCGAGTTGAGTGTGTGCCCTCGAATCGAAAGTAAGAACGCTCCGCCCGGAGGATGATTTATACGTTGGACGAGAGAAACAACAACGAAAAAAGAAAGGGAAGAACGAGCGTGACACTCGTGGAAATTGCATACTGGGATGCTGAAATTATTCGTGTATAATGGCTTTTATGGGACTTTATATTCGAATTTTTCTTTTTTCCTTGATTATTAAATACAGGAGAGTAGAATTTTTGTTCCAAGGAAATGATTTTATACGGGGCCTGGGCAATATTTGTAAGGAGACGTATCTTTCATTTATTTATGTTAAAATACAGATCAATTATATGAAAGTTTTTCTCGAGCTTGCTTAAAATTTTATTTTATGTGTTAATTTTTCTAAAGCTTTTAAAAGCATTCTTAGTAATAAAATAGCTAATTTGTATTTCGCTTATATATACATATACATAGTGATATTCAAGCTGTAGGTAATTCAATAATTTAAAAACATAAAATTATAATCCATATAATTATAATGAATACAAAGTTTTCATAAAATTTTTCATTTAAAATTTTTAATGTTATTATTCGTTCTTTAAACAGATTATAAATATACGTTTTACTTCCTATTTTAAATATACAAAAATTTATTAATATTTGATATAAATTCATTCGTATACGCATCTAAAGTATATTTTCTCGTTACTTATGTATAAACTTAGTTTAATATTAATACAGTTTTATATTAATCTCGCTATTAAAAAAATTAATATTTTAAGGAATATTTTATAACCCTCTATAATTGATATTAAGACATTTTTATATATTTTGTAGTTCTATAATTGATGAAAAATTCAAAGATATCGCAAGATGATTATTTCAATTTAATATGAATCTATATTTGAAAATACTCGGATTAACGAAACTTTGTTTTCAAATTTCTCAACACTTATGTATTTCAAAGCACCTTATTTTATATACATAGTAAAAAGAAAGAATATTTATTAGAATAGAATATCAATCTTTCGCGTAGCTCATTTAATCATCTTTTTCTTTGTTAAATTTTTGGCATAAGTTTGAAAAATACTAAAATCGGTTTTAATCTTCGACTCGATCTTTAACTTTTGATCTATTCTGATAAAGCATTTCTTTTGATCGCAATGACTTTTTTCTAGTTGTAACACGAGTGAAAAATTACATGTATTTCAACAATATATTCAAGACATATGTAAAAATACTGAATATTTTAGTATGAAATTATACGTTAACGCATTATTCACAGTCTATAAGGTAGACTACAAGTTTCACACATTCCAAGTTAATTCAACATAGCACTAAAATTTTGAAGTATTCATAAAATTATATTATTATTATTTACCAAAGTAATTTAGAAATTTTAAAGTTTATCTTACTAACAATAAAATGAAATCTTTCCTTTTGTGTTTAAGATACTAAAAAATATTTAATCTTATTCAATGAATTTTAATATTATTTTCTGATACTCCTTTCAGACTGACAATATTTTCTTCCTCGCTTTCTTGCAAAAATATTATATTATTTTGTCAGTTTCAATTTTACGTAGATACTTATACCATCTTGATATACGTGATTTAATTAGATTTACATTATTAAAGGTAGTATAACATTTCTGTACGATACCTTGATTTTCTCTACGTGTTTTCCTAAGTACTGCATTCACAAGTATTATAAATTCACTTTCTTCATAATTTTTAAGATTTCCAGCTTTTAGGAGGATTTATGACTATTACTAATATTTTATAAATTTTAAATTTTAAATTAAAATTTTATTTCAATACTTAATTTATTTTAGAGTATATTAATGTAATTTAATCTGAATTTTAATAATTCATGGAATATTTTTCGATAAAAGTATTTCATTAAAATCATTTATTTTATTTTTATACGCTTTTATGTACATTAAATAGTTTGTCAAAATATTTTTTACAATATATAGTCATTATTATATCACTCAAATACCTGATCTATTCAATTTTATAACTACGCACGGGATCAATGTAATTTTTGATTTCGTTTTGTGTTCTTAAAATGTTTTTTTTTATTTTTTTTATTACTCGACTCTAAATATTTGATTACATTTTGTATTTTTATCTCTCTTGTATTTCATAATATTATGATATTTTCTGGAATAAATTCGTTATTTATACTGTGTTCCTCTTTTTATCTATTTACTGAATTGCTTGTTGAATTGTGGCTTACTTTTATTTCTTTTGGCAACATAATACGGTGTTTGTAACCTTTTTGAAGGTCCTTAATATTATTATACTTCTGGTTTTCCGATATTGTCTTATACGTTTGAAAATTACTTTAAATTAGTTCAAGTATTCTTCTTCATTTATAAGAATCTACGCGAGTTTTACTTTAAACATTATCTGGATTATCTATAAAATTATTCTTGTAACTTTTCGATAATATAGTAAAATTATTAAATAAAAACTTTTCATCTAATTGTTCTTTGAAACTATAAAAACAAGTAACTTTCCTTATTAATGATATGCTGTCGAATTTTAAAAAAATTCTATAAACTATTTTTATATACGTTTTATCTGAGTAATTTATTTGAGTAATGCAAAATTTTGTATGTTATATTAGTGTGATATATTAGTGGTAGTAACCTTGATAAACATTACCGCAATCATTTTGTAATCCCATCGTGTAAGCAACGTTTTGATACCTGTATAAAAGTAGGGGAGTAGTCACGAAATGAGAAAAAAATAAAGAAAATATCCATTCGGTTATCATCGGTAGTAGATGAGGGTCATTTCATAAATATATTGCGAGATGTAGGCGATAATAAACTTTGTATATGGATGTGACAATATTCACTATAAACAGAATTTTTGTCTCTCTCATTCTTTGCTGTTCATTATAAAAGTTTTTAATATTAGCTGTTGATATCTACATTCATAATTAATACCGTTTATTTAGATTCATAAACCGTTTCTCTAATCATGCTATAAGATAATATATTTTTCGTAAGCTGCACATTAATAAAACTGGAAGATAATATATCAAAGAAGCATATCTACCGAGTTGTCTGAAATTCGAAGGATTAATTGGTGAGCTTTGTTAATAATTTTCAAATTGAATATTAGTATAATTATTAAAGCAGCATTTCTAGAGAATTCAGTTTGCTTTTTTCTGTTACAATTAAAAATAATATGTCGATTACCATATTTTTTATGATAAAGGAAATTACTTTAAATATTAATAATTTGAAAGATAATAATTTGAATAAATATTTAATTAGAATTTTTATTATTTATTAAAAGTATGAAACGAGAATCAAAAATATAATTGTAATTCTAGCTAAAAGTTATAATTTTATATTAAATATATCGTAATTTTCACGTTGCTTAACTTTAATTAAAATACATATTCTACATAACGCTACAATAATTATAAAGTTCCTTTGTAATTAATTATTCCAAATTAAATATAATATACAAAAAGATGTTATTTAAAAAAAGACTCGATTATCTTCTTCATAATTTTATAATTGTAAAATGCAGATACCAGAATTTGTACCTCTTAAGCGTAGTTAAAAAAGAAAAAAAGTGACTCCAATCATTCTTGCTCTTACTTTTATAGCTCTCTTACTGCTTCCATCACTCGGTAATTAAATTTTCGGTGAATTTTTCCCTCCTTGGCTTTATTTTTGTTCGAATAATCTTAGATCTTGCGCTACTTGCTATCTCACTTGGATCACTGTCGATCCTATTTGAATCAGTTTGAAGCAAACAACAGATCCTAAGATAATCATTTAGCAAATATATGTTCCGCGTACAATTTGTCTTTACTATAATTAAAAAGGAATATCAGAATATCAATTATTTACTCTTACTTGTCGGTACGAATGATAAAAAGTAGGTTGCGAATCTCTTAAAAGCCGAGTGTCTCTAGGAATGAAAACGTTGTACACCTCTTGTATACTTATGGCTTGTAACGAGATTCAGATTCAATTTTCGTTTTCAATATCTCACATTTTAATAATATTTCTATTTATATTTATCTTCATTCAAATCACATTTAATTCGATATCCTGAGTTTAATTCCGATTAATTCTAAATCATTTCTATATTCGTGCGTTTATAAATATTTCTGTATTGTAACGACTTTAGAATTTAGACTTTAGTCTTATTCAATTCATGAAACTCGCAATATCCTCTTTAGGAATTTATTTATAACTCTGTTAGATTAAACTTAATTTTCGTTATTATGTTTTGCTATTATTTCTTAAAATAACTTTTACCACTGTCTTATTTCGATTCTCGTATTGATTGCTACAAAATATGTATATTTCTCTACATTTTACATTTTATTTAACGATTAAAATTAATATTAATTATATTCTTTTAAGCAATAAAAATAATATATATAAATTTAAAAATTTCTACCATATAATATATATTCTAAACAATACATATTTCATCGAAAAAATTCATTATTCTCTTGTAATTTAAAATAAATATTTATTAGCGTGGATTTTTAATATCACAAAGTACAATTTATCATTCTGTTCATAATAACTACATTTCAAAATATTATTTACGTAATATTTTAATTTAATAATTATGTATATATAAAACCATTAATTAAAAAATGGCTTAGCAATAAAAATATTATGATCTGAATTTGGAGTTCCAAAATAATTAATATCAGTTATACCGAAAAATACTTGTAAAATAAATTAATAACACAATAGATTATATGCCAAGCATTTTGCACTTTCAAGAGGATTGGATGATTTGCTGTACACATAGTCGATTCGAATAAATTTAAAATTTTTATGAAATATACAATAAATATTTTTATTTCTATGTTTATTTAACTGTGAATATTTGTGTTCACGTGTGTTTTAATCGAATAATTTTTTTTTTCCTGTAACGAATGATTCTTGAATTATTTATCTGATTCAACTATTTATTTCAGTCCCGTTCGTTCACATCTTTTTACTAACGTAGTAATAGTTTTTTATGTATACACTAATTATATTAAAACTATCTTTGCATTAAATTTCGTTTTATTTTAAAATATAAAGTTCAAACTCTTTAAACAATATTATAAATAAGTAAAAAATATTTTTTAAGAATAAAAATTTACTCGTAATAAAGGATCTCGGATAATTTTGTTATTATTTAAAAGAATCGACGTATAAAAAATGTTTCCAAATAAATAATAAGAGATTCTTAATTTATTCGACTAAAAAATAATCATCACTGTTTTATAATATATAATTAATATTTATAAATTTTACACTACGAAATTATTTGTGAAATCACGAAGTTGATAATTACTTTGACTTTGAGAAATTTGAAACCCATATAAAACTAACATCGCTGATGATACGATACATTATAAATAACTATATTTATATAAAATCAGTTTCTTATTTCTACTTTACGAAACGCTCGATTTAATATATCTTTTATCGAGAAAATACCTCGAATAAAAGAGCCATCTCGAAACTAAATAAAAATTAAATTTATAAACGAGTACAGGAAATATAACATTGAAACAGAAAATTCGGTAATAACAATTTGGGTAAGAAAGAAAAATCTCTAAAAGCTACAATAAAAATTTCGTTCCACATTTCTATTTGTCTCGAACAGAAGCTGAATAGTATAATTTTAAGCTCATAAAGAAATGCTTCAATTATTCCGACATTTTCACGCACTCGTTCCTTACAGAGAGAGAGAGAGAGAGAGAGAGAGAGAGAGAGTAAAACGAAAGGAGCATCGAGCAAACAAATCAAATTAGCATTAAAGCGAACGCTCCTCTTACACTTCCTTCGTACCCTAGATTTAAACGATCTTTCACAGACAGTAGTTGCATTCGCAGTAGTTCTTCCCGTCCTAACAAGCCAAAGTGAGCACTAGAAAAATCTCCGATATATTTCATTTCTCCCTTTCGTGCTTCGCATTACGCACGAGTACACGCAATCGAGCTTACGAATCGTGAACACGCGATGTAGTCCCTTATCGCGACACGACCTTCAAATTCTCATTGCCCTCTCGTTTCAAGGTATTAGTTTTACTTTCGGGCTTAGTTCCGTTGTCTCGTGCTCGATCTCGTCTCTCCGAATCGAATCTAAAGACAGAGAGATAAAGGCAGAGGAAAGCCTACGATCACGTCACAACGGACGATAAAGTCGATTTCCCGGTCAATTTCGCTCTCTTTTCCCTTATTTTATCGCTGGGAAGTGCAGCACTTGCTTTCGTTGCGAAACTACGAGAAACACGTCCCGATCTGGACTTGGTACAGTTCCGCGTTTCGTTGCAAATCGGAGCATTTTATGATCGCGCCGAGGGAGAAGAACATCGCGAGCATTTGTGAGTTGTCCCGGGGAAGTGCGCCTGTGGGATTCTTGTTGTTTTCGAGATTTTTGAAATTAATGACCGCGGGGACGAACTATCGAAGTTTGACGCCTCGTCGCCGAGATGTAAACCCATCAGAGTTTGACTCTACTATTATTTCTCCGCTGGCACTTCGTTTCGCGTATTGCGTTCCAGGTATTCCACTCGTGGTGTAATCGTTTAATTACGCTCGAGGAGTGATTATCCGGTGCTTTCGTTTCTGTCCGTTCGAGTGGGACACTCGACGATGTTTTCGTTCGCTTTTCATTTTCGTTCAATCTGATCAAAATTTTAATATTTTTGAGTTTTCGCTGATGGGATAGTGGATTTTCATTTATCCGGCACGTTCGAGAAATGAAAATATACGTTCCTTTATAAAAATTTTAAGATGTGAAAATTTAAATCTACTGAATCGACGTATTTTTACGGGAAATACGATTACGTTGTCTCTAAAAAATTATCCTGGTTAAAGACTGTCAGGACCGACCTTATATCTTTTATAAAAATAACCGTGGAACTCAACGGTATAAATAAATTACGTTGTACGAGTTGAAGTTTCGTTTTAATTCTCGAATGTCATAGTATTCAAAAGTTGTAAAAATAAAGTAAAATATTTCACAAAGTAAAGGACTAATATCTTTAGTCGGTATTATAAAATTGTAATTTATTTGCGTATATTTTTACAAGCATGTAAACATATTTTTCCATCGAAAATTCAGCTTTAATTTTCATTTACTTACATTCCTTTTAAATAAACTTAGTCGACGTTCATTTTATACAAGATCTTGCATTATTTTTAACCTTTAATTTTTTTAATTTACTTCATTACCGAACATTCAAATTTGAGTTAAATCAATATAAATTGCGTTCGATCAAAATATTTCAAATATATTCGTATATAGCCGTACAATTATAAACGTTGTAAATCGTTTGTACAAATTTAAAAAGACTCATTTATATTAAAGTTTATCGTTTCGGTAAATATTTTCCATGATATATACAAGCACTCGCTTTAAAATTTTGTTTTCTCCACTAGAAAATACAATCTCTCGCTTACCTGTGATTTCATTTCACCAGAAGAGATAAAAGAGTTACAAAAATCTTGAAAAATTTTTCACAAATATTATCGTTGAAAGTACGATGACAATATTTAATCCGCAACTTCGAGCTTGGCATAAAACTCGTACAAATAAGCTATACGTCATTATGATATAAGACTTTCCATTGTTATATGCACTTATTTAAGTGATCTTTTGTGGGAATGAAATTTCAACGGTACATTCTTTTTGTGTTAAAATTGAGCGAACGAAGTGCAATACAATTAAGAATCTTGATATATTAGTTACGATGCAAGAAAAATGAGCGTTTCGTTCCATTAAAAAATGGTTCTGAATATTTCATAAAGATTCGATAACATTGTTTAAATATTTATTACAAAAAAATATTTTTAGAATGTAACGGAATATTTCAAAAATTTCAAATTACTCGTTCGCTTTTAATAAACATACCTTTATGGACAGACGCTTATCCGACATCAATGATATTACATACGTTTTCGACACTATTCATAATTCGTTGATAATATTGTGTCAACCAGTTTTTATTTATTAAATTGAATAAATAACAATACGTTCTTTATAGTATACGTTTTATCTAATAATTTTCACATAATAATAAAGAGTCGTTCGTAAATACTGGAATATCGCAAATTGAAGTTTTTATCGTAAATCTTCCCTTTCAAATTTCCAAGAGATAATTCCACATCACTTCCTATTCGAAGCTGTTCCTCGATAAACGATAAAGATATAAAAAACCGACGAAAGCAAGAAATCAAACTTCGAATCTAGTACCCTTAAGCTAAAACAAAGATTCCCTTCCAGAAGCATTATAAATATTTATACGGCCATTCTACTTACCGAACCCGTAACTCTTTATTTTATTAATATCGTAAAAATAAAAAAGAAAACATGTAAAACGGATGAAAGTCGGACCACCGCCTTCGGATTAAATTTCTCGAAGCCTTCGTTCCGAATTTCGAGGTTTTTCTTCCCTCCGGAGCCGCTCGCGTATAAATTTATAATCCCGTAAGCACATGTAGACAGACTGCGCCGTCCATAAAAACCCCCGATGATAAAAATAAACGTAAGATCTTCACGCTCCGAGTCACAATGCACCTGTATCGCCTTTCCTGCAAAGACACACCGAGGCGAATTTTATGCAACGCGAGCTGCTTGATATGGACCGAAGGTGGGCCACCGATTCTGGGCCGCTGCTCAGCCTCGTACGTATACACAGCCTCATAAATCTTTTGTGGCTTCTACTGATTTCAGTACTCTCCGGCGTTTTATACGTCCTGGCCTCGAGCGTCGGGGTTATGTCGACGTTTTTCGCGCGACGCGCCTCGAATATACTGCCGACGAGCAGGACTACAAAACGGAAAATTTCGTTTCATCTCCACACTTTTATCTTTTACTTATATATTACGCAAGAAAGGGATTTTTCCGCGAATTCTCTTTGATGGCACCAGTGCCGAGTGTCATTTCACTGTTATTCTTTAGAACCAAGTTTTGCTTTCCATGTAGAGTGAAAACGCCATTTGAGCGAACACTTATACTTACAGAAGCGCTATTTGCGCTCTTACGGAATCAAAAATTTTCCTTTGAGATACTTAATAATTTTTATAATAAGCGTTATTTGTAGAGTGTACAGAAATTCCTGTGCTTCGTTATTTTGGTACATTTACATTGGCCTTATCGAACTGGTACATTTTTTCGTTTTCTACTTTCGAAACGCTCAAACTCGACTAGCAAGAATCATTAATTAAGTTATTAATTATATCCGACGCATTTTATAATACATAACTATACTTTCGAGCGAACTTAATTTAAAAGGTATATTTTCTCCGAAAGTAAATTCCGTTAATTCACGATATTATTTAAAAACAAAAATTTTACTATTAATTAAATATGCATTTTATTACTTATTTATCTATTATGAATTATAACGTGTTTTTTTCAAACTTGGAGACAGTATTTTAAATTCGAATATGCAAACTTGCAAAAATAAAAACCGATACATTTTACGTAAATAATTTATTCATAGATTTGCAGGCAAAGAATAATGCTTAAGCATTACTCTTTTGAGAATATTGTTGGACTACGATATGCAACATTTATATTATTGTAAACAATTTAAAATTTTTCAATCGCATTTTTTATGAGCGATAACGAGGCCAGCGTTTTTCAAAATTCAGTTACTTTTTACTCTCTATTTAGACCGGATCGTACGAGTAGTCTTCAATTCGGTCTAAATCCACGTTTCTTAAGCTCCGGTCTTTTCAGAAAATACATCCTATTGAAAAAACTCATTAAAGAATTCTTTAATGGACAGTATTCGTATATAACGTAAATACGCGATACACATAAAATATTCTTGTGAGCAAGTGCACGTACTTTTAGGCGATGACCGGAAAAAGCCCTCGTACAATGTTCGGTTTGATAAATTAAAAGCCTCGAAGGCCTGCGTATGAATTCTCTTTCATACGGTGCAAGTAGAAGCGATGCGATGTCGTAGTCGCCTTGATTTACGTACACATTAATGAAGGTATAAGACGTATAATACAGTAACCAAATAACGTCGTGTAGAACAATGAACCAAAGAACGAAGAATTATTATTACTTCATATTCTACCTGAAGAAGAGCAACTTTAATTTCTCGACTTGTTCTTTGAAGGTTCAGAGTAATAGCATATGATTTCGGAAAAATGTATTATTTATTTATGATTGGTATTTTTTGTTACTGCTACTAAAAATTTTAAATGCGTAATGAATTGAATAAATGTGATTTACAGTGATTTAGTATTCCCATAAATTTTTAAACTAAAATTTTAGTAATTTTTTTCACGGATTTCATTAATTGTGCTTTGAAAGTAATTGTAGAGTATATATTTCTGCGAATATTCGTCTTAAAACTCATAACCTGACTGTTTGAGAAGACAGTTGGTACTAATGAATACATTCCTTGTACTTTTATTTAAAACGTATAATTTTTAAAATATAAAGAAAGTAATATATAATTTCTGAAATCATACGGAATTTGTATCCATTTTTTTCTATGCAATATTAAGGCAGATTAATATTTTTAAATAAAATTTTTGTTTATAAATATATTTCAACTTATTTTTAATGTAAAACTTTTAAAAGATTTCATAATTTTTGTGTGATTTAAAATTCTTTGGACATGATTAATAGGTTACAAGATTATGGAAATATATATTTTGTGTAATTTATGTTTACATATTAATGAATGTAAATAACAGATTTTAAAACACTAATTAAAAAAGAATAATATTAAATTATTGTCTATCATAATTAATTTATTCTAGTAAAATTTATGGGAGTTGTATTTTTTCTACTATAAATTACTAAAAATATACGTTATATATTTATAAAATAAGTATTCATTTCTATTATTATATTTCAAAGTTTTTGAACTTTTTTAATCAATATCATAATAAGTACTATTATACTATACTTTATGATATTTAAAATTTTTAATTTTTAGTTTACTTTGTATGACTTTGTAAATATTGAGAAACTTAGTTTCTAGCAAGATTAGTTTTCCTTTTTTGAATTTAAACGACAAAGAAATAAACGAACTAACTATATTATGAAAAATTTTCATAATAAATAACCCAATTTTTAGAGTAAATTTTTTTATTTTAATCTACTTAATATGTCAATACGTTCTTACTATACATTGAATATTTAGTGTGAACTGAAAAATTAATAAGTACTTAACTTTAAAGGAAAAATTCAAATTCAAATCAAGTTTCATCATATTTATTAAATAAATATTTATATCTTAATTTTTTAAATACAATCTACTCATGAATATTGTTTATGAAATATATAAAGTTAATAATTATTCTATTGTAAATATTTTATATTTTTCATTATTAAGATTTCATTATGATATGAAAATTTTATATACATGAAAATGAAAGATAAAATATAAACATTTTTATTTCCTACATGTACATTAAATCTCATCGGTAAATCTTTCATAATACTAAATAATTATTATAGTATTGATTCAGAAAATAATATACATAAGCTTTATATTAAAATGATTTTAAAGTGCTTTTGAAACTTTCTAATCATTTATATTTGATTCTACAATAAAATACAAAGTATTATAATTTTCAGAGATTGAGTGCTTATGATTTGAGATTATCATCGTTAATGAATTATTAAAAGCAATTTATATTTATATTTATATGTCATTTATATATATATATATTTATTTTAATATAAACATATGTAAATTAATAAAAAAATTGATTTTCTTAATATTTAGTATACATAAACATTTTAAAATCTTTAGTATATTTATTAAAATTATTATATTATAATTTTACTGTACAGAATTTGTAAAAGATATTTTATTAAGAAAATTTTATTAGTTACTAAACTAATATTATTATTACTTTATATTAGCATAAAAATACAAATTTTTTTCATGAAAAATATATTATTACTTTAAAATTTAAATATATTAAAAGTTAAATATTTGTAAATTGTTAAAAGTCAAACAACTAAATTTAAATTTTACTTTCAAAAAATAAACATAAAATATAAAAGATAAATTTTTACAAATAAAAGTGATAAAACATTTTTATTTTCAATATTACAATAAAAAATTATGTAAGTATTTTCATGGATTCAGTAGTAAAAACCAATATATATCTAACTTAGATGATAACATATATTTATACTTGCCCGTATAATATCCTATTTATCGTTGTTTATCTTTTTATTGGAATATTTATGAAATACACTAAAAAACTAGAGTCCGAGGTTTAATTTTAAATAATATTAGTGTAATTATTTATTATATTTGTATTTTTGCATCGTTTTATATCTACGTATAAAATAACTAATGTAAACAAAAAATCCGTTCACTAAAAATTCTTGTAAGAAATCTCGAAGAAAAAAAATTTAGTATCATTTTTTAGATATTTCATTTTCGCCTATAATCAGAACTTTTAAAAGTACAAAATTCAGTTGCTTAGTATGCATCTCTCAACTCAGTAACACTTTCAGAGCAACAACTGCAATCGACTAATTTAGCAGTCGATTTTCACTGAAAATAAAACCTAGTGTTTTTCTCAAGCTCTTTTATATTCTATCACTTTTCCTTTTTCCTATCTTAATCAATTTTTTTAAAGTTCTATTTTAAAATATTTTAACATTTTTTCAAAGTATTGTTATTTTAATATTTTTGTCAAATATGAGATTCATATTTATACATTACCTAATGTATTAGGTTATAAATTATATTAGATAATCAAATGAAATAATTATTCTTAATTAGTCGTAATAATACGTCAATTCAGTTTAAATATTAAATATTATAAAGACTCCAATTATATTACAAATATTTTTAATATTTATATTCCAATTTTTATCGGAGTATTTAATAAACTATAATAAATAACGAATATTGATACAAATATGTATATCTAGTATAATTTTAATATATTTTCTGGCAATAAATTTTTATAAAAAAAATATAATTCAAACAAATTTTTTTAAAGGTTCGATTAATTTTTCTTTAGTAGCTAGTAGCAATAAAAATAAATTTTTTTTCCAAAATTAATAGTCGGTAAATCTAGTAGCCCATACTAAGCAGTAAAGTTTCGCTGAGTTATCTCGAACAGTTCTGAATTTATGATACTATATGTCAACGTATCATTATCTGCAGAACAATAGAATAATGATAGATAACTTTAGTTATTCTTCTTGTATATAAAGTAATTAAATCTTCTTTTATTGCACAATTAAATTTAGAGATACTTTCGTCGATGAATCTGTACAAACACCTGAGAAGACAACTCTAAAAGATGATAATATTTTTTAAGTTTTTAAAATTAAAATGTCGGTTTGCACATTATATTTTTATATGTTGTTTCCTCGATTCTTTTTAGTGCAAAATTAATTTTCAAATAACTTATATTCTTTGATATTTATTTACTCATTGTTACATTAATTTAATTAGGATTGAATTTTGTAATTAAATTTTTCTCCAGGAAGTCGTACATTAAAAGTAACATAAATGTAATTTAACTAATTTATAAAAAATCACTCAGTCCTGTACGCATTAAATGAAAAAGCCGAATAAATAGCGAATTAAGATCTTTTTTGTGCAATTCATAGATATTGAAAGTCTGAATTTACTTTACAAATTTTTCTGAATTACAACCATTAAAAAGATTTTACTTGAATATTATCGCAAAGATTCTTAACCTCGAAATCGAAATAAAAACCGAAAAAATTGAGCATTAAAAGCGAGAACGACCGGATTAACGTGGAAAAATGGAATATGCGCACTTAGGCAAATATACTCAATGATACACACGTACACACACTATTATATTATAACACATACATACAAGTACGTGCAAGCAGAGAAACGGATTTGCAAACGTACAGACAACGTTGGATAAAATCGCGCCTTTCAAGCACTTCGCCAACGTCGTCATCCTCGTCGTACTTACTTGAATAAAGCTCTTGCGAGGGCGTTGCATCCGTATGTAAAATCGGCATTATTATCTATGGAAAGAGCGAGATGGAAGTTTCAAACGCTCCGGGGTAAAGAGGCAACCTCCTATGACCTCACTTACATGCGCATACAGACGTTTCCACGTCGAATCGTACATTGAGAATGTGCAAAAGAATTTTTAAATTCGTGTAATATTCATTTTTTGGTATTCCTTGATTTTATTCAATCGTGAATTTTTGGCTGTACGCTATTTCTACAAGATGTTTAACGTTTGTTACGATTTAACGTTCAATTTTTTTATTATTATAATTATGATCGGGTGTGGATTATTTTTGTTTCGGGATAGATTCGAACGCGATGAACGAAAAATTTAATAAAAGTCATGTTAGCGAATAAAATAAAATAAAATTATTCCGTTATGAATAAAAGATTTGTTATAGCTCCAATTTTATAACGTTTCTTTTTTTATGTTTTTATAATGAATTCAACCCAAGTAATGCTTAAATATTTGCGAAAGATTTACTTAGTTCTTTATCGAAACCTTAATAGAGTTCTACCGTTAGTGTGGAGTAACTAATTTGCTAAGTCTCTAAATGTAATAATCGAATTAAAACTTAAATTTCGCGTTAAATACTATGATTATATTTTGCGTATTTAAGAAACGAGCTTGTGTCATATTTTTTACTGTAATTTATATTCGATAAGCTGACAATTATAACAATTATTTGTAGAAAAACTATTAAAAATGTTGCTACAAATTTAATACAAAATAATTACAAAATAAATGTAATAATAATAATAATAATAATAATAATAATATAATGTTCGATATAAATATAAATTTTATACAAGTATTTAATTAAATGGAAATATTTTTCTTATTTTTTAATGCTTTGCGGAGAAAATTGAGACTAGAGTTTAAATTATGCTGGCAATTAAACTTATATTGCACAAGAATATTTACAATACGCTAGCAAAATTGCGTGTATGTAAACGTATTTTATATAAATATAAATCTATTCGCAGTTCAGAATTTCCACAAACTAGTTAATGTTAATTCCAAAATATAGTCTTGTAAGATTCCGAAACTTACATTTATAGATATAATACCATAAAGTTTGAGTTACTTACATCTCTGTCTTGCAGAACTTTAAGATTTTAGTCAAGTAGTTTATCTTTGTCATACTTCTTCGAAGATTACAGCGAGCTTTACGTATAATGAAGAAAACAATAACTACTTCAATCAGCGATGCTTCTAGTTAACGTTCCAAGTAATGCGATTATATTTTTCAAATTATAAAACGACCGATACGTTTAAATACCGAAACAACTTTTTCTAAATGTACGTTTTATACGTAGTGCAGGAATTACTCGGCCCTAAAACACTGGAAGCGCTCGATTAAAAAATTTAATATCGTAATTTTTATCCAAAATTTCTATCGCTTATCGCTTTCTCTTTTAATTCAATCTCCAGAAATTATAATCGAATAGGACAAACTCGAGACCTACGCTCTCGCATATTTTAACGCATTGCTAAATAAATTTTCAGTTTACGAAATTGGACTGCAGCTGTTGTTAAAATTGCCTATCTCTGATACTTCCTACGCTCGAAAGAGTTAAATTATTGATAATAACGTTTCGCATGGAACAGCCCATATATATTCCGAGCGAAAGTAGGCGAGAATAGATATCGCTGTATATGAAAACAGCGAAAGGTGCAGAAGCTCGCAAAGACCCTCGCGTCTCTCCTTCTCACTTCCTCTCGTTAACTCTCTCCGTCCTTCCCCGTTGGAATTTCATTCTCGTTCGCTTATAGACCCGAGGACATAAAAGGATGGAGCGAGAGAACCTCTACTTTCCCTCGTTCCGATTGTATCAGACCGGGGAAGTGCCAATGTCGCGTTGGCCTCGAATATGGAAAGCGGAAAGTGCGAAAGAGATAACGGATTATTTGCTCGCTTTCGTCCCCAAGTTGCCTTGTCTTCATGGCACTTTAGTACACTGTTCCGTCTGTTGTAAATACGCACACTTGCTCATACGAGCGCGAAGGCAAAGTTGTATTAGCAACTTGGTCGCACATATATCTGGTGGATACGAGATGGGCGTAAACACGGTTAGAAGTGCGTGAGACACTCGCCCTCTTGCTCTACACGGGCTTATGCTTTATGGCAAAAGTTCTGACCGGACATTCGCAACAAGGCATCGCACTTCCATTTGTTGACCACGAGATATCGTATAACCGACGGATTATAGCTCGAGGATTCCGATTCAAGCTGCCCATCGAGAATTGGCAACAAACTTCGAGCGTGATATAGAGAGAAGGAGAGAGGGAAATCATGTCAAACATCTCGTTTAAACAGAAAGATCATAATGGAGCGAGGGAGCGGAGATTTTTAATTTCACAAGGACAAAAAATAGCTCTTTAATCGCTATCGACCAAAATTACTACTATAATTGCTAATTCGTGAGATTAGCTGTTTTGTAAAAGATTTTTAAAGCGGTTAATTCATGAATGAAATTTAAATAAAAACGTGTCTGTTTAAGTAACTAGTTCTTACGCTAATTTATATGCACGTTTCATTATTTCAACGTCAAGATTTTGAATGAAAAAAAGGTAACACGAGTAATGCAAGTATATAAAAATATTTATATTTTGTACACATTCTTTCTAGGCGATAGTAATTTATACAATTGCAGATTGTGCTTAAGAAAATCTACGAACAAAGTTACTTTTTATAATTTCGAACGGTGAATTATATTTCGCTGATAATTATTTATTTTATTTGTATCATATTTTACGATTTAAATAATAATTTTACCGTTAATAATCAGAAATATTTTTCGAGATATTTATAAGAATTTGACTTTCATGTATAAATAATATTAATTACCAAAATTAATCGCTATCGTGCAAAACTATCTTTATAGTATTTTAAAAACCTTCATCCTATTTTTGAAATATAATATTGCAATGCATCCAAAAAAAAATATGTATTACATTTTCTTGAAAATTATTTACTTCGGATTCATAAGTTGTAACCTATAAATTCAGTCGATAACATCGATGGGAACATTGAAGCGAAAAAAGATATCCAAAAGGCTTACGCTTTCAAAATATTCTCCTACAATTTATCAATAAAAAATAAAGAAACTCAAAGCAACCTTTACTTCGGTACATATACGTAATTTTAAATTACGTAAGAAATAACTAAAATTTCGAATTTAATAGGTCGCAACGAAAGTATTGTTCTCGTTATGGTCGCGTTGCGGTTCGTCGTTTGCTTACATTAGCAAAGAAAAAACTACTCCTACTTGGCCGGACTAACGAGAAGCAGGAAAGAAGGAAAAGAAAGCAAAGCCCGGAGATAAGTCAAGAGTTGGTGTATGTGAGAATTATAAGGAAGCAACGAAAGAAGAGGAAGGAAGTCGTTGTCAGTCCGATCATATCCGGTCCCGTCGGCAAGAAACTAGAAAGAACACCGAGTAACGTTTATTATTTAAGAGCTTTAAATCCGAGTTTTTCCCTTTGAAGTTGTATATTTCTTTGGAGTTGCGTGCGTGCAACGTCATTTCCATTCTATCAGAATGTACGTAGCTTTATTCGAGGAATAAATTGTATTTCGATCGGTAATCCTATTACACTTATATCGCACTTTTTTCTCTCGTTTCCAGAGTTTGCGATTTCAAGTCGCGTCTTATCTGGACCTACTATTCGAGCACATGTTCGAGTGTAACAAGGTAGTAAAAAATCCCGTTACAAGGCACTAAAATTATATTCTATTATACTTTATACGCTGTGTCGCGTTACAAGATACAATATTATTATATAATTTAGACTTTCAAATAGCGATTTACGATTGCTTTTGAGAAAAGTTATTCAAGAATATACTTAATTTTAATGCATTAATTTCAAATCGAGGTTAAATTTAACTATCGTTTAAAAGTCAAAACGTAAATACTCAAACAACTTTGCATGTTTAAATTTTAAAAAATTTAAACTCGAAAAAAACTCGTGCGCAAATAATTGCTTGATTACGAATCAACGAGTAAATATTTACGTATGCATATTTTATCGTATTACAGATACAAGATCTCAAAATAAGATTATGGACCAAACTACGACAACGAAGCGTATAAAAAGTAGATACGCACCCGTATGTTAAAACAAGCGAGGTGTAAATAAAGAAGCGAATTCGCATAACTTACTGTTGCAAATAAGCCCTTCTTCGCACCCCAATCATTAACGTTACACCCAATGCAGGTCTTACAACCCGATGGTATCCGCGTACAGTTTCCGAGCTCACACAGTTACAGCAACTCGAATCCAATGATCCCGGACGAGTCGAGACCTCGTCGACAGTCTCCTCGAGCGAAATATCCTCGAATAACTTACCTACATTTTTCTCGGCTTTGAATCATCCGAATCGCTTTTTATCTTTTGCTTTGAAGATCAAGACTGATCCTCGCAGTCATCGAACCGTAAAACCTAGGTTTTACAAATAACTCATGGGTTGCTAATATGGCAAGAGCACTTGTTATCCGAGGAATAGACTAGGGTACGTTGAAACAGTTGGTTCCCTTAACCGAGGGAGCAGACAAGGCAGATGTTGCGCACAATTCGGTACGCCCAAGATTTGCTTTTGCAGCCCTTTTATTGCATATTCCTCTGGGTACACGTTTGTATACAGCCGATGTATATCCATTTTGCATATATATTCTGATATTAGTGGCGACATTCTTACCGACACAACCGTGATTTAACCACGATTACCTTTGGCTTAAGATGTTACGTTCACGACTTATTGGTATGCGGGACTCGAATGGCTGGGCCTCATACGCAGTTGCGGTGTACAAACTAGAAATGCTTTGTCTTAATAGTAATGGAGACATCCCCACAGATCGGACTTTGTTACGTTTTGGGACGTGTCTTACTCGTCAACCCTTTATGTATTATTGCTACCGCAATAAAACAGCAATAACGTCCGTATATATTATTGCCATAATAAAACCGGTATAATTTAATAATTTTAATATCGCTTATTTGAAATATTTCCATTTTTTTTTAAAGAAACCTTTTATACACGAAGCGAAAGTATGTAAATTGTAATCGTGTTTTGTAAACAACGCGATATAAAGTCAATTAGTTGAACCAACTTCTACGGAGTGTATCGTATATCGTTAGGAATTTAATAATTTCAATATAGAAATTCTAATTGGATACTGTCGTGCCACGGTATATAATAGAAACCATAGTTATCGCCTCGTTATACCCCATGATAATATTGTTAATAATGATTATTAAGAATATCTTTAAACTTTTAAGTAGATTTCTTCTGCTTCTTATTGATCGTCTATTCGGTTTCTTTCTCTTATATTCCAATCGTGTACTACACCTCGGCTTATTTCATTAGGAAAATCCTTTATTTCTTCATCACTGATAATTTTTACAAATCCAGGATTTTATTAATATTCACTCACCGTTTAAATGAAATATTTCATTACTCAGTGTCGGTCATTAATCCTTAATATATCTTCAACTTGGTATAGTTGACATACCATCTAAATGATCATATAAGACATACTTAAGTTTCGTTCTTTGAAACTAAAAGATAAATTTCGGAGAAATACTCTAGTAAAAGCGAATTAGTAATACGTTTTCAGATATTTAAATTGCAATATTTTTGAGGATCGATATGAAAATTTTTCTATTACTGTATAAATTTCTACAAAACGCAAACTATTAAATAGAAGAAAAATTAAAATTAAAATTTGTGTCCTATAATACGCTTCTAAATAATCCAATTAGAGACATCTTACAATTATGCAATATCTTTGTACAGGTTGGATTGTTTATTATCAATTAAATTACTGTAGTTGATTAGTCGAGTTCGTGTCGTTCTCAGATTATAATTTATAATACCTTCAGATGGTTGACATTCACCTGCTAATTGTATATGTTCTCATATATGAAACATCTGGATTTATTTTAAGATGTTAGATGCTGATTTAACATTACTCTTCGTTATTGTATCGCATAGGATAAGTATTTATCAATAGTTTTTTTTTTAGTTTCATACGGTATTTAAGTATTTTTAACCATTGTTTTATTCACGCTTATTTGAAAAAATAAATCGAGAAGTAAAATAATGTACATAATGAGAGAAAAATTGAAAACGAAATTTTTAATATTTTTGATAAAAGTTTTTTATTTGATATATATTTATTTACCGATGATGTTAAAACATTTACTTTAATAATGTATTATTTCAATTTTTCTAAATAAATAAATTTTAGGAATAAAACTCATTTTTAATTTAAAGGTACGAATAAAATATTAATCTGTGTGCTTAAAGATTCTATAAAATTTAAATGAATCTCGTTTTAGATTTTATATTTTTACATTAATTACGAAGCAATTAAATTTTCCTGATACTTTCTTCTTAAAAATAGGTCGATTTACATTGAAGAAATTAAATCTCATTTTTAACTGTTTTAACGTTGGCATTCTCAAAGATTATGAATTTTGTCACTAATGATTTTAAATTTTTAATTTTATCAACATTTTCTTACAAAAAAATTAATATTCATAAATTTTTAATTAGTTTATTTTCAAAATATTCTATATAAAAGTATTGGTTATTTTATTGCTGTATCGTATATTATTTATCAGTTTATTTTGATAAATATCCTTTACATTGAAAATTTTACTTTACAAACGTAAAATAAATTTTAAATTACAAAATTTCAGCTGTAAAATGCTTAGGAAGATGTAAAAAAATGTCAGAAAAAAATATATACAATTTTAAAATGTTTGAATTGAAACTAGTCATATAACAAATATTTTATAAATTTTCACTTTTTGGAAACTGAATTTCTTCCATCACCAACATCCGTTCATATGATTTAGCGAAAAAAAGGAATAGCTATAAAAAATTGTAAATTAAAATTTTAGATTTCAGAAATTGAAAATTTAAGGATATCAAAAAGTATCGTATAAAGATTCATATATTTAATTATTTTGCTTTGTTGACAAATTTGTAAAATTATAATTTTTTCCATTAAGTTATACCTACAATTATATTTTTATGATTTCTTAGTCGAGAAGTACTTGAAATTTTATTTTATTGACCTCAACGGGTACGAAGCTAAAATTGAACCAACTTTCAAAATTCTTAGCGCAACGATTCAGTGAACTTCGTAACATATGTGTTCACAGTGCGTAAAAGTGCCATACTGACGTTTATACGCGAGAACACGACTTATATCGTTAGAATGATAAGTTCTCCGTCTTTATGGAAAAAGTTGAAGCGAGCGAACAAGAAAGGCAGAGGAAGGGAGAGAGAGAGAAGATAAATAGGATCGAACAGAATAACCTTTGATATGGTCGTCGGATGGGAAATGACATTTATTGGACGATTTAGTAGAGGTCATGACGCATTTTCTAATTACAGACTTGTAATTAGCCCGAGTAGGAAATCGTTTTTGTTGATCTTGGATTCATGTGAACCCGCACGTGACTGGCTTTACATAAAGATAATGTTACTGCACTTTTTCAAATATTTTCACCTATAAATCACCGTAATATTTTTCATATCTACAATTTTCAAATTATATTTCTATATTTTAATTTAAATTTTTAATATTGTTGAATGGAACTTGATCTTTGTAATTAAAATATGTACTTATTTATATATATCATTTCCACGTATATTACTCGTTTATATTTTTCTTTAATAATATATTTCATTATATTTTACAAAAGTAAATAATATTTACTGTGTAGTAAAAACAATTTTATGTTTACGTTTCATACGTAAACAGATTTTAATCAATTTTCATTTATATATGAATATATATATATATATATATATATATATATATATTTCATAATTCTAATATTATGATTAAAATTTAGACTTCTAATATAATAGCAATTCATGAATGTATTATTGAACTAATCGAATTATTTTAGTCCTTCAACATATCATTACTAAAAAGTGATACAGGATATATTTCGTATAATTACCTTCGCATAATTATCTCACAAATCCAGAATAAATGTTTGAAGGATTTTCAACCTATAATTTATTTATGTAAATTAAAAAATTTAAAACTTTAAGAGCATTTAATTTTTTATTATCCAAAGCTAGCAATAATAACGTGAAGAATAGAGCCTTTTAAAATATGATTGTCAAAGAAAACGAATAATATTATTTTCTATCCATTTCTTTAAATCAAGCTTTATAAAATTTCAAGAAATTGTATTTGAATTTTTGTACAAGTTCTTTTCAAGTAATATTAACATGTCCACAATTATACGCTGTTATTATACATGAACAATATTTTATCTATAATTTTATTTATAACTATTTTCATTATTATAACTATATAAAATGTGTTTTGACAATTAAAAGTATAATATTAAATATATACTTTAATTATTTTAGAAATATATATATATATAAAGTAAATTCTTTAGAATAATACAAATCTAGTTATGTATATAATTTGAAAACATTACTTTCTCGAGAAAGTATAGTTTTTAAATCGGAAATCAAGTTATATAAGTAATACTTATCGACACAGTTCTAGTTTCTAAGTAGAATAAAAGCTGCGTTAGTTAATAAACATATGTAACAATCGATGATCGCTTCCGGAGATTATAATCAACCATATCCAAACACAAAGCCGGATAATAGTTTCTACTTCGTACCTTTCGCATCTCGATGGAAATTTACTTCTATCAAGACCTAGAGTAAAAGAATCTTACCAAGTTCCTGCTAATGGAAGTCAAATACGTAGAGATAGACACAGAAAGATAATTTGATAGTATATAATGAGGAAAATCGTATTATTGAAGCTTTTAAGGATTTCTCTATTTTAAAAAAAGCTATTCAGCTCAACTGAATTAAACTACAAAATTACAGTTGAATTAAATTATAAAATTATCGAATGGGAAGTTTTGACAGTTTTTGAGACACTTTATTTTGATTTTGAATAAAATTTAAATAATTTTGAAAATTATTTTCTATTTTTGAATAATTAGTCTATATATAGAAATTACAACTTTAATTTTGTTTTTTCAAACTTGGAATGCTTATACATATTATTATACTATTTAAACTAATACATAATTTTATGAAAATTTATCATTAAATCTATTAATTTTAATAAAATAGATTATTAATTATCTTTTTAATAAGGACGATGCAATTTTACAACTGGATTTTCAGACTTCGAAGGAAGCAATTTTTGATGTAATGAACCGAATAGAAGATTTTTGTAGATATAAAGATATTATGATGTGTTTTGATACATATCTGTTTACAGATTTTTGAATTTAATAATTATGTTTGAATACGCTGATTATAATATTTTCGTAAAAACAGTTTTCGTTTTTTTAATTTTTTGCATTCGTAAAATGATTTTGTCTTATAAAAAGTGCAATAAAAACAATATAAACTTTATATTCATAAAACTATATTTCAACTAAAGACCAACATCGAGATTCGTTCATTTAGTTTTTGTGTATAACTCCAGTCACCTTAAGCGTAAATTAATATGTCACATATGTATAATACTGTCTCTATATAAATAATTACGTCTCTGAATTTATGTGGCAAGATAAACCAAAAAACACAATTTTTCCATCGCAAAACGCGTTGGTAGACGAATACCTTTTCTTCGATGCCATTCAGGTCTATATATTGATATTCTCCGAGTTCAAGACAATACTAAAAGAATAGCTGGCATGAAAAATAGATAAACAGCACGAAAGAGAATCAGATGGGATCTAGTAGACTCGGAAAGCGCGTCTTTTGGGCTTAGGACTCGTATGTAGGTCGTAGTTGACTTGGTTTCGCCACCCCTTAGGCTCACGGCGGTGACGGGAATTTAACTGACACGGATATTTGGTAAACGGGATTAACTCTTTCGCTTAGTTTTCGGATAGAATCACTTTTCCGTCTGGTTAATTTTGTGGCTAAATCTTGCTATTATACAGGCACAAGGAAATACAGAACCAAAGCAGAAAAAATAAAAAAAACGAATCGGTTCGATCGTGAAACAACGAAATGGAAACACAGTTTTACGCGATATACGCATCGCTAAATTTAAAAATCGATATCTTTCATAGGAAAATATATAAAATATAATTATTTCGTATTTTGTAGTGCCGCACATTTTTCTGACGCATTGTTCTCGTACCGAATATTCCACTCGCGTATTGCCCTACTTTCGTAACATCTATTATGTTACGTTTCCCACGCTTCCTTTTTTTCAATAAAGATTTTTATATAATTATAAATTTATTTATAATGCATTGCGTCGATGTTGCAGCTACGGGCACGAGGTTGTAAACTGGATTATGTTTTACAATGAGATTCCAGTTTGTACAAATTTATTTGAACGAATCGAGCGAATTTTTAAAATAAATACGATCTCGTTCACTTTCGTCGTTATTTTAAATTTTGCAATCGTTATTATCGCGAATCGCGTTTATAAAATAGTGCGTCCGATTCATTGGGGCGGAAGATCCACGACCATTTCGGTCGATACGTTCGCGTTAAAGAGCGAGATCGGAATGCCACGAGTTTGGAGGACTGCTGTGAAATAAAAAATTCAGGAAACCCCAAGCGGTTTCACCACAGCGTCGCATCTGCTGCATACTTAATTATTTTATTACGCCTGTGCCTCAGAGACGTGGATTAACTACCTCCAAGTGCGCTTGGTTTGCATCGCCAAAAATTTTCCATTGGGTACTTTGCTGGGGTCCTTCCGAGCCACGGATTCATTCATAAAGTATCGTTTGTTTCGCCTTCGTAACTTATCGAGTAAATCAGGGGTTGATTATTCTTGCAAAGAATTTAGCACCGTAGTTACAGACGGTATTATTATAGATCGATGAGTCATGCAATTTTAAATTGGTGATTTTGTCGTTTATAAAGTTTATTTTTAAATATAGGTAATGCCGAGTAGAGTATTTCATTTTTAAACGTAGGAATCAATTATTATATATTTAAAATATTTTGATATCGTGAAAAATGTTGCAACGTATCCGTAATTTATTCCATAACGAAATAAATTATATTTAAAAAGCTTTAGTATGAAAGAATCTCAGAAAATTTTAACAATAAAAAATGATGCAAGACTTTTAAAAAATTTAATACAATTTAAAAACATTATCGATAAAATATCGAAGAATAGAAAATTTTTTAAAAATATATAAAAATTTTTATAACGTTAAAATAATAAATCTTTCGGTGGGAGAATTCATTCCATGGATTTAAAAATAGTAAATCTGGATATCTATTTACATCCGTCTCTCTTATTTCTCCTTAGAATTTCTCCTCTGGAAATTAAAGAGCCAACTGTTCTCGACGGTTCAAGGAAACTGTTCGCTTGTTTTACATTAATTTTTTTTCTATTATTTTTACCAAGAACGCCGATCTTCCAGAATTAACCATAAGTTGAGCCAATCGCTCGCGATAACGAAGAAGAAGAAGAAGAAGAAGCAGAAGAAGAAGAATATAACTCACCATCCCTTCGCCAATATTGTGAACGACGCAAGGCAGATGGGCAGTAGAACCCGACTGTGCATGAACGACGGTTGAATTCTCAGTACCGAAGCTCATCGGTAACGTCGGCGGTAAATCGATGTCCAATGGTTTCAGCGTCATGTCGAGGGTATTGGCGTTGAGACCGAAGACTTCCGGATGTGCCTCGGCTGATGAATAATCTAAAAGAGATGCTCGTTAGTCGGTGGTGACGAATAGAGAAAGAGAGTGAGAGAGAGAGAGAGGAAGGTTAGTTGTAACTCGGAATCTCCGAACAAAGGAATCGAGAATTGTGATAGGAGATGAAATAACTCCTGTTTCTAATACGCGAGTGATATTTCATTCTTTAATCCGATCGCTTTTTCATTTTTAACAGTTACGTTCTTTAATTAACTCGGAGAAGCTTAATTAAATGGTTTTTCTTGAGATTTTTGGAAAAGTAGATAATTACTAATGTTTCATTTGGCATTTGAGTTGGATCGTTGAATTAATTTAATTTAAAAACTAGTATAAAATGTGGAAAAATACGAAGCAGCATCGCGATAAAAATTTTATTATTTTTTAACAACCAATATACTTTTTACAGCATCTCTCGAGATGATCATCTTTAATTTATATGCCTAACAATACCCTCCGAAGAAAAAAGTCGATTAGAAAATACATTTCACGAACAAGAACTGTATAGACTACGATCGTAAAAGTAATTCGTAGCAGGATGTAGATGCACGAATAAAACTTAGTGTAGTGTACGCGAGTATTTTCACCACTAGCAACGGGGATCTTCTCTTCGCTTCATCCGGAGTCGGAGAAAAAAAAAGCTCGTTACCGTTATCGCGGGCCAATCGTAGCTTACACAACGAGTAAAAAGTGGTCCAAGCGGTTAAAAGGATTTTGGAGATTCTGGATGATGCTCGACTACTTTTCCTATCGCATATTCGTGTACGTTCTTAAAATCTTAGCGATCGTTGTACGACGGATAGGTTTTCGAATGCCGTGGTGAAGGTACAATCAGATTTACGCCCAAGCCGATTTTCTGCGTTTCATGTAGATTTTCAAGTATCGAATTGATAATCGTGCGCGGATCATTTCGCATTCGAGATATCGTTTCGGATGGTTTGTATTACGGTATTCGTTGAAAAAGATCAAATTTGTAATGATAATAATAAAATTTATGTTTACGAACGAATTTTTAATAATAATCTCCGGTTCAAAATAGTTATGTCGTTATTGTAAACCAGAATAATAAAATTTAACGATCGATTTGCTATTTAGACAACCGTTTACAAATCTGTGGCGCATTTATCATCTTCGAATATAATAAAATTCGTTTACTACACCGCCATTAATTATTATGGTTCGGAATAAATTATCTATACAATAATCTTTGTATATCATTTATTTCTTAACTGCTCTTTATTATAAAACGAACTTAAAAGGGAAAAATGTTACGAATTACAAAATTTATTTTAAATAATATTTTATATATTAAGATTTTGCATATTTTTATAATTTCTTTAATTCAAAGTTATACTTAAATTTTGAAACATTAAAATGTTTTTACATAAAAGTGATTTGAAATAAAATATTAAGAAATTATCTTTTGAAAGAATAATTATACATGAGTATATTATTCAAAATTAACAATTTAAAAACTGAAATTATTTCATTATTCAAAATATATAACTGTAAAATGCCCTTTTATCAAAAAGATAATAAGAAAAATTTTCAAACAAAGAATCATTGAAAACTTTATTTGCAATTAACTTTTTGTAAACAAAGTTATTCCTTAATTTTATGATCAAATTTATTTATCTGTAATTTAGATAAAATATAACGGATCAATGAAATTGAAATTAAATAACTTTTTATTTTTTTTATTTCCTGTAAAAGTTGTTTCCTAAAAAATAAAATATTAAAGTAAATACTATTAAATTATGTAAAATAAAGTAAATACTATTCGGTTAATATATAAAAATATTTTTTAATAGAAGTTATTTCAAATGTTTAAATAAAAAACTTATAAAAATTGATTTTACAAAAAATAATGCATTTAAACAATTTAAACATTCTGTGTTACAACATTCGAATTAGAACATAAATGATATCATTTCAAAACATCGTTATACTATTTACATTTATAAATATTCTGTTTATAATATTCTATGTGTATAGTATTATTTTAATGAAACTTGATGAATTATTTTATAGGAAAATGTTTCAATTATCTATGCTACTCGCATTATTTAAATGTTAATAAATAAGTTCAAACGATGAATAATTTAAAAAATATATATTTAAATATAATTTTCTTCAATATCAATTTCACAGAATTGTTATAGAAGCTCAGAGTATGTTCCAGACTATATATGACTTTTACGGATGATACGAATTTTAATTTTTATAATTATATGCAACGAATTGAATTTTAAAACTTAAACGAATTAAATTTTAAATAACTAATATTTAAAAGACTATACGAAAAAGCACGAAAATTATAACAACGATAAATATATGTCCCATATTTATTTATTTAAAAATTAATTTGTTATCATAAATATAAACGCCTATATTATATATATAAACTCCTACTCCACAAATTAAATCGTTATCTTTATGAAAAGTAAAGATTTTAATAAACGCATTAAATAATCAAGAATAAAAGCAAAAGATAATATTATCGTGAAATTACGAATATCAATTTCATTGTTCAATGTGTAGTATTTATCAAAGAGAAACTCCAGGTTCGCGTGTCTCTCTCTTGTTGTGACACCCTCAGTTGGCAATGACCGCCCCTCGGCCGTAACAATGAATCACAAACGTCGCGATGTTTTTGCAGCGCCAATCATTAATTTTGCACGCCAAATTTAATCGCGGTTTCTTCTTCCCATTCGCTTCTCTCTATCTCTCGAGTTGTGAAATAAAATCTGTGACATCATAAAGAAATTCGCGTGACGATGCGAACCGGAAAAATTCCCTTTATTTTCGCACTTCGGTTTTTACGTTTAGATGCTTCTATCGAATAAGTGTGAAAATTTTTTTTAATTTCTCTCGCGTGTTTCTTATTGCGGCGTTTTTTTTTTTTTTTTATAAATACG
Organism: Dolichoris vasculosae; assembly: GCA_018907195.1. Lineage (NCBI taxonomy): Eukaryota > Metazoa > Arthropoda > Insecta > Hymenoptera > Agaonidae > Dolichoris > Dolichoris vasculosae. The sequence continues at coordinate 753,278 of JACCHY010000020.1, forward strand.
CAGTTATGTATCGTTTATTGGGGAAGTTACGATTCTACGTATTATATAATTTGTACATAGTAAAAGAAGAGTTCGTTTTATTCAGTCCGGAAATAACATCGATTAAATTTTTTTCATATGAAAGCTTTTAAATGTATATGTTGTGCGTAAACTGAGTCGAATAAAAATTAGATTACCCTCAATAATTTTTTAAGTTCGAAATATCTAAAAGCTTAAAGTGGTATTACAAAAATATTTTTTCTACTTATACTAATATTTTCGCAGAATGTTTTTCATCGTTTTTTAAAATATAGAAATAAAAATTATACATAAAATTACACATAAAAAACGTTATTGGAAACTATATATTAAAATTGAAGTACACTTCATTTGGATTTCTAATTAAATAATTTGTTTTCAGAACAAATAATTGTATATGTAATATAATAGTATTATATTATGTATTAAAAGTTTTTTATATTCATAAAATATTAACAAAATTTTAACTACATAATTAAATTCATCAAATTACTTTATTTATTTTATATTCATAAAAAAATAATTGAGCATTATACTATGAAATAGATTTAAAAAATGAAATAATAGGATTGGCAATTATAAGTTTGGAAAAATTTTTAAAATACGCAACTTAGTTGGAATAAGTAATATTATAGTCGTATGTACGAATCTTTATACCCATGAGAAACAATTGCAGAATAAAAATTCTTGAAACGTTGTTAGATTAAAGTGATGTATATGCAAATTACAAAAAAACAGTTGTCTTAGTTTTGTCAGACTCATTTTGAAAATATCTCAGAAAGACGAATATTTTATAATTTAAACTTCTAAATATTTATAAAATTTAATTTGGAAAAATATTCATTTATTACGGTATATATACGTTAATTATTGTATTGACATAAATTGCTTTAAAATTAAATTACATTTTCCGATTCTTATGATTTCTCTTGAATATTATAAGGAGAATTTAAACATATTTTCAAACAAATGTATATGTGTATATATATATATATATATATATCAACTAACAGTATAGAATATCAGAGGTATTAAAGTCATTGATTACATCTGTAATGTATCGTATTTGTAAATTATTCATAATACCACATAAGTAACCATTTAATTCAAATGATCCGATAGCAATAATATTAAAATTTCTAATAATATTCTAAATAATATTTATTACATATCTTAGGATAAAATTAAATTATAAAAAATGCATCGAATCTTTCCCTTTAAAAGAGGTTCTTTTGTTCAAGCCGCAACAATACTGTTGTTCAAAACATACATACTAATACTATAAATTAACTTTAAAAAATAATACGTTCGAACAAACTTTGAAACTACTTGTTTGCTTTGAAAACTCGCCCTTTTTGTCGTACATATTAGCAAACAAGGATCATTAAGATCCATCTCCACTTACCACATTTAATTTGTAACAACGTACAGCTCATAATCTACGTAATTGTAATTTTAACTTTTCTCTATCTCATTCCTGCGAAACAGGATTATCCTTTTGGTCTAAAAGGAGCAATGCGTGCAAATGTATGCAAGTCGCTGTAGGCAAAGCACGAAAAAACATATGGTTTGCTCTTTGCGTTACTGATCTCGACGATGTACGTGCCATAGCTAAAACCAAGAGAATAGAACGAAGGGATGGTCGAAATGAGGGAGTAAAGGTGGAGTCACTCTCCTGGCAAAATGAATTAGGCTAATTTGAGACTAGCGCATTTTGCGGGGACCCCAGACGACAAACAAAACAAAGCATCGGACTCCATACATGTCGAGCCTATCTTTGGATTTCCCTATTCTGTATGTGTCTCGCTTTACTCTTTCATCCGTGTATCCTGTACAATTTTGCCTTTGCTTGCGCATTTTTAACCTCTCACGAAGAACAAATAAGGATAATGCGGGAAGCATTTTTATCTACAGCAGACTTTTCCCGCTCTTTTACTTTTGCAGTCAACTCTAACCGTATGATTAACTTACGGTTCACTGAGCAATTTTACATTACGTTTCATCCATTCATTTTTGGTAGATTAGGATAAATGATGTATTATGTATTTCTATTTTTTTAGTATTTTTATTTCTACGTTATATACTTGTATTTCGATTGAACTTCGCCATTAAAAATACCACATCTAGTAATCACATTATTTGAAACAAATAATGTTCATATATGTAAATATAGTTTTTTATAATATCATTTAAAATAAATTAAACATTATATTCTAAAAATAATTTTAATTTTAAGGGAAAGTTAATTATTAAATAATAGACAGATTTGTAATCGATAAAAGTGAAGCATATCCTTCGATTAGAATATTTTTAATCGATTATTAGATTATGTATTTTATCCACTGCAGTAGTTTACTATTAAATTCTTAAATTCTAAAAAAATTCGCATTTTTAGATTAAAAACATTGTTCCGTTTCAATTTGAAGGCTATGTATTTTATTGGTAAAAAATATGATAGATTATAAAAGTTAATTTAATTTAATTATTTTAATTTATATATAAATAAATATTTCATATATTGCAAATTTTGCATATTATGTATTATCCAAATATATCATTAAGAATTAAAACAACACATAAATTATAAAAACGTCAATAAGTATATGACAAAAAAATTTAGCGCAACTTATCTTAAGAATTTCACTGTAAATATATCAAGTGAAGTAAAAAATATAAAAAGTGATCAAACACGTAATATATTATTTTAAAATACATAATAAATAATAATTTTAATCAATATTTTAATACAAACGATTTTTTGAAGAATAAGAAGAACTCGACCGTCTTAAATCAGTACATAATATCTATCGTTTATTAAAAAAAATGAGAGGAAAGATTTTTAACGAGGTTAGATATTTTGAAAGTAAACAAAAATAATAATAATAATCAACATATGTACGTTAGCCATTAAACAATTCTGACATGAGCGTAAATTGGCACTTGAATTTAACCAATGCATTGTATCGTATATATGTACAAATTCATTGTGGATTTAATTAAAATGATCATTCTCATTGTTCTTGTCAGAAACGTTTCGCGTTGAGTGAACAATATATCTTTGGTAATACTAAAATATAATCAATATATTTTTAAATATTTTTAAATTTAATATTTCGTGTATAATAATTGATAATGAACTTTTATGAAATAAATATTAAGAACATTTTTTTAGAAAGATTATAAAGACTCAATTATAATTAAAAATAAATTAAAACATATTCTATCATTAATTATGTAACTTAAAATGTAGAAATTCGTAGAATAATCTCCGGAGATAAATACTTGTGTTCATATGTTATAATTAAATGATGTATGTTTCATTTTATATGAATCATATTACGTATAATACATGGAATAATATATAAGCATATGAAATTGCATAAAGAAATGAGTTTTAAGTTATTAAATATAAATATTAATTTTCAAAACGTTAAAATTAAATAATCCGAGTTGATAAACGTGAACGAAAATAAAATACTAAAATTTGTAACATAGTAAATACGTACATATGAAAAATAATATGAATTAATATTAAATACTTAATTAGTTATAATAATTCGTCATAGAAATAAAATCTATATAAAATACGAATCGATATGAACAATTTTTTTTATTTACAATTATACTATTATGATTTTCATTTTGTTTAAATAAAAAAAATATTGTGTTACCATCGGAAAAAATCCTTTTAAAATATTTATATTTTAATTCAGCTTACTTTACATAACTTATATTTTGTTTACATTTTTCTTAATTTTTCATGCTATATTTATCATGAATTTTTTGCTGTGTCTTCTCATATTTTACGAGAAAAATAATTATAAAAAAATAGTAGCCTGGAATCTAAGCTATACGATACTCATATTTTATCTACTCTAGACTATCATTTTGTCCTTTATATATTTCCATCTATCTTTCATGCTTATTGTATCTCTCGTTCCATCTTTACTTCTAACAATTTTTTTCTTCCGCATTCATGTGTTCGATTTGCTTGTATTATAGTTAATGAGTACACCTATATATGTTTCAAAAAATAAAGCTGTAAGATTAGAGCATAAAGTTGAAAATTATAGTATAAAAAACCAAAAAAAAAATATCCGAGGTTTTGACAGGTGTATTCAATGATGATGTTATACGCAGATGTACGGTTGAAATACGACAAATATTTTCGACGGTAGAATAAAAGAAAAAGAGAATGTTTCTTTCTTTTTTTTGGAACTGCGACTTCCTTTCATCACTATATCTATTTTTGTGACAATAGACGTAAAAATGTTTTATAATTCTCATTGTTCGATTCTCTAATTTACTTTGCACAGCAGCAGGAAACAACAATGGCCAAACGAATCCTGTAAGTTTTTGTTTCTTCAAACCGAGCGAAGATTATAATATGAATTCTATGAAGAATGGATTGAAAGAAATGCGACTGCATTCATTTTCGCGTAGAAGATAAATACAAAAAAAATTTATTTGCTTCAATTAAAATTGTACATAAAATTAGGTATTACAAATGAACCTGTTTGAAATACATTTTTATTTTGATTAAATAATTCTAAAAGTAGATTCGTAAATATATTTATCGTTTACTTTAAATATTATAATTTTAACTTTTGCGTGCATCAGTAAATATTCGTATTTCTCATAAAAGATGTTTCAAAAACAAATCTATTAAACTATCCTCAAACTTTCTTATAGATCCTTTGCAACGTAGTAAAGTAATTTCTAAATTTACTAATATCTACCCTTGCCATAATTAAGTGCAGATATTTTATACTAACACGTAAACGTAAATACGGCCTTAAAATTACGAGAAAACTTTTGGTACTTTGCAGTTAAACGGAATTTCGAAAGTTGCCTTGAAAATTAACATTACCTTGAAAAGCACATTTTGGAATGGTTTCATGTCTTTATTCGCTTTATTCGTAATTTTAATAAATACGTCAATCAAAGATAAAATTTAATAAGTCAGTAAATGATATGTATGGAATCAGAAATTTCTATTATTACATCAATCAGACATTACTTATTACATCAAAACTGTGAAATATATTAATTAAAATGACGAAATTTAATTGTAAAAATTTTTTCGATAAATTAACTACGAATCATTTGAAAATCAATTAACTGATTCCAAGTTTAATTAACTAATGATTAATCGACTAACTACATTTTATACAGAAACACGAATTACAATACTTCGTTAAATTTTTTTTTATTAAAAATCTACGTATAATATTATTTTTATAATATATAATTTACATTTAAAAAACTTTACACCACAGAATAGTTTTAATAAATATTTGAATGAATAAATTTTGTGGAAAGATTCGGATTCATAGAAAAAGAATTTTTGTACGTATAATTCGGATAAATTTTTTTCAGATTACCATTCATATGAAACGGATAATTTGTTGAAAATTAAGAACACCAAATTTGAAAATATCTTTAACTTTTATAGTAAATATCACATTTTATAGTTATATTCACACGCCGATCTAAAAAGAAACCAAATATTCAAATTAGTAATAAAATGCCATTGAAGAAATAAGCGATAAAGAGCATAAGCTTTCTCGAGATAACAATGTTTGTATGCTCGCGGAAATAAGAATACAGAAGAAGAACTCTCGAGTCGAGTTGAACTATTCAAACTGTCAACGTAAAGTGTAAGAATTTTTCAATATGTATGTATAAACGTATTCTCGGTATACACTTGGTTTTTCGATATTCCTGACTGAAGGCAAGAGACGCGAAAAAAGAATACGTTATGTTTTTCTTCTTTTAAAAATGTACGTAAAAAAGAGAAAGTTTCAAATAAATAAAATAATGTTTTACTTGCAACAGTTTTTATATCAAATAATTTCTTGCGTTTTGTTGATTTTTTAAACAAACGCGCTTCAAGATTTAAGAGAAACAAAAGAAAATAGGAAATGGATTAACAATTATGCGGATATAATTGCAATAAGAATGTGATCGATAATGGAACATTTATATTTATTTCATAGAAAAGAGAATATCGCGCGATGATTAATGTCTCGGTTTTTATATTAATCGCACTATATTATCATAGAAACTATATTAGGGTGAAATTTATTACGTCGGAAATATTTAAGATTATCAAAAATTTACACTAAAAGAGCATAAAAAATCTCCTCTCGAACGGCTGTCGAAAAAGCGATAAATTTCCGAATAAAACGCAGGTTAATATAATTATTATGCATATGAAATGAGGTGCGGAGAAAGTTCCCTCCGAATGAACACACGACTAAGAATGTGGATATAGATCGACGGGAACGAGCTTTTCAGTCTTTACCGCAACGTTCTAATCGCCAAAGGGGAAGCAAACACCGCACAAGATATCGAGCGTAAGTGTTTCATGTGAATTCACACAGTTTCCAGCCACACATTGTATAGACGAGTACTTAAACAAGTATTTAGCGATAGTAATTTGAACCTCGATATATAAATACCCGCGTTAAATATCCGCAACACACGTATGCACTTTCGATATTACATGTATATACGAGTCAGGGGTTAATTGCGATGGTTCGATACAAAGACGCTTTCTTTATCTCGTAAAGCTAACGCTCTCTTGCTTTCTTATCTAGACGATCCATCGTCTCGCTTCTACACTCTCGCTTTTTCTTAACGTTGTACCAAAGCCGCCGCAATGGCTGCAGCGAAGGAAGCGCATAAACCTTAAGCTTTTCTAAATGCACGAACGATTAGCCTAATTATTTATAAAGGATAGGATTGTTCACAAAACAAAAATAAAAGTTGAATTCGTTATTTTTTTGCTTTAAAAACTTTTTTTCAAGTATAACGCGTTAATTTTAGAGAAAAAGAGAGAATTTTTAAATAATTATTTATAGGTCAATTTTAACTAATTGTATAAGATATTTTATTTATTCTTCAAAAGTTTGTTTTATTTATTTTGTGTATTATCCAATAGTAAGCTTTTCCGTGCCCTTACTTTTCACGTACATTTTCCATAAAGAACTTGTAAAACATGCTTGTAAATAAATAAAAAATTTTAAATTCAAGTAGAGACTGCAAATGCATCTAATTTGATATTAACGATAGGTTGAATAAATTAACTTGCTCAATTAAATAATCAACAAATTTGTATTTTCTGTTTTTTCATTGAACATTTCCGGCACGTATAACAAACATTGTTAACATCACTGCATGTACATAAATATATATTCCTACGTAACAAATTTTATGTAAAATTTTATAAAAATCAGAACCGGTTTTATAAAACAATGTACATAGCAAAAATTCTAGTAATTATAAATTCCGCGTATCCGCTGAATTCGTTCCGACTTGAAAACGATGTTTATTGTAATCCTTTATGTACTTCGTAAAGAATTTAACAGTGTGTAAATCATGCGCGAGCCGTGATATACGGAACCGCGGAAATGGATGCGAAAACTGGGACCGTACGTTTCGAAAATTCTGGTTCGAGTAAATAGAAAATCAAAGCTCGGGAGATTGTCTCCGGTGCTTTTCAGGACCAAAGTAAGCGGTACGGTTGGTTCGATTGTCCGACGTTATTAGCGGTGCTTTGCATCTCTTTGGCTTTTTTAATTAAAGAAATTTTTTTGGATCTGCGTTCGGGCAATTATTCGGCGAATGGTTCGATGCGTCCGAGTCTGCCCGAAAATACGTGGGTTTTCCATCACGGAAAAAATAATGTTTTAAATTGCGCCAACTGAAGTAAAAATCTTGAGAACCGAGAAAAAGAACTCGATCAAATGAATTTGAAGATGCGTTAGAAGTCGTTGAAGTGGGATGCTGGTAAAGTATGAAATTTATGGGAATAAACAATATTGATCTTAACTCTTCTTTAATATATCATTTCAGCGAAAACTATAACTCACATGAATTTCGGATATGGTTTTCCGTCGTACAGTTATGTTCTGTTTTATCGAAATTAGAAGAAAATATCTTACTACAAAAATAGCGTTCGAATATACATTTCAAAAATTTGTAATCTGATACGCTTTCGAATACTAAAATATTTATTTTATAATTATTTTGTTTAGAAAGATGCATAATAATAATATAAAATGAATCTGTAACTATAAATACCTTTCGTATATAAAATATATTCATAAATATATTATACCATAGTTAATATTGTCTATACTTTTAAGCAAATTACGAATGTGTCAAATCTTAATAAAAGCGAACTACTAAAAATATACGCAGTTTGTATTACATACGGTCTTAAAAATCTCCTAAAAAAGATACTTTATCCGACTAAACATTTTATCGGTGAAATTGGATCTTTTATACTTATAGCATAGAATATTTAAAGAAGCTCTTACTTTTATGATTAGATCATTTTTATAGCTGTTTTATAAAAAAAGCTTCTAATATGGAAGATCTCGAAGAACAAGTATCAGACTTTCTTGATAAAATATTTTCTAAATCACAATTGTAATTCGAGGTAATTTAAAAAATTTAGATTTTGCTACTTGAATGCTTAATTGTACGAAAATTATTTTTTTATCTGAATTATTGAATAAAAAATAGCTTTTTATACTTTCAGTAATTTTTTATTCGGATGTTATTAACGAGATTAATTCATTATTTTAAAACTATCTTACGGGGAAATTTAATTAACGTAATTTATATTTTTAAATATGCACAGATTAATATTTGATGCACAGCTTTAATAGAAATTTAAGTTAATTCCGTCGAATCTATTAATTCGGGATCGTTTTACATGGTTGAATCGTAACGATCGTTACGATATAATAATATTACGCGTTAACCAAAGCTTTTATCACGAAAATGAATAAAATATTATCTAAAGTAAAATATGAATTAAATGGAAAACATTATGCAATCAAATATGGAATTTCCACGTTACCTTTTTGATAAAAATGGATTCTACGAGGTTCACTTTCTTGGTTATAAGATTGACTGCGCAATAGAAAAATATTTTCTGAAAAATATCAATCGCTTTGTAACCTAGTCAGCGTCTCAAAAATCGAATCAACCTTTTCTTAAAAAAGTGAAAAAATGAATGTCCAGCGGGAAACGACAACCGACTTCCTATCGGCTATCTTCTCTTTCGTGTTGCATAAGGTAACAGAAACAAAAAAGAGCCTAAGAGCATAAAGAAAGAAAATCGTGAAAATTGAGTTTCGGTCCGAGCATATACAGGACAGCCATAAAAAAAGTATAAAAAAAAAGAGAAACATGTCGAGAGAGAGAAAGGGAGAATGAAAGATAGTCAGATAGGTAGATAAAGAGAGAATGAGAACGAGAAATCAATAATCCAATCCACGCATCGCAGTGCTCATGCATAAGTCAAGAAAACGACGTACGGAAGTCTAAAAGAGAAAAAAAGGAAAGAAAATGGAGAACCGAGTGCAAGGACTCGAGGTTTCTTCTTCCTTGTCGTTTCCCTTTTCTTTCTCTTGCTCCCTCATTCGACACGGGGGTCGTTCGGGGAGGCTTGAAAATCCGCAAATTGCCGTCACGTCGTCCGGGTGGGCGAGTTCAGAAATTCCGCGAATACTCAATTTCCAAAAGATCATTTATTTTTGGCGTCAGAAGTTTCTTTGACTACATATATATATATATATACATGTATATATATTATGCGGGACCTCTCTTTTTATGAATGGCGATTTTAGTTTTGTATTTCAACTTCGAGTGCACCGCTGTCTGTAAAAAACTCGCAACAAGAATTTTAATACCAAAGTAGGGTGAGTTTAAATTATGAATACCTGATTATTGTACGCACAGTGATATATTGTAAACGAAAATTCTTTGTAAATATATTGTTACCAAAGAATTTCATCGATTGTTATTCGAATGGTGTATATTTTCAAATTATAAAGCTCCCGTACGACGTTCGTGAATTTTGATGGTTTATTAATAAAATATTTATCCTTTTTTATTATCGGACTTATGTTTGTAAAATTTTATTTCTAAATTAATAATTATTAATCATTTTTATGTATACGATGAACGAGAAGATAAAAAATTCAAAAATGAAATACGATTATTTATTTAGCATCGTTTACTAGAAAAAATATTTTTATAAAAATACGAGTAAAAAATTTCTTTAAACAATTGGTCAATCTATGGAGAAATGTATTCATTGGTTTACCTTCCATACTCAAAAATTTACATATAATATCGTAGCGATAATTTCATATTCCATAGAACAAACTTACCATTTTCCATATAATTTGCGTCTTCTCTCGTTTAACAATAAGTAAAATCGATGTAGTAATTTTTAAAAAAATTTATTCGATTCAATAAAATTCAATAAAGTTTTTAAAATTGCTAATTAATATATATAATGGTACTATGATGTAATATTTCATTTCAAGCATTATTTTTTTAATTAATGATACAAATATAATATTGAATAGATAATTGTTAAATTTCTCTAAAGATATTAATTCTATAATTAATTTAATATACAACCTCTGTAAAAGTGCGATATGAAATAAAAATTTTTAAATATATTTTTAAGAATTTTGATATTTCGAATAGTTTTTTATATTTCGAAAATTCCGTATTATTTTATACCGTTAATTATTCTATATTATTATATTATATATTTAATTATCTTCTAAAACAAATCCTGTCCCAAAAAGTATAATCACCTCTATAAAATAAATTTTAACTAGTTCAAGAATTGTCGATTCATTGATAATAAGAGAATAAGTTTTATTGTTAATCGATAAAAAAAATAAAATTACTTTCAAAAAATCTAATGGGAAGAAAAGTAATTATAAGTTTTCCAACGGAAAGAAATATATATGTGTATTCGTATAGATTTTATTAAATGGATTCTTATCACTATTTCACAATTGAAATTGTATTTCAGATAGTAGAATACCAAATTACTCGGTTGTAGACAGATGATAAAGATAAGATGTATATGTGATAAACCCATATTTAAGTGTCAGTAATCTACATCGAAAACGCAAGTATGACCATAGATTACTCCCCAGAATATATTACCTGGATGAAATAGAATCCCATTTGAGTCCTTTCCAGCAGAAAACTTTTCAGTGAAAATTATGGTGGAAAAAATATATTAAGGAAGTTACGTGAATATTCGTAGTCGTTTAGAATAGTTGATCTTGGTAAAGTTAGAGGTAAGATAGAATGATAGAATCTTGGCATCGTTTTGATGATGAAAGTCAAGAGATGGACACATGATTTAGATAGTAATACATTTACATAATAAAAGAAGTTCATATTGTTTCATAAGGTTTTTTTATACATAGGAAACAAATTTAGGAAAAAAATAATATCGTTGATTGTTACATATCATTTTGAGCAATATATAGTTATTTTTACTACTTATAATTTGTATGTAAAAATCTAATTTGAATACTTATATAAATGAAAGGTATATTAACAAATAATAAGCATTAAAGTAATTAACAACTTTAAAGATTATTTAAAGGCACTTATTTTTATTACAGTATTAAAGAAATAAATTCGAACATCGTTGAAAAAAGCCAATATAAAATTAAGCAAATATATATTTAACCTCGATATATCTTTTGTGATGCTAATTCTAATTTTAATTAAATGCTGATCATCGCTTTAAACATTACTTATTACTAATATGCATTTTAAATTAGATAAAAGGAAAAGTTACAGAGATAGAATATAACTTTAACGCGAGAATAATTACAGAGGAAATTAAATCTCAAAGCTTGTTGAAATATTAATTATCTAAGGCAAAAAAAGGAGTTAAACAAAACAATAAAATTGAAGGTCAACATTAAAAAAATGTCTAAAAGTGATATAAAAATAGCAATCAATTTTGAAAAAAAATTTAAATAGCCATAGCTTAATCTTTAAAATATGAAAAATTGCAAAGCTTGAATATTCAGTTTAATTATAATTGTGAAATGTTTTAAATATCACGACATCATAAAATATATTCAGATTTATAAAAAGATATTAAATAGAATAATACTTATTTAACTGTTACTTGTATTAAATCGATCAGAAAAGGTTTTCAATCTACAATTTAATTTAATGTTAAATAAGAGTATAATTGTATAAAAATGTGCTATAAATTAATGGTAAATGCAGAAAGTATTTTCATAAATTATTCAACGTGTGTAAGAATGAAATAAAAATTTAATAAAATAGAATTTCAATTTTTTAAGTTATATAAAAAACTTAGTTTATAACCATTAATTATTGCAATTAAGTAATCAAGGGATAATTAAACTAAAAATGAATGAATAAACTTCAATTAGATTTACACGAATAATGAGATAAGGAACATGGAGTCTTCTTAAATTATATAAATAGTTAATGTAAACTGATATTCTCAATATCCTTTTAGGGTAAAAAAAAATTTGAAAAATTTATTAAAAGTACGTAAAAAAAAGCAAAATTAAACATTGAAGAAAAAGAAAGCTGATATTTAATCTCAAATATCGGAGAATTAAAATCTGTAGATTATAATTTAACGGTTACTAATAAAACTTTTATTTTAAAACTCCAAATTTATTAATACTACTAAATGTATAAAATACATTTTAATTTTATAAATAATCTATTAAAATAATTCTATTAGGTGTAATTTGTTACGAATATAAATTTTTATATAATCTTCAATTTCAAGTATGAATTCGTATTCTAAAAGAATCCTTTAAAAATATTATAAATGGAGAGTACATAAAAAATTACATAATCATGAAAAAAAGAATTTAAATCTCATTTAATACTGCAAGTGTATCCGAATCACTTGGATTAAAATGAGTTTGTCGCGTACCATACGAAAGATAAAAAAGAAAATGAAAGATAAAAGAGCAGCAGAGAGAATTTTAATAGGAAAAATGAAAAGCAAATGAAAAGCAAATGAACTTTAGGTAAATCAAAACTAAAAGAAAAATATGTTAAATGTTAACGTTGAAACGAACTCGAAAAAAGTAGGCCATATTCAACTCGTACAACCAAGTATCGCAGATGACTTATGTGGGGAATAAAAGATAACGGCGTTCTTATAATGGATATGCGATGAAATATCATCGTATCAAATGATTTTAAATATCAAATAAAACGAATAAGTTGTAAGTTTGAAATCAATCTAACGCGTTGAGTAATATAATACACACAAAAACACACATAAACATATATATATATATATATATAATTGCCTTTAGGGCAACGTTAAAAACACCAAAGTGTATATTTCTCGTACAAAGTTAATTGCTTTATGATCCTTTCACAAGTTACCAAACTATAAAATCGAAACTCGAAAAAAACAAGTTTGAGCAACTCGAAGCTTCGGCCTCTTGAAACCTCCAATCTCGATACATTTGTCATTATATATTTCGAAACGCTATTTCTATATATTTCTATAGGCCATCATCCCGCCCTTAAAAGTTCTTCCATTTGTTTTTCCCTCTAAAAGAACCAAGTCCGCGTGCTACCAAAAGCCTCGCCATTCACACCAGTCGAATTCTCCTCTTTCTCGAAAAAAGCCCTCGTAAATCGATAACAACCTACTCCACCGACTTGTGCCCGATTTCATTAACCTCGACAATAACTACCACTCGTAATTCCTGTGGCACGAGCCTCGGGTAGGATTCACTCACCGCTCGGCCCGAGGCAGTTGAGCGCAACACCGACGAGCAAAAGGAGCCTCGAGGCTTGGGTTGGATCCCGCCTCTGTCGGTGATGCTGACGGCTGGAGTCGCGTCGCGGCTGCGCCAAAGAGGACGCGGTCGGCGCCTCGAGGACCATTTTTCCCCATGCACAGGGCGCCGTCGTCCTCCTCCTCCTCTTCCTCCTCCTCTTCCTCTTACTCTGTCCACCGATTTTTCCGAGCTCCCGAGGGATTCCGCACTCCGCTGGTGCTGAAACACAAAGTTTTCTTTTACTCTTTTCGTTCGATTTTTTCCTTCGATTTTTTCCTTCTTCCAGATGATTGTCCGAGCAATGATTTTAGGTGGACAATGAAGAGGGATGAGTGGGGGTTGGCTCTGCGGAAAGTGATTAGGGTCGAGTGGTGGAATGGGTTATACGCTTACAATTACTGGCATTTTGGCTAATGCTTATCTTTGCTCTGCCTTCGGAGGTAATTTCGGATAAATAGTAATTAGTTCTGAAAATCATGGGTAGGGGGTACTTGGCAATCCTATTTTACGTTATTGTTCGTGGATCGAGATTGTCTGTTTAGAATTTAGGAAACTTTGAAGCAATAAACTTTCATATAATAATCGCTGTTAATGCTTGTTTTATTTTTATTTTTCATGCACGATTATTATTACTAATTCGATTTTAATCATCGATTATATTTTCAGCTGGAGCGAACTTGGTAAACTGTAATAACTGTTTATTATTAACCGTGACGTTTGCTTATTTATGCAGATTAAAACATCCAGCAATTATGTAAATTTAGTGTAATAAGAATTTCAATAAACAAACTCGGAGTTTTAACACCGTACCAAAATCGATTCAGGAATAATATTCGCATGTAGCGACGTTATTAGTTACGGATAATATTTATTCATAAATACAAATTACTGTTAATAATAATAAAATAAATAAACAGAGATGGAATCGATGAGAGTTGTCATAAATAAATATTTTGCATATTAGCTATGATTTTATAATTATATAAGTTGTGAATGTATTTGATCTATGTATCATACATAGCATATGATTTCTATATTTATTAAAATCAATATTTTTATAATTATTTTTTATAATTATTATCGATCTAAATAAAATTTAATATTGAATATTACATATATATTATTATCGATATATTTTTAATGGTTTTTGTATCTATATAATAAGTACTTTTTACTTTCGTCTATCGTTTCAATAATATAAAAATGCTTGTTACATTCTTTCATTTAATAATAAATACGTTTATTATTCGGACATCAATATTAGAATATAATAAAATAATCTTGATTATGAGATTATATTACTTTATACTTTAAATTGTATCTGTATCATATAATATGTGTATATCGACTAATTTAAAATGAATTTTGAAATAACTTTAAAATACAAATAAATACATTTACATTTCGATAATATGATTTGTGTATTAATTGATATATATTCTGATTTTAAATTTATAAATTCCATTTGACAATAATATGCGATAAATAAATAATATAATTTTCTAAAGCAAACGAGGATTAAAAGAAATTTAAGGGTATACGTAATATAATAATTTTTTATATTGATGTTCTTTTTGCTGAATTTCAATCAGGATACATTTAGCCATTTATATGGAAGCAATTTACGTATACATTTATAATTTCTTTGTTCAGATAAAGTTTATTCTGAAGTTGCAGAAATTATGTAAGTATTATAAATATGTTTAATTTTAACTCATATTTTAATAATTATTTATACATTTTCATTGTTCAAAGAAAAAATATTATACGTATAGATAATTCCTGTACATTGTACTTATAGATATGTTGATTTTACAAATAAAAATGTATAGAAAAATGAGAAAAAATTATAAACATCGGTGATCTTATAATTGTATACAAATTTTTTAATTGAATTTTAATAGCAATTAATATTGTAGAGAAATTTAATAGTTTTAATTTCTCCTCAACTTTGAACTTTTATATGAAAGAACTTTTTTAATTTTCAGGAATAAGGTACGAGTTGATTCGAACATTATTAATTATACGATTTTTGTAGCATTTGTAAAGTTAATATTACTAAATTTTTTTTTATAATTTTATAATAATTGTACTTATAATTTTTCCATGACAGAAAAATAATTATAATGCTAGTCAGGCTATTGATTTCTTAAGAAATTTGATATTAATTATTCTAATTTTAATTAGCTTTTATCCTTCGAAGTTATTATTTTAATAAAAATTAATAATCTATACTCCAACTATTTTATTGAAAAGTTTCAAATGTATAATTATCTTTTTTGGTAATTAAAAATACAGAATATGATATTTTACAGAATTACCGTATGAAAATTGATTCAAGATATTTAAGGACAATAAAGATCCAATTAAAAAAACAATCAAATTTTTTTTGTAAAAAGCTACTGAATTAGATTAAATAATAAGTCATGTCGGTTGATTTATTGGTTTTCATTTCTATGATTAAAGAATTTCATATATAATTAAACGATGAAAATCTTTATTCAGAAAACCATTATTCATTCCATTATGAAAAATAATCACATGACCAAAACACTTAGTATTTCTGTGCTTATAACGCGGATAGTTATGATATCCAAAGACTAAAGTGTTTGTTTGAAAGATATTATTCACGACATAAAATCGATATCATTTTTAAGATCTTAAGTTCAAGCTAAAAGTGTTATTTAATAATTGCTCATTTATCGTATATTTTACTAAAATTATGGAATAAAAACAATATTTGTTTTTTTACATTATAATAAAATAATATTTATAATTAATTTCCTAATTGTACTAAAAACTTATTTTATATATAAAAATATAACTATTCATTCTTGACTAAAATTTAATGAAATAATAGGTTCAAAGAAAACTAAAGAAAAATCTATTTATTAAATATTTTAGCACTGTTCATTGCTTGATTATATTTCATATTTTATAAAAGAAAAATTATATATAGTAAACTGAAAACTAACTAAAGCTCGATTTTATAAAGGAACATCAAAGAAAAAATATATATCTGTAATACTTTTCATTTATTTGAAAAATAAAAAACTATTTTATCTATTTCAATATTTATTTTATTTACACCTTTAAAATAATATAATTTAATTAAATTCAAATCATATAATTTTCTTAAACCTTTTTTAATATCTATAAAAATAAGTTTTTTTATTTAGATTTTTTTTTATAATACATAATTAAACTAAAAGTTAATTTTCATTGGATTTTCGAAATGAATGTTATTGGTTGCTCGAGAATACTCAAAAGATGTCAAAAAATCTAACATCTAATGAAACTGCTTATTGATTCTTTTTAGTATTAAACTTTATATTAAACAATTTTTTTATATATGGATTTAAATACTGCAATGGGACATTGTGCATACATAACATCTTACTACACTCAAGCACTAATATGTGGTCATATTTATATTTAATTTTTAACTATGTATGAATTGCTGCGCTATTTTATAAAAAAAACAAACATAATATACGCATAAAATAAATACCATGAAATAGAAAATTTTGCCAATCAAAGCTAATTAGTTTGAAATATTTCTTTTTAAACCGGTTATAATTCATTTACTTAACTCATTATTGCTAAATATTAATAGATTCAAGATTCCGCTTAACGATGTTTTAAGTAGACGCGTTAATCAAGTACTAACTTTATCCATTAAAAGTAATCAGAGTTCAGGTCAAGTTTTTAGGCCAGGATAAATGTCATTTTACGATATCAAGGTCAACCGTGTAACCTTTTCTGTAATTTTGTTTATACTATATTCAATCCAACTTTTGCTACTTGAATAATCTAATAATTTAATTTGCTATATTTTAATATAATTTTAGAAAGAGTTCAGTTTAGTAATTTAAACTTATTAAATATTAAAAGTTTACAATTTTTGGAGTTTGTTAAAAATTATAACTATGTTTTTATTAAAGTACAAATTTTAACTTATATTTAGGAACTATAAATAGGTATCGACTATTGTTCTATTTAAATTTATTATTACTATTTTTAATGTATCTACAATTTAATTATATTTATTATTTTCAAATATATTTTTTATCAAATGCGTATAAAATTCAAATTCTCGCCTATTCTAGTATTTATTATTTAACTGTCTTAAATATCGAATAGTAATCGAATTTGTTATCGTCATATTGTTGATCATCATTCTAGCAAGAATTTATATTTCTAAGATTATTATAATACATAATCTTATCAAGCGGATCAAAATTACTTGTAATTTTAGTTTAGGTACAATTAGCAATGCAAACTTTAACAAAATTTCACCTGTATAAATAACGCATTTTAGTGTATTCCATATTTGTTTTTCAGTCGAGTAATCTATTTCGACTTTCAGTTAAAATGAGTTTATGCAACAGAAATTGCAACAAAAAATATAAGAAAAAATTGCAAAGTTTTCTTAAACCTACTTAAATAGACTTTTGAAGCAATTTTTTCTGTGTATTTACTCGGATTCTTCTCCGCGATTCCGAAAAGACTTTTTTTCGACGTATTTTTTTAGACTCGACCGGAAGTGGCTCTTAATGCGTTCTAACTTACCGACATTCACGTTTCCACCCAAGTGTTACTCTCGGTACGCTTCCTTTAAACCTCCCCGCAATTAATCACTAACCCCTCAGCCCCAACAATACTCGCTCCCTAAATCCCAAGCACCTCCCGGGAAACGGCGCACCAACGGCGCACCAACGGCGCACCAACGGCATACCATATCGATGCGTATTCGAACCTCGTCTTTTCCTCGAATCCCCGAACTGGGTCAAAGAGCACAAGCCCGATAATAGGCGCATCAAAGGCCCTGTCTCTACGTCACGGACGTCTCAACGCCAGTGGCACGCGCCGGTGGCTGGAGCCAACCGCACCGACCATCGGACCATCGGATTCCCGGAGCTGCTCTGGTGCACGTCTTGGAGGTTTGGATTGCGCAGCGCATCTCCGTACGTCCGACTGTTGATGTATCTCGGGGCTTGGCTCCGGCGTCGATATCGCGATGGCTGCTTTTATTATGTCGACCGAGTGGGAGAATGCATTTGCGATCCCAGCGTCAAAAGTGGGACTGGGGATGGCGAAGGAAAGGGGGACGACAGACTTTATGGATGACACCGGCGATTGTTTGAACGTACTTGGGGATTGAGAGCGAGCGTTGCGAATATGTGAGAGCGGCGATTGATAATGATGAATTGCGGATGATTCGGAAAGACGAATCGGGTTTTCTTTTTAGATTCTGTTCGGTTTGAAATGTCGACGAATTCTTTTTAAACCATTCTTTTATTACCCGTCGGTTTTACTTTTTCAGGAATTGGGTAGTTCCGTTTTAAATATTATTCGATGAATATTTTTAACTTATCTAGTATTATCTATTCTGACTGCACGAAATACGTTAAATATTGTAAGCTAGCAACATTTATAAAATTTTAAATGAATGCTTTTATCGTTCTTAAACATTTATACTTTCTTTGTTTCGGTTTTTTATATTTTTCTTCTGCCTTTTTTATATCTTAAATAACGTTATCTTTTATACGTTTAAAAATCAAACTAATAACGTTACATTGACGATATATATTATTATGATTTATATATATTTATAAATATCCGTATATAAAGTTGAAACTTAAATCCAATGTTCAGCAAAATTATTTTAACTATCGAAATTAATTTAATGGCATTTTCTTAATAATTACTGACAATTAATTAGGCAATTACTTTATTGAAATCCAATTATGCATTCGTTGTTATAATCGCATCGTTATCTATTTATAAGACAACCATTCGAATATTAAATTTTGTGCCGTACCAAATATTATTTGTAATACAATTAATTAAATTGTAGAAATAACGATTGTTTCAGTATTAAAAATTATTTTACTTTCATCTTTGTGTTATCAAAGATAATATAACTAGGAATAAATTATCGTATTACGAATTTAGTAATTATTTTTCATTTATAATTCATTGGTCGGAGATATAAAATCTACTATTTAAATAATAAAATTTTATTGGAAATAAATCACACATTCGTATTCGTATATATATATATATATAAATTGATCTTTGAATCGAAGAGTGATTCAGGCTTAGTCATTAGGACTATCGACGATACGATTTATTGATCAAAGGATTTTATAAAAAGGAAATTGTAAAACTCAAATACGAAGAGTAAGCAAAATTTTTTATAACCTTCGAGAGTCGACTGTGGGAGTATGTATCGCGTTACTCAATTTGTACTACTGTGTGCAGTCGTGCATACATGGAAGTTCAGCAAACTTTTGCTTTTGCTGCATGCAGTACGGATAAGTAAAAAGAGCGAACATGTGTACGTATTTTAAAAGTCGGAGAGTTCATAAAGTGGAAGAGACAGAGATGAAGAAATTATGATAGAGGCTGAGTAGGCTTAAATTGATTTCTTCGATCGAGGAATATTGAATATATGCATTGGCAAACTAAAAATATGTTTGTCTTTTAATGATAAAAATAAAATTTATTAAGATTTTTGAATCTCGGTGTATTAGACATTATCGTACATGGCTAAATGAAAGTGTTTACATAAAAAATATTGTTTATCGTGATTATATATTATTACATACCTAGAAATAAAATACAGCTTCTAAAATTCCATTAAAGTTTAATTTTTAATTTTTATCGTATTTGTTCCATAAGTATTTAGTATATTATAAATCGATCACTATTTATAACAACAGTGTTTATAATGAGTTCTTGGTACTTGATTAAAAAGTAATTGTTTTATAACAAAAATCTATTTTTTCAATTAATGTGAACTATTTTATCGATTGGAATACATTAAAGTGTATACACAAGAATATTCTCTTCATTTTTTAAATGTATTTTATAAAGTGAATTATAAAAATACAAAATAAATTGCTGAGCCATGCAATTTCTTTTTGAATTGAAAATAAACATATAAATAATTTTTAAATTATTAGTTGTATTCGCGGTTTCTATTTATAAGAAATTTCAAACTAAAAATTAAAAATAGTAAAGAAAATAAAACACAAGTGAACAATATCTATCCAATTACGGACTTATTCTTCATCAAAAACCGAATACTCTACCAATTTATTACCTTGTTACACGCGCAGTTGGTTTCTAGGCTTGTATTGAAATAAAAAGTCAAAGTAATAAAGTTACCTTGAGTATAAATTTAGAATATACAATTAAAGTAATCTCTTTTATCAATAATGTATGCTTGGAAGATACGATCCACAACATATGGAAACAAAGGGACAAATGTTGGATGCTTAAAAGATAAAATAGCCCTGGCCATTGATTGTTTTAATCTTATATAGCTTTTTTATCTATTGCTTCTTCCATCACTTTTTAAATGAATGTAAAAATTATCGGTGTCACGTAATTTTTTATATCATCATATTTAAATGGATTGCAAAATAAATAATTAAACATTTCGAGTTTATGATTATTGTCAAATATAAGAGTTTCAAAACTTGGGTTATTTTATTTATCGACATCTTAGAGAGCGATTATTATTAAAAAAATTTTAAAACAAATTATTATTTAAAAACTTACTACAAATACTTATTACAAAAGTAAACTTAATCTAATATTAATAAAAATTTAATTCACGATACAAATAATAAAATTATATATTTTATAAAATTAATAAAAATATTCTGTTTAAAATTTTCTCAAAAAAAAGTTAATAAAATAAAATTAACATTAGATAATATAATTTTAATGGATACACAATTATCAGCAATTAAATGCTAAGATTTTTTGTTTCTCTGTAGTGTTATTTAGTAGTTTTTTATAGGTTTATAAGAATTTATACGAAAACATTTATTTTCACTAAATTTATGCTTAGATAAAAAAGTAAACTTCTGTATATACAAAATGCTTGAAAAATTCTCGTATTCAGAGAAACAAATTTTTTCCTTGTTTTATACAACTTGATTTTTATTTTTTATGTTGCTAGAAAAAATTTTTATACGAAACATTACCTCCTGAAGATTTAAATATAAAAATGTAAAAGTTTATATAATAACTGAAAAATATAATAATTCCGATTATTTTGTGAATTCACTAGAAAAAAGCAACAATTTTTATTCAAACTAAAATATATAAAAATCAAAATATTATAGTGGTTCAAAAATGAATATTCTGATAATAGTTATGGTAGTAAAATGAATGTCAAATCTTTTTATGAAAATTAGGTTAACTTTAATAATTTAACGAAATAAGCTCCTTAATTTTCAAGGTGTAGAATATTTGAATAAAAATTGTATAAGTACCTTTTCATCTTCTTCTTACTTATATTATAAGTAATACACGTATAAGTTAGTATGTACGAAATTTCAAGTTTAATATTTTAAAATATCATTGTCACTACCAAAAATATCGTGAACTAATATTTTCTATATCCTTGCAAATTTTTACTTTTATTCGAGTATATAATTACCTAATAATAAAGCTATTTCAAAATAAATTTTTAATTAGTGAAAGTTTAAAATAGTTAAGTAAATCTTTATTTTTTATTTCTAAATTCTTTTAACTTGGATAATTAACCGAATTTTAAGTTTCAAAATTTTAATTTCAAAGAATATAAAACAACTGAAATCTAAGCTCATTTTTATATTTGTATAAAGATTTATATAAATTACAGTAATAAAAACATATAAATAATCAGATCTGCAATATAATATCATGTTGATTTAAATTTGATCGAGTACTTATAGTTTTATATCTAAAGAAGCTTTTCAAAGTTCATTCTTCATTCGCAATTGCTGTAATCAATGTAAATTTTCTCACAGGTATCCGGCAGAACTTATTTGCATTCAAACCAAAGTTCGATCAATCACGATTAAATCCTATGTTGTTCGTTTTTTCCTATCCTAGATTTTTTTCTTATGTTATGTTTGCACTCTAATTTTAATATATTTTTGTCGAGCTATGTTGTATTCACATAAATACATTTGGTTTTCCCTGTATATATATATTCATTTTTTTTAGACAAATGTTTCAGAAACATCATCTTTCTCTCATATATCTCACTTGTTTCTTTGTCGACGTCCCTTGAGTCGACAAAATATTCTTCTCTTGTCTGAGACTTGTATATACATGCGACGATGATCTACCTTTTCCAACATTCACAACATTTGGTTGTGTGGTTTAGCATTTTACTATTTCATGTTTTCAGTTTTCACGTAATCTTTTAGTGGAATTTTGTACATTAAATAAATCTTATGAACTAAAATAAAAAATGGTTTTGTATAAATATTTTGATAAAATTAATTTATCAGTTTTATCTCTTGATTATCGAGAATTATGTTAATAAATTAATTACATTTTAATTAAATTTTAATTCTATTAGTTTTGACTCTTTATACTCGCTGAACGGTTTTAAAATAACTATAAAGTACGCGAATAAAGTATTTGTTTAAAGTATAATAATTAATTTTATAAATCATACATTTCCTGAATTAAATTTGTACTTATAATATACTTATCGTTATAGAACTGTAAATTATCAAGTTTATATCCATTATAAAATTAATTAAATCTAAAATGATATTAAAGTAATATAAACATTAAAATTAATCTTCAAATCACTATAAATTATACAAGAATGTTATTTAATAATATATTTTCGTATTAAAGATTTACTTACATCGCTAACTTTCATTTTAAAACTCGGATCATAGATCTAGAAATAGTAAACTAAAAATAAAACAATGAAATTTTAAAAGTAAATCATTAACTTCTTCAAAAATTAAGCTTCCTACAAAATAAATGAATGCATAAATGTCTTTCAACCTTTTTATAATAAAAGCAGTTCATGACACGTACTTTTTAAAATACGATCTTATATTTCAAGGGTAGATACCCAAACCAGTAACCGACAGTTTCTTAAAGATGCATTCCAATGAATCTTGAGATTCTTTCTTTATCGTAATACTATCAGGATTCCAAACTCTTACGTTGATCATCTATCTTAAAGAACTCTTTAAAACATTCTTCAAATATTTTTCATTATATTTCTTTTTCTCGAATTCAAAGAAAACTCTGAACTTTTTTCCTCCTTAGACTTCAATTTGTTATCATTAATACTTGTATTATCGAATACTTTTGAATACTAGATCTATGTCGGTTTATTATGTTTATTTTTAACATTATTTTTGAAGTTTTATTATTAAAACTTTTTCAATTCAAAATTCAAAATATTATGATATCATAGTTGGGAAAAAATATATTTTTTCCAAATTGCTATCATTCGTTTGTTCAACTTTTTATTTTTTTAAATCACGTTTCTAAGTACTAAAAAACGAGATAAATATCAGTTTATTATTGTAAAGAAACGGTATAATTTATGTATAACGTATGTCACTACATATATTCAGAATTCAAGATCAGTTAAATAGAACTTACCGGTGTTACTTAATTCTTTAAATTAATCAAAAGTTAGAAAGTAAGAATTTAAAATGTATAGGATCGACGAAAAATTAATATACGAGTTTAAAACTAGTCCAATGCAGACAGATTGAAAATGGATACTAAATCAATTTAATACTTTTCTTATTTAGGGTAATATCCTTATATATTACTTTTTCTACACAATAATATTTTATTTTAAAACGAATTTAATCGTTACTATTTATAAACCGTATTGTAAAAATATAATTTATTTATATAATTTGATTCTTTAATCAAGTATTATTTTAAAAGATTCCGCATAAATATATAACTCGATGTACATATATTAAATTAAACAGATAATAAAATATGAAAATTATTATCATCGTTCGTTAAACTCAATAGTTTGTAAAATATTTAGTTTAATATTTATCTGTGAATTTGGTTATTCGAACACGTTTCACTAGTTTTGTTTAAAAATACAAACTAAGAAATATCTTTAAAGAATAAGATGGCATGTATGGTACAATAATTTATGTTTAAATAGAGCAACATAAATTTTAGAAGTATTTGCATATTACAAGTACATTTGCCTTTACAATTGTCTATATATTTTCCATATTTTATATCTAACTCAAGATTTTTCTTAAATTTTAGACTTGTTACATGAATCTTTCTTTTCGGTAATTTATAGCTTTTCGCACTAACATTTTTTACATTCTTTACAAAAGTTAATCGAAGATCAAAAATAATATAAAAGAATGTTCAAAATTCTAATTCGAACGTACCATGTGACGTTTGTAAGCAGATACAAAGTTGACTACATTTAATTCATTTCGAAAAACAAGTTTTCTATCGAATAAAACTACTACCGTATAAAAAATCGATAAGAATATAAAATGGTAATAAAGTTTTTTGAATCCAAGATTTTAATAAGTCCTAATACGAGATCACATAAATTTAATATCACGTTTCTTCCATAATTTCACATATTTCCATTTTTTATAAAGAATTATTTTATCGATTCAATATGTAAAGCTATAATATTTCGAGCGACGCATTTCCATAAAACAAGATTAAGTCAAAAATCAAAGCGAAATGATTTTTCGAAATTCGGGCAAGTCGTTTTACTCTGTTGAACTCATCGTCTCGACTTTATCTATGTACGGGATCTTAAGGAGCAGTGCACACGCGAACTATGGATGAAGCTTGCGAGGCAGTATAATACGAAGGTGGGATTTTCCGCTGTTTCTAAGACGAATGGTCTTCTCCATTAGGCTTCCGTCCAGATGATATACATTTTCGCACGACGCAGAAAAGCGAAGCGGTGCTTACCGAACTTAATGACAGATGTTTTGCGCGTTAGTTACTTAATGCAATACGCACTCTGAGAAATTACACACTCGATGCGCATCTGCTTTTATCTCTTTCGGTTCGTTTTATTCGCGAATAACGTATCGTCCGATTTAACTTATTTTCCTTTCTTTGATCAACGTATTATTTGCTGGAAAATAAAATCGGATGTCGTTAAAAATATCTTCAGCTATTTAAAAGCAAAATAAATTAAGTTTTTATCTCGATTTATCAATTACTTGATCGCTACTGTATTAATCCTATTTTTTTTACGTTAGTTTACGTTGTTTAACGGAAGGAAATATTGCCAACATTTTAAATTTTAAATTTTAAATAACGACTTTATTAATACACATTTAAATTTAATCCGGATTATGTTAATCGTTCGATAATTTCAATTATTTATAATTATTTTGTATCCCATATAAGCAATCGACCAATTATCTTTGCTTAATTAACCGTTATATTAGGTATTAACACGATAAAATAATGGAATAGTTTAAATTTATACGTAACCAAGTTATAAATACACGTGAAATATGTACTTTGTTTAATTCATAGAAGTTAAATTCATTCGAAAAAAAGCTTAATTAATTAATGTTATTTAAATGTGCACTTCTATTTTACATTGTACATTGTGTAAATACAGAATACATCCGAATTTTATTTATTTCGGTACTGAAAATATTATTTTTAGTTCGATATATGTTTTTATGTAAATTTTTCAAATACCGCATAAAAAAATTGTTTCAAACGAATGAAAAGTGATAAATAATTCTCGATTCCTTGTTATAAAAATATAACGATAAAAGAAAACTTCTCAATTTACTGAAAATATGCAAAAATCGTTATAATAATTAAGTTTTTAGAAATCAATAATGAAATATCTCGTGAAAATTAGCTTCTAATAAATTTTTAACTAAAATTCTATCCTGTAGAGCTATAAATAACATTTAACAAGAACAATCGTTATTTTGCATAAAATAATCCCGAAAAAAAGTAGAGCACGTACATGACCATCACCAAATGTAGCAATACATGAATTTTACATGACTTCGTATTCCATCAACCGGTACTACTCAATACTACTCCTAGGATATTCCCTCTTTTTTATACACTTGGAAGTAAAACCATAAGAATTTTACGAAACTCCAAGGTATTGGAAATCTGAGTTTCGGAGGGTTGCCGGACTGTAGCTCTATTTTTTTTTGTGTAAGTAACCATCCAAATAGAATCCGCGGCTCAGCTTTTTCAATTTAGGGAATTTAGGTCAACGAGCATCGAGAATAAAGCAAATGAGAGTAAAACGTGATTCCTAGTATTTTAATATTTCATTTCACGAATCCACAGAATTTTTTCACGTTACTCGATACAAGAACTTCATTCAATGTTCATTTGTGTATCCGTGATTAAGACAACGTGTCTTCTTTTTAAGACCAAAGGATGTATTTCTGGATCGTCATCATTTTATGGGACCTTTTTTATACCTCTTGAAAAAGTTTAGTATCTCTTAAAAACCTGCAAAACTGTAAGTGAAATTTAAAGTTCAGAAATAATACATAAACAGCTATTCGAATTCAATTTATAGTTTATTTTATATATAGTTAAATTTATTTCACGAATGAGATTGAGAAATATTTAGAAAAAAATTATATTTTAATTTATAATAAATTAAAAGAAATCTAAACAAATGAATAATTTACAGCCATTTAATAAACATTAAATCATCGTATAATACTCAAAAATTCATTAATTATTGTAGTCCGATTTGCAAATATAAGCTTTTGCTATAAAATAATTATATTTTTTTATTTTAGTATAATAATATTATCGTCAAAAATTAAAACAAAATTTAATTTTTCAAGTTTTTAAATTATTCCTAGTTTAGAATTTAAAATTGAATTTGGACTTCCTGCGAATGATTAATTTGTAATAATAATATATTTATAATCGATCCAACAAAACTATTTGAAATTTACTAATATAAATATATTTCAACAAATATCATTATCATTATTGTTTAAATTTAATCCAGAAAATACAAAAAAACTTTATTATTTAAAGGTAATTAGTAGAAAACTGCGTTTCACGAATGAAAGCTGTTATTTGGGTAATTAATGCTGTGAGAATCTTGCACTAAAAAATTATAGATTTTCCACTATAACTAATTAAGATATACTATTAGCGATTCTTTTAACACCTTAAATATTTTATTTCGTTAATAATTTCAATTATTTATATAAATAGGTAACTCAAACGTAAAGTTTTTATGTATATCGTTTTAACCCATAGAAAATAGTTCATAAAATTATTTGTGTTTAAATCTTCGATTTTAAAATTATTTTAATATTCTAAAAATGGTTGCATCACTCTTTTACTTTATCCTAAATGGATTCCTTTAAAATGACAGAAAAAACAATTATCGCGGACAGAATATTAAACTTTTGTGTCACTTTTCTTTCATATTTGTAACGGAAAATTAGCATTAATATCCAAACAAAATGAACCGTCGACACGTTCATCGCATCGTAACCAAAATATATACCTTCTCGACGTGTCACCGAATTCAAAACTGCTACTTTTAAATTAAATTACCAGCAGTCCTGATCATAACTTTTTAAAACACGAGCTCATTCTACTTTTCATTACGAGAAAAGCCTACGGTTGGTATCATCAAGATGTACCACAATTCACTGACGTACCGCCACGTCAAGTTAAACTATGATTGTTCCATTGGGACTGATTGACAGGTTATAGTCGTCCCCGGCGCCAGTCTGCATTATTCCGAGGCTCGGAAGCCAATCGAATCATTTGGTAAATCAGCTTGTCTTCGTGGATTATTCAGGAGGCATAAATCGTTTGGTATATTTTTTCGTCTTTTTGCACAATGGGAAAGTTTCGGTGGAAGTTACACGAAACTTAAAGAGAAGTCGTTTACCGTCGAAGATACAGGTTTTATCTATGTTTGTATTAGACTTACGCTCTGAGAGATTTATAGGTAATTCTAGGATGAATAGAAAGGCAGGAAGGGAGAACGAGAAACGAAGAAAGTTAGGAATTTCCGGATTAGGAGGATTGAAATTTTCGATGTAAACTTACGTGTAAAACTTTAATGTAGCCGGATGTTTAGTAAATATACAATGTTCTATTTCAACTTGTGTATCCTAAATATAAGGACATTTCAGAAACTGAAAGAGCTTTAAATATAAAAATAAGAATTATTTCCTATTTTATTTCTCTGTATAAGATCAACTACTTTAAATATATGTAAATATTGTAACGGATAAACCTTATGTATTTGTTAAATAAAGAAAACTTCGTATTTTTATCCATTTTTTACATTATTTGTTTGTAATATTACTCAACTCTATTTATCCTAGAACATAAAGAAATTCGTAAAAAAAATTATCATTCGCATCAAGCAAGTAAAATAAATTAATTTATCGATTTTGATAAATTATAATTTATTAAAAATAAAATAAACAAACAATTTTATGTTAAATTGTAAAAATAATTTTGTATGCATTATATATTTAGAAACCTCTTTCGTTTTTCTTTACGAATGGGTATTTTTTTATTGAAATTGTACTCAAACGAATATGAAAAAAATATATAAAATTTGCATAAAATTTGAAATATACATTAAATTACGTTAAACACATAAAATTATTATTGCACTTAAAAATTTCTAATACACAAAAAAAATATATATATATATTAAACTTAATTTGAGTTGCTAATAAAGGATAAATTTAAAATTTAATAGTAAGTGAAAAATCATTTTTATTTTAGATGCAAATTTTATAGAAATTTCATTTATAGATGCGCAGAAAATTTAAGTGATAAGTTCGATAAAGTGTAAATAAAATTTTCATCGTTTTAATGCCGAGTGATAAGATTTTTTGTATTTTACGTTAAACAACTTTCTTTTCTCACAATATTATTTCTATGTGAAGTTGTACAACACAATAAGATTTCGTCCTTGAGGAGTAAAGAGTAAGTTTGGAATAGTTTAGAAAGAAATAATATAAGTGCTGGTTCATGGAGAGGCTGACAGGCTCATACTTTTTAATACACAAGCAACAATGGAGTCATTTCCTTTTTATTACAAATTATGACTTGGGCTGCAAAGACTCGTTATACTTTCTACTATTATCTTCCTTGATATTTCAGAAATACAGATTTTCTCTGTTCGTTAAGAAATTTATTCTTTATTATCTGTCTTTATATATATTTTTTTATTTTCTGTTTTCTGTCTTTATATTGCAGAACAGCACTAATTTTACTGATGAATTTATGGACAGCTATGTGAAAAGCAATTTGAATTTTTTTATAGGTGAACTTCAGAGTTTATTATAGATTTTATAATTAAACAATCTCGTATTTTTATATAATTCTCGTAATATTTAAATAATTTTTACAGTTTTAATAACTTTTATTTTCTCATAATATCTCTTCTATGACACGATAATAAAATTTTTTTTTGTTTAAAAAAATAGCGAGATTGAAATGACAAAGTTTCCTAATAAATTCATTTATATTCTTTTTAATAATCAAAATATGAAATTTTGAATACATAACAAAAATGAAATACATTTAAATAATATAATAATAGTTTTAAAATATTATTTTATATACATATATTTCACAACAAAATTATGAAATATTAAATTTATGATGTACCTTATTTTGTAGCAAAGAGTAAATTTAAGTATCAAGTATCATATATATAATCATAATAAATATTGTAATATAAAAATTTTAATTTAGTCTTGTATATAAAAAGCGTAATAAGAATATCGTAAATTATCCATGAATTATGAATGCGTGAAATATTTATTAAATGACATTGTAATTTTTAGGCTTTAAAGATCATATTAATTTAAAACCTAATTTAATACTAGAAAGTTCTTTTATTTCGTATAGTATATAAACATGTTTTATGAAACGCAGTTTTAAAAATATAAACAAAAGGATAAATTCTATATTATAATTTGGCCCATTAAATAAATTATGAATGAAATCTGGAATTATGATATTGTAAAATTTTTACGAATTAAATATAACTTCATTCTTAAAAATAAACAACTGTATATATTTCTTCTTATAATTGCATGAAATTCTAAAAAGGAATAGATATATATTATAAATAAAAATATGTTTTTAATTAATAGTTTAATTTCAATTAATTAATATAATAATTTTTAGGATAACATACACAAGAGTCAAATATTAAATGTAACAAAATCTAACCATAACAACGTGAAGAGTCTTGACCGGAATTGGAAGTTTCATCTTGAATTATAAGAGTTTTAATTAATGTTAAAAATTTACAAGATTTGCTCTAAAGTTTTATCTAGTTCAATTAAATATTTTATAATTTTTTTATCTTAGTTATTTAATGACACATTGATATATTACACCGTAAAAATAATATATATTATGAATATATGAATATGTATAATAATACTATTTAATATTAATTTATAAAGAAAAGTAAATACACCTCTAAAATCTGGCCTTAGTTTATCAATTTTAATATTGATATACACATTTATGCAAAATATTTCAGTTTTTATTAAAATATTGAAATCTAGTCGTTAAAATCTATATAACAAAATTATCACATCCAATGTTTTTTTTTCAATATTTACCGATCACACTCAATTTTGAGAACATTGAGCAAAGTAATAGCCGTAATTCAAGGAAAGTATGAGATACTATAAATGTAATATCGAAGGCATTGAAATATACCCATAGTTGTGGTAACTGCAGTATAAATATACCATTTCTTTTATATTTTACTTAAAATTTAGTACGCTGTAATAAGAATATATAACGTCTTCGATATTTAAAAAAGAAAATCACTAGGTATAAAATGAAACGTGTATTACGATGATAAAGGAAAAGTATGCGGAATTATAAACAAAAAGACAATTCGATAATATATACATATATAATGGATACTATCAAATATTAAAATTGCTACAAACATTCAAAAGTAATTTGATAGAATAGTATTAACCTAAGTTTTAAAAAATCTTCTTACGAAACTACTTTTCTCAATAAAAGTATTTTTCACGTGTGACTACCTGTAAAAAAGCTGCATTAGTTATTTTTGATATATCGATCGTAAAATATTGAATATTTTATCACAAGTTAAGGAGACGGTGTAGTAATATCAACATTGAGTTGACGAAAGGAACGCTTAGAAAATCTTTGTTTATGTATACTTTTCACAGGGTTTTGATATAAGTTGTATTTCGATTACCACGGAGGAATATTTGAAAGGAAATAGATTTTCGACAGTACTACTAACTTTGCTAAAATAACTTTTGATATTAAAGAGTAAAGTGGTGGGAAAAGTATAGAAAAAACATTGAAAAGTTAGTTTTGTGTATCTATTACGGATGATAAAAAAGTTTATTCAATTGTACGTATGTATATATTGAAGAGTAAACATAAGATCAGTATGTGCATTTTTGAATACAAAATAACGTTTCTGCTTCTTTGTTTCTCTCATAACATTATATAAGCCACAAGTGTATAAGAGCATATTTGATTTTCACTAACGTTTATTCTTGCATAAGGTCGTATTAGTAATCAAAAGGAATTTAACCTATGCTTCGTTTTATTTACATAAAAACTTATATGCTTTTTTCACATTAATTATATGGAACAATATTTATATAATATTTATGTATAGTATTTTTGGATAAATTTAAATGATGATTTTAATTTTCTCGATTGAATCGTTTTACATCAAGTGCACGCACCGAAACAAAGGTTTTTAAATTTTATTTTTACTTTTATTCTATACGAGAAATGATAATACGATACTATGTAATGGTAAAAATCAATATTTCTATACGAAAATAGATTAAAAAATCTTTAAAAATCATGTATATTAAAATTTTTAACAATTTTAAATTTATTTTAAGATACTTTGATAAGCAATAATATTATTATGTTTCATATAATATAAAAGTGAAAAAAACAAGAACTTTTGAAACGCTTTATTTAGTCGATCATAATTAATGCAAAAGGTCCAAATATAGATCTTCGATACAAATTTTGTATATTGGCTTTTACAGTTTTTTTGAACCCAAGAATACATAAATTTATAAAATGTTCTCTCTTCGAAATACTATAAATTATTAACAAAAATTAATTTTCAATAGAAAACTAATAATTGAAAATATCGTGATATTTTTAGGATATATAAAATTTAATTTTTATTTAAATATGAATACGAAGTATACGAATACGAAATCAATGAATACGAATAAAATAACTGTAGAAAAGTAATGTTTTAAGTCATCTAGTTCGATTTGTAAAAAAAAAATATCGAAGGATTTTCCTCGCAATTGGAAAGAACGTAAGTCGCTTTCTCCCGAACACCTGAAAATGTGACACTTGGCATTCTGGTAAATATGAATCCTGAGGAGAGATTTATAAAATAAAATAAGACATATTTTATTTAAAAAGTATTAGAAAGCAAAGATTTATATAAAAACTTATAAAAAAAACTGTTTAAATAATTTTTTTCTTTATAATTTATTAAAAGGAAATTATATATAACATTTAAATTGATAAAATTATGTACTACATTTTTACGCGTTTAAAGTATTGAAATTAAAAACAATTTTATAGAATTTTTAACATACTGTTATAATAAATTTTACAATAATTGATTATCGAGCTTTAACATTTTAATACATAATAGTTAATTAACATACTTTATTTCGATACGACTTACCTTTTAAATTTAAAAGAAAATGAAATTATACAAAAATTTATAGTTTACTTACTAAATAAATATACTTCGGTATTGTTATTTGAAACATTTATTTACTACAAGATATATATCGATCTTAAAAGTACGTAAATTTTCCTTATATCTTAGAAAGTCGAATTATTTCAATTTATATACTCTATACAATTTACTACGAAGCTGAGTAGCATATAAAAAGTATATTTATGTTTCTTGAATAGAATTAATAATCCTATTTAACATTACAATTAATTAAAATATTTATATGGTAAATATCATTTTTATTCTTCAACTAATTACTTAATAATCAACAATTTTCTACAGAATCTAAAAGAATCGTTATATATTTCCATCTTTGACGCAAAACATAGATTTTACTGAGAAATGTATACAAAGCTCTCGATAGAAGCTTTTGAAGGAAAATAAAAAAAATAAATAAAAATTCGAACAGGAAACAATATTTAATTAACTACTACTATTATTTTACAAGAATTTAATTAAAAATATTAAAAGTCAAGAAATTTAATATATTCAAAAAAAATATGGAAGTAAAATTTGTAACGATCAATATTATTATATCGCAATCGCATAACGTGAACTATAATTATTTACGCAGATATATATTCGGGGTTAAGTAGAAAGATACGATATCGCTAATAAAAAAATTATAATTTTCGTGCTTATTTCTTGTATAAATATACAAGATTTTTTATACTGCTTAAAAGATATTTTCATATTGTTTTCATAATTTTTCCATACAAGTACTTTTTATAGCACATCAATCTTAAATTGAATAGAAAATTTTAATACTTTCTGCACTATAAATTAAATAAGCAACTACGGCAGTTGCAAGTACGGAATCATTCCATCATACAATCACTCGTATCATAGTTATTCTATTATCACGGAAAATTTGAGTCATGACATAAAGGCCTCACTTTTTGCTCAGCTATGCGATTCCTTTTCGTACATCTATCGAGAAATCGAGAAAGGGAATAGGTCGTGACGTTGGTAAACTGTCGAGTACACTCCTAAAAGAGCTTTCGTTTAGTGAATCGAGGCGCAAAGAAGTATCGAGTTTCTTTTCTAGAACTAGCTTTTTTCTCCTTTGGGGTCTATGATAATGCGTATCGCTACTATAACATTACAAAATATGCATTCTCTGATTCTGAAAAGTTACAGTATGCCATTGGCTATTTTTAAAATTTATAGCTTTTTGAAATAATCGCACCATAAAGTCAAAAATATATTAGTCTCTTCATGTTTTGCGATACCGTAAATTTATCGAGAAGAATCGATGGAACGTTACCGAAAATTGTGAATTAAATGGAAAGCGTGGGTTTGTTTACATTGCATTTAATTATTAATAAATAATATTCATTATTATATATTGTTATCGTAGTTATTAATTAATAAATTGTTGATAAATCAGTTGTTAGCTATGCGTAAGAAATTAAATATTCAAATATACATATTCGGATTTTACAATTAAATTATATTAAAATTTTATTGAAACACGTTGATTTAATTTTCATATATTTTTAAACAGAAATGTAAGTGAAAGTCTAGTTTGATTCAATTTTTTTAATTTTAATATTACAATGTATTTGAAAAAATTCCAATAAAATCACGAGTAATTTTATTCATAATATTTCAATATAAAGTAAAATGGTTTAAAACTTATAAAATATATCCAAAGCATTATTCTTTTATTTGGATAATATTTTAATTTATACGGAATTTATCTTACTTTATTCTAGATTCGCTTATAAAAAGTCAATAAATTCATAAATAGAGAAATTCTTGATAACGATTAATTACAAAAGTTATTCGGTATTATGCATATAAAATATTATCGAAAACAATTCCAAGAGCTATTTTACCTTAATAAAGTTTACGTTTTTAATTATTTTAAGGAATATATCTAAAATCACATATGTACTATCTTAATATAATTTTGTATGCAGACAAAGTATGTGAACTTTGATTACTGCAGCCTGAAGGAAACTACTTTGGAAATATATGTAGACTACGAAAGAGCTCGCGAAACTTAACAAATCCATTGAAATCTTAGACCTCTTATATAACTTGCGAATAACAAAAATTCTTACGATAATAAGACTGTTTACCATAAAGATGCAGATGCTATCCGCCACTTTTATGTTCTTATTACTTTTTGTAAATAATCTGCTTCTGAATAGGTGCAAATA
This sequence comes from Dolichoris vasculosae, assembly GCA_018907195.1. Taxonomy (NCBI): domain Eukaryota; kingdom Metazoa; phylum Arthropoda; class Insecta; order Hymenoptera; family Agaonidae; genus Dolichoris; species Dolichoris vasculosae. The sequence continues at coordinate 788,689 of JACCHY010000020.1, forward strand.
GTATATAAAAAAAAATTTTTGTAATATTGTAAATAAAGTTTACTGGAGTAATTAATGTCAAATGGGATTATGTAAATATTTTATATAATTTATACGAAGAAAGAATGCTAACTAAATTACTCAAAACTTGAAGTAAAAGTTTTAAGAATATTTTCGTACACTATGATACGAAACGCTTTATACTATTTTTAAAATCATTTTATAACTGCATCCGTGAATATTAAAATTAAAATTTAATTTTCAGTTTTCGTTTACTTATTCTATCATTTGATTTTATTTATAGAAAAACATATTACAAAATAAAATATTTCAAAACTCTACATTATTTTATTTTACTTATTTTGCGAATTAAAAGTTATTTTAACGTCACGAACAAAATATTAATAAAATATTCAATCTTGAACTATTTTCAAAGCTAAAAAATATTATCAATTAATCGAATATCGACATCATTTTCTTATGTTTTTATATATCTGGAAAGAAATTTATTTCTTTTTTTAATATTTATTAAGAATAATATAAAACTTTGAACAATAATCGTTAAAAAAAAATAAAAACATAAATGAATATATTTATTTAAGAATAGTTACATTAATTTTGACGTACGAACAAACTTTTAATCTTATAATAAATTAGTCATATAATAATAATAACTGTAACTATAATATCAATAATGATTATATAATGGTCACGAATAGAAATCCAACGTGAATTCCATATATCATTCTATTTCATTTTTAAATAAACGATACACTTTCAATTGTAAACCACAACAAGTCTATTCATCAAATGATTTCTAAACTACAATATTTATCCATAAATTGTACATCGTGAAATAATATATCGATGGGATATCAAATCGCAATGCAAATACAAGTTATTTTTCATCTGGATTTGCAGAGAAATTCTTCCGCTAAATTGAATAATATTGAAAAGTGGAGTTCAAGACACGATAGTTGTCATATATGGATACGGCTAAATCGTCCTTTCGAATCAAGCAAAATTTTGATTGAATATTAAAAGCGACAATGGGAAATAGGAAGGAACATATCGAGGCTGCGGCTCGGATGCTGGAATATGTCGTGCGTAATTTCAATCAACAATTATTTCTGTGGTCGCGTTAAAGTGTCATTCAGCGGTATAGATAGATAGTATGCGAGGAATATAGAGAAAGGACGAGGAAAATAGATACATGGATGTAGAAACAATAGAGCGCGAGAGAGAGAGAGAAATAGAAAAAGTGAGCCGATAATTTCGTTTCTAATTAATCGATTTTCAAGACGCAAAGCGGCAAAATAATAGGAACGAAAGTCGCGGAAAAAAGACGCGTAAATAAAGATACCACTCGAAATGCAAATACGAAGCCAAGTGCTATCGTGGCACTCGTGAATATTATAATTTCTTATCAAAGGTGTGAAAGCGCGTAGCGCGTGATTTACGTGAACTTTACGTTACGCGGCTTTGAGAATGTAAGGCGATCCAATATCTGCCACTATATCTCCATTTTCTTGCACGCACCGTTGAAGATATCGTCGGGAATTTCTCGGCACACTAGTTTTTTTTTTTTATGAAATACGCTGCTAGCTCGATTCGGGAATGGTTTATTTGTGGAAATAAAGCTCCAAGTGAAGTATGACTCGATGAAGCGTCATTTACAACTGTGATCTCAGTAGTTACGTTTTTAAACCTGTTTGTCAGTTATTATTTACTGCTTTTTTCTAAGCTATTGAAAGCATTAATACGTGATATCTGCGTATATTTTTATTGCGCATATATAAATATAAATCTATACTGGCTTATCGATGGTTACTGTAACGCTTGGAATCATCTTCGTGAAATCAGTTTTAACGATACAATGAAAATAAGTTTATCCTGATTGTTATACTTTTTAATTTCAAAGATTTATTTTTCTGTTATGTTATAATATTTCTAAATTTATTGTAAATTGTTGCATTTTTATTTAGTTCTAGTTTTACGAAAGGTGTACGAGTATATATAACTTTTACAATGTTTATTTAACATTAATTTCTTTCTAAATGGTAAAATTATTTTCTGTTTTCACGATGGAGCGATGATCGAAAATTTACTAAATCTATCGTTCCTCGATAGATAAATAAGTACATATAATAATTATTTTCGAAATATACTTTATTTAGTCAGAATTTTATTGAAACTAATATCTGCAGTCCAGTGCATTGAATTCTTAATAAATTTTTGACGATCTATATGATAAAAATTTTTGTTTTTAATTTTTAAACGGAAGTATTTTTAACATAATTATTTAAATTATTATTAAAAATAATTTCGTAGAAGTTTTAAAATTTTCAAAAACTGTCTGAATAGTTTAATTAACTTAAAATCTTAATTTTAATATTATTTAAATATAGTCTTGATTTCAATATTTATAATATTTTTAATTAATCACAAAATTATATTCTTCAATGATTAATATAAATATTTTAAAATTTTTAAATAGCTAAATTAATATCAAAATAACAACACATTATACAATAGAAAGTATCTTAGTATGAATATAATTAATTATTTTTCAATTTATTTTCCATCGTAAACTTTAAGCAAATATTTATTCTTTACATTTATAAAATAGTCATATTTCATCATTTCATCATTAATTTAGCAGAACTACATTTTTGAAAAACGGAACTTATTGAACTTTAGCAACGTAAAATATAAAATACTAAGTAATTAAGTAGTATAAATTATGTATTCTTTAAAATCACATTAACTACAAAGAATTTAAAAAACTTGAAAATGTGTAGTTAGTAAAAAAATTCAAGTTATTTTACATTAAGACATAGATTCACAAGTATTTAGTTTAATTGCATAATAATTACGGTATATCATTAAGAGGGATATACTTTTTTATAAAAATGTGCTGAATATTTAGTATGTTAATAATAATATTGTATAATTATATAATTATTTTTATGTGTAAGAGTATTATGATCTAAATGATTTATGAATATTTATTACCGACATCAAAATACCTCTTACATAATCATAAGGTTCAAATTTGCGTTGCAGCATTAAAAATTATCAATTTGAAAGATTCGCTCTCTTGTAGTAATAAAAAGACAGTTAAAAAGCTAAACATATAAATAAAAGATTAAATATGTTTAATACTATATTAAATTGATGGATAAAATAAATTTATATCAAGATTCTAAGAATAAATAAATTTGAAATTTAATTTTAAAAAATTAGTTTTTTATTTAAATTTTTCAAAGTTAGATATTCTATCACTGAGATTGTTTAAAATATATCAAACTTTATTTTAAACATATATTCCACTATACTTGTCTTCATCCACTTCTGTATATCTGAAACTACGCAAACTTTTATCAGTCTTCTCTAACTTTCTCTTTAGTTGGGAAAGGTCAAATTTTAAATTAAAGTTTTTTTATTAATATAAATAATAAAATATTTATTGTCTTATTCAAATCTATATTGTTTTCAATATAAAAAAAAAAATACTGCAACCGAAACAATTGCTTTTTTGAACAAAGAATTATTATAATTTACAATATAAAAAAATTGTCTTTGAAGATTAAAAAATCAATGTAAAAGTATATATACAACTGTTAGAATGTATTAGTTTCTAAAAATTTCAAAAATTTATGAACAGAATATAGAAAAATTTAATTTATAGAAAGATTTTTAATTACTGCAAAATTTTATAAGATCTTCTATTTATAAAGTACTAAATTAAAAATTCAATTATATTTTATACTGTTCATTGTTTCGTATTAACTTAGTGTATTTAATTAAATTTTATTTTTTTAAATAAATTATATTTGAATGCGAGTATAAATATAAATTTATGAAATTTACTTTGCAAAGAGAGTAATTAAATATTCGAATGTTAATTGATAAAACGCAACATATTTATTGGAAATGTATACCAATTTTAACATAGATTCTTTCTTTCAGGGCCAATATTTTCACCACCTACAATCGGTTAGTCACTCCAAGAAGGGTAGTTTAATTGGCATTGGGGGAGAAAAGAATCGAGTAAAATATAAGAAGAAAAGAGATGACCTGTTCTCTTATGTCTAGATCCAGAAGTTTCTGTTTGCCCTTCCTTCGAATGCTACATGAAAATTGAGCCCCTTGTGTTTACGACGGCTCTTCTCTCCCTTTCACTCAAAAACTCATACCGTTATCGCTTGTAAAAGATACGAAATTGTACAGGTAAATACCCACTAGTTGTACACGAGGCGAAGGTAAAACGAACGAATGTCAAAATTGTATACTTCAACGCATGTCAAATTATTGTTTGAATTATAAATTAAAATAATAAATAACGGGTGTTAATTATAAGTCGATTGGTGTTTGAAAATTAAAAAATAAATTTCTTCGCTTATTTATAATTAGGCATTTGTATTACCAAACATCACATTTGCATATGAAAATTTATTTTTATATTTTTTTAGGTTCGTAAAGCATGCAATTAATAATAAAGCATGACCTAATTGGGGTTTGTCCGAAGTAAATTGAACTCTGCAACGAAGCCCGACAGATAAATGTATATATATATATAAATACACGTATATATAGTACGAAAATAGAAGTTTCAGGTGTGTATTTAAGTCACAATTAGCGAAATCAAATCACTGATATTATTTAATGTTCATAAATTAAATGATAAGATTTATTTGATGTCGATGGTAAATTATAAACATAGTAACAATTTATGAAACAATTTCAATAAACGTATCATTTATTACGATTTATGATAAAGTTGGTAAATTTTGAGTTTTCGGTCTTATATCTCTAATAAAAAAATACTAAGTTAGATTTGAAATGTTTTATTTCAAAATTATTTTTATTTTTTACAAATTTCTAATTCAACAGATATTTTGCTTTATTGCATAGCTGGTACATAAGAATTGCATATAGTATGTCGTAAAACGTAGCTCGAATCATGTCTTTTTAAAAAAACTTTTTATTGCGTAGGTTTTCATTGTCAAAGTGAAAGAGTATAACTCGAGTATATTCTTTTACTTGTAGCTTCAGAAATATTAGTATTTTTTTAAAACCAAATTTTTAACATGTGTTTTATATCGTAAACTCTTTTATACAAAATTGTATTTTTGAAAGACAATAAAAATACGTTACCCGAGATTAAACCAAATTACGGAATAATAATTCGGAATATTTTTAAGAAGTCAGCAGGTAAATAAAATAAATAGCGATTGACTTTTGTTTCGAGTCGATTACATTTCAAATTTTGCGGCACAATCTCAAATCAAAGTAGCAATTATGTTAGCTTAAAATCCAAGCGATGGTTAAGTCTACTTAATAACTCGAATTATTCTCTTTAGGTTCGTTACGAAATTCAATTTTCGAAACTGCATCCTGTATGAATCCTGACCGATCGAAAGGTAAATAGAGTATATTAGTAACAGTGAAACTTATTTGTATTGTCTTGGACTATTGAAAGCTATATTTAACATCGGATCGATGCAAAATAAGATTTATAAGTTTTGTAAATTCATAAGCCAAGTCATTTAAAAATTCAAGTAGAGTTCGATTTTTAAAACGATACTATGCAATAAACTAATTTCGTAGCGTAAGAAATTACGAGAGAGTTTTCTGACTTATTTCTTCTAAGACAGAAAATTTTTATACTTTTGCAAAGTTTTATGAAATTTGTAACTTACGACGCGATAAATAAGTTTCTTACAAATTACTGGAACATTTTTATAATATGAAGAATTTCCATCTTAATTCGTAACACAATTATCGGATAAATTTAAAAAACGACAAAAATAGTCGTAACATATTTTTATCGCTCGTTGAATTTTTAGATAGAAACATAGTGGTTTCTAAATATTCGTACTAATTTAAAAAGTTGTATAATTTAAGATGAACTAGGAAAATAGATTTCAAGACGTTCTCGAAATAGACTTTATTGAAATAGCTTGGCTAATTCCTCCTGGCTTATAATAAATTAATATTTTACTCAAATTATTATATGTTAATCTGAATAATTAGTACGAGGAATATATTTTTCAAATTGATTAATTACACATTCGATATAATTCTTCGCTATAGTTCCTTCTAATTAGATTCTTTGGCTACAGGGTTTATTAAAGAATTCAAGGGGAATTAGTTTAATTCGAACACTCCGACTCTCTCAAAGCTTATCCTCTTGAAATAAATACAGAGATGAAAATAATAATAATAATTAATACTTAAAGCTCAAACGTAAGTCTTTATTATTATCTTAAAAAGGATTTACTACTCCGCTCAAAGTGTAATTAAATAATTTTGTAATTTTCCTTGAGAAACGCGGTCTCAATACTCGAAAACTCGTCTTTCCTATTTCTCCACTGAAACGTTTTTATTGGACCGAATGATCGAATAAAACAAGATGGATCACAAATCGATGAGCTCTACGGAATTACTTTTTCTTCCTTTTCACCCTCCGAGGCTCGTAAAATTATTGACTCGAACTCGGCCGTTTGTCACGATGCAAATAGATGGCGATTGATTCGCATACTTATTAAACTACAAAGTTCATTTAATGCGATACCTTGGAAGAGATAGTAGCAATGGACCTTCGTAAATGCTGAATTTATTCGAATACAAAGCGCCGTGAAAATATAAGCTCGAAGCTATTCCAAAGCATTTCGTGATTTCCGGATTCGCCGTGCATACTTAAGTAATGACTCGGTATGTATCCCTTGTAAGAGTTACTCGCGTGTTTGTTTTATACGCGTGTGTGGAAGCTGATGTACAAACCAACAAATAACTCTTCGGTAGACGGTCAAACTTTGCGCTTACTTAACCAGTCGTTTCGTGTTTTTGTACTTGTGGCGTACATTCGTATATCGGGATTCGCAGTGGCGGCTTTTTGAATAGCTTCAAACTCGTTCTTCCGTGTAATGTGCCTCGAGATTGTTCCTATAACCGTGGAATAAGAGAGAAAGGCTCCGAGAAGAAGCGGAAGAAGAAGAAGAAGAAAAAGAGGACAATAAGCGACACAGACGTCATCGCTGAAAGGACTCGACCGTGAACACAGCCGGGCAAGAAATTATGTCGAGTGGAGAGTTACTATATACACGGGCTTTGGAATTAAAACGCGTTATTTGCTTATATCGTAACAGCGATCTTGGACCTTCGGATGTTTGCGTTTGAGTTTTCCTTTTTCGTTTGGAAAAACTAACGTGTATTTTAGTGGATAACGTTTGGGTTAAACTTCGAAATTGGAAAATAACATATTTGTGAAGGTTCGGAATCTTACACCTTAAATTGAAAATATACGGAACGAATTTGGTAAGATTTTTTGCATGTAATCGAATTTAAATTGAAATACGAATCGAAGAAAAGGCAAATACTTGACCGATAAATACTAGAAAACAGTTTACGTGTATGCCAAATAAAAATAAAAATTTAAATATTAAATAAAAAATTATATCTCAAAAATCTAAAATTTGCGAATAAACTTGTATAAAAATGGTCTTTATCGATATTCGCAATTTTTCTTGCGCGATAAGATACACGACGATATCAATTTCTATAAAACATTTCCCTCAAGTAATAGATTCTCGAGACAGTAGAGAGTCGTATTATCTTCGACAGTTCATGAAAGCTGGGAGACTGGAAAAAACTATGTTGGGATTCATCCTATATTCATAGTTTTCTTTTCATAACATTTTCTACAAAATAAAAACAATATGATAATATTATACAAATAAATCAAACTTTTGATAATCATATTTTGTTACACGAAAATCGAATTGTATACGAATGAATGCAAATAAACTTATTATACCCTATCCTAATGGGTATTTCGATATAAGATTAAAGTTGCGATAAAAATTGATATTTTCAAAATAAAATTGATTTTGTATACGAATTGAAATTTATAAATAATATTTACAATCATAAACAATCATAAACAGATATTAATATGGTACTGGATTTAATTTAGTACGGGACGAAATTCTGTTTTCTTCATTATTGCCATTACAAATTACCGAATCTATACGATACGAAAGATAATATCATGTAAGAATAGTTCTTCCGAATAATAGTAGGAACCAACTTAATTAGATCATAAATTTAACTTATTAGATTTTGTTTCATTAAACTCTTAAGTAATATCGACGTTGGTTATTTTGTGATATAAACACCTGTATCACCTTTCTTTATTATGTACCAACACAAGCTCGTGTATGTTACCCATGAATTTTCACTCTTGATATTATGAAACATTAATTTGGTAGAAAACTTGATAAAATAATTTAAAAAGAAGAAAATCGATATCGTAATTTTATATTGATTAACGATTATTGACCGACGCAATGACACAGTAAACGATATACGTATGAATTTTTTTTTTAATGGTAACTGTACTCAATTTCGTTGATAAGTACACGAAAATTCTATCCACTTAATTTACGAATACACGGATAATGTTTTCAATGTTAAAATTAATTAATCGTAAGAGCTTAATTATTAAATCAAAAAATATAAACTTTAACTTTCGAACGTCAAAATTATAAATAATGACATTTTATAACTTATAATAACACTGTAATTATAATAATTAACTATAATAAATCAATATTATACAACCGAGTGTACAAGTGAAAAAATTTTCAGTAACTAGGCGTATTAAATATCTTTTGTATTAAAATATTATATTATATCAGTTTCTTTTTGTTCTATTGTTTTTTCAGATTTGCTTGAATTTAATTTGTATTTAATATTTGAAACAGATACAATTTTGGCTTTCTTCCAAGATATTTAAAACCACATACATATTCTTTAACTTACAAGTGACATATTTCAACATATTTTTTATATATCTTGTATATGTATTATTGGTTTTATACTTTATGTCGTATCGAATAACGTTGGTTTACTTCGTGACAGTCGCTGATAAATAGAGAATTAATACTCAATTCTTAATAACTTAATATACATTTATAATATCTTGAAATATTGAAACAATTTTAAAACGAACTAAATTATGAATTCATTTTTAATGTTCGGTTCCTTATTATAAATAATAACCGTCGTTGAAATAATACAGTTTCGAAAAAGACGGATGTTCAAATAGTTTCGATAGAATATTTAAAGGCTTGATCAAGTGATAATATCTATCATATATAATATCTCGTTCTAAAGAAACGGAATAATTCTAAAATATGAATAATTAATATTGTACGTTTGATATACATTTTTTGTTATTATATACTTAATGTATATTTAAATTTACAAAATTATAATAAATTATTCTATTCAGAAGTGAATCATTTTAAATTAAAGATAAATTTTAGAAAAATACACCAAAACGGTATGGAAATAATAAATTTTTTATTCATATATACCGATAAAAATAATAAATATTCATATTCATACATATAATACCATTATACACTTTACGGAATTTGTAAAAGTATAAATTTTATTATAGTAAATATAGAAATGTGTATTTTATTTTGAAATACGGTATACAAGAAAAAACGTGTTCCTTTTTTACGAGTAGCTTTTAAAAGAAATATTTGCAAATTAAAAAGTTGATTATTTTTATTTGATAGTTTTCGTATGTTGTTATAAAAGAAATTTCTATATATATAATTAAAAGCTATTGAATTTAATATAAATCGTTTTCCATTAAATATGTATTACAATTCTTTTTTCAATATTTTCAAAAGATCTTGTTATTTGAAAACAACAAATGCTTAGAATCTCAATTTTATTCCGCACTATAAAAGCTTAAATACATATTTAAAAAGCTTTGCTGTGAATCATAATTTATACATGGATATTTAGAAATAAATTTTTCATATTTTATAATTTGAAACACTCGGAACCAGATTAATCCCGCAGCTGAATCGTCCTTTTCATCTAAGTATAATCTTTAAATGAAACTAAAAAAAAACGTATAGATATGCAACATAAACTTTCTTTATTATTACTTGAACAAAGAAAAAGTTTTATTCGTCATTTTAACAGTTAAATATAGTATAAGCGTTGATTACGAGAGGCCAAAAATAGTGTTCTCGTGAAAGTTAATTCCACTTGCCCATTTTTTCAAACGAAAAGCCTTTCGAAAACATCGTCGAAAAAAAATTGTTCTCCGAGTGTAAAGAATAGTTATCTCTACGCAGAAGAATTCACACCTTTCTCGTTTCAGCAAAAGTTCCTTCATGGCTATTCAGAATGTCAAATAATAATGCGAGTCGAGTTGCGATGCGATGTATTCATACACACATAATCAGCTTTGGGTTGTTACAACTTTTCCCGTGAAAATTTACCAAGTTTGCCCGAGTACAAAACAAGAAACATTCACTTCCATGCATTAATTCACGGCTACCGTAGAAAATGTTACAAGCGGCTATTTAGGACGATTCTACAATTATGAGGAAAAGCAACAACTTAATAATAATAAATTGAGCATTTGTAACGAAGGCATATTGTTTGGGATGACTGAACCATTAAGGAAGCAATTACGACTTTTCTGCCGTGGATAATTATCGCAAGTACGAAGTATTGTTCAAACTTTCGAGCATCGGTATTGTGCATACATAAATTGTTTCGATTGTTGCTCCTGCGTGGGTGAGACATCATTTGACAGATGCCTGCAATTATGATACGTATATGCGGAATAATGTATTTCCAATTTTTCATTGCCAGTTGGTATTGTATATTATGTTTTCCGGAATTTAACAACTGACTTGTATAACGAGTACATAAATTATGTCTTATAACTATTGTCGTTTGTTCGTATTGTAATTATAAAATGCTTATTATTTATTTGATATATAATTATTGGTCATTTTATATCGACCTGATAAATACGTATTTCATGTTTTTGGAGTTTGTTCGGGTGAATTTCACAATAATAAGATTTAAATTCATTCCAGCTGTCTTCGATAGAAAACAATGAATGATTAAACAGTTTTTGTCACATTATGCATTCGTATATATTTTATCCGTAACAAACTTTAAAATTGTATCTCCAAGTCTAAACGAAGAGTATTTATAATATTCCACTTATAAGCTTTAATATATATTATTTATTTTTAAGATACTAATACATTATATAATAAAATTGTACAGTTTTATATTGTAATAATAAAAGTGTATATTTTTAAATTATAGGAAATTTTATTATCAAATATTATTCCTCTTATACATAAACAATTGATTTATAAAAGTTAGAATATATATAAGTCAACATTGGATCAATTTTTAAATATGTTTATTCAATGAAAACGATACAAACATTAAAGTTTTAGTATGAATTAAAATCTTAAATACATATAAGTTTAAAAGATTTAAATACAGATTACACGAAACAATTTTAAAACTTTTTTTGTCTTTTCAGAATCTGCATACTAGATAATATTTCTGTTTTCGAATAATTTGGTATAATAGTTTCAAATTGATTAAAGCTTTAAATTATTGTGAAAATTAATAATTACATGATTTTGATTTTATAAGCTTATTATAACTTTAAAACAGATTATGACACATAAATTTAGTATGTAACATATTATACGATGATTTTTTTGAAGATAGAATTACATGAAAATTAGATTTATAAAATAGTAATCTACCAGCGTACTTGACAGATTTAGTATTAAACTAGAGTACTAATTCACTGTAGGAAATGCAAATCTCAATCCTACAAAATCTACATGCTACACTACAACGTGACGGAAATTAACTATGATCTAAAAACTTCATAATACTTAACATAGACTCAAGACATTCAATAGTGCCATAAGACTACCAATACTATTTAAATTTTTTTTATACACAGAGAATTTATTAAATATAAATACAGAAAAATTTAAATTCGTATCGAATATTTCAAATAATACTTTTGGAAAATATTAAATTCTACACTTAATAGTTATGAAAATTTCATGATTGAAATTACTGTACAATTATTTATTACTAAGAAGCTTAAAACTGTTCATTCATTTATATTGTATTGAAAATTAATTTTTTAAGTCTATTTACTCCATCATCTGCTCTAAATATTATAAATACCAATAAAAAACTTTGCCTGTAATCATACTTTAAAGAATATTTATTTTTAATTAAATTTAAAAATCATCATTTAAAAAAATTTAGCGTAAAAAATACAATATTTTTTATTACACATATTTTGAAAATGAAATTTAAATGCCTGAAACAATTTTCATTTATTATTTTAATAGACTAAGGCATTAAAATATATATATATTATCTTTTTGTATATATCTTTTTGTAAATGATTTCATAGTCATTAAATGATTAGATAATTTTGATTTTTCTTGAAAATTATATATAAATCAAGAAGTGGACAATTGCTTCTTATAAAATTAATATACATTTTTACTCTATAAATCTTCGAGTATTAATTTATAAGATATTTAATATTGATTCAAGGACAATTTATATACAACATTCGACTAAATTGTTACAAAGGTGAGTTACGTATAAATTTCACAAAGGTATTATTTAATATCTTATTGTATGTGTATAATCATTTATTAAAATATTTTTTAACATCAAATAAAATCCTTTTGTAAAAATTTAAAGTTTATACATATATAAATGTATTCACGAAATAAAATATTCGTAGGATTTTCAAACCGATGTTTATCGATTTAATTTTTTGCTACGATGCAAATACAAACTCAAAAATTGGATAACAGGTTTTTAATTATAATTTAATCTCAAATTAAAATCAAATGTTCAAATATTTAAAAAATTCGACATTTAATTTAAATAAATTAAAATAATAAATTAATTTAAATGAGTGATACTAATAAAAATCAGTGTTTAAGCATATATAGACGATATGAATCCGATGTTTAAAAGAATATTATTCCATATTAGATGGATTCAAAATTCGTAATGAATCCATTAACTAAATTTAATTTTTAATAAATTGAATTATGATAACAGTTTACTCTAAGTGGTTAATTATATGATTATTTTGTGCAAATAATGAATTTTTTAAAAAAATGTATGAATATAATATTACGTAAAATTCTGTATAAATTCTAAATTTAGAGCTTGTGAATTTATATACTTAAAACTGTATATCTATATTTCATCGTATTCAAGGAAATTTACTTGTTATTATGAATAATTTGACTCATATATACTAATTAAAGGAGCACATTAATTTTTAATACTGAAGATAATTTTAAGACAATAGATATTCTAGAAACTAACGTAAATAGAAATATATAGTCTAAGTATTAATAGTTCGAGTAGTGGATATAATTTTCGGAGCTTCGACTTTTAGTATCGTAGTGGCCGTATTGGCAGTCACTACACTGAAACAGAAACAAAAGATTTATATATTTGTAGGTTAATCGCTATTAAAAAAATTCAAGATTATTTTAATAAGTCTAGTTTGTTATTTCTTTATGAATAGTTCTTCATCGGCATAAATAAAAATATAAAGCACACGAAAATAAATGTTTTTTCTTCATCTAAGAGCTTTAATAATATTCTAAACATTATGAATACCATAGATATTTTTCACATAATTCTCCAATTAAGACAAGTAAATTGATATAAAATGAAAAATTAAGGATCTTCATACATAAATCTGAATTGTCAACCAACTTTGACAACTCGAAGTGAAAAACTCGTTCGAGGCGATCATACATTCATATTTCGTGCATTATTAGTTATACAATCATTAGTAATATATTCCGATGACCGAGAAGTCTAGAGACATGAAGCATTTCTAATGTAACATAATATTTTATGGGTTGAAATAATGGTTTTTGAGCTCAAAGTCATAACAGAATCGAAAATGACAGAGTACTAAGTAAGCGCGAGAGCAAACGATAGATGGAGAGTAAATTTCAGCTCCAGACTAGGCAAAATGGACAATCAACCAAATCCCCGTACGGACTCTTCTCCGTTATGTTATATTTAATTAACTGATTATCTGGTAATTCGAAATCCAATAGCTCCATTAGAGGGACCCGTTACGTATATATCGGTCATGACGACGGGACATTTTGCGTTAATGGTCCGTAATCCAATTTGTTTACCTATCGTCCTTTTATAAGTATTTTATTCCACACATGCGTCCTAAATTTTAATTTCTTTATTTATAGGCTTAACAATAAATGTAATTACGGACAATCGAATTTGTGTTAATGTATTGAATAATAAGTGCTCTAATTTTCTTGTAAATAGTCTAATCTAGGACTCAAATCGTACAATAAAGTTATTTTCCAGCAATTTACGTTCAAATTACAGAAATACATTTGGTACGCGATTTAACAATTTATGTGTAATTAGATAAATATTTAATCTTGAATAATTTTCATAACTGATTCCTAAATTTCGCGATGAATAATCATATTTTGAAAAGATAGAACGGAAATAGAGCTAAAATTATATATACGTGCATACGTATATGTGTATTATCTAATTTTACAAATAAAATTAAAAGTGAAACTTTTAAAAATGTAGAAATTCGGAAGATAGTTTATAAATACGTGATATAAATTTTACAAAGATCACGTCTTTAAATATATATATATTTTTTTAATCCGTAGTCTCGTTAAAAATTAAATGTTGAGAAATTGATTCAAGTGCCAACTTTAAACTGAATTTCAGCTTTCATCGATAATTACTTGCATAGATTATATTTTTTATTCTACTAACTTAATGTCTTTCTTCGATTAAGGATGTTATTTAATTGAAATATAATTTAATAGTGCTATAAAAGTTTTATCTCATAATCAATACTAAGAATTTTCTAAATTATTTCAAGTATCAGTCTTAGTTTGAAAAACAAAATTATTGATAATTATTATTTATAATTATTTTAATAAATCCTAAAGTATTTTTACTTGTCATTATTCTATATTTAACTGAAAAAATATAATGAAAAATTGACATCATCTTTTTCAAACTATATTCTCGTACTTTTATTCTCATCGTTAACTTTAGCTTTTCTTTTAAATCATATACATATATTATTTAAGATATTTCTTTATATTTTTCCACAGATTTTCCGTAGAATTTAATTTTTCATTTATATTTATTATAAAATCTTCTATTAACAAAATTATTTTTTAGGTTGAATTATGACAAATTTTCATGTATTCGAACGCATAATCTATGGCTTTAATATCGAGTTAATGATCGATTAAATAACTTCCTTTTCACGAAATATATTGAACAATAATTTAAAGTTTATATCACGCTTGTATAAATATTATAAATAAATACGACGATATATAATATTTTGAACCTCATTCTCATAAATTCTATAGATTTATTTTAATGGCGAAATAATTTGATTAAAAGTGCTTTACCAACTGCTCTAATGACAAATGTTCAAAACCGCATAAAATGGAGAAAATTTTATATAATGTTTTTACTAGATCTGAGATAATATTTTTGAGAAATTGTCCCAAAAAGTTTTATCGATTTCGTGTCTTATGATTTAACAATATAATAAATACCTTTAAAATAACAAAAAATTTAATGATATTTTTCTTTTCATAATACTATTGAAAATATATATCCTGAACTCTTTATATTAAATTTATTGGCTGTGTAATGTTTTGTAAAATACCAGTAAATGCTTTTAAAATGATTCCCTCAACGTAATGAATCTGAAAGACCAACAGAATACTAAAATTCTTGCGAATAGATCTGTCAATTGTTATCCGACTATAACTACTATGCATCTACAAGAACATATTTTCAATGGCTGACATTTTTTAAGGGCCAAATTCAACGCAAGTATTTTCAAACATCCTATCGAGCACATTCTTATCAGCTTTCCAACTTTTTAAAAATATAGACTTTCAGCTTTGTAATAAACGTAGATAAAAATATTTGATTAATAGTAAATCCTTTATTGGTAACGATATCTAGGTTTATTTCAAAATATCCTTCAACTGAAAATCCCCGTTTTTTTTTTAAAATGTAGTGTTCTAAATATAATATCTAGATACCAGTACTGAATACGAAACGATTTCTGGAAATTTATTCGACCTATACAGACAAAATATAATATTTTTATATATAATACATGTCGAATTTTTCATAGAAATTAAATCCCTTGGATTCAATAGACTTAATTTTAAAATATTTATATTTTAATGAAACAAAGTATTAAACGAACCTATTTTTCTTGTAAATTAACTATATATTTCTATGCTTGTATAAGAAAGCAAAACTTTTTAATGTGTAAAAATATTTTTTATTATAAAAAAAATAGTTGTTATTTGTAGTTTACGTTTTAATAATACGATAAATTTTGGAATACATCCTTGTTATTGTTAGAAAAAGTACGTTTTATACTAAAGATTTTATATTTTTAACAATAGTAGTAAAATACGCAATTTTTTTATTTTGTATAAAACCTTATAAAATACTATATTTTTTAAATTATTGCTCGTCCTTATATGATAATGCACCAAATTATACGATTATGGAATTTTTTAAATTAAATCTGAAATATTAAATGTTCGAGTCATCGATAAATTTATATAGAAATATTCTTGATTGTTTCTACCAATGTAATTAGATTAAAAAAATTAATCGATTTCTCTCACAAACCGTACAAAAGGTCATTAGAAAGGATCATGGATGCATATCGTGTATAGGTTTATCATTTGGTCGTTGTAATAACAGTAATATTTCTTGGCCCTTTCTGCTCAAGCTCAACTAATGTGGACATATATGTGTATTTTATGTGTTAATAACTCATATATATATATATATATATATATATGTATAAGAGATGATACGGCGTTGTTTATACGTTCGTTTACTAGTTCGCAATCAGCATAAGCAATAATTAATTGAAAATTGACTTCATTTGTATACCTATTTTCGTGACTGTATTTGGCGTTTTTAATTAAATTGCTATAGCTAAGCAAAATATTCACCAATGTATTTACTAACTTTCTATTCATCATCAAAATTCAAACAGATTTATCAGAATTGTTGATTATGGCAAAGCTTAGTAAGTAAAGTTCAAATATTTCTATAAATTTACTTTTCAAAGGTTAGCATAAAATGTTTTCTATTTCATTATTTAGCTTAAACGAGTTATTAAAATGAATTATTTTCGATCATTTAAAATGTATATTCTTTTGAGAAAAAATAGTTCGATATTCCGGTGGAAATTTACTAAATTCAGACTAACTTTTAACTTTTTTAACGGAATTCCTTTAAACTTTCATTTCGACTAAATCTTGATCACAAAACTTATTCAACCGTTTTTTATATACATTCAAAATTAATATAATAAAATTTAGATTTCTATTGAAAACTGGATTTAAAATCTACTCAATCTATATAACAAAGACAACTCTAAAAAATTCTTGATTAGAAGTTAGTACTCGCATTTCAAAAGCTTCGTTCCTTGTCTTATATTCATGGAGTAAAACAACTATTTTCGTATAAACGAAAGCTCTTTTTTCATTAATCCGACTTTGGTATGAAGCACAAAAAATAAAAATGGTATCATCGTATCTAAATTTTAAAAGAAATTCCAAATGAAGCAAATAATTAACAATAATGAATTTTATATATCCTATTTAATCTCATCTCAAATACTTAGAATATTGGCGGTCACACAGCTGTCGCTCTATGAATTATACTTTCTCCCCTCTCAATAATCGATTCGGCAACATTACATAGAAGTACCTAATTATACCGAAGAATGTATGCTAAATTTTGATGAAATTTAAAGAGGGAACGATGTTTAAATTTTAAAATTGAACTTTTTCTTATAAAAATTTAATCGTGATAGATAAATAATAGCTTTGTTTAAAATTATTTTAATCAATTCGAGATTTGTTATTTAATTCTGAGTAAAATAATTTTAATTAATTTAATAAGATATTAAATTTTGGAGTGTACTTATGACACTCCAGTTCGAAAACTACAATTGGTATTTCACAAATGGTTTGGAATAAAATTAAATGATACTATTACATTTTATTTTGATATTAATTTTTTAATTTGATTTAAGTAGAATGACAAGTTTTACATAATTTATAAAGTATAATTAATCTAACTATTAAAAAGTCTTACAAGTTTCAGTTCGAAATTTTCAGAAATTTTCTATTTGTAGTCTTTTTTATTTGTGATTTAAATTCAAGATATGTTTTGCTATTATCTACATATTTACAGATATACTCTCAAAATAATATTGAATAATATACGATACATTATCACGTTACATTTATTTACAATATAATTTTGATTAAATACATCAATTTATATAAATAATGTAATTATATAAGATTATCTTTTGCATATTACAGTTTGATCAATAACTCGTTCAATGAAATCTCTATTTACATCGCGAATCAAATTTTTTGCATTTTATATTCATCAATTAATTAAAAAATTAAATATATGTAATTCAGGCTATCCATATTTTCAGAACCTTGAAAAGGTTGATTAATATAAGAGTTTCTATAATGTGGCTAAAGGCTTGAATTACTATTTCATTTCATGATTAATTAAAGTAATAAAATTCATTAACAGATAATTGTTCAAAGGTTTCTCAGATTTTAAATATATATATATTTACAAATTTAATATTAAATAATCGATGTAAGGTTTATACTCTTTTTTTATTAAAAATTAGACCTTTGCTACAAACATCGACTAAAAATTATTTATATTTGTTTTGTTTATTAATATCTTGCACATAAAATACGATATAGATTTATATACATAAATAAATAAATAAATATATATTATATATATATATAGTTATTCTGAAACATAAATACGTATCGTCTTCATTTTTTAGAATGTGTTTCTATAGTTTTCATACAGAGAATTAATATTCTGGGAAAAAATTATATTACGACGGTATAATTCTTTATTTAATATATGTTTAATATTATTAAGAACTTCTCACTTTTAATACAAAAATTATATTTTTTAAGAGTATTTTTGCAGAAGAATTTATAGATTAACTTTACACATATTATTTTATAACGATACTTATGCACTATATATACATAATAAATGTACCTTTACATTGATACATACAACTTTCTTAATCAAGGATAAAACGAAAAAGCTATATAGATCATCTTGTCTGTCTCTCATTCTCTTTGGTTTGTTATATAAGTATGTATATATGTATATGTGTATATATATATATGTTATTCACAGTAGCAAAAGGAAGCGAACTAAAGTTTACCATCACGCGAGTTGAACTATTCATTAAACCAATGAAGAGAGTGAGAAGTATGCGGAAGCCGTTATGACAGATGACTAGGTTTTTCACGTTTCCAGTTTTTAATCATAAATCGAAATTAAAATCCGTTCAATTAAAAAATTACCGGTAAATTCAGATTTCAAAGTTTTGATGAAGTTTTAAAACATTCTATTTAAAGAGAGAACATTTGAGGAAACCAACTAAATATTTATTTTGACATTTTTAACAAAAATTTTATTAATAGAAAATAATCAAATTGTTGCTTTTAAAACAATAGATCATTTTTTTTAATTTTCACCTATATATATATGTATATATATTAATCCAATTATAATCTGTAAATATTACAATAAAGATTCGTATAATTTGAGAATAAATTGAATGCATGTTAATGTTGGGAACTGAAATATATAAATGAATGAATAAATGGATAACTAGGCGAATAACTCTTTAAATTTCTGTGTACGAATCTTAGTCTATCAGTCACTGTACAGGAACTTATATATAGTTGATAATTAAAATAGAGATGATACGCTGAAGGCTTTAAAATATACTAATGTATAATTCACTTTACATTCATCAATAGTCTTAATAAGTTTTAGAAATGTCATTTATTTAATTGATTTAATATGTAATGTTATTTAATATTTAATATATAACATAATTATTTCGATATCTCAAAAAAATCGACAATTTACACATTTAATTTTCTTTTTTTATTTATTTTTAATATTCTATAAATTTAGCTACTAGTTTTTAATTAATTCATTTCAATATTAAATTAGTAAACAATATTTTTATAGAACGGTTAAAATATTTCGATATTGCTTTTAAATTTTTCAGCTGAAATCTACAAAATTAACATAAAACTTATTACGATGATATAAATAGTTGTAAAAAAGGTAATATTTAAAAAAATCTTTTTATGTCTGAAAATGGCGTAGGTAAAAAATTCTTATATAATTAAAGATATTCTACTTTTAAAATCTAACTTTAAAGCTATAATTTATTCTTAATGATATAATATTTTCTCAAATAATAAGATTTTAGTTATAAATATAATTTATTCCAATATTTGGATTTATTACTTCATCATTTAAATTTAATATTACTTTACATTATTTTCAATAAATACTTTCCTAACAATATTTTCATTTTGTAATAACAATATTATTTTAAGATATTTTATTTAGCAGTTATATAATAGATACCATTGTGATTTTTCAATTAAAGTATTGATCCAACTAAAAAAGACGTAGCAAAATATAAGTAATAATGAAAAAACGAAAATTGTGCATTAAAAGAAATTTGCTACTTTCTCCACGTACAATATGACTATCAGTGCTTTTATTAAACAGCTGTCACATAAGAGTGTTGCTATGGAAAACTGGGATTATTGTAAAATTGATATTTTCGCTTATCTTATCTATTCATTATTACAATAGAACATCTAATATAATATCTTTTAAATTATAATAAAACTGTTTTGTAATTATAAATAGTTTTTATTTGTACACCTTCAAATATAAATAGACTGAATTTATAATAGAATAATAGATTTAAAGAAAAAAAATTCAAATGAATTATGAATTTATGTTTCATATAAATAAATTCCGAAACAAATTATTTAAGCTTACTTTGATTTATTTCAACTGGTCTGTAACCTCCACAAATGTTTTATTTACCGTACTGTATACATAAATTAATATTAATTTATATATATATACAATATTAATTTTTGTTACGTATTATTTATAAATAATATAAAACAAGTGTTATATTGTGATTATTATTATATACTAATTTACTTACATATTATTCAAGATGTTTTTCAATAAGATGAATTTTATAACTCACCTGTAACATAATAAATATAATTCTATTAGATATTTATTCAATATTTTACTCGAATGAAAAATTTTTAATAAATTTATTTATTATAACCGTATTTTATGAAAATAAAAATAATTAATAAATAATTCTATTTGTAGAATAAACATTAAATAATATATTTAATTTGAAAATTAATATTTTTGTTGATTTATATTTAATTAATTCATCAATAAAAGATTAATGTGATACTTTTTATCACAAAAAAATCTTTAATCATTTATATTATGAAAGCATTTTAAATATTAAAAATTTTATTTCGTAGCATAATTAACTGCTTTTGTATCAAATTTGAAAATAATAAAGTATATGCAAGATCTGAACGAAAATTGCATTCTTAATTGATTTTATTTCCATAATATTATTAAAACCCTATTATATATAAAAATTCCTATTATTTAATTTAAAAGCATATAAAATAAAAATACTTCATAACTATAAATATATTTATTGATATTAAGAATAGTTATTAAAGTCATTTATGATAAATTTATAAGTTATTCTTGACAATATACTTTTAAATATAAAAATAATCGAAAAATTTTTCATGTGCACACAAATACTAATTATTTAAATTACTATATTTAAATAACATGAATTTTTAATTTAATTAATTTGATACTCATTTTTCTAACAACATAAAGTCAACTTGAATTATGAAGATAATCAATTTTATTTACGAAATCGATTCAAATTAATTATAATATTTAAGATTCTTGACGCAAATATTTCACATGAATTAAAGATTTTAGTTATTGACCACAGATGAGTATTTATATTTATAAATTATATACGCTAAAAGATACCTGTCAGTTTTAATATTGATCAAACTTGTATATTTGAGGATCATTGACAAACTATAAATTTTTAAATCTTATAAATATAAAATCTTACATAAGCTTTTATTTTACTTTGTTTTGTAAAATTCTTATTATAAATTTAATCGTATGCTATACCGTATTCAAACAATACATGAAAATTTAATTTATCGATTGATAATTCGTTGATTTAGTTAAAGTATACACATTTTTTTTTTTTTTATAGAATAATAGAAGACTAATAAAATTTTAGTACACATACTAAGAATTCTTGTAATCAATATGATCATTTATGTATTAGTTTATTAATTTTAATATAAATTATAAATTATACTTTATAAAAATTTAATGTATATTTATTCGAATAATAAAATTTTCTTTAAAAAATCTTTCCATTAGTCAATACGATTCTGAAAAATATGCTATGTAATAATAAAATATATATATTTTATGAAGGAATATCTTAAATTTAACATACGTTGCCAAACTTCTTAAAGGTATATACGTTAGATATACCTAGAATGATGAATTATTTTATATATTTTCATTTAAAAAATGTTATACAAAATTTACTTTAAAAATTTGTTGGTAAATTATTTCAAATAATGTCAATCTTTTCTCAACAATAGAAAAAATTACTTTTTTAATAAAATGTCTATAGTAAATTCTGATCATAATTTATTCAAAATTTAATATTTAATATATATTATTTAAATTTTTATCACTGAATTTATAAATAAGTTTCACAATATATTTATAAAAGTGTACATATACTGATCATGTCATAAAAGTGCAAGATTTTTATTTTAAAGGATAAGTAATACAAGTCACTAGAATAAATTTACTACTGAAAAATTTTTTTGTACATAAGAAATGATTATTGATTATTTTTCTCTATTTCTTAAATCATTTGATAGGTCAGAATTATTAAATGTTAAAAATTTAATAAAGAAAAGATATTTGAAGAATTTACATATATACTTGACTATACAATCAGTGCTCCAAAAATTGAATAAAATTGTAATTTTATACAATTAATCAATACACAATTTTAAATTTCTTATACCGTACTCGTAAGCGTCATTAAGATTGTTTTATTAGAACATATTTTTTACTTCAAATTTGATCAATTTATAATAGAAAAAAACAATTAACTGAAACTATTAGTATTAAAAAAATTAATTGAACTTATGATCGTAGAATTATCATTTTTTATTCTTATTAGAATATACGAATGAGTTGTGGAATGTAATTGTGATCAAAGTTTTATTCTGAGTTGAGTAAAATAATTTCGCAAGTTTTCATATACCGATAGTATGAATTGATTATTATTTATCGATTATTGGATTAAAACAAAATGTAAAAATACATTAATTCTTTCACTTCAACTCTTATTCGTTGTTATTTCATTAATAATAATAAACCCATTTAAAGCATCAGCAGATTATATTAAGTAGATGTTATATCTGACTTACGTTATATTAAACCAATAACTTTTCTTGATTTTAATTTTAATTCAACCTACAAATTTTACCTTAATTCAATAAACTTGATTATAAATGTTTTGACTCAATAATCAATCAAGCGAAACGAAATAAAATGTGTCTTTAGTTGAATGTGAATTAGTTGTTTTCAGTGCATTCCAGTAACGTAAATACAAAACATAAATGTAATTTTATTAATTGTAGTTCTATTAAAATGAATTAGATTCACGTATATATATTAATAAAACATAACGAATCCATTATTAAGAAATTTTTAATTCGAAATAGTTATATGTACAAATTCCATAGGGAGTCAAACTTGAACTCAAATGTCAGACAAAATATTAGATCAATGCATTTTAAGTTGAAATCTGCCGAGAAAAATATCATAGAGCTGAAGTTAAAATCCGTTCTCCAATAAATGCGTTTAACGCGATGTGACTCTGATTTTTTGAAAATTCATCGACCAATTTACAAAAAACTTTATTTTTGTAACAGTTTTTTTTGTACATAGAAACTTGAATTACAGAATAAATTTTACCGAGGTCATCTCTATACATAAGCCACTCTACGATAATCCAGAAAGTCTAACCGATATCTTTTCAAATATATACGGATACATGAAACTGGTAAAAGCACTTACAATATTATAAATACAAATAAGCTAATATAGGTACATGTACATGGAATACAGATGAAATAGAAATTCCTTAATGATACGTTAATACAGGCATTGCAATGAATGGTAGAACCAATCACATGATTCGCAATGTCATCAATTTTAAACCGAGTATCGCACGTATGAGTAAAGTAAGATAAGTTTATCCTTTATGAGTGCATAACTGCAATTAATTTTAGTTTCCTTTTTCTAGTATTTTTCTGTAAATACATCGATTATCAATGTGTAATTAAATTTTTATGTCATTCTATAATATAAAAAATATCATCAGATGGTATAAAATAGGTTTAAATAACAAGTGATTGACATTATTTTTATAAGATAATTATGAATATTTATTAATTACGATCTTTTTGTGAATATGTTCTTGTATCAAAAAGTAAGTTTACTTCGAAATACTTAGAGATATTATTTCTATCTCGGTAGTATAAAGTGCCTTGGTAAATGTTAATCAGAACTTAGATGCATAAGAAACCACTTATTAGCTATTCATGGTTTTTGTGTGGTACATTAATATAGATTAAAAATAATTCTTTCCTA
Organism: Dolichoris vasculosae; assembly: GCA_018907195.1. Classification (NCBI taxonomy): domain Eukaryota; kingdom Metazoa; phylum Arthropoda; class Insecta; order Hymenoptera; family Agaonidae; genus Dolichoris; species Dolichoris vasculosae. The sequence goes on from JACCHY010000020.1 coordinate 813,316, forward strand.
GCGGTAGACAAGTATTATAAGATTATTATTATACATGCAAAGTAATAGAGATGAGAAATTATTATATCTGAATTAGATTCTGATATTCTAATTTAAAATCTTATATTGAATTACGTATTTGTATACCAACGTAAATATATATTTTGAATATATAAATATAATATTCATAAATTTACATATACAAGTACATCTTACTCAGTGATTTATTTACATACATACACATACGTGTATACAAGAAGATTTACACATATACGTTGAAAATGTATTCAATTTAACGATTAACAATAATTTACAAGTAAAAAATGATTTAAAATGTTTTTGCAATTTATTATTTTTAGAATTTAATATCAAGTAAACGTGGATTTTATTTACGAAATGTAACTTTATCGTATTTTTTTATCTCTATCTTCAACTATTTAATAAATTCGCACTTTTCTATTATTTTACTAAAATCTTATACGATAATATTTCTTGCACATTTAAAATTTAAATCTAACTAATCATAATCCGTGCGGTTGAATTAATAATACAATTTGTCATTTAAAATAATGTTTTATCATTTCCTTGCTTCCTTCAAATTATAAAAGAATATATTAATAATCGCTACTTTATTCTCAGTAAAAACAATTATTCAAGAATGAAATTTGTATATTAATAAACGCTCACTTATTTAGTTGTATAAATATTATTATGGAAGAATTTTATATTATGATTTTTATAATCTAATTTTTCTTGCGAGTCGTTATGTAGTGTTTTGCATTAATTTTTCTTAATTGTACTTTTTTCACAATTTTAGTAAAGGTATAATTCTAAAAAATCTAAAGTCATTATGGTAAGATCTAGTACTTATTATACATTTAATTATTATATCAGATATTTTACTCTCTTATTTGATGTATACTTTGATATCAATCACGATAACACTAATACTTTGTTTTAATTTTGTCATCATTCTTAAATGATAAGGATCAAAATTACTTACGCGAATAGAATCTAATCGGACTTCTAAAAATTATTATATTTAAAACGTTTATTTATATATTATAATAATATTTTTATTCTAGTATGTAATTCATATGCTCGAGTAATAAAAGTTTAACAATTAAAATTCTTATAAAATCAAAGAGACTCTTGAATTGCACAAGACTTCTACAGTTTTAGGAAATAAAAATTTCCATTACCTACAATACGGTCACTAAATTTTTTATATTTCTATGGCTTATTCTTGTGAAGACACATAAGTACAGATTTTAGGAAGAGAGTTGGAAAGCATCTTTTATATAAGAGCGCTTAAAGCAGATAGAATAGAAAAATGAAAGTGTTGAAATGTATGTCTCTGTCTCTACTTATATACGTGATAAAAAAAAATTTCTCATAAATACTAATCAATACAGAAGACACAATTGCATTTATGTAATATTTTATTTCAATAATTTTCTCGTTTTGTAATGTAATCTCAAAAAGTTGAGGAAAATTTATGAAAACTAATTAAAAAATTTTCCTGAGATAGGTGTTTAAAAAAAATTATTAAACGACCATTTTTTAATCAAATAAACAAAATGTCGATAAAAATACTTTACATAATAATTACACCTATCCTTTATTATTTGAATTAGCATGTACTAAAAATTTTTAAATCATTATTAAATCAATGACAACAAAAAGTTATACTAAATTACATTTAGAGTAGATAAGCGAACCCGTTCTCCATAAAAATAACCATAACTTTTTATCGATCAACGAAATCGAGGAAAATGAAAAAAATTTTGCAATATAAAAAACTGATTAACTATTATATATGAATGATAACATTGAATGTATATTTTTATTTATAAATCGATAGCGAAAGTTATATATTTCTTCACTTACTTTATTAATTACGTATTACATTTTTTTAATTTTATCTTCACTTTGTGAGATTTATTTAAACAGAAAATTTTAGAGCAAGAAAAATAAAAAGTTAATAATTGTAAGAATTAATTGTTTTCATTCAATCGCTAGTTTTAACACTTTATAAAATTATTAATAATAAATTGTTGATATCTTCTAGATGCAATTCATATGCGTATCCATATTTCAATTTTTAGATACATTTTATGATAGAATTTTAAATTGCATAGTTCTGATAAATTTTCAGAGATATTTTTTTTAAAAATAAAAAATAGAATAAAAAAGTTTGTAACTTCTCTATGAATTTTATTGGTATTTGGATGCATTAAATTGATTCATTTTAATTTCAATAGAAGCAAATTTTTAACTTAGAATCTGAATATTTACACTAAATTCAATGCTATCAAAATAAAATTGCTTAGAAATATAAAATTATTTGATAAAGAATAGGATAAGTAAATTAAATAAAAAATGTTGAACTTACGTTTACACATATGCTTGCGTTTAATTACATACATAAATTTTTATAAAATAAAACTTCTTTTTATCCAACTGAGTTAAAATATCTAGCTTTTAATTTTTTCTTTTAATATATGATTAGTTTTTTGTTATGTGAGTACTATCACCATAGATTTGACAGAGTAATAGAATAATTATCCGAAACATTCGTACATAGTAAGTATAGAGTACATAGTTATATACTAGAGTAAAAGCTCTAGTTACACGACAACAGATTGGTACTGTACCGACTTTCTCTCTTTATCTCTGACTATCAACCTTTCTGTTTATCTCCAAAATCAAGTCAACAATTTTTATAAAAAAAAATGGAAAATTTAAATATGCTACATTTTATCCTCCTTAAATGTATCAATGATACATTGACCATAGAATTTATCTTCAATATTTGAAGTATTGAATATAAACTGAAATAACTTGCAACTATGAACGGTATTATTATTTTATCTATTGCATTTTTTATTTTAATATCAATTTTATTCGTTGCAATTAAAAAGATGAAACTAGAAAGTTTTGAAATAAAATACTACGTTTAAATATACTATAGAATAACACTAAAATTGACTATTGTTATTTTAAAGAATACTCTTTTCATATTATTACATACATTGCAAGTATCATGAAGCAAAAAATATATACAATTTGAATAAAAATTATATTAAAATAAGTACAACTATATTGATAAAACTTGTCTTCGGTAAGTTTTAGATAATTTATATGACTATTTTGAATTTTTCAGATATCGGAATAAAAATTGAGAGCTTTAAAATATTTATTTCAATTATTTATTCAAAGTAATTTAGTTTTTAGTTTTATTTATTATTATTTACTAGTATCTTTACTATTCTTTCAATCCGCTATAATTTAAAAAAAATTTTCAAAACAAAAACAAAGTAACTTACATAACTTATTTATCAGTTGTAAATATATTTTTTTTTTTGTAATGTAATAATGATTTTAATTTTTTCAAGCAGTAGTTTATTTGAATATGAAACATAATCCAAAAAGAAAAAAATTGTGTATATAAATATATAATATTTCACCATTACTAATTAGAAAGTATTCACTAATTATTCATGAATAAATCAGTAAACTAAAATTAATTTACCTTTTCCGGTTATAATTTTGTTATTTTGCACGAGAAACTTGTTATCGTTTAAAAAAAATGTTATCAACAAATCAGTGAAAGAACGTCACTTTTCCATATTTTAAGCCATATCTGCCCTAAATAGTTGATCACACTTCACTTCTGTTAAATCCAATTTAATATTATCTTTCTATTTCATCTTGGTTTACTTACACATCTTATACTTCCTGATTTTGCTACTAAAACTTTATTAGCTGCGCTTTTATTTCCTACTCCAGTTACCAGATCTGCCAATTTTAATCTATTAATCTACTCAGACAATATTTGTTAAAAAAGACAGCTGTTTTATTACACGATTAGCTAATTTTTATTTTCCTATTCTCGGTCTCCTGTTTTTTAAAAAGGGATTTGTTATTTATTTAAAATTAAATATATTATAATTGTATAGCATACACATTAAAATCTCATTTATCTTAGAAGAAAATAAATTTCGGGTATTAATTTATTTTTTGTATGAGTTCGTAGAGTATTTGAAATAAAAGAATAGAGCCAAGATAAATGTTGCTTACTATGTGACTGCAGGATTTTGAGAAACTATGATAAACTTTTAGTTTCTTGAACAGGTATTCTACGTTCGAGTTAAGTCACGATACAAACTTAAAAAATTTTTCCCGAACTGGAGAGAAAAGTAAGATAAAAAGAGTACATAAGTCCGCGTGAAAAAGTAACTGTTAAGCTTGACTTATCTTTGGTATTACTATTTCATAGGTATTATATATATATCGATTTATCTAACCGTCTTCGGAGTAAGACTACAACTGGAAATGTAATTATACAATGACACCATCGGAAACACAATTTCCTATATTCACAAAAGCCGTCAAAAGCTGTCAAATATAATATCCGGTACCAAAATGTGTTTTGCATAACTGGATTACTTACAAAGTCATCATAACGTTAAATGCTATGTTAGTACAAAAAATACTGAGTTCCATTACTTGCACTCAGATCAGAAAGCACATTTGGCCTTTTTATCTACGTTTCTCTTATTCTACGCCATTCTCCGTCTGTCCTCTTCCGATTTCTCTTATTTTTGAAGAACACGAAATGCGAATTACATTCATTATTCTTAATACTTATGTACATTGTGCAAAATATCTCCAATTTTTCCGTTATTAACTTTAAATATTAAATATGAAACTTACATATATGTAAAAAATAAATTATTACTTTTAAATATTTCTTTACAAATTTTTTTTATGCAATAAATAAAAAGTAAATTTGCAGAAAAATTTTTATCGCGATATCGTATGTACTCGTACTTATGTATATAAAATATGATTAATATTTAGTTTATTACTATATTTCACTCGACAATATACTTTTGTTAAGCTTTTAATTTTGAAAGTAAAATAACGTTTATAGAATTAAAATGTAAAAAATAACAGATTAATACAATAAATCTATTTACGATGTCAATTTATTAAGATTCTGCATACGATTATATTTTTCATCTTGATAAGTGCTATGAGAATGCTTTATTATTTACTTTTTAAGTACAAAGTATATATTAATAATAATCAAATGTGTTTTATTCCATAACTTTCGAAAACGTAATACAATTACCAAATTGAATGAAACTAAATGTTGTAAAAGGAAAATATTAAATTAAAGTGTAACAATAAGTATAAAAAATATCCAGAAAATACTAATTTGGCTGCTACTTGAATAAATAGATGTGTACATGGAATCGTGCAAATTTATAAAGCTAAAGGAATTATTACGTCTATTTTCAATTTTAAACAAAATTCGTAAAAAAAACAGACGTAAATGTTTTATTAACAGTAGACTATAACAGCTTAAGATAATTCTTTGCTATGCTAAGTCTCGAATGAATTCACAATTTAAATCATAAAATAAAAAATAGAACGAAGAAAAATTTTTCAATGCAGGTACTTAAATAAAATATTTTGTCATATTTTCCATTGTATATGGCAATGAATATACGGCAAATTCTATACTGTTTTGAATAATTACATTATAAAAGTAATTTTATTGTTTCGGTTACACCACAAAAATTATATTAAAAATTATATTATGAAAATGTGATCTCCGCTGTGTAACCTGTAAATTTTATTTTTATTTGCGTATAAAATAAAAAAGAAACTTTTTTCGCGTATAAAGAAATTTTAAATACCAACAACGTGTAATATAAGTTTTTATAATGCAAACAGAACGTTGAAATGTTTTAAAGTTTCAAAATATTTGAATCATACTATCAGTTATAAACGTTCTTAGCATCCTTAATAAAATTTTCTATTAAAAGATTGTAAGCATAGTTTCCGTAACATTCTAATGAAATCCCAATTTAAGTATCTCATATTTTGAAATTTTGGTATCGTTTAATGATTGAAACGTAACATACATTAAACTGAATTTATATTTATTTATTTATAAATTTATTCTGTAAAACTGATATTTACCCTCTTAAATGTTTTATTCAAAAGAAATTTTTAAATATGTACATTTCATCTGCATCAATATAACTGTATTATAAATTTTGGAATACAATATTTTACAATTCATAGTATTATTCTGCGCAAACTGATAACCTTGATATATATAATTCAGATGAATATTTTCTATAAATTAAAAAATGAATCGAGCCATATTAAATATTCTAGTAAAAAAAGGACACTATTTTCAAATATAAAAAATGAAACTGTATTGAAATTATTAAGCCTGATATAATTAAAATTTAACGATCTTTATTTTACAATATTTTTTATGTATTATGAACTCGTCTTTTATTGTTAAGAAATTTATAGGCTATATAATTTTTAAATATCATATTGATCACGATAAACTAAGAAGTTATAGGAATAATATTTAAATACATTTAAGTAGTAAGTATTTCATTAGTGCATAAAAAATCAAAGTTTTAGTTAGTGTAATTACATTTACTTTTCTATGCTAGTATATCTCCGTTTAGATACTTCAAGTACTGATTTGTAATAAAAGTTATATAAAACATAAGTTACTATGAATAAAAATAAAATAGAGTATTTTATTTTAATATGATACCATTAGATGTTTCCATTAAAAATATTATATATTTGATGAAATGTAAAATTAAAAGTAATTGATAACATAATTGGAATCTTCCTGTCTTATAAAATTGAAATTGAATTTTCTTTTAAATTTATGTTTTACGAAAGACATTACTGTAATTTTTTAAATTGACAAAGAACAAGAAGCTTTGTAATAAAGAAAAAGAACGTAATAACTCCATCCAAGATTTTAAAATGTCCCTCGCTAAAACTAGTAGTAATTTTTTTTAATGGATTATAAAACAATATAATAATAATGTTAAGTTCATGAAATATTATTTCCTCAAAGTAATCAAAAGTTGCAAATGATGTAATATCTACTATTGTAACCTTGATAGCAGCTTTATTTAATTTTTCAAGTTACTTTTAATGTAGTTCTCGACCTTTCTATATTAAATTTTTTCTTATTTACTACCATAAGAAAAAGCTAAACAATAGTTTAGTTCCTTATTCTAACTTTTAATAATTCTATTAAAAAAATATTTTTCACATGATTTTTTCTTTATTTAAAATAAAAGATACAAAAGTGCTATAGAAAATCTTTACGACTTCGTGTAATATTTACTTTTCTAATTGTTTTCTGAAAAATTTTTCAAAAATTTATTAAACGCAGTTTATGCTCATAGTATTTATTTCAATTTTATGTATTATATGAATTTTAATTGCTTCTTAAAAATTCTTTCTTCAAGAAACTTTTGTACTTTATATCATGACAATATGAATTAATTTTTATTTTAAAACATTTTCTTCTGAAATACTCATTATGAATATTTTTACGAATTTTCAATTTCTTTATTGATTCTATTCAATTAATAATTTCTATATACTCATTCATTTCTTACTAAAATAAAATATTCATATATTGCGAATATTATATTTAAACACATGTCTTACTTTTACTTTTGTTTCATAAAACAAAAATGTACTATTTTAATTTAGCTTTATTCAAATAATATCTTAGTGAGCTTTGAAACTAAAAATATTTATCTTAAATCAGTATAAAATAATATTTTACATAACATCTTTTTTTTTATAGAACAATAGACAACTCATACTAGTTAAAAAATTGTTTTGGTTGTACTTCCATTGAAATTTTACATATATACATTTATTTAGAAGTACAATTGTTTCTAATTCATTTTAATATTCAATAATTTCAAAACTAATTTTAAATTATCAATACTTCATTTTAAAAAGTAGAAAAAATTTATAAAAATATTCAGACGTAAAAGCTCATTAACAAATTTATATAATAATTGTAAACTAATAATAATTATAAACTACTGTGATTATTTATATTATTTACTATTATATTATTATAATATATTTAGATATATATACTATATTGTATAAAAATAGTTTTTAGAAGATATAATATTATTAATGATGTATTTCTCGTCAAATATTATTTGAATTATTTTTTAATCAGATTAATATTTAATATATCTATTGATCCGATCAATAATTCAACAAACGCATTTAAAGTAAATAATTTATACATTTTTAAATTGACCTTAATCGTTCACTTTTTCTTTTAAAAACAAGGAAATTCATTTTAATTCGTTTTTTATAAATATGATGATCATGGAAACATAATATCGAACCAACATATTTCAAATAAACAGAAATTTTAATTTCATGTATTTGCATAATGTAGTACTTCAAAATTATATTTTTACTAAATTGTTAATTTTTTCAATCATTTCAGAGTAATTAGTAGCGATTTCATATTGCATTAAAAGTGTTATAAGAATCCGCTATTGTGAAAATTATGAAATAAATTAATAATATAAAATATATGGAAAGATAAATATGATTTAATAAGAACCGAAATTATATTAGTATTATATATATAATGTTATAAAAATAAAAAATGTATTTTTTATGTCATTAGTATTTATTTTAAATCAATAGTTAAATATAATTAATTTTGTAATTATTTAAGTTTAATGATATTAATGTTATATTTATTTTTATTAAAATCAAATAAAAAAAATATTAGAGAATCAAAGCTAAAAAGAAAAAAAAGAAAAAAGAAAAGTTATATGAGAAAATATTATATACATCTTGAATTAACGCAAAAACGGCATTAATCGAAAATTTGTGAAAGGTTTAAGAAATAAATAAGGTTCATGGAAACGACCGTAAAATATACAAGATGATAAAACTTATCCGTTTCTTAAAGCTCAAGAAACGTAAAAAGAGAAAACTGAAAATGTTCTATTCCCCAACTGTAAGATCGTAAACGCAAAATTGCAACATATCGCCTGAAGTTGGAGATCGAAGTTTTCTTAAAAAAAAAAAAAGAACTTTGTTTGATGAAATGTCATACGATCCAGACTCAGAAACTATAAAAAGGTTCCGATGACGAAAAAATATAATAAGTAATAACCGATGTAAATGAAAGACAGAATTATTTCTTTAAAAATATTTAAGCTGTCTTGAAAATGAAAATAAGTTAATGAACAAATTTTCTAGTATTTTCAACGTAAAATAATCTTGAATATTCTATTGAATATTGGTTAGATAAGAATTTAATATTACGATTATAAAAATTATAATATTAACAATTAGAATATTAATATGCACGTGTCAATTACAAATGTAAAAAAAATTGTTTGTTTAGTTCAGTCTTGTAATCGACACCGATGAAAACGTAACATTGTAATTAGTGTATATGTTGTTTATATCATTCCATATACCTAAAATGGATAATAATTATGACATTATTATTGTTGAATCATATAATGAAAAAATAGTTTTATTATTTTAATTTACTCATGATAATTATTAAGTAGAATGTTATTAATATCATTAACAGTTATTAAAAACTCTTTCAAATGGGGACAGTAGATTAGATAATTAAATTTGTAATAGTTCTGTGTAATAATTAAAATTTCGCTACAAGTTTATATTACAGTAAAAATTAATATTATAATTTTTACAATTTTCTGAATGCTTTTTTTAAAAAATGTTTTAAAAAGTGAAAACATTTCTGCAAATTGGAAAGATAATTATATTAAAGTACAAAATATAATACATATTTATGTATGTATTTGTTTAGCTTAAAATTAAAACTAGATCAAAGGTTCCAATTTTGTTAAATTTTTCTCAAGTTAGTTATTTTTATATTTTACATACGATCATCTATTCCACCTTTCACCATCCGATCGATGTTTATCGACCTTTTGCCCATTGTCCATTATATTCCATCAACATCTAGTAATCATACTATTTACTACAATAGCCATTACTTCAGGTATACTAGCACTTATACAATTTGCGATCTCTATCCCAATCAAATCTGTAAATCCGATCCTTCGCGCTCGATATAATTAGTTATTCGAGTTCATCGAACCTAGCGATTGTCATTTCCATTAGCTAATTTATCATCCAAGTGCTCGAATCAATGCTTATAATTTTGAATTACGCTGAACTTGAATAAAAGTAGGCATCTAAAAATGGACAAGAGCCCTTTAAGTTTCTCGGTTGTCTTTGGCTGAATAAGATTGATATCGTTTGGTTTACATTGTTTGAATTTTGAACGACATTCTTGTTAAAGAATAGATTTTACGTCATAAACAGGACAACCTGCCATAATTATCAAAAAAATTTATGATAAAATTTTATTGTAGATTTATGAATAATTAGTTTAATGGATTTTTAATGAAATAATTAATAGATAAAATATATTAAAAATTATGTAAACATCGTTTGGATTAAAATATTATCCTAGTATTTAAACATTTTTATATTTCAGTATTTATTTAATTTTATTATAAAATGAAATACGAATTTTATACACGTATATCTTTCAAATATAAATATTACTGATTGCATCGAATTTATACGACAAATGAAATTCTAAATATACTTAAAAGTTAATTCCTAATTTAAAAATTAATTGTTTGTCTACAGTTCAGAAAATAATTTTATATTCTCTCAGATTTGTAAACGCATATATAAAAAAACTTCTAAAAATTTCAATTCATCATATTATATTATCTTAATTGACATTACTTTATTATGTTTTATAAAAACTCTTACTTTAATTTATTGAAATAATTCATAGTTTACCAATTTTCTAAAATATGTAAAATAATTATTTATTAATTTACTCGAGACAAAGTTTCAAGCTACTCAATCAAATATTTTAATGAAATGCTGAAAGCATTTAAATCTCAACTTGAACATTTCAAGAAATACAACCTTAATATTTTATTCACCTGGATTTTAATTAAAATGAATACAGTATTCTGATTCAATTTGGAAAGTATATTATACGATTATATTACAACGATATTTAGAGATAGGAAATTTGTATTTTTGGTTAAATTTTAAAACACTAGTCGAAAGAGATTAAAATATAAATTGATAACTAATATCTTATAATCACTATAAGAAAAAAAATTATTTCATTTTTTATTATTGATATGTTAAGCAAAATTAATGTATGTTAAGAATAATTTATAATAAATTCTTATTGTACTAAATTAAAATGATTTTCATATTTAGCGGTTAAAAAAAAGGTTCTGTACTTCAAAAGTATATTATTATTTCGATACATTTTTCCGGAGTTCAGGTTATAAATATTTCAGATATTTTATTATTTTTATTATTATTGAAATATTTATGTATTAATATCTATCTAAGAACAAACATAATCTTTTATAATTTCACATTGAAAGTACTAAAAGCACAAGTCGTTTGATTCTTCACACATTCAAAAGTACACTCAGTATCGTTTTTGAATCTGCAGATACCGTTGTCTTTTTCTTTTCGAAAATATAAATGAACGAGAACGTTTACAAAAGAAAATAGCCGCGCAAGATTTAAGTACTCTTGCTATTGTTACGTCGAAGTAAAATCATCAAAAGTGCCGTTCATTGTCAGAACCATGGCATGTCTTTTATGTTTTGTGCGAGCTCGTAAAACGTACCAGTTTCTATTTAATTCTGTCCTCAGGTCAAACAATACTTGGTATAAAGATCTTGATCTGTCGCAATGATATTTATAATAGTAATCGATTCAAATGCCTATTGTTACAACCGAACTATAAAAGAGCAATTCATAAAACTGAAGTAATAACTGAGATTTTGTACAAGACTAAAACACGGAAATAAGAATTACGCCTGTCAATTAAATTAATAAATATGTAAGGCGAACAAATTTTTATTAATGAAACTGGTGTATACGATATGCGAAATGATGAAAAAATATTTTTGATACAGCTCGTAAAATCGATAAGATAAAAAAACTGAAGTAGATCCAGAGCTTTACAAATGGGTCTATTCACTTTTTTGTAAGCCAGTATGAGTTGAGTGAACTAATATGACGGCAAATATGAGCATAAGTAGTAAATCTATATTGATCGTATCCATTTATACGCTTAGTAGATTCGCTGTCGTATTAAATTTCTATATTATCTTCGATTAAACATAACGAATTCGAAATACGAAGACCGGACTAAAACTATAGAAATATGAAGATATGACAATTATTTTTAAGTATTCGAGTAAATTAGGAAAGTATGAAAATTATTTTTTGAGTTTACAAACAAAAACAATGTATGTCAATAAAAATGTATGGATTTGTGAAAATAATGCTAAATGATATTTGCTAAATATAAAAATTTTAAATCTTATTTAGATGAGAAAGATTTTTTTCAATGAATTTTATTAAAGGTTCCAAATACTTTGATAAATTGGAAGTTAATTTTCAGATGAAATATCCACAAATATGTTAGATATTTTAAGTGATAAAATATTGTATAAATAGCTGAATTAATATAATGTTCAAATTAAATTTGAGTTTTATATACTTGGATAAGTTTATAATGTATTTTGTTATTTTTATCATTGAGTCATTATTTAATGAATTTATCAGTATTAAGTCCGTTTGATTAAAATCTTCATAAAAAATAAAAAAAAATAATAATAATAATATAATGATGAGATATAGAATGAATTAAATCGCAAATTTTTAAAGTGATTTTTAATAATTTTGTTAAAATAAGTAAATATATAACTAATGGTTCACGCTTGATTGCATGAAATAAATTTGTGACGTAAAAAATTATTTCTAAATAAATGAAACTCGACGTAATTAAAAGAAAAAATTAATACTACATTTTTTACACAATTTAATTCATAACATAATCAACAAGAAATTTTCTTAGTATACGATCTTAAAGTTTTAATTTATTTTATAATATAAAATTTAATTAAGTAAATCAATTTTAGGAACAGTTTACTTATAATACCAGACTTTTTTTAATCCAAAGCAGAAGGGAAATAATTTTTTATATTCTTAGTATGGCATATAATTGCCAATTTAAAATATATTCACATTATAATTAAAGAAAATTAATCGTTGATTAAGAGCATATATTTTCAACCAAAAAAAATACTAATTATTTTATATAAAACTAATATCGAGATATATAAAATAATACAAAAACATTAATTTTCATATTTCGTTAAAATAATTTTTCATCGATACACGCAGGAGAGATTTAATTTTTCACAATAAAATTAAGTTTAATATTTACGTGACACGTTGCAAAAATTGGAATAATTTGATAAATCGATTTTAATTCGAAGCATGCGCATGTGTTATTCTTCATTTATTTTTTATCTCCACCCGATGACACAAAGAACAAAAAAACAACCGTGGAAAAATAAGGGACAAAAGGTGGGAGGATACATAAGAGAATGCATTAATTTAATTTTTGATAACAAGCGTGTGTGTATACAAACATGTGTGTATATTTGAGGACTTGCTACTTCAATTAAAGGAGAAATGTGATTGCCTTCTCTAAGGTAAAACGAATAAGAAGTACGAGATACAGAGACAAGAATAAAGTAAATAAGCGACGACTAGAAGATAACAAAAAATCGAGTCAAGAGCGATGCGATCGTGTTTTCGCTGAAGCGTTTGATCGAGTATAAAAAAAAATACAGAAAAACGATAGACTGATGAAATACTTTGAATTAAGAGAAAGAGATGGAAAATCGAAACAGCGAAAACTAGGAAAAAGGAAAAATTAAAAGGTGTTCGCGAATCGTTACAATTGCATGATACGACCTTAACGAATCCGCGTTAATCGTATTTGTACTCGTACGTGTGTACATATGTCTGCACTTTCTCGCGATGGTAAATTATTTCACGACGCAGCAAAAATAATGACTAACTTTTTAGAATTGAACCTTCACGTATGCGAAGATAGGATTAAAGCCGAATTCATTGTATTTTTTCTCATTCGCACCCAAATGTCTTTTTCATTTTATTGCATTTCCTATGTTTTCCTTAATACTTTTTACGTTTTTCATTTCCACGCTGTCATAAGTATTACCTTGGATACTTACATAGAGGTTGAAGGGTTGTCAGTTTTTAAGCCCGTGAAAAAATATAATTTTGTTTCGGTGATATTTCTTTGCCATTATTAAGAAAAATGAAGCAAGCTAACAAAGACTTAGAATGAAAGTATTTTGTGCAGACTTTTCGTCATATTTCTCCTTTCCTTTAGTTCTTAAATCTTCATCTATTTTATATTAATTTTTTATATAAAAATAGAAGAATTTGTGAAAACTTGATACAATTATATTAAAAACTACTGCCTGTTAGAATATTATTTATATTTGATAGTATCGCGTGAAAATTTTCAAATAATTAAATTTTAAATTTTAATCCTTCAACTAATATCTCTGTCTAATTATCTATAAAATTATTTGAATCACATCTCAATAAGCTGTAAGTTAATTTTAGTTTATTATCTATCAATAACAATTAAATTTAATTTAAAATTTATTATTTTAAACGTATAAATTAAATTATTACACAAAATATATGAGAATAAACGAAATTTGATTTTATTAAAATTGATTTTATTATTAACATTACAGAGTTCCCCACATTGCGACCCATAATAGAATTAAGAAAATAATAATTATATCCGTAAATAAATAATAAATTTAAAAATAAGAGAATTCTATAGAAAAATTTATGATACGAGTAAGTTAATACCGAAAACTACGATATTTAAAAACCGCAAAGAAATAGTCCTGTTTTTATCTTATAAATGGTGAATTTTTTACAAAAGTTAGACTAATAAGAAATATTGTTTAAAAGTACACTATAAATTATATTGTCAGTAAGTTGATTTTACTAATTAAAGATGCATACTAAAGCTCAAATTTCAGGTATTAAGTTTGATTTATAAAATGTATAATGCAATTCGAGTACTCGTGTTCTGAATATCTGTAAAAGTTAACTACTCAATACGAACACCGATACGAATCGTTTCATCTTATACAGATACGTATTAACAGAGATTGTTAGCTCTTTTCATAACTCGTCGAAGACAAGTTCAAAATGGTTATGGGCAATCGCTAGTATGCAAAGGATAAAAAAACGAAGCGGTAGAATCGGTCTTTACAGCTGAGTTAATGGAACTGAAAAGAAAGGGTTAATCTTTTAAGATGATGTCCTAAAGATCTGGTAAATACAGAAGCATGCGAAGAAGTTTGCAAGCGAAGAAGAAACAACCGGATGAAAGTCGTTGAACAAACGACTTGGAGCCGTTCCCAACGTTAATCACCTTCGCCAAGTGGTGGATGCGCGATATCCTAGGATATATGACACTTTGTTTTGGCTAGGGCACGATTCTTCCGGAGGGAGGAACGGAATTACATTGGTAGCGCTTTTACGATCGGTAAGCTGTATTAAAATTTTTATGCGTATAACTACGTTAAAGTGGCTGTCGTAACAAAAAAAAGTACAGCCTCGATGATTACCTACGCTATAATTTTCAAATTACAAAAGCAATTTAATTTGATTACAGTTTTATTAATTTGAATAAATTTAAGTTTCTTTTTTTAAATAGCATCTCTAGTGAAACTACGGCAAACTCATTCCTCATTGCACAGATTAACTATCCTGAGCTGCTGTGCACAATGAACCTAAACGGAGCAAAGACTTCCACTTAACCGTTGCATGTAAGGAGTATTAAAGATAGAACTTTGCATTGCCAAGAAATTTATTTCTAATTAATATATATTATTCATACTTAAATTTCGTAGCAGCTGGGTTATTATTTAACGTTCAGATCTCGTGTAATTGTAAATTTTTTTTATAAAAGTGTAAGGTCGAAAAATAAATTAATTTATACTCGTGATAATTTCATTTGTAATATGAGTATCTTATAGTTGGAGAATATTTAATATTTGAATTTTCTAAATAATTCTACTAGATTCTTGAGAATAAAATAAAATGAAAAGGATTACTGAAACCACGAGATGGAAACTCATATTTAATTTTGCAAAGCTCTGCGAAATTTAAACGTCTTTTCTGATAAAACAAAGAACAGAAATGCAGAAGTTCGATCGAACTATCTTATACGAAGACCTTTAAGAAGCATCGCAGACAGCGAGAAACGAACGAAAATTTAAAATAATCAACGATTTTGGTCCGTCTACGCGTAGATACACGTGTTACTTACAGTGTTAGGCTCTAGAATTTTCGTATAAAATGTAAGATGTTTAAATACACATCATAAGTGATTAATATCACTGTAGGATTACTTCTAGACGAAATTAATATAAATCCTCTTTAAATTCGTTTCATGAACATCAAACTCATCAAATTCAATCAAGTATATAGATCACAATGACGTACGATGAATCGAATTTCTTATAATTAAGATAATCTTATTATATTCCTATATATTAAACTATATGAAAAGTATATTTATTAATTGTGTCATATCCGAGAAAAGTCTGCACGTGCTTTCAATTTCAATTGAATATCAAAGCTGTATTCGTATATCGAAGATATCAAGAAATTACACTTTAGATATCGCTTGGAAAATTAATTTCAAATGAAAATATATGTATTGAAGTTAATGGAGCAAAAGTATAAAATAGCAACTCATAGAAAAATTACACGGATTAAAATGTAATTCATAAAAAAATACTAAAACTCAAAAATTAACTTTATACAAAAAATAAGAATTTAAAAATCTCTGTATCTGAATATAATAATATAGTTTGTTCGATTAAACAATTCTGTTAAATTCTTAAAAATTTTTTTGCAATATAAAGCGCTTGTCAAAACTTTTACGTAAAGGATATTGTAAGTACTACAAAAGTGTGATAAAAAATTTACGAATGTGAAAATTATAATCGATACCTTATACGGTATTAAAAATATATTATTTGATAGATAATAATTTATAATTAATATAATTTAAGTAGAAAATTTTAAATAAAATGAAAGTTACGTAAAAAAGTAGAGATTCTTAGATCCGACAAAATAAAATTACTATACAATTTTTTTAATAAGTTCTTAAACAAATACCTTATAATTTATGATTAGGTCTATTATTTAAGATCTTTGAAAATTTTGAAATTTAAGATTTCAAATTATATAAGATAAAGTTGTTCGGAAATTTTGAAAACTTTTAGTTAACCATAAATAATAAATTTAAGTAAATTTAACAAGTTTAGTAATAAAGCTTTTGGAAAACTATGAGAAAAGTACAAGGAAATCAGAATTAAGTAATAATAGTAGAGATCGAACCGAATAAAAAGATTAAAATTTATTTTGCAACAATATCCTTAAATTTATAAATAACTATACGTAGGTATTTAATATTTAAAATTTACAAATTATAAATTTAAATCTGATTATTGTATCGGTAAAATATAAAAATAAAAACTTCTTTTCAATTTGACGTACCTACTAATTAGTTTCTTAAGGATTGTAGACGTAATTGAAAAAAACTGCTATTTAAATTTTATTTTAATCAATTTTGTTAATAATTAATTATCCGTTTGTCGAAATAATATTGTTTAATAACCTCTCAAATTTCTGAATTCAAAAATAATCTATCAATAATTCTAACATCTACCTATAAAATTATATAAATATATAATATATAATAATTTAAAACATTAGTAACACAAGAAAGCTTCGAATGAATGTTAAAATTTAGATATACAAAATTATTCTTAAAAACTTATTAGAATTTGATTTTTAAATATACCCGTATATTTTGTCCTCTAGAAAATCTTGACAAAAATATTGTATAAGAATATTTTTTAAAATCCAGTTAATCGAAATTCAAGAATGTAAATAATCGGTTTCTACGTAACAAAGTTTCAATCTTGAGTTACATACTCTTCATCTAAGCATCATCACCGTTTTTCTTCTCTCTAGATTTTTATTCGTCACCTCCAATGAGATGCCCAAGACAGCCGATTGTTTGCTTTGTGTTAAGAGTTTATCGCCCGTAAATAAGTTTTCTTCGTTGAATGACTTTTTCAGTCCATCCGGGGTTGTGCGATCTTTCGAGGTACTGTAAACACTCAGAAACATATTTTCGGCGAATAGCAAAGAGAGTAGGCTTATAAAAATCCACCGAGATAGGCAGCTATTTATTTTGCAACTAAGCGAAAACATCGAGGCTCTAAGCAGTTTATTCGCTCATCAAATATAATTGAGTAAACGATTACAAACGTTATAATCGAATTTTTTTTCGATACAAAGCAGAAACACAATGTATCGTATCTGGAACTCGAAAAATATCAATCAGGAAAACGATGCTTTAATATTGGTTCGATACTTGATCCTCGATCGTCGGTAACGAGAAATAAAATGATTGTTTACACGTATAAAAATAATTTTCATAAAAAAAACATTTCTAATAAATTCTCGAGATAAATATCTTATCTCAAAAACTACATATTTTGAAAACTGATACGATTAATCTTTACCTTGTAATCTTCGCAAATTTAATAATTCCACAAAGCGCAAATAAGTATTTATTTACAGCATAATTGAAACGAAAACTAATATCGGCACGATTAAACATGGAAAAAATTCCCGTGGATAAAAGTATCTTTTCCACGTAATAGTTTCGATCGTTCGCATCGACCATATAAAAACTACTTTTCTTTCGAAAGAAGCAAGTACTCATGGTTAGAGGATTCTCCCAGTTGGCGAAATCACGGAAAGTAGTTGGATAGAAAAGCAGTTTGACTTCGATCGGCGATTAAAAAG
Source organism: Dolichoris vasculosae (assembly GCA_018907195.1). Lineage (NCBI taxonomy): Eukaryota > Metazoa > Arthropoda > Insecta > Hymenoptera > Agaonidae > Dolichoris > Dolichoris vasculosae. The sequence continues at coordinate 831,979 of JACCHY010000020.1, forward strand.
AATACAAATTATAGCACTCGAGAATAAATAGAAAGAAATTTGAAGCGTTTAAAAACAGTTGCGTAATATTCGAGCACGTTTAACGTATGCGCGGTAAAAGATCGTTTATTAAAATGGGTCAAGTAATTCCTTGAAATTTTATGCTATTTCATTAAATTTGAGAGACGCATAATGACGTGTACGCTTGGCATAAAATATAACGCGCGTTAATCCTAACTGCGGTAATTTTCGCATTTCCCCTTGGACCGACGATTTCCCAACGCTGTCTCACATCGATTCCAGGCGGTTAAAAATCCCTTCCCTTTGGTCTCCATCCACCAGGACGCGATCTCGCAAACGTACGGAATTCCGTATTGACGCGTCGGTACACGAGGATATTACAGAACCCTCGTACGCCCTGTGAAACTCCCACCCCCTTTAGTATACGAGCCCTAAACGCCTGACGCATTATCGCGTGTGTTCGTGAAGGCACGCGTGAGCAATGAAAGGCTAGTCGAGAACCCTTCAAGAGACGAAAATTATTATGTCTCGTGTGCGTGTGCATGGCTTTATGTATAGCTGCACCTATATCGGATAATCTTGTTACGAGAAAATAAGGTGTTCGTGTGTACGCGTGCATCAAGGATTACGTAGCCGCAAAATTGGTGGCTAACGGGGGTAACGGGGGTAACGGGGGTAACGCGGGTGTACACGTAGTGTAAATGTGCGAGTTATTCCAAACTTAGTTCTCTTTATCACGTGATAAAACGCAGAGCTATCAAATTGAAAATATAATGGTTAACCTATACGCGGATGCTGAGTAATACCGAGCTGACTAATGCGACGAAAGTTCCGCATAAATTTGGGAATACACGACTCGATGCGTTTGTTTGTAGCAGACGACTGAAATCTTGGGAACCTCAGGCTGAATTTCGAATAGCTTTGATTAAATACGAATAAATTGGAATAAATTGAATGAATCGAATATTCTCTTAATTAATTTATATAAATACGTGTAAAAGACTAGATTTTCTTCCTTTTAGCCCAAACTTCTATTCTCTAAGTCCTTCGAGAAACTTTAAATTTACAGTTTTAAGCATTACAATGGGGGAGAATGAAATTTTTGTTTTAATTATATTTAGTGACCGAATAAAAAGCATCGATATAAAATACTAAATTTTTTTAATGAAAAAACTTCCCGTGTATAATATATAAATAAAATATTAAAAAACTATTTGACTAACTAATCGAAAATTGAGAACGAACCAAAAAATACAATTTTTCGATAAATATACGATCCTGAAATATATAACGATGACATAAATTTATTTTTGGTACAACGTGGAGAAGTCGCGACATTAAAAGGAAAATTGCAACGTTACATTAATATTGATAGTTTGAAATTCATAAATAAATTTAACATACCCTCCAGTGCACATAAAATGATTTCATTATCGTTGTATTTATAAATATTAAATTAGATTCGATTGTCAAATTTTTTTTTAAATATGCACACTAATGTAATTGTAAACGGAATAAATTATTACAATATTAATATTTATGTAAATGCAATATTTACATTTCCGTATTACTTAATATTATTTGAATAATGATTTTTTAAATTTGTTATGAAAACTGAAAGGAAATTTTTTATAGAATCTAAAGTGTATTTATCAATAAAATTTAATTATAGCAAATTATGAAATTTTATACAAAAATATTCATTTTTTAATTATCGAATGAAGAAATTATTTTATTACGATTGTAATTTCGAATATAATATTAATTAATTATTTTAACCAATGAAAATTCTTACAATATTGTAATTATTCATTCGATATAAGATCTAATACCAAATATTAGAAATTTAAAAGATTCGTTATGTACTAAAGTAAACAAAAATAAAATTATAAATTATCATCTATAGGCAATATTTAAAAAATTTAAGATATTGGCACGTAACTCACTTAATCCTTGGACAATTACGAAGCTTTGTAGAATTCAGCTTTGCCATATTAAAATGGAAAGTCCAGATAATTGGTTTAATGCTTATTTTTATTACAAAGCAACTAATCTAAATTTTATCTCTTTATCGATATCTTAAAACAATCTCTACTATTACTTCTACAATTAGTCAATAAAATCTATAGATTAGATAAATTTTTATATGGAACAAATATTATATTAGAATAAATAACAAAAGTAAAAATTATAAGGTTAAATTTATTACACATTGGTAACTTAACGTAAATACTAATTTTATGTTATATTTGTTTTTATTTATCTTTAACACTTATAAGTTTATATTTTAATGATAACCAACTTAATTTTTTTTTATTTATCGTTATTGTATCAACTACGTGAACGCTATTATTATTAAGCTTATATTACGAATTTAGTTCATATGATCAATTACTGTACTCTCTTAAATTCTACTTTATGCACAAAATAATGCTGAATATTTATTAAATAAAATTTTTCTTATAGCTTGGATATTCCCATTTTTCTCACTCGAGTAAAAATGCCTTTTCTCAGCGGCTTTTACACTGAAACCTTACATATAATCTTCTTTTATTTCTAATTTTAGAAACGTCGCTACTGTAACTAAATTTGTGTCATCGTAATATTTTGAAAATATAATATTATACATACACTTATTTTATTATATAAAGATGTAAAATTCTTAATTTTATTTCATTAGATTTTAAAAGTGTATCATTGAAGTTGATACACATATGTGCATATACACATTTATAAGTATACGTTATTTTGTTATACTGTATATTTTATCGTACAAGTTACGAAGAGTAATTAGAATATAAATAATTTCATAAATAAAAACATACATTTTCAGAATATATTTTGGCATCATGTTTTATGTATCTTATTTCTATTTTTCATTATCGTGTTAAAATATTCGCATGTATGTTTATATATATAGAAAATGTTATTTTAGAATTAATATTCGTATAACTTAATTCTGATTCCTCAGTTATAATTTATTTAATTACTTCTTTATTGTTTTCGTATTATATTCTCGTTCAAACAATATGAATATTTTTTTGTATTAACAAGTATCTATTGAATGTATTGAGTTTTTTATTTTCAAAATTTTTTTTCATAAATTTTTTTTTTAAATATTCAAAGCATTTATATAAAATCTAATAATATAAATTAAAAGATCTGTTTTTTAAATCTGATATTCTTGCATATTGCATAATTTATCACAATAGTTTCTCGGTCTAATTAGTAAATCATTTATATCTTATATCAAGTTACCGTTTTCATCTCTTATCAGATCTCACTTGGAAGTCTTCCCTAATTAAATTAATATATATATATATAAATTCTTCATGAATTTTATTTTTATTATCGTTTCATAATAAATCCTAAATATTTTAATTGTTATTTTTTTCTTAAAACATCTAATTGTTAATTTTTATATTTTTCTAATAATATTTAGTTTTATATATCAGCATGAATTATTCTTTTATTTTTATTCGAAGGAATTGCCATTATCCGTAATTTAAAACTGTTTTATATAGTAATACTATAATATTTTCGACAAACATATATTCAAAGTGCATATAGAAATATAGAAAAATTATTTATTTCTTAAATTTAAATTTTATAGAATATAGTATATTTTTAATCGATCATAAATACAACGTTTTAATTGGCTAACAATTCTACAAAGAATTATTTGAAAACTTTGTATATATGTTTTTACGTGAATGAAATTTAGTAATATTTATATGATATAAAATAAACTTTACCTTCTAACGAGATTATAGGAAAAGAAAAAAAGTAATTTCGTAATAAAGCGATAAAAGAAATTTATAAAACACTGTATACAATATTATTTTCAATAGCTTAAAAAATTTTTCACACATAATTTCGTCAATAATTTATTTTCGTGAAGATTCTTTTATAAAAGTATGAAAAAAGTTTCTTAATAATATTATTCAACTAAATTTGAATTTAGTACAGATAGTTGCATTTTAAAAAATAATATTCAAGAACTTTCTGTAGTGTTTATGATTTTGTAGTTATTATTAAGTAAGACAATATTTTTACAACTCATAGTGTATTCGAAAATAATGATTTTATTAATATTTAGGGGAAATTTTTGACACCTTCAATATCTAAATCAGTAACAAATGTCTAAAGTCATTATTACTAATTTCAATATATTGATAAAGAACACGTATATTCAAATACTTCATATTTGAATTAGTATGCTTACCCATTATTCTCTGTAGACCAGCTTTTGTTTTTGTATACAATTTTCTTTTCCCATATTTAATTAGCTTTGAAAGCTAATTACGGCTCAAATAATTTATTCGCTCTCCTTCTTTTCCAGCTCATAGAAGCGATAAAATATTTCATCGCAAGATGTACACAGTTTGCTTTATTCGAATGAGCGCAATTTACGAATTCAAACGACTTCATTCGACTGCAACGTTAAAGCGTCAAGTGCTTTATTAGAACTCTCGAATAAGAGCTTGTGTATACAGATTTCACGCTACTCGTCCGTCGCTGTTTAGCATGTACGTAAAAACGAATGAAACTAGTTATTTACTTTAAATGATGGATGAGTCTGAGTCTGTTGTGATATTACAAGAATAAAAACATTATTTTTTAATTATGTTAATATTACTTTAACGATAGATATTGACGAATTGTCAACCGAATTAAGCCTTCGTTTATAAATGTACATATTTTGTAAATATTAAAAACCCATTTTTCGAGATAACTTTGACATTTAGTTTTTAATATAACACAAAAGTTATCTTGATTAATTAAAAAATATGAAATTTTTTTATAAAATATACAGCTAGCAACGTAAAATATCTGTTTATATGTTTCATTTTTACACATACCAAATTATATTTATTTCTTAATTTTATGTTAGAAACAATATAATATATATTTAAATTAATCCTTCGTAAGTTGATTATATACAAGAAATTACATTTAATATTTACGAAAAATGTTTCGATTGTTTTATGTATACTATATTTATGTATTATATTTATAAATTTTCGATGTAATTAATTACGCATTAATTATTTAACCATGTATAGATTGAGATATTATATTCCAATAGAAATACGTAACACATCATTTTACGATTTAAAAATTCGAATAAAAAGTTATAATTTTGAAAATAATAATAAATTAAGTTGTAAGGCATCATTACAAATTAATTTTATTTATACATTTTTTTATTTTGAAAAAATCAAATTGTTATCGAATGATTAATATGATTTATCACGTGTAAAAATGTATAAATTAAACAAAAATATGCAAAAACTTAAATTCAATTTAATCATTTTTGATGCTCAAATTAGCAAGAATATATTGAAAATATAAATCTTTTTTTGCTAATAAATATTCTCATGTATGATCTCGTATATTGTAATTGATATACGTGTAAGAGATTATATATTATAATACGTACATGAATGAAAATCGACAAATGAAACATATAGATTCGGGAATAGATAATTTTCTTACCGAAATTGTTTTTAGGAATTAAGTTTTAAAATTATAAATTCCAGTATATACGATTATTTTTACATAAAATAATAATTATAATTGAATACCGATTAATAATATTAATAATATAAAAATTAAGTCTGTTTTAGAATTAAATCTTGAAATTTATAGAAAATTTAAAATAAAATAGATTTCCACAACCTTAGAATTCTTGTACACATTTTTTATTGCTGCATATATTTTTGGTAAAATTATTTTATAAATAAATTATTAATTATATTCCGATAAATAATGTATGAAATAAAATAAAATTATTCATCATTTTAGTTATTATATTAGAATATAAATGAATATATATTTTCTAAGTCAATTCTAACTATAATTTTCATATCTCCTGCTATGAAATAGAATTATACTTATGCACACAAGAATATATACTTGCATATAAATATACATTCATGCATGTCTGTACTTACAATTTTATTTCTCGGGATAAAAATGCATTTAATATCATTAGTAAAATAAATTATTCTTTAATAGTTAATTTGAAGTAAATTCTTTGTGCTTGTTTAAAAGTAAATACAATTGTTTCTTTACTTTAAATCACTTTTATAAAAACATTTTACATAATACGAATTAAGAAATGCTTTCATTTATATAATAATTATCAAATAACGAAAGATTTACATTTAAAAAAATTACATATTATAAACTGTTTATTTTATAAAAAAAGAAAATTTACAAAGTAATATTGGACAATACTTGAATAAAAAATTATTAAAAAGCATTTCGAAACTAATTTTATCCAAGCTAGATATTATTGGACTTAACGGCAAAGGTGAAAAAATCATTTATGTTATTTATGACAAGGTTTCGTTGAGATATCTGGGTATATAACCGTTGCGAACAAGATATCTCTTATTTGATCTATAATCATAGTAGTGCAGTTTACGATCGTATTTTGCGAGATATACTCGTATGATTTACGAATCATGAGATAAATATTTTTTATTAGATGTTACTAGTGTATATTTCATAATATATGTCTATATTTGTGCCTCTACTGCGTGTATGCGTCAAAAGAAAGAGAGAGAGAGAGAGAAAAAAACATGTAACAAACTATTTTTATTATTATTTGTAAAAAAATATATATAAAGATTTAAAAATAAATAAAATATTTTTTAATTTATATATATATATATTTTGTAAGTATTACATACTGAACAGTTATATAAATAATAAAATTAAATAATAAAAATAGAATAATAATATAAATATAATAATGGAAAGATTTATTTAAACCTGAAATATCTGAATTAAATATTTATTTTAAATTCATATATAATAATTCATATTTTTTATTAATCTGAATAAATTACATAATTTACCAAGTAAACACATAAATTATAGTGAAAATGATTTTACAATGTTTATCTCTATTTAACAATATAATTATTAATGTATATCAATGATTTTGATTCATTGATTTTAATTTTATTTCAGAGTACTGTTTTAGATTCTCTAGCTAAGTAAATATATAAGTATATATTTGGGTTTGATTCATAATACTTCGTAATGGAAGATCAAAAAGTTTGTAAAATTTATATGCAATGTATAAAGTTGTACACGAATCAAAGCTATGAAAATATTACAAATAATTTAAAATTATTACAGTAAGAAAATAATTATTTATTAAAAATCGTGATAATTTAAGAAATTCTGAACTCGAAAATATAAAATTAATAAAAATTATCGATCGATAAATGTATTAATAATTTATATAGATCGTTTAAAATATCCGCTGAAGCTTTACCACGAAAATTAATACCACTTATAACATTTTAAACAAAATTTAAATAACGAAGATATAATTTAAATTAAAAATTAAGTTACATGACCAAACTTGAAGTAATTGTTTTAACGTATTATATTTCAGAGGAATCATGGGGGTATACACTTACAACATCGAAACAAAGAACTGTTTCTTACGAATAGGAAGAACGAAGTGAAATAAAATAGACCAAAGGAAGTAAATTCTATAATATATTCATATTTCTGACTTTTTTAATTATGAAAGTATTATGTTCTATACATTTGAGACTGAAAACTAATAAAGTGAATTTAAATATTTTACGATATTTGTAGAAAGATACATGAAAAGTTATAAATGTACATGTAGTAATAAAATTTATGTAAAGTAAATAATGAAAAAATATATACATTTACCGTTCATTCTATAATATACAAAAAGAGTTTTAAAATCTTATCGCATACTACTCGGAAAATATTTGTTTTAAACTTTTTTTTAATTTTTAAATAAGATTTTAATAAAACTTCAAAAATAAACGATGATCGTTTAAATAGTTAGAAGATGTATATAATATATAACGCAGGTCGATAAAATATTGGTTGTGAAGTTTGCATTCAATTCGTATCTACTATATAAATCAAAATAAAAATGCTCTTTGTATTAAATGCTGAAATCATTTATTTTGTATCTCTTTATAATAGTTTAATATTCTATGTTCCAAAATAAATCCTAATTAAATCAAAGAAGACATTATTATAAATTGAAAATTGTTTCTATAAATGCGTTATAAGTTACAAAAATATTTTTCTATAACTATAATAATCTTTATATTATAAGATCGTTATAAAGGAATTAGAGTGTAATAACAAAATAGCTTAAACTTTACCAACATCTTCTTTAATTTAATTTCAAACTTCATTTGTCTCACTGACTTCTATGATCTAAATCTCTAGCTTCTCTCTTTCCTTTGTAATCCAAAAATTATGCAATCTCAGAAATAATTATATTCAACAACCATTACTAATCTACCAAAAGGGAAAAAGAAATTGTCTTTCATCCATAGCTTAAAATTCAGTACAAAGTCTGAAGCAATTATAAAACGACGTAAACTGATGAAAATTAACCCCAACAAAGTGCGTGAAATCATCTTCGTTCTGGATGTGTCTGCAAATTAATTCTGACCCACTTTCAACGGAATGCAGCATATGTTTCCGCATACAAGTTGTAGTACACTACTTGAAATGAAAAAAGAGCTTCAAATATTTTTCTATGGACATTGTTTAAGAAATATATACGTATATTTACACAATATGAGCATTTTATAGAAATTGCATTATTTACTTAATTTAAATGTAAATGATGTCTCAAGTTTACTCAATTAACCTTTACCGGTGTTTTAAACAGTTTTTTAATAAATAAGTGTAAAATACGAATCTGTTTAATAATGGACCATAAACATAACCTTAAAAATTAAATGATTAAAATTCTCGTATTTTGAAATTGTCGACCTTGAGAGGCTCGCAAGGTTGATCAGTTGAACAGTGCAAATCTCAGGTGCAATGATAAATCGATGTACTTGATATCTTAAGTCTTTGCTCGGTAAAAGTCTACGAGAATAGAAGCGGTATAATAGATCTCTTGGAATAATATTACGGATAACTTAGACAGAAACAAACCGTGAACAGAAAATTTAGGCCACTGGAGAAATTGAGTTTTTCTATGGCTGTCATTTTGCCAAAATCGTTTTATAGTTGATTTTATTGATACTTTGACCTTATTTAAATGACGTTCAATAAACCAAAAAAGAAGAATAATGAAAGAAATACGTGATTTTTAATTTATTTTTAGAATCATTTACGTTAAATTATATAAAATAATCATATAAATACATAGTTTTAAATTACTCGCACAGAAAACGTATATCTTAATATATTTTTAACGAGTGAAATCGACTTCAAGAGAATTATAAGTTACTTTCCGAGTATATAAATTTTTCTTAATTAGTAAAAATTTATGTTTAATACTCATTTCATACTTCATAGAATTTATAATTATAATTATTTAATAAAATACGTGTCTTAGATTCCAAGCCAAAATAATAACTGTAATGGAAAGATAATTAGAGGAATAACTATTTAATAGTAATTTTACTATATATTTATATATATATATATAGACTCAAGTTACCATGATAATTAATAATAATAAAGTTATCGTTTAAACACCAAATAATCATAAAGTATGGATATAAAAATAAATGTGCATTTTACATTAAAAAGTGCAAATAGTATGTAATAGGAATAAAAACAATATTTAAAGATTTATTATATAAAAATATAAAACTCAATATACGAATATTCTAAATACTAATTCAAAACGAATTTACAAACCTGATTTTCAAATTCCTTTACTATATATTACTAAACAATTTGATGCTTTAATTACTTTATTTAAAAACATTTTCTTTATAGTTAAAAAAGTATTGTATAATATTCTAAAAAAAGTTTTTTGATTAGTTAAATCTGTCATAAACTTTATTAAATTTAGACTCGTATTCTTTTAGATTTAATTGATTTATATTTTAAATAAAAAAAAATTAAAATTTCGATTTTGATATACTTTTATATACTGAACATATAATTTTAAAAAAGGAAATATTATTTATATTTAATCACATTTTACAATAAAAAAGTTATATACTTTTATTGATGAATACAAAATATTGAAATATATTTTAATTCCATTCGTAGTCGATATATTTCAAAAAATTTTCCAAAGTCAGAAGAAGTTTAGAAACTGATTTTTTGGATTCTGAGTAACGGACGTAAAAACACTCCAAAAATGAACAAAACATGTTTAAAGTCCTTCGAATCACATAGAGTTCTGTTCATTCACTTGAAAGCGTTTATATTTTGATAAAACTGTATTAAATTTTACGAGGATGGAAAGTACTTTCACCTCATAATATGTAGATATTACACGTATCATATACTGTAATCCTTAGTCCCATAAATTATGTTTACTAGATAGTTTTATTCTGCATCAAAAAGATTTTATGCTATACAGTTGATATCATTCACGAAACATATTCTATGAACTACTTTATTACTTGTGACACTGTTTACTCTATATATCAAATGGTCAGTACCTTGAAATTGTAAAAGCAGTACATTCAAATATTATCTAAAATACAATTTAGAAATGTAATTTAATTAGCAAATTTTAAAAATTGTAATTTTTATGATATACTCATATTCGTAGAATAATAAAAAATCTTATATAATTATTAGTTTGCTAAATATTTATCATTTAACATTTCATTTTATTACTAGATCTTAAATAATATTTCATAGTGAATCCGAAAAAAATTGCACTATAAATAATTAATACATTTTATGAACTAAATAAATTTTTAATTATATTAATTTGTTTTAACTTATTTAGATTAAAAAATTTTTACATATTTTATAAATTTAATATAATATACCTGGATAATTATTTTACATTATATTTACGACTTGCGTATAAAATTTTAGTTAACTCTTCCAAACTTTTATTTTATCTTACTATAAAAGTACATTTTTAATGAACTAAAAAATAAGAAAAACTTCTCTTTCGGATTGAAAATATTTAAACAATTATTTATTTCAAAGAAGAGATAAGAGTTTTTAGACTAAATAGCTTCTTATAATACCTTTGAGTTTCGTTACATGTCAAGAAAGTACTTTTTTCAAATTTAATATTATTTTTAATATAATTTTTACTTTCTTATAGTTAAAATTTGAACCTTCTTGATATCATAAACAATAAATTTTTTAAAATGAAATAATTAGTTTTTACAAGTTTAAGAAAAATGGTTTATAACCGTTCAAAGAATAAAGTTGAAGAGAAACTCTTTGGTCTTTCACATATGCAAATGTATGATTCACATTAGAATGACATCTTAGAAGAAAACTTTGGTACTTCTACAAACTTGTGTCAAAACGGAAGTTGGAATAGTTTAATTGTACGTATTAACATGGATTCATATGTGACTTACTAATTTACTTATTATGTTAAAGAACACAGTTACAATAATAATTATATAAGCAGGAATCTAACAATTTAATATCAAATAAATAGACGATTAAAAATATGATTACAAATTTAAAAAAAGAATAATATATCATTAATTGTGAAACATTCATTGTATTTTATATTTTAAATAATACTATCTTGTATTATTTTTATCCTAAATTACTTTTATAAATCTCTACTTATATATACAACTTAATCATATAAAATATGAAATATATTTTATCATAATAGTAAACGATTTATTTACAAAATATTTCTTAGAAACAACAACATACAGATAATTATAAAATTATGATAAATATGTAAATACGATAGGAAAAAATATTAAATTTAATAAATACTTCACTTATAAACAACGCATTTATTTACCTTAAAATTCGAATAGCATTTGAATAAATTGATGGTAAATGTACACAGAAAATTTTGTAGTTTTAACATTAACCATTTCAGAGCGAAATTAGAAGTAGAAACGTGTTACTAGTAAACAAGAAACCTGTATAAACGACTTTAAAGCTACGTATATTTAAAAACAGTGACCTAGAAAATACCGATATGAAATATGAATTTTATGCCTTTGCATAGTATTTTTTTCGCAAAAATAGATATTAAGGTAGTGCTAAGATTCTTATTCTGGAGAAATCATAACCTAGTTTAATATAAATAATTTTAAAAACCATATTACAATTTTTTTATTTATTCTGCACAATTTAAAATAATTAATCAAATAGATATTAATTTTTCATAACTTATGTAAATATAAGAACATATTAATTGCACATATTATCCGTGATCGAAAGTTATTTTGAAAATTTTTATTCTTTGAAAACGAATTTCATTACTCGAATAAAATAAAATTTCACGATGAGTTATCGAGAAAGAAATAATATTTTTTTTATAAATCGTAACGATGTACAAAAACAACGTTCAAATGCAAGATTTCTGATAAATGAATTCGTAAAGTTGAAACTTGCTTTAAATGCTAGAAAATCAAGTGCGAATATAAATTAAAGTTTTATCGAAGATATTGTAAGTAAATTTGAGTAAGTACTCGGAGTAATTACGTGTATATTAAGATACTTCTTGTAGAAGTTCGACTCAAAGTATAAAGGCAATATTCTTAGATGCATATATAAATTCGTCTTTGTCGAACATTTCAAAAACAGAAAATACAAAGATGGGTGGATAAAAGTCGATACAAAGAGAGATATTTATATATAAAGTGAGAATCAGAGCATGAGAGAATAGAAGAAAGGAAGAGATTCGATGGTAAAACTGAAATTGCGAGAGAGAGAGGCAATCGAAACATAGAAATTGCAACATTCGTAGTGTACACGGAGCCTCGACGATACAATACTAACTGAGGTGTTGTCATACAATGTAGAAGACTGCAAATATTTGAATTAAAGTCGGCGGATATTTCGAAAGGAGAACTATACTGTAGCGCCTAAGCAGGTTGCAAATGTATTCCATTGTGCCCCGTATTACTACTGATTTTCTCAAATATTTACAGGACATGTTAAAGATCTTCTCTCTGTCACTTTTTGCACGTAACGTCAATCAGCGAAAATCTACCTGAATATACGTCATATAATTACTTAGGTATATAACCGAGTGCATACATCATACCCTTGGGAAAACTGCAATATGAATTATTGCACGTTAACAACAACGTCTCCTTATCATCGTAAACTTTGGGAGTTCACTAATTCACATCTTTAAAAAGCGAGTCAAGAAACCATAAATTGTCCCGTATAATCTTTGTTTTAAACAAAATATATACGAAATAATATTAAGTTTTATAACGTATACAATAATTTATTGATAATAATGTAAATTAAATCGTTTGTTACTAGCATGAAATTATATGAAAAATGTGAATATAAAAGCTTCGAATGCTCTTTCTAAATTTTGCTTTAATACAATTTTAAATTAAGATTTTAAATTCTATTTTAAATTTATAAGGCTTTTTTTGAAAAATTATCGTCTTTCATCACTGATATATGTGTGTGTGCGCGTGTGTATAAATTATGTAAATTATGTAAAATGCTTTATAAGCTATTATTTGTTATTAATAACATTAACTAATATCGAATACATTTTTTATATAATTACTTGAAAACTTCATATATATATATATATATATTGCAACAAAATAAAATTTCTATAACTATAATTCATTACAATATTATTTAAGATGAAATTATCGAATACAATATTATTGAATACTTTTTATTCTATTTCGATTTCAAATACTGTATTTTTTAATTTAAAATAATGAGATAAAAATAAGAAATATCTATAAAGTATGTTTATATTGAGTTTAATACAAACTAATATTGGATAGAGAAACTTTAACTCAATGAGTTTTAAAATCAAACCATTAATCAATTGATACTTATATATGTATATAAAAATAAAACTTTTATCCTTTATTCTGATAAATACGTTTTTAATAATTCAATAAAAATTAAAAAGTATTAACAAGAGCTCTGAACCTTACTTTAACCAATACAATATTAAAATATTCAAGAATATGAAAGACAAAACTTTGACTACATTACGCGAAGAATAACGAATTTGGAAATTTTATCAAAATTCAAACTTAACTTCAAAATATTCAATAGAGAATATAGATAAATATTAATAAATATATATAAATGAATATTTTCAATTTATATTTATGACCTATTTTTAATTAAATTTTTTTTAAATTAAATTTATGTAATTATGTAAAAAAATATTTTTGTTTTAGTGTGTAAAAGTTACATAATTTAATCTTCATTTAATCATTGACATTAATGCAATTTATTATAAGAGTTTCATTCATAGAAGTAACAAAACAATTTTTCTATTTTATATAAAAATATACACTTATATTAAAACGGTACGTCTATCTTTTAGCAGTTTTTATAGTAATCTATCTTTCTTTCTAAGTACCATAAATCCAGGTATTATAACTGATTATAACGTTAAATTTCAGTAGTTGAAGTTTTAAAATTTTGAGACATTGAGCAAGTATTCGTAAAATCAGAAAAAATATAATGGATATTTTAAATCCTACACAATCAACTCAAAAAACAAATACTCTTTACAATCTTAGAGCAATTCGAAAAGGCAATAAAAGTAATTCTTCTACGACGTTACCTCAAAGACTAAAAACGCAGACAAAAAAAAAAGATCTGTCTTATCTTTCATTATTGTAGAAATGATGCATTTTTTATAAAAGATTCTCTACTTCACCTCCGCATAGTTGCAGGAAAATACCTGGACTTCGGAGAGAATTCGAACTTAAGAATCCTCATCAAGAGTATATCATACAAACTGATTACTACTTCGCAAGAGATTTGATTTCATTTGATTTCATCAAATTCTTACCTTTAAATAGTTTCAAATACTTGAATTTTAAATCTTGATAGTCACGGAACAAAAAACCCCGGTATCAATAAGTCAGAAAAGTAACGATAAGTTCACGGAATATTTTCCATCCGCACATACCTCAGAATAAGTTATCTCGTGTTAACCCTGATCTTATCATTCATCATAACTGACTTCCTTTTTCTGTTTGATGGATACATTGAAATAACAAAAAACTAGAAAAAATAATAATTTTCAAAATTTAGAAGTAACTGATTATACAAATTTTTCTATTAATATTCTGCTTTCAGACTGATTTAAGAAAACCAATCTTTCAAAAAAATTTAAATGAATTGTAAAGTGATTTAATAAAGTCGCAAAATCCAGTGATAATTTTTCTTCTATCAGTTATTATATATAAGAATGAATAATAATTCATTAAAACAGAAGGAAAATAATTTTAATTTGTAATAAAAATAAGATTATCCTGTATAATAAGAAATACATAAAGCAATTATTTAAAATAAAAATTATCAATATTGTTTTAAAAGTAATTTATAAAAATATTAATCTCAGATTAAAAAAAAACAATTATTTTAATATTCTATAGAAAATTTTCCGTAAGCGTAAAAGTTTGTTGCATTCAATGTTGAGCAATTACCATAAAAACTGTAAATTACCGTTCAAAAATTAAAAAGCATACTTTTTATAAAGAACCTTTAATCAATAGTCGTCAGTTGTTCATTTACTTTTTTCTTTTTTTTTCCAAAAAATATTCTCACAATTTCTTGGTAGACGGATTATGACTTTAAAAATTCTTTAATAAACTCGTCCTTTTAGAATATTCACTTCATTTTTGTTAATTCTTCTTTCTCTTTAGAATTATACTTGAAATTAATTTTTCTAAATATAATGTACATGGAAAATGAAAATTTTTCTTTATAAATATTCAGTAATGAGTATTTATACTTAAATTATCTATGCCATAATATTTAGATAAAATATTGTATCACCTTAAAGTAACAAAATATTTTCTTACAGTATATTTTATTCATAGGAGTTAAAAGCTGAAGCTTGGGAATAAAGCATTCGATAATTTTTAAACTCAATTTATTATTTATAGGCTTCAAAAGATAAATATACTTCTGATTAAATTTGTAAAAGCGAAATAAGCATAATTAAGAAAAAATAGGTGATTATAAAATAACAAATATCTTATATTTATAAGTGTAAAAGATTCCTATCTATGTTATATTTTAAAAGGAAGTTAAAATAATTTGACAAGAATTTTAACTATTAAATTTATATTCATAGATATTTTCTTCTTCATATATATTTGCATTGATGGATTTTTCTCTTTTTTAAATGAAAGATGAATAATTATGAAATTTATGTTAAAATTCAATTTAATGTAATAAATAATCTATACAGTATACATACATTATATACATGAGAAAACTTTATATAATCGATTAAACATAACAGAGGATATATAAAGTTTTTATAATTTCATAAATATAAAAGCATAATTAAATAATAATTCTTCATAGTAAAAATTATATGAAATGCAATAAATGTAAAAATTCAATAATGTAGATAATTAATTTCACATTTTAAATTTAACAAAAAAAATAAAAATAAAAAATTTATATTACTACCTAATGAATCATTAATGAGGGAATAATTTTAATATAACCTTAATAATAATAGTCTGTAAAATATTACTCAAAATGAATTTACATTTGTTTCCATAAAAAATTTGATTACTGTAAATACTTTTATAATTACAACGTATTGTAATTTATTTAAAACTTATTCTATTCCAATAGCGATATCCATCACATTTCTGATAATAGGTTGAATCGCATAAAACAATATGGAACTCAGTTTTTTAACGATATAATTAATATGATAAATAAATATTCGAAAAACTAATAAATATATAAATTTTATTGTTATGAAGAATGTATCGGATAATTATTACAAAAAACATTAATAAAGATTCGTTTTCATTGATTTAAAGTGACTCCATCTATATCTTTGAAAGTAAAAATAAATTGTATTCACTATCGAAAATTTGCTAAAAATGTATAAGTGTGTAATATTCATAGAATTCTATAAATATAAATATTATATTAATTCAAAATATAAAATAAATAATTCTTATCAACATCATGTTTCAATTTTTTAAATTATGGCATACTTTTTCAACTATGGTTCATAAATATTTTTTTAGATATATTATATATCAGTAAATATAGTGTTTAAACTATAGAATAAAAATTTTTTATAACCGATTTTTTTTTTTGAAAAAAAAAATAAAGTTACTTTTTATTCATAAGTAAAGATAAGTGACTAAATTTTGTAAAAATAATATTTTACAATAAATTGTAAATTTGTAAAATCCTGAAACTCTGGATTCAAATTTTTAAAACTTTTGGGTATTTCATTATAAATTTCTATGTGAAATAATCCTAAAGCTTAGAAAACGCAAACTTTTAAGATGAAATTAATTTAGAAGATTTAATGATTGATCTTCGAAGAGAATATCTACTTTCACTTAATCAGGCTTTGATGAAGTTGTTTTTCAATAATAAAGAAAATTAAATATAAAGAATATTTTACAGAATTAATTAAAAAAATTTTGTTACTATCTATTTTTAAATGTAAATTGATATAATAATATAATAATAAAAAATAATAATAATAATAGATGTCATTAAAGAAATATGTATCGAATATCCATGAAATTTTAAAGAAATTTTAAATTCAATGTACAAATTAAAAACTATAAAAAATATAGAATTATATATAAAATTAGTTTTAAAATCAGATTTGATTAATTTTTAACTTCAAATTAATTCAATACGTATACAAAAATAAAGTATCGTACATTTTTCATGTAGAATATACATTCTGAATAAAATTTATCAACAAAATAACAAAACATGCTTGTACATATTTTATTCGCTAATTTCATTTTATGAATTCCCAAAAGATTAATTTGAACCTGCTACTAAAAATTTATTATGTAAATATTGTCATACTAAGGTCACCTACCGCTTCAGTAGTGTCATGAATCAAGAAACTTACGTTGAATTATAATATACAAGATCAATGCATATTTATTCAAGTGCTATCGATTAGTCTTTAAATATTTTATTAAAAAATATGTAAAAAACTTTCTAAATATTATCTGAACTTTACTATTGATTTATTGCTAAACATTAAAGATACATATCTAAATAAATCTTACTAATTAAGCAATTTTAAAGCTAAATAAAAATTATCATTGGTGACAAAAATAAAGTTTAAAATATGAATGAAATTTGGAAAGATACGAAATTTGATTCATTTAATATTGATGTTTCAAATATTCTCAGATATAGGTATTCTTATTCACTTGCTAAAGTAAAGAAAATCAGAAAATACAGAAACTAACGATCGAAGCGTATAGTTACTTATTAGCTTAAAAAATGAATACTAATATAATGTAAAGCAATTTACTAAATTCACAATTTTATTACCGAATATACGAAAAATCAAGTTGATAAATATTCTAGAATATAAATCTTACATTTAAATTATACAATAAACTCAGTCACGTGTTATTTTGTCCATTTCTCTTTTAGATTATGTTCCTATCAAGAAAAAATCAAATAGAGTTTTTAACCGTATACAAGACATTTAAATTTATATAAATATATACTAGAATAATAATGATAGTGGATCATTTTTTAAAACATTTTTTATTTTAATGATGAATAATGAGATTTTTTAAATTTATTTTGTCTACGAGATAACGTCTCTTTAAACATTTTTTTTTCAAGACTATTAATTCCAAATAATATTTTATAACAATATTATTTAAATAATAGATAAATTATCTGTTTAATTATTTTATTATAACTTATTTTTAATGCACTAATAATATAACGTTTTCAATAATTTTCATATTTTAGTAATTATATAATTCATCTTAAATCTAGTATTTGTCGTAAGCAAATATCTTCAAACTGAACTAACAATTATTAGGATTGATCTAAATTCTGTTAAAGTCTAATCCAATAATCGATTTGCTCTACAGCTTATCTTGAAGTGAAATAAATCACATGGAATTGAAATGAATAAAATTAAAGGATTCATCCACATATTATTTTTAAAAAATATGCAACACATGAAATTATATTTATATTTATTACATATATTTATGATAAGTATTTATAAATAAATCTACGCAATCACAGGTTTCTTTATATGATATAAGTTATATATTTTTTATAATAGTAAAAAATAGAAATTTCAATTATTAACATTAGTGTCAGTTAAATAAACTATTATTTGCTATAAAAGTTTATAAATTTGAATAGTCAAGTATTGTATATTAAAATATCTTATCTTTGAACTGTAATTTTCAAATAACGGTATTTTTAGAAATTACTGTTTTGAGGTACAAATTTTAAACTCAATTTTGTACGTCAATCGTTAAGTATTAAATTTTCAAGTAATTTTCATAGCTGATAAATCTCTATTGATTATTTACTTCTATATAAATATTGTTTATTGTAACTGGTAATTATTACTTTACAACATTTGTTTTGGTAAAATAAGAATTATTATTATGTAATATAAGTTTTAATTTATATTAACTACGTTATTTTTATTGTAAAAAATTCTAAGTTTAGAAATTTAATTATTATTATATTAATTTTAATTATTTTTGTAATAAATTATTAAACGAATTTTTTACTGTTTAATAAAAACTCAAATTGATTATATTACATTAAAAAACCCATTTATTGTTCGAATGTTCGAAAATTATCATCAAAAAGATTTTAAAATGTATGATAAAATTTACTTCAATTTTTTGTTAATAACAAAGTTAAAAAAAACAAACGTCGCAGTATATTCATCTCTCGTCATATTTTTTGCGCAATGCGATTGCTTAAAAAAATTAGTACAAATGTCATGTAGGAAAGAATTTTCGCACCTAAAATAGGATACTTGTAAATATGGTGAAGTGAACTCAAAAGTCATTAACCCGAATTCTTTGCAACTGTGTATATGCATGTACTTATATTTTGTACGAGTTTCTTTATTTACTATAGTTCTGACTAGTCCTCGGAAAAAACCAATGTAATCCTCGGGTAACGATCGATCGGCTAAATTGACTAACGACTGGCAAATACAGGGAAGATTTTCCAAATGACTGCGTGTAATTACTCGAAACTCAACTCAATTAACTCTCGGATATGTTAATTTTACTTTTTGGAGTTCTTTTCGTTCTTTTCCTCTCTTTTATTCATCTCATTAATTTTATAAAACTATAAAAAACGACTGATAGAGGAATGATTATGAATCGAACGACATACAGAAAATACAATGGATACACGAAAAGAAATGTGTAGAATGAAACGAAGGTACATAAAATGGAAATTATCTACATATTGTCTTCAGTCACTTGCCTCATTAGTATAATTGCACTTCATTGGTGCACATACGTAGTTGTGATTATTATAGCCTTGGTACGTAAATTATTTGAGCAACGATAAGAATTCATATAATAACCTTAAAGTACAGGTAAACTAAATTGGTTGACTTACTTATTGTCCCAACTAATTTATGAACTACTGAATTGTATTTTACATTTTCAAACGATAATAGTAATTGGACGTTGAAAAGGTGGAAATATTTTACACGAAGTCAATTGCCGCAATCTCTAGATAAATATATATATATATATATATATAAATACATTAACGTATATGTTTAGTGAAGTGTAAAAGGATGATCCGTCAATAGGCCATTGTACAAGTATTATCAATCGAGATTAAAAAACTTTTGTACACTGTAAAAGTACAAAGTTTTTATATCTTTATCATGAACAAGAAAAAATTGCCTTTAAAAAGGCAGTGTACTTTTATTTTTAATTAGTAATACCTTTATACTATGTAATATTTGTACAAAGGTGACTATGTACGACTTTTTAATTAAGAAAGACTAAGAATCTATTCTAAATTTTAATTATCGACCATGAGTAAAAGATATATATAAGTTTCTTGAATTTCAAATAGGTATTAAAGTTCGTCTTATATATATTATATACATGAAATAATAAATCAATTGTATTTTGAAAGGAAATAATCGTCGTCATATGTAATAATAACGTTTATTTGATATTATTTTTAACTTATAATTATGATTTTAATTTTAATCTAATAAACTTTAATAGAATGTAAGAAAAGTTAAGAAAGTATATCGGACGTTAAAATAATAATTTTAATCTAGAAGAGCTCATTTACTAATTTTACATTTCTGTGTACTTAATAATGGTTAACTAGATTAAAAAAAAAATTTTATAAATAATTTCTCATGTGTATATATTAAATTATAGTTCATTTTTTAATTTTTATCAGTGTATATGAACGTACAACTAGAATATATCCATAAATTCCAAAAAATTTTTCATAAAAATTTTAAATACGCTTACTTATAAAAAATAATAATTTAATGATAAAAGTGATGCTTTAAAAAAATTAATTACAAATTTTAAATCTTAATTAAAAACATTATATCAAGAGTTTTTATATAACCCGAATTATATTTGCATGTTTATATATATTTTAAGAAACAAATTGCTTTTTCTATGGTAGGTAAACAAGACTTATGAGAAGGTAACAAAATTTAAACCTTTAAATAAAATTTCAACAATTCATCATTTTTAAAATAATAATGAGTAATATTTTCTATATAATTTTTTATACAGTTAATAATAACATAAATTGATTAAATTTTGAAATTTCTATAAACTAAAACTTAAATTGAGCTAATTTTTTAGAATACTGCATTATTTTAAACCTTTCAAATATTGGTTATTACTAATCTTGTATTACATTATAGTCTAAAATTTCTATATTAGATTTCTATTAACATAAATGAATTAGGTCAGATATAAAATCATAATCGAAGTAAGGGTATGAATTTTCAAATATATAATTATAATATAATTTACGTAAAAAAATTGAATTTTAAATAACCTTATTTCTTTTAAAATATTATTATTTTAACATGATTGAAGATATTTAATTTGATTACATTTCCTTACTTTAGAAAGTTTCAAAAATGTATATATAATTCTGTTTGATTGTATAAATTTAGTATTTTAATCGATTTTCATAAAATTTTATAGAATTAAGTTTCAAATATTGTACAACTGCGATGTAAAAAGTATATGATCACGGCATTTTTCGATTTCTGGTAAAAATTTATAGTATCAAAATATCTCTAAGAAGGCTTTTGTTATTTCATAAATTTTTTACGGTGAATTTAACTTTGAAGATAATTCATGTTTAAGTGATACCGTATACGCATTTATATGTAAATTAAAGGAAGTTTAATCTATTCAGATTGTTGTCATCAAATCAAGATTCTTAGAACATTTTAAATCATAAATATTTCTATCATTTCATCATTTACAATTTCTTTATTAAAATGTACCATTATTGTTATAAAAATTTCATTTCTACTTATCAAAAAAAATATATATATACATGCATATAAGGCAATATTTGTTTACAGATATTTTTTTTATCGAATCTTTCAAATATAGTAAAATTACCTGAAACTTAACAAAATAACGAATAATACTCAAATTAAATAATTAAATTTCGCTTGTCGAATTCCTAGTAAGCATATTTATTAAAATTTAAATAATAATCGAAGAATTATCGAGCAAAGAAAATATTATTTATGCATGATATATTTTTATGTAGATTTTAATCAAGCATGAATATTTAGATAGAATAATGTGACAATAATGCTTTTCATAATTTTCTGTAGTATACCCTTAATTTTTATTTTTTCATCGATGATAAAATAAAGATGAAGCATCAGCAAAGATATTAACGAAGGGTAAAGTTGAAAAGGAAAGTATCGGAGAAAATTATATTGCACATTAAGATTTAATGAAATTTTAACAATGTATATAATTATACTTAATTTATTAAATAGTTATTTCAAAAAGAATTTACTATTTTTAATGCTTTATAACACAAAATTATTTTCTAATAATTTATTATAATTTCATGTTTTCTTTCATGCATTCACAATAAAATTTCCTTCATATAAGCTTCATAGGAATTTTGCTTCTTGCATATTAAAAATGGACTGTTATTCTGACCATCTAAGCATACCTTAGTATATACATTAAAAAACGCCTTTCAAAGCTCCTTGAAAAGAAATTCATCTTGGCATATATTCAAAAATATGGAAATTAAAAATCTCAAAAAATAACGAATGTATTCTTACGTATATGTTATTTTCGTAGAAAGATTATTTGAGTATATTAATGCGAATGAATATATTTATAAAAATTACTGAATGTTAAAACATATTCTAACACGCACACACATACATACTTTACATAGTGGTACAAATACATATTATAGTTTTATAACGATTTTAGACAAAAGTTTTGTTTCGAATAATGAAAAACAACGTTTTAAAATATTAACTAATTACTGTGTAGATAAATATTGAATTCGTGGGAAAAGAAATCACAGTATTTTATTTTTTCTATCTTATATAGTTTGTAAATTTTCACAAAAAAGCAGATAGTTAATGAAAAAGTTTTTATATATTATTGAGAAACTGCTTATTATGAATGTTAATTACAGAATTTAAATAAGTATTAATTTAAATAGTTTTATTTTTCGTAAATATAATATAAGATAAAATGAATCACGTATATTTAAAATTCACCCGGTGATAAAATAAGATCGATGGAACTCATTTATCCTTTATCCTACGTTCTGAAATATAACTCATCAAAAACTTTTATTTTCAAAGAAGAAAATGAAAAAGGAATTCATAGCGTATACTCTTTCTTAATCATAAATTGGTTTAGGTATCATATTGTAATGCAAAACCAGCGGATAAACTTTTCAGCTATTCGTAACAATGATTGAAGAAAACAATTATTCTATAGGCATTTAAATATTATATAAAAATATTTCTGTTGTTTATGATGAATAGTTATTTCTAAAGTGTTTTAAACATATATTTTTAATAATTAATTCTTATGTAAAAACGAATGATTGATTTATTTGTTTTAAAAACTTTTTAAACAGATTTTAAATATCCAGTGTTTTTTAAACATACATTCAATAATATTAAGAAGTGTAGTATTTTTATTTTTTAACTTCATTGGTCTACAAAAGTTAAAAGCATACTTTTCAAGTAATATTATATTTACCATAACAAATGTTTTAAAATTCATTAAAATGATATATGATGCTTAAGAAAACCTTATTCATACATTAAATCATACTGAAAATAGACTCTAACAACCTTCTAAAAAAGTACCTTGAATCTTGTTAATCATAAGATAAATAAAGTAAAAAAACCAGTGCTTCTTTTAACAATAAATCTATATTGCATAATAATTGAACCTTGTGTTATTTTTTCCTTAAATTTCATAAAATTATATAAAATTATTGAAACTTATTTTAAAGTCCAAATATGATGAATTAGAAAAAATATATTGTTATCGAAACTTATGAATATAATTTTTTATGAATAAGAATATATTTTAATATAATTTTTAAAGTCATAATGTAACGGTTTGATATAATACAGTTACAACATAATGAAAATCTCTAATAATATATTAAGAATATGCGTTGAAAATAATTTAAATTCCATGTCCAATCTGAATGTAATAATTTATAATGAATGATAAACCCAATAAAATATTTGACTCGTGGCGTGAATTACAAATCGTTGTTTTACTTGTAATTAATCGGTAAAAAACAAGGAATATTCTCGCTAAGGTAACTGATAAAAGTGTCCCACAAGCACATAAAAACTTGCGACTTTGGCTCTTAAAAAAGATTTATTTATTTCTTATAATATTTTTAAAGGAAAATATTTAGTTGAATAACGTTATGAATTAACAATGAATTGAAAATTTGAAGAAAACACGAATCGTAAAATATTTAACGAAGTGTTTACCTCATAATTCATTACACGAATTAAATTTTTTTAAATATTTAAAAATTTTTTTAATGTTCCCCATAACATTTTAACTCTTAAGTTTAGAAAAAACTAAGAAAATATGGTGAAAGTTTTGAAGATAACATAAGTAGTATATCTATATGCAAGCATAGATGCATACCGAGTTTAGTTAAAGAGGAGGTCTGACATTATTTGTAGATATACTGTCTATTTTATTCTGCTGGACTTTCTTCAGCTTTTCCTCAAAAAATTTACTAACGTTATAAAAATTTTAATTTCCTACTATCCACTTGCTGTTTACCCGTAGTTTTATGTTTTTTTTCGAGAAGAAAATTATTTTTTCTCTATCCATCCTCCTAAATGATACTGTAGAAAAATATAAAAATATAACAAAATTATTATGTTACTCGAAGAATGACACTCAATATTTTTAATTCGTTATTAAAAAAAAGATAAAGTTATGCTTGACTATAATTAATTTTTACTACAGCTATTTTCCTATTTTTGTTAAATAAGATAAAATTATTTAGAATAATCAGATAAATAATTTGAAGTTTTTACACGATAAGTCGTTACTCATTTTTATCAAAAATGTCAAATTTCGAGTTTTTCGTTGCATGACTAAAATACACAAAGAAAATTAAAATAGTTTTTTCAATTAGTAATAACATAAACGCATACAAATATATTTATAAATTTTAACATAAATGTAGATAATGATCTTAAAAATTTCTAATAATACATATTTCAGATATTATCAATTTCTTTTTTCATTTTTAATAGATTCTATTTACTATTTATAAACATACTCGTCCCCTAATACTAAGATAATAATTCAATACATTTATAATATAAACTTTAAATATTTATCATACTTCGTAGATACTAAATTAATATATGTATAATAGTTTCTTCGTTAATTAATATGATATTAATACGTATTGGCTTTTATCGATATATAAGATTCTCACAGAGCAACAGAAGCAAGTCATATTTTTCAATTATCAATTCATAAAAATCCATTTGGTATTTAACGTAATAATGTAAAGTATTATCAGAAATAGATTATACACATTGAAAAATTCTTGAAAATCCAGGCATCCTATTTCGCGTGACACGTTTTTGATATAAAATACTTTACATACTGAACTTCTCGTTGTACATGTTCGGAATGCTAAAAAAATACGTTACACTTGTAAATGGCTAAATTTACTTTGATTTTTTTAATGGTATTATTAACGCTATTGATTACAAAGCTGAATATGTTTCAATTCGTTCGTTTGAAATAGAAGTTGAAATTTTGGGATTTTTTGAATCGATTTCTAATGAGCATTGTATAAAGCAAAATATGAAATGACTTTCTATATTTAATACCAATTTTTCGCGAAACTTCGGGAGGTCGAGAAAAAGTAGAATGTACAAAATGTGTATTGACGTAATCAACGAAATATTAGAATATTCAATCAAGTACGATTACACATACTTGTTCTTTCAAATACATTTAAAATTTTCAATATTTTAAAACAATGGATTAATACAAAATCTCAAGTTTTCTAATTTATATGATAAATAATAAAAAGGCATTGTTAAAATATGTATTTTATTTAAAGTTATTTAAACTTTTAATTATATTTTTAAACTAAAATATATAAACTATAAAATAATGTATGAAAAATGTTCATAAAATAGTAAAGATTATACTTCGTTGTATTATAAAAATTAAATTATGACTTTTTTACGATTCAAATTAATAATCGTTTTTCGAAAAAGAAGGAAAATAAAACATTAAAATCAAACAATCAAAGCAATTATTTAATTTTAATTATGAAACGTGGAAATATTCTCATAAACAAATAAAAACTAATTCCAACTATTGTAGTGGTTAACTCAAATAGAAGTTATTCATTTCCTTAATATTAAAGATATATATCACTTATATATTATTAATAGTCTTAAAATCTACGGCAATTTAAAACTTTGATTTGTTCCGAACTATTAACTTCTTGTAATATATATTTTAGAATTTCATACTATATTTATTTTATACTTTCCAGAGTAAATTTAGTAGAATATTTATGTATTTATTTTTAATAAATTTTTATATTAAAAATATTACATTTATTTTAAAATATTTTAAAAATAATTCTATTATTCTTTAAGTCGGCAAAATTTGTCAAAAATATTCTAATTTTATACTGTTTTTTTTTCTTGATACATGTGAAAAATTCAAGCGACTTATCTAATTATTTATCAATTTATTGTCTATAGCATCAAAGATTAATAACGTCGATTTCTGATTAATAGGATACAATCGTTAAAATGCTTTAATTATTGTTATTACTATTGTATCTAATGAGATATAATACAGATCAAATTATTCTGCTCAAACGCAGTACATCATAAAAAATTATGTTGAAAAATATTATCATCAGAATATCTGAAATACTTCGTCATTATAAAGAGTATAGGCAACAAATTGTCACGCTTGGTAGAGGAGAAATAAAAAATGTAACCAATGTCATCATAAACATCGATACACGAAAGGTGCAACCTTTACAACCAAGATAGCAAAGAATCTTTGCAATATATTACCAACTTTTGGTATTCTTACGTCTATCAATCATTTTGCATTTATTTTTAATACCTTAGTTTGATGTTAAATTTTTTTTACACAGACATATATCATTCTGTTTTTATTTTCATAAAAATTTCAAATTTTGCTGAATATATAGATGATACAAATCAGATTAAATTTGATTCATCGTATTATTATTATTACTACTACTACTATTATTATTAATTAGATTACCATGATACTAAATTTTCTGGATATTTTTATTTACTTTTTATGCTATAACGTACATTACACGTGAATATTTCACAATAAGCAATATATACTATATTTTAGTTTAATACAAGTGATGAAACAAGGCATTGATAAATGAAAGCATCAAAAAATAACTTTAGGAAAGGATATTTTCGTTTTTAGAAAATATTATTTTATATTATTTTTCTATTTATTCGTTATACAAAATATATAAATAATATCTCATTATATAATAATATATCTCTTTCAGTTTTTTAATCAATTATATGAAGAAAAAGAAATACAAGTGTAAATGTCACTATAATTGAACCATTGTAAATAGTGGCAACGTTTAATAATATTTAATAAATGGAATAAATTGTAGAAAGTAAAAAATTATTCAAATTAAAATGTAAAGCTTTTCGTTATATATAATAAAGTATAAATTAATTTTCGTACATTCATTTCATTTTTCATTCATGCGTTATTGTAATAATCCCTAATTTCACTTAATCCTTCAAAAAATCTATTACACTGCATCGATTAATATTCATGTTATAAAGGATTTAACGTATATTCATGCTAATTAATCTTTTATAATATAAAGACAACTCAAAAGGCATTTACATGTATCATATCAAGCTTTTCAATTGAAAATATTTAGAGTCAGGTCATAGCTTTCCTGAGTGAACCAGAATGAACGAGTTTAAAAAAGCTGACTCTCCAGAGAAACTGGAATACTTGGCCTTTTTTCTTTTTGATACGTAGCTTTGTGATACTGGGGTAGTCGACACCTCCGGGTATCTTTCAACTTTGCGAAAAATAAGTTTAGTTTGAAATTTATTGGTAAAAATAACCTTACTTTTTTGAAAAATATACAATATTTTCTACAGTTTCAATTTT
The DNA here is from genome assembly GCA_018907195.1 of Dolichoris vasculosae. NCBI lineage: Eukaryota > Metazoa > Arthropoda > Insecta > Hymenoptera > Agaonidae > Dolichoris > Dolichoris vasculosae. The sequence continues at coordinate 860,424 of JACCHY010000020.1, forward strand.
TTATGTTAAAATTAATTTACTTTTCATTTTTCACAAATCCCTCGGATAAAAATCACATCAAAAAATAAAACTTGAAATTTTACAATACATTGCACTTATATTAATCAATCAAGTAAGTTAGAAAGTTATGATAAAATGCTTATTGTTTTAATTAAATAGCAATATTTCGTAATGTTTTCAGAAAAAAACACGAAACAATCTATTTTCAGCCGTATATACATAAATTAATTAACAGATTATTTATGCAAATGGCATAAAATTTAATTTCTTCGTAAAATTCATGCATTTAAAGTTTTATTCGGTAATTTGTACGAAATAATAAATGAGAGTCATTTTAACATTAATATGTAAAATGTTATTAATGATAAATTGTTAAAAATCTTCGTATACGTTATCGATTACCCATTCTTATAAAAATTATTTAACAAAAGCTCGATATTCTTACTTTATATCGATATTACCTATTTATTTTTAAAAAAAGAATTCAACATTAAAAATGTAATCGAATGATAAAATTAACATATAATTTCATTGTTTTGTAAATTGAAAAATAAGTAATGAAAATTAATATGAATATCGTCAAGAATCCCGAACATAAAAATTCCATTTTAACTGTACTCAAAGATTATTCAAATTTGAAATGTAATAAATATCAAAAAGATTGAACTAAAAGTTCAATATTTAAATACTCTTAAAGTTAAATAAACGAAATAATTTCCCTTTATAAAATCAGAGAACATGTGTAATGAAAATTACACGCTAGATTAATAATCGAATTTTAATAATTTAACTGTAGGATAAAATATTCAAGCTTTTTATAAACCGATTATACGTTAAAATCCATATATCTCGATTTATACGTTCACTTAAATCGAGATATTCGTCGATTTTATGACAAAAAAAGAATCATAAACGCATAATAGACGTTACTTTCGAAAAAACTCTTCAAAATTGATATTTTGATTTCTTACTCAATCATAAATAAAGTACAATTAAACTCGTTTCGTATATACGATACGAACAATACCATCTATATTATTATCATAATTACCAACTAATACACTCATCAAACGAAGTTTGAATAATGTACGCCTTAAATTCCTCGCGTCTTCGTACGATGCAATTATAAATCTATTTTGGCCATTTCTCTAATTGAAAATTCCACCTGTTAAATGCAACGCGGTTAAAAGACAGCTAATCCAAAAACAAAAGAAATGTCGCATAATCTGATAATAGGCATTTCCGACGACTCCATTTTACCTTTCATAATCAACGGTACATCGGTGCGATTCTACACTCAAAATCGAAGGTAAGGGAAGCGAGTGCAAAAAAGGAGAACAGTGGTCATAAATTTTTTATGTACTCTATACAAGGGATGTTGCCACGCGCCTTTGCGATATGAATGCACGCACACATAGAGACTTCAAGTACGGGGTTTTTTTTAACCGCAATGTATCGGTATTCGCGTTATACGTTCTTGGTTGGTTTATAAGGTCGGTGATTTTTGTTTTCTTCTTGTACTTTATTAAGCTGAAGCGTCACTATAAGTATTCTAGCGTGATATTAAAGGGAAAGTACGAAACGGAATCTTAAAGATGAAGCTAGTTAAAAATTATCTCTACTCGTTACGAACGTGAGTGAATTAATTATGGTACGAAAATAGAAATATAACCGATGCAATACCGCAATCGTAATAACAAACTTGAATTTCATTATAATTATTTCGACTAATGCTAAGAACATTATAAAATGATCTCTTAAAAAAATAATACAGCGGTAAATTTTATAATTATCGGTCACTGCTACAGAATAAATATACTTCGAGTTAACTAAAATATAATGAATAGCTAACGATAACTTTATACAGATAATATCTATTTTATTTTTTATTATAACAAAGGATTGTGTATAAAAATAGTTTTCTTTTATGATCCAGAAAATGCTAGAGACTCTTATTTAGATAAACGTGTAAATTTATGAAAGATTAATAAATTTTGTTGGGTTTTATTTCTGTCATTAGTTTAATTATTATAAATACAATATTGTTTATTTAAATTTTTTTACTATATTTTTACCGTTTTAAATGCAAATTTATCGAAAATCCAAAACATTTCATTATTTTTATCACGATATACATATTTAATTTAAATTAAATCCTTACAGATTAAACATATTAGTTAGAGGTTTTATGCATTGTCTACGTAAAGTTAAATAAAATAATATAATCTTTTAATTTAGTAACAGAATTAATTTCCTTCTTTAATATTTTCTTTTTAAATCAAAAAATTATTCCTTGAGTTTATACAATTTATAACTCAAATACTAAAGTTTGTTTAAAAAATTATAAAATCGTAGTACGAAAAATAAATGAGACGAGTTTAACTTCAAATAGAGATATTATATATTATTCGTGAATTTCTAATTTAATAAATAAATCTACGATAACGTAAGTCAGTGTCTTGGAAACAAATCTATATATTTTTAAACATGTATAAATTGTGCATATTATTCAAATTTAATACGAAAATGGTAAATGAGAAAGGAAGTTATCGTTATTCATTGAAATGATTAATTAAAATAATCAAAGTAATATACGTTAGAAACCAGATGATAGTTTAAAATAAATACTCGAATGAATGGAAAAATAAAATTACTAGAAATACTAACATAACTGTTCAACGAACTTCAATTTTCAATTTTAATTTTATTTATAATGTATTTCACACTTATACTTTCTCTATAAATAAAACAGTTTTGAAGGATGGAACGAATTTCGGTACATTACGAATTATACTACTTTACAACAACTTGAAGAAGTCTAATAAAATTTGATAAATGTCAATTTTCCAAACTGATTCGACTCTTTACAAAACAAAGATATATATTTTTGCAATATTAATAAAACAAGCGTATTTTATTTATCTTGTCATATTCATTTTATTTTACTAAGTATATTTTTGACTATCAAAACATTCGATGCTTCACGCAAACATTTTTATAAATTTACAAAAATACATTGTAGTTTATATTAAAAGTTCTATGCTTTTTACGATGAAAATAATAATTCATACGCGATATTCCTAGAATTTACAAACTTTTATAAGATATATCGTCTTTCTTAGTTATTTATAAATATTTAAGATCACTCTATATGTGTCCAATCGAATGTGTGCGTGTCGGCGCATCCATTAAAGAGTATTTAAAAATATGAATATTCTATTTTACCCGGTAAATCTCAACCCCGATGCGAATTTTCAAGTTTCATTATTTATTTAGTATACAAATTTTATATACGAAGAAATACTACGAATATGCAAATAAGTAGTATACGAGCATAACAGATACGCGAAAGTGATAAGCACGATGAACTCGAGTTGATGAACTGTTCCTTCTGAAAACACAACTCAAACACAAAGGTGGTTTTATATACATTCGAAATATAAACTCTGGAGAAAGTAGGCGAAATAAGCTCGGAGTGTTTCATAATGACGCGTTTCGAACAAAACAGGATGAAGCAAGCCGAGAGTGAAGGAAATTATTATCCGTAATCGTGAGATAGGGAGCTCTATGCATTTCGCTTAATATTATCAGGGTAAGTAAATCATGTACGTTAAGATAGAGCAGATATGAAGTTGGAGTAGGCAGAGGAAGGACAGTATTTAGAGTTATAGTAAGGAAGATCGGAGTGCATTAGGGCAAAATGAAAGTAGAGAATAATGTCGATACATGTTTTAAATAGGATATAAAGAACTTGTGTTCGTTAAAATACATCTTTTCCCGTCTCAGGACAAATTATATTTGCATGCATCGACATTACGATATATTAAAATATACTTGATATTCGCATTTTACCGATCTTTCGTCAGATATCTAATAATAATGATAATATGATTCTAGAAAAAAATTCGACTTTTTTTTTCTTAAGTAGAATTAGGATCGATTATTGTTTATGAAAACCTACTTCTATTTTTAAAGATTTTTAGCTTTCTAATTTTTAGTTACTGCAGAAAGTCTGAAAGATTTATTTTTTTAATGGTTTCAAATATTTCTAAAACTAGATAATATTTTTCAAAATTTATCTGATGTATCATCGGTGTGACTGGGAATAAATTTTATATGATTGTAATAAAGTATTTTTAAATAATTATATATACATTACGATCGATGTATATCCAATCATATTTTCCGAATACGAAAAAAAAATGGCTGTATTTTATCAACAATATTATTTATATTCTATTATTATATATGCATTATATTATTGATAAAACTAGACTCTGGAAAGCAAATATTTTGGTTTACATTTGAAATCAGATATTTACATTGTAAAATCATGTAAATAATGCAAAATTATTGTTTGATATAAATATTTAAGCTTCTTAATAATATAAAAATACTATTGATAAATGTATTAAATATTTCTAAATCTTCAGAATATTAAACTAAAAACTATAAATAAATGTATAGGAAATACATTGATCCATTCTTCATTAAAAACTTTCCAGAAAATCATAGTATACTTATAGATAAAAATTATACTTAAAAAGACATAAATATTACTACTTTGACAGTTTAAATTCTTCTTTTCCTATTAATATTTTACTTACTAGAGAATATTAAAATTAATTGCCACGAACAGAGAAAATACGAATAATATCCTTAAGATAACATCTACTTTCAAATCTGATAATACACACTAAAAACTGCGAATACCATGATTATTAATAAATGACAATATTTAACGAAAATAGCCTTCAAATAATTTTTATCGCATAAAAAACTTGTAGCGTAGTGTAAAAATTTCAGTTAAAGAATTACGTAGAATGAAAAACATTCTATAGAATAGCCATCTATAAATTTGTTATTATTTTTTATCGTTTTTTATATTATTTTTATTGTCACTCCAAGTGTACGCTTTTATTGATAGTGCAGCAGTTTTGTAAATGAGTGCGGGAAAAAATTTATTTACGTAACTATCAGCGGCATTTTATGTTATCGGGTATTTTTGTTAGATTCAAACAAAAAGACACATTTCTACGTATTGATCTAATATATTTATGGTTCATTAGATAATTGATTTTGTATTATTTTTCTAAATAAACGATTAAAATATAATACAATAATATTGTTATTCGAGCAAACGCAAAATACTCTTTACAAATTTAGTATCAAATTGTACAGGTTTACCGCAAACATCGTTTATCATATTTATCAATGCACCGATCCATAAATCAACATATGCGAATCGCGTATAAATTTATAGTTTTTCAAATAATAAAGGTATTGCTCTTATAATCACAATTGCTTATCGGTAATTTAGACATTTTTACATAATTTTTATCAGTTAGAATGCGACAAGAGTTATTCGTGAAATAAACCCTCGGTTATTAGAACGAATGAACTGCCTAAATAATCGGAATAAAAGTCTCGGCAAACATAAAAGTTATACGTAAATAGTATGAAAAAAATACGACAATACGGTACTTAAAAATTTTTATAACGGTAATAATTTAAAACGCGCCTGATATTATTTATAAGATGTAATAACCATCGAGCAATATGTTCAAAGCAATAAAATAATTGCGTTACTAGACCTTTTTATTCAACCGTAGTATGTTATTTCTGGTATACTGTGATAAGATTTTACTCGTAGTACACAATGGATAATATCATCAGTTATAAACCTACATTCTCATTTCATATTCAGTTATATGAGACGAGATGATATTATGTAGATGAGAAAAAGTGAAAAACTCGAGTAAAATTTCTGAAAAAGGTCGCTGAATCAAACAAGACTCTTTACAATTGCACGTTTCATTTTGTTATCTCGATACACGATTAACGGAGTACTTAATGTATTATAGTCTGCTCGCATGCAATTATGTCTCACTTGAAAAAAAAAACGAATGCAAAGTTAACATAGGTCATAATCGTGCATATTACTTTTCGAAAATGATCAATCATACGCGAATAATCGGATGAAGTGCGACGCGTTAATTTTCAAAATTTCACCAAACTTAGCGAACAACGAAAACAAACGACCGCCTTCGCTTTCGAAAATCCCATGGAAAATTAAACCCAATTTACACTGACAATATTTACGTCCGACGATATTTCTATATAGTAAGAAATATAACGGATGGGACCAACGGAAAAGATCGCTTCCGCCTCCGATGACATCCCGGTGGAAAGCTCGCCAAAAGAAAATCTCCGCGCACAGCTGAATAAATTAAAGAACGTAAAAACACGGGTCTACGTAAATTTCGTGCACTATTAACCTTCGAATCGCCGTATCCGTTGGCTCACGGCTGCCGCCTGTGATTCTGGCGGCTCTCGAAGCGGATCGCGGAAAAGTTCCTCATGCCCGTCCGACCCAACTCGATTCGTTCCACTGATACTAAAGTTCCGGCACACTCGCGTGTCACACTCGCGAAAGCACTCGAGAGCGCACCTTGGAAGATCCTCGTCGGAGCGAGAAAGAAGCGCGAGAAAGAAGAGCGAGAAACGATCGCTTGTATTCGTATTCGGAATCACTTGGACGCTCGGTGCGCGTGTGCGACGCTTTAGACGCAAGGCGTCGGCCTCGTCTCCCCCTCCCTTATCATCACCTCCTCTTATCTAGTTTCGTCATCAGGGAGAAAGTTTTTCCGCCGAAGGGAGACTCGAGAGCTCTTTGCGCGCGCTTTTTCGTCGGCCGCCTTTGATCCCGTTCCTCCTCGTCCCACCAGCTCCGGTCGAATGGAAGTCGCGGTCGCGATGACGACGGCAGTTCGCCGCGCGAGATGCACTGACTCGCCACCGGTTCGACTCGGCCCTTTGCCGCTTGGCAGTCGGTGGCGGCACGAAAGACCGAGTGATACGCGCACACGCGCCGTATGGGAGAGTGGTGGGGATCGAGGAGGGGGCGAGGAAGGGAGAGGAGCGCTCGGATGCTGCGGGATGCGGAGGAGATAAGATAGAGAAATAGAGAAAGAGAGAGATTGTGCGCATTGGTTGAACAAAAGCATAAGCGTTCGAATGATTAACTTATCGTGGGAGGTGTATATGTTTAATAGATTGGATTCCTGTATTATTAACCAAGGTGAAGAATGATAGATAGATTTATAAATGAGCGAATCGTTCGTTGTGAATTGTTCCCTGGTTATCCAGATTTGACCGTGAAATTCTTTTGCTCTGCGGAATAATAAGCTGTTTGTTTCAATTATTATTGTTTCTTGGATAATTCGCGACTGATTCTTAATTACTTGTCTTTGCAACGACTGTTCGAACGATTCCTTTTCATCGTTACTAATATTGTATTTAACGAACGAAAATAAATTACTCTTAAATTACGAGAATGTATATATAATGTGTGAATAGAATCATATGAAAAGGTTACATTGAATTTTTATTGTTTAACGCGGAATGTATACGAAATTTTCAAATAAATTTGAATACGGACGTTTTTATTACTGAAAAATAATTTAGCTTGTAAAAAACTGCATAATAATTTAATAAAAAGTTATTTATCAGGTTTCATATTTTGTATCCCTTTGTCGTATTATTTTCAATAACTAATTTTTTATTTTATTTATAATCCATGGAGAGAGAATCCGAAGGATTCGTAGTTACCGATAATCCATTTTTAAATTCTTTTATACGAATAAAACCTACATTTTTTACTTATAGTTAATAGTAGATATTGAAATATAAATTCGTATTATTATCAAATAAATTTTAGATATTTTAAAGGATTAAGTAAATAAATTACGCAAAGATGATTATTAGATATTTGATATGAGTTTATCGTATTATATTTAAATAAATATATCGATAAATTGGAGTTGGAGAATTAGTGTAATTCTTTACTTAATTCTAGGGCAGTATTTCGAATATATTTACGAAGTTTAGTTTCATTAAACAACGATGTAATATCAATTTTACGTATATGTTATATACACCTTTGTCAACTTCAAAGACCGTTTAAAATTGCATATCATGAATATTAAACTTGTACGATTTTAATTAAATAAAATATATTTAACACGGAAGAGGAATTTCATGTATTTTTTCATTTAATGTCATTTTTATTTAAATTATATTAATTATTCTTTACGAACGTGATAAACAAATTATTTTATTGAGTCCACTTATTATTCGTCACATCCTTATAAATATAATCTTCGGTTAAATAATTTGAATAGTACAACGATAATATTACGATTTCTTACAAATTTTTTACAATTATAACTGCAAAAGAAATGGAAAAATGCCGTATAAAATAACATAAAATGATATGCATGAATATTATAATATATAAAATGTATATTATGAAAATTACATTTGCTTACATCTAAGATCAACTGAAATATTAATAAAATTGTTATGGAAAATCTTAAAGTACCATTTTAAATTACGAATAATATTATATCTATAAGATTAGAATTAATAACTCATTTTAAATTACGTAATAACTTTAAATATAAATATGTTTATTTAAATATCGTAAATAATACGTTAATAAAATAAAAATATCCAATTTAAACTAAATATGAAAGTTTGTATTATTATATATGAAAAAGCTTTATTATTATTATTTTTTATTACTAACATGAATTGATAAGATAATATCATCATGGTAAGAAATGAGATCTTTCTCTATTTTTAGTATAATCTATACAGAGCATTTAATTTATATTACATTTATCAAGTTAATTAAACTATTAACTTTATATCTTCATCTTGTATTATATATAGATAAATAAATAAAATAACCTTTTACATTAAAATAATAATCCTTTAAATTTTTCAAGTAAAAATGTAATATTATGAAAGATCAATTAATCTACATTAAAAGAATAAATTAAAATATCTCTAAACACTCGTTATTCAAAGTAAATCGCTAGAAAACGAAATAATATATGTTATATTTAGAAACATTAAACTTATATATTTGTAAAGAATATCTAAATATAAGTAATAATCTAAAGATTATTAAAATCAATATTATTGAATTTTTTATTCTTGCCTTTTACTAATTTTAGTTGATTTTCCATAGTTAAATAATATATCTAGCTGTACTCTAATTATAGTAATTTTTAATTTTTAATGTCATAAAAGTTTTATTTGAAATCGTATAAATTTACTATTTATAACCCATAAATTATAAAACTTAACTATAATTAAAAAATAAATTAATTTTTTTCAGTTGTATTCTACTGAAATTAGCAGAATTGTTAGCAAAACAGATGATAAGCATCAAAATTGAAAAAAAACATAAAACAAGGATAAATCAGAAATATTTGAGAAAGACATTTAAACAAAATTTCAAAAAATCGATAACGAATGTAGGTAAAAACGAGTGTGAAGGTGATTTTGAGAAAATTGGAATGACTTTGAACAGAGATGGAAAATTCTGTGATCGACATTTCAAAAAACCCTAAAAAAGTAACTACAGCAAGAGAAAAAGGATTTTACCGAAGCTTTAAAAAACGTGAAAGAGCATAGAAATAAATTCCACCATAGCATTTCAAGAACAGCTTTTTATCAGAAAAAGTAGACGATTCGATTATTAAACTAGTGACATGCAAATATTTTTGATGGTACATCAAAATATAAAACTGCGAAACAAATTTATGACATCTAAAGAAATAAAATATACACATATTTTTTATTTTTTACTACAAGATTGCAAAAAAAATTTCTTTTCGTTATAAAATAATTCATTTACTTTTCGGAGATAATTTATCAATAATCGATAGACTGAATATATTTCCCTATGGCCTTTATATTTTGTGGAAAACTTATTATATTAAATATATACATAAATATTAAAATAACATATATACATACGATACCGTTATGTTTTTATTATGTGAAATAAAAATTGTTTAGGTATATAAAATTTATGTATTTAACACCATAATTAAGAATTTGATCTATATAAAGTTAAAAAAAAATAAATTTAAAAAAATAAGACGTATACTTCAAAATGAAACATAAAATGATCAACGGTAAAATTCGAAGGAAAACTAAATAAAACATTCAAGAAAGACATTGAGGAAGACAAGAAGCATTGGAAGAAAATGTTTAAGAAGAACAGAGAAAACGACTTTCGAGTCAAACATTGAATACCAACGTAAAATGTAAGCTAAATGTGTTAAAAGAAATAGCGATAGAAAGGTTTGTAATTTTTTAATAAAAATATTTTCAGAAAAAATCATAATAACGCAACAAGTAGATTAATTTTTATGATACTTTACAAAACTAAATAATTTGCGAAGATTTAAAATATTTTAAAACAATCGCAAATATAAACATTTCAGTTTATCTCTTACGCGTTTGCCGAACAAGTATAAGTTTGAAAAGTCGAGCTATATTTTATAATGGAAGACGAAAAGACTAAAAAGAAGTAAATGTTGTACACGAAAAGAGTAAATACGTAAAGGATTTGAAATTCAAACTTGAATAAGTTAAAAAAAAGAACAGAAGCTGTAAGTACTTATATAGCCATAATTGCACATTCAGCCCTTTTCTAAATACACACACTGATATAATTATAAACACTTTTGTGTATTACAACGGGATTATAAGGTATACAAACTATTATTCTACAAATAATACAATAGATTTTTCAAATTAACGTTATGTATTATTATATTCAAATTGATTACTTTTATAAAAATGCAACAAATTTGAATTTCTTCATAGCCAAAATTCTCCAATTATTCAATATGATATTAATTTTCGAAGAGAACTTATTCGCTTCAATTTTAACGAATACTATAATATTCTTTAAGTATTTTGACGTTATACATATATCGTACTTTTTAAATTAATTATTTACTAAAATATGCAGAGCCCGACACGTCACGCGATGCAGGGAATTTTTTACAGTTCACTAAAATTAGATTAAAACTCGGAAAAAATTTTAAAGCTTTTTGTACAAAGTACGAATTACTTTTCAAATGCATTCGAAAATATCGAACATTTACAAATAACGTAACCTTGATATTAAGTTCAGATATAATTCAATCCGTTTAACTTAATATTGAAAATATCTATAAAAAAAAGGAACACGCGTATCGCAAGTTAATCTACACAAATGATTTAGTAGGAAATTTCAATGGCTTAAAAATACTTACATCGATATTTGATGGAATTAAATCAAACGATCGTGGAATCGTATCATCAGGCCCGAAAACTATTAAAAAATAATCATCGATATCGAAAGAATCGCGATAATATTACAAAAATAAAAAAAATTATGACCGAGTAATCAGCAATAAAACTTCGATGAGGCAAACGCGAAGAAATAATATGTCAAAAAAAAATTGAAAGTGTTAAGAATCGGAAAAGCGACAGAGAGAAAAAGCTATAGAATCGCCAGGAAAATACGATAAAGGGAATTTGTAATAGGGATAAAGTGAAAATAAGAGAGCCGTGAGATAGATGGAGAAAGATTGTGGAAAGGAGAGACAGAGATCGATAAAATTCGATAAAAATGTCGGAGAAAAGAAGACAGCGACCACAAAGCGAAAAAACAGTCGCAACAGGAAAGACGGAGAGATAAAAAGAGGAAGAAGTAGCTTGAGGTTCGTAACATAAGAGGAGATTGCCGGCACGAGCTTCCAAGTACTCCTCCTTCTTAGTCTCTCTTCTCCTCTCCGTCGAGGCTTGCTCGGTGAGCTCGAGAGAAAAAAATATTTGCACCGAATGCCAAATAAAAGTGAGGAGCGAAAAAGTGGGCGTCGCGTCGACGATTGTGATGCTTTCTACCTTTCTTCTCTTTCTCTCACCTCCGCAACTTCCGCGTTTCCACGTTTTCTTCTTTTTCGTGTCGTTCTTCCTGGAGAATTGGAATGGCGCTTTTATCTTCCTGGTCTACGATTAGGGAGGTTGGCTTCGCTGTTTTTGAATACTTCCTCGTAGGTAACAGTGGCCACAATAGCGGAACTGTTTTCAAGGGGTAGATTTTTTGTTGCTATTGTGGAACACAGGGGGAAAATTTTTTTCGACGCGTTACGTCGGCTTTTCGCGTCCGAAGTATAAATTTGAAAGTCAATTTCTACCAACGATAAGGAAGCATACGACTATGAAAAATTCAATTATCGTTTGCATCCCTATGATTCCAAAGGACAAAATTTCGTAACGTTTAACCTTTTTTGAATAAAGATATTAGTTTATATATAAAAATATTAATTTAGACGCGAGCGATAATATTTACATTTACGTTATTATTTATTTTGGATAATTACTTTGGCACGAAACAACGATATTTTTTAAAATATTTATGCTTACGTATCGCGTAAAATACAGAATTTTCTTTTCATATATGTACAAATTTGAGTAAACGTAAAAGTACGATAACTATTCAAGATAAAAAGAGACGAATGTCTTTGTATATTTGTCAAATTTAAGATCTCTTGCGGTATTTTATAAATTTAAACGTATTCGCCGTTTTAACGTCTTACGAAAAAATTATTATATTTTTCTGTTATTTCGCACGACATTACTATTTACATTAAACGAGCATTAATTTTGAAATATTGGAAACAATTTTGAACGCTAATATTTATCGAATTCACTGGCAATCCAAATAATTTTATAACGAGTTGAGCTTCTCCGGATAACAGAAACGTTCTTATTGCTCGTATTGTTACGAAAATAAAAATATTCCGCCATCAAAAAGTTTATTATATTTATTTTTTAATTTCGCTTTATAATTTGCTTTATGAATAGAAACGAGCTTGTTTTCGATTAGTTTACATCCTTATCATCGTTAACTAAAGCACCAAAATCCTATTGACATCGTCCGAGTGTCTATATGTTTATGTACATCCACCGAGATTATGCTTCAGAATTCTGTTTAGAATAGCCACAATTTTCCTATCTCTATAACCGAAATACTAAAGTAGTTTACGGTAATATATATAAAATGAAAAGCTCTTATTCATTATAAAAAGCACTCCTCGAAAATATCGTTCAAAAGCATACTATAAAATAATAACGTATGCTGGAATGTCTTACGTTCGAGATACAAAAATAATATTAGAAATAGTTATTTTTGTACGGAATAATTTTTATTAAATTAAAAGGTTATCGAATGTTAACGTGCTCGCAATATTTTAAATGATTAGTTTCTAGCTTAAAATTCGAGGGAGATCGGGACAAAATGAACTTGGGTGAAATCATGTTATTCTAACGGAGCGAAATAGTTAATTCTATGATAATATTTTTTGTAAATTCGACGACTATTTTTACAGCCGCAAAATAACTACACAACTTTGTTAAGTAAATAAAATAATTTGGTAGAAAAATACAAGATATATTTCACGATAAGTAATACGTTAGCAAAGTTATATAAAAACTCGTTGATATAAGAAATTCATTAACTACTTCACGTACATTTTATGAAAGATATTTTTGCGAACGTTGAATTTTTTAAATAATTTACGTTGAATTAAACTTAAAGTTAATCGATACTATATATAATATTTTTTATTATGATATATAAGAACTCTCGACATACTTTGGTCAATATGAACTTGTTCAAAAGTTAGGATACACTAAAGTTATCCGAAAGACTCTAACAAGGTCAGATGTTCGAAATCAGTTTGAAATATCTATACAACTTTCAATTAAATATGTACATTGAATAAGATAGAAAATAAATTTGTTCGTTAACGGTAAAAATGAATTAATTGAATTCGTTCTCCGACAAAAAATTGTTACACGAGACCAGGAAAAAAAATTTCAATAATCAAAAGAATTCGACAAAGTGTTCGATACATCGAATATAAAAAATAATATACAAATAAACCATTTTTTAAAATCTATTTTAATATATATCGTCAGTTTATTATCAAAAAATTTTTAAATTATTTATTAAACCTTTGTCTACTAAAATTTAATGTATTTTTAATTTCTTATATCTTTATTCTTGATAATAATCGATCCTACAATGTTCTTAAAAGAATCCTTTTTGAAAGTATCATTTAATAAATATTTGCAATATTTTTCACTTCGTTACCATATTATTCAATAATTAGCGAATATATAATTTCAATTGTAAATCATAACGGTTAAAAAATTGTAATTTATTGAAAATTTTCAATTAAACTCAGCTTTTAATTATCGTACAAATTTTACCCTTTTAAAATATTTTCATTTTACTCCCATAATATCAAATAATCAAAATTTCATAAAATTAAAACAGATTCATTCTTATCGAATCGATATTTTTATTATAATTAAATTGAAAATAAACTCAATTTTACAACGATACTCGTTTTCCTTCAAAATTACGCGAAAAGAAAAGGCGAACCCAAAAAATAATCCGATCAATTCCATAAATTCCTTTGTATATTAATACTCGAGCGAATGAAATGATTGGAACGTAATCGAACAACGTGTTCCACCTACTTATTCACGACGCAATAAACTCAGACTATGATTCCTCCAAGCGACGAGAAAATAGATTCGAGCGCTTCGATTACTGCGAGCCTCTCGATCGCGGCCGTTCCGATATAAGAATTCCCATGGAAAATAATAAAAATAATAACGGAACCGTCGCTCGTGACGTCCGCGAAAGTCAACAAATGCAAGGATCTCGAGATCCTTTCGCGCTGGAAATCGCCTAACTCACCTCCGTGTTCCGTATTTGGATTCGATTAAGTCGAAAGCTACGCCTGCGGTGGAAGGATCGATCGACCTTCTAGGGTTACCTCCACGTCCGGCCCTCGCTAAATGAATGCCACGATCCGTCCAATGGCGCCGCTTTACCCGAATCCTCTCTCGTCCTTCCACTCGGACACTTTCACACCGGCTCATCGGCTCCCGGGTGTGCGATCGCACTTGGCTACTCTCTTACACCGGACAGCGGACGCAGGCCTGTATTAGAGGCCATTGGATCAATTTTCCCGCCAATTAGGATCAATCATTTTTGATAAATAAAACTCTGATCTGTGCGTGTGCAGCTGGAAAAAATGTGGAGAATCGAGTAGGAAAGTGATTCGGAGTGTCGAAAGCGATGAATAATTTAGCATTTAGGTGTTCGTTTATCAAATTTTCTTCTTTTTCCCTTTTTTTCTCTTTTTTTATCACCTCGATAAGGTGGGATAATTGCGTTAGCGCATACTTTCGGCTTATCTCGGAGGATAGTAATTCATCGAGCGGACGATCGAGTTGGGCTTAAAATAGATTATAGGTTTCACCAATTTACGAAATATTATTTTAATTATTCATTTTATTTCTTGACATTCGAATGGAATTCAATATAAGGTGAAATTCGAAGTTTTATTTAAAACGCTTTTACCATTTTTTAGAATTAAAAATGTATAAAACTAAATACAACGTTGAACTGTGATTTTAATATCGTGGAAAATGTCGGAGTGGATCGATGTAAGATTTACAACAGTAAATGAATTTAATTAAATTTTTAATTTAGATTATAAAAGAAAATTCTTTAATAATTCTTTTATTGATGAATCTGAGCTAATAAAAAATATTAATAATAAAGAATATTTATGATAAAGGATATTTATAAATAAAGGACCGAATTCTATAGAAATATAATATAATTTGGAACTTAGATTATAAGCATTAGATTATAAGATATTCGCTTTTAATTTTGAAAAAAAATCATTATATTATTCATGAACTTTTTATTTCCATGCGGTTATTTACTTCGATTAAATTTCTTGAGCTTCAAAAGATCACATTTTGTAATTCCCATTGTTTTATAAAGTTTTCGAACAAATTTAATATTTATTTCTTAATTGATCCATTGTAAATACACTATTTTTGATTTTCGAAAATTTTATCTATTTCGCCTAAAATTTCACGGTGTAATTATCGAAAACGAATCGAAGATAAGCGACGATTGGAAAAATTAGCATGTAATTGATCAATTCCACGAGTGTAGATTGTTACGTGTACTATTTTTGTTTTAATGGCCGACGCAGTTTTTTTCCGAGGAAGAATACGAACCATTGCATCAACCTGAATTTACAGTAAAGCGACTCTTAACGCACTGTTTGCACGATACGAATGGTTGACATGACTTGTGAACAAATAACAGTCTCTTTGATTTACAGATCTGTAAAAAACTCTTCTCGTATTTGATCAAATCACTGAAAGGAAATACTTTTTTTATTTAAAGTACTCATAAATCTTTTACATTTTATACATTTTATTTATTCAAACTTTATATACATTCAATATGTTGCATCATTTAAATCGCTAAAAATAAATGGTACTTATAGTTTACTCATAATTTTAAGTTATATTAGACCGTAAATAATATTTTATTACCTCATTCATGACATAAAATTATATTTAAAGTTTTGTATTTAAAAATTTTTCATCAACTTTTTAAATTTAATAACAGTTCAATGGATTAATTTTATACTTGTAATTTACCGAATGTTTACTTTTATAAAAATGTATGTTTTTCTAAATTAATACAATATTCGTTTTTTTAAGTATTACTTTTTTCTTATATTTCTAATTTATTTTCTCGTCGATGAAACGCGTCAAAGCTTCTCGGTATTTAATGCCTTAGGCATCAAGATTATTGTAATTATATTTCACGAAGCCATTCGCTAAAATTTTGACAAACTTTTTTCAATATTTTATATATATCGTACGACATTTTGTAAAATTTTATTCAACTTCTTTATTTTCGTGTAAAAATCCTAATTAATTAGTTTTAAATTGCTAACTCTTCTTTTTTTAAAGTAAACTTTGAAAATAATAACGTCGATTTTTAACTAGCTTTGGATACGATGTTTGACTTTACGGTTTTTACGAGGTTACTTTATATTAGTTACAAAATAGCCAAATAATAATTTACAATTAAATGCAAAAGTTTATAATTTTACATGACACTACTTTCGAATTTTGCACAGTCGAATAATTGGACTGTGCGCCACTGACTCTAGGAACAAAAGGAATACGTGAACTATTTTGTAGTCGAAATATGCACTACTCCTATTTCCGAGGACGAGTGAATTTTCCAACAGCTGAGGAAACCTCAGTGGCAGTTGTCTCTTTTCTCTCTGTCATTGCGAAAATCGCACGGTTGGTATAACGTCCGAACAGCGACTTGACCACACCCCGACAATTTCACGAAAATCCGTTATGTATCCGAAGGCAATACCGCGAATATCTTAACACGTGCATAAGTTTCTTACTCGAATTCGATGTACGATAGAATTTTGGGAAGTAGTTTACTTTTATTTATGAAATTTTGAAACTGGTAATTAGCGATAACAATGAAATCGAGGAACGTTTCTCTATACTTCATTTATAATAAAAAATTTAACAGTCAAGATGAGCTGATTGAAAAAAGTTCAACAAATTTATTGTTGTCAATCGAAATAGAGCCGTGACCTCGAAGCCTCCATTTTCGTTCGGATACTCATTTTTATTGGCAGCAGGATTTATCCAAAGCTACTTGATGGATGGACCTCTATTATGGCTCATTTTCTTCTCAGCAGTATTACCTATTGGCTGAGTTATTTAACACTTTTTCATTTGCGTTATAAAAGTAAGAGATTATAATTTTTTGAATTCTTTGAAATAATGCTAAGTTTAGAGAATTTTTCGTTATCTTTCTTTAAACTGCTATAAAGTTTTCGGAATAAAAAATCCGTAAAGACAAAGAACGACTTTTTTAACTGAAATATATTTAGAACGGTAAGAATAAAAAAGAATTTTTTTTTAAATATTAAGATTCGCAAATTCGTTTATATTCATTTATATCATCGGAAATTTTTTAAACAATCGTTATAAATTCTTTTTTTAATACTTAAAAACTATCTTAATTAGTGATTTTAAAAAATTATAAATTTGTATGAATTATTATGAATACAATATTTGATAAGTAATAAAAATAAATAAAATTTAAAAAAATTATACAATGATTTCAGGTGTATTGAAGATTTTTAATAGTTTACAAGTACTCAAATGTTTAATCGATAAATTCCTTATTTATAAAGTAAAAATGAATAAATAATTGTTAAATAATTACACAAATTAAGATTTTACTATTATATTTGTTAATTTATCGATACGATTAATGTTTTGACTTCTTCTGGCATAGTTTTAAAAATAATACTAATTTTACTTATCAAGTTAGATGTTTGACTCGTGCATTAAATAATGGCTTCTTCATTATAAAACTATAATCCATAAAAATTAAAAGCTTTTTACCAATTTTAGTAATAATTAATATTTATTCGATAAATAAAGAACGAAGTTTTAGTACGTTTATTCATCTTGATTTCGATATTATATTAATCGGTAGAAGCTGCTAAACTTTAATTAATGGATATTTAAGAATTCGAATCTTATTCGATATTTATAGATTTCGTTATATCTTGATTCATTAAAAACAGTTCCAATGTTTAATAAATATAATTGATACAATCACCCTATGGTCAATAATATTGTCCCACGCGAGAATAAAATTTTTCGTTAATATATCCATTTAAAATTTATCTACAAACGTTCTTCGATTCAGAGAATAATTCCCCACGTTAAATACATAAAGTATACCGCTTAAACTATTTACGACGTAAATAATTTAAGCAAAAGAAAAAAATTCCGAGGTAAATGACATTTAATCAAGAATCAGAAATACCGAGAAAAATTAAAAACTTGAAAAACTCACGAGCATCGAATAAATCGCGAAAATACGTCAGCTATGAAACCAATGCTATTCTTATTAATTCCATCCTCCCGGATAGTTTTGAAACTCTGCCTCGCTTCCGATGCTCGTCTCTCCAAAGACAGCGTATCTTTCTTTACAATGATTTACGCAACGAAAACGTTGAAACATCATCGATGCAGACAAGGGACTCGAGTTCGCGCCGAGAGAAATAGTCACAGGAGCATTAATTTATTCGACGGGGAATTTGCCCTGGTAAATCGATCGGTCGATTTCACTAACGAGTGCGAGCGAAAAAGGAAAGAGGTATCGGTGGCGATGCAGGCGAAAGAGGAAAAGAGGAGGAATAGGGGTTGATACTCTCTAACAAGGCGTGATTTCCAGACGGAAGAAATGATCGCTCTTGCTTCGACTAGTACCTATACATCCTGCACACGTCCATCTCTCTCTCTCTCTCTCTCTCTCTCTCTTCCTCCTCCTTCCACTCTATATTTTAGTCTTTATTACGTTTATCGGTGTAGGAGACGTCGGAAAAAGAGAGCCCGAGAAAAGAGAAGAAAGAGAGAATGCGAACGATGTTGGTGGTGTACCGCATGGTGTGCCCATTGATTATAGATTTTTCATTGCCGTTCGAGGTTTTTCTTTTCTTCATTTTCCCTCTCTTTCCTCTTACACCCAGATTGCCTTTTCCTATCTTTTATTTTTTGCATCCATCCGCCGCTCTTTTCCGTTTTCTTTTTACCCCGTGGCTTTTCTCCTCGGTGGTGTGAATCTAATCTTTCGAGATGTATGGATACACGCGCGTGTACGTGAATTTACGACTCACACGCGTGCACACACTTACACGCACCGCGTACAAAGCCGACGGAGCGATTCGCGGCAGATTTGCCGAGTAATCGATGGCTCGGTTATATATCCGTGACATGGTTTAAAGGGACGCTTCGATGTTGTATCCGGGACATGCTCGTATACGTGTACACGACAATGCGCGCGTATTTGTAGCTACATGGAACCGGTACGGTCAAGAATATGTAAGCTCGCGACTTCGCATCGCGTGGATACCGTTCCGAAAATTCTAAAATAAAGTAGTAAAGGTTTAAAAGGAGAAAATACTTCGACTCGATTATTGTCCACTGGTGTGTAAATAATGGTTTATAAAGTCTATTTTAAGGATGATATCGCGTAAATAATAAAGTACAAAGTCGATGAAAAAGTTACTCGAGAGTCTCCGTACTTTTCGTAGTTATCCGGAGATATTTTTCTATTATCAAAATGTAAACGATAAAACAATTTGTATACGTGTACGCGAGTATAAACTCGCGTAAAAATATCGTGGCGCGAATTTACGCATTTGATCGAGATTTAAAGCACGATAAGATTGTTCGCGTAATCATGGACGAATGCGTATAAATATATATAAACGCGTATCAGCCAAATCGGTCGGATACTTTTCTACAGTTGCATGTACGTACGTAAGTTAGTAGTGCACATTTAACTTAAACGAAAAGTAGTACATCGAATGGCCTATGCTCTTTTACTTTGTATCTTCGTATGTGTACGCCACTGAAACTTTAAAGGCGCGTACGTGCGAGTATTCCCATTTCAGTAAAAAGCAACATCTATTTAAAATATGTGAATAAGGTTATCGCGATGAGAGTTCGTAAGAAAGACGCAAAATACTCGCCTGGAGAGGATATCTTATTTTCTTTTCGGTTCGAAAATACTTACTTAAGCACTACATAAATTATTATTTACTTACGTTATCCTTTTTATATAATGAGCCCAAGGTAAGTGTTAAATGTCTACCCCAGGAAGACTTATTCCTCTTTCAGGAGATTAAAATATTAAACGTTACTTGTTCTGAATTCGCGAGAGGATATGAATTGTATTTAGCATAATCCAATACCCATTTGTATATTTATCCTATTCGATGGAACCAAAATAAATTTTATTTTAATAATTTTTTTACGATGAAAAATGTTTCGTATAAAAAAAAAATACGTAAATTCGATGACGTCTCCATCATTTTTCGGATCATTTTATTAAAAATTGCTCGCACTCAACACTTCGTGGAAAACGTTTTCTTTTTTAAAATTCATGACTCTATTGTTATCGTTATTAATTGTCGAGCTGGAGTAAAAAAAGTTTTAACTATTTTAACTAATGAAACGAGCTACGGCGTCGCTTAAAAAATTTTCAAAATATCATTTTTTTAAGCGACCAAGAGAGAAATTTATAGTTTATTTAATAATCGACTAAAATAATTTTAAAGAATAAACTAGAAACACCGTCCAATATAAGAAGCAAAATAAAGTATCGCGTGGCATGTGAATAGTGGCGTATCAAAAGTTATACTCTACTATAATACTCTTAGACTTGACAAAAAGTCTAATACTTTTTAAGACTTCAATTTAAAACTAAAGCGACGTAATTTATAATATTTTTAAAAAATCTTATGATTTAAAGTTATCCGAGATACTTAAATATCCGAGTACACATTTGAGTTTCACTAAAATGCATATCTAAGGAAAATTTCATAAAACATGTAACTATTTGGTCATTTTTTTTCTGTGGTTTAAGACATTATTTAAATGAAAAATATTCGTCAATTTTTCGAAAATATTAGATTTCTATAATCTCTTAATTTTATATCTCTCTACATAATTTACAAATACATTATTTATGCTATTATCGTTCGTGTAAACGAAACTTTTTTCCGTTTTATAGTACCTGCTACGTTAAGACGAATAAATACTCTATAATTTTACATATTTAAAGTATCTCTATTTTAAAACAACGATTTCTCTTTATCAAATAAGTACTGCAATTATAAATCTCAACGATACATACATTATCTATGTTTATTTATGGTTTTCGTTATTTTTTGCGTCAAAATATATAATTTATTTTCATTCTTCAGATATGCGTCACGTAATCAAGATAATACTAGTATTGGCTAAATATGTAAATCAAATTCGATCTATTAGTTACAAAAATTTAACTGTAAAAATCAAGAAATATAGACAGTATTAAAAGTGTTTCTAAAAATTCAATTTCGATTGTACTTCAATATTTATTATTTTAATACAATCAGTTATTAATTTTTATACATATTTTGTATTTTATCTTGGAGAAATACATATTTTCTACTAATAAATGATAAAAGTGTTAAAATAAAATGACCGTGTTTATTAAAACAAGGGCAAATCCCTGAATAAATATGCATATGAAGTAACGCCTGTACGTATACATTACTCGTACGCGTGTCTGCAAATAGAAGTATATCTGTGAATATGTAGGTTTACATGCACGTGAAATAGTAGATGCAAAATTCATTAATCGTGTTATAGGGAGGCAACATATATGTGTGTATTTTTGAGATGATGCTAATTTGATTCCATTCGATGAATAATATATAAATTACTCGTAATCATAGTTTGTACAACTGGAAAAATTATTTTTCTTTTTTATTATTTAAAATAGATAATTTATAAACTTCAAAATTCAGGACATAACTTATGTTAAATACTATTACTTAATATTATCAAGATTTTACGTAAATATATTTATTGTCAAAATCAATTTATACATTAATTACTTCTAAACTATGCACTGCTCGATACATTGCAATTTATAACGGGTATTGATGAAGTACCTTTAATATAAATTATTTGTATTTATTTGAAAATTTATACGTTTTCGTAAAATTCAAAATTTTAAATATTTCAACTGAAATTGATAACGTTGTTTTGGTGCTGTAATGAAATACGTATCGATATTTTCTTGAACGATTGGTCGATTATTAAGTACGGTTTACTTATTTTTCACTTTTTAACTGTAAAATGACAGTGGTAACAAGCTATTGTATAAATATATTACGGAATCGTAATAAATGGATAAAGCTATAAAATGCAAGTGAATTTTACGTTATAATTAAGCAGTTTAACACGATAAGAATTCGATATAAAAATTTTAACATGAATTTTAATCGACTTAAAAATAATTTTCGAATAAATTATGATTTTAGCTTTCAGAATTATTTTAATGCACAGTTTTGTATCTCATTTAAATCTCATATTCGTTATACTCTTTTTATGGTTCCTACTCTTTTTACTTGTATTATCGTATAATCATTATGACGTATGATATTTACAAATATTACAAATAATACGATTTTATTCAATTACTAATTACAATATTTGTACAGCTACTCAAGTTAAATAAATCAGTTCAATGTTTCCTGATAACGGAATAATTTTAAACGTAGTTTATCTTCTTGAAATATGTTAAAGGAGCTAGCGATAATTAAAAATTTGGAAATTAAAATTTACCCAAGAAGTTGATAACTTTCGTATCGTTAAATTGTGTTTACATAATATTTATTTTGTTTACATAAAAGCAAATAATACCGTAATTTGTTGCATTGATATCGATATAATCACATTGGTTATCAGACTTTTGTATAAATAATCTGTTTTACTCTTGTTTTTTAACATAATTTATCGAAACATACATAACAAATTTATACAATGAAAACATAATTTAGGAAAAATTATCTTAATTCAACCTCGAATTTTAAATAAGGAAAACCTCCGACTTTATTCTCTTGCATAATATTAATACAAGAACGATGTTTTTCTCACAATAATCTAATTTTCTTCAATTACATTTGAATATCTACCTGCGGTCTCTTAAATCTCTTCCTACTTCTCTCTTTCACGTCTAATTACATTATCTCTCTTTCTTCGTTATATATATACCTTATATGCAAATTTATTTCAATTATTATTAACTTTATTCTTCTGTAATCAACGTTTTTTTAATTCACTTTAATATATCAGATAATGACATAAGTTTTTATAAAATATTACATTATATATTTTAATGATACACATAATTTATTAATTTTTTTATTCTCTATTTTAATACGATCTTTAAAATAAATTTATTATAGAACTTCATCCATCAACGAATTTTTGCACAATAAATAAATATATTTAAAACTTAAGAGCAACACAAAAAGATATAATAGTTATAAAGTTATCTAACCAAGAACATCCTATGACAAAGTTAGAAACATTGTTTAATACTTCATTATCTGTACTGCAAAGGTCAAACTGATCATAAAGTAGATCATAAATCTATTCAATAAATAAGTTTGCTTTTAATTTTTGCATTATATAAAAGTATTTTTTATTTTCATAATCTTCTTTAATACATATCACATTATAATATTTAGACTAGAATTCTAATAAAACAACAAAATTTTTAATTACAATCTATTCTAAATATACACAATAAAAATTTAGTTAAAAATATAAAAAAAGAGATAATTTTTAATTATAATCAGAATTCAAATTTTCAAAATTTTATTTCTACTCAAATATACTTTTTTATCGAAATATTATAAGAAAAATTTCGTAATTTTGAACATCAATCAAATTAATTTTCAAAAATATTTCTATTTGTACATTAGAAGTATTTATCTAATTCTAAACTAATTTAATAAATCATATTGTTGTATAATATTAAATTAATGGTATATTAAAATTTAATTGTATAAGTTATACAGAAAAATCGAGAAAATTTTTATTTCACAAAACAAGTAATGTAGACTTTAAAATTTGTATATCTTGTTTTCTTAAAATCATAAAGTTCACATTTTACAAATGATTCTTCAATTTCTTTATCAATTCTATTGCTTCCTTTTAGATATGTCTATATTTCATTGTCAAAGATATATCGACTGTTAATGTATCATTGAAATAAATCAATTTTAATAGAAGCTATGGATTCATTCTTTAATATATTATTTAAAATATTAATAGAACAGAACAATTAATTTTATTTATTTTATCTTAAACCTATTTGATATAAATGTTTAAGAAAAATAGAATTTTAATTTAGATAATTGATTTATATTTTTTCTGATGATATTGATTTCTTTGAATTTTATTTAGAATTTAATACTCACTGATTTTAGAAATTCATAATAACAAAATTTTGTTTTTATTTTCACCGGTAAATTTTAAATAATTCGAAATTTGGTATTTTTAAGTGATCTTTTAAAATTGTTTAAAATAAAACTTATCTTTAAAAAAATATTATTCATCTACGTTTACTTAAAAATTATATACTGAAAACCATTTATTATAAATACTATAAAAAAAATCCTAACTATTTTTTATATCTACAGTGAAAAAAAACTTTATACTTATAAACTTAATAAAGTTTAATTATTGATTTCCAAGTAAAGAAAATAAAATCTTATAATAATTTTTTTACACTTTTTAGTTTTTAGATTACGTAAATCAATCAAAACATAACAAAAAATATTTTATATTTTTAATCAACATAATAAAACATAGAATATTTCTTATAGTTTATAAAAAATATTAAAACATGATCTAGTTTTAAATTAATTACATTTTTATAAATTAATTAAATGATTTATAGAAATTCTTGCATTATTGAAATATTATTTAACTGTAGAATATTATTATAAATATTTATTATTTTTAATTATATGTTATTGAAAATATACAGTTGATCCTTTTTTATTGATAAATATCATTAATTGCAACAATTTCATTACAAATTTTAACTTATAGCTATATTTTATATAATCTGGTATATATAACAATTACTCACGATAAGTTTTTAAACAATTTTCATATGGTTTTTCAGTAACTCAACCAAAAAAATATTATTTTATCAACGATGACACGATATATTAATTTTTATACATAATCATAAATTTTTCGAATTTAATATCATACAATTCTTTTAATTAAAATTTAAGTACACAAAAGCTAATTAGAAAACTATAGATAAAGCATTGATAGAATCATTCACCCCTGTGACCAAAAATAAAATACTTAGAACATATTTTAGTTCAATCTATCGCAAATGTAATTATACTATTTGTTTCGAGGATTTATTCTAAACCATTATCAACGATAAAAGTGGAAGGTCTTTTTGGAGAAATCGATAAAAAATTGTTCTCTTCCAAACTTTTTATGACAAAGTTTCTACGTAAAGGAGCAAAATTTCACGCTCAGGACTATTTTATGTTTTAAAAATAAAAGGCGTAACGATCCAATAAAGAGTGAGTAGTTGAAATATTAACTTTATCGTAAAAAGTTTCTAATGTTCGAAAATTCTGATGATTCTTTTTGAATTTGATTTTATTATTTTTTAAATCTAACTATAATAAATATAAAATGTATTTGATAACATAATTTTTCTTGTATAAATAATTTTATAGAATTATTTGGATCAATCTTTTAACACATATGTGTAAAAACATGAACGTTTATTTAAATTTCACTAAAATAATTATTTATTTCTTTTAAATATGTTGCTATATTTATTATATATTTCTTAATAACTTAGATTATGTTTATTTGTTATAAATGTTTAATTATTATAATCCTACCATTAAACATTTCTTTATTGTATAATATGAAGTGAAATATATTGTAAAATTTTCATAAAAATTTTATATTTTAATGTTTACATTTAATTACTCGTAATTATAGCTCACGCTAACTTTGAACTAATTTAATCGCTATTACTCACAAAAAATTAACGCAGTTTATATATTTTTTCCTAATTTATCAACAATTTATTATTTATTACATTATTACTGTTATAATAATATAAAATATAAATAAATATTATTAGTATGTCCATAAAGAATTTTTTTAAAATATATCCTAATTTTTATAGACTCTATCATCAGAATATCCTTATTAATGTTCACTTCTTTTCGTTATTCCATAGTTTTAATGCATATTAAATTATTCACGAGAAAAAAAATTTATTTCAATTTTATAGTATAAATAAATATTATTTTAATATAATGAATTTTTATGCTTGATAATTAAAATAGTTTTGAAGTATCTAAATTTGATGAATTTCAATATTAAATATATCAGCTTTTTAAATTATTTGTTTCAAACGAATGCATATTTAAAAAATAGATGAAACTCAGAAGAAATGAAGCGATATGAATTACTAATTTGATTAATTCACACATATATTACAGTTTTGTTTAACTTATAACACAAACTATTCAGCAAATAATAGATAAAAAAAGTTGTTAAAATCTTAGAATACAAACTATTTCACATTACCGAACAATACGTTCTTAAAATACAGTACAAATTCAAATGATTTTTAGAATATTTGAGAGATTTAATAAAAATACTTTATATTAAAAACTAAATGAAAGTTTAATAAAATTTGATGCAAGATAAGTTTTAAATTTAAAAATATTTTCAGAGGTATTAATATCGAATACTCAGATATGATAAAGTATTTGTACAAAATTTTTTTACAGTTGTTTTCAATGTATTAAATACGAATTAAACTTGTACAATGTATTAATTAAACCTTTTTTTCAATGAAAAAGAAGTTATGCCATCAAGTCAACAACTTTTTTAAAAATCGCTATTACCTTTCCTGAAATTAAATCCAATTAGAAACAATTTATTACGAAATAAATATATATATATAAATTTCTCTTATTTTTGCATGAAAATAATAAACTAGCAAATAAAAATATCGATGTTCAATACGTGAAAAATAGATAAATATGTTTGATTTTTTATGATTTTAAATATTTTTATTTTAATTTTTGTTGAATGTATAATTTTATTTAAATTTATTGTAATTTTCTATTAGCAAATGGTGATTAAATTGCTCTCTATCTTCAAATAAATATCAAGCTGAATAAACCACAGTTGATTAGTTTCATTATTTAGAGTTAGCAAACATTTTCGAGGCCGATATTAAATTCTGCTATCGAAGGATATGACCTTTTATTTTTTCAATAATATGTTTCACACTGATTATATTATAAAATAAAATAAAATCTGAACGTATTAAATAAGTACTATTATAAAAATATCATAAATCTGTACAATTTAGTTCTATGAGCTCAAATAAACTTCGTAATCAATATATATTTATTCATTTTTATAATTAATTAATTTCAAAACTCTATTTATAAAGAAAATATTGAAATTGTATCTTAAATTAAAAGAAATTTAAAAAGTCAGGTATTACAATCTGAATAAATTTAAAATAAATAAACTGTACAAACGTATACATTTTTATAAGAAAATGTTATTTGAATATAATAAAATAAAAACGAAACTGCGTCATTCAGTTGCAACACGATTGTAAAATGATTTATAGATTATATGTTTTTATTAAAAAAAATTTTTATATTATTATATCTCTAATTTAAATAATGTAGTCTACATTATCTATTCACGTAATTAATGAAAAGCTCTTTTTAAAGATTAGCTGTTTGTAAAACCTTTATATTAAAAGTAACGGAAATGTGTAAAATAAAAATTGAAAAAAAAAATACAAAAGCTTTATCTCTTTTTGATATGCGTTTTCATTAGTAAAGAACATTTTTCTATTTTCACCGAAACACAAGAGACATACATGAGAAACAGAAACATAAGCGTATGTTATATCATTATTGTTTTAAAGAAAAAAAATACAATTCGTTCATGTAAATAAGCACGACGTTGAAGAAGAGGCAGACTTTTTATATACGGATGTATTTACATAACGTCTCTGGTACACTAGATGAAAACTCCACGCATATACAATGTCGGAAACAGTCGAATTAACCTGAAAAATGTTACGCGTAGAATAGAGTTAACGTGTTTTTATGATACTCTTAACAGATCGTTGCGATTACGAGACTGCGAGTTTAATTAATTCATTCGTTTGGTTAGATCATGGAAGTGGAACAAATCTTCGTTATCGTCGGTACAATTTGAAGATTATAAACTGTTGCACTAAATTCTATTCAGTTTTTATCCTATTTGTAAATGCAACGATAATCACGTTATAAATAATAATAATAATAATTTTCGAGAACCTATCAAACTCTTACGAGCATTAAAAGCGTCGAGACAAATTTCACTCGTACGCATAAGGAGAATAGACAACATTGGAATACTCGAAGCATCTTTTAAACTCGACATACCAAAAACCGTATAAAAACAACTCGTAATAACTTTAATCGTAAAACAAAACGTTGAAGGCACATTTAACGGGCAATATTTAAAACGTACATTAAATAGTAGTCGCTTTCGTTTCTACAAACAATAATCGTAACTAGCGAATGCTCAAAGTTAAATTTAATCAAACCAACTCTTTAAACTATCGAAAAATGAATTCATTTTCACAATCTTAAGAGCAGCGATAAGAGCTACACTTTCGGAACAAATACTCCCGAGCACAGTTATTTAATTTTCAAGTTATTTAGTACGACGAGAAAACTGCTACGCGTAAACATTGGATTACGCCGTGCAAAGTTAACTTCTTCCGAGCGCACGAATCGAACCAAGACTGTATATTCTTGGACGATAGTTTGCACTCGAGCTAAAAAGCATGACCGAAACTCAAAACTCGGCGCATCCACTGAACTCGCGAATACGTTTAACAAAGTATCCGAGTAAGCGCGTCTGCATCGAAGAATAAGTATACTTATATTTTTCGTTGCACGCGTCTCCTCCAAGTCTGCACACACGTGCGGAATCTCCTAAGTGGCGGAGAATAATGCGGACGACGTCGAGCACACTACGACCCTAATAAAGAAACCCCATGGAGCTTACGCGTGAACAAACGCAACCCTCGGAGGGACGAGGACAAAGAGTGGAGGGAAACGAGAGGGTGAGCTCGACTCGGAGGGTAATCGAAGATTAACGATAAGCCTCGCGATTCGAATTTTGGCTCGGGGAAATTTAAGGGCCAACGGTAAGTATGCTTCTAGGTACAAAGGTGTGGCGTCGCGACGCCGAGGTAAACGTCCGAGATAAGAACCAGTTTCACCGCTGGTCAACGTGTGCGAAGAATCCGTAATCGCCCGGAATCAAATGACTCCTTCGTCTTTGTTCCTTCTGTTCTCGTTGGTTAATTATAGACATTCGAGGTGGCTACATTGTAAATAGGAGACACGGCAATGTATACCTAATTGGAAAGATCTAATTCGGTTGATTTCGTGTCAACCGAATTTATATCTCGCCGAGTTTGAGGTAAGAGGATCGTTCGGTTAAATCGATGCAATCGATAGGCTTTAAAATTGATAATTTTTACGAGCTCGTTTTTTTCATCGGCTACGATTATCATTACGAATTTTATCATTGAGAGTAAAAAACATATTGCGCGAATTTCTCGAAAAATTATCGATTTGTTTCTATTGTTAAATTTTAATGAAATATCAGCGATTATTTATAAAATTGAAATTGTAGCTATCGATTTTTTACTTTTTTCATGGACTTCGAATTAATTTTTTAAATTTACCGAATAATAGTAATATATATAATTGCTAAAACTAATGAATATTGATAGAAAAATGTATTATATACAAAAATATTGAGCTCTAAAAATACTACGAATATTAATATATTTAAATGCTAATTCAGAATATTACGAGATGTTATAAATTTTCGACTTTTTCGCCAATGCGAGTTTCATTTTAAATTGCAATAATAAACATGAATCTCGTAACAATAATACGGATCTAAACTTAAAATTTATTCTTGAATTCGTATATACTCGGTTGTAAATATTGATAAAAAAGTTAATGACTAAAATCATAAAATAGTAATAAGATTTGAGTAGGAAATAATTTAGATCAAAGACTTAATTAATTAATTGATTCAAGTGACTACCAGAGAGTTGCTAATACTAGAAGTATGGATCACATAGAAAGAGATAATTGAGTTTCATGATTTTTACGAGGTAATGAAAGGAAGAGGAACGATTGAACCGTTGGATCGTCGGTGTAGTTTTGAGTACCGTTGTTAATAGTTATTTAAGTTCCAAGTTTCACGGGAAATTAAGTTCTTTAATATCGCTAATAAAAATAATATCGAACCGAGAATGGTTCGATATAACCTCATCTTTTATAATGCGCATATTAAAAATGAATGAGTAAATGGATAATTGAGTACTGGTAATATGGAAAATAACAAGGAGAACAATATAGAATTAATATTTTGCATAAATGATATATTTTTAAGTACTTAATTATGAATTACCGAATGCTATAAAACGGTTTTACAATACAAATAATTTCAAGTAACTTAATTATATAGAGTGTTGTTCAAAAAATTATTTATAGAAAATTTCTATTAATATCTTATAGAATTATTAAATTATGTATAATTCATGTTAGCATTAGAATCATTTAAACGGAACATCGAATTCCAAATAAAAAGATTTTCACAAAAATTTATCGGTGTTGAAAAACTCATTAGTGTAAGATGATTAATCGCAAAGTTCAGTAAGTAATTGCAATCAATTTTTCAGCTTCATTTTCTTCGTCATTATTAAGAGAAGAAAATGTATGCAATGCAAAATATATTAAAATGTGTATTGAACAAAGCGATGTTAATTTATGCTGAAAATTCATATACACGAATGACTCATACAATAATGCAAATAGTACGACTGCGGATTCAAAAATTAGGAACATTAATGCATTGTTAAAAAAAATAAGGTCGGAATTTATAATTGGATAAAAGAAATTAGTTGCATTAATTTGAATAAACTATTTTTATAATAATATTTTGAAAAATGATTCTGTAATATCACATATTTTCAGTAGCACTGAATAATTAAATTAAAAATATTTTTCATACTGTATGTCAAAAGGAAAAAAGAAAAGATAATATGTAAAATACAAATTGAAAGAAATTTTACAAAACTATGTTCAAATAAACTTTTACTATATAAAATCTAATAATGTACAGAAAATATTGAATATTGTCGAATATTATTTAACTATAATTTTATAGTTACATTGAAGTTTTTATAGATAAAAGTTAAAATTTCTTGTTAAGATATGAAATTTTGTACATAATGTAAAAAATCTTCTATCTATAATAAAGATTTTATCTTTTATATAGTAACCATTTAACAAAATTTTTAAATTTAACAAAATTGCAATATAAATTTAAACTAGAAATTATAAAAAATTATAAAAAATTCATTTTTAAGGGATATTTTTATAATTATATTATAAAATCCTAAAAGAATATTAGACATCAAATGCTGAGTCATATTAAACGATATCTATAAATTTAATAAAGGGTTTTTTATAATCGATACAAACTGAACGTAAGAATTTTATTTATCAACTAAATTATATTAAAATCTTATATTTAATAATAATTAAATAAAAAAGCTGTAATATTTCTAATAATAAAAAAAAAAATTCTTGATACTATTATAAATATTAAATCTTAAATATTATGATCAATTTTAAAGATAGGATTTATATATAAAATTATTATTTAAATCAGAATTTAAATAGAATTTAACTGATTATTTCTATAATGTATACAAAGTTAATTTTTTTATTAATTTATTACGTGGAACGTTATGTAATAACTGATTACGATACATACGTTACAAAAATTTTTCTTTGTAAAATATTTTTATACTACCATAAAAGAAAATAAAATTAATTATTATAAAACGATAATAATTAATTAGATTATTCAAAAACAAATAATTAAAGATAAATAACTAAAGAATATTACAATTAAATTATTTTTCATAAAACAGATTAATATTAATAATTGATAAAATAACGTTATTCTATAATTATTAATATAAGTAATTGTATTAACATTATTAAAAATTTTAAATCGTTTTCTAATTCTCCTTATCGCGAATACTTTTTTTTTATATTGCAAAAAAAAAATACAAAAAGATTATTTATTCAAAAATTTAGAACTGAACCTTTCAAAAGAAACAGTTGGATATTTTGGAATCGATTGTATCGAAGTCTACATATTTAGTTATTGGCTTAAATTTATACAACGAATGAATATAAATAACAATATTTTAGTTTCTCATAGAAGAAAAAAATAAAACAATTTTATCGAAACGATGAACATTACTTTTTTTAACCGAGTGATTATTCATTTTGCGAAAAAATATACGCGTATCTTGTTTATAAAACCGAATTAATTTTTGATTAATGCGATAATTGAAACTATTTTCTCAACCTCTCTTTTTTCCTTATAACTCGTAATTCAAGTTGGAATTCCTATCGCTTATAGTAAAATTAATTAAAATATTATTGGATTAAAAGAAATACAATTTAGTATTTAATTAAACTTGAGAAACTTTTAAGAAAAGCGCAGTTATTCAAATTTTGTTCATTTTATTGGAATAAAATGAAAGGTAAACAAATTATTTTGAATCATAGGAAAACATTCATAATACTTTCAAATATATAAGTTTGAATCCGAGTTACTTTCAAGATGAAAATAATTTTATATATAACGGAAACGTATCCACATGTAGAAAAGCTCGAAATTCCTTCAAGATGCTGTTTCAAGACAATAGATTGGATGTACTTTCATACAAGGCAGGAGAGTGATTTGACTTTCGATAAAGCTGCTATCGGAACAAAGCTGTGGAGTAGCTTCGAAGCGCCGTCCGGATGAAGCTAAACATAATCCAAGTCTTGTTTAGATTCTGGGCTTGAAGCTATTTCGAAATTGACCTAGACGTCCATTGATAGGAACGGAAGATGATGAAAAAAGAACTGACGAGAGTTCTCGAAGGATGAAGCGTGTTCAGAAAAGCATAGGATGAGTAAAAACCTTGAAGGTTAAAGGAAGTTTCGCTTGTATTTTCAACCGAACGTAGAGCTTAACATCAATTTTGGCTATCGTGATTTAGACGAGACGTTGACCTGTACTAGAGGCCACAATGTTTCAGTTACGTTAGAAGTGAAGATTAGTTTCTAACTGAAATTTCAAACTTCGACTGATAGATAGAAATCGAAAGTGCGAAGAGAGATTTATAATTAAAAGCATGAAAACATACGAGAGAGTTTTGAATGATTTCCAAACATATTTTTTTCTTGGAAAAATGTGCATCGTTCGATTATTATGTATATATAAATAAATAAATAAAACTAAATGGTACAAAAAATTTATGTAAAAACAATAGATATATTTTTTATCGAATTAAAATTTTTATTTCTTAAGAGAATTCGAACACTTATCAAACTTTTTATCGATTTCATCTTAACCGACAAGAATTTAAATGGAAATATGCCGCATTAAAATAAAATTCAATATATTAAATTCACATATAATTAAAAGAGAATTCCTACGCGATGAAGAGCGTAGGAATTAATAGTTCTTTAATTAAACATCTGCATTACTCGATAATAAGTACCAAATAATAATTGCCTTATAGTATTAAATATTTAGTTGCAACGATTAAACATTTTCTATTCTGATTTATCGACGACGATTGTTCAACGCATTTAAATTCAACATAGTTATTCTACCTATGATAATTCATTGCTTTACATAAAGTTACGTTGAATCGATTAATTCTATTGAATATTACATCCTAATCTAATTATTTACAATTATTAATCCCTTTCACGGTAAAAGTTATTTTCACGTTTGCATCGATGTATCGCCGTACATAATTTTTGATAATACATTGAAATTATTCGAAAACGTATTGCGTCATTATCTATTTATCCGATTTAATAATATTCTAAAAAACCAAGCGTATTAACCTAGATTAATTCAATTCCTCGATTGCGTAAGTTTACGTTGTTCCTCTCTTCCATTATAAAAAATAACGCTTTTTATTCGCCAAAGGAAATAAATATTCATTATCCTCGAGTTTCAGAACTGCGACCTTCGCCGTATCCATACATTTTGTCGAGAATTATCCTCTAATTCCCACACACCTCCCGATATTTTTGCTCCTTCTCGGGATGCGAAAGCAGACTCCACGATTATAATACCGTGCGGTGCGTCAACATAATTAAACGACTCTTCGCGCTTCGGGTTTTTTCGTTAATAAAAAAAATTCGAAATACATCCAACCTCGCGTACATGCGAGGATAAAAATGCACTAATACGCTCTTCCGGGACGTGTATAAATTACGTGGCCCATCAGGAGGCTCCTAAGTAAGAAATGCAATTTGCGAAGTTTCACGATGAAAAAGCATTACGAGGAAAGCTGGCCAGGTAGTAAGGTAGCTTGTAAAAAGAGTCTACCATGGGAAAAGGATGGAGAGAAGGAAGGAAGGAAGGAAGGAAGGAAGGAATGGAAGAAGAAAAGAAGGGGAAGCTTCTTTCTCTCTTTCTTTTTTTTAAAGTCTCCTTTTCCTCCGAGCGCGATGCGACTTTAGCGTTTCTGGATGTATAGGTTTATGTTGGAGGCGCTTCGAGACTTTTGCGCGCGTAATTGCGTAAAAAATTTCTCGGCCAGCGAGAGACTTCTAATTTGGCTCATTCCCGCGGTTTAAATGCGGGGAATGATTTTTTGTTTACCTTAAAAATGCATTTATGTTGTGTAGTATTGTAATATCGAGGGATATAAATATCGTACTTGGCTTTACGAGCACTGGTAATATTTTTGAATTTTCCTTGGTATCTCTTTTAATCTGACGAGTATAAGGAACCAAAGTTTATTTTAAACTTTTTCAAGAACTGGTTTTCTTGAATCGTAAAATTTTAATTAATACTTGTATTGTGCAAAGTAAAGAAAAATAATATCTTTCGAAGAAAAAGTAGAGTATGATAATCAAAAAGTTAGTTTTATCAGAAAAATTTTTGAGAAAATTTTAATCATTAAAGGAAGGGGTAAATAGGAATTTACGTAAACGACTTCGTACTAAACTTACGTATAAATTTACTCGTTCGATAAAATAAAAGTTTAATAACTATATATTTTTCGAATCTTTCAACAATTTTTTGCTTCATTAATAATATCAATAAATAAGTTAGTTTATGATATAATAAATTTTTATAAAATTTTTGAATACTTTGTAAAAAATGGCTGCATTTGATTTAAAATTGAAATTGCATTTACAACTACCGTAGAAAAGATAAACTATTTCTGAATGCATATATACAATGTTTATTACTTACCATTTTTATAAGAAGCGTATGAAAGAATTTCCTTTGAAGAAATTTGCTAGGTTCCATTGAGTAGATACGAGAAAGAATCGCACCGCAAAACATCCGCACTCAAAAAACAAAAAAACTCGTTAAGAAACATCAAAATAATTGATACCGTTGAGCGTATAGTTTTTAAATATTAAATTGTATCGAATTCTTCTATGTACATAAGATTTCAAAAAGTTTATATTTTATATATTATCATATTTTATAAACGTATAATACACGATGATACAGTAATAATTAGAAAAGGTCTATCTTAACAAAAATATTTCGAAATTTATATCGGTGTAAAGAGTAGCGACAGTTTTTTCTATAGTCCAATTCACTTTTTATAAATTCTTGCGATGTTTTTAACTCCACAAATTTATAAATAGTAAAGCTTAACGATTTCCCAATAAATCTTTATACTCACTCCTAGATAATGTCACCTGATTACAGAAATTTTTACAGAAATATTCACAACTAGACGTACTTTCGTTCCACTCCGAACAAAATCTTATTTCGAAATTAACGGTTTTCCGGTGGAATTTCAAGAAATCATATGTAACCGAAAATAAATTCCCGCTAAAAAAGTCGCGACTTTGAATTCTTCAGCGCCTCTGTCGGTCAGACTAAGAAACTTAAGTCCCGCATGCGCACTTAATATTCATAGATTGAAAATTCTTGATTACCGCGTTAACGAATAGAACCGATTTTAAATTTATAACGAACGTGTCTTAAAATATAATTTCACAATTTTCCGCTGCTTCTTATTATTTTTAATAAACGGCTAATCAAGTGAAGCTCAAGCTACGGACGAAGGTGTACTAAAACTCACAAAGTGACCTGGAAGCCGTCTACGGAATCGGGGTGAAGATAAAAAACACGAGTGGAGTGACGGTTAAAATCAGAAAGGATTTCAAGAGCTCGAGTTCTATTGTACTAAAGCTCACACAAACCCTCGACATCTCGAGATGAAGTGTGGCGAGAGAAACGAAAGCTTCGCTTACGTCGGCTTGCGCATCTCTTGTTTGCGCACGAATTCTGGCGAGGGTCAACCCTTTGACACTGGCACACCGGATTCACGAGGTACGAAACCTTGGACTATCAAAAATCTGTTTTGCGTTTTTTGATACTTCCGGAGAAAATTTTCAAAGTCATTTTCGCGCGATTTCGAGGATTATGTAAGTTCTGAGTGGGGTTTTCTTTATTTTCCCTCTTTATTATAAATTTTGCATCGTCGATTCTTTTACATTTACTTTTTAAAAGAAATGATTTATGCTTCTTCTCGCAAACTGCAATTTTTCCCTCCATTTTTTCTTCGTTCCTCATTGGCTCCTTGATTCTTAGTATTTTTCGGTTAGTTTCGAACGCATTTAAATTTCTAGCGAGTCGGACTATCGTACTTTTTCCTCTTAACCTCTTTTTCTCGTAATTTCATTATCGACGCTTTAAAAAATTTAAGAACTTTTAGCTAAATTTACCTAGCATTTTGATAATTAAAATATTTTGTACTTCGTTTAAAATTCTTAGAAAGAATACCGTAAAAACCTATACAGCAAACCACGTATTTTTTTTTGTAAATTGTAATATTAGTTTTTTATATATTTCGTTTTCATTTTGAGAATGTAACTTTCTAAGTAGCGCACTTACATGTGTGTGTGTCGCCTTGTATCTGCGGGTGTATAACTATGTTACGAAGTTTTTAATTTTTTATAAAATATTTTCTACGTGCGTATGTTATAATAACTAATATTATTAGATTAAAAATAATGTATCCGTGCTTTATTTTAAATTAACGATGTTTCGTAAGCATAAATCACAATCAATTTATAACTTTAATATACGAATCGTTAAGTCCGTGGTAATAGTTAAGCTTCGATTTATTTTTACCGAAATCTTTCGTTGAATACGTCATATTTGTTCGGTGTAAATAAATGTAGTTAATTTTTTTCTAATAAAAACTTCTTCTATTAGGATAATATTGAGAATTGGAAACGTAATTAATTATCCACGAAATATATTGCCACTATGACAAGCATCGCTTTTTTTGACATCTAATAAAAATATGTTTTGAAAGCTGATAAAGAAGAGACGCGTTATTCAATCGGAACCATCGGATCAATTAATATATTTTCATAAATTACTTTTCCCGATAAATATAATAAATGGCTCCAATCTATATTTGATACTCAAAAGCTACAATAGACGTCGATTGTGATATCATATTCGGCACTTTTCTTATATTGCAAAGTTACAAAATCATTGCCACTGTATATCATAAACCTTTCGATTTATGTCAAATATTATTGATATATAACTGCATATAGTAAATGAAGTTTGAGTCTTAGACAATTCTAATGTAAAGTCAATACTATCCTGGAATACATTAATGAACGGTGTAACCAGTAAATAGCATTTACAACTTTCAAGAATTAATTACCTGTGAAGCCAACGAATATTCCGTTTCCAATATATAATAGTTTGTCTCGTTAAACGAAACTTATTCGAAATACTACTTATAAGGGTAATATTAATTTAAAGTTTACTTTTT
This sequence comes from Dolichoris vasculosae, assembly GCA_018907195.1. NCBI lineage: Eukaryota > Metazoa > Arthropoda > Insecta > Hymenoptera > Agaonidae > Dolichoris > Dolichoris vasculosae. The sequence goes on from JACCHY010000020.1 coordinate 898,600, forward strand.
GAAAAAATTAAGAAAATCGATATGATTTTAATATCCGGTAATATTAAATAATCATCAATGCTTAGTAGTTATATATTTTTTTAAATGAAACACAAACGGTAGACATTAATAATCAATAAATACGAAAATGTTAAACCTTGTAAAAGATTAAATTTCTGTGAACTAAATCAGAACTCGTGAATTATAACCGAAATGCCAAGAAAAAATTAAAAAAACATTAATCGTACCATTTATTGTAATATGTCAATCGTTTTGAATGGAAATTAGTAGATTTCGCTGAAGGTTGTTGTAAAATGAAAATGAATGCAAAACACGTACTTATACTTATGTGATCAGAATATGATTCGGCATTATTCTGTAATAATCGATTATTTCGAATTGAACGAGTCGCTCGTGATTCCACTCGATGAAGTTTTACTTAGATTAAAACGCGAAATAATTTTCCAACGTAAACATCATCTTATTGTTCACTTATCTATAATAATGAGTATATAGTTTAATTTTAGAATAATTTAAAAATGGATAATCTAAAATGTCATATAACTGAATTTGTATCGTAATAAAAGTTGACCGATATCAAGGCTTTCGTATAAATTATACGACACTTGTAGTTTTTTCATACTTGTTTTCTTATTTAAATATTTTTCTAGATTTTTAAATTGAAATTTTAAAGAAATTTAATCTTTGTAAATCTCAAACACAGAAAAGCAATTTATTTTTTTTAAATATATTCAGATAATAGTAAAAAATTTGATTAACGAATATTATTTTTATTATACTGCGTTACATAAAAATATGAAAATATTAAAATGAATTTATTTTTAATATAATACGACCATAATTTTAGTGTTAGCTACCGACATTAGAAAATTTCTGAATTAATATAATTAAAATTTGGGTAAATTTATGCAGAATAGAAATAGTACTTTCGCATTTAAAGCATTGGATCCTTGAATATGTATTATATCATAGTTATATATAGTCCATACAAGGATGCATATTTAATTTGATAAATTTTTAAACCCGAAAATAATTATTGTCTATATTTATAAAATTTTAGAAATTATCAGTTTTAAATTACAATTATTATTATTATTATTAATATTCTGAAGTGAATATTTCAAATTTTTTTCCAAAAGCTTTCAAATACTCGTTATTTCAAAGAAAAAGTTGCATTTTACAGACAGAAATACTCGTCTTTAAAACATTTAAATCCTTATTGTCAATAATTTGCCAACTTCTTCGTTCTCAGTACAAAAGATAGAAAAATTGTCATTTTAATAAGTCATTATATTATACTTTTTAACAAATACGAAAATAGGCATTCATAGATTTTATACAATTTTACGGTTGAAAAAATTCGTGAATAAATTACATATATCTTCATCGAATATTGGACTGATTGCATTTTTATTGAGAATTATATTCGTTTCATCGATTTATCGGTAAAGATGCATCGGATTTAAAAAACCTTACCGGTTAATTAAAGATAATTAATTAGAAAGTTTGTCACCGACTCGATCGCATTCGATATTTTTTTGCTCAAACCATTATTTTCTAATGCGTTGGTGTTAAGTCAAGGTATCTTTATTGTGTCTGGATATATAATACTATTAGTCATTAAATATCCTTTTATCGAATCACGTGATTTATGTAAGACTATTTTTTTACTGCTGCTTGATCATGTCGAAACAGTAAACGTATATTTTTAAAAAACAGTTATAAAATCTACTTGTTCTCGTTTTCATTGTTGTTACCATAGTGTACATTTTAGTACATCATTCATATTTTACTTGCTTTATCGAATAAACGTTTAAGGCTTTCTCTATACTCATAATGTGTTGATAATAAAACACGGACAGTCTTCGCAAAGGTCAAACCAAATTATATCAATAAAATAACTCGATCGAATGATCCTTTTAAGGAAAGTTTTGTAAGATAAGCTTTATCCAAAAAACTATTAAACTTTACGATTTGATTATTTTTCTACGTTATCGCACTTAATTAAAAATAATACAAGCAATTAATATGGTTAAACAATCAAGTTTTAAGAAATAAAATATTATTTTAATAGATTGAAATTCCTCGAATGCTGATTTTTATCGAAGAATACTTTTAAAATACAAGATACCGAAATACCAACTAAAATAGAAACTTTACGTACCGCTTTATATATTAATAAATGTATGAAATAGACTAAATCGATAATGTAATATTATGTACCGAACGTATAAACCGTGAATTTTGAAGAACTCTAGAAAATTCTAACCGGTAAATTAAACGTAAAAAAAAATTGCTTTTAATTTAAAAACAACCAAGGTAGAAAGTAATTTCGGCAATACAGAAGTATATAGGAATAAAAATAAAGCATCTTACATAAATATAAAACTAAATATTCTTACGTTGTCTCGTAAACTTTACTCAAAGCACTTTTTATACTTTATGATCTTAAACCATATCACGATCAACTTATTCTTAAATCAAGAGCATAATTTTTTTTACTTCGCATTTTATTTACAAAGTTTCTCAACTATTGTCACAGTCCTATTGTTTCTTCGACGAAACTTTTAAAAAACTTTTTTTTCACAACCCTTTTGGAGTCCTCTCTATCTTGTAAAAAACTTCGCAACTATCTAATTCTCTCTCTCGCACTCCTACCCCCACATTTATTATTGTAAGGATTTCTATCCTTCCCTATCAGACCACCCCTTTGATAGCTCGCTCTCCGGGGTCGGATGATTCTCGATTTCCGACTCCTTTTCTTATTGCTCTTTCTCTCTCTCTCACTCTCTCTCTCTCCTTCCGTTTCTTTTTCCCTTTTACACACTTTTTCCCCTCGTAGATCATTTTGCGCGGCACATGACCCAAGCCAAAAAGATAGAGAGAAGAAGCCTCGAACCCGCGCTAAAGTACAGTTTAACCGGGTGAGGGGGTCTTGTATAACCGAGGCCGACTTTACCACCTGGCGGCTGCTCCCAACTTTTTCCGCCATCCTCGTCCTTTCTTCCTCGCATAACTCGGAGTCTAATCGGCTGGATTACACCAACGCCGTTCGCTGACAGGCCGTTTACGATTTTAACTGCTATTTTCTCTCTTTCTAGCTCTCGGTCTTTTTATTTTCTTTTCGCGGGAAATATCTTTCCTCTTCTGCCTCGGATTACCGACAAAGACTTTTTCCTCTTTGACTGGAGCAACGTTTTTTCACCTCTAATTCTTGGAAATGCAAAATCTTCCGCGAGACTTTCCATGGGTTCTTTGTTTTCTTCCCTTGTTTTCAACCAGTCTATTTTTTTTATTTTTTGCGATTCAGAGTTCCTATGAAGTTTATGTTCCGGATGGAAGATGCAAAGTTTTAATTATCGGTCAAATTTAGCTAACGAGTCGCGCTTGTCGAGGATAATCATTGAAACGGTTAAAGTTAATTTCTATTTAAATTGTTCGATTTATACACCAGCATTAAAAATTAATCATGTAATTCCAAACTAGCGATCTCCAAAGAAATTAAAAATTACATTTTTAAACAAAATTTAATAAGATTGATAAGCTTTGTTATTCTTAACTTAATTTTTAATTTAAAATCGATAGTTAAAATCATGTTACTCGGTGAATACGAAATATTCTTTTATTTTTAAAATATTTGAAATTAATATTTGAAACCGAAACAATGTATTTTTAATCAGAACTATTATAAATTTATATTACGTTTCGATTAAAATAAGTACAGTTATATATATTTATACTAATATTTCAAAGCTTCAAATATTATTTTCTACATTATATATTTAAAAATTCATACAAATATCAAATATAAGAATCAACTGTAATGTATGTAATTATATTAAATCTATTTGTAATGGATACATTTTATCTTTTCTTAAAATAAAAAATTATTAACTAACTTGTTTTTATATAAAAATTCAATACATTAAAAATTAATTTAACTAGTTCTAAAATACGTGCAAATTATAAATTAGTATTATTTACGCAAAGTAAATTTAAAACTACCGTAATATTTGAAAGCATACGTTATTAAGTTGTATAAATACTGTTATGAGATCTCTATAAAATTAATTCACTGTTATTCTCCTTACGTCTTATTTCATTTAATTAATTTAAGATTTAAGACTTTGTAACTTTCATTCTAATGTCAAAATGAAAATTAGTTTTGTAAAAAAATGTATTTTATACGATGAAATAATATTTATTATTATTGAAGGTACATTAAAAAAACTATTTGTTAAAGTGTACAAGTTAATTTGTACCAAAATTGTAAACTTCATGAAATGTATTTCTCTTAAAACCATGTTTATAGAGTTTCGTATGTATGTATTATATTCCTTTCATGATTGTTTCATGTAAGTATTATACGTTTCTCTTTCCATCCCGAATTCCTTGCGGAATCTTATAAAATACTTGAAAGAAGAAACTCTAAGAGTTTATAAAAAAGAAAATAGTGTAATATTACAAAACTGAAATTTGTAATACTTTCGTCAGAGGAATATATTTTTAATGAATTTTTAAAAATTGATCCGTTAAAAAATTTGCATAATATTTTATCATAATAAAGTAAAAAGAATATTTGTACATTAAAATTTCTGCACAAATTTAGTTTTATTAATATTCGCTACTGTACTTTAACTTAATTTATGTACATTTAGTTTTTAAGTAATAGATATCTATTTATTTTTTACTATACTATTCTGTTAAAATTTATATTCAAACAAGAAATTTCTAATTAAATTTATATAAAAATCACTTTCAGCTAACATAATTGAAAATAATTTTCTCTTTACCCATTAATTATCGGGAAATATCTATCAAAATTACATCAAGAATTTTGATAATTATGTAAAGAAATTGAGTCTAAAGACGTACAAAAAATACTTTATGGCATCTTCATAAAGTGAACACATAAAAACTTGTCTTTTACATTTGAAAATTAATTCAAAAGAAATATATAAGTTTTCCATGTAATTATTTAACAAATCGAAACAAACTTACAAAATATTTTATTATTATCAATGAGCAAATGACATTTATTGTAAAGTAACGAGTAAGCAAAAATAAGGAATAAAAATTGTTGGAAGCAATTATATTTTTCAAGAAAATTGGAAAAGACTTTTCGTTCTATTTAAAAGATTACTGAAAAAGCAAATAGTGTAGACGATTATGAATGTTTATTTCCTTTTCTTGTCGAAAATTAATCGAGCTCTTGGTTATACTTCACAGTCATGTTAGATCAATACGTTTTCAAGTAATTAAAGGGTCACCTCAAACTTCTTCCATTTTCCAAATGTATTATTAAATAAATTTTTAAGCAATAACAAATTTTAAGTTTTTTTTATAAAGCAGACGTTTTATGCTGGCTTCCTTTATTATAGTAGTTTTAATTGTTAACTTGTAAATAATGTGTACATTTCTCGAACAAAGCGAGATGAAAAAAGTTTTACTTCCTCAGAAAAATTCTTAGCATGGCTACTTACGCTATTCTTTATTTGTAAGAGTTTTTGCAAGACTATATAAACCGGAACTATAAGAAAAAGAATAATTTTAAATACAATGAATTTTATTCCGCTGCTTTCGAAAGTAGTTACGTTTAATATAACTTTGCCGTGATCGAAGACAAATTAGAAATAAAAGAATATTGATATTTTTAATAGAAATGCATATTTTATGTTAAATTATTTTTTTATATTCAAGTTTACTTGTATTTTCTAATTTATTATTACTGTTTTAAACTTAAGATGATGAAAGTTAAATATAATATTATTAAATTTTGTACGATGTGTTCATTAAAATGCAATTAAATATACTTTAATTTAATCATTACAATTTTTTAAATAAGAATAAAAAGTTAATAACTTGAATTTTTACAAAAAAGTTATATTATTTTGAGAACTTTTTTTATTTTACTAGTTTATATCTAAATTTAATAAACTTCCAAATTTTCGTAAGCTTTATTATAATGAAAACCTGCCGTTTAGAGTATCATGAAAATAAATATATTCTAGGGTTTAAGAAATTAATAGCACACACTTATTAAATTATATTTATAAATATAAATATAAAAATATTATAAAATATTGATACATATTTCATAATTTTCCGTAAATTAATATCGATTCTGTTATTTTTTTAATAAGATTGCAAAAAAATTATTTTTAATTCATCGAATAGTCACATAATTTTGATCAGTAAGTAGAATTTAGATATTTGTCCGTGTTATGCAAAATTTTATGTTGCAAATACAAATGTTTTATATCTTTTTTTCGATATTAACTATTAATCAATTTAGAATATACATCTATTATATATAGCAACACATTAATAAATAATTGTAAATATATTTCAAAAATAATCATGTAATAAACCTCATTCTTCCAATATAGATTCTTTTAAATTATTTCTTCAAAAGTAAGAAAACTAAATTATGTACATCGAAGCAATATTAATTTGCATGTATAAAATATGTTATAGTATTATAAATAACTCTACACAATAAATACAATACTCGAAATATAAATTTTTGTGCATAAATTTTAATTTACATTTTACGAAAAAAGTATGTTAAAAGAAATTTAAAAAAAGGACTCCTTATAACAAGCAAAAGTCCTCTCAAAAAGAAATTCTATTTGCGGATGAATAGAATTTTTTGAAATAAAATAATTCCTTTGAAGAAAAAGAAAATATTTCTTTTCGGTAATATTTTTTTGTGTTCATCACAAAAGCGCACTCACTGGTGATTAATCCTTTTGTGATAAAGGAATAATTTTTTGATGAAATCCGCAAAAAGCTATTAAATAAATAGCAAATTTTTTACAAATGTATGAATTTAGTTAATTTAATACATCTATAAACAGTCTTTAAAGTAAATTTGAATGCAGCACTGAACGGACATTCAAAGGACGATTATTATTTCTTATACATATACTAATATTTATAAATAATATTAAAGTTGTATAGACTTTGATAAATTTTATCTTAAAATATCGAAAAGATTTTTAAAATATATACGGATTGATTAAAGATAATTTAAAAATGTTAATACTCATAGAATTTGATTTTTTAATGATCAATTTTTTTTATTAATTTCTATAAAATATATAAAATTATTAAAACGAATGATTTAATGTAAATAATAAAGTAAAAAAGTATACATGACTTTCAAGTTGAGTTTAAATATAAAATTATAGTTTTATGCAGAATAATAACCAAATCAACTGTTTTTGAAATAAACCATATCACTTTCTAATAGGTGACTCGAAAAGAATAAAATTTAATTTCACTTTTACTCTCTTGAAGGATAATTGGGTGAATTAAAGTATTTTGAGAAAATAAAAAAATCTTAAATTTTTAAAAAAACATTTTAAATTCTTTTATATTGTTTCAAATATAAAATAATATATCTTTTACATTATAAAATTTATTACCAAAATAAAGGAAAAAAGTATCGAAGAATATTATGTATACTATTTAATGTTTCAATTGAAAGTAATATAATAATTTCCTTGTTTCATTCTTTTGTTTCTTTGAATACATAAAAATATTCTTTTATATTTTCGTGAATATTAAATTCTTGATAAAGTAAAATCTAATATAACTTATTATAGTTTTAGAAAATAAATGTAAACTGATGAATATTAAACATTTTTTTCTGTATTAATAAAATCACTGCAATTTTAAACAGATAAATTATATACAGATTTTGAAAACTACGCAAATTATTATGTAACTATAATTTATCAAACTCAAGTATAGTTAAGATCGAGAAGAAAGTTAGTTAAGATAAAACAACATTTTCTTCATTACAAACTCATTAGAGTACAAGCAAAAGATATTATATGAGAATCACTTGAGATTCATGATGGAAAGTATGTGATAGAATATCACCGTTATTTTTTAGTCATAAAATGCACGATATAGTTTAGAATATAGAGTTAATTTCAAGAATTTAAAATAATATTATCAATAGTTTTTATATGTAGCTTGTAATAATGTGGCAACTTTTGGAGCAGTGATTATCAAGAATTCTGAATTATTATTTATAGTAACGTTTAAAAAAATGTAAGTAAATGAATATATGCGTATAATTAACCGTCTTTGAAATTTTCGGGTATTGTCATATGACATTGAATATAATGATCGTATTCGAATAATCCACATTTATAGATTGGAAATAAATTATTCATAATTCTAAAATTTGGATTTAGTAAAACATAGCGATAAATATAATCTTAGATTCTAACAATGCTTACAATTTAGTGATTAAAATAAATTTTATTTGAAATATTAATATATTTTAATAAATTATTTGTCGTGAACTTTAATTAAATTTCGTAGATATTTTCAACATATTCACACTTCAACTTATAACGCCCGAAACATTAATCGATGAATATATAGAGATGTTGAAATATTGTTGTATATAGATAGTAAATCCTTTTACCGGGTATAGCAAAATGTTAGTAATTCACCGTTAAAACAAACTAAACTATGGTCCATGTTTACCTGTATAAACAGAGATAGTACGTAATACCTATTAAAAGTAATCACCACTATGAATTCATAAATTTATGTATAACGAGTGCAAACAGTATAAATAATTTTTATATAAATCATGAATTAGATGAAGATGATTTCGCATTGGAATAAGAATAAATTTGCAAGGTTTTCAAATTGATAAAAATTGTAGGCAATTGGAAAAATTTTGAATTCAGAATATAGTCGATATTTTCATACATTGGTAAACTATTCGTTGAACGACATAATAAAACTATTATATTTTTGAGATAGACAAAAACAATTTTACGACCGTAGATAAAAGTTTAGGAATTATATGTCGCTAGGATTTTGTCGATAATATATTTACTTTATACTCGCAGATGATTATATTGTAACGATAAACGGTACCACAAATATTTTCCACGATGTCTATACCATGCCTCAAGTTTCTTTACTGAAATCACTTACCGACCGACGACTATGTCGGTAATTTAGGTATTTCGTTTACTCATAGACATTAAGAATGCCTAAATTAGTTTATGAAAATAAAATCGATTGATAGAGGAAGGTTTTAAGTGTATTTCGAATAAAACAATTATTCGAAATAATAATAAAGATTATAGTTGTCAAAAAAATCGATAAGAATTTGTAATAGATATTATGAAAAACACGTATGTATTTAGAAATATTGACGATCATTTTTTGAATTATATTGTACTATATTTCAATATTAAAATTATATGATTTTTTTAACATATTTAATATTTTCTAGTATTTGACAATAAAAGATATTGCAAATCTTAAGTTATTCTTAATAGTTTTACTTTTATTAAACTAATATAAAATAGTAAACTGCGGTTTATCTTTACTTTTTTGGAGAATACTTGTTTTTTTTTTAATTTCATTTCATAATAAATTTATCATTAAGTGCGAATAAGTACATTTTATATATTTTAGATAAATAATAAAACATTAATTTTTAATTAAAGATTTAAATTTTACAGTAAAATAACCTAAATATATTCGTAAGCGTATCTTATTGTAATTTTAATTATATTTTTATTTTATCGTAGATACAATAATGCGTTATGTATTATTATTTTAAAATATATACTATCATATATCAAAATGTATTAACTAATAGAATACGTGTCCTAATACATAAATAAAAAGTATATAATAAATTTTAATTTAAAATTAATTATCAACCTTATTTATTCGTATTTATATTTAATAAAACCGTATTTTATCACAAACAAGTTTTAGTCTAACAATAATATTAAATAATTGAATAAAAAATTACTTAACGGAAATCAAATTTTTCTAATATTAGCCATAATTTCGATTACGATAAAAAGAATATTCTAAAAATTATAATTTTTGAAAATACTACCAATATAATAGAATAGCGTAAACTTTTACTTACGTACGGATAATATTGTACGATTCGAAAAATTGTAGAAATAAAAATTTAAAAACTTACAGAAACATTTTTTATGTAATTTTAAATTCTTGTATAATTGTTCAATAATAATATCATTTTTATATTCAAATGATTTTATAAATCACTCAGTGCTGACTTTGAAAATATAGATTTTCCGTTCTTGAAAATAATTGCCTTCGAGTCTAACGCTGTGATAAATAACGGTACCGTCGTATCTCAAAAAGTGAAACTAAAGATAACGCAAGAAACATCGGAAGTACTGAAATTCGAAAAAAGTCCTATATTAGTTCGCATTTTTCTTCACAACGTACAACAATCGCTAACTAAATTGCGTCTCCAACGCGATAAACTATGGTTTTACCTTGTTTCGATATAACAGCCAACAATATCAGTGAAGAATAATAAAGCAACAAAGCAAAATCTAAGCGCGGCCAAGACTAATTTGAAAGTTCCTCCGCTTCTCCATCGCGTCGACCTCCGGACCTCCCCGACTTCTTACCGCGATCACCTGGGGCTATTTTAAAGGCACTTCTACTTTAATTATACCAAACGACGCCGAGCGATATTACGATATTATGATATTACGAAGCATAAGCCCGCGCCGAGATTTAGGGTTCCCGGAGAAAGTTTTAACCTGTGTAATGCCCCGAAAAAGCTTCCATCCCCGATGTTTCCAATGGGCGCTCGTCTCTCGGATGGAACCTAAGAAGATACAATGTTAGTCGTCTCTGCTTTGCTTCGGCAAATGAGTTTCGCAAAGATATCAATTCCTATCAGCGGCTACGCGATTGCTGTTGTTGCTGCCACTATTGCGATTGTTTCCGCCTCTTTACGCTTTGCTCTTTCATTGATTTAACTTTTGCAAGCATCCGAGAGCGCTTTAATAAAGTTTCGATTCCGCCGAGTCGAAAGATCAGCGCTCCTCGTAAGTTTTCGCGTAATGAGAATTCACTCTGTTGGAGTTGGGTTTATTTACGTTTTCTCTTTTAATTTTTAGAGTGGAGTTCGCTCGTTCGAAGCTCAGAGGTTGAACGTATATGTCTTAAGAGTGCGAAGATAACATTTTAAAATCGAGCAACTTGTTGATCTTGAGAATTTTTCTTTAATTACGAACTTAGAAATTGTATGATTGTATTATTGCATGCCGCAAATCGTTTATTAATTTCATGTTTTACTCGCGTTCGTTTAAAAACATTTTATACGGGTATACATATTTAGGTGTTTTGTATTTGATTAAAAAATCCATACCGTATGAAAAATAATAATAAGATAATCAATCTTCGAATCTATAGTTTTATTTATATTGTTAGCTGCAATTAAAAAGTTTACTAAAATTACTTATCTTCAATTCGATTATTAAAACGTCAAAGATAGTTGAATATTTGTACATTCGAACCAAAAATTTTTGAAGATATAAATAGATTGTTATATCGTACGTATATCGTTATATATAGTAGAATATAAATATTTTAGTTATTCAAAATTACGTTGTAGATTTATTCCAGAGATTAATGTGAAAAATTTATCTCTATCTTAAGAATAAATTCATCAAACGATCTATATTTTTAAAATAATCGGATTAAAATGTTCAAAATACTATAAATTTTTATTTCTTACGAATATTTCTGACAGACTTTTATGTGAAAAGTAAAAAATAATATTCCTCATTATCATTTTATGGAGATATGATAAAATATATAAATCTTTATAGGAATGTTACAGAGAGAAATGATAAAATCGGTTTACACGAAAATCGTAATAATTTTAACGAACGATCGAAAAAAATCATTTCTTACTTGTTCGCTATTTATCGCGAAATAGATTTACCGAAACAAATATTTCAGTAATAAAAACAATAAATTGTTTTTTTTGAATTATTAAACTCGAAACGTACGACTGTAAAATTTACGAAGAATAAAATTCACTTATAAAACCAAGTCTTACTTAAATCAGATTTATTTAAAATATAACGGGGTGACGTATATTTATTTTAATAATCGTAGATCTTAAAAATAAACTTGTAATTGTTATGCGCTTACAAAGTTTTTCGTGCGATAAATATTAATATTATAGTCAAAAGCGCATATAAGAATATAACACTGGAAGTTCATTATATAATAGTAACCAAAACCCGAGCACTTATCAAAAAAACTTTCTCCATTGCAAATTACTACTATCAAACGTAAGCATCATAACGAGTTTTTAAAAAGATACGAGAAGGTCGAGGGGGTGTGGAAAATTCAGGGAGAGTAAGTAACCAAGGAGTAAACATTTTCTACGGCGTTTTAGACTCGGAGTCGTTGTAATCAGTAATCAAATTTATTAGTTTCTATTGTCTTGGGGAGCAGCGAAAATTCTTTTCCGATTTTATGGTGTGGAAAGACGATATAATAAGGAGAAAAAGAACTGCTGCCTCGAGCAAGAGCTGCGAATAACGAGGGAATAAGAATGGCTCGAGAGAGAAGACGAACCGAACTGCCTTTGCTGCTTTAGAGGCCAAGATTTACTGGACTCGGTAGTAGCCGCCAACTTCTTAATGTCGGCTTACCACTGCTTTAACCGTCTCTTTCTCTCTTTTTTGTTCTCTTTGAAATTTGCAGTACCGCGAGCTTTGATACAAATAAACAGCGAACGGTGGCTTTGCTTAAACGAACAGTTCCTAACGAGTCCGTCCACTTAGGGTTGAGTCTCGGTTAAATCGCTTTCGTAAGAGGGATTTACTTTTTTATAGATGTTTCCAATTTTCTATATTATATTTTAAACGAGAACGATAACTTCTCTTCTTTGAATCCAATATTTATCTTATTTCGGATCAACTTTAAATTGCTACTTGTGGTCTTCGAAGTAAAACGTTGCGTAAGAAAAATAATCAACGAAAACGTTTAAATTCATTATTGGTTTTATTTCACCATAATTTAAACGAATTATTATCTTTTCGATATCTATTTCTAATATATCGAGATTCTGCGTTATTCAAAAATGTATCCATTTCTTTAAACGAACGTACGTGAATTAGCGAAATATATTAAATTTTGCAACTCTAAGATCTAAGTTTTTTATAAAATACAGAATATTATATCTAAAAAAAACATTAATGAAACAGATATTTACGAATAATTTTAGTTCGTTATAAATAAGGTTTAGTATTAAAGTTACATAAAGTCTATACGTCGAACAACAACAATATAAAATTATTAAATTATAAAAACAAATGTTACGATAAAAAAAACCTATTCTGTACTTTAAATACTATCGATATTTAGTCTTCGTACATATCGATAATAATTGAAAATTGATTTTGTGAAAGGCACTAGAATATTATCGATAATTAATTTCATTTTTTTCACAATCTGATTTTATCTCGTTTATTTATACACGTACGGAAAAAATTTTCGTAAAAAATTAAAACTATTTTAGTTGCGCGTTAGTCGACTCGCTTTACTACTTATTCCAACTTTATAACTTTAATTTAATAAATTAAAACGAATAAATTACGCGAGAGGAATAAATTTTATAATTTGTAGATATCGAGTACTTTAAAACAGTAAATTCAAATTCGAAAATCAAAAAAATATTTATCTTGATACGATATCGCGTAAAATATCGAGTAGAGCAATAGAATTCAAAACTCCAGACATAAATATTTAAAATAAGCATACACTGGAAAAGAGTAGAAATATTAAAGGACCGAAGGCCATAACCTCCGACAATAAATACTACAAACTCCGCACGCGGACCTTCGTCCATAGAAATCTTTTTACCGTTTCAATATTCATCCAAGGATTCCAAGTTGCGCCCTGCTACGCCCGAGGCACGACGAGAGAGAAAGAGAGAGGGAAAATGTCCGCGAAAGCAAAGATCGCGGAATGCGGTAAAGGCGAAAATATGGGGTGCGCGAAAAGTGTTCCGCAAGATGTTACAGGCCATTATAGCCCCGGTGGGCTTAAAAGAGGCGCCTCTACCCTCTCCCAGACTCCCAGGCATCGATGGCTAAAACATCATCGCCGCAGTGGATACCATCGCCGAATACCAAGCGATAAGATCGACAACAATGAACTGGAGGGGGATTCCCTTGAGATGCGTAGGCGTACATACGCGAGCGTCGCGAGTCGGAAGTTATAGCTTTGTCTGCACATTCCGGCGTAGGCCGAGGGGTGATTTTTTTATTGATCGTCGTTAAGGATGGAAAGAGCGGCGATTCGAGGATTTTCATTGCGCGAAACGTCTTGCGACCGGAATCATTGGGCTCTTACCGAAGACGAGTGCTCGGTCATTTTTCCGTGTAACGTCTGTGGAACAGATTTATCGGGTTTATTGTGTCGTTCGTGTATTAGCATATTTGATATCGAAGAAGCCTTAAAGCAACGTTTAATTTCGAGCTTATTCGGTACGACTGATAAAAGCGATAACTAAGCTTTAACCGTTGACTAATCCTAGTGGAAATGCTTTTCTCGGTAGTTCCAGCGCGAGATGGATGGATTAATTTTCAAAGCTACGGTTTCAATTATATGGAAATTACAATTAAGTTTGCACTTTATACGAGTACAAAGTAGGAATAATAAACTAAGCCTTTTGATCAGAAGTATATTAATGGGATACTTAAGTTTTACATCCAGAAATATTTTATTGTTTCGTACTCGAGTGTAAAATACGTTTAAAAATGAAAATGATTTTATTGTATAAACGTAAGTAATGTACGTAAACTATGAGGGGAATCAAAAGTATTAGTTTTTTACTTAACAATTATAATAAAATTAACGTACTTCTTTCTACTATCGAAAAAATTATAAGATTAGAATTAATATTTGATATTATATTATTTAAACTTAAATACTCAAACATCTATAGAACTACGTATTGTAAAAAATGCCGCGATAAAAAAATAATGTAATTACCTATAAAATCCGAATGCAACTTTTATTTTACAAAAATTCTAAATGTACCTCCAAATTGCGAAAGGTAACATCCAATATTGGCCAAATTAAAAAAGGAATCTGCAATAATTTATCCACATCCCGTAAAAGCATCGACCGCGTACAACAATCAACTCGATTCATAATTTATTCCCGCTCTGCACTTTCCAAAAGGCTGTGGATCGCTTTTCCGGTCGATTTTAGCTACACTCTAAAATCTTAGCGAACGTACGCGTATCTTATCATACGCCTGAGCAAGGCAAAAAATATAAGGCAAGAGGGCGCAAGTCCGAAGTAGTTGATGCCACAAACGCTACCTCCCCGGAAACATTCACCCCCAGACTATATCCGGAGATCCATTACGAAGATCCTGAAGTCTAACCGCCTGAAACAAGCCAAGATTTGTGCTTTACGTTTCCGCTCGTGCATAAAAGCCCAAGGAATGGATTCCTTGCGCCTTTGCTGACTTAAATTTGTGGCTCAAATGTGTGCATAAGCATTTTTTACTAAGTTATAATAACAAGATATTCGTGGGATCGAATTCGTTACGCTGAGATATTAAAACTTTTAATTGTATAATACGTGATTTTTTCGAGTAGCAAAATTTCGAGCGAACGAACCTTTGGAACACGGATCGATATTTCGAGTCGATCTCGTGCGCTAAGTAATTTCGAACGTACAAACTTGATCAGTATTTTCGTTTAAAACAAAATACAATTATAAGAAATTTGAAAAGTTGGAGGAGCAAGAGTCGAATTCAAGTTCATTCACCGGTGGTACGTGAAAAAGGACGTGATTCTTGTTTCAAACGGTTGTGAATGAAGCGAATGAATTTCTCCTCAACGGAGAAAGGATTTTTGATTTTTTCTTGTAATTCCAAGTATTTCTTAACTTACGGCGCATATCACTTTATTTAAAAAAGTGCGGCAGCTGCTCCGTAAGTTGACAGCCATGCAGATTTTTCTACTCGACTGTAATTCGATTTAACTCCCTCGATGAAAGTTTCTTCCTACCCTTCTTCGTTTCTTCGCTTTTGGGAACGCTAATTCAGTTTGGGTCACTTTGACTGTATACGAATATATATTTAACGGTGTCTCGATATTTGCATAATTTTTAAAAATTTTATAATACCGCGGATAAAAGTACATTTCGATACGAGTCGTAAATTTTCGGTCTATTAAAAAATATAATTTCAAGAGAAATATCGGAAAAATATAAAAAAAACTATTGTAAAGTAGAGAAAAACAATGTAACCTGTTTTATTATATATTATTTATAATTACGATGATGTTGATAATAGTTTTTCGCGAATAGTTCGAGGCTTGTCCGAGATAATATCCATTTTATTCATTCTTATTGCCTGAATTTGAACACTAGCTAGAATTTGATTTAATTGATTAGCGATAAAAAGAACCAAACACAAAAGATACGTCAAAGAATTGAGAAAAATAAATCGAATGAAAATAAATGAATCACATCTACAAAGACTAATAAATGTCAACTCTATGAAAAATTTTACGATAGTGCCTCGTAACTCGCAAAGTTTACTGAGATGGCAATAGTTTTCCGATGTAAATCAGATTTATGAAAGTCGAGGTATCCTCGAGGTGCCTCGCAACTTATTTTCTTTTTTATCTTTTATACTCTCCGAAATTCTATTAAGTTTATATAAACTACTCCTGTAACCTTTTGTATTTTTCATAGTTTTTATCATTTATTTGTATTTACACTCGACCTTTCATCACAAGTAGATTATTATTTTGTTGCGTTGTTTTATGGTTATTAATTTTTAACAATTTTTTTTAAACATTTTTTTCATCTCAATTTTAATTTTATCGCTTGCTTGAATTATTTAGTAAAATTTTAAATTATTTTTAAGTATTTCAACGAAGTTTCTTCTTACGTTAAATCTAATTTCACGGTTACTATATATATATGTACGATCTAATTAAAAATTGATTTTTTGCATGAATAAATTATTCTAACGAAACACAATAAAGTCAATATTAATATTTTGGATTTTCATAAGAATTAACGAAAATCTGTCAGATTATAAGTATTAATTATTTGACATATTTACCAATTTCATCGGTAACTATAACTTATTAAATATCCTCATTTATTTTAAAAGTAATAAATAATTTATTTTTCTTTAATTATTATATATTTTATATTACCATTCTCTACAATATTTGTATCATTAACATTAATTAGTCAATTATAAAATAATGAACTTTATTTATTTCTGGTATTCGAATTACTTTTTCGTTATCATTTTAATCTTTAACATACAGAAATTTAATAAATAATATTTTAAATTTTAATTTATAACGAAGCTTTGAATAATTTATTTATGGATATAATTTTATGAAGAATAAATAAGTTAGTTTTATTAAATAATTAAAATATATATCAATCATCGTAAATATTAAATAAACGAATATTGGCTATTTAAAAATACTTTTCTTACATCTGAAACATTGATAATAAATTTTTTAATCCTTAAGTTTACACGAGATATATAATTTCATCATAAAAATATTCGTTCAGAAAAGAAAAATATTTCTATCGGTATAAAAATCTTAAAGAAATTTTAGTACTGGGGTATTATTTTGTAAGATAATTGTACGTTATATTTAATTGTTCATAAAAAAGAGGCGGAAAAAATCTAATAATTTATACCAAAATTTTGTTCAATACTTTCCGATTTGTAATAAAAGAAAATTGTTTCCATACGAAAACAACGTATGGAAAAACATCTACATAAAATAAATAAAACAAGGTAAATAAATATGTGATCCAATTAAACTCTAACTTACGATTCTTCTCCTGAACATCTTCCTTATATTCTTACGTACAATAATTGCCTCACTTTCTTTCACTCTTCTTAGCTCCGATTCCAGAGTAACCCTCCTTCAACACGTAGAAAAGGGCATTAACGATTGTTTATGAGACACATCGTAAGAAACTAACGCGAGCCTAGGCAACAAAAACGGAGGATGAAAAAACAAACTAAGTTACACAAACGGTACATTGGAAATTAATTCAAAAGCCCTTTGACTTTATTTATCCTAAGTTAGTAAAATTTTAGACAGTGATGAGCTTCGATCGATTCGTACAACTTTTAGTCGTTTTGTCCATAAGTACAAAAAGAAACAACGATATTCGACTACTTCCAATAAATATATATATTTCCAAATAAAAACATTTCTGTTTCGATCGACAAATGCCTTTCCAAGTATTATCGATACGTCCGAACGATCGAGTCGAAAGCAATTAAAATTTTATAAAAAAAACAGTCGCTTGGAATAAAAAAACGACTGCTCCCAAAAATTTAGTTTTAGACGGTCATCGAAACGAACGTATTCGTACAAAAAAACATCCAATCAAATTTGTCTCGATATTTAATCGTCGTAATCGAATAATTCGAATCGATGGTTGATATTATTTTTAGTCTTACACCTCGTACGTTATATACGTCTTACCCTCCGTTATCGTTATCTCCGTCGACGAGGAGCCTCGAGTCGAATCTCCGAGTCAACGTTCGACTCGCCGAAAAAAATGAAGAACAAACTCGCCGAGTTAACCCATAGCAATAGTTGAATCCTAAATTTGCGAGATGCAAAGCGCAGGGAAATTCTCTGCCGAAAAGAAGGTCTCTGCGGGCGTTTACGTAAAGCCATCGAGCGCAAAGCCTCGAGAGGGTTGAGGTTGTCGTCCGGCGACTTTCAAGAGCGTATAATTAATTTCCCGTGTCACGGGGAGTCTCGTCCCTTCCGCAAATCGACGCGCGAATCCCCTTCGCGACAATATTGCCGTTGGCCATTTCGTTAGACATAGCGATGCAACCGGCGCTCGGCCGGTATCTCCGTGTAAAAGGGGTGACTTCTCTCGCATACCGAACCTTCAATATATCTGCCGCACGCGCTGCCACCCGTAATTAAACATAACAGATCAACACGAGTAGCCTCGCGTGTTTGCGATGGCCGTGCGAACGGAAGCTGGAGGACGGCGGCGACGGCGATAAAAGAGGCGGATGACTCGATGAAGAAGAGGAGGACAGGGGAGTGGGATAATGCCCCGAGCGTACACCTAACGAGGGAGTTGGAGCTGATTCGAGCCTGACCTTTAATTTACTCGAATCTGGACGCGGGTGAGCGACGGACCCGATGAATTTAGGCTCGAAACGCGAGATAAGTTCCCGTAATTCTATAAATCCGTTGGTTGGAAGAGGAGAGCAACGACGACAACGCGAGGCTTCTTTGGAAGTTGTTCGGTAAACATCCGTATAGGTAGTGGAAGGAAAGATGTAGTATAGAGAGCTTCGTAATATAAATTTCGCCACCGGTTCGTTCGCCCGTTCGAACTAGAAAAGCCAAGAGGATAGAGAAGCATAGAATATGTCCAATCCTCGGGTTACATTCGCGGGTCTTTCGGCTCGAACCGGTTAATTGGATAAATGTTCGACGAAAGGTTGGACAACCCTCTTCCGCCTCTTCGGTGCCGCTCTATGCGTCGCATCGCCGTCGCAAAATACTCTCCCGTTCGCTTCATATACCTTTGAGTCCTTATCGCGAGAGCCACGAAAACAATCGCATTCGTTGCCGCGCTCGATGAGTTTATTGAAACTGGGGATCCCACCCCAATTTTTCCTCCCTTTTCTCCCTTCGATTTCTAATATTTCCGGCCATTTATAATCTATATCGGTGGTACTCGTTCCTCGCGGTATCAGTCAAACACTGGAATGATTAAATTTCTTATTTATGGAATTGCGTATAAAAGAATTTTTCAAGAACATCCTCGAAATTATTAATTTTTCATCGGATCGATTAGGCTCGAACTAAATTTTAGAGCTCTCGACTGCGTTTGGATGAAAATTGACAATTTTAGAGTAAATACGAGAAGCGAAGATTAGCGATATAAAGTATAAGAATTTAATTTATGAATCTATGCGTTTCGTTTAAATTTTTTTCAGAGGAATTTTCATTTCATAATCATTATCAAACGCTGGTTCTAATTACGATTGAAAAGGAACTAAAAAATTCGATACATCGCTCGAGTCGGATAAATATCAAAATAGTTGGATACAAAAAAATTAACACCGCGCTAATTATATAATCGAATCCAGTAAACCCGTAAATAAACTTGAAAAAACCCGCAAACGCAAGATCGTATACAAAATTGGATATAATTGAAAATTTTAAGGAAGGAATAAACGACGCTCGTTTATCACTCGGTCACTCGTAGCTGAGGCGTAGATGAGTGGAGTGGCTTACACATTAGACACTGCGTCATCCTCTTATGTGCTCTATCTTTCGCCCTCGGCTCCTCTCTCTATCTCTCTCGGGCACTCTAGTCTTTCTCTCGTTCCGGCAACTACTTGTCGCGCCGAGGCAGGATGACGGCAAATAAGGAGGCTAGATTCTAATTACCCCCCGTAAATCAGCGACAACACGTGCACTGTTTCCTCTGTTTATCGAGGGATGTTACGTTCTCCTACATCCGAACCTTACCGCCAATCTGATTCGAGTTTAATCGTTCGGCGTTAGATGCCTAATGTCTAATGAATTCTCCAAATAACTGGTATTCGATTGCGTTATTACGATCTGAAAACTCGACCCTTTAATTTTTACGCGTACGTTTCCCGGTTTTCGATACTTGTGACACCGACTAAACACAATTTATTTCTCTAAATGTAGATTATTCGAATGCAGTTATTTGAAATACAGATATTTCGAGTATCATCAAATTTTATATTACTCCGTCGTCTTTATCCGAAGAGCAAAGAACAGCTTAGTTTACAGTATGACTTTGTTTACAGTTTAACCACACGAATATTTACTCAACGATGTATTATTCGCATTGAAATATTAATGTACATAATCTTAAATCTATTTCCTAATCAATTCGTTTCCATATGCGTTTCCTTTAAAAAAGATACTTTATTTCAAATCTAAATTGCATAATTTCTTTCGATCGTGAACCATCGTACCTATAAACGATAACTTTGAAGAAGCTGACCAACGTTTGCATCAGCGATATATTTACGCAAAGCATAAAAATAAAAAGCGGCTCGATGTTTTTGAAAAAAAAAAAAGTTCTCGATTCGGAGATCTCAGCGAATTTATCCATTGTAAAAGGAAGGGATCCCGTTCGTCGATACATGCACCAGATGTATAAAATCACTCGGAAACGCGGAGACGTGATCTCGCACACCTTAAATGCAGAAAGAAAGACAAAGAGGGAGAGAGCGAGAGAGCGAAAGAGAGAACCGTGGGGGTAAGTTAGTGGGCGAGGTATAATTCAGGCGGTATAAATCACGTCAGACTTTAGCAATCTCACATCGCTTTGCCGCGTGTAACTTCGAATTAAGGGTGAGGAGACCGACGGTGGGCCACCGAGAATTAGCGACGTGGTGGAGAGAGCGAGAGAGGGACAGAGAGATTAGCGGCAATGTAAATGGGAGGTGTGTTCTTCGCGGGGACTATTTGTCATTTTTACGTTGGGACGAGCGTCGGAAGATACAGAAGCAGAAGCCACGAGCGCACGAGTAGAGACGTATAAACTCCGCCGGGGCTTGATTTAATTTCTTGTTCATACCGCGTGTAAATGAAATAAGCCTTGGTACTCAAGGCATTTGGTTTTGCTGCTCGTATCTTTCCTTTTTTTTCATATTGTCGTTTTGTTATCTTTACAAGTTGACGGGTTTACCTTGCGGGAATTTTTATAGCTCTTTATAAAGATACTTTTTTTTAACGATGTTTCCAAGGCGTTTGGATTGGATCGATCGATAGATTTTAGATCTGGATGAAAATGTTGATATAATAATTTTTACAATAAAATAAATTACTTAAATATATACCGTGACTTTGAAGAGATGGAGGAAAATTTTTCGCTGTTAAATCATCGATAAACTTTATTATTTAACTTCGTGTACGTATTTCATGCATTTATAATTGTGCAATAATTTATGAAAGAAGATTTCTTGTAATAAACTTACTTTTCCTAAATTAAATATAAATTATCATTATTTATGTACGGATACATTTAATTTTAATCTATTGCTATTTTATTTTGGAACTGCTACGTTTTGAGTTATTGTAATTCATGAATCAATTTATCACTATGATTGAATTAATTAAAAATTCATTTAGGTGTATTAATAAATAAAAGTTATCCAACTGATTTATACTCGATTAGATCTAGAATAATTTATCGCAAATGTCAAAAAGAAGTAAATTTTATTTCAAGTTTATCGCTCGATATTTAAATAGTAAAAATTATTTTTACTAATAATATTGTATTTTTATCTTTTTTTCGTTGTATATTTAAAAAAAAATTCTATTATAGATACCAATCCTAAATATTTAACGAAGTACATAAAATCTAATCCAGTTTATTTATTCGTCTTTTCTTTCTTTTAATAAATATGCAATAAAAAAAGAATCATACTTTACTCCAGTCCTCTAAATGAAGTCAAATTTAAGACTTTTCATCAGCTACTTTTGTTACGGGTTCAACTGACTAAAAGAGTGACGATAGAACGGAAAAAGGAAGAGGGTGAAGAAAAAATACAAACTCTCTCGAGTACATCTCGTGAGCCAATAACACAAGAAAAAGCTCTACTTTATTTAACAGACTCCCAGTTTTTCATTACGCACCTCCAAGAAATATATTTCTTTCTCTATGTTACCTCGAACGTATTATTTCGTATTTTTATTTTTGGTCTTTTTATCTCTTTTTGAAACAAGTATAAGGCGAATTTTCTCGCTCGCTATAAGAAGATATCGTTTTTTGCCTATGGAACATCTTTATTCTTCGTATATAAACGAATAGCCATGCACTTTTTCTAGCCTAACAAAGATGGAGTTTTCCTCAAATCAATTTATATAATTTTCCGGAAAAATGAAAGAAGTAAAATTTCTTTAAGTTAAAGTTATACAAATTTTTTTTTGGTAAAGAATTTAACGCAATAAATAATCAGATCATAGTTCCTTGCTTTAAAATCTAATTGCATTCACTCTGAAATTGATTGAAAACAAAGAGAAACATTAATTTTAGAAATTCTCGTTTTTAATATTTAAGCTCGATTGACCTTTACACACACACACATCTACTTATAGAATAAAGTAGATACATATATATGTAAAATTTTTCAAAGTCGAAGATGTTAGATAACTCCGTAGTTCGCTCATGAAACTTCAAATTGTTCGAAGTTGAAAGAACCAAAAAGAGGTAAAATAACTCTATTTTAAGTTAGTCTCGTATGTTGTTCGATTCGTATGCGAGTGTGTATAGTTACTGTGCAAATTTTCAGGGAAGGTTTTTTGTTAAATTCTTATTTATGTACACTTATATGTAAATTGTAAGTACATTTACCATTGGATATTTTCTACGCCAATGAAAGAGTTTTTATAATCTTACGTGAATATATATTTTCGCTTACACGTGTGAGCAAAGACAGATTTAGTCTGACCTTGGAGACATACGGAATCGATCGGACGTCAGAGGGTTAAAGAACCTTCGAGACCAATTTCTTCGCATTCATGCATATACATATATGCATCAGTACTTGGAATTCATCGACCTTCTTTCTACGAAATTCATATTCCAACATGCTTTTTATATTTCTAATAGACAGAAATAGACAGGTTTAATATACTTTGTGGTAAAATGTAATTATCTTATTACTATTAGACAACTATGTATCGTTCGTGAAATAGACTTTGTAGTATTTCAATTATGAAATTACGTTAGCATAAAAAAAAGTAATGTATAATAAAAAGATAATGAAATTTACATATTTTAAAGATATATGTATAAGAAAATTTAATATTAAAAATCAATGAGAAATAATTGTAAACTAAAAGAAAATAATATTTGATATTAAAACAAATTGTTATCGGGGAAACTATTACTAATAATTTATTTATTACTTATCGAATTATCGTACAATTGTAATACTAATTATTACTAATATAATCGTATTAATAATAATAATTATATATATATATAAGATATTTAATCCTGTAAATCACAAATATTTTCAAGATCAATAAGCTTTTATAGTTTGAAAGTCTATTCTTTATAAACAAATTTACGTCGATTCATGATAACGAAAAAAGATAAAAATTAAATTTTTAATCGTACAACGAATATCGAATCTTATATCGATGATCAAAAATGTTCTATACAAAGGAAATTATTAAAATAATTTTAAAATACCAGTCTCGTTTTATTTTCATTCAGATTAAAGTTCGAGTGTTTAATTTAAATTTTCGCGTTCAAACCACGCGATAAAACTTATCTGCATTCTTTACAAGTCTATTTATAAAAAAACATGTAGTTTTTGAATAAAAAAAACTACACTCGTTAAAATATCGTTGATGAATTAATAAACTACAACGATTATTTCTCTACGATAAAAAAAGAAGAATAAACAAATACGAACGCTTAAAATTTAATTCCCTAAAGAACAAATTCGATTAAAATTAATAAAATAAATAATGGCTCCAAACGTACAATCAAGATAATTCTAAATACTCGCGGTGTTTATTTCGCCAAATAAGACTATCGCCAAATGTTAAAAGTTTAAGAACGTTTCCCGTCGTCTTATTAACCTAAGAGTCCGATTAAAAAGTTTGTAATAGGGCCCAACATTTAAACGTTGAAAAGCGTCAAACGACGCCAACGACAAGCATTAAGAAAGAGAAGACGCGAGCAGAAGCGAAAACGGAAAAAGAATATAAGATCCACGAAAGAGATAATCAGCCTTGCTAGCGTTTTATTATTGGCATTATTTAAATGAGGAAGCAACGGCACCTCCGTAATCTGGCGATCGCCTAAGTTTCGTCGAGCCGCGGTCGTGCAGTTACACCGGAACGAAGACCACTGCGAATATCCGCCCTTCCTCTCCCCACCCCCCTAAACGCGAGAGGGTATAAAAGCAGCGAAGGGAGAGAAAACGGCTCTGGGGAGAGAGAAAGAGATAGAAAGAGAGAGAAGGCGTCTGTTTTTGCACTCGGTCCTGTTTGTGCTGACCGCTGCTGGATTTTCCGTCCGGTCATCTTCTCTTCTCTCCCTCGCTCGTCGCCTCCCAAAGCTTGTAGATTCGCTTATTGCCCTAAAGCTCCTGTTAACCGGCGCCTCCAAAAATTCTCTCTTTCTCTCGCACTCTGCCTTGGGCCATATTCGTTCCAAAGCACGGCGCTAAATTATTTGCCTTTTATAAATTAGCGATGTTTGCTCGTCTCGTTTCTACGCGGCGCGCCAATTATCTTCTTGGGATTATTTATGGGCTGCGTTCTTTGAGATAGTAGCGAAGCGAGTTTATTTTTTCCGCCTTCCTCTTTCGTAGCTACGTCGAGTAGAGCTCGTCGAGCGAGTAGCGAAAATCTTGGCGTCGAGCAAAAAGCTGAACGATGTGGAAGGTTCTTGTAGCCCATGGGTAATTTTTGGTATCCAAGGGATCTTCCCCGTCCGTGTGTGCGGGATGTGTGTTCTGCCGTTAATGGGGTCGATATGGTTATGATGTGCGGTGATTACGAGACAAGGGTTAGGGCTTTTTTTCGAGCTACCTGACATTCGATAAAGTCGGAGTAGATAAGAATTTGCTGTCTTTCGTAGCGAGTACACTTTTTTTATTTATGGATCGAGCAACATTTTCTGGTTGTTGTTCTCGAGTCTTAAAGTTTAATTTTTTGTGATTCGACGATTTCTTTGAAAATGTATTAAACTTCGTTCGAGAGTATCCGAAATATACGACGTCTGTACATTTCTTCCGTTATAAACGATCGACGATATTTAAGCAACGTATAAAATTATCGGATAAGAAAGTATAGGAAATCGAATTATTACGGACATCTCACCATAGAAATTTACCTGTCGCCTTCGTATAAATTAATATAATAAATTTTTACGTCACGTACAAAAATATTTTTTTGCTAGGATTAATTTTTAAAATACTCTAGTCAAAATGTAAGTATTCGAATAAAAGTTTACCGTTTTTTTATTCGATAAAGGATTTTACACATTTCGCTGGAATGATTTATAGACAACGTCGAACGAGATCGACCAAATTTAAGAAATATAAAAATCAATTCATACGCATTAGACTAATCTAAAGACGAAAGTTACTCGCGATGTATTTTTAACGCTTGCACCTTCGTTACGCGATACGAATATACAATCCCAGTGAACCGTTACAAAAAAATACATAAATAAAACAAAAATAAATCCGCACTGTAGGAACACAGTGATTTCGAAGATCGCCGACCAATGAATATCGTCCTCGCAATAAACTCGTGCCTCGAGTAAACTTTAAAATGATCCTAAGCCCTACGCATGCGCCTGTGTACATGTGTCGGACTCGATGGTCTAAAGCACAACTGGTGCTCGCATAGTTGCGGGAGTCTCGGCCGCACGCGTAATTAGGCGAATTGCATGTAACAGCTGAACATTAACTCGTAATGCGACCCTTCATTTACTCGGTCATTAGCCACACCTCCGTTCGGTCCTCTCCCAAAGGTTACACCGGCACTTATCATCCCTTCGTCCATTCGATCTATCTCTCTCTCTCTCTCTCTCTCTCTCTCTCTCTCTCTCGGTCTGTCTTGTTCGCTTTAGCTTGGAATCCTTTGTACAAGTGCCTTGAATACGCGAAACATGTACGAATAACGACGGAGACTTAGAATCGAGAGTTTCCATTGCCCGTGATTTTCACGAGCTTGTCTTCGGGGAATTAATTTTAGTCTCGAACTTGATCCTCGATACACCGTTCGTTTCGATGTAAGGGGTATACACGAATAATTCCGTTGATGCGCAGCTCGGTAATCTTTTATCTAGGATAAAAATCAATTAAAAATATTCTAAAGATAAAAATTGTACCAACTACGATAATGTTTCGGACTTGACGAAATATTTGTTTATTTAAATTTCTCGCGTGTAATAAAATATTCGGTTTACTCGATTAAACGTATAAAACTCGAAGAAAAAGCTCGCAGGAAATATAAAACTCTATTTAAAACCAAGAAAGGAGATACAGTAATCCGACATCTGCAAAT
The DNA here is from genome assembly GCA_018907195.1 of Dolichoris vasculosae. Classification (NCBI taxonomy): domain Eukaryota; kingdom Metazoa; phylum Arthropoda; class Insecta; order Hymenoptera; family Agaonidae; genus Dolichoris; species Dolichoris vasculosae. The sequence continues at coordinate 925,521 of JACCHY010000020.1, forward strand.
CGCTGCAAATGTATTCGAAAAAGATATTTTACCGTGTACATAAGGGAAAACATCTTAGAGGTAATATACCTGCAACTAGAAATCCTCGAGTTATCTTGAGAGTTTCAATGTCAAATTACCACACCGGCTTTTGTCTTATCGTCGTATTCCGGTAAGCTCTCGGAGAAAAACTACCAAAGATATCGACTCTGCATATGTTTCACCCTCCCTCTACATCGGATAAAGATGCAGCCTCTTCTTTTTTTTCTCGTAAGTACCATTACGAAAACAGCTTCGTTGATCGGAATCTCTATTATACCGTTGCTGGCGTTAAAATTTTTATTCGGCACGAAGGAAGTATCGCGTCGTAGGAAATAATTTATGCGTTCGAGCGATTTCTCAACGTCTTTGTAAAATTTACCAAAAGTAACCAATTGTAATAAAATTACTTTTGTTGTGTAGATAATGGTAGCGTAAAAAGTTAACAAACTATCGCAAACGTATTTCGATGTTTGGTGAAATTGCATTCGCATCTAAATATAAAATGTTGCTTAAAAACGGTCCATCGATTGTTGTACTAAATATCGAAACGATCCATCAAAGTTAAAAACCGAACGGTACAAACATAATTCCGTTCCATCTGGCATTGGCTCATCGCAGATAAAACATCGTCGAAGCAAAAAATTTAAGATAAAAAAAAAGAATCAATTCGCTCTAAAAACCCATCGAGTAATCACCCCGAGAATAACGTACCGTTGATTACACACCAGCGAAACGAAATTTCCAATCTAAATGTACCGAGTTACACCGAGTCTCAAAGAAGCAGAAACAAAAATAACACGAATAAGGCGCGCGGTTTGGCAGCCGGTTCGTAAAGTATCATTAATCCGAATCTTACACCCGCGGCAAGTAGACGTACAACTACTTGTAAACACCGAAAATTCACGGGCAAACACACACGGCGAGGTCGATGAGACCCGAGGTATTAATTACTCGAATAAAATGCTCGCCGCATTTCTTTGAGGGTACGAGATCGAGTACGAGACGCGCGTTTGCGAAATACAGAATATGTGCGAGAGCGGAAGGGGGGAGAGAAAGCGGCTTTCATCCTTTGCTCTCTTAACTCGCTCTTGACTGCCTCGAGACGCGGGTTTCCCGTTCGCCTCCGACTCCTTCCTTTTCCACTTGGCGCAAAAGGGAATATTTACAAATATCGCGAGTACCGCAACAGCTGCGAGTGAGTTTTTCCGAGTCGCTCGTGGGAAAAGCGCGAAATCGCTTTCCTTCGCCGCGGAAGATTTCTCGTGTATGCTTTTGCACTTATTCCATCGGTGTACATCGTCGAATAAGAAAAGAAAAAGTGACGTCGAGAGGATTTATCTGCGAGCCGTGGATCATATGTGCCAGTGGGTTGAAAGCACTGGGTAATGGATGCTTTTGGCATTCGAAGCGTTTCTCGAAACATTTGCTTTTATTTACGCTTACCGAAATCTGCTAATTTATAATTCACTTAGGAAAAATTGCATTTTGCGAGAAAAATACTCGCACGGTTTGTTTACGATTTTTACGGGAACAGCGTTGAAATTTGAAAATATCGTTACTTCGGTCAAGATTTAATCATCCGTTTTCTAACGATAAAATTTTGTTGAAAATATTAAAATAAGTGTTTGTAAGACTATTAATTTCTGCTTTTTTTTTCCATCCACAGTAAACATCGAGAAATTTTAATTCTAGTTGATTTTTCGTTTAAAAATTTTTTTTCCTAGTCGCGCAAATTGATATATTTTATTTTAACCATATTTAAAATTAACGGATAAAAATCTATAAAATTAAATCTGAATTTGATATCGAGTGACATTTTTATTATTCGTAGCAGTAACCGCTACAAAATCGAATTTATTTTAATGCACCAACTCTGATATAATAAATAAAAGCACGATATTTAAGAAAAGTAACCAGATTTGAATCTCAGTTCGGTATATCGAAATTTTTTAATTTACTATAAACTAACCATATTTTTATAAAAATTAAAAGGAACAATCGTATCTCGAGTAATAATTTTCTAAAAACGTTCTTTATCGAAACAATTTAAGCGTAGGTAAGAAAATTTGCTCTTAAATAATTAGAATACCTTTCTTATCGAAGGAAACGCAACAAAAACGAAGCAATTACTCCTTTATCTTTAATGAATAGAATAGACTAGGAATAAAATTCTGCACCGCTTTCGTACGCTATTCTTTCATTCGACATCCCTTTACTTTTCTCCCTAACTCCTTTCCTTAAGATAATAGCCAAATTATCAATTATTCCTACAGTCAATAATGCATTCGTCACCATCGTCAAATCGAGCATATTTTATTATATAAATTGTGATGGCTTGCGGTTTCGTACAATTACAGTCTTTATTGCTGCATAATCTACCGTTAGCTTCTGATTTTCTTTTATTTTGAAACCTCTAATAGAGCCATTAAATAAGCCTTCCGAGAACAGCCGCTCGCTCCTATAACACATGTACATGTATTACCATAATGGGACGTATCTACTTACGCGCGAAGAAAGGAAAACAAGAAGAGAAGACGGAGGAGCGAAAGTAAAAGAGAGAGGAGGAGAGCGAGAGAGAGAACTTGAAAGTATAGGGAAGCGGTGGAGGCGATCGTGTACTTTATTGTACTATACAGGCGACGCGATGCTAATTGGCGAGAGGCACGTTTTTATTGCAAAAGAGAGAGAAAGGGAGAGTGAGAATACGCTTTTGTATATCACCTCCGCCTCGTGTCTTTAATTGGTACGACGTCGACACTTCGTGTGCGAAGACGCGCGAGTCTAAATTATTATTATTATTATTATTACCATTACCATTATCATTATCGTTATTATTATTATTAGAGCGACCGTTATGGATCCGTCGCACGCAACAACCAACGCTTTTCCTCTTTCTTTGCGAATGCACGATACACGTATCGAGTGGTACGCGTTAGCTTAGGGTTACTCTAATTTCGTATCTTTTTGTTTTTAATAGAAAATAGCAAGGGTGAATCTACTTTATACGTTCCCGACGTGTACGAGTGTTCGCGCGTACGAAAGTTATTCTCATAATGGAGGATTTCCGTATCGCGGTTATATATACACCGAAAGATAAATGCTATTATTTCTAGCGTTCCAGATCTTAGATTTATTCAAACCGTTGTTTATTTTTCCGCGATCGTTGCTAAAGCGCGAATAAACGGTAAATATTAAAGAAAATTCTTATTATCAATCTTAAATTCGTGAACGTTTTTAAACGCGAAAATAAGAATAAACGACGCTTCCGTTGATAAAATCGTTAATTTACTAAAGTATCGTACGCGTGAATTCGCATCGCTCTTTTAAACACAAATAAATCACGAAACTGGTTTTCCCTAATTTCCCATTATTCGCGCATCGACGAATTTGGTGCTTATCTTTAAACATCCCGTCGCCACACGGATACAACGAAAAACGTACGATATCTCGAAGAAACCAGCGAAATAAAATCGTCGTAAGTAACCACGAGTCGAGCGTGCAACTTCCAAAAGATCCATCCATCCTCTTGAAGTCGGAGGACTCGCGCCTAAGCGTAACGTAGTTTCCTATCGCGTCTACGAGGAGGTCACACGGGAACGCCTCGGGAGATTATCGGTAAACGAGTCCAGGGTCGTCGGAACGTAGCCTCGGCCGTTGCTCGGCCGTAAATGGCCTCGAAATGGAACGAAAGATGTTTCGCTGGTCTTGTTTACAGTATTCTTTCCCCCTTTGTCCGGTCGATCGGCTTCCTCCCTCGCCCACCCCCGATTTTATTCCCGAACGTGTATGCATTCGTGGGTGTATGGATGCGAATGTATCTTACAGCATCAGAGACTCGTTCTGCAATTGTATTTGCTGACTCCGCCGTTCGGGTCTTTTCCTTCGTCGTATTCGGCCAAGATATATGCGGAGTTGAAGAAACTCGCCGCTCGTGTCCCCTTTTTTTTTATTTAACTAGCTACTGCATTGTTTTGTTGGCTTCATTCGATAAGAGATAGAACTGTTACTTTATTTTCTGGCCGATAAAGAATTGTTTTTCTCCGAGATATTTATTCGATTCTGGACTTTTAGAGAATTGGCATTGAAAAGAAATTGATAAATTAAAGTATAAGTAAAAAATGTTTTCTAAAGGGCTTAACGAATAACCTCTGTTAAACTTTTATTGCTTATTCTTTAAAAGCTATCGATTATACTTTAAATAATAAAATACGTTGCCAAACCTTAGGGTGAACTCTTGACTAAACGTACCTAACATTTTTTGCTTTATCCCATTCAAAGTTTTACAATGCTACGATCTTTCGTTCCTTCTTTCCATTGTATTCGTAAACTTATATTTGATATTTAACGTGATAAATTGTACTATTTTATATCGCGTAATGTTTCGATAAATTTACAAATTTAGTTTGTACGAAGTTTTTTACGTAAAATATTTTTAAAGAGTTTTCGTGTATAAAAACTACCGAACCAAGCCTTCAGGGGTAGTATTAATTAATTTCTAAAAATGATACAATTGAAAACTAAACGTTATCGAAGAAGAATAAAAAAATTTGATAAATTGGTAAAATATTGATTCGTTGCGTAAATTTTGATACGTTAAAAAAGTTGTTGAAATTTTAAATAATTATAATTCTATCGAAATTCCTTCAACAAATTCAATTTATTTTGTAAAAATTAAAATTAAAAAGTCACAATTATTTTTCTCTAAAACTGACTTACGAAGCCTATTCGATAAACAAAAATCGAGTAAATTAGATTATTTTAATAGCTTGAAATTCTCGTATGAATTTATTCGATACGTTTAAATAATAACTAAAATCCGCCAATAAATGCTATTTCTTTTTTATCTGGATGGATTAAAATTAAAAACCTAATTGAAATTTGTGCGACGAAACGAATCGCGAAACATTTTTATTTACCATTAATTGAATTAGTTAAAATACTTGTCGAAATATCATATAAATTTTTAACGATCGATAAATAGTCTCGAAATATACGATCATCTTCTACGAGCGACAGAAAACCCCAACGATACGCTTGAATATTCCGTTTTAAATAAACACTTGCAACGAATCAATCTTATTTCAATACCGTCGCCTCCGTCCTCGTACTCGACTTCCAAGTAACCACGGACACCGTAATTACCCGCTATAAAAAAAATACGAAAATGTCCCAACTCCGAGCTCGTCCCCGATATACACGCCCACGCAATAAACCTCCACTCCTCCTTGCCCCGAACGAAAAACAAACGTCAACTCGTTCTACATACGCCGCGAGAAGAAGAACGAACGACACGCGTGTGGCGATCAACCATGCGAAATTCTCCCCGTTGCTGCGGTGGCGCTTTTCCCAGCCTCGACTCGAGGCGTCGGGGAGAATCCAAGTCGGGATTCCTGACATCGTTTCTCTCCGAAAACTCTGCGAGGACTCGGAGTCGCGAGCTGTGCTTTGGTACGCACCGCTTCTCACGGATATTGGCATATCCGTTTTACGGTTGTTTTTTTTTCCGTACCCTCTCGCTTCCTCTCCCCCGGTATCCGTAGGGGATGGGACTCGGTGAAAACGAGATCCGAGTATATATCGGTATTGGATTCGTACGGCGCTCGCAGAGATATTTCGGACGAACCTCCGTTTTCCAAGATTTGTGCGAGTGCTTTTATTATTGCGAGAATAATATGTGGCTTTTCGATAAAAACGGCGATTTATCTATGAAATTGTATTTGTTTGGATAACTAAGCAGCACTAAACATATATTTTAGAAATTTTGTTCCTTTTCTCGGAATATCCTTTTATTCCGTTGTTATTTTTTACTTGGGGAGTAAATAAAAGTATAGTACGAATACGTTGACATCGCGTTCGATATTATTTATCGGCAAGAATACTTAATAATATCGGAAAATACGTAGATCACGATTTTGATACGATACTTCGATATTCCTGATATTTTTTTTAGATATTATGTAACGTTGGATATATAAGTGAATCGCGATGAATAATTGAATAAATCGTTAAAAATTATAGTATAAATATTCAACGAAACATCGATTTTAAAAATACTATTTCAAATTTTTAAATACAAACAAAAGTTTTTTTATATTGTAACGTATACATATATTAAAAGCGTTTAGAATATTTGGCGTCAGCGTATCATATTCAAATGATACAATTCAGCAAAGTTCTAATAGACTTTTAAAATATCGCGCGCAATTACGCGTAATCGAATCGCCTCGATTCTTCAAAGACAAAAGAAAGTACCGTTCTCTTATCGCAATATTGAAAATCGACTTTCAAGACAGTTTGGTAATGCGTAGATGCAGAGAAACAAGGAGAATCGAGAGGGAAAACCACGAAGAAAGCGTCAACGGATCGGTCAAATAAAATTATAAGTCTATTGCAGTTTGGGTTCTGTTCGCTCATCTTTATTTTCTTACTTTCTCTTTCTTCTTCTTCGCTTTCATTCGCTTTCATTCGCTTTCATTCTCTTTCTTTCTCTTTCTTTCCCTTTCTTTCTCCCCAGTCGCTCTCTCCCTCTCTCTATCATGGCACACCTTTTCCCCAACCAAATAATAATAAATTAACGCAGACGCCGCCCGAAGAGTTACTTAAGGCGACTTAACGAATATAGATTAAAAGTTGTTCGTTCGGTTCTCTCCGCTTCGACATAAATACAGTAAGAGAGATGGCGTGATAAGAAATAAGAGAGAAAGTGACAGAGAAGAGAGATGGAGAGCAAATCGGAGAGAAAAGCAAATTTTCAAAGAGAGCTGAGAAGCGCGGCGTGTTTGTATTTTAATGAGAGGGCTATGCTAATCCTTCGTGCCACGCCATCATTGCTGCTTTTTTCGTTCGTTCCGGATCCACGCAGATAATTTTTATTAAATAAGTATACCGTTAAAGGAGAGTTTTATTTAAATACATGCATTTTATGTTGAGCGTCTTATGCAAAATCGATTACGGATATGAATATTCTTCCTTGTATTACATCCGCACGTCATGAATTTTATAAAAAATTTACCCTAATACTTTCAAAATGTGTGTACATATTTTCAACGGAATATAATTGCCTGTACCGTTTGAATTTGTGCGTGTTTTAAATATTGTTCGAATTTCTCGCAACGGATATAAAATTGAAACCAATGTCTTTGTAATGATTGATATACCGTTTATTGCTTTCTAATATTCACCAAATGTACTTTTTTAAATAAATTGATAGCTGAGTTTTTTTCGTAGTATTGCGTTACATTATGTCATTTTTACGCGTATACGATTATTGAAATTGAATATTATGTAAATATTTTATTGAACTTTTTCAAATTTATTTTCTTAAAACATTAATCGAATAATATTAAAGTTACATTTTTAAAAATACATAATTTTCACATATATTTTTCATTCTATAAAAGCATATATTTTTATTTAGCATAACGTGATTGTGACAATTGTATATTTTACGTCTTAAATAAATCTCTAATCACTCGTTGTAAATATTTATTGATTTTGCATTCGTAGGCGAATCTACTATTCGTGAATAACGTTACAATGATTTACATTATCGTACAATTTACGAATACTTCGGTTAGAAATGAAAGGTAATGATAATAATATTAAAATACTCGTAATCCATTCTTAAATAAATATGTATTGTTAAATAGCAAATCTGTATGCACACACGTTACGCATATATGTTTTATCAATGGGTAAAATTCCCTGATCAATGGTATCGCGTTTGTTTCAACGATACGTTGATTAGATCATGGATTCAAATTTACCGTAGATTTTAGTTATGGTTGTTATTAAATTGTAGGATACGATTATAATAGATGATTTATAATTGCATGCAGACTTAGAACTACAACAAGTGACGAGTAAAAATTTTAGTACAAGAAAAAAATAAATCATAAAGGATCCGTAAAATTTTTTCTCCTACAACGTCTCCATATATCGTTTATTCCCTCGAGTAAAAACTAATTTTTTCCACGGTTCGTCTTTGAATTAAGTATTCCAAAACAGCCATGTAAAAAAGCATCCGCAATGCAGAATACTAGAGAGAAATTACTCATCGCTCGTCCTTTTTCTCCCTCAACAATAGGACACCTGTAAGTTTACCATTTGACCCAGTGCCATAATTTCTCGCTAAAATCGATCACCTACATGCGTAAACGGCCATTTCCATTCGAGCTTTCCCTTTCCCTGAATCGAGTGGTTGATTTTGTGCACGAGGGACTAGTTGCGGATGTCGCGTGAAGAATGATTAAAACTGCGTACACATATGAGATGAGTTGCGATTATATATTATTCTTAAATTATAAATTGAATGTTTGAAACGTATGAAAGATCGAACTAAATTAAAATAATAACTAGTTTACTTTAAATTATAAGTTATTATTTATTTCCCAGATTTATCTCGATTAAGATATGGTTTAAAAATAATCAGGAAAATATAATTCGAATTTAAATAATTGATAGATAATCGTAATAAATTAATATATTTCTATTGTAATATCGCGTATTAAAATTTATAACATTTTGAATTCGTATTGATATTACATTACGAATCTTGTAATTGTTCAAAATGAATATTTTATCGCTTTGTTTTTACCGCTTTGAGCACAAATTTATCCATGAATCTTAAAAGAATAATATTTTAGATTATACAAAAATTTTAAAATATCCAATAGTAGAATTTGCATATTTTTAATTAATTTTATTTAAAATTAACAACGAAAATGTATACGTTTGTGTAGTCAATAAAATATTAATTATATTATTTATACGAAATATTTAATAAAGTTATTCAAAATTAATAATAATTATTCGATAATTGAATATCACAACCGTACAAATGAAATTAACGAGAGTAAATATGATTAAAGAGTTTCTTAAAAAATATCGTAATATTCGGACAAATACAATACGCAATCAATGATTTGCATTTCAGTCATAAAAGGAAAATTCGCGAATATGATTTTAATTATTATACGTGATTTATACCTTAGATAAAGGAATTTTATAGAACGGTAAACAATAATTCGAAATTTAAAATTAATCGCAAAAGTCATATTATTTTTTCAATAAAACTGTTCATTCTGCTTATACAAAATAAAATAATATAAAAATTAATCGCGATCATAATAACATTCCATTAGAAACGTTCCAAAGTTCAACATTCAAAATTACAACGTTTCGAATTTTTTCAATTCAATATCCTCGCGCGCAATGTCGTATATTCTCGAATCGAATATCCGTAAGAAAGGAAAGGACTTACTTTAATTAACGATGTTCGCCATTTTCTCAAAACTTTTCTTTCCCGAGCTCGAAGTTACTCGAAAGCATTATTTAAAGTACGTGTAGTACACATTCGGGGATTGTGTCGAGATCATCAGCCAGCGAAACTTTTCGGGGATAGCCCAAGGAAGTTTTCATGGTTATCATACGAGTCGGGAGGGACACAAAGGGGCCCAAGACCAATCGAGTCGATATATATTTACAGATCAGTGGATATATACCCCACGTGCAACTTCATCCCCGTCATATCGCATCTAAATCTATCTATTAAGCTCTCGACAACCTACTTGGAGTATCAGGAAGATATAAACAAGAATACCCCCAGCAATTCGGTATTCCTCGTAAATGTAGTGAAATTTACTTTGACTGCCAAGTACGAAACTTTATATTTGTTTTTATCTTTATATGTTTGTTTGTTCGATTATTTATGTGTTTCTTTCCAAAAATCTTGTATACGGAAAATCTGTACGTCGGAGGAAGAATAAATTTTTCAATTAATTTGAAAACTCGATCGCAATCGCGCCATAGAATCCGCAACCATCCAATAATTTTTCTTTACGTTTTTACGCGTTTACGAAACGTGTATAAACTTTTACGATGCGATAATCTCTCAAAATTATCGCTTGCTCGCTTAACCTCGTTAGAAAATCCGTCGAAGATTTGCAAATCCCGATCGTAAAGTATTTTAAAATTAGAAATCGGTAAATTCTAAATATTTTTTCGAGGGCGATCGCGACTCAAGTTCCTAAATTATTATCGAGTGCGATGCAACTAATTAATTATAAGGTTACTTCGCTTTCGAGAAATGTCCTAATGCTCGAACCAATCGGATTATGTAAGAAACAAAAGGAGAGAAAAACGAAATAATTGAAAAATGTTTATTCGCAGAGACGCGGCTCGTAAAAAAAAAATACGAAGCGAAGTCTCCTGGAGAGAACGCAGCAAACAAAAGAACGCATACGTCCATATTTCATCTTCGCTGCAGCGATAGCCGATGTATGTTGACTGAGTTATTCGGATGATCCATCGGAAAATATTCAATCGGCGCGACGAGACGTTATGTATATATCGATTTATATTCAATGTCGAGACAAAGCGGACGTAATCCGCATTTAATTGAAAAACTTCCGTGGCGTCGAGCCTCGCTCTTTCTCTTTTCCCCTTTGCTCGTTACAAATCGAGCGGATTCTACGTTTCTCCCTCTGTACACTCGCGACGATACACAATGAGTCTTTCCCGTTCTCTTTTCTTTCTCTCCCTTGCTCTTTCTAGCCCTGTTTGGACTGTTACGTCACTTTTGCGTAATTATCCAAAGCTTTTACAACAATTATCGGTTATGCGTTGCTATTGTTTATCGAAAAATGTAACTGGTTTATTTTATATTTTGTGTTCATTGCTGGTCCGACTCGTCTTTTATTTATACCGATCCGTTTCGGATGATTTGGATATCGTTTAAATATTCTTTAACCGGCGAGTTTTTTCATTCTTCTTGCAAATTTCTACGACTATGGAATCATATGAAAAATCTACGAACTGTTGATTAGTCTTCTTACCGATTTTGTCAGACGATGAATATTTAGAAATTATATACGTGACTAAGGAATCGTTTCGTTTTTTTATTTAAAACTACCAAAATTATGTATAAATAATGAATTTTCGAGATTGAAAAATCATTATCGCTGTGATCTGGAATTTAATATTGGCTGTAATAAAGTTTATACCTAATTTATGACTAATTATTGATTCTGTATTCTAATTAAAACCACTAAAATTATAATGATTAATTTCTACCTGACATAATTAAAAAGTTTTTAAAAGTTATTTAAAATATATTTTTTTTAAATTAAAATATATCGTTTATCGAAGACTCGATGAAACATCAATGTTGTCATTGTTATCTAAAATGCAACGTGAGAAATTTTTATTTATACAATTTTTTTGGTGATAGCGTAATATCGAAATAAAAATATTAAGGTTTAAAATTAATATAATCAGTTTTATATACTTATAAATAAAACTTTAATGAAATCTAGTTGAAAAATAATTAGAATATAATCGCGTTTATTTTTAAAGATTTTTTCTAAAATTCAAAATTTTAAACTAATATTTTTGGGTAATATTGTATAAATAAAACGCCATGTATGTATATTTCCATTAAATATTTAAATTCATTCACGAATTTTTCTCGATTATTCTTTTCTTAACAAAATAATGGCGCTGAAACATTGATTGAAAATACATATTTATTTAGTAATAAGAACAAGAACATCATTATTTGCACGAAATTATTTAAGCTGACAAATTTTTCTGTAAAATTTTTAAGTAAAATGACTTTGGTTTAAACAAATTGACATTTTAACACCGTCTTTTAGTATAGTTTGCAATGTGATGGGGTTAAATTTAAAAAGTTTTTAAGTGTCTCGGAGATAAGTTTTTATACTTTCGGTGTATATTATATTTGAGTTGTCTTGTGACTTCATCCTTACCTTATTTGCCTCGTCATATCCAAAGCCTTCCTTTCTTCTACCGTGAATGATTAACATTGTGCAGCAGTGGAAAACAGGACAAATCTAGTTATATATATTTTTATCAATTATGCAACAAAAATTAAAATAAATTTCGATATTTAATAATAGTAATACCGTATTTAATTTCTTATTCTGTTTCAATAATTCTTTTACTATTGTTGTTATTCCTCGAGTTATTTTATTTATCTACTCTCTGTAATCGATTCCTTACGAATTCAGCTTAAGAAAAATTACACAGTCCGAAAGTAATTTTAGTTCAACGTTTATTTTTAAAATAAGTAAAAATAATACTGAATTTAATTATCATTGCGCCAAAGTCATAGCTGACATCAAAGTACAAAATACTCAAAATTACGTTCATATTCGTATACGTATGTATTGACATGCGCAGGCATAATCATATAAAAATAATAAAAGCGATTGATATTAAAGTAATACGAATAAAGGTCTTTTAAAATTATATCCACCTATCGTATCGTCTTGGATCTTTCACTAATATTGAATGTGATGATCTTATTAATCGAGTTTCCAACCCACAAGAAACTACTCATTTAACAACAGAAGACTACTTTACGTAAGATGAAAGTTATAAAGATCACCAGAACTGTCAGAATTGCTAGAGACAAGAATAATGGCGGGGATAAATGACTCACCTAATTAAACAGTTAGAAACTTAGTCAAATTGGTAATACGTTGAATTAAATTATTATTTAACGCTTAAGAAGTCATGACTTGTGTCACTTGTTCATCGATGAAATGAAGGTAATTTGAATGTTTATTTCGTGGATTTTTAATAATGTATTCAATTTTTGTAAAGCCAAATGTGCGAAACATTAAACATTATAATATTTATTATAAAGATCGATATTTTTAAATTATTTATTTGAGTTTCAGATACAGGAATAATTATTAATAAATACCGATAAAAAAAATTTTTATAAACCAGAAATTCATTCTTATCTAATTATCGAAATCAATAAATTAAAAATATTAATTTTAAAAAGTTTATTTATAAAAATATTTATAAATTATAAAACTTCACACGATTTAAAAATAGTTTCTCGATAAATCAATATTTGATATATTTGACTTGTAAGTTTATCCGAACAATATGCCAAAATAAAAACAACTTTCTGCACGCGAAATTTTTTTGAATTTATCTAATAAATTTTTTATAGAATAATAGATTTTAATAATAATGTTCATTGAAAAAAAATAAAAATTGAATATCCGACATGCTATTGAGTTTATAGCATAAAAAATTAAAGTATTCTGCAAATACATAAATAAAACTTTCAAAGTCAATTAAATCGATATCGTCTTTTATTAAATTTTTTTTTTTGAAACTATGTATAAAAAAATGTAACGATAATTACTAAGGCAATAAGCTATTGAAAATATCCAATACTTTCAATTAGAACGACGTCATTTTGTTTTTATACTTAATAAAAAATGATGTAATTTAAGTACTTACATAAATTGGATATTTTTAATATTGAAATGTAGATATCACTAAATATTTCTCAAATTTTTTTGGTAATATTATTTTATTTATTTAGATACGAATGAAAATAGAAGGAAATATATCAAATCTCAAGAGTTATTACTAAGAGAGTAAGCAAAAATTTGGACGTCTCTCAATTGAGTGATGTAGGTTTATTTCTAAGCATAAACTATATACTAGTACTTTAATAAAATTTCAAATTCAATTAGCTGTGAGTAAATATTTTAAGACATTACGATCAATGAATTAAAAAATTGCAAATACATAAATTAATATAAAATCGTGAAATTAGTTTACATTAGAAGCGAGAAATCAACTCGATCCACCCGAAAGAAGGAAAATAAATAATAACTCGGTTGTAATAATGAATCAAAGCTCACGATTCCAGTGAATAGGAAAAGAAGAAGAGAATAAAAATAGGAAGGAGAAGAAAATGGGAACCCCTCAATGTATTTGCTCTTCTCCAGGAGGAGAACAATTAAAATATGACAATCGTTAGATTTAATTATCGGAACAGAAGAATTTTGTGCTGCACGATGCCGAAAAAAGCATTCTAAAAGACGTTTGTTACTCTGGAAAGAGAAAAGTCCGTCTTTTTCCACCCTTTACCAAGGCAAAATGTTATTAAGTACGGTGGCAATCAAAAGCAAAATCTTCCGAATCATTTGTAACCGGCGCTTTGTAGCAATGCCGCGCAATAATTATCACCAGTTAAATTCTGACCTGACTAGCTTCGTTTGCCTTATTGTAAAAACGACGGATGAACGAAGAATTATACAAGAAGAGAAAACAATCTGACATTGAACGTTATTTTATATCGTAATCAAATTTTCCAAGAAATCTGCGCATGGGATAATAACACTTTCTTCCGATTTTTGCTGTATTCTTTACCGAATTTAAATTTTTATGAACGCTTAATTTATACGTAATAGCGAATAAACTAAAGTAAATATTCACGTGTGTTTCTGATTGAAAAATTGTTTCGTAATTCAATGCCAAAATAATTCTAAATACAAAATGACTCGTCCGTACAATTTAGTTTTTTAAAGTTATTATGAACCTATGTATATTAGTTTCACGGGAATAAGTCATGATTCATTCATACGCATTTTCACGTTTGATCTACTTAAGATTTCTTTAGTTTAACGCTACGCGCATAAAAGTTTGAGTGGTACGTATTTTTTGGTGCAAGGACGTCTTCGTTAAAAGAAAAGTTCTCTTGCTACAACACAATTCTGCATGACTTTTTTATGCTTGTGCCGAGGAAAAAAATTTGAATGGCAGTATAATAATTCTCGTTCGTGCATCATCATCGCTCGTTTCATAGTCGAAATCTCCTCCCTAGCCCTAATATTCGGCTGATAAAACTAAAGAAAAAGAAGTATTAAAAAGCCCGCGAAAATATTGCGACAACCTGTAAAAATAAAGCGAACGGAAGGAGAAAGGGCAAGAAAGAAATAGACAAACTAGGGACATTGAAGAGAACAAAGAGAAGAAGAAAAACTTCCTTCCTCGCAGAAAGTACTTTTATAGTCGACGAAATAAAAGACAAGACATAGACGCGCCCGGGCGAAAAATTTGCATTTCGCCTCCTTGCCGCCAGTGGGTTATTATGTAGATCGATCTGCCGTCGATTGGCCACAAATTTCACATAAATTCACATTCCGACATTTTCTTTCGCACTCCTCTCTTTTTTCACGCCGTATTATTCCGCAGTTGTAATGTGTTAGGAGGCGACGGTGGTTAAAAAACAAGAACACAGGGGTGGAATGCATTTGCACCTCGTATAAAACTTTCATGGCGCGTTTAATGTCGCTTTTGCATCGATTATCCGCAGCTTTATGTGCTTGCGGTATTTTTATAGAGTACTTATTTTGTTTTTTATGAAAGATGAATCATGCGAACGATTAGGTAAGACACGACTTCGCACCGCGATTGAGATGCGCGAATTTCACCGAATACAATCCGTCGGTCTAAGATTCGACCGAATACTTTGTAACTGTACGGACGATAAACAGTCGAGCGATACGTTATTAATTCAAAGTTTAAATATTTCATCGCTTCGGGAGATCCAATAAGTTTATATTTGATTTCTGTGTAATTATATACAGTGAGGTTTCTCGATTTAATTTATAAACCTTTAGATATCGTTTGCAAAATTTATGAAATGCTTACGCGTACGTATAAAACTCATTTTTAACTTTTGAATTCGAAAATAGATATTTTGTATATACTAAATATTCATTTTACGTACTTTTGCATACGATAATTTTAATTCGAGTACGAAAAGGATACTATTTTTGTTTAAAACTATTTCATTATTTAAAATCTGCATACGTGAAATTCGAAAATTTCATTGAAAATATCTGTTTGAGAAAACATAGCAAAAATATACACAATAATATTATATAAGTTATTAATATTTATAAAACTCTACTGAAATTCATCCAATCGGTTATTCGTAGAGCTTTTAAAATTCGAGTCATTTATAAATTGTAGAATTATAAATAAAATACTTCGTAGGAATAACAAATTTTTTACACAAATCTATTATTAAATATTGTAAACTATTTCATAAATACTAACATTTCGAAATTTCATCGACCGAAATAGTTGTTTACTGACTAATGCAAATTATTACGGAATGTGGGTCTCGTTATCCCTTTTCCCACTTATCGATACAAGCTTTTCGAGAATTTAACGTTGTATCAAAAATACGAACCGAGACAATTTAATTCCATGGTACGTTAGCGCGAGTATAAGGAAAGAAAAGTTTATTTTCCGATATGTTAATTAAATATTTGGAAAAGTTTACTATGGAGGAGTGAGAGTGTGAAATATCGCAGCCGATAAAATATGTCGTACATCGGTGCACGCAATATAACAAAAACTCGTTCACCCTTTTCCGGACTTTTTCTATGCGGTCGTTTCGCGGTTTTCGGTCGCAAATTTTTGGTTTTTAATTTAATTAAAATATTATTTATACGCAATAGAAAGTTAGCTGATATTTTACGCGTGTCGATGTTAAATCGTCATCCTCTTATCATAATATTTCCGTATAGTAATAATCGTATTGATTTTTGAATTACATAAATGCGAATTGTTTCTTTTATCATTGATATCAAGAATACACCGTTTTTAAAAGTGTAACACTTTTTTTATTTCGATCAGATATGCTAAATATTCGATCGAGAGGAAGTTTTTTCGATAGTTTTAAAATTACACTTGTATTTAAAAAATGTGAATGTAAAATAAACGTGTGATTATTTATTAGACTTAATTGTCTAGTTTATCCGTTTTCACATTAATTATGTTGTATACGGTTATAAAGTTTATCGGTTCGTTTTTCATCGATTGGAAAACCCGATTATCGGTTAACTTCATTATTTTAATACAATTTTGTATAATCAAATGCGATCCCCTTCGTTGTTCCACAACGTACAAAAATTAAAGATTCTTTTTGTTACCAAAACATCCAAAACAAAATTACGCATATCTGGTTGAATAATGACTAGTGTACACTAAATTGAATACAGTAAGGAATTGTAATAATGATATTCAAGAAAACGGTTTTTAAGTTAAAAAAAAAAGAAAAAATTCAAAGCCGGAATATTCCCGCGAATCTTAACAGATTAATTAGTATAATCCCTCTTCCATCCTTCACCCTAAGAAAAGACGACTGACTGAACTCGCCTTCGTTTCATTCGTTGAAAGATGAATATTATTAAGGTTAATTATAATTGAAAAAAACTTCGACAAATATTTCAAGTCTTAAGTATGGAGCAGAGAAGAAGGAATCTGAAAGTAGATTGTATTTTTATTTTCTCATATTGAATATCTGATCGATTTCATTTATTTCAATGAGCTTAATTAATGCGAATTCTATTCATTTTTTCATGTTCAATTTTTTATTTACGACCAAAGTTACCGCTGCAATCTACTGATTTTATGACACTACGCCAACACTGCAAAATCTTGGAATTTAATTAGTATCGCGTGCATAATCTTCAAAATTTCGGTTCATTAAAATATTTTTAATGGATTTACTTCTAGAAAATAAAGGACGAATTTCTAATAAATAAATAACGTTTAACTAACTAATTCACGTTGTATCGTAATCTGTCTATATAAACTACTCGACTAAAATCTTGATACTAAACAAAGAAAAGTAATCTTCTATTTAATAATTTGTCATTCTTTTCGCAAATATTTTACTCGTGAACACATAAAAGTAACTCGAAATTAATTTTTGGAGACTGAAACTTTTCATTTTCTTACGAGCTGAACGGTATCTTATAATATCGCGATATTAAATATGAAAATGAATATTTATGAACAATAGGCGTATTTATGCAATATGTCCGCGGGCTTTTGCGATCCTTCGACTCTCGGGTCTTAGCGAAGACTATAATTAAATTCATGCTAATGAGAACGAGAACACAAAGTGCGACGTTGGTCAAATAACGCCATATACTTTTTTCATAAATTAGTCTTTAGCGTTGGATCACTGAAAAAGTTAAACAGCATTGGAGGAAAACGTAGACCTAGATTATTTTACTTTTAGAAATTTCTTACAAGAACCTAATTGTTTAAATTTTCCGAAGTCTTCGTTTATTAATCATACGCGGATAATATTTTTATTATAAACGGCCTATTTTATAAATTATTCGAGTACACAATGTCGAAGTTATTCCAAGTGATGTTGATAACGAAAGCTAATTTATCCATAATATTATAAACATAGAATTCGATTCGAGATAAAGAACAATTAACACATGTCAATAGTTTCAAAATATTACGAGTAACAATGACGATGATCGTAAAGGTGGAATTTAAAAAACAGATATATTACTTACGGTATCTTAAAATTCTGCAATTTAGCGAGACGTATTTGATAATAAGAATAAACGTGCTTTGAAAAACGAGAAACCCCCTTACGAATACGATTGGGGTTACGAGAGTGAAAGTAGAAGTTACACGTTCATTTTACATGAAAATGTACATTGGCTTTGTTGTTGGGTCGTGTACAGTATACAGTGTTTTGATGACGAGGTGGATTAACGCGTGAATTTTATCCCCTACGAGCGAGCAATCCACTTTCGTTCTCTCTTTCTCTCGCTCCCCCCTCTTTCATCTCGTCGATTCCGTGCAAAACCATCGGACTACAGGGTAAATATTATCTCTGAATTGTGTCAATCTTTAGAATACGTCGGAGGCTGAGCGAAGGAATATTTCCATTATTTTTTCGCGTAATTAAAAGATTTTGCATGTCATTCGAATACTTTCGGGTACTTCCATAAATCTATTCTTGGAGTTATTCGCGTATGAAATTTAAATGCGATAACGATATCTCGAATTCGGAATCGAGAAATTATTAAAATATCAAGTTGTTATAAGTGTATTATAAACAAATGAGTTTATTGGTAATTAATTTTGCTAAATAATTGATTGTAAGAACATAGTTTCTTAAAATTATGGTTATTTTAAATTCCTTGAAATATTTTCAGATTTCTATAAATTAAAACCATAATTAAATAACAAGGAAATACGCATTTAAAATTAATGGAACGAACCATCGCTTATTTGGTAAGGTATTTTAAAATCATAATTTTACGAGAAATCCATAACTCTGAGAAAAATGTTATAGAAAATCTCTTTTTCTTATTTTAAAATGATACAATCGTTTTTCTAAGTATGTACGAAGCAACGAAAATGTATTCCAAAATCCATATTTTATTTATTATCCAAGGATTCCGCGGTTTTCGTACTCACCACCGAAATATTCCAAACTTTGTCATTCGGGTTCGAACGCAAGCCGCCGATTCGTTTTTAAACGGTAAGATGATATTCGTTACGCGAAATCCCTCGCTAATTCCCTCAACGAGTGATTTCCGAATTTTTGCACGCCCGAAATTCCCCGCGACCATCCGAACCAAGGATTTTGACGGACGGATCGTTTCCAAGCCATCAATAAAATAACGAGACGTACGCGCGGAAAATAAGTCGTCGCGAGTCGCAGGAAGCGGCAAACCGTAATCAGGTAGTGCGTGTACTCGGCGATCGAGCCAACCGGCAGACGGCGGGCTAAAGAAAAGGCAAAAGGGGTGAGATGCGGGGTGAGAAGGTCGCCGCCGAATTTATGCGCCGAGACGAGGGTAAGAATGAGCGGGAGAGCCGCTGCTTTATAGTAGAAACGTGTTACGCGAGACTTGAAGTCAACGCGAGTATATACATTATTTAGACGACAGCGAGAGAGAGTGAGCGAGAGAGAGAGAGGAGAGTGAGATAGTTCTCGGTCTATCTAGCGACAAGAGAAACTCATAATACTCCAACAACTTCCCGACAAACCGCCGCGAGGCTTTTCTGCGTTGGAGGAAGAAGGAACGTGTCGCTCTCTACTTGCTCTAATTAGGTATAAGACAAGGACATGTTTGTTTATTCAAGAGTCATTGTGGAGTGACATCAGCGTTTTTATTACCAAGCTGCAGCGTATCGGACATTCCCTTTCGCTTTATCGTTTGTTCGTCTCATGATTAAACAGCTTCTTGGGATAACTTATTACGCGACTGATACAATGTTTATAACTAAACGTATCCGTCACTTTAGTATATTATAGTTTCGAGAACAAGTTTGGGATCTATATTTTATGTAATTGTGGAGGAACCAAGTTTGTAGTTAGAATGTTGTTAATATTTCAAATGTAGGAATAGAGAATATAATTATATTTGGAAACGCAAAATATTTCTTATTTCAACTGTAATACGACTGCCCTCGAAACTAAAATCGATAAGTTTAGTTGCATATAATAACGGATATTTTTCAAACTAAGCGACGATTCCAGTGTAATATAAATAACTTGTTTTATTAACGCTTTAAGCTTTTGCCAAATTTCAAAAGGAAATTAAAAATATTTGGATGCTGTCTAAGAAGTTTAACTTTCTATGTATCGTATCAAGTAGCGATAGATTAGAGCATTAATTATTTCTTCTTTATTTCAATTTAAATATAGTTTTTATTTTAAACAAATCTGAAGACGCTTAAAAATTTTAATCGATTAAATAATAATAAAATTTCACATTTTAATCTAGGATAAATGTAAAACTCTAATATTACTATTGATATATTTATAAAATTCAACTTTTTCTTTTTACATAGATAATTCTAAAAAACTTTTAATATATAATTTACATGCATGAGATACAGATAAAAATAACTCTAATCAAATAACTTTAATCAATTTTGAAGATATAAAGAAAGCGTAATATTATGGCGCTTATTTATGAATTACATTGTATATTTATTATTTTATCAAAGTAAATTCATTGTTTTATCTAAATTAAAACGCATAAACTTCATTGTATTTTAAATTTATTAAAATATTCTAATAGTGAGAAGCACTTCGACCATAATTTTCTCAAAAAAATCTAAATCAAACGTATGATTACCTTGAAAAAATTGTAACGGATTTCCTTCCTTGAAGCTAAACTAGAATTTTGTCCAATTGATATTATTTATTTAAAAACTCCCTCTCTTTCTAAATATAGGTATAAAAAATAGCTATCAATATGACTTTTAATTTTTTTATTCGTTATTTTTTAATTACGTTAGATGATATTTATCTAACAATAAACAGACATTGTTGATCCATCCATTAAATTGATAAGATTTTATTCGACAATCATCAACTTTTATCTCTTTATTTATATTATGCTCCTATCGAGGATTCAATCTTAGAACATGCAGTCCATTATAAACGATAAGATGATTGTATGAGATAATGGTACATTAAAATTTACAACAATTTGATAATTTAATTACTTGTTTTTTAATTATTGTATAAATAAATTTTATATAGGATTTATTTTTTTAATGTATATAACTATCTAAATTCTTTCAGGTTTTTATCTTTATAAAATATAATTTTAATAAATGTAAATAAATACTATTTCTATGCCATTTAACTTTCTAATGATGTACCAACATTTTAGTCTTATTAAGAGTGTAATAATTTATGTTCTTTATGCTTAGTATTCCAAAATTTTCTTAACATCTTACGTTAAAAAAATAGTGAATGATTGGTAAGTTTGTTAGAAAAATTGCTTTTTCCATTAATCAAATGTATCATATTGATCGTATAAAATTTTATATAAGTATTATATCAAGTGTAAGCTTTATTGCTTTTTAGATAATATTTTATAGAATATTTAATTTATTGATTTAAACTTTCTTTTAATATCCGACTAGTTTTCTTCTTAATCATATACAATTAAATCTATCTCAAATTTAGAGGTTTCATTTACAACTATTTAAAATATACGTTTCCAAACAATTGATATTATGATTTATTTAATATGTTATATAATTTATTTATGGTCTTTGAAAATGCATATCGATTATTTAATCAATGCTTGACAATATACCTGAAATATTCCACTATTAAAAAATTTATGAATAAACTTCTACCGAGATTCTTTACATTTCACTTTATTATTCAATCCTTATTTCAACTCAATCGGCTGTTTATGACTGCTTTTTGAATGTTTATAGCTACCCTTTATATATGAGGGCTATATATAACCTCTTTCCTAAGTACCAGAATATAAAATTGTATTCAAAACAAGTATTCAATTATATTTGTGCGTATGAATTATAAAATATTTTAAAATAAAGTCAAAAATACTTCAATAATTGAGCAGAAAATATAATATTATAATTAAAGATTACAATTATTAAAATTAAATAAATACAAGCATTTCATTTATTTTAAATAATATATTATTATGTATGATATGTTAATTTTTCGAAATTCAACTTTATAATGCATATTTTTAAATAGATTTTAGTTAGTAATCTTTAAAATATTTTTTAAACAATTAGATTGCTTAATGGAATAATAAATATTAGAAAAACTATAGAGATACAACGTAAAAATTAGATGATAGTAGTTTAAATTTATACGTTTTAAGTGTAATAGATGGATTTGGCCAAAGAAAATTATTTGATACAGAGTTTAGATTAATTTTCATAGATAAAATATTTAAGGATATAAATTTTTCAATTTTTATGAAAACATATGAATTCTATATTATTATATATATTCATTACATAAGCTAATAGTAAGAAAATGAATACGATGTTTAAGTTTTCTTTTACTCCCATTTCTAAACATAGATACGTTTGAAATTAGTTTTTAACTAAAATAAATTTTTCGATAACATAATTATAAGAAAATTATTCATCACAATCGATACAATTTAAAATTTATGATTATAAGATACTTTTAGTTTTATAAAGATAAAACAATTTTACAATTAAATTATCAACGATAAATTACAATACAACAAATAATTTAAAATAGTTTCAGAGCCGTAAGAATTACTGCTGTGAAATTTATCAATTACATGGAGGTTTTAAATTGATTTTACAATGCTTGATAAAAATCGTAAAATTTACAAATTCTTTCGCTATTTAAAAATAATTGAGTGGTAAAAGAACCATTATATATCAAACATATATCGAAGCATCGAACTCGCTAAACTTTAAAACAGTTCGTAAAAAAAAGAAATAAACGTCCCTCATAGATTAAACGAAGAAGATTGACTTTAAAACGAGTGGGCTTATAATAAAAAGGAAGCAAATCGACTACCGCGAAACTTTCTCAAGGGTAAAAGTACACTGATTATTAGAAAACAAATTTCCTCAACTTCCCTTATCAGCTTAATAATCACGAGATGAAAACAGAACTTACCCCACGTTCAGACTCGCGCTATTTGATTTGCAACGAGATATAAAAACACTTCGCGGCTAATTTGTTGAACCGCACTGATAGAGGGGCTAAGATTATCGCAATTGGTTCATAGCGGTGGAAAAGAAGATTCACCCGAAACGCGAGAATAAAAAAAAAAACACACTCTCAATACCGCAGATTGCAACGAGACATGCGATCAAGTTCGCTTCTGCTATTTTTTTTGAACCATCGTTCGTTCCTTCCTTAATTAGTTGTCTCGCTTTACCTCTTACACTCCTTTTTCGCTACTCTCTCAATCTCTAATTTTTTTTCTTTTCTTTTTTAAAAATCAGGTCCGATCGAGGCACAGAGGCTTAAATTTTAATGGCTCTTCCACCCTCTTCTTTTTCGGAGAGAAACTACTTAATACTATTCAGTGACGTATTTTGTCACGTACCTCTCAGAATACCAATTTACCGCAAGTATATATACGTGTATGTACATACATTCGATAGATTTCGTATTAAAATTGAATAATTATAAACTTTGGTAATTACGCGGTTTGCAGAAAATTAATACAGTTGTAATAATATTAATATTCTTCCTAACTCTTAGCATTTATTAATTTAGAAAAATATCCGAAAATGAAATCTTTAATATATCGTTTATAAAGTACTTTTAATTCTAGTACGTTTCCCTCCCTAAGCTAATACAATGATTTACAAATTTTATGCCTTAGAGCGTAACAATTTTTACTTAAAGCAGAGTCTTCAAATATTATTTATGGACAAATTATGTAAGATCAGAAACACCGCGAGACCTGAAATGTAAGTTATATGAGTTGTCTAGAAAAATAGAGAGCGGCACTGTGTGGCATATCAGCGCGAAAAGAGCCGATAATCCTGCAATTTGTATTTATTTCCCCCTCCGTTTCTCCTCGTATATATTCCTCTTCACTGGAGTAACGATGAAAAATTCCGGCTTGCCAACGTACGCCTTCATCTACTCTTTTTCCGCTATCGCTTGCTTTCTTTCTCTCTCTGTCTCTTTCTCGATTTTTCTTTCCATCTTCTTTTCTCTCTCAAGGGGTGCGAAAAATTCTTTTTAGGCTTAATTCCCATGACGCGTTGCTGTTCTTATGGCTTACGCTGCTATTTTTTGCCGACGTAAGAACGATGACAACAGCTTCGGATACTGTTTTGCATATTTATTCGGTAATATGCTTTAAAAACATCTAAGGTTTCGCTCAAGAGTATTTTTATACCGCCATTGACGTAAAATTATGTAAAATAATTGTTCCAAGGCCTTTTGCGAAATAATCTACGCAAATAATGAGGTTTCCGCTATTAATCGTGAAGTTGTTTAGCGAAAGACCGAATTTTTTCTACCGCGCGATAAATTATCGGAGAAAAACAACGTAAAATTCAATAAAATTGCTTAAAGAATTGTTTCCATAATATTGACCGAGCTATTTTTTAATTCCAAATTATTCCAAATATTTAAAAATATATCGTATATTAATCTATTAAACGTAATGAAGATAACGTTTACCCAATAAAGATACACTTTAAGACTGTTGTCGAAGCTAAAGTTTTCGGTGAAAGCAAAGTCGTCGGTTCGCCTAAGTGGAAAATGACAATTACGTAAAATACACAAGAGGAAAACAAAGGGGAATGATTTTACGAAGTAAATCGCGCTTCGACACTAATTAGAAATTCAGTTTGAACGACAAACAAGAAAAAATTAAAAATTCTTCAAACAAACTTTTTTTTTCTCGCAAAACAAGCGGTGTTTTGATTTTCTTTAATTTTAAAGAACAAACGTTAAATAGTAAAAATTATTTTATATTGTATAGAAAAAAAGTTTTTTGTCGTACAAAACGGAAATATAGATATTTGATTAAATACTGGTTGTAATAAATCATTATTAAAGTAACGAAATAATGATTACATGTTTATTGCGTGTACAGCTTAAATAAAATACTATAACTTAATTTCTATAGAAAAAATTTTCCCTGAAAAATAATAGCAGATATTATTTATAAAATTATTGTTTTTCTATACGAAACCTGCAAATAAATTTAATATAATTTTATATATTTCAAATGTACTATGTATCTTAATGAACTATAATTATTAAATAATGTATTTATAATTTGAAAGTAATAAATGAATGCATATTATTAAATTATTAAATTTTCTCTATAAAATCAATTAAAAGTAAATAAAAATAAGTTTAAAAAAGAATTCATATATATTTATTTGTGTTAAAAATAATATAATAAAAAGCTGAAATTAGTCTTTCGTTTAAGTATTAATAGATTGAAGTAATAAAAGTACAAAAAAAAATAAATTTCACAGTTCCGAAATTTTCTTCTAGTAACTGAAAAAAATATTTTAAACTTTATAAGTATACTTTTATATCATATTTTCATGTAACGATAATAACATAATTATTAAATGTTAACGAATAAAAAAGTCAAATGATGAATTATATTAAATCAAATATAAATTTCTTTTATACACAATTATTATTAAAGAATATATAAATACTTTCATACGTATGAAAAATTCTTATGCCGAAATCAACTTTTAGAAATAATTATATATTTTATTTTTTATTGCACATAAAGTAACGGAAACCTAAATACTCTTCAATTATCGGTGGGTCAGAAAAATTATGAATCAAAAATTTTAACTACATCGCTAAGCCAAATGTATATGACTCGAAACAGAAACAACGTTGGCCGATAAATCGACGATATGCACTGACATTTTTGGGTAATAAGACAGTAACGTTATGGTGATCAGGTGCTCTTGAGGCTATTATTAATTGATGCTTCAGAAAAATCCACAGGCATTATTACTTCCGTCTATGTTAAAGTGTTCACCTTCGATCGATAGTCGATTCTTTTCTCGACCTCTGCGTGAAAAATGTCTACTTAAAAAGGTCAACTTCCTGCTTATATATTCGCACTTGTATGGGGATATTATTTTAATGTATGGCTAAATGCGATACTAGTTACGATACGATTTATAAACCATATATTAAAATTATTTAAAATTAATTTTACTTTACTTTAACGATGAGAATTTAATTAACGATTAAATTGAAACATTTAATTTTACATTTACAAATGCATTTATCAAAATCAGTATGATAAAATGTATTTCAAGAGGTTTAAAATAAAAATGTTATATATTAGCATGACTTTCACATATTTTTACTTTTATTCGTAGCATTTTTTTGTCATAAAAGCTTTATTTTAATAATACGTAATTTCAAATATAATTTGAAATTTGATCATAACGATTTTATTTTTCTTATATTAACTAAGTACTTTAGATTACTAATTAATTGATAGAAATTTGGATATATATTATTTTTTATTATCGAATACGATTACTTATGTAATTTTTATAAACATATAAAACTTTTATCGCGAATCATGTAAATTGTATCGCAAATAAAATTTATAATTATTAATTGTAGAAATTAATAAATTTTTTATTCGGACACAAATATTAAAATAAATTACTTTTACTATTCTTTCTACATTATTTTAGAATCATTAATGTTAATGTAACTAGAATTTTCTACCGATATCTACTAATTTATTGTTTTAAATATTACCTTAGCAAAGTTTTATTCCACGATTTTTGCTTAAAATATCAATACTGCATTCCTTAATTAAAAATATTGCATAAATTTTATTTACCAATTCGAGAGAGAAAGGATTGCGATTTGATTATTATGTAAAACAAAAGGAGAATAAACGAAAGGTGCACTTTAATTTGTTAACTAAAATAAACCAGCAACGCTATTAGAGAAAGCGATGGGATTAATGGGAAAATCGGAACGACCCTTCCATGATAAAGCGCTAAGTAAACATGTTTTCCTTTCTCTTTCCAGCGCTTCGCTTTATCTGCACTTTTTCTTACTACCCTTCTTCCCCTTCTATGCTAGTTTCTTTTTTTGTTCTACAAAAATGCGGGTAGTAAATACATGAATTTCCAGTACAGACAAATAGATTCTAAATTCTGTACACTCGATGAAATCGAAACTAATTTTCGAATGGTTCGCTGAAAATGATTCATAGTTTAATTCGATTATCGGTGAATAAAATATTTATCGTAATAAATATTTATCGTAATAAATATTTTATGCTTGTGTTATTGTTCGACATTCAAAAAGATACGTTTAAATTTAAATTATGACGTAATGTAAAAACATCGATTATTTTCACTACATTCATCCTTAAATTACATATTTTACTTAATTGTATATTATTATATGCGTCCTAATTAATTATAATAAAATCTATTTAACAGATTTTCAAAATATATCGCGCGTAAGTTAAAAGTATTTTCCTAATTTATAATTGATAATTTAAATCACGAATAATAATAATAATATTTCTGAAGGTCGGCAAATTCGGTTTTAACGTAATTTAATTATTTTAATCATTTTCCCGTGAATACGGAATATCGGAGGAAAACGTTTCTCACATCCAATTTATGGTTACAAGTAAACATGTAAAATGACGTTATTTCTTTAATTTTGTTACACAAAAAAAACAACGCCCTAAAATTGGTATAAAACTTATGCGTCGACAAGGATATTATAATTACGTAAAATCGCAGCCGAATGGGAGGAAATCTTGGAACGAGTGAAGAAAGCCGAGATTGAAGTATAGGGTAAAATTCTCGCGGACCGACGAAACGACCATCTTTCGACCACTAAAATGTACACGTCGATGGTACATTCGAGTTAGTTTTCAAGATAAGCAAGTTAAGGGAAAGAGAGATGAGCAGCGAGAGAAATATAGAGACGGAAATCTAGAGATTGGTTTCATAGAACTGGATGAATTCGAGAGAACGATCCTTTCCTTTTGAGTCCGTACGAAGAAAGGGTGTGTCGGACGGTCGTGTCCTGTCATGTCCGATAGCTCAGATATACTCTCTTACCTCTACTCCTCTCTCGCTCTCACCCTCACTCATGCCGGTCGCATACACGCGCGGACCCTTGGAATACGTTGAGCTAATTGCATAATAGAGTGCCCGCATGTACAGTCGAGGGGGAGGGAAAAAGGGAAAGAGAACGAGAAAGATAGACGGAACGTAGAGAGACATCGTCGAAGGGCGGAAACGAAAACGTGCGTTCAAATAATCGGAGATATATACCGATTATAACATGTAAAAGGCTGCAAGTGCAGGAATACGAGAGACTATTCCGACACGTACACAGCCTCCGAGAATTGGATATGGCCGGTGCTTTTCCAAGTCGAATCAAGCGATGTTCGTTAAACTTTTCTCGTTTTTAAGATCGCGCACGATCGCGAATCAAGTTCGCCGAGGCGAAGCGTTGTTTGGAAATTAGCCGCTTTTCGCGAGTTTTAAGGTACTTAAAAATGGATTTCCAGTGCAGTTTAACAAGTGTTTACTAAAATTAAAACTTCTACTTTTTACCTGCAGAAAACTTTGATTGTTATTTAATTTAAAGAACTGATTTCAGATTTTCAATTGAAAAATTCAGCATAGTTATTTCGTCCCATCGAAGAATTTTTTTCTCTTTAATGCCAAATGTACCAGCGTTCGTCGGTTTTTATTTATTCGCCCTTTTCTTACCCACGATTTCGCGAAAAATTACAAAGATCTCGGTAAACCGATAAACCATCGTTCGACCGATTCATTTATGCATCGACTTTTCGTTCCCGCGAGTAAACGTATTCGCGTCCGTGCACATATACACAATTTCAATTCGGAAATAGTTTGAAATAGTCGTTTAGTTCGTAACGACAGTTAGTTTCTCTTGCAGATTCGTTGACTTTACAGTGCTGGTTCGTGCGGAGAATTGTTGACTCAAACCCCAGAATTATACTCCGAGATTATTACATGTGCGGGTGCGGAATTTCCGGCCGAAATTTCAAGCGGACTATCGTTAAATCTAAGAGTTTTAATATCTCAGGTGTCCACGTATTCGTAAATACATTAAATTATAATTTTGCGCGTTAAAACAACTTTCTTAACTCTAACCAACTTTGCGAGTTCTTTCGTTTCGAAATTGAGAAACGTACGTATGTAAAGATCGAAGATTCAATTTTTTCCTTAAATCATAAAACTGTTCGTCCGTTTCTTTCGAAAATTATATTTGCTCGAAAATGGCTTCCTAATATATTCGCGCATAGAAAATAATTAATTTTGTAATTCCCGTAAGTCTCGCACACTCGCACGCGTAAGCGTATTTATGCTTATCTTGATAGTCAGAGATGCGTGGATATACTCAAGCACGAATACGTACACATAAATTCGTAGTTACGTGTGCGTAACTTCACGGACGTAGGTAAGCGAATGTGTACGAGACGAAGTAAAATATTACCTAATTCATAATTTTAATACAGCTAAATAATTCTTTGTCAAACTGATAAAATAATATCTACGATGTCGCGTTATTTCTGCGAGATACGCTAAAATGTTTTTCTCCCTTATGTTTTCTTCGGTACCGTATCTCTCCATTAATCGATAAAATTTTACAATAGACTTTTAAGACATTCAACCTTATATTTTTTATCGACTTCAACTTTGAATAAAAAATAGTCAAAATTTGTCGATTTTTAAATTATCGTATCCAAATAAATTTTGATACTCCGTACGTACAGATATTCGATCTAAATTCGCGCGAGTTTAAACTATAATAATTTCAGATAAAAATACGAATTAGAATAGTTACCGGAATCGCTTAATCCACGCGAATTTCGAATAACCGAAGAACGACATCGACGAAATAAAGTCGCTTCGGCCCGTAAAGCTTTCCTTCGAATCTCGGGCAAAGTTGACCCACTCGTGTCGGGCACTGATTTCTAGCGCAAACCTCGAGCCGCCTCGCGTTAAATTAATCACGGATGCGCGACTGCGGCTCCATAAACCGCCGTTTATTGCAACCCTTCCGCCTGAGCGGATGATACGCCCTTGCCCCTTGTAAGGTGTAGGAGCCTAGGGTTATTGGACCGGCCGAAATCCGTGCCCCCTTCAAGATTCAGAAACTGCTTCTCCGTGCACGCGATCTACCTATGTTAGGGCTAACATCCTCCCTCGGATTAATCGCCTTGCAGGACCTCGAGACTCTCCTCCTTCGACATGCCGCATCTAATTAGCTTGTTACGTTGAAATTGTTTTCTCCCTGGAAACGTAGTCTCGATCTTTTCGATGTCGTTTCTAAGACAGTTATATTTTATTTTATTAGTCGTCGAGTATGAAGTTCGTAAGCTCCATCGTTTTAAAAGTCGCTTGAATAATTACCGAGTTCGCGGGAACATCGAGCCTTTATTCGGACGACACGACATTTATGTACACGAAGTAACAGTGCTCGGTTACTTTTACGAGGTTCGAAACCGAAATCCATTTTGAGTCGAATGGGACAATATTATCGCCTTGTAAATGTATATTGTATATTAAGAGGAGTCTAAAGATTTATAGTCACGCGGTCGGTTACGCGGACCGAAAGCGAATCAATGGATTTTGTATTGTGAGATTTCACGCGATGCCAGTCATCGCCGCTTCGGTATCCTCGTCCAGCATTCGAAACACGGTACTTTGACAAATCCTCCGGCTCGATACTCTCGAAAACTCAGACGCATCAATCTTCCGCCGTGAAATCGATGGAAGGCGATCGGCTGTCTTGCGCAAGTCGAGGAAAAAACCGGGCGCCAAAAACTCGCTTCTATCCCCAAAGGTTCTTCCTCCTGTACACGATTTGTCTCTGACCAGTTTCGACTGTGTAGGTCGCTAATACGAGAATAAACAGTGTGCCAAGATCTACGTTTCCCCTTAGCGTAAGGCACTTCTATCTGGGGTAAGCCCAGGATAAACGCCCCATCTCGAGTCATGGAAGTCTCTTGCCCGCGTTCGCCTCGACTTCGAAGCTCTCGAGGGTTTTCTAATTAAGATCGTTAAAGTGCCATGAAATTCAAATTACGTTTAATATCGGACTCCGGTATGTCCTGTGTCTATGACGAGGTCGCTGGTTACACTGTCTGGTACAACGTGTTTCGGACATTGTTCTTACTCGTCTTAGAGATAAGAAATTGTAGATGTGTTGGATCTAAGAAGCTTAGAAGCACTTGCTACGGTAAAACTAAATTATTCCGAGGAATTTTTTCAAAAATTACGTGCTTTCTACGTAAGAGCAATCGTTGACTTGTGATAAGTAGTTTGTACGTATAAAAATTTGGTATACATCAAATTAATAATATTAAACGAAGAACGAAATAAATTTGGTATCGAATATCACTCGTTCAATGGACTCGACCGCGTTTATAACCAGACATTATGTCTGGCAAACGATCATTTTTATATGAAAATTTATGGTAAGCGTACGTAACTAAACATTCGTTATCGCAATTTTTTATATTATAATCTACAAAATTTGATAGAAGACGTATCGAGCATACGAGTATATTCTTAATTTAAAATAAATTGACCGAATCTAATCGGTAATTATGAAAATGCCGAATGGAAATATTATTTCTTTTATTTTTTTAAATTTAACGAAACTTAACGATATTTTAAAGCTATTTTTATTACATTTTAAATGAATAGTTATGTAAAATGCTTGGAAAATATTTAAAATAAAGCTATTCGTTTTAATGGAAAAAGTTTTAATTGAGTTTTCCACCTTTGGAACGAAAATAGACAAACAATATTTTATTTTTAATTTCATAAATGTAAACAACAAAATCAAGCTACTAATTTGTAAACGGTGTAGCATATTTTTTAAAACATTGATAAATTGCTCGAAAATATAAATAATTTTATATAATTTATTTATTTATTCCACTGTTCAAAATTTATAAAGAACGTTCAAATTCTTGTTAAATAATTTTAACGAACCTTTGAACTATTAAAATGCGCCGTAAAAATTTTCCTTATTTAATCCAAGTATAACGAAGTTATAATTAAAGGTCTTATACTCGTAACGAATAGTAATTTATTCGAATATCGTCTTTTTTATCGTTAAACGAAGCTTCGACACATTTTCTCTTCGCCCGATCGTCGAGCAACACCGCAAAAATGAAATTTATGAAACGAAAATAGATCTAATACAAATTGAACAGCTCCAAGTCTCCCTCGAACAAAATGAATTTTAATACATAGATATAAGAAATAAACGGATACTGCATTAGAGAGAAATGGTTGTGATGTGGCAAGCTGACGAAGCTAGAGCGAGACAAAACATCTCGTAAACTGTTTCCCCCCTTTATCGTCGCACGCGCGATTTCTCATCTTCTTCGGCATTCAATTTATAATAACTGGCAGCCGGTGATTTCGCGGCATCCTTCCTCCACTGGGCGATATTCACGAAGATCCCGCTCGTGGAATTCAAGGGTCGGGGAGAGAAAAGCGACGCGCGTTTATGCAGAAAATAGCTTCTTAACCTTTCTCTCCGCTTTCCCGGGTAGAAAAGCGTCGACGAAGATTCTCGAGGTTCAGGGGAGCGCGCGAACTCGTTAATTGTCGCTAACTAATCTCGCGTGATCGATACTTTTTGGATATTGCGGAACGAAAGTTTCAAAGGGCGTGTATTAATAAGCTTTTCTATGAATTTCCATCACCCGAAAATGAGATCGAAGCTGCTCAACGACGTATTTTTTATGGGTAAGCGTGTGCAAGTCAAATTCGGTGCTTTACGTGATCGTCGTGCACGAGATAACGATATATGTATATCGAATTCCGAGTTGCAAAAACTTATCATCGTTGAAAAATTTGAGCTCTTATATCGGACATTATATTTTTTATAAATTAATTTCGAAACTTTGTCTAGTTTTATTGCTTCACGTGTAAAAGAGATGTAAAAAATTAATATTGCAGGAGTCGCTAAAAATCGATTCGAATAAAAATATTTTTCGATGAAACTGCGTATTGCATACTTTGCTAATTTCTAATTTGTTTAAAAAGTAAAAATATTCTGAAAAATTTGATTTTCCGTTATTTATAGTTGCAGTACTCGATGACGCTTGTAAACACAAAAAATCGATTATATTTTTTTATTTTTACAAAATTCATAGACGATCGATCATATTAAATAACTCATAGAAGTATTTATTTTTTAGAATAAAAAAAAAACGATTAAACATAGAAAACTAATATGTTGAATAGACGTTTGAACTTGTTAAAACAACTTTTTATTTCGGATGTGATTCGTCGCGTAAAAAAACTTATGGATAAAAATTTATAATTAAATTTTATACAATACTATATTTTAAAAATATAAAATCCAGGAAAAATAAAAAGTAAAAAAATGATAAAGGTATACTATGAAATCCAAAATCGTTCATTGGATTAAAATGTTTAAAAACGATGTAATCGTTTATTTAACTTTATCAAATGTTACAATTGAAAATAATAATTTATTCAGCAGTCGAACGAATTCCGTTAAAATTTTCACATCCGAGATTCAAATTATAAATTTAAAGTAAACAGGAGTATTTGAAAGATTTGGA
Source organism: Dolichoris vasculosae (assembly GCA_018907195.1). Classification (NCBI taxonomy): domain Eukaryota; kingdom Metazoa; phylum Arthropoda; class Insecta; order Hymenoptera; family Agaonidae; genus Dolichoris; species Dolichoris vasculosae. Next base: position 959,081 of record JACCHY010000020.1, read on the forward strand.
CGTAGATTTCTTGATGAATCGCACAAAGAAAAACAACGATGTCAAAGTATTTAAGAACCATTGTACTCGTGCCAAAAAATGAAGAAAAGGAAAGAAACGAGAAGGGCTGAAATCACCCCGCGTATTCGGGGAAAGAAATATAAATAAAGCAAATAGCGGTACACGTAAAGACGATAGAAAATATCGAATGTACGAAATACTCCATAAATCGGGAAAAGGCGAAAGAGCGAGAGAAGATCGCTTTTTATGTTCGAACGCGTTTCATCTCTATACATCTATAGCCAATATCCGCAATGGTTTCCTTTAGTTTTTACAACCGAGAGACGTTCATATACTCGTTTGTCTCCGCGCGCTAGTCCCTATAATATAGTGTCTATATGCTTAGATAAAACGCCACGAGCACAGATGTCCCAATGCTATGAGTTACGTCAGCTATTAGCGTCTTTTCCGCGAGTATTTATTGCTCGGAAAACACATGCCGCAAAGTCATTGCATTATCCAACGGGTTACGAGTACACTCCGAATCGATTAAAAATTAACGGGTAATTACTTTCTGTATTTTCCTGGGAGTTCCTACGGAACGCTCGAGCGTCGTTTTAGGTGTCGATAACGAGTGTTCGAAGGTAAAAAAAATAACTTATCGCTTGTTCTAAAAAGAAAATTTATACGAAATAAGTTGGTTGAAAAACCGACTCTTTTAAGTATAATATTTTAGCGATCCAACGCGATTGTACATTCATTAAAACTGTGGTCAGCGTATGAGAATAGACTTTTTCACGATATGATTTATAACTAAGTAAAATTATCTTAACGGTTTATAAACTGTGAATATAGACTGCGTTTATTACTTAAAAGTTCATTGTAAAAAAGTACACGAATGTAAATATCATTTTCAAATAAAAGACTTTGATTAGAATAAAATATTTAAAAGTATGTCGATCGCCGATGCATTTTTGTACTTCGAAATATAATCGCGTATAACTAATAAACCTGCATTTGCGACATATAATATAAACTAATTTTAAATATATATACGATAAATTTATGCATAATAAAATTTAATAAAAGTACCGCTTTTACTTAGGTACAATATTAATAATAATTTTAACGATGTATGAGTATTGCGAATATTTATAAATTTATACAACAGAGGAAACTCAATAATATTATTCTGAAAGTTAAAATAATCAGGTAATTAAAGGTATACACGGAGAAACACACATCAACGGTTAATATATTTATCATATTATTATACGTATATATACTCACGTATGCGTATACAATAACTGTTATTATTACATTTTTTTATTATTATTATTATTAATGAACGTTACCGATGCGAACGTAAATTATTGTTAGAAATATGGATACTGTAGCTTAAAATTATCACAAAAGAATCAGATATCGATTAGCGTTATATTAATTATACACGCGTATACGATCATTTACGATACATGGATCCATCCATCAATGGTACGTTCGATTTTCTATAAATGATTTTTGAACGAGTTGTAAATGCAATAAACTCGAAACCATAAAAGAACTTTACGTTGGAAATATAAATAATATCCGTACTAAACTATTTAAATAAATCAACATCGCAACTTTATTTATATTTATATTTTATTATCTCTTCCACGAGTACACTTTTAGAAATTCAAAATAACAATATCGAAAAACACGAATTATTAAGTATTCAATTTTCACTCGGATATTTTAATCCATCGGAAATGAATCATCGAAATACTTGCGCATCGATTTTCGAGTTCAATCTGGAATACGCGTTAAAATATTTTACCCTACGTGACCCGACATTTTTGTAAAACATTCTTAAGAAACCTCGAACCTTGGAAAGTCGGTAGGTGAAAAGCAAATCTGAAATTCCAGTGCAGAAGTCAACATTTAACGGCAGGAACGAGGCGCGACGTTAAAAACTACCCTGAATATTCAAAGATCGCGTTGGGGTGGTCGGAGATATCGTATAACACATCCGTCCTTTCTCGGAGCAGCTCCTAATACCGAATATGGAGGCGCTTTAGGGAGAACTTCCAGGTTTACGTTTACAGCCAAAACTACAAATTCGACGGAGTTACCGAAGCGTATAAAGAGAGACTAGGCAATCGGGGGTGAGGGGGTGCAACGAATCATGTCTCGCAAGAACGGTTACAAGCCAACCCTTACCACTCACTTTCGGTTATTAAGAAGTCCCTCTTGGCTAATTCCTCGGCTCTCTTCGCCCTTTTCCAATATATCTCACTCTGCTCGATCGGCTAGCCTCGTTTTCTCTTCCCGTTTATCGCGGTACGGATTGATCCGAACCCAAGTACTTTGACGCGTAGGTTCGGATCGAGCGCTGGAAGTACAAAATGCCAACGTGATTAACGATGAATAAATTATCTGTTTTCTCTGTACGCACATTGTAAAAAAAATTGTTGATCGAATGTGATAGTTACGTAAAAACTCTCTGTATTATGTATTTTTGAAAGTGTTTGAAACAATGGAAACGAGTTCGAGTGTAATTACCGGAGTTACATTGTTGCATAACAATTTTTATGACACCTAACGTGAAATATGTTAGCCGTGAATATATCTTATTATGTTTTGCGCCAGGCAGTTTAAATTCGTCCAAATTGAATAGTAGAATTCCGTAGAATCCAGCTAATTGTTTCCTTCGCCGACATAATTCAAACATCATCGGAATAAACAAGAAAGTTTTACAAAAGGAGAAAGAGAGAAAGACCGTGCAAGTGCCTGAGAGAGAGAGGAGAGAGCGAGAGGAGAGAGAAGGGAGCTTAAATTATTTTAGAGGCGACTGAGAGACGACGGCAACATTCGCCGAAAGTCGTTGTGCCAGACCCTCGTGGAAAAACTGGCCAGTGCCGTCGAGTTGACAATGCCGCGAAGCTCGGAAATTATTTATCGCGGCCGTTAATTAGAGGGATAACTACTTTTACGCCATCCGCGAGCGAAAAATCCAGGAATTCGTAGCTGCCGTTCGCGCGAAGGAAAAAATTAAGAAGGGATACATGGAAGGAGGGTAAAGTCGGTTTGCGTTACAATTGAAACTAATTTAAATCGCAAATCGTGTTTTACGCTTGTGCTTGGATTATTCCGTCCAGTAACGTCTACGAAATTTGGCTAAGTGATACGCGAATGATCGATTAAGAAGAACTCGTTTAAAATATTCAAAGTGAATCTTTTTTAGTTAAATAAACCGATTATAGTTTAAATTTACAAACGTGTGAAAACTCATATTTATAAAATTAACAACGATGTTTATATATATAGAAAATTTACATTATATTCAAATTATATCTGTAATATTATTAATATATAAATATAGCTATCGCCCGTATAAATCTTCTTTTATATCTACTCGATTTTTATTGTATTATTGATAAATTAAAACTTCCATCCAAACATTTTATATTATTAGGTTCAATTTTATATATATATATAAATCTATAATTAAATACATAAAATATTTAAGGTCTACAGGTTTTATAGTTTTTTATAATTAAATTTTTAAATAATTATCGAAACTACGTTTGGATTACTTCAAAAGTCTTTTCGTATTTTCAAGATAAACGTATATATATAAATTAGAAAAATTAGCTAAGAAAATACTTTAGAATACGCAAATTCGTATAATTGACGAATTATAAATGTTATATAATTAAACCTTAAAAATTTTTACCGCTTTTCTAAAATTTGTACATATTTTTTCATTGTCTGAAATATTCAAGGCGAACGAGTAGCAATATTTGAAATACAATAAACGCTATTTTTATTATCTGTAAATAAATAATTTTTAACGTAAAAAATGTTTATAATCTTATTCATATATTTATATTTACATATAATAATTTATCTTGTCGAGAAAATAATATAAGCGTTCTTATTTATTTTTGTCAGGGAACGTGTTTTCTTTAATCTGCTTGTTTAAGCATAACACGGTAAAAATATTGTAATAAAAAATTCATTAAAGTTTGTTTTATTTTAGATAGATTTATTATTATTTATACAGAGCCATAACGATAAGAAGTTAAAAACAATTTTTATTTTTTATTTTTGTTGGTACGTGAAAAAGAAACGAAATAATTCATTTAACGGGTCCAATGTTATAAAATATTTTGAAAATACCTTAAATAGAATAAGTTTAATATTAAAAACACGCTTAGAACGATAAAAATTTGATAGTGAAAAACTAGACTACGATTCTTTATTAAATTTTAACAAGTATTTTTAAATCATGTAACAAAAATAGTATTTTGCAAATTAAATTAATCCATGTAAGGATTAATTTTCCGAGTGATCGAATTTTTCTAGATTTAGTAAATAAATCGAATTGGCAACGATAATTTTAATACAATTCTCAATGATTCGATTGTAAGCCTTTCTGTGTTAAGACTTCGATGTCTCGTCCAAAAAAAATTTGTAACGATATTTTTCCGGTAAAATTTTGCATCCCCGACAATACCATTTTTTACTTTTCCAAAATTACGTTACAGATATTTCAATTACTCGGCGCGTATCGATTTTCGACGCAAAAAATTCATAAACCATACATAAGAAGTTGAAAAATCCTCTCTTTCGGCGATAAAGACACTCGGACAATTTAAGCTTACCTTCTCTAAAAAACGACCTCGATAACGAAAACAAAACGCGATTAACAATTATCGCGGCGAAATTAAAACTTCGGTAAACTCGGAGCTCGGCAACGATTTATCCTTCAGAATTTTCAGCCCATTGCAATTTCGAACGGACTATTCGAATCCAAATTTGGTCGCCGCCATCGATAAGCCTATATCCAACCTTCCGTTCGGAAACTCTCGCGCAATAAGAAAGTCGCGAGCGTTCGGATCGGAATCTGCCTCGGATAACATCTCTCTTGGCATCGCTCCTTATCAGTCTCATCCGCGCCTCGGTACTAATAATCGACGCGCGTCTCTGGCGAAAATCCTGGGAGACTATCAACGCTGTTGTTCGTCAAGTCTCGTTATTTATAATCCGCGGCAGCTATTTACTGCCGACCAGCTGCCAGAAGAACGCAGTAAAATGAAGCACCGCGACTGCTCTTCCTCCCTCCCTCTCCCTCTCTCGCTCTCTCTCTCTCTGGCTCTATTGCCTATATTTGCGTTTCTGGCACTCGCTCCCTATATTCCCTTCGAGAAGTTCGCTTTGGAAATATGCTGCAACGCGTTTAACCGTGTACGAGAAAGAGATGGAGTACGTGTGCACTCGGGGTGTTTCTCCGTTTATTGCGGCGAGGCACTTGATTTATTCGAGACAACGCGTGTAAATTTCGCGCGCGCGTATTTATAAAGAGAGAGAGAGAGAGAGAGAGAGAGAGAGAGAGAGAGGGAGAAAGTAGTCGAGCCTCGAAGCGGCGCGTGTCGTTTATTCGATACACTGTATTCCGACGTTCGCTTCTTCGGCTCTGTGTACTTCGTCATGGATCGTTGTCTCAGCGAGAATATGTATGCGCTTATCTTTGTCAATGTCCGCGTTCGTTAGGTCTTGGGTATTTCAGGTGAGATGCTGGATTTAGGATCGGGAATTTAAGCGTGCCGTGGTCGGATTTGGAAAATCAAGCTTGATGTGGTTTTTTATTTCGTCGTGTTCGAGTTGTGGATATAAAAATAGAAATCCGATACATTTCCTAGAAGACTCGAGTGAATCCGCGATTCGATTACATCTCACTCGTTGAGCTAATAAAAATGTTTGTAATTATGAACTGATTGACGGTAGATTATTTTTGCGAGATACAAAGAAACTTTTAGTATTTTACATCTTGAACGTGCATAATTGGATAATGTACAATTTATATATTTTTACGTTAATTACACTTGATCCTTTTCTTTTTATTCAATGTAATGCATAATATGTAAGAAGTTTGTAAGTAAGATCGATAAAATTTTATCAGAAATCATATAAAAAGATTTTTATATTTTTTGCTACAAACTAATGTACGATAAATTTATGAGCTGGTCTTATTAAAATGATGACGTGCAAGTATCGATTGTATCGCGTACATTTACTTTGAAAATATTCATCAATCTTCTGTAAAGTATACATAATTTTTCTAAATAATTTAAATGGATGATCAAAGGTTTTCTCAATTTGAGAAATAATTATTTTAAATATAAATCTTTTATCGTATATCTTATAAAAAATAAAAATTTAAATTAGACATGTTTATAATGTGAACGATCGATCGTTTATTCGCTATACTCAATTGACTATTAACTATATTATTAGGTTCAAATTGAAAACAAGTAAAATATTTAAAACGTTTTCGAGTGTAATGTATTTAAAAATTTAAAGTATTTAGATATACATATATATGTATATAATATTATAAGAAAATTTCCTTAAAATAGCTTAGATCTTCAATAAAAATTTTAATGGAAAATTAAGTATAAGAAAAATATTGATCTACTTATCTATTTTACAAAAAAAAAAAATCGATGCATAAACGATCGAAAAATTACGAAATAAATATCTTTTTTCGCTTTTTCAATTTCTCAATGACTTTTCTTGTATTTATGAAAAAATTCTATAACACTTTGTAATATTTGAAATTAATATAGGACGAAAAAATTAATTGTACGCATTCGAATAAAAAAATCTCATCTATGAATACATACAAAATTCTTGCAAGATCTAATCCGTTTTAAAAATCATCAAAAATTATCTTCGGAAGTTATAAGCTCAGACCGATATTCAATCATATTCTGAAAGGTACACGCGTTATGCACGTATATTCGGCTGAGCATAAATCCATCTTCTTAACGCGCAGCTTCTCACTTTTCCTCTTATTTTTCCATACAACATTTTTCTAAAGTTCACCGATCGCATTGCGTCGTTGGGCTGCAGATCAACTGGAATCTCTCTCGCGATTTCTCGAAGAAACATCTCTGAATCTAAAAAGAGAGGGGAGGGACAGAGAGAGAGAGAGAGAGAGAGAGAGTAAGAAGAAGGAAAGAAGGAGCGAAAAATTCGTCGTCTGGAGGGTTGGAGGTGCAACTTTTTTCTAGTCGTGCACGACCTCGAGCTACTGCTGCTACGGGTAAACTTCGAGATAAATGTGACACCTTTTATCGTCCATATAATAAATACTAGGCTCTTCATCTATAAAACAAACGACCTCCCAAAAACCCATTGCGTCTACATTTTTTCTCTATCTCTCTTTCCGACTTGTTCGTTCCTTTAATATTTACTCTTGAGTTGTGGCAGAGTTTAATTGTGTTATTGCGTAATAAAGAAAAACTAACTCAAGACTCTTTCGAGTCGCATTACTAAAAACTTGATTTATTTTTCGAGGTTTATCGAGTTCATCGAGTACAAGTATTTCGACGACAGCTTACCTTTCCTTCGATTACACGAACTTACGTTACGCGTGTTTATATTTATCGTGGTAGAAATTTTTTAATTTACAACGCGATTAAAAATAGGTGAAGCGAACGAACATATAAATAAAATTTGGCCAGGGCATCGGATGCTGTACTTTTGAAGAAAAATGAATCACGCGAATAATAATAAAATTCCTTTGAAATTTATATTTCAACGTCGCATCGGAGTTCAACTTAATTTCGCATTTATCATAATTCTAACTCGCAATATCGTCTTAGAATACAATCGTTATTTTATGAAAACTTCGCAAAACATTATTTGTTACCAATTACATTCACGCGAACGAAACATTAATAATCCGGTGCATTTGCGTTGCACGTAAATTAAAACCGTTAAATCTTAACTCTCTCTCCGTCTCCCTCTGTCTCTCTCGCGTGTCATTTGCTCTATTTCTCTCGTACTCCCTCTAAATTTTCTTCCTTTCCCGCAGTAGTTCAGGCCGAATATCCTCCATGCGTCATTCTTGATCGCCCTCGTGCGCGCCCTTTTGTATTTTTCTTGTTCCAGGCGCGTTTTAAACTGCCCCGACGTCGCGTTGTATGTTGCTCGGCAGGACGGAAAAAGAGAAGCGAGTCTCGCCCTTTATCCGCAAAAGAGTGACCCCCGGCACAAAGGAGCGCGTTTTTCCTCTTCCGGCTGAAAAATGCTTAATAGTTTCCGTGCCTTCTTCCTTCTTCTTCCTTCGTCTTGCGTTTGCTCGCGGTTCCCGACGTCTTTAGAATTTTCTTCTCGCTGGTTATTGCCTCCTTCTTTTTACCTTATTTTCTTTACGAGCGACGCTGTTTTACTCGGTGTAATTAGTCACCGGTGTTTTTCCTTCCTAGGTGTCGCGTCTTTTCATCTTGGAAAAATTTATTTTCGATAATCGTTGAAAATGTCTTTTATTTTTTTGTACGTACCATTAGTTACTTTTATCTATATCGATGAAATTTTATGCGTCGATAATTCATTCGTTGAACGCTGATATAAAAATTTCGAATACGAACAGGATAATCTTAAGCGTTAGAAGGCCTTTATTCCCCAAGATTTTCTAATATAAACTATTGGATAAGCGAAGATTATTAATTTTCAGTTTTATTCAATGATACCCTGCGACCATTTTACTTTTGATATCCAAATGTATATTATGTTCACTTTTTGAAATACACAAAAGATTTTTAACGAGAAATCCTTGCAACACCGATGAAGTTTCGAAAAAATGTTCAAAAACGGAGAACGAAAACAAATTTATTACTATTTTTCTTATTCTTTCGGACACGTTACTCTTCTACGGAACGGAAGTTATACCTCGCAAGCTCAAAATTAATTAGAGTAAAATTACGAGTAATATTGCAGTTTCCAGTCATTTACATTCCAAAGCTTCCGAATAGTTAATACTTATTAATAAATCAGCCATGTAAGATTATTTATTAATCTTTATTTAGGAGCAATTGGTCGTATCGTAATTTATAAATAAATAGCGTACCAAAAGTTTAAGAAAAGTTTAATAGGCGCGAGACGAAAAACTAAAAGAAACGAAAAGAATTCCTAAAGATATAAACGTATGCACTTAAAGCAAATGTGTTTTATTTAAAGACGAAATTATCCACGCTATCTTAAAAGGAGTATAAGTACTCCGAACACACATTAAACTTTATTAATCTAAGCGAATGCCTTGGGTTTCCTCGTTACGCCAGAGTGTGAAAACTCGAGTAACCAGATGTATTCTCGCTCCTCTCTCGCCCTCCGTCCTCTCGCAAAATTCCCCCGAGCAATTACGACCTCTCGAACGGCGATCGCCCGTCAAAAGTCGCCCGCGAAAGAAAACACCGCGAACTTTCCCCCCACCTCACCTCCCACTACGTCAGCGGTGATTAGATAAATTTGTCATTCGCAAAAGCGGCTCCCGTCCCAACCACCCACCCGTCTTGATTAATGGCGAGCTCATCCCTCTCCACTTTTCGCCGTTACGCTCGCGCACCCAACTAATCGTCGTACGCGCGAGACTCGCTCGCTTTTAATCTATATTTAAGCGGCGCGTGAGTCGCGGAAGATGATGAACGCGTACGTGCGAGGCGCTAAAGACGGCCACGCGACTCCAGTAGGTCACCGAGATCTGGAGATTCACCGGAAATCCGCTTCGTTGCGTCGCTCGATTCCAGCAAACTTCAACCTTCTCGTCATTTTTTGCGTTGCGGGTAAGCAATTACGCGTACGAGTTTTGCTTCTCTCTCGCGCCGAAATTTATGCAAGATTCTCGAGCTAATAAATAATATTCTATAATTCTAAGAGAAAGAAACTTAATACTCGGAGAGTTTGCAACGTAATACATATAAATTCTTTTTCATGATAAATTTAATATACCGACGTACTAGAATTCAAACTACTCGCAACTTCAAAGATAGTTCACTTTACTTTAATTTATGCTTTTACTCGCTCTTTATAAATATTCGAAGTGAGAAAGTTACATTGTAAGTCAAAAAAATGTTTCCTTAAATACTTTTCACATTTATTTAGGTGGAAACTATTATTCGTCCAAATCGATGTAAAAGGGTCCAAAAAAACTCCCCGATTCTCCGTATTGTACGTATGTTGACGTTGGTCCCGGACTCGCGATACAAACTTTGTAAACGCTGGGGATCGAACGTAACTGAAAAATACGCGAGCGAGGATACGAGTAACGTCGGTAACACGGAGATCCCTTGAAATCCCGAAAGGCGGTGACAGAGCACAAAAGAAATAAAAGCGAGCGAGGGGAGAGTCGAAAGGAGATGTGAAGTGGTAATACCAGAAGCGGAGGCTCGTCGGCACGAGAAATACGGAGGTACATTACGAGACATCCGTCCGCCTGGCGCTAATGATAATTAGAATGTTGAGACAAATAGAGAGAAGGGAAGAAAGAGGAACTCGCGTCTTATACTCCCGTAAAAGATGGAGCGCGAGAATTCGTGCGTGCGAAGGGAGACGACGATATAAGTCGGAGTACCGTTCACGAACGGCTCGTATTTTTCTTTTAATTTTCACAGGTATTACTTGAAAAATAAAGTGCCTAATTGAAGGTAATTGTTCGGATTATTCGTTTCGTGCCATACTCTGGTGGGATGAAAAAATTGTTTCTTTATGATTCACCTAAAGTATGTTTATCTTGATATTTCAAAATGAAAATACTTTAAAATTAGAGATAATTCCTTTAATTCTTTGTACATCGTTCAGTCTGAAAAAACTTGGCTTTATCTTTTATTTAGCGTAATTGTTCCGATTGAGCAGTCGCTTTTTAAATTAATCAGCTACGGTTGACATAATTCTTCGATATCGATAGCGTATTTGTATTTATAAATCACTTGCGAAAGTATCAAATACCTTATCGATAGGACATATTCGTAAATAAAATAATACTTTAGATATGTAACAATTTTCTATATGATATTTTAACGAGTACCTATACATGACCGAACAAAATATCGATAAATCAGTCGTTTCGTGATTAAACTAATACTGCAAATTATCGTAAGAATATATTTAATACACGCTCTATCCATAAAGCTTCGGTATTGAATTCTTAATTCGACGAATCGAGAAAATAAATTAGAATCATTAGATGCATTGTTCCCGAATGAATATTTCTTACCATTAATAAACATACGCACAAAGAAAATTTTTTCGTTCCATTTTCTCTCAACTTTCCATTCATCCTGTGTAAGTTGTATTAGCTTCTCAGACAGAAATCGTTAGGAAATTTAAGAGAATTCGTCGTACCGGAGATTTCGTATATCTGAGTAAATTTGGAGAAGTCGCTTTATTTGCGTGGTGTAACAAACGAAGTAATACTTACTTCAAATTGATATAGACTAGTGAAATATCAAATTTAAAATAATATCCTACGTATTTATTAAAACTAAGGCTAAATATCACAGACTTTAATAAAATGATTTATTTTATTTGAGTGAACTATGGTCGATTTGACCAAGTAATAATATGTGATAGTTGCTTGAAATTATGTATCATTTGATTTGAATTTTGACGACGGAAAAATACCAATAAATTATGCTTTGAATAAAATATCTTATAATTTTTTGAAAATCTTATCTGAAAATTGAAGCAGCGCTATACAATTAAATCAAAAAATGAACTATTTTTTAAAAGCTTACGAAAAGCATAAATAAAACGATAACTGTAAGATTTACTTTAATAAGTAACTAATTTATAATTTACAACCTATGGAAGAATAAAATTTCATGGCAATCGATGCAAAAGACGCGGTGAACTTAAAAAAAAATTCATCTTTCTCAATTACCAAACGCAACGAATGTCGAGTCGATACTTTTACCAGTTAGGGTATACCATCGTTGAAAAGTTACTCGTTGTATTAATATTTTGATAACTCGATAATAACCGCATCAATCAAGGTCAAGACATTTGTTTTCATTACATTAAAATTCATGAAATTTACGATACGGATATCTTCTTCATTAACAGCACTTTAAGTAATTTCAAGATAAAATCGTTCATAAATAATGCTAATTCCGAGGGATAATTTACGATTTAAAAATAAATTAAAAATCTGAATAAAACATTTTGCGACGGAGGCTTCCGGATATGCGCGCAAGGAGTTAATCAAATTTTTCTTCATCTCCGACGGTCGCGTCGCGACTTTGGCTGCTCAGAACAGTCTGAGCGACCGAATCCTCAGTCAATCCGAAACGTAATGAGGGTAGAAATTTATTTGTCTACGAATGAGACTGTGGTCATGATGCGCGTCGTGTGAAATTTTAATAAATGTTCCAGCTTTCCAACTCTTGCTTACAAAACGGGTTAAATAACTTAGGTGAGTCGCGGGAGAGTCAACGCTGGCGCCAAGGGGGAGAGAGAGACAAGAGAAATATTAAACAGCCTTGTTTTCCCGTAAATCAGTTAGGAAATTCACCCTCGATCCCTCGTTGCAAACGCTGCACAAGGAGGGTAACCCTTTCCGAATCCCTTACGACGTTACAGTTACGCCGGGCGTAACCCCATCCACCGATTTTCCGCGATTCCATGGCGACATTCTTTTCTCCGACTTTTTCGGTACTTATCACGATGACCTTTCAACTGTCGTTTCGGTATTTGCATTTCCAGGGTGTGGTGGTAAAGTCGAATGTTTTAAACGAAAGAATTTTAATCAATGCCTAAGAATATCAAGTTTAGTCTCTGCCAAATTTTCCTTGCAAATTTCCTTTTTATTTATTTACCTACGCTGTTAAGAAACTTCGGTGTTTACGCGATTTTCACCGAACCTATCGATTTAAAAATAAATACGATTTATAATAATTGTAATAATCTCGAAACGAAAATTTATTAAAGATTCCTTTCAGGCATCGATATTTTTTTTTTTGGATATATTGTAAATTCTATTGCTAAAGCTTTCGTATAATGTACTGAAAAATTAAAACATCCAATCGACGTCACCGTATGTACATCGATTACTCCAAGATCGATATTTATTTTCGAAGTTTCCGTGCTCATAATATTATCGATCGTTGTCGTTAACTCGATCGAAACAAATAAAGCGCGAAATTTGCCAATGCAGTTTAAGGCCATCGCGATGAATTTTGCAAACGTTGATTCGATACGATACGTATTTACAATATTCTCTTTTTTTTGCCAGCAATGTCTGTGAAAAACATCGAATCATATAGTAAAATAAGGTTTATGAAAAAAGACTTAGCTTGGATTAAAATATTTGTTGAGGGAGAAAATATCTGATTTCCATTACTCGCTTAATTGATTGCGAGCATTGTATAAATCTAGACATACGTCAATCTTTGCTTAAAAAATAATACAGAAATCTCGGCACTATATTTCGAAATGAGCCCGAAGGGCTTTTTTACAAACCTCAATCATCGTATTATTACATAGAGTACATACGTATATCCGATATCCATCGCGTGCCGTTTTAAGCCGTAACGAGCCAAGTAAATTGAAAAGTTACGAATTTCCTTATGCACTATTCTGCAACGAAAATAAGGAATAATGCGTTTTGCGATCAAAGCATTTCTTTCGAATCGAATTTGACGAACGTTGCATCGGGAATCGCGAATGAAAACGAATTTTTATGATTCTCGCGGTACGACGTTTCCAAATACACGAATATTTAGCGAATTCATCGTCAAAGGAAAAACTAACGAAAATGATAATTGGGAACGGTAATTAAAAGTTATTTTTATAAAAAGATCAAATACGGCGCAAATGCAGAATATATAATTTCGAATTCGTAAACTCCGAGTTAAATATCCATATTTCCATAATAAAAACGAATAACAATTATCTTTTCTCGATAATTTAAATTCCAACTATTTATTTTAATTACGATGAATAACTTAAATGAAATAAAACATCTCAAGCGTATAATTTAATTAAAAATTCTAGTTAAACTCAAGAATAAGAACACGAACGAACCTTGGAACTTGTTACACGTTCGAAGAAAGAATTCGACAAAGCGCATTTCCACCCCTCGAGTAATAATCAAAAGTCTTAAAAACGGAAAGATGAAAAAGGGGAAAAGACGAGAAATTCAGCCGAATAATATCAATTTATACGGCACACGTCCACATCCACGGACTCCGCGCTTTAATACAGTCCCCGTGCCGAGAAACATTATCCTTGCCAAGGACGTGCTCCTGGGGTAAAGTACTTGGAGTCATCGCGTTCCCGGGCTCACCGATCGCATCCTCGAAGCCTCTCGCGGGCGCAAATCCTTTAAGACCCGCGAAACACCCTCCTAATTCTCTTTTGCCAAGACGAGCCGAACCCTTCGACGACCTCCTCTCGAATTACATTTAAATACGTGACTAATGTCGCGCCGCAACGACGTTCGCTATTTACGAGATCCCGTTGAGCGTTTCGCTCCCTTTCTCACTTTTGGGCGGTCCTTTTTTCTCACCGGTAGGTAAATCCGCACGCGACAAAAACGAAGATGCATCCATCGATCAACGTTGCCAAGGGCTTTGGAACCTTCCGATCCTATCGTTAGCGATGGGGAAACGATCCTTTCGTGACATTCAATTTGCTACATTTTTCTACCGGTGTACCGATTTTCACCGTTCCTCTCGTTAATTGGTAGAAGTGGATTTTTGGAACGTTTCTATGGAGCGCGGAATGGATAAGGAAATTTACAATGTCGTAAACCGGTTTTGTAAGAAAATACGTGAAATTTTCGAATCCTTTTCGTCTTTTTAAGAAAGTTGATCTTATATTTGAAAACGATAGTCGCGTAAATGAAGGGAACAGCGAATGAAATAACCAAGTAACTCTGTACATCACCGACACCGTCGAGCACGAAATAAATTACGATCTCTCATAGCTGAATTTGGTGACTGGAAAAGCTTGCAAAACCAACACCGACCGACTCGACATCGATGGAAAATCTTGTCCGTTGCAGCATCGCAGCCAGTGGAAAAATCGCTGGAACAAAACCTCTTTTCCGCGTAGTACAGGCGGAACTGAAAAAATCTCGCGCACTCTTCTCCCATCCAAACTCCGTCCATTGCACGACGTAACGCTGGTGGTACATAATGTTTGGAACGCCGGTGTATTATGCCTGGCGAGTACAAAACGTATTAAGCGAGAAAAATGGTATAAATGCACAGAGGGACGAGCGAATTAATGACGCTCTTTCTCGCTACACAAAAGAATATCTCCGCTGTCCAGCAGCGCGAGATCTTTTTTTTTTCTTTCGTTTCCCAGCCTCTTTTTTATTTTTCGACGAATGGATACCGCGAGCACAGAACCGCGCATGGACGCGTATTATTTACCGGATTCAGGCGTGCGCTCGTGCGTCCGATGTCAGCCCCTTCGTGTTCCCATTGTTCGAAGTCTTTTATAATTATCGGAGGCTGGAAATGTAGAAGAGAGAGGAAGAGTGGAAGAAGAGAAAGAGTCACGTGAAACGCGTTGCGGAATGCGACGAGGAAGTCACCGGGATAACGTGGAATCGAGAGGAGAGGAAGAAGGAACGAGAACAAAAACGATACGCGGTATTAAGGGTGAAACTCGCTAATGGCGGCAAAATCGGATGAGTCGAAATACGATATACGAAGGAGCGATATCGGAATATACGATATTTCGGGAATAGTTTCAAAGGATCGAACGTATCGACGTTGCAACGATAAATACAAATTCGAGGCTTCGCTTTTCAAAACATTGTGATTTCGCTTTTCCGTAGTTCAATTCGTCTTCGTTCGAGGGGGAATTATTATTTTCGTTATCCAAAAATGTATGCGATCGTCTTTGCGAAATAAAAGAGCTCGTTTACATGGATCGAGTATTTGATGAGTTACGAAGAGATAATTTATTTTGCTGAAAAAGATAAATTAATTTTTGTATTAATTTTATACGAACGAATATAAAGGAAGCGTTGGATATCTAAATTATAAAAAAGATGCAAATAAAAGTAAATAAACTTGTAATATTTATAAATAAAAAGAATTTCGCGCGATTGTAAAACTTTCGAATCCCAGTTCGTTTTAACGGAAACTTTTATGTAATCTACCTTTAATTCAAAACAGAATTAAAAATAAAGAAAAAGAGAGAGAGTGAAAAAGAGAGCAAGAGGTATTAACGCGTAAGAGGGAAGTCCGGGAAGTCCGAGTCCTAGCTTTTCCATCAGCGAACTTTTCAATGGAATCATAATTACACATCTCGTATCAACTCCCAACTGAGATGTATTTTTCCACTGTTTCCATTTTATGCTCGTTCTCTTGTTCTCTGTCGAATGCGCAACATTGTCAGTCGTCTCCATCCCAACGAAACGTGAAACGCAAAAGACTAAAGGGTTGGCTCTCCGTCTCTGTCTTTCTTTACGTATCGTACGTTCTCTGATCATTTTTATCGTTGACGAGATAATGTTCAATTTCAAATTCTTTCGGTGCTTCGTTTTTGTAGAAAAAGTGTCGTTTCAGCGAATCATTGTCAGCTGTGAAGATTCTTACTCTGACTTTGTTATTTCATTCTAATAAAGAGTTGTTCTAACGTCGCTTTTATCGCTTTGGATGTATCGATTAAAAGTGATACGATTGTTTACTCGTATCGTGGTACTGTAAAATTCGAAGAAATTTACGACCAAAGTGCATTGCACCAAAGTTAAACAAATATTAATCGCTCGATATCGTATGTAACTAATTGTAAACTATTTAATTATGAATGAAAAGTTGTTCTCGAGTACAAATTTTCCGAAACAACTATTTTCAAATAACGGCTAACTTTTAGAAAATTCTCTTTTTTCGAAATGTCAATAAAAAACAATGCAATATTTATAAATTAAAACTCAACTTTAAATTCGTTATACTCTGTGTATATATATGAATAATTTAAAACGTGAATTATCATCTTTCGAATTGTATTATTAATGTGGATTTCTTTCGTTTTGTTCCTTTATTATTTATCAAAAATATTTTACTTAAATGATTTTAAATCGGTGGCGAATCAGCGTAAATGAATCTAAATTTTACTCTAGCTCCTCGTTTGTAGTAAAGATCCTCGGAAATGAGATAATTTTTAATCGATCTCGAATCTCAAATCCATTCTGTAAAACAATTTCGCGTTCACGGTCAATACGCGGTTGAAAAATACAAACGTAAAATGTTTCAATTCATTCCCCTACATACGATGTTATCTACTTAACTACCGTTGGAACATAATGCGATCGCCTCTGGCTTTACTCCGTTTTCCCTTTTTCTGTTATTATTGCACCGTACGGTTTGTTATACCAGCGCCTTGTGGAAACGACGGGATAAATCTGCCCTTGTTAAATGATGTGAACTCGCGTTATCGTCAAAAAGAATACACGACGTTGGAATTTTGAACTACATTTTAGCTTGTGTTGAGTTTTAGGTACTTGGTTTGTTTCCAGATACAAACATTTCAAAAACAATACATTACGACGAGTTCGCGCGAAGTCTACGATAATTTTGGATGTTTCAAGGATTACTCGATTTATTTATATTTACATGTGAACTCGCATTTATAAATAAATATTTCAATCTCTTTATGATATGATCTTGTTAGTTTTTACGATTGGATGTGTACTAATAAGGAAAATACTGATGAACTTGAAATTATAAAAAGTATCGATGCGTTACGAAAGTAGTAATTTAATCTAATTTTCAATACTGAAAATTCTGTATAACAAAGTATTTATTTATTCAAAGATTATCAAATATGAATAATTTTAAAACTATTAATAAACGAATCGATTTACGTATGAATCTAATATACATAGTTCAAATAAATAATATATTAGATTTTTTTTTGTGTATTTTAAGAATACGTACGATAAATTATTTCATAATTATATATAATATTCTTTTGTTTGAATAATTTTATCTTAAGAAATTTTTAATACATTATTTCTCATATGAATTATTGAATTCTATTGTCACGATGAATCATTCGGTATATTTACTATCGATACTACAGAATTTAAACTATTGGGAAACTATTAAAAGTATTTATAAATAAAAGGTAGATATAAAATGCCAATTAAAAAAAGAGAATCTCTGTCACTTGATTCTCCATACGTCTGAATATCAATAACTCAACTACGCTATTGAAACACTTTATGAAAATTTGTATTCGATTAAACTTTTTTTAACGTACCTATAATATTTTTCTGACGAGAATCAAATTATAATCGACGGTTCCTTTTAAACAAACTCGAGATGAATTCTAAATAAATTATGAATATATCAAACAAATATTTTAATTAGCTTTTACTAAATAAAAGAAAAATCTAAGTCAGTAAGATTTTTTAACAATTTAAAACATTTTAGAAAATCTTTGAACAATTTATTTGTTCAAAATTTACACAAATTTTAGAAGATTTAGCTTTGAACGTATTCGTGTATGTATACAATGAGTTCACGTACCCTCGATTCACATATTCATCTTTATAATGAAGGTTCTACATATTTGATCTAGAAAATTAGTCTCTTTGAATACTGTTTTAATTATAACTTGCAAAAACTTATATTTTTATTAATAGAATGACGGTATGTAACTAAATTATATTTGAGAATGTTTGAGTAAACAGAAACATAATGTGTTTCGTGAAAAATATGAAATAAAAATATTTTAGTTTTGAGGCAATTTTAACTTTAAAAATTTTACAAAATGTATATTTAAACTCCGTAATAATTAAAATACCATGCGCTAATATTGTAACGAGTCTTACTTATTCTATTATCCGCAATTATAATTTTCACGAAGATGTCAAGTATCTGTCCTATTACGAGTTACATATTTTAGTCGAAAAATAATTTTCAATCTCGAAGACTAAATTGACTAAGCGATTCAAAAAATACTTCATGAGAAGTACAATGAAATTTTCGCTCTATACGGCTAAAATAGTTCTATTTTTGCAATCAAATTATTCCATACATAAATTATAAGAACTAGAAACATTATTGCGTATCTAATCATAAAAGTTGCAAAAATGTAAAGCATCGCTTATAATGTAGAAAAGGATAACAAACGCCTTAAATATCTTAAAAAATCGTCGGCGTTTTTAAATTCGGTAAAAAAAAATAAAACTCGTACGATGCCAGTTTAATTTCTCATTCCGAAATCTGGCGTATTTTAATATCGTACGGACGATCGTAAGAAGCCCACGTTTATAAATGAAATAAAAACGAAAAAGTTAAAGAGACATTCGAAGTTGTAGAAAAAAACAAATGAAATAAAAAAAAATGTTTTCCAAGAATCAGCAATGATTGTATAATAATACAAAGCACTCGATGTTTCTTTCCTTTCTACAAGTATAAAGCGCTGTGTACACTTTGCACAGACTCTACTAGAAACACCAAACGCATAATTACAGCGGAGCCTGAGAAAGAGGCGCATGACTGTACATACGAATACGAACGGTAAGATAATTGTATTTATGTAGAGTAAAGCTTCTTCTAATAAACCCATAAAATTATTTTTACAAAGAACGAATTAACCGAATTAAGTAAATTTAAGTTAATATAAAGTTAATTTTATGTATTTAAAGAATAGCTTTATCAAAAATACGCAAGTAAATAAATTTTGCTCGCGCGTCCTTTTTTATTCGGAACATTGAAAAATCTTTCGCCGACGCCGCAAGAAGTTATTCAAATATCGTAGTCTTCCGTAACCCGAAATCAAAAAAAAAAAAAAGAAAAAATCTCAAAAGAGGATAACGGAGTTGGAGAGAATGGAAATTCGCGTAAAATAATTTTAATGTGAAATCTATGGGCGAGTGTAGACAGCGGTGTAAGAGATCAAGCCTATGTATACAGGAGAAAGAGACAGCCTTTGAAAGCCGTAAAGTCGCCGCAAATCCCGCACAGACGGGCATAGGAAAAGGAAGGGTCGATAAATAAACAGTGAAAATAATATAATTTACAGAGGATTAGAAATGCTCTGCAAGTACGCGAGCGAGCGCGAGATCGAGCGAGAAAGATAGAGAGAGCGCGGAATAAAAAGAGATAGGTACATAAGAGGTAGTAGAAAAGGGTTTCAGCAAGCTCGGAGAATATAACTGTTTCTGGTTATAATTGATATCCTGGCAAAGCTCTATAATCTTCTCTCCCATACTCTGCACCCCGTCGGCTTCTTAGAGTGTCCTCGTTCCTCTCGTCCCTTCTTTCTCTATCCCTTCTCGCTCGGTCTCTTTCCGTTGTAAGCTCGGAGGAATCGCGAGCTTTCCTTCGCGTATATACATCGACTTTCGCTTCCGTCCCTTATTGTTCGATTGCAAATAGCTACCGAGTATACACCTTCCTTTAATTATATTTTTGGACTCTTTCTTCTCTACCTTTATCGGCGATGAACTCGTTATTTTTCCGATTTTTACCTGCCGAACAAAAGACGAGGTACGCGTGTTGCATTCGAGAATTTTGTTATTGTGAATCGGTGCCTTCAGTTTCGACTTCTCGCATTCAAATTTAAAACGAAAATATATAATCTTATCTCCTTTTGATTGGAACTTCGTTACGCTTGAAAGGGAAATTGACTGTATGAGGTAATATATTGTTATCGAAATATAGCAAATCGTATCGATTCATTCCTCAAATTAAAATAAAAAATTCGTAAAATTATAATTTCGCAAAAATTGAACGATCGCCAGTTATTAAGTTTCTTTGATTAATCCGCGTGAAATAATTTTATACGTCGATGTAACGTTGGTCGGACTTTTATTAATATATCGATCGAAACGATAACGTATAAAAATTTTATAAACTTCAATTCGATACGCAACGATAAAAAATTCATTCGACGGAAAAATAATCTAACCGATAATCGATACGACAATTTGTATTTATCCATCGAAAAATAAATTTAACGCGATCGGCTTAAAAATATTTATATCCTTCGTTAAGGAGAATAAAGAAGTGCTCGAGAGCCGTAAATAAAAGTAAATCTCTCGGAAAGTCCAGGACATAGATGTTTGTTTAGGCGAAACATCGTTTCACCGCGAAAAGTGCCGGCATATTCGATCGAAAGGGTTACGAGAAGGTTGGATGAAGAAAAGTACGAGCGGCGGAAGAAAACAAAGAAAGTTGACGATCGGCGTAGTTTGTAACGAATAAGGAAAAAAACGACGATGATTACATAGCTGATAGGAACGGATACAACAATATTATACCTTTTCAAGGCTTCGCTTCGTGAATTAATAAATGCATCGGTGTTTCGTATCCGAGGCTATGTAATATTCAACGACGCGGAGAAGTAAAAATTAAAGAACCAGAGATTATTTAATAACGATCGGAGATACAGTTTAGGATTATAATTAAGAAACGATGTGCGGCAAATAATTAATATCGAATTACATCATAAATTATAGAACAACGTTCGTTGAATATTTCTAGTTTTTACGAATTAATGAAATTAATAAGCGATAAATTATACCGTTGCATCGACCCGGTGATACTTATGCACCGATTTTCTCGAATTTCTTCATAAATTACTCGCGTATTCTTCATTGTTCGTAATTTGCATACGCGGGGCTGAAGTTTGTTACTTCAAAGTCCTTCGAAACGCGTTGACTCAAAGAAGTACGAGCAAACGTGTACCAAGTATAATCAAAAGCAAGAAAGTAATTACAAGAAAATTCAAGAGGAAAGTTACACCGGTGTCGTAGCGAGAACGAACCAGGTTACAAAGAGAAAGAGAGAGATGGCGAGATGGAAGTCAGCGGTAAGAGGGGCTCGGACGAATGTTTACTTTAGGTGTCGAGCGCAAGTATCGCCCCGCAACCCTGCATGCATGCTTCCCTCCGATAGCAAACACCACCCCCGACCCTCGGGGTATCGATCAGCATGACTCCGGTAAACAACTATTGCGGAGCGTAGAATTCTCCCTCTCTCTGTATTCGCACCCTTGCTCGACGGTCACCGGATCTCTCGCCCAACGCGACGCTGTGACAACGAGGCGCTTTCGCGATATGCCTGCCGACGCCGTCGCGACGCCGCAGTTCGCGTGCGGAGGCAGCGACAGAGAAACGATCGCGTGAATTATGCAACGGTGTAAAAGCGTGCGGTTCTCTTTAAAGGACGGAGGCGAGGGGCTTTGGCTGTTTTCCGTTGTATCCTTGCGGATTTCATCGGGCGATCAACGAGGCAAGTTATTATCGGGGAGGATTCGATGAACTTTTTTTTATCTTACCGCGAGAGGCAAACACGTTGGGGACATGGTTTTTTATGCGCTCGAAATACGCGCACGTGTGAACCGACGTTCGGGATCGGGAGAGCGGTAAAAGGTCTTGGATGTAAAAGTTCGTTGTACTTGTTCGTGTGTCTATAAACGCGTCGCGTGCCGCTAAATTTCATTGACCGGTGTAAACGAAGGCATTGCTACTAAGCGCCAAGTTTGTTTTCGTACAATGGTTGTTCGGGCTTTCTTTATTACGAAATATATTATAACGATTCGAAGATAGCGAGGATTAACTTATGGTTAAAAAAATTCGTTTTTAATTTATTGATTACCCCTATTTAAATAAGTACGTTGAAATAATACATTTTTAGATACGTTACCGTTACCTTGTCGGTCTTTCCATTTTTTTGGATTACTTTTCTTTAACGTATAATAAAAATTTCTCGCGTCAAACGTAATATGTGTTATTTTCCGATATGACGCAACATTTAATAATACATAAACACGTTTCTCTTTATTGCGAGTGTAATGCTCTATAAAATATGCTTTACTCATAAACGAACGCGATGCTTAAATATTTATAATGTATTTAACATAATTCTTCTTCTCTGAGTTATTCCATAACTTTTTACATACTTCTTTTATTTTAAATATCTTCGTTTCAAGAGTTCCATTTTTATTTTTTCAAAAATATAACGCTTTCTATTTTTAAAATTTGCTATCTAAATACCTTTTTTCAGGCAATTGATTTTTTAAATAAATTATGTTTAAATTACGAAAACATCGATACTTTGATGAAAAATTCTACGTAATCTAAAAATTCGTTTATCGATCGCTACATCACGAGTCTATTTAGAAATCTGTAGACTCGGAAGTTCAAACGATAAATATATACGAAATCGGCCGAATCGAATAATTAACGTTTGCTCGCATCGGAAGACTAAAACTTTAAATACAATTTTTGAAATATGGTAACCTAAATGAGTTTCCGAGCAACAGGTATCGTTTTATACGGAAGAAACTTTGTACGATTACTTTTAAAGCACTGTCGCTAAATTTGCGAGAAGGTTCTTCCATCTATTTGCAAAAACATATATTTTAACGTTAATTTATATACACGCGCAAGAAATTTCAAGTTTTGATTCATCGCGTAATTTTTGAAGGAACTAAAACGTGTATAAACTACGCGCTGGAAATTTAACATTACCTACTATCGCTCAACTCCGATCAATTTACAAAATTACAAATCCAACTTTTGCGATACGATCGCTCAAAATTATTAAAATAATTAATACCCGCCAATTCCCGTATCAACTCCTACGAAACTATTCCCTCGTTCGCGGCTCAGTTTTTTAAGACCTCGTATGCGCTAATCGTCACCTTTTCCCAGAACCTCCGACATCCGCAAAATTGTCACGCTATAACACGCGAAAGGGTCGCTTGGGCAAACAGCCTTGATGAATTATGTAAAAATCAACAGCGCTTTATTTAAGTGCGATCGCGTCGACTCGGCGCAGCTGTTGTGCCTTAAGGTAAGGGTGACACGGACGATTGTGCCACGGACGGAAGCTTCGAGCGTAGATGTCCGGAATCGAACGCTGCGTTCGTTATATATTTTTAGGGTACTAATAGGTTTCTTGAAAATGAGTTTTGTTATGTTTATCCTTTTTGTCCCGATGTAAACGTCGATTAAAGAAAGTTCAAACTTTGTCTACGCGTATAATAAACGATACTCTTGTTTATCTTTTAATTTTACTACCTATTATAAAACGAACGTCAAAAGTTTATTCGACTACTAGAAAAGTTATTGTTGGCAATGAACAAAAATGAAATGTATTATTTTCGTTCGTACGAAGCGAACGCGAATGCTTCGAAATATTTATTTATCTTAATATCTGTAACGTAATTCAATATTTGAAAATAAATATGAAAAGTATGTGTATTTGAAATAACTGTAATATTATCGATTAGGCTTCTTTATTCTCCTACGGAATTACGTTCGAGTAACTTATTGAAGTAAATACAAATTATAAAATATAGCTTTAATATCAGCGAGTTTCTACATATGGCATTTATATTTACTATGTGTAAAAACAATTTTCTTGGGTATTTTTCCTAAAATTTGGAACAATTTACAAAAAAGCAATGAATTTTTATAATAAATTACGTCGCAAACAAAACATCGGAAAATACTGTAGTATCTTAAACAACTTCACGAATTTTGTAGAATCGTAAATTTAAATTTTCGGTGAATGATAGGATCGATGGATCGATTTACTCGATAGATCCGATACTTTGATCGAATAAAATATGTAAAAGAAAATATTGAGTTTATAATATTTCGAACGTTTTTCGTTCGAACGAAAAAACAAAATCGCACGTGGGTAAAGATTTTCTAGATTACCAAAAATGAAACAATTACTTAGTAAAAAACACGTATCAACGAAAAACAAACGCCAAGTTTTCACGCTCGAAAATGCAAACGAACGCAAATCTGCTCGGATCCATTTTTCGGCAACTCGCGCACTTTTACTCTCGAAATAATTTCATCCACTCGCTCCTCACGGATCGAATATGCGCCGTCGATCGGCGATTATCCACTCGTTCCACGCGTACGTCAACGCCGGTTGCTCTCTTTTCCTCTCTCGAACGCGGCGATGATACCCGCAGGTGAAAATGAACCGCGAGCCGGTTCCGTGCGCAGCGGGATAAAATCCATCGCTAAATTTGAGTACAAAGCAACAGGTGGTGACGCGAACGGACGCTGCACTGTATCGTAGCTGTTGACAATCCATCTCTCTCTCTCTCTCTCTCTCTCTCTCTCTCTCTCTCTCTGGCGCAAACTCGACGCGACGTTTTTCCACGGCAAACAATTTGGAGCGCGTCGAAGCGAGGGAAAGTGGCTTTTTCGACGCGCACACGTATCGGAAAGACTCGCGCTTCGTTGTGGTTGTCGCCTTTCCGAGTCGCCGCTCGTAAGCACGTGTGTGGGAAAGCGGGGATGGAGAGGGCGTCGTTCGACGAAAATAAAGCCGGGAAATTGCGGAATGCGCCAAGCGATTGCTTTGTGAACTGCGAGGGAAGGTCGCTCTCGTCAAATATATCCACTTAGTTGACGCGTTTATCGGTCGTTGCGAGGAATGGGATCGTTTTTTATTCCTTGACCAAGGCTATTTTTTTGTTTACTTTTTTTGTTTTACAAATTTAGCGTATAATCGAATATTTAATAGCTTGATTTTTGGAATCGCCAGAGTTGGATTTCCTTGTAACGTCCATTCAATTTAAAAGTTACGAACGAGTCTTTATTCGTGACTGCATCAACGACTCGATCATATTTAATCATCGCTGGAATAAATATTTCATTTCGTTATCTACGAAACGTAAAATCTTTCACCCGCGTTTGAATTAAGAATCCGAAAAAATCTCCTCCGTATATTATCCAACGCAACTTTTCCACTCATCTCCTATAACGAACGAACGAGAGACAATATCGTTTTTTCCGTGCTTCGAAGTTCGAGAAAATAAGTTTAAAACGTACGAGATTGGACGAGAGACGTACGTCAGCGAGTGTTGGGTAAGTATCGAGCGAGGAAACTCACGCGAGCCCTTTAGATGTCACAATGGACCGAAGCTCGCTGTCTGTCTTCGTAGCTGATCGTAGCGTCTGTTGTTGTTCTCGGAAACGTTATATTTCTTGCGCGTCGGTGCCTGTGTCAAAGCCCCGACGTGGAGAATACATGAAGTACGAGTCGAGCGTTTCCCAATGATATCGACTGCGAGCCACTAGTTACGAGGAGTCGCGAAGAAAGCGCAAGAGAGAGAGGAAGGGCGAAACTTAGTTTGGAGATCAAAGTCGGAATAAAAGTAGGTCGATGGTGCGACATTTTTTTAGGCCATTCGGGAACAACGTAGTCGAAGCGTGGTTAAAGTTTGAAAGGTAATGAAAAGTGCTGGGTTAATTTTTAAAGAAGTGATAATTCTTTGATTTGCTTATTGAAAGTATAGATTTTATTCTTTATACGGAACGATCAAAATTATTTTGTTAAAACTTGGACTTTGTTTACAAACGTACGGTATTCGATCGATAATATTTTTATCGTTGAATAAAATTTGTAAGGCGATCGCTTGAAGCTTTATTGAACTTATATGTTTAATCACCGATTAAAATCGTTTTTGTACACTTGATAAACTTAATTTACAGAAAACTTCAATTTGTAAAGAACATGGAATGTTATTTTATGTTTAAAGCAAATTTAATAATGAGTCAATTCGTTCGATCTTATGTTCATCGATTGAATTATTTTATATTTTACATCCTTATTTTTCAGGACGACTCTAATTCTCTGATAATTATTTAAGGTGCCGATTCGATCGGGAAATTATATTGCTCGAAGATATTCGCCAAATTTTATAAAAATACGATAAATCACGTTACTTAAATACAATAATCACTCGAAATCGTTCGTTCAATATCATTTATCAAACTTATTTTTCCAGGTTTTTTAATTTCTATCTTTGTACGTATATTTAAAGCTCGACCGATGCAACTAATCACGATTAACGCTTTTGAGAATTTTTGGATCGAATCAACTTCTAATCTCGAATACTTAATTCACGCTCGTTGCATATCCGAACAAAAATTTGTAAAATAGCGTACCAAATATTTATAATATTTTTTGTCTTAAAAGTACAATTATATTTCAACGTAAATATTTTCTAAGGTACGAGTACATCAACTATAAATACAATAAACATAAGTTATCATTTTGTAGGCATATACAATTAATTATTTATATCACGATAGAATAATAGCATAACAAAAATAAAAATGTTAGGTGCTTTACATTCGTAGCCTACTTTACATTCCTCCATCCGATACGACATTTACAATATATAACTCGGTAAATATTTACGTATACGTTTCGGTTTACAAAACGTACGTGTAATTTAAAATTACGAACAAAATCAAACCAACATCTCCGTTCAATATTTTATAAAAATTACGCGCACTCGCAACGTTTAAACTTAGTTTTAACTCGATGCACGAAATTTAAAACAAATACGAAAACGCGCGTCTCGCGAAAAAAAAATACGCTCGTCGTTTCGTTACGATAAACTAAACAATAAACAAGGTAATAACATAAATTAGCTTTTTTCAATCGTAGCTAAATTTTCGTTGGTTTGGTTGGAGAAATTACGCGAACGAAAGGTAAAATCCATACGGGGCGTAAACGCGGCTGAATGATTCTATACATTACTACTTAATGCATGCAAAACATAGTAATCGAAACGTAGTAATATCCGTGTTCCGATCGTTGAGGTCGGTAAAAGCTCGGAAAAACCGATACTCCGGATATTCGCGCGAATCCTATCACATCGGTTTATAAACGCGGTTTTCGAACCGTTCGAAGGCGGCTATAAGACACGTTTGGATCCACGTTTTGGACGATCCATCGGAAAATCGGATCCCGGTCGTCGAAGAAAAGAAAATCGAACCATGGTTTCCCGGCACGAGCGAACGATAGTGAACCTCCTCGGCTGCAC
Organism: Dolichoris vasculosae; assembly: GCA_018907195.1. NCBI lineage: Eukaryota > Metazoa > Arthropoda > Insecta > Hymenoptera > Agaonidae > Dolichoris > Dolichoris vasculosae. The sequence goes on from JACCHY010000020.1 coordinate 986,669, forward strand.
GAGACGACGAAAGCCACGAACGCTCGATATCTGGAAGATAAAAACCACCTCGAAGACCGTCCGCCGAAAAATCCCCGGAAGGCGATTTCTCCCGATCCCGAACGCCGTCGCTCCCTGGAAGCGGTGCCGTCGTCGGCAAGGGCAGCCAGCCGAGAGCAGCGGCTGTCCCTCTCGCTCTCTCCGTCCCTCCTCCTCGGGAAAAGCGAGAGGAGGCTAACGAGCCAAGTGCGCCGACTCAGTGGCCGCGTGCTCACCGCGGCCAGTGTGTGCCGCCTTTGGCGCGCGTGTCTGGGGGGGTTCGAGGCTGCCGCGGCGTCTCGGAGCGTTGCACAGTCGCGACGGCAGCCACCGGCGCGCGATATCGCTAGACGCCAACCCCTCGTCGAGAGAAGCTCGCATTTAGCCATCGTAGACTCACGCAGCCACCCGGACTTGCGAGGCCAGCGAGCGAGCGAGCGAGAAGGAGAGAGAGAGAGAAAGAGAGAGATATTACGAGAGAGAGAGAGAGAAAGAGAGAACGAGAGAGAGGGGGAGAGGGAGGTGGATACGTACAGAGGTACACGGATGTAGGTGTACGTACGCGGTAATACGCGCGATACGCATTACGATATCGCGAGCTCGAGAAGGAGAAGCCTTTTGCCGACGTTGTTATCGTTGTTGTGCACAAGACCGTTCGCGTGGGCGCAGCGAATGCGAAACCAAGGTGGAGGCGAGGTGGCTTTTACGTAGGAACGGAGAGAGATAGAGACAGAGAGAAAGAGAGAAGGAGAGGAGAGAGAGAGAGAGAGAGACAGGGAAAGGACGGTGGGATAGGAAGGAAGGGCTAAAGGGTGGAGGTGTCACATCGGCGTTTAGTGGGTGTAGGTGGGGGTGGGTGCAATAAGGGGACCGTCTGTACAGGACGATTGTAGAGACTAAAGAGAGGAAAGGAGAAAGAGGGGGAAAGAGAGAACGGGCGGATATTGAGAGACGGAACGACCGAAGACAGCCACGAGGGAGCCCACGAGAAAGAGGGACATGCTGGAGCCACGTTGGAGACCCGTCCAGGTAGTGCATCAAAATATCTGTCCGTCAGCCTGCATTTCTGTCTGCCTACCCGTTTTTTTATTGTGCAACCCGCTTTAGAGCCAGAATTCATACGTACGCAATGAACGCACGATGTATCTCTATGTACCTGCACGTTATTTTGTCTCTCTCTCTCTCTCTATCTCTTACACACGCTCTCTTTCTCTCTCTCTCTCTCTCTCTCTCTTTCGCTTTACATTTATCCATTTTTAATTATCTATCGTCGCAGCCTCGATCGGACCCTCGACGCGCCACGTGCTTTTAGCTTTCCACCTTCCTTCGTCGATGTTCTAGACTCGTTTCGCGTTTTCGAGGCATATGTATATTTTATCGGACCTACTTATTTCTCGCTCCTGCGATACAAGTTTTTACAAGGATTTAAGGAAGACTGGTCCGACGCTTTTTAAAAAAACTTTTCAAGATTTCATGTATTTTTCAATAGCAAAACCGATAATGTTATACGTATATATATGTATATATGTATATATGTATATTCATGTATCTAATGAAAACTCTCGTTTTTAAATAAAGGTTCAACCGTTTTCGCACCTCTATGCTTTTATTTAGAGAAATTAATGTTTTCACGCTTGGATCGCTTTATCAATTAATCTAGTGCTATTTATGATTTTTACATGTGAAAATTGTCTTTGTATAATATGTGTATTTTCGTTCACCCAATTTCAAAATTAACCCAATAATTCTTACGAGTTTAAGATTTTAACGATGCTTTTCCGTTAAAAGATAAAAATTCGTTCTCATCCGTATTTCTGAATCGTCATTTTATCATGTAGCGTTACATCGGTTCTATCGTACGTTACCTTTATTTCGATACAATATTTTTCAGCGATATAAATTACTCTGTTTTTAAAAATAAAGCTTACATAATATAAATGCTTTACTCTATATTTTGTTGCTTTATTTTTCTTGTAACACATGATTAAAGTTAAGTATTTATTATCGATAATTTTTTAACGACTTAAAATAATTTTTGTTTTTGAAACTGAAAATCGTAAATAACGTTCACGAATTTAGTGCTTATTAAAAACTTTTAAAGCATTCTTTTAATCAATATACATTTATTATATATTACGAACGTTATTTTGATAGTACGACTACAAATTTGTACGTAATATTATAAAATAAGTATTATTCTCGTGAATCGAAATAATTTATAAATTTACCATTGATCGATAAATAACAAATATTATACCCTAACGTAAACGCTAAACAGTTTCGAACAACGATGAATTTATTAAACAATAAACAAATATTTTTTAAAATAATATAGACGATACAATACTGCAAAGATAAACGAAAAAAAATTGTTGACTTTCTTCGATAAATAGTAAGGACTTTGGTAATAGTATTGTAACATATTTATAAAAATATCTTTCGATAAACTTATAATCATTAAAATAATAACACTTGGCTAATATCAAAGTTCAGTTTCTCCAAAGGAAGCGCATCGAGTTTTTTTCTTATTTTGAAATCGCCCTCTAAAATTTGCAACGTCTTCCCATAAAATACCAAATACCCTCGTGAAAATAACGATACTTTTAACAGGTAAGCGTATCTGCGATACCTCTGATCGAGTATTAAAATACGGATCGGCACCGGACGGGGATTCCTTATCTATTTGCAATAGTCCAGGTACCCGCAAATCGATTATCTAGAAATGTAAAATAAGAGACTACGTTATCCTTCGAAAAATCGACACCTCTCGCCTTGTCCAGCCCAATGTAATCTCAACTATTCTAATTACGTAGACGCCCTCCGTAAATTAATAACAAGAAGGTAAAAAATACGTTAAAACCTAACAAAGAAAAAAGTAAAAAGAAGGAAATATCCAAGAGAACGTCGTCGCGTTCTCGCCTGGAATGCTATTAAATTGTGCATGCCACGTACAGTACAGAGTCCTACCCTCCCACCAACCCCTCGACCCTCCGACGCTCGCCGTCTAAGTGCAATGGCATCTCGGCATTACCTTGTACACCGATTGCACTTGGTGAAACGGAACGATAAAAGGAAGGGGTCGAAGAGAGAGAAAGAGAGGGTGAGGCTTCAATCGCGAATCACTCACTACATCGATGTTTTCCCCCTTTTCCATTCTTCTCCTTGTCTCCTCCACTCCAAGAAAACTCGCACGTAAGATGTAAAAGGGCTTGCGGAAACATACCGATACTTGGAGGATAAGCGAGAGTGCGCCTGTTCCCGTGTGTGTGTGTGTGTGTGTGCGTGTGCGTGTGCGTGTGCGTGTGCGTGTGTGTGTGTGTAAGAGAGCGAGAGAGAGATGCAGAGTTGGCTAGAAAGGCTGAGCGCTCGGAGAGGCGTTCCCTATTCAACTTTGGGGGCGTCCGAAGGAGCGCTTAGGGGTGGGGGTGGTACGATGTCGTAGCTGCGACTGCAACCACCACTCCTGCAAGCTTCGGAGGAGAGAGGAACGAAGAGAGAAAGTCGACCCTTGAACTACCTCCCCCACTTTCCATCCACTCCCTCCTCTTCTTTCGATAGAAGATGCTGCCGCTACTCCTGCGCTTTTCCGCTTCTCCACCTTGTCGATCGACTCGCGTTCCTCGCTTTACGAGTGTATTTCTTTATTCGACGGAGACTTTCGTTGCTTGCTTTGTGTTTACCTTTTTTCCTTCGCGTCTGGCTTCAAGGGCTGGATGTACGAAAATTTGGGGCGTTTTTCTGGTTTCATCGATTGCGTTCGAGCTTGAGAAAAACTCGAGGATACGTTGCTAAATATTTTTATTTTTCCTGCGGCAATTTTCGAAAAGATTCGATATCGGTTATATCGCGCTTCACTTTTAGTACTTTTTAGAATGGTGTTCGGGTCCAACGGATTGGTTCAACCGATTTCCTTTGCGAATCGATCGAATGCGTTTCCTCTCCGCGAACAAAATTTATTTAAAATACATTTTTTACAATGAAAATTAATAAGGCCGATTTTTCCTTGGGTAACTTGTTCCGGGTCAAATGTATACTTTCGAACCCGGATTCGTATCGTTCGATAAGTGTACTTAAAATAACTCTTTGGGAATGCAAGTTCGAACGACTTTCGTTGGACGAAAAGTTTGTTCCCGTACAAAAAGAACGAAGCATCGAAAAAATTACGAGTTACATTTTAAACAGCTATTTCGCAAAATAATCAAAATTTATAATTAAATTGTAATTTATGACTAAACTAAAAACGATTTCAAGCCCAAAGGAAAATCTTTTTTCGAATTTTCTGCCGGAAAAAAAAGAACGATACACTTCGCGACGAAATCCGAAGAACCGAAATAATCTCCGATTCCATCGATTCAAAATTATGCAACACATGCATCTTTATCGAGATACGTCCAACCCCGTTGAGAATCGTCCCCTAAACCTTTATCTCGTAGGAAGCCGCGCGGAATCTCCTTAGAGCTCCGATGCAACCAAGGCAACGAAATACGAAATCCACCACCTACTCGCGTAGGAGGACGGAGGACAGAGGATGAAGGGGTGGTAGCGGAATAGCGGAAACGTACGAAGGGGTAAAGGTGGCGAATTTTACCCAAGCCACCGAACGCAAAAGCTTCCCCGTTTTCGCGTTTGCTTGGCGCGGATCGCGGCATCCCTTCTTCTGCACCATCTCTGCGCGGCCACTTCCGGCCGAGTTCTATCTTCGTCTATCGTTCTCTAGCTCCACCCACTTTTATATTAATCACGTCTTGGTTCACTTTCTCGCTCACTCTCTCTCTCAGTCCGTCTCTCGCGCACCTTCGGTTCTCCATCTTTATTCCGTTCTCTTCCGTGCAATTTTCTCTTACTGCCCGCGAGAGGAGAAAGAGAGAGAGAGAGAGAGAGAGAGAAAGAGTGTGATAGTAGCGGCGTCCGGGAACCACACCTTTACCCCTCTGGCTGATTCGTGTTCCACTGTTCCACTGCTACCAACTTTTCCCCACTATATCCCGCTACCGCTACTTTCGTTGCTGCTGCTGCTGCTGCTGCTGTTGCCGTTCCCCGACGACGTTGCACTTCTCCTCGAGCCGATAACGTCATCGACGTTCTGCCTCCCTCTGCCTCTCCCTCCGTCTCTTTTTCCGTGTCGGTATACACGCGAGACACGGTAGGCGGAGATACCGCACCAACATCGGCGGCACCAACGGTGGTAGCAGCTTCCAGCGATGGCTGTGTACCGATCGCGATTCGAGCTTTACTTTTCCCCGCTTCATCCCTCCACCCTCACCGACCCTCACCGTGAAAAAGGAAATGCAGCGCTCGTATACAGAATCGTGTAAACGTACTAAGAAGGATAGCGCGGTTTTACGCGGTAGCGTATAAAATATATATATATATATATATATATATATATGGACTCGGGTATGCATAATTGCGTATGGAATTCGAAAAAAATTGTACGCGTACGTCTTGAAAGCGTAGGAAACGCTAGCGAGAATTTTAATGCCTCGATGCGAATAAATGTAACTACGCGCGGATAAAAGCTAAAACTGCATTTCGTAAATCAATATTTACGAATACATTTATAAGAATATTTGGAATATTTGAATTTTTGAGTACTCGCGCGCGAGTTTAACAAACTTTTTCGAGCACTTTTGACTCTGCAAAATTTGGCAAGGATTAAACAGTTTTTGCTTACCTTGTAAATAAATCTACCGAAATTGATTTTATTGCGAATTGTTGTACGCTAGGATTCGTGAAAATACGTCTCGCATCGATGGGATGATCCTAATTTGATTGAAATTTTACGATCGAACGATCGAACGTTCGAAATTCGAGCGATCGATTAAGTTTGTCTTGGCTCGTTAATTAATGCGCTTGGCTCGGGTTCGCAGAGACGCGTTTGCGCAGACTTTAATAATCATAGGAGTGGACGACCCGAGAACTAAATTCTAAATTCTGATAATACCGCGAAAGGTATTCTAAGATGATAACCTCTTTTTACCTAAATAGATTAAGATACCGTAAAAAGTTTTGCAAATTTAATGAAAATAAAGAAATACTTTTATGAAATTTAAAGTTTAGTAAGAAACTTATATTATTACTCGGCGTATGGAAAAAGTTTAAATTGAATAAGCAATTTCATCTTTTTATCTCTAGAAAAATGATTGCTTTAACTCGACAATGTATTTATGTTAAGCTAATATAAATTGAACGGGTTGAATTATGCATTTACCACTGTACTTCATCGGATATTTCTCTCTTAATCATACTCTTTGAGACTATCTATTTTTAAATTTTGTATTATTTCGCTCGAGGAGAAGTTTGAAAATACGATTTAAATATCTTTGCAACGTTATTCATCGTTCCTCGTTAAATAATAAAATTAGTTTACAAATAAGCGTATGTATATTTCGTTCTTTATTTTTTTTTTGACAAAAGAGCTTAATCTCCGAGCGAAAAATCGCATTCAGAATTCGACGCACGGAAGCGACACAAAAGTAAAAACCATACATTAGTAATAACGGGTCTCAAACACTTGACGGGTGCTTACGAATATCGCGAATACAATGTTTCGCCTCTCGCTTAGAGTAAAAAAAAAGAAAGAAAGAAAGAGGAGAGAATCGAAGAGTCGCGACCTCGATAACAGACGCACAATAATCCACGAAACAATAACCCCTTATTATTACCAGACTAGGCAATAAACACGGGTCGATCGTTTCCAGGCGCGTCGCGTCAACGTGGACGTATACATATTCGTCGTACCTGCGAGGCAAATATTGGCTACCATTGTTGTGTGATGTTGAGTCAACACGGAATTCACAATCCGACTATCGAAAGAGAAGGGGAAAATTCGCGAGATCCGGGGGTCTATACACATCTCATTGTTGTCGTCAGACTTTTTCAATTAGCTCCTCTCTCTCTTTTTCTCTCGCAGCTTCGTACGCTTTATTCTCCTTAAAACAAACAAAGCGCACATCCAAGCAAACGTGGCTTGATTTTTTTAATGGAAAAGCAACACTCGCTATAAACATCGATATTATTATTCGAATGCCTAATTTGTAGATTGATTATAGATTTACGAGCGATTCCTATTTAGTATTTTGTAATTTCACCTTTCCTTCGAAACAACTCCGTTCGTTATTCTGCTCCAGGAATCAACTCCACTCGCGCGTAGACCCCGTACAAAAATTTTTTTCGCAACGCGATTTTAAAAAGCCCGAGAAATAATTGCGTTTCGTATCGACCTGAATATCGATCGGCGCAACGAGGTAAAGTAAACATTCGAGTTCTCGAATTATCGTTTAATGTCCCAGATCTTGGAAACTAGCTCTTACCGTTGGATATAAGCGAGCGAATCAGGCCGAATCGGGGTATCTCGATACAAAATAGTATTTATTTACGCCGAGTCGCATATCTTACAAAAGAATGGACTGGTTCGATTCTTTATCTCGTCGGAAAGTGGACGTTTCCTTACGATTTCCCAACGGTAAATTACCCCACGTACGCGATCGATTTCCATCGACGTAATTGTACGATCGTTTTTTGATCGTTTCGTATCTTCGTATCCGCTATTTTTTTTCACGAACCGAAATTGCCAAGATCTCTTCCGAATACTCGTACCGTTTTTTTTTTAATTACGCGAAACCACTCCCCGAGAATAAATAAAGAACGGATCCTCCCCCGTCGAACTCTCGAACATCTCTCTAAATTCGCCGGAGGTGTTCGTTCCGCGCAATGCATCATCGACCTCGGGAACGATACCCGCCAAAATCTGCGAATATCGTCGACAGAGCGAAAACTCGCAGTCCCCGGTCGAATATACACAAACCGTAATGGTTCGAGCGGAGCTTGTTGACTTGTTACGTTGTCGGGGACGATTCCTCGATGATTTGCTGATCCTGGAGTACAAGCTCGACGCCCCGCTCTCGTTTTATCGAGGTGCGGAGCCACCCCCGAATTATCATGCTCGTGATTACACGCTGTCGCGTAAACTCTTGTCGGCGTTGTTGGCCTCTTCTCCGCCTTCGCGAATTGGTCCGGTCGCGAGAGCGTGCGTTTGTCGGTGTCGGGAATGCGGATGATCGTCGAGGTAGAAAAGTTGTTCCGACGGTCGATGAAGCGCCGTGGTTCTAGAATCCGAGGAAAGAGATCGATTCGAATGAACTTGGATTCGTTTCTTCCGAGTGGTTTTCGTTATTGCAATCAATCTACACGGATACGTTTGGCTTCGAAAAACAGAAGCATGGAATTTGATTATGGTTATCTGGAAATTGGAGTTTACGTTTCCGTGTTAAATTTTCGATGAATAATTTTTGCTAACTCGAACGTCCGTAAAAGTATTTATGAAAATTTGTTCGAAATTTTGAATTCTTTAAACGGGACAAGGTAATTATTATTATAGTTTCGAATACCTGTATAAAACCGTATTTTATATTCGCATCTTTCTCGATTCCGAACGTTGTTATATTTACCGATGAATTATCCGATCGATATTAAAATACATCCAATAAATTATGGAAAAGTAGCACACGATCGCGAAAAAAAAATTTCCTCTTCCCTTCGAAATATCTCGAGAAACTCGTAAACTTGGATCGTCGCGATCGAAATATCTGTAACTAAAACAGCCGCTTTTTTAAGCTCCGCAACGTAACCGTAACGCGAAAGAATCTTCCCCCCTTTCGAGGCTACCTTCGAAAAGTCCGGAAAGAAAGTCCCGCGCACTCGCGATTCATCGATCGGTGAAAAATCGATAAACGCGCAAATCCTAGCCACCGAACGTAAACATTTTAAGCGCACGGCTATATTTACCTTTCGTATCTCCAGCCACTCTCGCTCCCTCCTCGTTGCAGTAACGGCAACTCGTTCGTGCAACGGGGCGCCGAGCCATAATGGAGATGCCCCTGATGCGGATTCGAGCGAACGCGACCAGTGATAGAGTCTAAGAGAGACGGGGATAAATATCGAGCGGCTCGGAGAGAGAGACCCGACGGGGCATATCAAAATGTAGCCGTCGGTATTTGAATTCGCGGTTCCATCATGAATCAATTATAACTCGGATTCGTACACAACTCGCAAGAGCGTAGAATTGCACCGAAACCTGCCGACCTGTTTCTCTCTCTTTCTCGCGTACGTCTATCTTCTCTACGGCTGTCCTTTTTCGAATAACGCGCGTACGCGATGGGAACGACGAGGAACATGGACGGATAATTAATAGCGTCGATAGCGACGAATAATGGGACGTTGATAAAAGAAGATGGTTAATAATTGCGAGTAAAGGAAAAGATCGAAAGTCGGAAAGATTTTGATGAATGGACTTGACGTTCATCGATCTTAGATTACGCGTTAGGATCGTAGGAAATAACAACGATTATCTAATTAAAGAATCCCCCCCGTGATCTAGTGATCGAAACGGTGACGTTAGCAACGCGCTAAAACCCACATAGACAACGTTGGAAGAAAGCGCAAAGATAAACAGAAAACGGGAGGAGGGGAAGGAAGAAGGGGCCAGCGATGAAACAACAAAGTGAAATACACCGAGAGACAAATCGCACGCACGCGTCGATCCTGAATGTCGCACTCGCGTCTCCATCTATACATTCGCTCTCTATATACACTCGTTTCGATGCAATGTGGTTCGATGCTGACTGGTTCACCTCCGCAAACCCGTAGTACAAACCGGGTCGAAGCAGATTCTCTCGACCCGGTTTGTCAACGACTTCCATTTCACGCGGTCGTTGCATCAATACACAATTATGTTCCGATATAATTTTCAGTCTATACCGCTTCTCCTTCTCCCTCCTCCCTTCGTCGCTCCGTCACTCCGTCTCTCTCCCGTACTCGCGAACCTACGTTTGGGTGGATAGAATGCGTCGGTGATAGAGCGAACCCACCGATAGCGGTGAGAATGATAATTCTTGATAATATTGTTTTCGACTTGGTCGAATTTCCCTCGTTGTCCCATACATGTATAAATACTTGGACGCGCGCGTATTGATACATATTTACGCGCATCGAGGCAATAATGTAGTCGAGTCTATGCAACGGGTCTTGTTAATTTCAATTCAATCTCGTAAAATGTGTGCTTAAATCGCGAGCCTGATACGTTATTTATATACGAATTATATTCCTGATTATGTAATACTATTATGAAATATACAAATTTTTTTCGATCGTATTCTTAAAATGGATTTAAATTTAAATCGGAAATTTGCATAAGGTAATTCTTAATAGTAAAAAAAACACAAAGAAAACGTACGAATCATAAAAGTAGTTATTCGAAAAACGATTTGATAAACAAAATTTTTAGAATAATTATACCAAATATATTAAAGAAGTAATAAAATATCAGCATGTAAATAACAACTTAAAGTTATGGGTCACGAAAAATAGAAAATATAATTACAAATAAGAACGATTTTTAATTACTTTATTATTTACTATTTGGAAAAGCTTTTCAATAAACATTTTTTATAACGTTTAAAACTATTTTGCACAAGTCAAAAGTTAAAAACAATTTTCCTATTTTGTTATTTTTAAATTAAAACAAAGTGATGTTTTTTAATAAATACGTACATTTTTTAATTACGTATCAAAAATATTGATAGTTGCCTGTACTTTTATATTGTCGAAAACTCAATATAATTTCGTGGTAAGTCTATTAACATTACTTTGAAATTATTTTATGGATTAAGAATTATGATCAACGTACTTTTTTTTGAATCGATAAATATAGATAAACTACTTAAATTCACCCAAAACTCTATTAATCTTATATATAATTATTAAAAAAATCGATTCAATACTCTTGATAAAATTAAAGTGCAGATGAACAATTTTTGTTTTAATTTTAATTTTTATTTATTTTAATTCGCTACATATCATAATTAAATAATAAAACTAAATACGTTAGAATATAATGTAAATTTATAATTATTAAAATAAATATTTTTATTTGTAAAAAAATATATTTTTCAATAATTGTATTCTGTTGTATCCTAAATAAATTTTCTATTTTAAAAAAGTTTTTGGAATAATAATGTAGTAATTATTGAAAAAAATTAAAAAACATCGATAAATTAAATAAAGTAAAAAAGTATTTTATTAATATATAGAAGCAAATTTATGAAAATATTTATGAGTTATAAATTTTTATGTAATTTGATTTATAACACAATTGTGAAAGTATATTTTTTTATTTAAAAGTATTTTATGAATATTTATATTAATAATATAAAATGCAATAGCATAAGATTTTAAAGTAAAAATACGAGTTAATGTATTATAAAATTTTTTGGTTTCAACATGTGTTCTCGTAATTCATATATAAAACCAAGAAAAATATGAGCATAAGAAAATAAAATAGAATAATATTAATATTTTAGTAAGGAAATATTAAACCATTAACTGATTAATTATTTGAGCAGGGTATTAGAAAATTACAGTGACAAGTGAATATAAAATATAATACAGTATAGTTATAGATATAAAATTTGCTTCCATGTCAGCTAATACATATAAGTATTGATATACTTATCGGAAAAAAATTATATTAATTAATTCGATGTTAAAGAATATTATAAAGAAACTGAAATAAAAATAAATAACAATTAAAATGACGTTACTAAATTTCTCGAAAACTGAAAATGATAAATTTTCATTTATCATTAATAATTCTCTTTTTAAATATTCAAATAATTTCATATATATGTATAAATTTCATTAAAATTACAAGTGAATACAATCGTTAGGTTTTACATACATAATATTTTTATATATATAGAAGTTTATAACTAACGTTTATAAATGCGTTATAATTTGAATATATCATTTATAATAATTGAAATAATTATATAAATTTTATTCTCAACCAAAATTAAATATAAAATTATAAATTAATAATATACAACAGATTCAGTAATACGTAGATAAAAATATAATTTTTCATACTTTCCCCGAAGTTTGTTATAATTAAAAAGGAGAAAACATCGAAAAAAATGTTTATACGTTATAATCGGTTTTTTGATTCGTTAATTATTATAAACGATGAAAACATTACAAAAAATGATTATTAATTCATAGCAAGAATTTGAATAAGGCAAATGATGATTAATAATCTTTCAATCATTTTTTATGTTTTCAATAATTCATTCGATTACATTAATAAAAAGATTAGGTACACGAAAAACAATAACGTAAATAAAGTTTGAGGCAGTAATTCTAATTGTTAATATTTTTGATAAATAGTCTGTTTCAGTCAAACTTTAACTACTTTGACCTATATACTTAATTAAATTCTTTTAAATTCAAATGCTCTTTAAATTGGAATGAAAACTTAGAGAAAATTCTAATCAACTATACTCAGAAATAGATAATTCAATTTGTTCTATAAATCAAATATTCAGTACTCACGTCTAATTAATTCGTATATCAAATAGATGTTTTGATTCGTCCATAAATAGCACAACACAAAGCGATAAATGTTTTGTTTACCATACGTGTAGAAAATGCATCGGATACAAAAATATAAAAGCCCTCAAAATTTTATCAATTAAACGAATTTTTGGACTTTCGATTCGCATTCTTCGATAAATGGCAACGATAAAGATTTTCAAATAAATTATTCGAAGAAGTTAGGTGTAAGTTTCTTCGTGTATTTCCAGCAAAGTAAATTTTCTCTCACTTAAGATAATTATTAAAAATCACTTGTTTGAGCAATTCATCGAATTTAATTAATTTACTTAGATTTATATTAGATAATACACATTACCGAACTTTAAGTAAACTTCATTTCAAGTTGAACAAACTTCGCTAAAAACTTTTCCCCCTATTCGTATTTTCTAAACATTTCCGAAATATACGTAAGGTAGTATCAGTATTCCCCGATTCACCGATATTATTATTTTTGCAACTACGAACAACCAAATTTTACAAGGAATATTTGAAAGCCAATTTTACAGCTAAATTGTAGTCTATTATTAAAATTGCCTCGACTTAATTATTAGAATTCAAATATCTAAATTATCTAAGCACCCATAAATCGTATTCGTATAACCTCAAAAACATTAGAGAAGCTTATTTATTGCATTATCATCGTAAATAAAAAGAATTGAATCAGGAATGCGCTTGAGCGCAAGGTCATATGTTAGAACGTCATTTCTTTTGAAATATAATACCCTGTATGTATACCTTCGATTGTTGCATTGCATATCAACTGGAGACTTTATCAGTTTGCAGACACGAGTCGTACGGTGTGGAAGATCCATCGCTGTCTCCGCTGACATTAAACTCGTTGCATCGCGATTCCTTGTAAACAATAAACGAAATCTCTCGGACGCTTCGGGAATCCGATAAATTTGCTTTTTATGGTATTTCTGTCGAGGTTTCTTCGTTTTTCCCGCTTCGCGGATTCTCGGAGAGGCTCGCGGCAAATTTATTACGAGACTTTGGTGCGTCGAAAGTGTGTTTGATCGTTCGAATAAACCAACTCCGGATTCAGAGTGGAAAGCGATGAGACCGAAGTCTCGAAAGCTCTAGCATCGAGTAGACTTTAAGATTCGAATTCGTAACTGTAGCGTCGGTACTTTTGTTGGAATAGCCGGTGATGTGTTTTTTCATCGGATGGAGGGAAGGTTGCATAAAAATCCCTAATTTGTAAGATGTCCTTGGTTTTCGAGGTTTGTTGAACAAAGTTATAGATGTATGAAAGAGCAATGATCGGAGAGATGTAATAATGCATAATAAATTAAGCGAGTCTTTTACGTACGAAGGCACCTAAACTTATAATTCGCGCGAACGAATTACATTTTATATAGGTTGGCGCGTAAATATATATAATTTCTGCATCCGCAGACACGTAAATTTATTGAATGTCTTACTATTGAGAGATAATTTTTTTTTCCAACACCAGTCTGACATCTGTTTGCGTTTGTTTAATTTTCTAAATCTTAAAATCCTTCTAACTTACTATCTTATCAAGGTAAATCATAAAATTATATCGCTCGTTTTTACAACGACTCTGTTGGCAAAAATATATTCCATTTCTCGCTTGAAATACTCCTCATTCAAAAATTTAATTCCAAGTTTTAATTTTAAAGCGTTTCGTTATATAATGCACACAAATATTTTGTAAATGAAAAAAATTTTGCAAAATATTCGTATAAACAAACTTGTTACGAGTTGTCACGATAAGCGATATAAAATAGAATATTTATGTAGAAGTGAATATTTATAAAAAAAAACAAAAATTTAAGTACCTAATAATTGATAAGATTTCGATAGTAAATTTCAATAAACTTGGAATAAATTTACGGTTTATCGTCTTTTTAGCGGCCATTTTCAATTCCACTCGATAATACAAATAAATTTATAGCTTTATTCGATTAAAATAAATTGTATATAATATTTCCGAATTTTCATTTATTTTATACACGATAGCGAAATTTCGTTTTAAAAGACAAAAATATTTGAGTATTTAAGATACAATATCAACAAGTTTTACATTACTTTGCCAAGATTTACATTATCTAAAAATTATGAAAGAACATACATTATCGAAACTCGAGTAAAATTATTCGATAATATAAATTATTACATACATTAAACTCTTATAAAACTAAAAACTGTCGATAAAATATAACGATCACGGAGTAGATGAAAGTAATTCGCAAATGCTTCGTTTCTACGAATCTTTCAACTTCTGTCTCTCTCTCGTTTTCCGTTTATCCGCGTATCAAAATATAAATTCTAAGAGGTTTTTGAAAAAATATTTCTCAATCTTAACCAAAATTAAAGATTAATAGTCACGAGTACAAAGATTAATCGAATAATAACAAATTAGTATCTTATCTAAAAGTAATTTTATAAGCTAGCGTACGATTATTGTACATACATAATAAGACTACAATGCAAAACAAAACTACGGTTAGACACTTGGACGTTATTTAATCCTTTGATTCAGCCATCTCGAAAAAATAAATAGCAGATCGACGTCGTAATCGATAGGAAAAATTAAGGTGCCAAATAGTAACCGACCCACTTGCGACTATCGGGGTATAAAAAAATAGACACACATCTTTCATCTTCGTCCAAAAAGAAAATCAATTCGCATCTTTGACGTACATACCTGAAACGCAGTCGAGAAACTAGTTAAAGCTGTCGCGAGTTCTCGACACTTTATTTTTACGTACGAATATTCTCGCTCAATATCTTCAACGCGAACTCGTTCCTATTTTCAAAGAGCGTAGTTATTGTCGGAGATAGTGCCATAGTATTTTGCATATATATGGCTATTCGTTTGTTTATACATGCACACGAGAAATTGCTGCTCGCCTTTTTCTCCGTTTCATTGAATCACGGTGGAACGATGCGTTTGTACATCTTATGTACGCGCGTGTGTGAATATTGGTAGCGTGGATCTTATTTTTATTTTACTTTCTTCAAAACTCTAGGCTGTGATCAAAGTGAACGATAACTTCTTTGCGTTCTATTCTTAGCGTAAATTATAATAATAGCTGTAATAAGGGGATTTTTATTCGATGCAAAACAAATTTTAATTCATCGGCATTAACATTGTGTTATTCATAGTAATGATTTCATTAGTCGATTCAAAAAATCTCTGACTAATTGTTCTTTATAAATCACAGTCATTTTTTAATTTAGTCTGTATCGTAAAGCATATTTAACAACACGAATATATTTATAAACAGTAAAATCATGTAATCGTTCGAAAATGATGTAAATCTGCGGATGAAATATTTTGAAGCTCGATTCTATTTTCATTAATGATTAACTCTGTGAGTTTAAGAAACTACTTATCTTTATTTTGATACCTAATCCATTTAATAATATACTTAATAAAAAGTATACGTATAATTCAATTCGATACATGAAAATAATATTTCAAATAAAGCGTTATTATATTTTTTACCAGTAAAACAATTTGGTAACTAGAATTTAACTTTGATATTATGCTCGGATGACCTGAAATGCATAATCGACGTGGTTACGCTTGTTAAATCAAGATCTGTTGTCTATTTTTAGTTACAATATTCATCATCGTACACTAAATATATAGATATTACTCACTGCCATAACAGTCATTAAATCTTCCTATGATACTTATCGTATTTGGATATCAGTAAACTATTATTTTATCATTTGAAGCAAATAAAACTTTGTAAAATATTAAATATCGGTCGGATCGCACTGGCTTAGTTTTTTCTTTTAAATTTATTAAAGGCGTAGAGAAATGTATACGACACGCGATATCCAAAATAAGGAATAAATTTAATCGCAATGTTTTATCGATATAAAATCGAATAAAATTTGATCGCCGTTCGCTTTCAATTTATTTATACAAATCATGTTGAATAAAAGCTTCTAAAGAAGGTAATACATGTTTTTCAAAATTCTGATTTTTATCGTACAAGTAATTATTCGTATATTTTGTTTCCACTTCTTTTGTAGTCTATAAACACATAATTTCGCAGTGTTTGAGTTTTCTAATTTACATTATACGCGAAATAATTAACATCGTAACCTTTTAGAGGTATCGTTTTAATTATATATTAAAGATATCGTTCGAGTAAAGAATTAGTTATACAATAAAAAATATTACAAAATAAAAATTAATATTACATTGAATTTTCTGGTAAAATGTACGTGTAACGAAAAAATGTTTGATTCATCGGTAAAGTTTTAAATTTTATGAGAATCGAATTCCTCGTAACCTTTTCACATCAAAAATTATTTTTATCTTCTTAAAATATATTTGTACAAAACGTATACAACATACGAAACATCGTAAATATTGAAATTTTCCTACAAATAATAATCTGTGCAGTCGTATTCGTAGCTTATATACAACTTAAATACAAGTATTTATTATCTTTTAGAAGGTGTTACCGTATTTATGTATTTCTCAAAATTATAAGAAAAGTAAGAAATTTGAAATATTATGTTGAAATTCATAATGTATAACATTTATATGATTTTAGACCAACAAATAAATTTCCCTTTCCGTTATTAAGAATATACCAAAATTATATAAGTCATTGATAAATTATATGATAAAAATCTGCGAAATCAAAGTTTTTTATCAAAAAGTAAATTTTACAATCATCATCGAAAGATTATCCGAAAGCGAGCAAAAAAATTAAATTATTACTCAAAATATTATTTAAGTAGAAAATAAAATTACCCATGGAAAAAATTTCTCAATTCAATTTACCACCTTAAATTTTAGTACAAACAGTCAAAGTAATCACATCAATATTATCATTTACAAAATATTACCAGTTATCAATATTTATCATTTAATCGCCGCAGTCTCAGTCCGTGCAAAAAATAAATACACAAATTCTATCGAGATATTTTCTTTCGACCGTATAATTCTCAAAACTTCGAATAATCAAATAGTTAAAAATCAACGTTTCATACCCGAAACTTATCATTTGGAAGAAAAAAAAAACTACGCATTCGTTTACTCGCGAAAATTAAATATTCATTCGGGTTCGCTCATCGATAACCTTACGTACACGCCGCCACATCGTACCAAATCTTACGCTCTTACAAACCACCTCCTACTCGGACTCGCGGATAAAATCCTTTGATCATCGGGAATAACGCAATTTCTCGCTCCTCGTTTGCCTCCCCCTCCCTTCTTTCCCATCGTACACAGTTTCCCAAAATTCACGCCATTACTCACATCGCGAAGCCGCAACTCGCGCAGTCCGAGTCATGTCTGAGTAATAGGTTTGGCTCGCTGCTCAATCAGCGATGAAATAGAGCGTTCGTAGGCAGCCGAGAACCAGCGCACAAAAGATTTATAAGAGTTCACCACGAGCGCAAGCGAACGTAAGCCATTCAGGCCGCACAGTTTCCAAGTTGTATTTTCGAAAAGAAAAATAAGAGGAGGCCGGAGAAGGGGAGGCGACGCGGTGCTACAATTTCGCGTCTTTACCGAGAAGTTAGCGCTGTTACAGTGGCGCACTGACACATTTCAGCCGCTCGGACCTTGAGAATAATATTCATTCCAGCGCACTTATGAAAGTAATCGGATGCATCACTTAGAAGACGTAATTTCGCCCTTCGGATGCGCGTGTGCATAGACTCGACGCTTCTCTTTGCCGCGCGCGAATCTGCTTTTCGCCTAACGACCCTTTTTCCAGCGCTTAGAGAAACCGCCTGTTACTAAAATACGGCATCTTCGTTAAATCGATTCGAAAAGGATGAGAGACGGTGGCGAACGATCGATAAATTCAGTCGCAAGATCGCGATCAACTGCATTAAAAACAATCGAGAGCATCGTTTAGGTCGAATTCGCACCGATCGATGGGATAATACAATCTATTCAACCGCTACGATTTCGAGGGAAATCGACGCTCAAAACTGTACCAAATCCATTGCGGAAAATTAGGAAATCCTCTGGGCTCCTCGGCGTTTGAACCGGTAATCGTCGAAAGCGCCACACGGCCGTGTCGAATCGAGCGCGAAAGCTCCGGCCACCGTAGGAGAAACAGAGATGCACGAGGCGCGAGCGGAGGCAAAGATAAATAGAATGACATAACGTCGGCTGGAAACGCTCACGACTTGCGAAACCGATTTACACGCGTGGGACGAATCTCGAGCGTTTATGATAATACACGATAGACCCGCGTGGCTCGCACACCCACACGCCCGTTCCCTCTTCCCTGGCTTCGTGTGCGTGCGCGACAAGATACACGCGCGTAACCGTAACGCAGTCGAATCTACTTAACGCGCCGCGTCCCCGATGCACGATGCATCAACGGCGGTAGTTGCGTTACGGCGACGGTCGACGAGTGCCAGGATAATCGCCGAAGACGATTGGAAGCTTCCTGTCCAGCTCGCACGTGACCCCGAGAGCCGTACGATGCGAGCGCCGACCGCCGTCGCCAAGTGCACACACGACGATCGGAGGGATCGGAGGGATCGGAGGATAACGATCGGGACCGAAACGAAAAGGTGCGAGACGCGCGGAGGCGACCGACGTCATCTGGGACAGCGAGTCAAATATTTCCTTAGATCTCGGTTCGTTCCGAGGAAATTCAATCGATCGGATGCAAATGATAATTGATAATTGATAACGCAATCGAATTCGTTGGCTTGCGTGCGTACGATGTGTTTTTGTACGGAACGGAATAACGCGGATCATCGATGCTCGATCATCGGTTCTAAAAAATACAAAATGAGCCAGTGAACGAGACGAGCTCGGACGTAACGTCGAGAACCGCGAAAACGAGGCTGCGCTTCGTAAACACCGCCGACGTCACGAAGTAAATAGAAAATTGCGAATCCGCAAGGTCGTTGCGTTCCATCCGTCCCTCTGCGCAGGATGGCATTGGTTATCGCGAGCTATCGTTAAACCTATCGCTTCTTCGATCCCCTTCGTATCTGTACACACGTACACACGTACACGCCAACACTGGCGATCGTCACGCGCGATTCGTGTCATCGTCGATTAACCGGCGAATGCGGAACACTCGGTGCTGTGTTGCAGCTTCGATCTCCCTCGCTCTCACTCTCTCTCTCTCTCTCATTCGGTGCCTCTCGTCCCTGTTAAGTGGATCGTCTAACTGTCCGTGGACGCCACGCGGACGAACCGACGTCGGTGTTGAATGAAAAAAGCGGTCTATCAATGGAGGGTCTAGTGACCTGCATCTTTCGTTCTACAAATCGGACGAGTCGATCGATCTTTTTCCTTCGCTTTTTGAATTAACCCTTGGACGATTTCGAGCGTGATTCGCTTTTCTTCCTGTGAATATAATTTATGATGCAATTTCGAAATTTATGGACTCCCGTAGGATGTTCGCTTTTACGACGAATAATTTTTAAAGTAACGTCCGCTCTAATTTATCGTTGAGTCCTTGTACGCCTGTAATATTTGGTATTTTTACTTTACATGGTAATTTAATGATAGTTGAAGCGGATATGATGCACCAAGACCAAAATACGTAAGATGCCTAACGATGTAATTTTTATAGGTCAAACGTTTTCAAGCTCCGTATAATCGTCGAATTTAAACAAATTATTTACGAATGATACAAATACGATTCAATTGTAATACGTTCGTACGATGATTAATTTACCGCATCTCTTATGAAAAATGATTATAGTTTTTTGGATAAATCGCGATATAAATTTTAAATATCTCGCTATAAATATTGATTCGAAACTTTAATTTTGTTTTTTACACTCGAAAGCTATAAAGCATCGACGGTTTCTAAGATGCAAGAATAATTTATACGAAAATTATTAATGCAAAACTTGACGAAGAATTATAAGGTTTTTGATAAATATGAATAATTGGATTATACTTGGAACTTTCGTAAGTTTTTCACTTTGTTTTCGAGTATTTGAATTCGAAATAGGTAACGAACAAAATTTGAAAGAAACGAAACTTTTTTTTTACAAAATTTTACTACAACTCTTCGATTCGATTTTTCTTGTTTTCTTGCCTTCGAAATATTTTTAAATTTAATTTTGTTCCATTTTGTAAAATGGATATTCGATGTCGTAAATATTAATTGCGCGCTTTTAACGTAATTTATACGTAAATATTAGTATATGTTGTTAAAGTAAACTGTGCATTATGTCTACATAAACTTAATATAATAATTAACCGCGATAATTAAAATTAATTAAATAACGCAATAAATATTTGTATTGATAAATTTTAAAGCGTTTGATAAAATATAATGTACGATCGATCAATTCACACATTGGTGTATTTTTTAAATAACTAATTTTATCCGATGTTATAAATTACAAGCATTTCAAGTTGCACTCAATAGAAACCGATATGAATAGAAAATATCGAAATAAAACTGCGCTATATAATATTTATGTGCCGGAGTTAATTTCATATTGTATGTACAATTAAAAATTAACAATAGGAAATAATAGGAAATGATATAAGCTTTAAAATATTACCGACGTTAAAAGTAAATGTGTTAAAATAATTATGATAAATGGATACACAAATTGATAAATAAAAGAACGATGCGACAAAAGATAAATAGTAAAGTAAACGCAATGAAAATTTAACCTGGAAAAGATATATTCAGCGACTGACCCATTTCGAGTCTTGCCCCGTACGTAGAATTACAAATGGAGCTTGCAAAGAGAAGCGCAAATGACGAATCATCCGAACACGTTGGCGAGTTACGCAGGAAAATTCTCTCGAATATCCCATGTGGATTTTTATGAAGAGAAACGAAAGGAGAGTTTTAAACTCACGCTTCGATCGATGGACGATCAAATAATTATTAGTTTCGAAAAATTAGTTATTTAAGACGTTTTTAAACTTTCCTCTTCAAACTTGTATTTTTCGTTGCTCGCGGTGAAAGGTATACGATTAAATTAAATTGAAGGCGAGACAACGTTAAAAATTAGATTATTAATACGTAGCCTATAATTTACATAAAATGTTCCAATTTCAATCCGTACGCATAATATTTATACACGGATTACGTTAGCTTCAATGTCAAAATAATAAACTCCATATTTCAAAATTCGTACACATAATTATAGCGTTTAAAAATCGTTACGGTCGGTAAAACTCCTTTACAATTAAAATAATACCAAAGTATTCTAGACGATAGTCGACCATTGTCAAATGTAAACCCAAGTCGTTGCGAGCGTAAGCGATACGATCGAGTTCGCAAGGAAAAGTTATAATTAGATTAAAATTATTCGCTCGATCGAAAAACCATAGATCGATAAAAAGGAAGCAACTCGATATTCGATATTCTTTTCTAGTGGCTCGACGAAAATACCAAAAATACCCACACAATACGATCCATTATTACGAACCATGGAATCGCGGCCGAAGAAATTACGCACCCGATAAAACGTTGGAGGCATCGAAGGCCGCTCGCGGTGTGAAAAATTCCAGGCGCAAAAAGAAAGAAGGAAAATAAAAGCGATGCGCTCGTCGCGATAAATCCATCGCGTCTCGCTCTCGCCTGTACATGTAAATCACTTATCGCCCCGAGCAGAAACTCTACGCGTGCACTCGGTATAATTAGGGTAGAGGTAGGCGAGTGCACACGCATGCACGCATGTGTGCGCATGCGCGAGGCCTGATCACGGCGACCGAGAGGCAAGTCTCGCGGAATTAAGCTCTTCCGTTGTTTCTATTACAAAATAGACGGCGTGATATTGCGAAGTAGGCTGTTTAGCCGTCGAGTGCTGCTACGGCTATGCTGAAAAAACAGTGCGAGCGAACGTCGAGTTCCGCTATACTCGCAATTGTGTCTTTGCGCTTGGCTTCCGAGGAACGACTTTACGCCGCGTTTATTTTACTCTCGGTCGAATATTATCTCGATTTATTTATCGGTGGGGCTTCGTCGCGTCGAATCGAGCGCGGATTCCTTCGAGTTTGTTGCTTTCGGA
The DNA here is from genome assembly GCA_018907195.1 of Dolichoris vasculosae. Taxonomy (NCBI): domain Eukaryota; kingdom Metazoa; phylum Arthropoda; class Insecta; order Hymenoptera; family Agaonidae; genus Dolichoris; species Dolichoris vasculosae. Next base: position 1,009,079 of record JACCHY010000020.1, read on the forward strand.
GCCTTGCGACGTTTCCCACTTGGAATTTCACGGGATCGGTGCTCGTTTTTTTAAAAGGTTTTCACCACATTTATTTGGATATTTTTCTTTCTCTAATAAAGTTATCGCCTCGAATAAAGTTATGAAAATTGTTGGAAAATAAATTTGCCGGATACACAAATAGTATAGATTAGTATGCAAACATAGGATTGTTTACAATAAATTTTGCATGTCAAGGTAATCTGAGCGTGATAAAACTAAAACCTATAAAAACTTGTCAAAGCCATAAGAAAATCACAATCATTACATAAAACATAATTTGAAATATTTATTATTTCTGAGGGTATTTTACTACTTGTTTTATATCACATTGTTTTCAAAATGAAAAATATGAAAGTAAATATCATTGAAATTGTCGTTAATAATTAAAAATGCTTTTTATTATTAGAAAATAAAAAAATATATATTTCCGTCGCTCACATATTAAACAAGATTCTTTAAAATTAAATTAAATTTTATCGAATGATAAACATTTTTTTATCTTTTATTTAAACATATTTATGTTTCGTGAAAATTCAAAAAATAAAATTACAATAAATTCTTTTAAAAGTTTAATCTTTATTTTTACTTTTATTAATTGTTTTGTACGTGAAAAATAAAGCGTTGCATCGATAAACATCGAATTCAAGATACTTGTAAATTCGTACACGTATCGCGTTTTTTTTAATGTTTTGATTTATTTTTCGTAAAATATATTTTTATCGATCGATGTACGAAAATTCATAAAGAAAATATATTTTTTCTATTTTACAATATGTATATATATATATATTGGTATTATAAATATATGCATAATATTTATTTAATAATTACTATGATAAAAATTCAATATATTGTATAAAAGATAGCAAATTAAAATATTCGAGAAAATTTTGATAACGTGTACGAAAAAATATTAGATGATAACTTTGGATAATAATATATGCAAAAAAAGAAAGATACTAATGTATGCATCTTCTAATATTGGTAAATTTAAACTAAACGATTGATCATAGTATATTATTTTGATACCATTATTTGACATTTTATTCGCATATTTCAAAAGAGCAATTTATTACCTTATTTGATTTATTCATCGGTGTTCTCGAGTATTTCGTACATCTTTATCTACGCAAAACACGGATATATTAATCAATCGTGTGATCTAACGCAGAAGTATAATTAATTATATAATAAAATCGTACTTTGACATTTAAAAATAGCGATACGAACGAAAATTATACGAATTTATGTTTTTATTATAAAATTCCAATTAGGTTGATAATATCAATGCATACCGTTACATTTATAATCAACGAAACTCTAGTTTTCCAAAAAAAAAAAAAAAAACAAGTGGAATCATTCATGACTTAAAAAAACATACATATTCAATTCTTAGAAACAATAGTTTCTACCAAGGAAGACTTAAAAGTTTTCTTTAAATCGAATACTCTCGATATACAAAGAAAAATAGATTAGTAAAAAACTTTTACTTTATACAGAATAAGATTATGCTACATTGAAGCCGAAAGTTTTTGATGAAAATCAAATAATTAACTTTAACTTCATGAATATATTTTCTATTCTTTGAACGATAATTGCTTCAATTATTTTTAATGAGAATTTATCAAAGAACAATACTGACTAACTATAAATGATACAAAATTTCACGACTGTAATTAAAAATTTTCAATAATGGTCAGAAAATCTTGAACGTATTCTTCATTTTGACAAAATTGAGTTCTAATAATTCTTCTGGCTAAACTTCTCCGTGCATTTTCACTAAATTTTGTATTTTCCTTCGGTTTAATAAATCTTATTCCTATGTCCAATCAATTTCCGAGAACGAAGCGATTCACAGCGTATTTCAAATATTTATCACCTCATTAACGAACGACTCCATTCATACTCGAAAGTCAGTTATCGTTCCAACATAATTTTAAAATACAAGACTAAAACAAAATGGACAGTCTCTAACAACTTACGCAATAAACTAGTAAAACGATCCAAATTTCCTCGCACTTTCTTCTCTTTTCGTTCATACATTCGTGAATGTATCATTGATGAGCGAATCGGTTCAAAATCTCTCGCCAATGTCCTGACTCGCGATACTTAGCGGTTCACGTCCGTATATTAATAGTTGAACGAGTAGCTTTTCTAGAATAGAATACGCACAAGCAAATGCGTCCGTCCGGAATAGTTGGTTGTGTCGAGAACCAAATACGTGTGAATCAAGATGAAGACGTCACTGCCTGAAGCAGAAACTTGTTTCTCTCTTTTCACGGAGTCGTTTCTATCGGGAAAAGTGCTTCGAATATTCGGAACCCAGTTTTTCTCGATCACAAGCTTCGCGTCCTTGACTTATTCATTCGAAGGTCGCATCGATAAATTCAGTCGATGTATCGCGATACATTCGATAGAAATAGTCGATAATTCAAAATTTGGATACTTGTACTAGAATATTGAAAAATTAAAACATTGCGATCGTACAAAATTTGTCAACGAACTCCAGATCGCGCTGTAAATATCAGAGATAAACACCATCGTGAACACAAACGTTATTTTTATCACTTTAAACCGATTCCAACGATCATTGGACATCGCGTGAAATTCGCAAGTACCGGTTTATCGTTGGAGATCGAAAAAGTCGCACGCGAAAAGGAATCGGAGCTTCGTGCAAAAGCGCGTGCAAACTACTTACGTCGTCCCTTCCCCTTGCGAATTCACGAATCCCGAGCTTTACGCCTCGGTGCCAACACCGTTATCGAGTTCCACGAAAAGCCACCGGAGTATACAAGTCCTGCACACGCAATGTCAATGCTAACTTGTGCGCCGCAGGGAAAGTCAGATGTCGAGCGTTATATTGGCCGCTGGGGGGATATAAGCTTCTTGCCTCGGTCCTTTTTTCTTCGTCTTCGTTAGTTTAATAGCGCGTACGTGGGCCTCTAATGCTTCCGCGCTATTTGCTCTCCGAGATCGTCGTGGCTGTTACTCGCGGTATTACCGCTTTCCCATTTTTCTCCTCGTTCGAGACTTGTTTTGTAATTTTCAAAAATCTTTCGGATGCAAGTTAAACTTAACGGTGTATTGGCTGAACCGTCGTTACGATCCAAATATCTTGAATTTGCAAAGGCAGGGTCGTTTAAAATTTTGGACGATGCGAGTCGTTCTTCCGTAACTTTTTCCGATTGGTTTTATCGCGTCGATCCGATGAAAATGTACTCTTTTAAGATTCTGACGAAATTTGTAAAAAAAATATAAAGTTTTCGAATCTTGTTTTCGTTGTCTTATTACGTTGAAGCGTAATCTGCAACGGAAACGTATGCTCTAAGAAAATATTGAAAAAAAGGAGTATCTTTCACCCTGACGAGTTCATACATATATACGCATTCGGTGGAATCTATGCTCGAATCTACATATCCGTACGTAAGCGCACCGAGCAAAAATACAAGATATCGAGAAAAATAAAGGAAAACAAAAAAAAAAGAATAAGGAAATGGTCCGCCATTCATAAATTACTCCTTCGACCCTTTTGCCGAACCATTTTTATCCAGTATTTTGCTTGGCTTTTACTCCTTGCACCTTAGTCGTACGCATTTGTCACGCTCCGATTGGACCAGACCCTTCACCGAAAAAGAGAGAAAAAGACGCAGAGAAAAAATGTCATACTCGACGGTCCTCCGGTCCTCTATCGATATTTTGTTGTGACTTATATTTCCCAATAATGGCGTTAAAGTGTTTTGCGAAAGCATCAAGGTCGTATATATCGAACAGTGCTTTATTTTACGAAGCAGTTTTCTCAATGGATACGCGTGTATAGATATATATTTCTTCTCGAACGCACACACGCGTTCGCGTATATCGTAAAGTCTGATCCACGAGTTGAATTTCGTAAAAAAATTTCGAGAAAGGAAAGGTTTAGTCGCGTAAATTAGTATTCCTTCGAGATATCGACAATTTACTGTTTTTTTAAATAACAATTCGATTCGTTACTTATTTTGTATTTCGAAAAGGGTTTTTAAACTTTTTCTTTATTCGATAGATAAATAGATGTAAGGGTTACATATGGTTTATTTAACAAAAAACGATCGAATACGTCGTTATTGTACATTTTTGTATTAAAGTATAAAAGAACCGATATCCATGTTCAATATTATTTATTCGTAGTTTCTCTAACAATATTCATTCCCTATTTAATCGATGTTTGTCAAAGTTCGTTTTTAGATAAATAAATTCTCTGATTAACGGACGTCGTACAACTAAATAATGAATATTATTAAATATTTGATTGCGTATAAAAACAATTGAACTAATAATTAAAATTTTTTAATTTGAACGGATGCATAAAATATTTTTCAATCGTAAATCATTTTTTCTAACTTAGTTATCGATCGAGTAAATTATAATTTTACAAAATATTCGACTCGATTTAGTTATTTATATTTGAATGTTATCGATGCGTCTTATAAAACATATTTTTACTTAAAGGTATATATTTTATTTACGAAATAGAAATCGATCATCGAATAAGAAATATTCTTACTCTATAATAAACACATATTTTATAATAAAATTATAAATTAAATACACATACCGATGAATATTACACGATACGATTAATTTCAATGCGAAACATTGAATTAATTGTACGTTCGCGTAGACATGAATTTTGCAAGCTTATCAATTCTTACGACAAAGCCGCCAGAAATTCTACTATATAATTTAAATAACATACTTGCGAGAGCCAAGTTTGATGCACTTCGTATTTTCCACCAATACTATTTTTCCTTAATGATCGAATCTTTATTTTTAGTCTTTCGAACATGTTCGCTATCGTACTTATAGATTTAGAGAGTAACTAAATCCTTGATTATCACCTAACACTTCAACATAAATTCGACGATTCTTTCATTTTCAATATACATGTATTTATAAAATAATTAAAACCGATATCGTATTTTTAAATCTATTCAATTTAAATTTCTTTAATGAAATAAATAATTTAATTATTCAAACCAATCTCTTTGAATCAGGCAAATAATTTTCAACGAATTTATCTTCGTAAATTTATAAAATAATCAAACCAAATCTTGTTCGAATTCTTCATTTGGTTCGTTAATTTAGACGTTGCGCTAACACTTTTTGTTTTACTCATATACCAATATCGTTGATTATCTCCTCTTACAATTTTGTATGCGAGAGAATAAAATATATCGTTAAAACATCTTTTTAATAATAACAGGAAGATACGTTTGGAAATATAATAATCACTGCTAGGATTTTCTGTGCGACCGTTGAACCGCGAATTTATGTGAAGTGGATTCGGGAGGGTCGCGGATCGTGATTGAAGACGAGAAAGAAAGAAATTTATACGCATAGATTTATACACTTGTTTCTTAGCCAACGAATTGTAATTATTTTTGTCGATCAGGATTTTACCGTACTCATAGAAAATACTCCCACGCCAACTTTGAAGAGCTGTTGCTAAAAGAATAAAAACTGTATTGTACTGCGTTGTAATGTCGTCTCGTTTTATCGGAGCTTCGTTAGTTTCTAGAAATGTAAAGCCACGGAGAATAAAAATTTTAATAAACGTTTATTGAGGACTCCGACTCGATTGTTATACTGGATATTGTCGATAATTTGTTTTCAATAGTGGAAGTTTCGTGAAAATTTTCCCAGCGGTTTGAAAATAAGTATGTACAAATAGTACATAATTAATAAGTTTAAATGGTTTTATATATTTACAATTGATGCTTCTTTTGTTCAAACGTGATATAAACTTTATTTGAAGAGACGATTCGATGATTAAACTGTTGATCTTTGTTGCAATATCTTTGGATAAAAAGTAATGATTTTGGTAGAGAATTTTAAGATTGATAGGGACACTTAAGATCGATTCAGACTTTTAAATTTATCAGAAAATCTTTGTTTGTAACTCTTTGTCTTTATACTTTAATTTAGTCGAGATGAATCGAGAACAGCTAGAAATATTCTAATGTTGTATAATTTAAGAACACACATTTCTCTATTTATTATTTGTATGTTTTATTTAAAAGTACGTTAAAATGTATATTTAAGTTTATATTTTATAAATTTAAAAAAAAATTTATATAGTTATTGTTATAAAAAGTTTGAAAACAAATTTTTGTTTTATTATTTCTGCTTTAAATTCAACGATATACTTGAATTGCAAATATTAATATATAATTTTCATTATAAATATCAAGTATATTTAAAAATTAAATTTATTTAAGTATTTTTGGGTCGAAACGGTTTGATTAAAACTAAAAAATAATTCATTTATTCAAAACAATGATAAGAAATCTTATAAATATTTCAATATGTTTAAAAGCACAATTTTGATAAATTTTTAAAAATAAAATAATGTATTCCAAATATAGAACATATGTATAAAAATTTTATACAAAGTGATTTTGTTTTTACAATATTTGTATACTAACAATATTATATTACCATTTTTATGATAATTATCAATTATTTTTTTTAATAAATTAAAATTTATTACAAAAATTTGTATTCGATGTAATACACCATTCGATGTATTATTCCATTTACTATTAATATTACGATTTTAATAATAGTGTATTCATAAAGGTATCGATCCAAAATTTTAAATCCTAACTATTATTTCAAATTTTTAGTAGTAAATACGGTTACATATACACATATCATGATAATATTGATTTCTGAGTTAAAAATATATTCATGTTATTCGATAATAATTAAATTAGAATGGTAAACTGAATTTCCTAAACTCATTAAAAATAATTGATTTTTACATACTCTAAAATATTCGTGTTTCTCGTATTTTCAAAAATTGTAATAAAAAAATTTTTTTGCTCTTGTACGTAAGTAATTACTTTCTATATTTAAAAAATAATTCAGCATAATATAACATTTTATATCTTTCGGTAATAAGTTCATTTTTCAAATACAGATTATAGATTTCTATGTAGAATAAAGTAAGATTGTATTCTGATATCGAAATTATTTTCCGTATTTCAAACGTCGAAAGTATGCAGCTAATTTATTTAGAGCCATTCGTTTTAACAACAAGACTAGAAAAATTATAAAAAATTAATATTAAAATTTAGTTTCCTTTAAAATTCTATAATATTTCGAACTTAAAATTTATCGACGTTCGATCAACAATTTTTTTATCTTTCTACATAGATAAATTTTTAATTAATTTGTTTTATCCCATTTAACAATGGCACAATAAAAACCGAATAGTAGTATAAAGAATAGCCTTAAAATCGGAAAATCCGCTTCCCAAGGCACACGTATACAAATGATACAAGTCTTTATCAGTGGAGTACTTAATCGAGGTACTAGAAAAAGAGAAGCGTCAGGTATTTCCCATTCGTCCTAATTGTCCAACTCTTTGCAAGCGACACTGCGCGAGAGTAAAAGAGTATCGTCTCACTCGTAGTATCGTTGTCCTCGAACAGACAACTGTTGACTTTATTTCCACGGATTAGGCCGCATTTTGTTTCGAACAATGGCGGTCCGGTGGAGGCACGAGACATCCTTTTATTCCGGCAGATAGAGAGGTAATTCGTACTTTTTGTCCTCGAGCTAACGGCCGAGTTGCCTTACCATTCATCCTCCGGGGAGCGAAAAAAGAAGGAACAATAATGAGTAGCACAACGAAGGTGTCGTTTACCGAAAGCTTTTCCCTCCGAGCGAATACTTATCCGTATTTTTTTATTAGCTCCTGCAACGACCGGTGTTTCGGTTTTCCCGGATTACCGATTTATTATCGCTGATCGTTATTATCGTATCTTGCGATTCTTTCTTTCTATCGATAGACTTTCGTTTCGTCTATGATTTTTGATGATATTTTTCTTAAAACATCTCAAAAATACGTGATCGTGATCAATCCATCGAAAAGATTTTAGGTTATCCGTTCTAAAATCTAAGACGATACCAATTAACTATAAATTATTTCATTTTTCTCGATCTATTGGACGAGCAAAGCCTTGCTTTAATTAAGAATTGCATGAAGTTATTTTATTAAATATAGTTACTTACTCAAAAACCGTAATATTGCTAGAATCACCAAAGAATTTTCATATCGATCCGAAAGAACTAAAGGCAAGAGAAGAAAATCTAATAGTTTCTTTATCGCGCGTTTAATTTCTAGTTAACAATGAATATATCATTCCGTATTTTATCTACTACGGGTAATCGTATAATTACAAATGGATAAAGTTCGTGGCTTTGTATTCTTGATTATAATTAAGTGAACGGCACATTTTTGTAAATTCACCGAAATTCTCGGAACGTCCTTAAAAAACGTTCGGTGCTGAGTCGACGTCTACGTTCGAGTCGACGGTACATTAAAAAAAATGTGTATATTCCGAGAGCGTTGGAAGAAGAAGGAAAGAAAATGCTTTAAGTTCACGGTGCTGTTTTGATTGATTGTACTAATAACAAAGTTTTCTCTCTTGCTTTATCTCTTGAGAGGCGCCAAGAGAGCGCGACCCCATTATCAATTAATACGCATATTTATTGATCATGGATGATTGATGACCAAAGTGTCTTTTTCTCGTTGCAGCAATTCATCGAATTTAAGAAAAAAAATTATTCGTGAAAATATTTCAATTCTTTTTTTAAGTTACTATTTCCTTATTCGATTTATTCTAAAAAATAATAACAATGGTAACGACTATGATGAACATTATAAAACAAATTTTATATATTTTTAATTGTTTTCATAATTTCTTGTATGATTTTGATTGGATCGATAGTCAAAAATATTCTGTGTATATATTATAATTACGTTACGATAAATTAACGTACATTTTTTATTCTTCTTAACTTATAAGATTTCAATTTTATGAATTTTTCAAATGATAATAGATTGTGATTGGTAATATTATAAAATTCGATGTATTCTAATTAACCGTGTCGATTAGATGTATTGAAATAATTATAATGCATTAAGCCAGTCTATTTTAAAAATTTCAGTTTTCAGCTTAAAAACATGTATTCGATGCTTAAATACTTACTGGAATTGTAGACAATTTTATTTTATTTATTTATAATTTAATTCAACATAATTATGAAATAAAACTTTGGAAGTATTAATAAATGATTTATTTAGTAAAAAATCATTCAAATAAAATATATATTCTATTTGTATAATATATAATTCGTATGCCATGAACGATATTAATAAATTATAATGAACTCGGATTTCAAGATAAATAATAAATGATATATTTTTTAAATTATATTTTTTATAATAAATGAAATATTTATTATATTTTTAAATCAATTTTACTCGTACTTTCAAATTAATTAAATTTAATATTAGAATTCTGACTTTTATTATAAGGTATTTCATCAAATTATGTTTATAGAGTTTTTTAGTTATTTTAATATATTTCCAGTTGCTTATTTTATATAATGATAAAGTATTATTTATTTTCAGGTAAGACTTCATTGCAAAGTAACGCTGAATCGATAAATAAATTAGTTTTAGTCAACGCTGTCAAACAAGTAAGTCTTCGATTAATTATAAAGTGTAATTTTCTAATCGATTGTTGACGTCAACACTCGACTGATATTATTTAGCGGTAAAAAAAGATTTTTTAAGGATTTTATTAAACGTCGATGAAAAGAGATTGAAAAATCAATAGCAAGACCGTAAAAATAAAAATCTTTTTTTACAACGAAATATTATATTTCATTTTTCTTCAACGGTATTTTACTTGAATTAATTTTGTTCGTATATTTATTATTCATAAGAAATCGTGTAAATCTTTAAGTTAAACATCTATAAATAATTATTTATTTTAATTTTCTTATGATATATCGTATTAATTATAGTTGATATTTTCAAGCATATTATTTTTTGAAAAATTAATATCGTATAAGCAGATTTTTCATTTTTAATACGTACTTTAATTATAAATTTTAATTATAATTGTTCCTCTCATTTAAATATTTTACTTTTAGATAACAGGTATAGTATATCAAACGCTACTTTACATTACACTATCATTAACTATAATATAAAATTATCGAACCTTTTGTTCAAAGTGAATTTGATAATTTGAAATACAGAAACGAATTTTTCAAGTAAATCGTTGCCAAATACTACATTCGAAAAATAACGACATCAAAATAATTACATCACAGCAACTTTAACAAAATAAAAGGATTTTCTTTCAACTCAGCAGCGAAGAAATATCCGAATTGAAAAGACACTAAAATGCCAACTGCAGCTATTCGCAAATAAATAAAATCATATTACAATGCCGCTTTCTTAAAGTGCACACGCGTTTGTCTATAATTGGCAAAAGCTGATCTGGCCATTAAACTTGCAGACAATGCGTACCGCTTAACTCTAAAGTACCATTATCTCTTACTCTCTTATTTCTACCGTCCTTTTCCTTCAATCTCAATATCGTCTGTATTTCGATTTCATTACTTCTTGGCCTCTTTAGTTCGCGAATCAAATTTTTAAGTATTTTGAAACTTGTTGTACGAAAAAATGAATTTTTTATATATTAAAGATCAATATTTCTTCCCTATGCTATTAATTTTATATTTAAATTCCAGTGCTGTTATTTTGAAGTTTTTAAATTAAAAATTAGAATTTTCAGTTGTATTTACAAATATGAAAAACTTACATTTTTATCGAATCCGTTTCGTTTTAAATTATTTTTTAACAAATAATTTTAAATTAATTCTATGATATTGTTTGAATGTGTACATTATTATTATTAATGATATTATAATTTTTTATTATATTTACAAAGACACAATCCATATTATAATATTATTTTATATTTAATAAAATTTATTTTGATTAATATAATATAAATATTCCAAAACATATTCACGATATTTATTATTTATATTATACGAAAATCCACTTATAAAAAAACGTTATTCATTCTCTCAGAAATAAATCGTATCCTTAATTTTTTCTAACAAAGTAAATTTATTTCTTCGTAATTCAATTTATTTTTAGTAAAATATTTCATTTAATATTTTCAACAGAAGTAATTTCTAGTAATTTGATTCTGCCTTGATTAATAAAATAATTTTAAAATAGATCCAATCAATTTACATCTTATTCAATTATGTAGATACAATTTCGACGTTTCAAATTATTTAAACGAAATAACTTAAATTAAGAAAATAATTATATTTATTAATATTTAATTGTGAGTTATTCTTTTTAAAAATTAAAATAAGGAATCTTGATGAAACAATGAAGTTATATATCAAGAAATTGTTTTAATTTATGGAGTAACATCTATAATCATAATTATTAAGATAACAAAGTTATTTGATATATATTATAATATATAAATGTTAAATGATCACAATCAAATTAAACATTAAATATAAGGATAGAAATATTTTCATACTTTATATATATAATTTTTTATCTTCCATGTAATTTTAGGTTATTTTTAAATTACTGAAATTTCTTCGCAATTAATAAAACATTATAGGTGTTTTTTAATTTGAATTTTTTTAAATAGTCAAAACCACAAATTTATTCAAATAAAACAATCAAAATAATGATAAGCTATTTATATAGATATACTTTTATATATATTTCCAAGATAATGAAAAATGGAAAGATTACGTACATCGAAAATTTGAAATTTTAATTTTCATATTATCTAAATTATTGATAATACCCAAGTTTTTGTTTTATAAATAATTTTTGTATTTTTTGAGATTTTACTCTTTCATATTATCACAGTACCAGTTTTATCTTATTATTTTAGGTATCAAGAACTCCGAATTCGGTTTAAATCTTTATGTATTTTTAAGATATTATAATTTATAAATATTTTAAAATGTTTTTAATTGCTTACAATTAATACAAAAATTTATGTCTTGGAATACATTTAAAATAAAACAAACACGATTTTATCGTATTTTATCATGTCATTTTTTTACGATTTGTCTCTTTCCCGATTGTTTCTATATCATCTTTATGTATTATAAGACATTATCAAAAGGCTATTGTTGAGAATCTTCCTTGAAACTTAATCAATCGAAAAAGAGGTTTTCATTTTCTCTTTTATTACGACATTATTTGTTGTATTTTCGATATAAAGAATTTTATCTCCTTTCCATTTTTACGTAAACTGGCAAATAAAGTAAACAATTTCTCAGCTATTCGAAATTTGTCTCTTCCGTTTCATATAAAATAATGGATTTAACGAATTCACTCAAAAATAAGTAGTTATAATAAGCTTCTCTACACATAAATAATTTATAATCCCTATTTCAAAATTATCCGTGAAAAATATCGTATTAAATTTATAATAAATAATACATTAAAATATTATTTACTTGAACAAGGACATTTATTTATGTATTTTTATATTCGTACATCGACATATCCAACAATTTGCGATCATTTTTCCGCGCTAGAAACTATCAAAAATTCCATTTATATTAATTATCGAAGTCAATCTACTTTACCGTATTATCAATAATTAAAATAATAACGCAATTTATATCAATTAGAATATTTTTTAAAAATCGATATCTCGGCTCCCCGTTGATTCTAAAATACTTTTCATTGTATCGATCTCGAATGAAAAATATAAAAAGCAATTTATACAAACGAAAAGAACATTATTATCTTTTTATAAATTTAAGCGTCGGTATTAAATTTTTATCCCTGATAAACGAGAATACCGTACAATAGTCACCGATAATCGGACGATTAATGCCATTTTAACGATTTCTCATCGAAACAACAGCAACGAGGTAAAATATTTTAGTCAATCCCGATTCGTGTCGTTTAAAAAATAATTAATTCCATCTGGCAAAAAGTAATCGCGGTCATAGTACATCCGAGAAATCAGCATAAAAAATCAGGCCCACGGAGATCCCAAGTAACGAAATTAATTGACTTCCACTAAAATAACACGCTTAAGCTCTTACCCTCGGACAAATTCGCTACCCCTGCTTCTTACATAAATCAATTCCTTCGATCTACAAAAAGAACCCGACGATTAACTCGATAATCACGTATTAACGACCAAAGTTAAAAAAAGACGTCGTCGCGAGTTCGGATTCACCTCGCGAGATCGATCGCTCGAAAAACATCGCTTAATTTGACTTCTTCCTCCAACGGACGAACCTCCGCCAAGTCATCCTCACCCTTAAAACTGTTTTGTCAATCAATGCCGAGACAGTACTCGATATACGTGAAAGCCTCGGGACCGTGGGGCGAAAGCGTTTCCTTGGAAAGAGCAAGCGGAACTTGGATATCCGCTCTCGGAAGTCCAGCGTCCAAAGTCGCTCTAAAATTTAGCTCAACGTCCATTTAATGCTGGACCCTTTTACCGGCTGCAAACACAAAATGCATTATTTATCGCGGTCGCCGATTCATCGAATTTCGCTAAAAGCGAAAGAGTTGAGGGGAGCTGAAAAGTGGAAGATTGGTACAGACTCTTGAAAGGGGTGAGATAGAGTACGAATGGGAGAGAGAGAGAGAGAGAGAGAGAGAGAGAGAGAGAGAGAGTGCGAAGGGAGAATAAGAGCAACTTCCTTTCCTTCGATACCGATATGTGTGATCGGACTTTACCTTATTCGCGCCACGTGAATGGCATTGACTTGCTGCCATTTTTTTTTCTGTTCTTGACACTTTTTTATTTTTATTCCAGGCTCACGGTCGATAGCCGCTACTCGATCCGGAGGTGGTTTCTTTATTTACGATAAAAGTTTTATTAAACCGTATTTGCATACTGTTTTTGTATTTCGTCCAACTATTTTATAAACGATGTTATTATCAAGATTTATTCGATATTCCGGTTGATTTCGTTACGTCCTTTACTTTCAAATTTTAAGAGTATTTTTTAAGGAACGGAAACGTCATTTTTTATTATTCTTTAGAAAATCAGTTAATATTTTTAACCGATTTCTTTGAACAATTTTCACGAATATGAAATATATAAACGCTTACCATGGAAAAAATATTTGTAAATAATTTAACGTACGAAGATTTTTTGCAGGATAAAAATGATAAATAACGAAATAAAATACATTTTTAAAAGTTTTATAAGTTATTCGGCAAGACTGATATAAAATTAATCTTTCAAAATATTTCACACTTTTTCTATATACGCGAAATTAGAAATATCGATTATTTATTAAAATTTTAATGATTTTAATTGCGTACGATATATTTCAAGATATAAAAAACTCAATTTAATTTTTAAATATACTCATAAATCAGACATAATGTTTTTTATATAAAATGACGATAAAATATTCGAAAAGGTAAGAAAAAACTTCGGGCCTTGTTAAAATTTTTTAATGGAAACAAAAATATTACAGCTATTTTTTAATTTTAAAGCTTTAATTTAAACAGATGTTATCGAATAAAAAAAATTGGGAATACAAATTAATCAACGGTCGAAAAAAGAAATATGCATTATTTTATTTTGTTATTAATTGAAGGATCGAAAATTTTTAAAGAAAACGTAGCCTCGGAAAAGAAGGCATTATGACTCATCCTGTAAAAGACTCGATTGTTTTTACCTAAGCGAGTGCCAAAAAACTTATAGCGCTTGGACCATCAAAACAACCTCAGCTTCTTTCCCGTTCCATAAAGAGCTGCAGAAAAATAAGATATACGTCGAAAATACTTTTGCCGTCTCACAAATTTTCAATGCGCTAATTACCAAAAGCTAAGGATGCGGGACTGAATCGTACAACAATGAAAAAACGAGAAATTACAAGAGCAACGAGGAACGTATGAAAAAGAGAAGACTAAGAGAGAAAAATTTAAGGAGCCTAGTAATTCGTCAAAATATGGAGCGAAGTGGAAACTATAAAAAAAAAAATACGGAGGAAATTAAGAGAAAAAACGATAAAAAATGAACTATAAAAATAAGAAAAGTGAAATAAAGACAGAATAGGTAAAATATCGAGTATAAAAGTTAGAGGAATACGAAGAGAAGAAGAAAGAAAATACAGAAGCATGAGAAAAGAAAGATGAAGAGAAATAGAGAAAAGAAGAATAGAAGAAAAGAGAACAAGCGAAGGAAGGCGAAGGGGAGCGCCAGACCAAAGTGAATCGAATAAACATCCGACTCGAGAGTTTCGCTAAAAGAAGAGGGGTGAGGAGAGAGAAAACGATAAGGGTAAGAAGAGTAGGAGAGAAAAGCGAGTGCGCAATCGGCTCATTCCCGTTTTCTCACCCTCGGCACAGGCTTCTTCCTGATTTATGTTAATGTTTTTGTCTCTCGGCGAAATACACCAAAAAGCGATCCGATTTCGTGTTCTCTCTTTCACTCTCTCTCTCTCTCTCTCTCTCTCTCTCTCTCTCTGCTTTCATTTATAAGGGAGAGAAGTATCTCGCGAAGGACAGAGAAAGCGCAACATTCAGATTAACTTAACTGCTTTAAGACGGCAATAAAGGTCGGGACGATTTAACTCGTTCGCGTTTGCGAATCGGTTGGTCGCGCATCTCGACCGAAAAGCCAGAGAGAGAGAGGACGAGAAAAATGGAGGAACAGAGAAAAAGAGATCGAGGGAAATAGAGGAATAGTTAGTTTGGGGTAGTTACCAATATGAGAGAAAATGAACAAGAGCTAAATAATTAAAGCTGTTGATACATTTGAAAGTTTGGAGATTAGTAAAATTAAAATTACTTTTACCCCCTGATTTTTACGAAATTAAATCATTATTTTTAGAAATTGCGATATCGTGAATCGAGTTGAAAGATATTCTTCTAAATATTTATACGAAGAAAAAGCAATTTAATAATTACATTTTTACGACTCGGTGTAGGAGAAATAATTCGAGAAGTAGTGGCGACGTGTTTAAGTGACTTTATTTAAAATGCGAAAGTAATAATTGAGCATTCAAGAAATTGGATTGATTATGTATAATTTACGCTTCGATATTGCTTTTAATTTTTTAAGGTATGGTTCAAACTGAAAAAAATTGAACCTCCAAAATGCAACAACGTTTTAATAATAAAATATTCGGACAAATTGATATAAAGTAAAAAAAATTTCATTCCTATGCATCGAAATTTTCTTTTTCGCCGAGTAAATATTTTTGAAAATAGCCCAAATCTCGTTCGATGCGAATCATCGTTATTAATCATTGGCCCATAAAACAGCTCCAGAGCTTCGAGAAAAGAGAGAAAAAAACAACGAGGTGAAACTCAATTTCTTTTATATACCCACACGTGAAACTAGTAGTGCTTTCAGAAGCGAAGGAAATAAAGAGAAACTCAAGGAAGTATTGCATATTGGTCGTAATGGGGAAAGTTGAAGCTCGGGATGAGCGAGTGGGCGCAATTTCTATGGCAGGGTGGAGGTACCGAGGAGTCAATCAATCCGTCGACCTGTGCTTCCATCTCCTTACCCCTTTAGCTCTCTCTCTCAGTCTCTCTCTCTCTCTCTCTCTCTAGCTCTTTTCTTGCCTTGCACGTTTACTACTTTGGCTTTGAGTTAGTTGTAGAGGTGAGCTTTCGCGCATAATAAGCGGCGTCGCATATCTCATAGAAGAAGGTTTTCAGCTTGATATAATTTTTTCTCTTAAAGAATAAATTGCACTGCATATTTTCTTAATAAAAATATTCATCGTACATTGTTTCATTTTGAAGAATTATTTTATTCCTCGAGTGAATTTACTATGACTTCGTTGTCCAATGGATTTTGCATGATGAAAATATTTTAAAGAATGTTTTAGTAATTTTTAGAAAAATGATTTTAACCATTCAATTGTGATTAAAGAAATATTAAGGATTTACTTTTACACGCTTCTGTGTTATGTGTACGTTCTGTTATTGGAATAATAAAAATTCATTTCGAAATCATCGATTAAAAGAAGATATTAAAAATAACGAAATTAAATTTATTCGCAACACAAAATTAATATTATTATCGCTATATTTACCGAAAACTTGTTATTTCGAAAAAAGTATAAATCTGTTTTTAATATTTTTAGACTAAACTTTTGAATATTAAATGGTTTCCAAAATATGCTAAATGTAATAAATTTCTACTGTGTTACTAAAAATATGAGAGTATGCATTTTCATATAATTAATATAAATGATAAAATTAATTAAGTCTAATAAATATAAAATCAGTTATTATATAATTGACTTTATTCGTTATAAATAGAGAATATGTATAATATGAATTGAATAGTATATTACACATCTACTTTCTTGTATTCGCGTTCTTCTACATCGGCATAAATAATAATATGTATCAATATTAATGACTGACTAAAATCAAAATTTAGCTCTAATAATTTATATAATTGATAAAACCTTTTATATTAATAATGAAAATAGTCTTAAACGTGCAGAAATTATTTTGTAACGGATAAATTTAGATACGTGATTCATTATTTATTATAACGTGTAACAATATGTTTCAAATATTTAAGAATAAACTAAATATTATAACTCACTTGATTATTTGGAAATGAAATCAAATATAAACCTCAAATAATTAAGTACTTTAAATATTAATATAAAATTATTATTTTGATCGCTTACTTCTTCACGGGAGTGTTTTATTAATATAGAGTTTTCTTAAATATTCATTTACCAATATCTCCAAAAAATGTGTATATAAATCGATCAATTTTAATTATGATTTTTGCGATACTTTTATCAATCCTATTTTTATCTATGTGTGAAACTTGGATGGGTTATTTTATCATCTTCTAAAGAGTCTCGTATTTTTTAAATTAGTAGATTTCAGTTTTTACTTTATAGAAGTATTAATTCACTTATCTCTGGCACTTTAAGCGTTATGTACCGGAATATTGAAACGATCCTAGAAATTAATCATCCTAAAGATAATTTCAAATAAATTTATAATCAACTCTCCCTTTGTAGATATCTCAGAAATTAACGTCAAATATATACAACCCAAAAATTCTATATTAAGTTAATTCTCGAAATAACGTATAGCTAAGAAAAAAATATCGAGATTAAGGTTAAAATCCAAAGCGTAGAAAACGAAAAAAGAACAAGGGAATCAAGAAAACGTATAGCACATAATATAATTGAAAAAAAAGGAAAGCGACACTCTAAATGAACTTTTTAATAATGGCTCACGTTTCTTGAAAACCGAACGTTAGTTATTTTTGTATAGCGGAATGTATATTTCAAGTTCGATAAGTATTGCATAAAACTCGAACCGAATCGAATCAACCGCGAGTGTAACTTACATTGTCAAGAAAATTTCCGAGTACCCGAAAGAAAAGCAACGCGAGAAAAACGATGTGTATACATAATAATAAATGTACGATATAATATCGCGCATTTTCTTGCTTGGATTTTCTATTTATATTAGATCTTAAATTATGAGCTTGTAAATTTTATTTGGCAAAGAAACTTGTTTATAATGAATAGATATATTATTATTCAAATATTTAGTTCATCGCAATAATATTAATTATAAAATTAATGCGTTAAAAGTATTTCAACTTGAAACGCATATTTAATCAAACTAGTTCAAGTTTATTATTTCCTTAAACTTTTATCAAGTCTCTCGAGCGAACATTTATTTATAAATGTAGTATATAAGTTTTTGTTAAACTACAATATCCAATAAAATTGGCTCGCGGAATTAAATATCAAATAAAATAGAATAAACGAGTAAAAAGTACTTAATTCAATGTAATATTTATCTTTATATTTAAATAATGTTTAGCTTTGATGTGCATTAAACACTTCAAATAACAATCCTTCCTTTATATATATAAATACTTAAAATAGCGGAATGATTCATCAAAATTGAAAATTGATTATATTTTTATTATTTTTAATTCTCCATCAATTTCCAATAAATTTGTCATCGCGCAGTACAAAATTATAAATTTCATTCGAACGTTGCATCAAGAACTACCCGAATACAAACCGTTTCACGATCTGCGATATTTACGAGTTTCATTACTATTCATTGTGGATTAACGCGAATATATTACACCGAACGAAACAACACTTTTTCGTCGAGATCATTCGTGAAACTAACTATCTTTTGATGTCCGCTTATCGGTGCTTAAAATTAAATTAACAACATTCGTACACACTCCGATTCCAAAATAAATGTGCAACTTTAAAATACGCGCCTCCGCCGATAAATACCGAACGGTATCAAAAAGCTCGAGCTCGCCGCAAAATCACATTATCTACTTCGTTCACGTCCTCATTCCCCAAAAAGAGAAAAAGAAGGGAAAAATCAACGGTCCTCGCGCACTTAAAGAAGACGGACGTCGAGTCTCGGCTCCGGGGAGACCCTCATTAAGTCGGCCAATAAATATCTGGCTCATCCCTTTATTCGGGTGTAAAGCAGACGATACCGCGTCCCGGCTGTTTATTGTTTTCTCATACGCGAGCTTAGCGAATTCTGACCGCGGAGAATCCCTGGCTCCGGGATTACCTTATCTCCGGACCCTCACGCTCTCGGCTTACACTCGGATGCGACGTCCTCGAGGCGTAAGATTCGTCGCGTGTGTTCCGGGCATCGCTGGTCGCGGGGATGGTATGAATTTTTAGAGAGGGATGGAACGTGTGTTAAATAAAGCTTTTGAATTTCAGTGGATAATCGGAGTGATTCGTTTTATTTCGTGCAACCGGATACAAGGTTGAAATATTGCTGCTGTTGGTTATTTAAATGTTCACGTAAATGTAGGGACTTGAGGAAATTGTTTTTAGGGAACTACGTAACTTTTACGCGTTTGGTTGAAAAACGAGTTTGGAATAGAGATAAGAGAGGGTATTTTACAACCCAAAAATGTATGTAGGATATGTGGAAATTCGTTAGGCCGAGTACATTTCTGTTAAAACCGATATGAACTTGTACATGTAGCAACGTTGATTCAAACAAACTTGAAAAACTAAATTCAGCATTTCAAATTGTTAAAACATTTCGAATAGCTGATAATAATATTTACGTCTATTGATTATTAACTTGTACTTGCAATTGACATTAAATTTACGAGAAGCCATATATAAAAGATTACAACTGTCAAATTTCTACTAAAATTTATTCATTTGATTAAACTTTGTGATAAACGTAAAAATTGTGCAACGACGATCGTTGGCTTATTTTCAATAATTAGTACGTATAAAATATGTAATATCGCAATAAATAAAAATCTGACTAATTTTAAATTAATTTTATTCATAATTATAATACGAAAGCAAATTTTAAAATGTAGCATATTATTCAATTTTGTATATGTATGATTGATTTCAAAGTCAAATCCATGCATGAAAATTATAAAATATTAAACATTCTTAATTTAAGTAATAGTTAATTTAACTGAAACGCTTTAAATACTTTTGTATTTTCAAGATATTAATTACATAAAATGTACGTTGAAAAATGAAATATTTACACAATGCGGAAATTAAACTCTAATTTTAAGAATTTTTTAAAGTGTATTATATTAAAAATATACATTTACGGTCACAAAAATATCGTGCAAATGTAACGCTTCTTTTAAATAAAAGTAAAAGACACTTGAATTTTTCTTCTAATAATATAAATAATGCATTATTTAAATTTCCCATTCAAATATTTACGTTACGTTTAAAACATCGAGCGGAACATTCACAGAGCTTCTTAAATAATAAAAAATATTTCAGGTAAAATTAAGGATACAAGTTGATCGATAAGTTAATTCTCCACGTTGATAAAAACTCTTTAGCCTCTCGATTACATTTAATTCGTAGATTATTAACTAACTTTACATACGTAACGAATTTACAAACTTAAATATAAATATATATGTAAAAAAAATCAATCTAGCTTTACAGAATATTTAATAGTGAGGTAAAACGTGTAGTACATATAAAATATATCTCGAAGCCATGTACAAATGAAATGAAATAATAACTGTTACAAGAAAATAATTATTTATACATACTTTCAAAGCTAATCGATATTATACCTATTTAAATAA
The DNA here is from genome assembly GCA_018907195.1 of Dolichoris vasculosae. NCBI lineage: Eukaryota > Metazoa > Arthropoda > Insecta > Hymenoptera > Agaonidae > Dolichoris > Dolichoris vasculosae. The sequence goes on from JACCHY010000020.1 coordinate 1,030,063, forward strand.
ATCACCGAAATACTTCAAAGGCTCGAAAATGACAAATGCAGTATTTGTATCCTGTTTACGAAAATTTAAACTGCACAACAATGCGATTCCGTTTTCTCTCAAGTTATATTTATACAAACGAGAGAAATACCATTGCATCGGACGCATCGACGCGCGACAATTTTTCGACAGTTCGTATCGTGTGTCCGTGTATATGTCATTGAAATTTTGTCGTGAGCCGACACGAATTAACCATGTCCCTTTACTTTATCAACGATGCGAATAGTGTGCGTGACGAAATTTGTCAAATATCTCTATAAATCTCAATAAATATTCGATGTCGCATCAACGCTCTTCTCGATACCACGCAAAAGCGATTTACCGATATTTTTGTCTCGTCGTCGTCGTCCTCATTATTAATTGAGAATTATTGTTTCGCTAATTGCAATATAAATGTTGAAATTTTCAATTAATTAAAATACTCGTGCGACTATTTACGCGAACGGATCGTGATTTAACTCGGTGAGAATGGACGCGAAAAAGAAGAGGAAGAGAGCGAGAGAGAAAAGTATTACGCATTCGCGGCTAAACACACGGATGTTTCATCGATGATTCGTTCGGTATTATGTGGCGTGCGCCTCACTCATCGAGCCGACATTTATAATACCGTACGTTGCTTTCTTTTAGTCTCCATCTCGAAACGTTTTTATTCCACGTGTATTTCGCCACCGTCGACCAAAGACGGAGATAACCAAATTCTTGTTCATCGCGAGAAACTTTCCGTATCGATTCCGCGTTAAAATTGCGTCCGAGTAGATTAATTTTCAATAACCCGACGGACTACGTCGAAAGTAAGAACTTTTTCTAATTTACTCTCGATCGATCCAACTCGGATACGATCACTTGCTAACTTTCATTGTACGCGATTCGTATTTATACGAGCGATAACAATTTTGTAATTTAAGGTCTCACCCACTGCGTATCGTACTACACGTAAATATTTAAAATACGGATGCAGTAAAAACGTGTCGATCGTTTATATCTTTCATAATTAACAAAGTAGTTTTCTTTACACATCCGAACACACGAGTACATTTTACGTTTCGGCAACGCGTATTTTTAGCTTTGGTTCCCGTACGCGAGCGACGAGAGCCGGGAATATTATCATTCCCTATCGAACGTTAAGTCACACGATATTTTTATTGTTCCCGCGTACTTTGTTTATATTTATATGCACTGAAAAGTTGCCGTCTCGGCAGCCGCGTATATTAATAGAAGTCGCGTACATGTGTGTACGAGCGCTTTCGCGTTGTGAATTCGAATGAGTCACGTGTGCGCCGCTAACCGCAATTAGCCGCGCCAGAGTAAAAGTGGAATGAGATAAGGCACGACCACTTACCGGCAAACGCTCGTGTACCGTGTTTCTCCTCTCCCTCTCTTCTGTATTACAGTTATCAATAATGCGTCAACTTTAATCTTCTTGTCACCGAGCCGCGCTCCGCTCCTTTTTTTTTTCTCCGGCGTTTCTCGCGCCTTCTCTTTGTTAAAAAAAAACAGAGCGCGTTTGGTACACAAGGATACCGAAGTCTAAACAATGTGGCTATTTTTGTACCCGAGTCCATTAATTTCGTTTTCGCGGGCATTCGCGTCCACGAAGGTACCCGATGAGCAAACCCGCGAGGCCTTTACTTTTGCGAAATGCGAATGCTTTCGAGAAAATGCCGGTAACGATCGAAACGGAGATAAGGAGTGGCGATAAAGCGGCGATAACATTTAAAAGAATTAATGATAAAAACGTAATAAAATTTAAATTACCGCTAATTATAATACATTGAACTGTAAACCGTACGTTCGACGTTCTGTAATACCCGTATCGAATAAATTGTTTGTACACTGGTACAAACTTGGGTTTGTCGTTAAATGCGAGATTCGATACGAAAGTACCATCGAAACTAATGTGGTAGTTGGTTGTAGTGTATCGAATGCGAGAATTTGAAAAACAGGAATAACGAAATGTCGTGTGTAAGAATCGTTGAACGTTGGGAAGAGCAAAATGGATAAATTCGGTTAACCGGTCGAAATCGGTTTAAAATACAACCGAGTTTCACGATCTTATAAAATTAATTGGTTGGCTCTTTTATCGTCTGTTTTTTCTTCGGATTCCACGCGTTCCAAATTTCACGCCGAGCGAGAGTTCGATGAGTAAAATAACGAAGAAAAGCGTGGAAAGGCTGGAGAGCAAAAGAAAATATGAATCGTATCCGCGTGCGAGTGAAGCTAGTCGTAAAGCCAGTTTGCGTTGGAGGTTCGTGGGATTTCATCGGGGTCAAGAAACAAATGGAATTTACGCAGGCATGAATGAACTCTTGCTGCTCGGTTTGAGCTGCCAAAGGAAAAAATATAATGTCGGAGTTTCCGGAAAACACTCTTGCCTAAATGTAATTAGTTGATGGTTAACGCTAGGCATTTAAGTCTTTTGCTTGATTTACATTTTATCGTTTTTCTCTGAGAACCTAATAACGTCACTTATCGCTATCGGTGAATTAAATTTAACTTATAGTAAATTATAGCGATTAATCAACCGAATATATTAAATGGTCGTAATCGATGTAAATGCGTATAATGGGTGATATATTTAATTAGTTACGACTATATTCATCATCTTTTAATTTTCCGTCTTCGATTTATTACAAATGTTTGTATACTTGTAAGGTATCCGATGGAAAGAATTTCATTTCGTATCGAATGTTCGTTCGAAGGAGTTCGATAATTTATTCGCTTAAAACGTTTTTAAACAAATTTTAGCATTACGTAATAATTTAAAACTTTCATATCTTCATTATTGATTGTTCAACTTTTATTTATTCAAATGTAAGGATCTATTTCAAGTTTTGAATTAATTTTCAATCTTTTAATTTTAAAGTACATAAACTTGATTCAATAATTAACGCGTTTATAAAATATGAGTCAAATAGATGACATTAGAACCATTGTCATTAAAATATTTAATGTACTATTTTAATCTCTAATGGATCGTGTTATTTCATTATTCTGTTCCATAGAAAATAAATATTTTAATTAGATAGCTGATATTAAACATATATAGATATTTCTAGATTTGTTATCGTTGAATAAAGTCTTTTTCACCTTCCACCAACTTTAAAAATTCATTTAATTGTATTTTCGATACAAAAGAAGTTTCCAGATATTGTAATTTCTGTTACGGTGAAGTCTAATCAAAGTCAACAAAATTATATTTGATTGTCAATGTATAGATATAATGAAAAAGTTAATCGATTGATTTTTCTCGTTGGTACATCCGAGCCGTCGAGAAAACAAAAACAAGTCGCATAAGAGACACGGAAAATATTTATCAATTAAAAAACCTGTTGATTTTATCGAAAGTTTTATTATTATTGTCACCGTCGTTTTATTTCACTGTACATACTAACCCAAATTTTCCAGATCGTGCTACATTACATTGCGGCACAACATTTATATTCTACTCGCAAAGCGAATATTGCAACCATATGCAATGCAATCGAGTCGTTCACAAAGTTTATATCTAATTTTTGTATTTACGTCGAACCGATCCATTACGCAAGCTCAACGATAATTTTTAGGAAAGATAATACAGTCGGAAAGAAAACTGAATTCAATACCCTTGAACGTTCAAACAGACACCGAAAAGTAAGCAATGCTCAAATATAATGCAGGAACAAGAAGTCAAAACGTCTATGTTATGCGACGGAATCGCTGAAAGTATTTTCAGCTGTAAACTAATATCGTATTTCTCTATTTTAGTTTAAATACGTACACGTTGTTACGCGTAATATGTACCAAGTTCCATGCACCGAAGGGGTTCGACGATGACGATAAACATCCCTTCAAAATTACAAAACCAATAAATCAATAGCATCGTTTCGTATAAACCTGACTATTTTGAGAAAAAAAAGGATACACCTTCGAACTGTCGTACTATTATTATCATTTGATAGTTATGTCTTGTTGACTTATGATTAAAGGTCGAGTTGTGCATAATGTACAATGATGTATATAAATATCGATCTCTAAATGTATGTACAGCGGCAACTTTAGTTTGCATATTTATTATCAATTTCTTGATTTATTACAACGTAACATATATTTCTATTTTAGGAATAAAACTCCTAAGATCAATCGGAAATTTATAAACAATAGTTTTCTTTTTTTTCGATAGGAATTATCGCGTTATAAAATTAATCCTATTCGATGCATAAATTGAACGAGGATATTTGAATCAGAAGTGTTTAATTTAAATTCATCGAGCGATATTCTAATACATAAAAGTACACAATATTTTATGTTGACCGAATTGAAATTGTGATCTATGATTTTAATACTAAGTGCAAGTATTAATATTTTTTATAATTTCGTACTAATTTCAATATATCAAATATTTATTGCTATTATTCTATTGCTATTGTTCTTACTTTTGATATTTTTATTATTATTATTATTAAGAATTAAAATATTCATTTTAATTATAGATTATTTAATAATTTCAAATTTATTTTATCTTATATTATTTGAAAAATTAAAAAAAAAAATTTTTAGTTATCCTACTTATAATATTTTGAACTTATCGAACTAATAATAATAATAATATTGCTTAAATTTTTTGGATTTATTCCTTCTAAGTCTAGAATTTTTTTTAAACTTGGATTCTTAAATTTAGTCAATTTTACTTTTTCTTTCCTTTGACTTTATTTGTTAATGCGCTAAGAAATTTAAATTTACCGAAAGTATTTTGTTGGTTACCATTTGATCACTGTTCCTATTTTAATCAGCTATTATACGTCAAATTTTTTATTGGTTACTTTAATCTTACTTAATCTCGTAATTTTAAGAAATACTTTTGAATTATGATTTTTAATTTCTATCATTTGTAAATATTGATAACTAAATTGTTTTTTAAATTAAATTAACATTTTATTAATTTTTTAAATTTAAAAACTACATCAATTTGATTAGGCAATTAATAAATTAACTAATGAAACTATTACAGTTTTTTAAATTATTTTCAAATTATTGTGTACTATTTTAGATAGTTCGATATTAATTTAAATAATTATTTTATATTTCTGAATAAAATAACGTATAATGTATTTAAATACATTCAATAAATTTTTAGATACATTCGAAGTTAATAAAAAAATATCTATTGTACCTTTTAAAACTTCAGTTTTTCTTTTTAATTATTAATATTTCATTAGTTTTTAAAGTTTGACACTCATTTATTGATGTTATTTTAAATTGTGTTCATTTTTTTAATCATAAAAAAAAGTATTTATTGCTCTTAAATAATAGTACATTCGTTAATATTTAAAAATTGTGATGTTACTAAACGGATTCTGAAGCGTTATTGTAAATAAAAAGTTGTTTAACGATTTATAAAAGAAATGTTTTAAAGTCATTAAATAGTGTAATTATAAAATATTTCACTAAAAGATGTAAGAATAAATCACTAATAATACAGAATTAAATGATTAGAAGTTGAATTTTACAAGAATAAGACATTTTTAAAACTAAAAAAATTATGTATATATCTGTATATAAGAATAATATACTAATATACATTTGAAAAATCAGTGCAAATATAATAATAAATAATAAAACATACAAATTAATGAGTCGGTAGAAGTTCAATGTTAAGCGAATATTGTAGTTATCATAAAATTAAATTGATATTTACAAATATAACATAAAAAAAATATTTCTTTGTTACAGTAAACATTGAAATTTTAAAAAATAAAATAAAACTTCACAAAGAATATAGTACAAATATTAATTGAATATATAAAGATTAGAATCAAATAGAAGTGAAAAGAATATGCGAAAAAAATTCGTAGTTTTTTTTAATATAAATAAAAATATTTATAAAATATGATGATATGGATAAATATAAGTAATATAGATTAGAAATGCTCTAGAAAGAAAAGTAAATAAATAAAAAGTAGGTTAAAAGTATAGGCAGATCAAAACTGTTTGAGAAAAATGAGGTTATTCATCGAAAATATAAACAAATCATTAACAAAATGTTGATGATAATATAGAATAAAAGTATAGTTATCAAAAATGTTAATAAACGATTAGAGATGACATAATAACATAATTTACAATCTGAAAATAGATAGTATTTTTCATTTATACTTAAAGAATTAAACACACAAAAGTTTTAAATAAAACAAAATTTGATGTAAAATATTGTGAAATATTGCCATACAATCTTATGTTTCAATTATGAAACTAAAAAATCGAAAAAAAACTTTATACAATAAAATAGTAGATGATAATTTATTACATATAGGTAGAAAATCTAGTGATTATAAAAGGACGAAGAAGAAAATGTCCGATATATATATTTAATAAAAATAATGTGACACAGTAGATGTGATTATTAAAATAATAAAAATATAACAGAAACGATTTAAACAATTAAACGAAGCATTATAACTAAGATTCATATAAAATATAATACAAATAAATTTTATTTTGCATTCATTCATATAAAACTTAATAAAAATAGAATTACATTAATTTATTTTATAGGAAAAATCAAATTATATATTAAATTTTCATTTTATAGGCTTAGAATCTTTTTAATAAATAAATATACAAGAATATATTATGACATGATATTTCCACATTTTTTATATCCATATAATATCTCTGTAAATAAAAATTCATAATCAATTTCAATTAAAATAAAACTATATAAACATATGTATACTTAAAAGTTTAAAAATATAGTGTCAATTATTAGTTGATTTTGTACAGAAAGATGATAAATTAGATTCATATGTAGAAAATATTAACTCATTCATAATGAAAAAAAGTAAAAAATTATTTTCGAAAAAATAGAACTTTTAAGTAATAGATAATTCAAATTATTTTACTTCTATATTTAATGAGGAAGATAAATAAAACAGCTTTTAACTGAATATAAATTTATAAAAATTTTATTTAAGGTAATAATAAAAAGTTCTTAACGTTTTGAATTTATATTTCTTCGTGCTATATTTAATTCCGTTTGGAAATAATGGAAGGGTAGTATGTATAATAATTTCAGATACGTAAAAATTCTGAAAACTGGCAATCAGTAAACAATTTTTATTCGGAAAATAAATACTCAACACTAAAAATAAAGTATTCTAGATAATTGAATACAGTATCGTATATTAAACGTAAGTGTACATAAATTATAAAAAAATTAATTAATCCCAGATAACTTGAATATAAAATAGTTAAAAATATAGATAAATAACAAAAGAATATACACATAATATATAAATTGATATAGTAAATGTATGAATATGAGAATGTAAAAATATTCAACTTTCTGTATGTAAATCATATCTCTTTCTCAATCGAAAGGCTAAAATGAACTTATCGAACATAAAGAAATCGTTCTTGATACGCTTACAGTTATGTATATTATGAGAAAAAATACATGGCTTGATGAAGAAATAAACAATATATCGATTAAAATTCCTTTCTATTTTGTACTAGATATATACATGGTTTTAAAAAATTATAATTAAATTAGCATTAATTGAATTTATTTAACTAAATAAGAAGTATACAGAAATTTATATTCGCTAAAAGCGAAATTTATATTTAGATCTGTGTATATAATTAGCTATTGTCTCTTAAAAATATTTTTTTGTTACGTGATAATACAGATGTATAATCGTTCTTGTTTAATAAATTCAACGAATGCGTATTAGTTTTTCAAAAGCTTTTGACAAATACACACACTTGAAGTATTTTCATAGAGTTTCATATGATAAAAACGCTTGAGCAAATTAATCAATAATGATTCATTTGTATTACTCATCACAAAAATTTAACTTGTTATATTTTCATTTAATTTTCATTTGTTATAGAATTTTAATAATTTTTTTATACTTGCATTGTATACAAAAATATCATATACCAAATAATTGTACAACCGAAGCTTTTTGAACGATCTGTAATACCAGTTTAACCTTAAAGGTGATCCGAATACGTAAAACGATACTATTTGTAGAAAAAAAGATTTATTAGTAAACATTATGTTGATCGAGTCTTGATTAACATTCTCCCACATAAAAACAAGTCATATATTTATCTGTTCATTAATTTAACGCTATTTTAAATAATAAACAGGAAAAACATTCTACGTACTTTAGTTCAAAATATTTATATTTTTTCAAATATTACTTATCATTAAATAGTGTATGTCCATTATCTATTATCTTTTTCATCAATTTTTAATACAATCGAGGCTGACGCAAATGGTTAACTATTTTTATTTTTATGTAGTTGGTGGTACATCGATTAAACCATAATCGTACCCTTTAAATATTTATAAATACATCGAGTATTTCACCATTCGTGTTTATTGAAGTAACATCGAATAAGAAAATATGATTTCGCTATAATAAAAGTTTGAAGTACCAACAATACGATATTATTCGATATAATTTATAACTAAAAATAAGAAAACAAATTTTTTATTTACTATTTTTCTCGGTCGTTGGAAAGATCGATAATAGTTTTAATTTCATTTTTAATATTTTATAGTGCAATAAACAGCTGCGATCATTTACATAAAATGTTATATTTATTATGAACGTAAACTGAGAAAATAAATGGAAAGAAATTTATAGAGAATTATAAAACAATTTTATAGCTAGTAATCGTGTGAGAAAAATAAAAACAATAAGCCATCGTAGATCGAAATCAGTTCACCTGTTTTCCAGATGCGAATGATAACCAGAATGATTTTGCTTGCATGTATAAAATATATATGCATATATATGTATAAAACATACGCATATAAACATTTTTTAAATTCAATTTATATTTATTCTCATTAACGTACACAATGTATATTGTTCTTATCTAAGAGTATTCTTACTTGCGCTTGGCTATGAAAACAAGAATAAATAAAGTTGATTTAAATTTCAAGTAATTTTCAGCTAACAATATAATACAAATATATCCGTGAATGGCTCGAGTCAATATATTTCTTACCAGCCGAGAATCGTCTCGAAAAATAACGCGAATGCATATAATATATTGCGTTATGCAGTATCAAGTATAATTTTACTCCAGCGACAGAAGAGAGTGTGTGTGTCAAGACAATGCACGAAGCGTCTGCGTAACGTCGTCTCTTATAGTTAAGTAGAGCGTTACAGTTGCAATTGTCGGGATATACAAACATACTTACAAATGCATAAGTATACGTATAAGGAGTTTTTATGTATCATGGATCTTTGATGAATGCGTATAAGTAAATATACGAGTTTTGCAGTTACTACTTAAGGCAAGAAGCAAATTACTCTGATTTCTTTCGGTAAGATGCGTTTCTTTTTGATAAATTAATAACATTTTGTATTCCTAACTTGTGAACTTTGGGATTAGAAGAATTTCTCTTCTAATTTCGAGTTTCAATTTTAATTTTCAAGAATCTGTAATAAAACAAACAAGTTTATACGTGTTGTAAATCAATCGATAAAAGATACTTAATTTATTAAGAAATTACTCGGAACGTGATTATAAGTACAAGAATATTAATGATACTTGGATAATTTTTCCAAATATACTTATTTAATACACGACTCGTATAGCAATTATTGCTGCACTTTTTAGAATTATCCTTACCTTATAATAATGTTCGAATCTTAATTTATTTCATTTTACGTAATTATTGGATAACGATGCATATTTATACATAGAAAATGATTAAGTTATTATTAATTAAATATTAGTCGTTACAGATAAATATGGTAAATAAATAATAATTCAACAACATTGCGAAAAATACGCGAATTATTCAACAAATTAATCAGCAAAACGGCTTTGGAAATATATTAAAGTCTTAATTCATTACCAGGGAGAATATAGTTTTATAAACTATAGAAAAATCTGATTCATTGATTTAAACAAGGTAGTTTTATTCCAAAATTAATAACCGAAACAATTATCGATTGAAAAGCATATAACATTTGTTATTTGAACGAATATTAAAAATATTTTCAATGGAAAGTTAAATGATCGAAAAAGTAAGAATAATAACGAGTCCGATAGTCAGAAATTGAGTTTGTATAAAGAAAAGGAATTCAGAAATTATAATATGAAAGTCACTATTACGTTTCACCTTAATTTATATACAAACACATTCGTGCGTAAATCAAAATACATATGCGCGCATAAAGGCTGTTCTTAAAAATGCCTATACTTGGATAAAAAATAAAAAAAGAATACGAAATTAGTATTTTTATTTGCAGCTTCCAACCGCACAACTGCAACGGATGCAACAACGTTATACATATTATACATACAAGAAAACATATTGATTCAACAATTTTATCTATTTTAATAAAAATTGATAACAATCGTTGATATTGTAAATTATGATGGAACAATCCATATAAGCATTCGTCATCACACTCGTTCGCAGAATGTAATTCAGTAAACCGCAATAGAAAGGAACAACAAAATGATGTTCGCCATCGTCATCAGTCGAATGTCGTAATCGTTCCGCGAATACAACACAGCCGTAGAACGGATAAATAAACAAGACGGGAAGGAGGGGTCTAAAAGTGAATGGCGATGTGCGAAAAATGAGAGAGAAGTGAACGTACAGGATGTTGGCGGAAAGTCGGAGATGATAATCTCGCCAAGTATTCGTGTACAGGCAGTGCAGTTAGTATGAGCTCATTGGCAATATTAATGGTTTCGAGATCAGAGTACCGATCATACCTTGTTATATATGCATGAATCATAACTGGTAATTGTAGCGTGAAAAAATCCGTATTTTCGTTTAATTAAACTTGTAGCGACGGTTCTTCGTTTTCCTTTATTTGTCTATTAAAATTACACGTTTTCGTATCGCGTTTAAATGCATGGTACATAAATTGGAAGACAATTTGTTCAACTTTAGAAGTATTTAAATTAGAATTAATTGGTGAAAGCTTACTTCCGTTTATTAACGTGCATTTCTTATCTTATAATTAATTTGTGCGTGTGTCTGTGCAAAAACGATTCTTTCGATATTTATTTTTCATAACGCACGGAAACCTGCGACTGATATTTTAAATGGGAAAAACTGACAACGTTTTCATAATGTGCTAATTGTATTTTTTTATTATAAAAATCCCGATTCGATATTAACGTAATATATCATAATTTCACTATTCTCATTTTCCGAACTTTCGAAATATTGAATTTATAATATAATAAACTTTTATTTATAGACGTTTCCTATCTCAATACTTTCGCGTATCATAGTATTTTTTTCCACAACTTTTAATTTTTCATCACGGAGAAAATTGTATCGATAAATTGTTAATTATTTTCCGTAAACATTGAACTTGTAATATATGCAATGAATTAAATAAGAAAATAGACGCATGAAATATGGATTCAATCGTATACCCGAATTATTCAATTTATAATAATGTTTATCGTGATCATTAATATTATTAATCACCTGAAATTAAAAATATTCGTATTCATGCTTAACAAGAGTTAATTTATGATAAATATAGAAAGAAAAGTATATTAAATAGTAGTCTCGTTACAACTATCAGTTTTAACTTAAATAAATAGTAATTATTGCATTATTCACTTTCGCAATAACTTATATCGCATATTATCAGGATATTAGAAACTTTCCATTGCAAGAAAATTTTTTAAATTCCTGGTCATTTTACAACGTAGCATTAATCTTTGACTTTCTTATTTTATAAAAACAATATCACGTCGAAACTAGAATTTTATCATTTTTATGTGTTAAATCTTAAATTATACGTGTACACGCGATATAACATATTTCATTAAGTAGAGAAAAAAATGATTTATTAAGCTTAAATCATTTTTAATACAACCTAATAATATTATGAATCTATTAATAATAATACTAATAATAAATAGTCTCCTTAAAACGTATTTTTTTTTTAAATAATTTTTTCTCTTTTATTTAAAAACATTTTACAGAAATTTAATAATACACAATCTTAAATTAGTATCAATTATGATTTCATAAAAATGAGATAAAAATAAAAATTTTGAATTCAATTTATAAATATTATATGGGATGTGTCCATTTCGGTAATTAAGTACTTGTAACAAGATAATTATAAATACCAGAATACTACAAAATTATTGTTTTTTTCCATAAATTTAAGTATCATAAACAAACAAATTTATCAAATTATTAATTTTAAAAAACTCAAGAGTAGTGCGTGTTTAAAAAGTTTAATTTTAAACGAGAATGCATTCGAAACGTAGGCTTTCACGAAATATGAAACCATTTAGAGAGTTTCAAGACGCAAAATTTTTAGAAAAATATTTTACCGAGAGGTAAATCATAATTACAAGATAAAAAAAACTTTATACTCTATCAAGAATTATAACAGCAAGTTAAATTATATAGATTTATATTTTCTAAGCACGAAAATGATACGTAAAATAAAAATTTACGCTATAAAAGGGAAATGACTTTAAAGTAAACAAAAGAAAAAAACATTAAGGAAAATGTACGAGTAATTCTATTATTTTATTACAAAATGACAAAGTATCATATTTTCGTATAAACGAGATGATGAAATCTCTAGTTGCTAACATCGAATAAAATTAGTATAGTAAATTCAGAAACCTCGTAATTATAATGAACTCGGACAATGTTACTTTTATAAATTGACTAATTGTCATTTAAATAAATTTTTTTTACTAAAATTTAAATATTATTTATATAACTTATAAACTAATTTTAAATTCAATATTTTTTAAAACGTAATATTTCGATACGACTCGTTAAGAGCATACGATATTTTTGATAAAAACTTATTGCAAACTAAGCGAAATAAGTTTGTTTTCAAAACACGAAAAGCTAAAAGTAATTTTTTGTTTCTAAACTAAACTTATCGATTTCCATATTACTACCAGAATAGTGGCAAAGGTCATTGCCAATAATAATAAATTCGTTGAAAATTAAATTGACTTTGCATTATCTAGTCTTAAGAAGCTTACGTTTAGAAGGAAATTAAAAATTATATATTTATTCTCTTGTGGAAGGAAAATTCGATCATAGTTTTTACGGTATTAAAGTCATGCGATTTTATTAATGTATTTCTTAAGCTATTTGAAATCTATCCATACACACATCCACACGCATACTAGAATTTTAAAAGGTTTTATTTCAGCAATTTTAACCGCTACACGATCGTTCGTCCGTTTTTCAATAAATTAAAATCTTTTTCCATTTCAATAGACAATATTAGCCGAATTATATTCAATTGTATACAAATCCATTATAATTACATCCAAAATAACACACCGTTCGATATAAAACTTGGAAACGTACGTAGCGATTTAAAATCGTGGTTTTGATTAAATTAAAAGTAACGATTATCGTTTACAGCTTTTTATAACATTTATAGAAAACTCGTTTATACATTGACATAAATAATCTAAAATAAATATCGCGTGTCGTTGAGCTTTCGTAGGTGAATTTGTTACGATACTTTAGGTATTCTGAACACGATGACCTCAGTTTGTGTATTTCTTTAATATTCACATCCACTAAAGCAAGAATGACAACAGTCAACTTTAATTTCATAATAAAATATTCAGTTTGAAATGCTAGATGTAAGTCTGTCGAGTAGATTGAAACTTTATTTTATTCCCACTATAATAAACTATAATAAAAAACCTCGACCGGATCAAAATTCACTGGAAATTTGTTTTACGCTCTTTGTTTATGTAAGGACGGAAATAAAAAATGTATGTACATTTTTAGAATCACGCCGTCCGTAATTATCGTAATCACGCACGAAAACTATTCGAAAGTTAAATTGATAAATCACTTTTTGGATAAGTGCGGATGAGTTTTCAATGAATTTCGATTATCGTTCGTTTATTTTGGAAAGGCAAATATCGGATTCGGCGATTCACAACGGCATTATGAAAAAAATGCACGGATCCTTTAACGTCGCGTATAAAATTGTTACGCGCTGGGACAACGAACAGCTTCGCGTATAATTTTCGCAATTTTTACGATCAGGATTATACGACGGTTTCGAATCCCATGAGTCGTCGGTGAGATTTCGGAATCTTAAACGTCTTTCGATGCAACCCGTGACTCGGTCCGAATAAAAATGTAGGCAGCGTTTCTTTTTTCTCGGTAGTTTCATTCTCTTAAAAATTTAACATCCCGCGAGGTTACGACGCTGATCATCGTATCGATTCGTGTCGTAGAAACAATGTTCAAGATCTTACGATCGTTATGCAAAAACTGATACGAATATCGACTCTCGACTATAAATCGAATGTACGTTCAAGTTCTTAGAGCGAAAAGTTGTTTTTCTTCTCGGAAAACACTTGCCGTAAGCTTTTTCTAAATCTAAATTTATATAATAATCGAGGGTTATCGTTAATAAAATAAAATAACGATGTAATATTTTTCAGCATCGGTAAACATAGTCGAGCGAACGATTAGGAAAACTAATTTGGCACGAACTCAACATAATAAAAGTAAATACCGGAAGTTATACAAAAGCATATTATATTTATATACTGTTCGATATCCCGTACTCGGTCGTTTCAACGAAACAAAATTCTCGTTGTATTTTCCTCTCGTATTCACCTCTAAGATAAAAATTTATCTCCGTCTCGAATTACGATGGAAACACCCGCGAATTTTAGCGAAGGTGCGACTCTTCCGTCCCGTTGATAACTCGAATCACGCTTCGTTTCGGAGGCGAAAACAAGGCATTGTATTCGACCGGCTTTCGTCAACGGCACCGAATCCCACGTTCCCCGAGAACAACGCCGCGAGCTTGGACGAATTCGCGAACGCGAAAAAAGCGTCGTTTCTTCCCGCGCCATCTGACCGCAGGTGCGGACACCAGGAACCCGCCGATTCCCAAACTCGACGAAAACGAACGGAAAAAAAGAACGAGGCATACGTGGAAGGAAATTAAAATCGGACAGCCGCAACGATAAAAAGAGCCCGCGTATCAAAATCACGCCGACTGCAACCGCGTGCCTCTCGCGAGCGCTCGAGAACCTCCGGCGTGTGTTCACGCGCGCGGAGCCGAATAAAGAGTCGACGGCGTCGGCGTCGGCGTCGTCAGGAGGGGGCAGCCGAGGAGCGTGTGCTCGGCGTCGGAGGGGGCAGAGCGGACGAAACGCGTAAACAGAGTCAACATGTAAACAGGCCACTCGCGAGACAAACAACGTGGGGGCCGTCGTCGTCGTCGTCGCCGTCGTCGTCGTCGTCGTCGTCGTCGTCGTCGGCTGTTCACTCCGGCGCGGTACAGCCGGCGGTCGCGAGTTCCTCGGCCCTTCTCCCCGTCGACGTGGGGGCCGACGATTTTCCCGCGCTTTTGTCCTTTCTCGACGCCGAGACTCGTCCTCGAGAGCCAGAGAGCGAGAGAGACTCTCGCGTGTGCGATGTAAAAAAAAAAAAAAAAGTGCTCGCGTGTGATTTTTCTCATTGTTTCGTTCCTTCCTCGCTGTTGTTTTCGCGGCGCGCCGAATCTCGACCGCAAGAATGTCGTTACCGATCGATATTTCGCGAAAAGCCGACCCGCGAGAAGAAACGTGGAAAATCGCGAATCGGAGGAGGGAGAGAAAGAGCTTACAAACGGCGTCGAGTGATTTCGAGGAAGCGATCGAATAACCGGGAATCAGCGATAATTTTAAGAGCATCCGCGCGTTTCGTGAAACGATACTTCGAGCCGAGCGAAACTCCATTTTCCCGAAAGTGCATCGGCGATTCGCGGGTGGGACCGGCGTTTTCGCGAGGGCGAGGGGAGACTGTGTATGTGTGTGCGCGCGTGTGTGCATTCAGCGGTGCGAGGAGGAGCCATGGAATAAAGCGAGCGAGAGAAAAAGCTTCGTCGTCGCGGTGTCAACAGGTGTAGGTGCGTGGAAGCGAGTAAGCGGGGAACCGAGGAACCGAGGAACCGAGGAACCGAGGAACCGACTAAGCGAGGAAGAGAGGAAGAGAGGAAGAGAGGAAGGGGTTCGTGTGGGTCGGCACCAGGAGGCCAATGCAAGTAATCCACACGATACGACTCGCGATCGTTTCGTTTTCTTATTGTATATTTTTTGTTTTTTCAACTTGTCACGCGGCATCGATCCCTCGAATGAAATCGATGCGCGCCTGTGTGGGTGAATACGTTAACGTTCTATGCGCATGCGCGGGCGGGCGTTACGCCGCTCTGGACGTGGCCGCACTTCGCTCATTGTTTTTATTGCCGTTTCCTTATTGTTCCGAGCGTAAATAACGCGCACGAAAGAGCCTCTTTGCCGCCTTCTCTTTTTCGCGTGGCCGACTCCGTTCGATTTGTCTTTTCGCCGGTGAAGGGGGCAAAATTTTCTTCCTTTTTTCTTCCTTTTTTCTTCCTTTTTTCTTCCTTTTTTCTTCCCGAGTCAAAGGGTTCGTTGTTGTCGGGTGGATCGAGTTTAATCCCGCGAATTTGCTGGCTTTCGTTACCGGGTGCCAAGGAAGCCTTGGACCGCGTTTGTTTTCGGAAGATCGAAGAATGCGCGAGAAAAAAATGCCGTGATTTATGCCTGTTTTTGCTCGTAACGCGTAGCGAGGAATAATTTCAAAAGCGCGCTCCGAGTGGATTTTTAAAAAAACGTAATGCGTTCCGTTGAGTAGCTAATAAGCGATTTAATATCGAGTAACTTTTTCTCCGTACAATTAAGTCAGCGAATACAATATAGTTTGGTACTACACATGTAGTAAAGTAGATAATTAATTCCGTATATTTTACCGACTTCTTATTTTAATATTGTTTATACGATCGAATCGAAATATTTATAAGCTATTGTCTTATCATAGGTATATTACTAAACCCTTAAATATTAAAATCTATGTTTTACTTTGCTCGGTTTATTGCGTATAAATATTTATGTATTTAATCACGTACATTAATTATAAATCAATTGCGACAAGACTCGACGAACTTTGAAGTTTAATTTTATAATTTATTAATTACGCGAGAAATAATATTTTTCTCGCGATAAAATTAATGATCGCTCGAATTATCGTAATGTAATTCTATTCGAAATCTCCGATTTTTAACGTCTATCGATAGTTACTGTTCAAAATCGATAAGTAACGTCAATACCAAACGAACGTGAACCAAAATTAAATCTATCGTATCCTAATTCGTTTCGATATTACGAATGATCTTAACTTATTTGCTAAGTGAAACGTCCATGTTAATAGTTTTTTGAACAATGTTTCAATTAATTGTTGGTAAAAATGAAAATTTCGCGCAATCTGATTTTATCGATGTTGTTTTTGTAGCGAGATAAATGCTTTCTCCTTTGTTTTTAAATATTTAAAGTACTTCCATTGTTAATTTGATCGAGTCGCTTGCGCAAGAGATTGCAAAAGGCTTTTTTAAACGGCTACAGGAAGTGAATAAATTATCTGTTTGTTCAAATATAGCTGATTTCTGAACTCTTCCGTTTGCTCCAAATTAGTTGTTTTGTTGTGAAAAGACTCGTAATCGAAACGAATTCGCGATTGATAATGTCTATACTTTGTAATCGGTGGAATGACACCAAGTAAATAATAATATTGTCTTCTAATCGATACGATAAGTAACGCGAGAGTAAAGTCTGTCGTTCGCATCGAAGATTCTCTCGGTAAATTAAGTAAAAAAAAAAGAATTGGTCGAAGATACAAAATAGTAAAAATTAAATAATAAAAAATGAAAACTCGTTCTACTTTTCCTCCGAGTCGGACTCATGACGCTACTAAAATTCCAAACTGATTGTTTCACTTTTACCCATTTCCAACTATAAATTCTTTCAAACCATAAATTCATTATTTGTTTAGACAGTTTAAATTACTTGAAAAAAAATAGCATTATAATCGAAATATTAAAGGTTTTACATGTGTACTCTATAAATTACGTACAATACGATCGAATGAGATTACGGGCATATTTGTTTTAAAATTTGTACGATTATTAACATAAAATTATTCATAAGTTTAGAAAACGGTATTTTCCAACGAAATAATACTAAATTTTATAACAATTCCCTCGTACGAATAAATGTTTACGATTCTACGATAAAGAAGCAATTTTAATTTAGAATTACCTTAAAAAAAAATTCCCGTAAGCTCGCAACCGAAAAATTTTAATTTTCGAAACATTTTTCGAAACGAAGCAACGAAAAATACACGATGCTATTTTTTTTGCAATTCGCACACATAAGTAACGCTGATATCGAAAAAGTACGAACACGGTAAAAAATGTTTGCGTTTTTACTCGTGGGAGTTAGAACCAAGTATATAAACATGGAAAGAAAAACTCGAAAATACGCGCGAAATATCGAACTCTTTTGCATCTATCGCATTTACAATTGGCAATTTCAGATTCTCCGCGGATGCTATAAAATATTTGACCCGTTTCGCAAAGTTTGTATCAAGGATTTTCCGATGACCTTGGATCGCTCGAATCGCAGCCTACGATCTTAATCCATTGCAACGAAATGAAACCTACATTCGCACACTCGAAGTCCACTCCTAAGCTTTTTTTGCTTAAATAATCCGTTACGTCTCGTAGCAGCCGTTGTAAAAAATATCGTGCCTTACTCGAGTTAACGCGATCGACTGGTCGACGAGCCGAGCGTAACTCCAACTGTGATATAAGTGCGATAATTCCTCGTCTCAAGCGCAGAGCCTTCGCCGAGAAGGAATTCGCGATTTGCAACGTCGGAGGAAGGAAGAACGAAAGGGAAAAAAAGACCTCGACATCCGCGAACAGCTGCATGGAAAAGTCGCGCTCGATCTTTGCCAGCACGTGCGAACCCACGTGTGTCGGTCTCGCACTCGTTCAACGGCATCGTCGCTCGCTCTCGAGAAAATCGATCGGCCTTGGGCAATTATAGCGCCGACTCGACGTCCACGAACGCAGCAGCCGTTCCTCGAGGCGTTACTTTGCCTTATTGCGAGAGCCCGGCATTAATATCCAACTGTCATGGCCCGCTGGACTATCGGCCAGATTTTCTTGCGCGAGTCACTCGATGGCTGGTTTCGCGAGGAGTCGTCGACCGGGACTAATTTTCGGACGCGCAATCTTCGTGTTTTACGACCGTCACTCGCTGGTTCTTGTTTCGAGAGGAGCCCGGGTTCGTTCGAGTATCGCAATTTCGGGGTTTGGTCGACGAGGATGAGAAACTTGGGTTCGGTATCAACGGTCGCCGTTGAATCGGATAATTTGGGAATAGCGATTGGATTTGGAAGCGGTGATTTCGATCTCGAGTTTCTTAGGGGCTTGCGAGTAACTCGACCAAAGTATTATTTTAATCGTATTCGAACGCCTCGATACAAGATTATTAACGAACGAGAAAAAATAGCGCTCGTTTTAAAATTATTCGAAGTAAACAATATTAAGTAAACATTTATTTATGTATTTACGCATTACGTAAAATGTGAGCGCTACGAAAATACGAAATTATTTTGCTTTGGAAAATTCTTTGCGAACGATATTGAAAAATTGAGTTGTTTGTTTAGTTACTTTATTGCGTTTACAAATAAGTCGAATTTATTGAAAGCGAAACATTTTCCATTTATTATTTATCGATTGTATCGTTTCATCTTGAATTACGCTATTCGAATAAATTGTCGATGAAAATATCGTTTCGTATCGATATTTTCAGCGTTTCGCGATTCATCGAAAAGAACTTATCCAAGAAGCTGATCTAATCGTTGTTGGTTATTTCTTTGCTTCGTTACGGTTTCACGAAAAATTTGCCAAATATACTCAACTTTCTAATCAACGAGACGAAAACATTTCCGATTCAAAAGGAGACATTTTGACAACGATAAACAATTAATATGTAAGTTCGCGTATCGTTCGATCTGACAAGCTACTCGTAAAAATAAGTAAAGACTGATTATGCTCACGTGTCTTTACAAAAACTGAGACGTATTAAGCAGCATTCAAAAAGCAAAGAAAAATCCATCTAGCGCATAAATCAATGCACTCGCACGTTCCTGCACTTATTATCGATACATGTACATTAAACTCGTAAATTCGATACCGCCGTTCGATAAGGTGTGTACGCAATTCTGCACTGAAATACAGCGAACAGAGTGCAACCTACTTTTAAGTGGATGACGTAAAAAATGCATTTTCAAAGAATATCTCTTGGCCTGTGTTTTGATAAGTATATATTCCGGGAGAAGTTTGCATTTTCGGATCAATGCTAATCTCGGATTCGTTTTCTCCCAAGTTAACGTATAATTGTATAAAATTCGAAAGCTAGAAATCGCGTACGAAAAAATTCTAACGACTAATTTTACGCCGATTCAAAGTGGAAGGGTGAATTTTAATTTCGCGAATTATTGTATCAACGTTATACGCATCGAGAAAAAATTGCTCTTTACACCGGGATAGAAGTTGATTCAGCGATTTTGTAAAGAATATATTGCACTCGTATATTTTCGTTCCTTTTTTTTTCTCGACAGCTATCGAAAAGTATTCAGCTACTACTTCGTAAAATTCATTCGCACCATCGAAGTTTGGTTTAATTCCCGTCAACGAGTGTAACACCACGGATTTGTTTTCGATATTAAAAATGGAAAAAACACGTGAGCTCGGATAATCGCACCCTCGAACGAATACAAAAAAGAATAGATTTGACCGAAGAAAAATCCTTTGATGCCTACCGCGTAACTTATGTACCGGATCCTTTGAAATCCGCGCAACGATCCCGACGCTACTTTATACAAATTGGAATGGAAATTTCACTTTTGAAGTGGATTGTAGCGCGACAAGCACCTTAATCGCGTCAGTCAATCGTAGAGCGTCTATGCAAGCGAGTCGATAAGCTGTGGACGTACAGGGGGAATTTCGTTGGACATGCATGTGTAATGCGTTTCGGGCGGCTTTCAAGATTATAATTATACTCCGGGCGTCCGACTGAATAGAGTGATTTCGCGGGTATATAGATATTGCGTAAGGGGAAAGAAATTTAAGCTAATCGCACGCGGAACCGTACGTGGATAACTTGTCGTAAAACTTTCGAACGGAAGTGGACTCCGTGCATTTTGATAATGCATTATCAGTTGTAATTAAGAGAATATTCGTATGCGTTGCTTTTTTCGCAAAGGGCGGTTCGAGCGAGACACTCCAACCATTTTACGAGACTTCCAAGACTTAATTTTAACATCGCTGTCAATTTTTGTAACGATTTTAAACAATAACGATAATAATAAAAACTATGCATAAATAATACTGCAAATCGCAACTGGCTATTAGATAAATGATACGAGTTACGCAATAAATAAATTCTTTCGATTTAGAGCTCAATATATTACTATAACTAACGCTATAACGTTATATATTTATCGAAACGAATAATTTATGGTGTCATGATTCACACTTGGTGAAAATCAACATGTATTATAACCAAGAAAAGAATTGTAAAATAAATGAGTGTGACGTAAAACGTATACACTTGGTGTGTTAACGCAGAAAATTGCTTATCTTCCGTTTTTTCATACCCTTATCGCTGGAGTAATTTGCTTGTATATGTACGTGAAGGACGATTACGATTTCACGAGAAAAACAACTTTTAGACGAAGTCACTTAGAGTTTTTGTCAATATGAAACACCTTTAACGTTACTTTTTTCGTCGCTAAAACTCGAAATGGTTTCTTGGATTATTTTAACGTATTTTGGAAGAAAATTTAAATATAATTTTTAAATATTTAAAGAGATATAAAATATCTGTAGATTTAATTTTGTGCACATTTTTTTTATATTCTTTGAAATTACTCTTTTTTTGCCAAATTCTTTGTCTAAAAAAATACTTAATTTCAAACTCGATTTCACTGTCAGTTTTTAAAACGTACTGGAATACGAATTATGTACAGTTTATTAATAATCGAAAAATGTGTACGTTATCGATGACTCTTCTTATGAAAATGTTGCTTTGACTATTTAAAAAATTAGCTTCATCGAATCAAACGAAGAAAAAACACTAGAATGATTCACTTATGCTAAATATAATAATTTAGTTTCCAAACAAAAACATACGAGTTCTGCTTTGACGTATTTTTAAAAAATATTAATGCATGTATCATTAAAATCGATTTATATATATCTAATTTCAAAACTCCACGGGTTTACAATTTTTAAAATGTTTAATTTTTCGAACAATATTTGTAACAAAGTTCGCCTGTATTCCCATGGATGATTAAAATAATCGCAACGGCCACTCGATAATTATTTAATTTTCTCGCGCGTAATTTTTCCAACAAAACTCGCTTGCGTCGCCAACGGTACCATAATATCTGCTAAAACGCAAGATCGGCAAATTTCGTTACCAACTTTATCAACATCGATGCCTCGGTCATCGATCCACCAAATCCGCGCACTTTTACCACCAAACACGGACTCATCGTCGAATCGTAGACTTCCCGCGACCGACACTCGGAATAAAAAGAGAGCGCTCGAGACGAAGTCTAAGGCGAGTAAACAGCCAGAGGCGGATTTTATTTATGGAACTCCGGCCGACGGCCGGTCACTAAGGTGAAGCGAAATGTAACGGGAAGCGAAGTTTCTGTGTCTCGTCTCTGAATTTTTCTGCTTCCCAGTCGCAGCGTCTGGAAAGCTCGCCAAATTTCCGTAGCGCGTTTCGAGGTGGGACGTTTCGTTTCTTTTTTTTTTTTTTTTTCTCAAAGCGGAGCCGAGATGACGACGTTCCGTTTGAAAAATAACGACACGTGCTGGAGTAAACAAAGGCAGCTTCTAGTCCGAGGCGTCCTCGAACGCGTGCGCGGTTTTATTTCTACCTCCGACGCGGTTCAAGAGCAAAACACGCGAAACTCTCGGTATGATTAATCGAGCGATCCTTTCTTTTTTACCGATTAGGTATTTGAGTCGCGTTGATTTGGTTACAAATAATAATCGCTGCATAGAGAATTCATCGATGCTCGAACGCGCGCTTAAATAATAAGCAAAATGCAATGTTTTACGGCGAACCGATTTAGATTTTGAACGAGTCATTTTATTTAGCAGGAACGACGTTTAAGGCTGTTCTTTAATAAATTACCATTTTATGTGTTTACACTCTAATTTTGACGTCATAAATTTAACGACTATAGGTCTTTATATAGGTACATCAACCGCGGAATTTATATTGTCCGAGCTAAGAGATATTAGCGTGGCATTTATCCGAATACCAACTTAATTAATAATTTTGATAAACTGTTGCATAAACACGGCTTAAAACTTCAAATTGAATTCGAAATGATCCGAGTGCGCGAATCGAATTACCTTCCATCGAAAAAGAATTTCTTAAAAATTCGTGATTTATCGCGAGGTTATATTTTAAAGGTGTATTGTAAAAGAATCGAATATTTTTTTACAATATATGGAGTAACGGGCATTTTCGTTAATTCTGTTAGAGATTTCTCCACGTCATGAATTATTAACTCGGTTGGTTAACTCTTTGAATAATCGTTACTATTAATCAAGCAATAAACTCTCACCAGTCGCGTATCACTAAAACGATTATGCTAATCATTCTATTCGATACTGATAAGAAATAAATCTACAAAATCTGTTGTACGTATTCGGCGATGCAAGATTTCTCGTTCTCAATTATATGGGAAAAGAAGACTGTCCTATATTGCAAATTTACTTCTAGGTAAGAAAGACATTTATTTTTGTCATTACTCGAAAATATGTACAAAGTAAATTTGTAACAAAATTATTCTTACCTTTACGAGATAAAGGATAAAAATAAATTCGTATACATTGATATTTGTTTTCGCTGCTATCGAAGAATCGCAATTAATTTTAACAATTTTTTCGACCGCACTTTGGTGCAATTTCGTAACGCGTTATATTTAAAAAAATTTAACAATACGTTACCTTTATCGTTGTCTATATATTATTCTATAATTTTTTTAATATATTTGTACACGTATATAAAATATTAGCGATGAAACAATAAAAATATATTCCTAACACGGTAATCAGTTTTTAAAATTTTTCGCAAGGTTTGGTAAATAAAGTAAAAATTCTATAAAATTTAATAAAATGTAATAGAAAGTAATAAACAAGAAAAATTTCTTTTGAAAACGTTACCAAATAAAAATATGAAATAAACTAAACAAAACTAGTTTTAATGTTTAATTTAACTCGTAAAAAATTCTATCGATATAATTTGGATATTTGCGTTATTGTAGCAACAAATAATTTCTATTAATTATACGTAATTTTCATATTTTACGTATAATAACGACGAGTATCGATAACTTTAAAACTTTTTAAACGATTATACACATTCGCGTGTTCACTCATTGCCTAATTTACTCTAAAAGCGTCTATTTTAGTACTAGAAAAACTATTAAAAGATTAAAAATAATAGAATGGAATGTTTTAAAATAATGCGTTTACCTCGAAGGAGTAAAAGTTTGAGTGTGACTGGGTTGCAAGTTAAAAAGAGGAAAAGAGAAAAAACCCATGCCACGGAAACACGTTGAGACGAAAAACAACTTATAGAGTTATAAATATATTAAGCGAAACGGTTAATATGTAAAATTTTTGCGGTTAAGTGTCAGCGAACGAAGCGTTGAACATTAGATTACATTGAACTCTCGTGATAAATGCGGCGATCGTTGGCAAGTCGAATAAATGCTTCCCGATCGCCTCTACGTCTGTGCATATATATTTATATGCGTGTGAGTGTCGCAGCATTTGTTATCGAAAGGAACTATTGTTGGCCTTATTGACGATGCCTCTTGTGTTATTTAAATAAGACCGTCCGATGCGTGACGTATACTCTTTGCTTCTTTTTATTCTGTGAATTTTACTCGGTTCTGTGAGAAAGGCGAATTATAAAAAAAATGATTTACGTTCTCTTTTGTAGATGTTTTGACTCGAGCTCTCAAGGATTATGAATTTAATTATTAATCGTATATAGTTATAAAGATTTATATACTTTTTCTTAGTTACTTTTTATTAGTAAGAATTTAATAAATCTTGTAAAAATATTTCTTACAATTTTGATTTTTATTACAAATTTGTATTATTATACTTTAATAAGTATTTTAATCTGTGCTAACGATTTTTTAAGAAAAATATAAAGGTCAACGATATTTTTTGTCAAATTGTGATTTTCAAATTTAATACAGTAAGTGTAATTAAAGGAACAGCTTACGAGAAAAATGTGAATAATCATAACGCATGTATCGAATCGTTCAAGTAAAAACTATTACTTTTACTTTCAAAATTAAATACAGTGTTCGATACATTATTCTAAAAAGTATCACTCCATAGAACATTTTACTCGTTATCTTCGCTAAAATGTCTACGTTTTTTTATCTAGAGTCATAAGTATATATATCTTTGTGTGTGTGTATATATATATTTGTGTGTTATTATTGACAAGTATTAAATTTAATAACATCCTCTACTTTATTTATAATACTTAAGTTTTATATTTTTTTCTATTTTGTTTCTTCATTTATTTTTACAAAATTTGTATAATTCTTTTTTTTAATTATAATAACTATTAAAATAATTTTTAATAATTTTATACAAATAAACTACATTAATAAACAAGTCACAATGTTTTTTGCAAAAATATTTGATATTTTTATTTAAAATCTCGTCTTTGAATATAATTTCATAAAATTATCTGAGGAAAACTTAACACTAAAATGAAACGGAATTGAAATATAACAACTTAATCGTATTAATTAGTCATTTAACTAATATCTTCTTTTGAGTAAGATTTTTTACAATTTGTCGTGTAGTTTAAATCTTGTTTTATGAATTAAAATTTTAATGAAATTTACATACACGTTAAAATCTTTTTATTTTGATAAACCAATACCATCATTTATAAGAATAAATATAGCCGGAAAGTTTCTACATATAAGTAAGTAAATACTAGTATATTCAATTTTTAAAGTGAATATTAAAATCGAAAACTAAGTAAAAATAGATATCATATATTTGTTACAAATTTTCTCGTTTGCGGAAACTATTCAAAAATTTTTTAATTAAATGTATCGTATATGTCAAGCTGATTAAATTAGATACAAGTTTGAATTCATTATATTGAAATAATAAATTTTATGATATTGTACATGTTTATTAATTTTTTGTAATTCCTTCATTTCTAGTCCATTCAAATAAAACGATGTGAGCTATGAAATATTGACTCGATCTTCTTTTGTTGGTGTTCTATTTGTGCTTTGATTAATCAAAATTGCTATGCATTTAATAGTCTGATACGATGTTCATGTTTTAATATGTTCAGGCTATTATTAATAACTTTTTTATTGTTAATACTGCTTGATAGATTGCGGTAAAGTGATGTATTTTTATTTGTAATTTAATCTATAACAGTTTGATACGTAAGATTAATTTGAATATCCACTAGAATTAGCCACTTTCACGCAAATTATATAGTGTTTTCTCTTTCGATTAAGGTTATTTAAGTAGGAAGATTGAAAATTTTCTTTGTTTTTTACCCCAAAGAAAATAATAAAATTAATTAAAATAAATCATCGGTAAATGACAAATTAATTTATAAATTTTGGAAAAACTAATCATCGTGATTTAAACATCGAGTAGTGGTACATACACTATTTAATAAAGTTAAACGTTTTTGAATACACGAATTTCAATTACAGGTATTAGAAAATGATTCATTTTAAACAAATATAACGAGATATATACGATGAAAGTAAAATTTTTGCAAGAGATGTATCAATAAATGCAGAATAAAATTTTTCAAAACAAAATACATAAATTTATACTTTGATATTTTGATATAAAGTATACTTAGAGTTAAATTATGCGCAAATAGAATAATTATTTTGACATTGATG
Organism: Dolichoris vasculosae; assembly: GCA_018907195.1. Classification (NCBI taxonomy): domain Eukaryota; kingdom Metazoa; phylum Arthropoda; class Insecta; order Hymenoptera; family Agaonidae; genus Dolichoris; species Dolichoris vasculosae. Next base: position 1,056,965 of record JACCHY010000020.1, read on the forward strand.
ATTCATGAGTTAATTACTTTTATTGTGTACGTTACTTACAACATATATTATTAATCAAACGATTGTTTAAAAAAATTCTATTGTATCTTAATCACCGGAATAAAATATATAATGCTCGCAATTATACTTTTTACACGAACGAAAGGAAACATTAGAGATACGTATAAAGTCGAAAAAACGTCTCTATTAAAGTCTCGGCTAACGCAATCCAGCAGCTCTAATGATATGCAAAACGTCTCACCTGCGGATACTTTAATTCGAAATCTTCACGAGATAGGAATCTGCGGATGTTTCCGCTCTTTATGTAGGTGAGCGCTGAACTCGGCCTTCACGTGACCTTGAAATTGACTCGAGGCGCTCTCGAAAATGTGATATGTGTTCACTCGGCCATGACCGTGAAGAATCGATCGGTTGAAAATGTTGGCAGTGACGGTTATTGAGTTTTCGCACGACGATAATCGAACGTATATCGTTTTTTTCTTTTCGTTTTTCTTTTATTTACTTTGGTATTGTTTTTTTATAAACAGATACACACGCATAATAATTACTCCGTTTTTGCTCTTGCGCATGTAAATGCATGAGTAAGTGACAACTGATCGAATACCAATGTTGTTATTACTTAATTATTTAACTACGCATCCGCAACGTGTGGTAAAAATCGCTGGTGATATTTGTTTTTTATTTCATAGGAACTTCGGTTATTTTCTTCGCTGACTCAAAATGTGAAGGTAAATGTGATACGCAAACATTTTGCATTCGTATGTAGAAACAAAGCTTTGAGAAATAAGTTTTTTCTCCTGGAATAATAACACGCATATTTGTCTTTAAAAATACCAACAATTTTGTAAAACTTATGAAATTAATGTTTATATATAAAATTTCTTTATCAAACAGGAAATTAGAATGTTTTAATTAACTTACACGATGTTTGGAAAAACGATAATACAGAGTTAAATAAATATTTTACTTAAACAAATATATATTTAAAAAAGTTTATTCATAAATATACAAGTATGAAAAATAATATTTTAATAAGATCAATTTGAGTAAAAAATATTTTAAATAAATTAACATGCCTTATTTATTTTCTAATTAATTAACATTATCGGTATATTACTAATCGTATTTTCATTTAAAGCATTAATTATTATACGTCGTTTTTAGAATAAACTTAGAAATACAATCGTTGCAAAAGCGTTGTAATTAATTTCAATACGAACTTAAATTTTATTAATTTATTTTATAAGATGCATCTACGTATTTGTGATTTATCTTTGCAAATAATCGATAACCATAAATTATCAGATAAATAGTTAGTAATGCTTTTATTTGAAAATAAAAAGACTTACCTGTTTTATTATTAATGTATCAGGAATAATGTATTAAATTTATAAATTGTACTTATTTAATGGAATAAATGTTTGTTTATAAAAAAAATGAAATTTTTTAATAAATTCGAAGCTTTTAAAGTTTGTTACGCGCAAACAAAAACGAGCGTTACAAAAATAATAATTTGAAAAAACGCGGATGCATGACTTTATCTTAATATGTGCATCAACGATTTATTTTCATGGAATATCTCATGTATATACTTGTTTATGTAGACTCGTACTGTGTACGACAAGTTACCTAATATTCAACAGACGCCGTTTCAGTTTTATTGAAATGCGTTTTATTTGTTGTACTCGTAACTTAAGAGGGATTTTATATCGGAGTCTATGATACGTTGCATAGTTCATTTTATAAAATTAAAAGATACCCAATGAAATACAAGTAGTTCTTTTACTTCTGATTTTCTGACTATTTTTATTCGTATTTCAATAATATTTTCATATTATTTGTAATCTTTACGTCTATTCTTCATGCATTAATAAAAAATATATAATATAGTTCATTCGTACGATCGTTAAGTTTTGTAAAAGTCAATCTGGAATTTGTTAAAAATCAATTTGTTTTACATATTTCGAATACTATCGAATACAATAATATACTTTGATACAAATATATTTTTTGTATTTCAATTTTAAACATGATTGAATAATTGAAAGTATCGGTCTGAGAAATATACCTTGCAAAATCTGTGTTGTTCATGACGAAGCAAAAACTATCGATGATTGAGATATCATAGAGACAATGAATTAATTTAAGAAAAATTGCGTTAAGAAATTGAATTCAGCGTTACAAGAACACCGACACAACTTCGATATTATAGTCTAGTCGTTCGGTAAAAAATAAATAATGATAAAAAACATATAAATAATCTTACAAATATCATTTTTATCGTTTATAATTCTGATTTATTATGTATTATAAAAGATAGGAGTTGGATTTTAGACATAAAAAAATATCTTAAATACTATAGGCGATCGATATTAATATTTTGGATTATCGAGCAAAAATTTTCGATCGATAAAATTAACTAATTAAAATATGACTTATTAATTTTTTAAACTTTCGGTTCTCAAAATTAAAAGAATTATAATTAGTTAATAATATACTTGTATTTATACATATATGTATATATATGCGTCAGCTCGTTATTTATTACCTGATATTTCATTACATTTCATAACTACATAAAATTCAATATCGATGTTTAAAAATGAACTATTAAATAGAATAATTTTATCTTTATGGTATTTAAATATTCACATCAATTGATAATATTTATAGGCATTAAGTATAATATTGAATATTCATTGGTGAAATAAGATATATATCTATGTAATCTGTAAACGCTTATATTTAACGTTTTATCATAATTATATTGCTTAAGAATTTAACGTACAATTTATCTATTAAAAACTCGGTAATACTATATTTTAATTTTGCACACTCGTCCGTTAGCATCTATCAAAATATAATATTTATGCGTACAATATATTATATTAATTAAATACGTGGCTGAAGCTTAAGTTTATAGCAAATATTGAGCAATAAATTTAAGTAAACGAAACGTTTGAGTCGAAGTAAACTTTGATGCGTTACTAAACAAAAAGCCGATGATAACGGCTCGATATAAAAATCCAGCAACGATAATACAACTCTCAAATGTCTCGCTCCTAAGACGCGCACACATGCGCAGTTGCACATGCACACGCAAACGCAACGCAAACGCACACTTACACAATCAACGACACGAAAATATTCACACACATACGGTTAATTTTCCAATTAAAACCTTCGCGCTCGGTATTATAAATATAAGCGTGTATCCTCGTTCATTAGCTTAATCAAATCTGATGCTCCGATGCGAGATTCAGAGGAGAATGTAATCCGCGCGATTAACCGAGGCAAAGCCGCTACAACTGCGCCTTTAATAAACAGCTCGTAGGCACGAATGTGCGCGAGTCGTGTACATTCTTCAGCTTGCGCGGGACCCACTTTTTTTGCTCTCCTTCTGCGCAAGCTTACAGCCTGCCTGTGATAAATAAAAACGTTGAGCGGACTCTAAGATAATGTCTCGTGGATTATTGTATTTTATTTATAATGCTTGGACAATAAACCTTTGTCAGTTGCTCGGGTATCGAAGCGCGGATTAATCTCCGAGGTGCAATTGTAAGCAGATTTTCTTCTTACTTAATGACTCTATTTTATGTTTTTCTTTTTCCTTTTGTGCAAATACTTATTTTTATCGTATCTGCTGCACGTTTATAAAATTTATAAGCCTTCTAAATCGTCTCGCTTACAACGACTTATCTCGTGTAAACTATTATAATTTCATGTAAATAGTTCCCTCGAGAAGTCGCTCGCTAATTCTAATAGAGAATTCGATTATAAATTCATCCGCTGCGATACGAATAATCCTTTTTAACGATCGAAAGGTGTAGCGTATTTGGTATGTAACAATTGAAAAATCGCTTCCAAGTTTGGTTCAACGACACATCGGACACGACTCGATTCGCGTTAACGATCGTCGTAGATGTATTGCCTACGTCATCTTGGTAAATTTAACCGTAATTTTCTTGGCTCCTTCGATAACTCCTTTCTATAAATTGTATTATTTTAAACATTGTAAAAAGTTTGTTTTTTATCGTTATAATAAAAAATTTATGTTCATAATAGAAAAATATCTAATCCTGGCACTACACCGTAAATTTTTTTAATAAAATGTATTTTCATATCGTAAATGTTTTTTTTTTCCAGCTTCGGATATTTTATTTTATAGATTAGCCATTTGTAAATTCATATTTGTTACTTTTTTATTTTCGAGAGAATATTTGTTGCTGTTATTCGTACTATCGTTGCGCAATCGTTCTTCGAAAATCGTCGTGTACAAAAGCAATGGTTTCGGTTCTTCGTATCGGTTCTTACACTTTTTGTCTTGAACGATTATTCTCGAAATAAAATGTTTTTAACAAATATACCCTTGTATTTCGTACATTGCGTTGGTACGATTGTTGCAAATAATAATTTTAAACGGATTTTTTATTTACGTTTGAGTTTTAGAAGTAATTTTATTTATGTTTTCTTTAATCAACACTCGTGTATTTGCAAACCGTTTTTAAATTTTTTATTTTAATTTTATAAAAACTTGTTTATCGTTATTCCGAAGAAAAATTAATACTTACGAGCAAATATTATGTTTATGGAATCATCGCCAAGATTTTTAAAGTCCATTGTAACGCGAAACTATGATTTCGATCGATACATGCGATGGAAAAATACTATTTTATGTACCAAATACATTCGCGTATAAAAAAAAGGAAAGGTTGTAATAAAAATGCGAATTTCCATTCGTTGTAGTTAGAAAAACATGTTATTTCATTTGTGCGTAATATAAATATTTATATAAGTGATTATAATTTTCATTCTATTTTGAGTAAAGTAATTACTTTGCTAAATAAAGTCGAATATTTGTTTCGTAATATTTGTATGTAATTAGCAAATTCAATAAAATTAATGAAAATATTATTTTTAATAAACTTGCCTTTCGAATATACTAAAATATTTAGATTACGTAAAGTTTGCAACTTTTTCAACGTTATCAAACAAATTGTTTTTATCAGTTTTTTATGATTTGCTAATTGGTAATAAAAAATGTATTTTAGTTATTTAAAATTTACATTCAACGTTAATTTATCGTTTTATACTTTAGACAACTTAATAATTATTCTTTTCTTTACAAAAATTTGTCAATTCATTTCTTATTATCCAAGGATACAACGACTACAATAACATATATACTAATATCCAAGCACGTAGAGATTGATTTTTATATAGATTTAAGTCTGAAAATTTGTAACCAAATTCCTAGTCAGCACTACGTAAACAGTTTTAGAAAGAAAACATGCTTAATTACTACTTTTATAGCTCATAAAAAAGCAATAATATTAGTTTTAAACCTTCAAAGCCGTCTATTTTAATACAATACATTTCAGACTTTAATGATTTTCTTACACATGAGGTTTCGATGATTCAACTTGAAAAATTCCTATACTTCGATATATAAATTAAGAGTTGAACGAAGCTTTCCGAAATTCAATAAACGATAAAAATGACATTACAGAAATAAAATACAATAACATCGAGATAAACACAAACGTTACAATCGTAACTTTTAACTCTACGAATATCAATGATAAATATTTTTAAAACCGCGTCGAACGTATAAATTGAAAAACTAGAAAATTCGCGCCTATCCCCGACAAAACGTATCCATACTCACCAACTAATTTACACCTTGGCATTATTTTTCCACGTAGAACAACTGCAGCTTAAATGATACTAACAAAGATATTCTCCACCCTTCCAATTACAGTAATTTCAGTATCCCCTTCCCCCGAGCGATGAAAACTAAAGATTAGTTTTTTGCGATCGTGAGTACGCAACACTGACGTGGCATATATCAGAGTGCGGCCACTTGAAAGAAAGAGAAAGTAACGCGATGCGCGCATGCATCTTCGAGTGTGTGTTTGCGTGTCGGTATGATGTTCCGAGTGATCTCCCCCATCGTGGCTACATTGTGCGAAATAAAGTACCGAGCGTTAAAAGATGAGCATTTCCGAAAAACCTGGTTTTTGCTGTTTACGCCAACGTTTTCGCACTTTGAGCTCGCGTGTTTTTACGTTTCATAATTCGAGTTTAACGTCGCATTATTATTATGCGTTAGAGTAATGCAATTATAACTTACTTCGTTTCACGTTTAAATTTGTACTTATAATTGTGTTTGTGTTTCAGGTGAGTTATGGCGACTGTCTCTCGATTAAGCTTCGTATTCGCGTAAGTTATGCTGGACATTTTTACAATTTCTATTTATAATGCTATAATTTGTTGGCCACGTTTGGTTTTATTTCTGACTGTTTTTTTTTATTTAAAGCGGTAACGGTAAAATATACGATACGAACGTATATTCGATTCTCCGATGAGAGTTAATTCGAATATAATTACGCGAACGATCGGAAGAATATTAAACGATAAGGAAATATTATATTTTCAAGATTTGTTAAAAAACGCAATTACGTAAGCTAAACTTTAAGAATTTAAATTCGTATTTTGAATTTCTAAAAGTTGAAAAGTCACTTAGATACTAATGTAGTACGTAGTATATAAATTACCAACTTGGAAGTATACATAATTATTTTTTCATTACGGATGAATTGTTACGTCTTACGTTATTTACTTCTCGTAATGTAAATAGATATTCTTTTGCCGGTCGGATTTCATATTGAAAATGAGAAAATTACATAAATAAAAAAATTACACGATAAATACTAGGAAATTTACCGAATACTCACGTATAAAATATACTCATAAATAGAACAACAAGTGTTACGAGCAATTTGAACGAATGTTATAATACGCGAGATTACCAAGATCAATTTAACGAATAAAAGCCAGCGTAACTACAGAGTTGACAAAAGTTACGAACGCGGTTGATTTCGCGTATTCTCCGACTCGATACTAATCTATTTTTTTATTAACGCAATATTATTTTCGTTATTATTTTCGTTATTATTTTCGTTATTATTTTCGTTATTATTTTCGAGCCGACCGAATCCCGTAGGTACGAGAATTGTACGGTTACATCCACCTCGGATTAGTTTTTGCAAAAGCCCCCGGGAATCTTCGAAATGAGTTAATTTGCATACTCGTGCATACTGTTATGTAGATACGTGTATTATGTCCAGTCTACCTGTAACGCCGGTTATCCGGAAAACAGCAAATGCATTTTCGATCGTCCTTGCACGTATCCCTGATTTTTCTTGACGTGCCGCCGCTTTTCGTAACGTTGAATTTTTGTGTATTTGGTAAGAAACGAAATGAAATTTGATTGCTTCGATTGCTTAACGAATAATCGTGGAAATTTTGGTATGGAAAATTGTTGCGTTTTTATCGATAAGTCGAGGCGCTGTTTTCTAGATATTGAGAACAATTTTTTCTTACCTGAAAATATAAATATGCTATAAAAAATTTGATTTATAAAAATACAGTGACGCGTTAAAATTTCTTTAATTGATATTTTACTTTTCGATGTTCTTAAAAGATTGGTTTTTATTACAACCTTCTATAAAATAAATTAACCTTAAACGTAGGCTTCGTTTCGGTTTACCGCTGACATTTATGTTCGTTCGATCATTAAAACGATATTTCTTATTATTATTAATACGAATTTAAAAAAATAATAAAATAAAACACATCGAAGCTAAGAATAGTATTGCGTAAAAACGGCGTTCTTATTATCTGTATTGAAACATCGAGTTAGTTCAGCACTCAAGTAGTAGATAACAAATATATATTACGAATTATGAGCTTATTCATCTTGCACGATAAGTTTATCGCGCTTACAGCAGCTGTATTCTGCTATGCAAAGGATCGACGAACGAAAAACAACGTATAACTATAATTTTGCGATTTTCGCGTATCGCCTACTCTCCTATTCAAGGACATTAGGAATACGAAGCTGTTTATAAACAATGCACGGTATCTTATTTATACTTGTTTTCTTTTTACGACTCTTTATTTCATCCTTATCGTTGCTTTTTCGTCTTTGTACCTCTTTATTCTTATAGTATTTATTTAAAGACACGTAATTTTATCATGACTTTTAAACAAGATGAAAATCTGACATTGAGTTTCAATTTGATCTGTATGATTTAATAAAGATCAAAGGACGTACGAATTACGCTTAGAATTTTTGTAAACTATATTCATTCGTTGAGTTGTTTTTTTTATAAAATAATGATACGTTTAAAATTTGATATTAAATATTGAACGAATATCTTAAATATTTTTAGATTATTATCACTTGAGTAATTTGAAACGTTAAAACTCAAGTAAAGAAAATAAATTATTTTTTCTAAAAGAGAAGTATATGATAAATAATAATTGAAACTAAATTAGTATAGTTAATTCATAAATTAGAATAACAAGAGTTGAAATTGAAGTTTTTTATTTGTTATAAGTTGTTTTCCGATTAGACATGTGTAAAGAAAATGTCAAATAACTTAGAAAACAATAGGTTAAAAAAATTTATTATTATTGAAAACTGCAATGAAATTGTTTCGTGTTTTGATGTTTTGCGATCTTTTATTTTAATTTTTCAAGTAAAAAAATTATTGTATAGTATTAAATCACGATAATTAACGAAATATATTTTTAGTTTCAGAAGATATATTACCAATACTAAATATTATCGTATTTAAATTTTGATTTAATTACATCATAATATATAAAAGTAATTTTTATCGAAAAAAAAATAATTCGTAAATTAAATTCTTGCCTTTTTTGTTTTTATAATAATAATTTGATAAATTTGTGATTTACTATTTTAATACAATTAAAATTCTTTTTATAATTTCTTATCATCCGTAATTTTTTAAAAACATTTCATATATAATTTTTTACTAATTTATTTCCGCTATTTGCTCATATATTTTGTTATTTCATGTTTCTAATCGCATTATTGCCAAAAGTAGCCTCCGTTTATTAATTTGTAATTAAAGTCTTACTCGATAACTTACTAAATGAATAAAATAAACAATTAATATTATTCTTTTCTCTCTTTATTGCTGTATTTTATTGTATTATTTTATTATTTTATTCGGCTCTTTTACTTTTAAAATTTCATTCTCTTATTTTTATTTTTCTTTTATTCCATTATCTTTTAAAATCTGCGACCATTTTGTTCTCTTTTTACTATTTAACAAAACTGACTCAACATATTTACGTTAATGAACTTTCTTCTTTCATGACTTGTATTTTATAGTATTGTTTAAAACATCCTGTTGGAAGATTTATGAAAATTGCTGAGTTTATTTATCTAGTTAATTAATTTCCTCACTTTACATATTTAATAAAGTAATCGACCTAATTACGAATTTTCTGATACTAATATTTGTTAGTCGTATATCTATGAGAAATATGAATATTGTACATCATAAAATATTTCATCGATACGATTGTAATATGCATATAAATATATAAATAAATATATATACTATTATATGTATACGAATACATATTTTTTATTATTAATAAAATAATTTGTTTTCTTTTATTTTCGGTTTTTTATAACTAAATTTATTGCTTTTAACATTTTTTAATTACTATTATACATGCAAGTATGTAGATAAATAATACTATACTGCTATAAAATCTGAATATTCTTGCATTTTAATTTTAGGTAGGTAACATAAACAATCTCTAGGTAAAATATTATTTTACTTTCACAGGAGCTAATAAATAAATATAATAGTATTAATAGGAAACTAACTTTATAAAAATACTTTTGAAATATTAGGTTTCAAGAGAAGATACTAGAAAAAAAGTAGAAAAACTTAATCATTGACATTTAAAATACTTTTTGTACAAAGTATTTTGCTTTGATTTTTTATTTAATTACGCATAACTGAAGACATTTTATCCATGCACATTATTCGTTTATTAAATTTTTATCATAATAAAAAAACATGCGAAAGGCCAGCTTTAAATTATGTACTTTTTATATCGCGTTATCAACGAAAACTTATTAATATTTATTCAATATACATATGAATATTTAAATGAAATAATTAGCTCTTACGTTTCACCTCAAGACTTATCCAATCTAACTTATTCATTGTTTATTTCTTGCGAAGATAATTTTATGACAGTTACATTATAAAAAGTGTTTTAAACGTAATTACAGAAACAATGCAACTAAGAAACGTACAACTACACAATCATTATGATTTATTTAATACCCTACCCACTTACAATACGATTATATCGTCTATATATCGCGTTATAAAAAGATCGTCTGACGCGCAATATCTAACTTGGTTCATCCATGCAACTTTTTTTTTTACAAGTCCGAAGGCAATTCCAGTTTTAGGCGGTGAATTTAGCAGAAAATATCTCTTATTTCGCGTTCTTAATTTTACCGAGATAAAATTCATAATAACGGTGCCGATGACAATCGAAATCGCCTTCGCGCCATAATTGATCCAAAGACTCAAAGACGTATTTTGTTCGCGTATTCTCCAGGCGAATTGAACCGAGTCATGCAATTACCTGAAAGAAGGATTTCCTGTTTAGGTCACGGGAGCAGTAGTAGTGGGTGTACTCTACGCGTTTTCTCGTTTCTCGCAATATGCGCTTTAAAAGCAGCTCGAATTTGCGGTCATTCCGTAAATGCAACTTCTCGAGCCGCGGGATTTACGGCTTTTCTTTATTCGTCTGTTCTCAAGTATCTTTTTGTCCCTTAATTCGAATTAACGAATTTCATCCAAGTCGATCGAGTTTTTTTATCCAAAGCAGTCGTAATCTTTCGTTTGCTTCGGTAACGTATTCGTGCGATAACATAATTCTATCGTATCGTTTGTTAAGCTTTGTTTTCTTTTATATTCGACGAAGGGATCGCGATGCCTTTCATTACAAACGAGAGTCATCGTCGAGCATTAGATAACGTAACTCGACGAGAGAACGCGAGAGGAAGCAACGAACGATCATTTATAACGGCGTAACCGCGTCGTTGGACCGAATTATGTATATTCGTGGAAATAAGGGTAAAATAAAGGCTATTTTAGCGAGAGGTCTTTGAAAACGCAGCCGTCCAAGTTCGTTGGTAGGAGGATGTAATTCGTATCGACGAGGCAACGGTATTCGAAAAACGCTCTTTAAATCTCTTTTCAATTACAAAAGCGTTCGATTTCTATCCGAGTTGCCAGAGTCAATATGGGCGGAATTTCGAGAGGGTAGGATTATTTGCTCAGCATAATAAGGGGACTCGCCTCCTGGAATCGGCTGATATACACGTTAAAGAGGGGTTGACCGAATTGACCCAACCTACCGTAAGACGCTGTAAATCATTGTTAAGAGAAGCAGCGATCTTCGCATATATTATACCGAAAGTGCGATCCTTAATGCGAGCGTACGTGCGTGTAACCTCCGATGGTTCCTGCCGCCTCGAGATTGTGCGCAGATACGGCAACCCTTTGCTTGAGAAACGGCGAAGAGACGACGACTCCTTATTTCCGGTTTCCGTAAGAAGCGTCTAAGCTGGTTTGATGTTGTATGAAGACATACTGTGCTGATGCGGTGTTTCGATATCTCGCTGATGGATCGTTGCAACGACGTTGCAGGAAGTTTCGAGAACGCTTTTTATCTATTCTTTTTCGAATTAATTCAAAATAAATTTTGCGCGCGTGTAACGAAAGTTACACGCGGTTTTGCAGCGCTGCTTTCGGAATTCACGGTCGGTGCATTTTTTCGTTCGATCGATCGGATAGACGCGGATACGTCGATCTAGGTATTACGCATACGTATCGAAAAAGATCGCAAAGTTTTCTCGTTAATAATTGCGTGGATTATTTACGAGGGATCCGACGAATCGCGGCAAAAGCGAAGATGAACGCAGAATATTTGACGAGATAAGAGAATTTTATTTTTTGAACGATATTTCTTGTACTGTTGAACTCGAGAAATAATAATCCTTTTCTACATTTTGAAAAAAGATTAATTTTGCGATAAATTTTTCCGAGTCGGCGAAACTTATCGGTAAACGTTTTATTTATTTATCAATTTTATTTATCGCCAAGTATTTTATCAACATAATTTTTACCGATCCAATACTTATCTCGCTTTTAAAAAGATCATTGTATCATCGTATCGCTGAATTATTACAAAATAAATATGAATTTATCGGACGAATTTCGCGAGTCGAATCGTAAAAATATTCAAAGTTTCCACGCCGACAGTAATCGAAAGACGCACACGAGTTCATAATTAAACCTTGTATTACAGCATCGCTACCTGCAAATTAAAAAGAAAATTCTCGGCAATAACGAACTCTTTAACATCGGATGACTTTTTAAGAAAAGACTAGAACTGTACGTACGACGTTACGGAGAGGAAGTCGGAGAGAGAGAGGGAGAGAGAAAGGGTTAGATGGGCGTGTAACTCTCTCCGTTATCTCAGGCGCGTTTCCGACTACGGGGACGGCACCCGACTCCTCTACATAGCCACGAAAAGTCCCTGCGAGAAGGGTTGGAGAAACGGAGAGTTGCGAGTAAGTAGAGACCAGAGGCCAAAGTCAAAAGAGGTTCGCGCGACGTTTTCATGATTTTCCCAGCAAGGCTAATTGTTATGCATGGCGCCTCGCATCCCCGTCAGTTAGCCTTTAAACTCTCCCCTTTGCATCGTCCCCGAAACGCTGGATCCTTTTTTTCTTCTTTCACTTACACTCGCTCGCCCTCTCACTCTCTCTCGCGCTCTTTCACTTACTCCGTCATCTCCTCTCTTTCCGTCTCTAGTCTCCGCGTCCTTCGAGGCACGTCCTCTTGTCGAGTCTCGAGCATTAGGTGCGCGGCAGTGATGCTTTCTTTTTATTTTTCGCACGAGGGTGGGGAGACGACAAGCGATAAGGAGACGCGCACGTGCCTTTTCTGCGGAATATCCCCCCCTCTCTCTCACTCTTTCTCTCTCTCGGGTTCTTCCAAGGATATCAACGTTTATACTACCTTTTGCGCTATCGTATACTTTTCCCGAGACGGTATTCTCGCGTCTTGGTACGGGAGTCTCGATGACGTTTTATAGTTACGGTTTAGACGTTTAGGTGTAGTTCGTAAGTAGGATAAGATAAACGAATGCTGGAATATAAATCATAATCCCAGCGATCAACGTCAGATCCGGGCCTAGAAAGAAATAAGACCCTCCAAATTTAATTTACTCCGAAGATTTACGCGTTGTAATTATTTCTTCTGTTTTTTTATTTTTATTTTTTGCATCGATTCAGCGACGTCGGTTCGAAAACTTCACGAAGAAAATAAGCAAGGATATTTCCTACGAGACTAGACGCTCGAGTGGTGGTAGTCCAGTCCTCGTCGTATAAGCCTCGAGTATGCAAAGCGAAGGAGCGAACGTGAGAGGGCCACGGTCGAATTATAACGAGGGTCTCTCGAGAGTATCGCGTCGAAGAGACCGCGACACTTTGCCCTTCCCGTGCACGCGTGTAATGTACACGAAGCCGGAAGACGAGATACGGTAATGGACTACTTTACCTTTGCGATGGGCGTCGAGACGTTTCTTAGCGTCGCTCTGGAGGTAATTACGCGTGTTTTAGTTCCGCCGATGCATCGTCGATTCGTTTGGCGCGAGCGCAGTTACTTTAAGTAAAAGAAATTAGTGTTAACGAGGAACAGTCGTGGGCGAATCGGGAAGGAAAGTGGGAATCGATCATAATTTTATAGTATTAAAATTAGAAAGTAGCGAGAAGCGATCGACTTTGGATAAACAAACGTTTTTATATCGAGCCTGTTTTTTTTATCGAAACGAGTTCCGTTACAAATTTGATTGACGTTTAATTTTATTTGCTCGTTTATTATTAAAATAACTTATTTAATATTTAAAGCTACGTGCGATGGATCTTTTATTTTCAGTCGATCGATAACGATCGTTAAATAAAGTATCGAGTATACGAATCGATCGACTCGTTATCGCATTTATTTTATTCGCGTTTATATTATAAGCATTCGAGAAATCTATATTTTAAACGTTGGATCTCTCTAAACACCGAATTCTGGGGTATATAGTTTCTTACGATACAAAAGAATATTTCGATTAAAAGTAAAAACTGTGCGCTTCGTTAATTTGTCGTAAATTGTTCGTTGTAAAATATATTTGCACCGCAACTTTTTACCGATTGAACGAGAGTTTTAATCAAATCTTTTACCAACGAGTTTAAAAGCTAATATACTCGGCATTATTTTCCTCTAAAATTTGTGACAAATGGTATAAATCCATGAGCGCGGCGTCGAAATTAAAAGAAATTTAAACGATTGAAAAAATTAAGAAAAATCACTAACAAGATTGAATCCTAACGGATATTAATCGCGCATCAGTAATACAAAGAATGATGAAAAAGGGCGGCTAAAGGCAAAGGATAATTTTTCAACCGAGCAGCTGGTTAGCCGGAAAAATCTAATTACGCCTCTTGTCACTTTGTATAATAAATTTCGATAGGAAACGAGGAAGCGACTCCGCGTCGTCTTCCTCGGTGTCGTCTATGTCGTCTCGTCAGTTGCCCTCAGGAGATGAAGGCGTAAGTAGGTAAGAAAGTTATTTCCCGTCCGGACACAAGCTGCTTTCTCTCAGTCTCAACCCTTCCCTCCTCGGGCCGCCTCTTTCATATCGTATATAGATGTATACAGTGAAATCGCAGAAGCGGTCGGAAGGCGAAAAGCACCTTGAATCGTTAGGATTTACACCCCGTTGCGGTTTAAATTTACTAAATTAGTCTTTCGCCTCGAAGATGTTGGTAAAACCGTGAAATGTTCTTTGGATAAAGGATTTCGTTCGGAAGCTCTTTTTATCGTTATTATGCATTTGTTGATATTGCAAAGTTGCGAAGAGTGAGCTGCATTTTTGTTTTTTTAAATTGTATTTCGCGTACTTTCAAAATCCGAGATATTAAATTTTAAATTTAGGATACGATCTTGACTGAACTATGATGGAAAAAGATGAAAAATCATTTCGTTGTTACGTAGAATGTTTATATAATAAATAGAGTGATATAGTTTGCCTTAAAACGACAAACGTAGAATAGAAATGAGACCGATTGCGTAATCGAATTCGATGATGGAAACGTATCTTCAACGTTTATTTAAACTAAAAAATTTCAAGCGTATACATATTTTTCTGGAAAAATTCACGCGTAAATAAGTAAATTATTTTTTATTCGTAAATACTGTATGGAAAAAAAACTCGTTTCGTAGATACTAATTTAACACTAAAATTAAAAATAGATTATATCAGTGAAAATGCAATGTACGTATTTACAAAATTTCCACGTATTTCTCGTTGTATAAAAGTCAGTGTCCGGAACGTATAATATAATTAACGTTAAAGTTAAATAGATACAAACATAAATAACTTGTAAAAGCCTTATTATTATACATTTTTACACGCGATAACAAAATACAGCTAAATAAAATTATGACGCGCGGTATTAAATAAATCAAAAGACATAAATCTTGAAACGCGAAAGAAACTCGATTAAGAATTTCATTTCATTATGGTAGTGCATCAGAGCTCTTAAAACCGAGACTCGAAATCTCATATAAGTAGACGCGTTCGCGTGTATACTGCAAGGCACACGAGCACGTGATTTATGATCCGATAAGACCGAACCGCGTAAAGAATGTGTGCAGCGCCGTTCCTTCTAACTCCGATTCCAACGTTATTTCACTTATTATTATTCATCATTGGACAAAGTTAGAATTTAGGTTCAACTACTCGAACTTAAATATTTTTAGCAGATAACGTTGTTTCTTTATAGCGCGGAAAATTTATTTGTACGTTGCACTTGTTTATTTATTTATTTTTTTTTTACGTAGTAGGAAAGGTTCGTATAAAATGCTAATGTAATTAGTTTACAAAGAGAAAACGGTTAATATGCAATCAAGACTTTCTTTATAGTAAAAGCAAGTTTTGTAACTTACCGATAAATAATCAAATTTAGGCGCACGTCTTTATTAACGCGTTAATTATGATTTCGAAACGAACTTTCCATTGCTCTACATGATACGTTCAACTCGTAATTACAAAAAACAAAAACGTTGCATTTGAAAAAGAAGCTCATTTAAATTTTATAGATTTATCGCAGCGCATTGCGAGATTTTAAGTTGAAAATGTATTTGTTAGAATGGACAATATACTCCTATACGTATGATTTATCTTTTTCTTTCGCGTAAGAAATTGTAAATAAAATTTATGTAAGCTACTTAAAGAAATTCTATTTCACCGGTCTTCTTCGCTTAAACGAAATCTATATAAATGTCTAGGTAAATTTTCTTTGGTAAAAGTTTGCTAATTTATTTGCTAATAGTTTGTAAATTTCTTTTATCACCGTTTACGAAAAGGTTCGGCGTATTTTAAAAAGTTACGTAAAAATTACGCAAAAGAATATTAACGATACGATAAATTATTTTATTTTGTTTAAATAAATTTTAATTCGAAACGATCAATTTTTAATTTAATTTATGCCGAATTGTTCGTTGCATCATTTTTCATTAATTAATCGAAAAAATCTGAAATCTAATTAAGAAATTCTACCGGCGACTTTATCATTATAATTATATTTCGTAGGTAATACAATTACGCTGACGGATAATTAATATTATTTTCTCAATTTAAAATATTTCATTTTTTTACACTCGTTAAAGTTTTTCTCCTCGCGCGCTATAATCTCAAATTTTTAATATCAAAGTAAAAGAAGAAAACGGTAACGAAACTTATTACCACACGAACCAATCGTAAATACTTTTACCAAACTCTTTCAAACCTTCCATTTTTCGTCCGAGCGCATCGAAAACGGTAGAAACGACACCCGACATTGTTCTCATCCAAAACCCCCGACAACATCCGTCAACTTTTACTCTTTCCTCATCCATTGTCATCCCGAACACAAGAGCTCGAATAAACGAGCCGAGGAAGCCGCGGCTCGATATCTCGCCTCAGGTAGGATAAGAAAGGGCAGGAGGTCCATTCTTTCACAGAAGCTCGAAGCTCGTTCTTACGCGTTGTTTTCCCGCGTTTAATTCGCTGCATCGCATGTTCCGATAACGTGGCCAGCCGTTGTTTTATGGTCTCGCACCTTCGCCGTTCTTCCCTTCGGCGCGGATATCTCTCGGGGGCTCGTGTCCGACGTGTGCGCGTGTGCGTGCGTGCGTGCGTGTGCGCGGTATGTTTACGGCGGGTTTTCGAGGCGGGTTTTAACGACGGCTTGTGTCGTGATCGCGTAAAAGACCGATGGTTGCCCAAGAGTCAGCCAACTCGAACAGCGATTTCTCCCCCTCTTTATGGCACGGAGGCTCTCTTTCGAGTTTCCAACTTTTTACCTCGCGTTACAAACGCCGAGGCGTTGCATAAAATTGCCTGTCGAATACTTTCGCACAATTAGAGGAATACATGCGATCTGCTCGCGAGTCGAGCGATGGGATCGTATTTAGCTGAGTGGAGTTGAATTCGTTAACGCGGAGGGAATCGTTTCGCTCGTGGACTCGACTCGTGAATTTTTATTTGTATCTCGATCGACGGGAGACTTTGATTTTTCGTCGCAAGGGTATCTTTTTTCTTCTTTGATTAGCTGGAAGAGATCGCCTCGGTAGATAATTGATAAGAGTGAATTAGTCGATGATTTATTTTGATGAGAGGAAGTTTATTGTATCGGTGAAAGCGAGGAATTGCTTTGATCAATTTTTCACGATCCGTTTCGCTTGAATCGAGAATTCTTGAAAATTTACTCGCGTATTCCGCGAGAAAAGAAACTTAGCTGTTTATAATTAGACTTTTAGAGCTAATGTAAATCTGTATTTAAAATAAATCGTTTCAAATCTGTACTTTAGTTTGATGCAACTTAAAATTCCAACGTTATACTTTGGATTCGAATCTATTTGCGGTTGTTTTTCGAGTAACGATGCGTAAGATTTCGATCTACGAAAAGCTTTAAGTTAATATTGCGAAATATCATTTTATAGAATTTAGAACAATAATAAATTTTGCTTAAACGTAGAATAATAATATTTAAGATTTACAATTTAAACATACTATAAAAAGACGAGATAATTATATTTCTTATATATAATTTTACAAATCGGTCGACTGGTTCGTTAATTTTAATAATATTCGTTTCGAAAGACGTTGAAATGATTTTTTATTCTATTTTAAATGAAATTGTTTGCTAAGATATTGCAATTGAAAATGTACCAAATGATGAAATTAGTTATCGAAGGAGAGTCTTTTATTTATCGAATATTATATTATATAAATATCGTAAAAGTTTGAAAAGCCCTCGGTCGTCGTTTATTAAAAAATACAAATTTCAAAAAGAAAATATCTCCTATTCGCGTAATTCGAAGATCGGAGCATCGTTTTTTACAAAGTTTCGAATGATAAATCGATACAAATCTTTATTTTTATTCTCGATCTCTAACGTAGAAATCGCACATTAGTTTCGAATCGAGGTCAACTCGTACCGAAATCATCCGTTAGGCGAATTAGCGATCCACTCGTTTTCAAAAAAGCTGCAACAGAATCTTGTTAATAAATTCAAACCAAACAAACAAGTTTCCATTTCATCTTAAAAAAATGCAACGGTCGCAACGAAGGAGGAACCTCGGAAATCCCGAACTCCGCGGAAAAAGATCGCTCCGACCTCGACGCTGACCACTTCCCGACTCCCGACGACTTCCTCCCCAGGTCGACGGGACATCGAAAGCCTCACCTCGTCCGTCGCTCCACAGCTCGCGATCGAAAGAGAACCGAGAGCGAGATAGAGAGAAAGGAGGGCACATACGTAAGCTCGAACTCACTCCATCCAAGAATAGTCGCCTCGGCTAGGAGACGACGTGGAATTATAGCGGCCCACGGGAGAGCCGAGCTAGTTTGTGCCTGTAAGCGGCAGGTCATTGGCACTAGGCTCGCGGGAACGAGGAAGAATCGCGCGAGTCGAGGGTTAGTCGCTCGGTGATTTAGCTGAGCGGAAGGCGCGGATCCGCCCCTCTTCAGGTGCCTTTATTTATATTTATAGGCTCGCCGCGACGGGGATTCCTGCGGGCCTGGATTTAAAATTAATTTGCCGAAGGTCTTACTCCCGGTGCGCGCCTCGTTTTCCGGGGTTGCTTTTTAAGCGGCGCTGGTCGCTCGCCTCCTTCGTCGGCTTTTTTCACCAGGTGTACTTTACCTTCGTTTGTTAAAATGGAAAAGGTTGAGAAACATTCTTACTTTGATTCCGTGATATATTGTTGATTTGTTCGATATATTGTTGATCTGTCGCTATCTTTCCCGTTACGATCGTCTCGGTAAATTCGTCGGAAAGAGTCGTAAAACACTTTGTGAAAAATGAATGGACTCGCTCGCCTCGATTCAGGATCGCGTCGTAAACCATCATCGAATCACCCCCGGCGCCTAAATTGCAAATAAAGATGACCTCGAGGGAAGAATAGAACACGAGTGATCCGAAGATGCGCATCCGGTATCCGCCGGTACGGCGATGTTCCGGTAACTCGGAATCCACCCACGCGAAATTGCTTTTGCGTACGTGTAAATCTCGGAGCAGTGGTCGGTGTAACTCAACTCAAAGTAAATTCGCTATTTCTCTCGTGCTCGTTGCACCCGATGACGCATGAACGCGAAAATAAGCGACTAGCGAACGACTCCACGAGCACGTGCAAATAGCACTGGAATTGTCACGTTAAGTGCACTGCCCCGGTTGATCTTTCGTTTCGATGGCAGGGTTAAAAAGAAGCGAGCGATCAAAGTTCCGTCGAGTTGCGTGTGGAGGGAGAGACGCGAAAGGTAGATTTTTCTTTCGGTAGTTGAACGAATCGTCGCGTGTATTGTGTTCGGGGCCTCGATATTTTTATCCGCGGTTGTTTCTGCGTTAGAAAGTTGTATTTTAAAAGAGATTTAAAAGTCGTATTCTTGAAATATGCGTGTATGTAAGGTCGCGTATCGATGGCGGATGGTTTCACTTTCTTTTAGACGAATGAAACGAGAACTTTTGTTTGGATCGATGTGTGATATAATTAGGTATTAAATTGAAAATTAAAATACGGTCCAAAATTCAACGTCGTTAAACGGACGATTCTTTCAAGATAAGTTGAAATTTTCTCGAATCTAACGAGTAACGGATTATCCGAAATATCAACGATAATTCTTATTTATGTACCGCTTCAGGTGTAAACTGCAACAAAGGTTATTTAAATGACTTATTATTCAAACTTCTTAAAAGTCACGTCATTTTCAACGTTTGTACTATTTAGTAAATGAAATATGGAATACTAAAGATGTTAAATTAATTTAATGTTAGTACCGTTCCCTTCCATTGCAACCGAATCAACTACAACGAATAGATATATTTAATTAACTGTATTTCAATCATTATTTTTTACCCGTTATTTATTAATAAAAATGTAAATTTCTAACACCAATGTAATAGTAAATGATTCTTTCTTTCTTATAAATCATAAGAATATTTAACTTCTATCAATCCGATAAGAAGAAATATTAGCAATTAAATCATTTTATTCGGATAATTTATGGTTAATAATAATAGTTTTCATACACTCGTAATTTTGATAAGTTCAATATTAATTGAATTATAAATCATTATTATTATATTTGATTAAATGTAGCACATGAAGTTTTTTATAATTTGTTTATAATGTAAAAGTTTATTATTCGTAAAATAATTAACGTAATGCATATTTATGTAACGCGTTTTATTTTTGATAAGGAGTTAACGGTAGTATTTAATAAAGCAATTATATATCTCTGTTAAAATAAAGGGAAAAGAAATTAATAAATAACAATATAGACTAAAGTGACGGGTACGTATTACTCGCCTTATAAATAATTATTAATGCATTACGTTCCGGTACGACGAGAAAGAAAATGTTGTACCTCAAAAGATTAATATTATATACGCCAAGAAAATTATTACACACATCAACGTTAAACCCGATACGTCGAATGACGTACTAATATATAACGTCTCCATTCGCTTTACTCCATTACTAATAAAATGTGAATATAGAGCAAAGAGATGAATATCGACGTCTGCGGAAAACATCGCATGATGTACAACTACGCGCATACGAGTACACAAAAAAAAAACAACAACCGATATATACAAGCGTGAATGTATTGTAACGAATCTTGATTCGACAATCGACTATTGTGAAAAATGTTAGCTCGTTAGGATGGAGTGTGAAACAGTTGCCGATGCGTGAATTTTCCTAGTTGCCGAGATTCATCGATCTTTGTCGATCGTTTCGAGTAAACCTTGACGTATCGTTACTTTGTCGCCGATTCAAGGATATGCGCTTAATTCGGATATTTTTGAAATTGCTTTGTTAAAAATTTAAATATTCGCACAATAGTTAATAGTCTAAATATTTATGTTATTATATACGATTTGGTTAAGGTTGAATGGAAATAAATATTTTGTACTTTTCGAACGATGCGAAAACATTGATATTTAAGTTAATGTACTAAACAGTCTTAAAATTTTATTCGTTCGCATAAGTTAATTTCTTCTTTAAAACTATTTTTAGAAATTTATTTGAACGCCAAAGCAGAAATTCGATAAATATTTAATAGAATTTTTATCTTGTATAAAAATATTTTAATCATTTTTTAAAGTTAAATACACTATCTGATAATTTATAAACTTATTTAGTAATTTTATTGGAATTGCTATATAAAAATATACATACTAAAGCTAAGTTTACAAAAAATTATATAATTACTTTATTATTAATAATTTTGAACAAATTCGCTGTTTTTATAATAAAAGTAAATATATCACGAAAATTTTAACGATTTTAATATAAAATTATTATAAATTACTAGTTTTTATGTTACAGTTGGTGAAACGTTTATTTTCCATTGTACATTATGTAAAAGTACATTAATATTAAAATCCAAAATAAGAATTTTTTTCTTTATTTAATTAAATATATCGTATACTTTATACATTATCGATCAAAAAATTTTTCAAAAATCTCTAAAATGGCTTATTTTATCGATGAAGAAATAAAATCATGACTTTGTAAAAGAGGCGATTCAAAATTGAACCAAACTACTAAATTATAAATCATCTTAATTAAAAATTCAATATTTTGATAAACAGATCGAGCGCCAAACATTGACGATTGCATTGCTAATTTCTTCAAGAAGGCAACACCGCGTAAATATATCAAAAGATATAATTCGTTTCCTTAATTCGCAGGAGATAACGACTGCTTGGAAGAATTCCACGCTCCCATAATATTACGTGCTCGTGCGAGTATCGCGGAAATTAACAAACTACGACAAGTCGAAACGAAGCGACGCTTTTGCAACCCTTTTTCTTCTTCCCTGGCGTTATTCTACCAAAACGACGCACTGCATTTCCACGTCGGCACCAGCGAATTCCGTGTACAATTAGAAAGCTAAACTGCTAATAGATCAGAAAGGGAACGACGACAAAACGAGGAGGAAATTCTAGAGAAAATTTTTTTTCCTTTTTATGAGTAATAATTGCGCGTCTTCCTATAATATAATATTTTGTTAGATGGCTATTTTGTAGGTTTTATTACCCAGTGATTTTCTCTCTAGTTTTCATAACCATAAGCACGTTTATAAAATTCGAGATTCTTTATCGAATAATTGGCTTCTCGACAAATTTCACGAGCAACGTTTCTTTTCTAAATTAGTTGTATTCCGTTCACCGTAGGGTCGAAACTATTTTTATCGAACCTTTGAAGAGTAAATTTTAAACAAAATTATTGCATTAAAAATACGTTTACTTACGTTCGTCTTCGATCGCAGACAATTTTTCCAATAACAACGATTAAAAAATGAAGTCATATTAATACGCGTATAAAGAATGATTTTAAAATAAAGTAAGAATATAAAACAAAATGATTTTTAATATCATACCTTAAATTCAACGCGTTTGCATATTTCTGCTCGAGTAAATAAAAACTTTACATGTATTTATAAAAGGGCTAATTATAAATGACACCGATACTTCTTATTCGGTTATGTCCTCAAAAACAAAAGTCGAGAAGAGTCATAAATCTGCATTTATGCGTTTAACTGCGAGTACCGTACTCTATCGGTACTTGAATAATTCGATAAATTTATCACAAATATTTGATAAAAACGAAACGACGAGATTAATATTTATCGATAAATATAGTCATCGGTTGTTGTATCGTTCTTATATCATCGTCCAAGGAGAAACAGAGCGCGACACAACAAAAGTCGTAAATAACGGTCAGTAATTTAAAAAAATCTCTCGAGAAAGTTCTTACATAATAATTTCGCCACTTAATTATGATAAGCACCTTAAATTGCTCATGCGCCAGGTTTTTCCTCCCTTTCTGTAATTGGAAACAAAGTGTAGTAGTTCACTTTCCCCCTCCGCTTCGGAGCAGCGCATCGAAACGCGCTTCGGAGGAAAAATCGCCCGAGACTCGAATTTTTCATTAAGGAGCCGTCGACTCAGCTATATCCCGCAAGAAAATGAAGAAAGAAAAAGAGAGACAGACGCGAAGCTTGCGGATTAATACGCGCAAAATCTGCCACGTAAAAGTTATTAATGATTTCTCAAGCTCGAGCTCGGCTTCGGCTTCTAGGCGAGCGTCAAAGATTTTTGCGGAACTTAGCGGTCGGGGGTTGGGGGAGGGTTGGGCGAACCCTCGAGAATCGAAGAAGAATGAAGCCACCCCCGCATTCTGCAGTTTTGCTTCGCGTCCTTCGACGCTTAGCTGCGAAAAACGAGGAACGTCGCGATGTTGTCGGTTGCGCATTTTTTTCCTCCGATGAGACAATTTGGCTTAAAATTTTTTCTTCGGACGACTCGTATGGATTTTTGGTTGAGAGATTTACTTGTTTTAACCTTGTACGAATTCTCGTTATACTTTCTTTGTAGTTTCTAAAAACTGATCGTTAAGCTTATAGATTCTAGCTTCTTTTACGAATACATTAAAAATTAGAAACTTTCTTAATGGTTCCATGATTTTTTAATCGGAAAATTTCCAATCGATTAATTTAGTTTTAATAATATCCATGAGAAATCTGTAATAATTAAAATTATAAAATTTTAATTTACCTATCTTACATTCGCACACATGAATATATAAATAATCTGTATTCATGGATTTTGATTATTCAGCGATATTATTTTCTTCAGAGTTTTCCCTTTGCAATTTTAATATTGCGGTTTTAATAACGTATGCGTATTACTTATTTATTTATATATTCGGTTTAATATATTTCATACCTACGTAACCACGACGATCGGTTATCTAAAAAAAACATGACAAAATTTTATTCGAAAACGAATTGTAATAAAAATTTAATTAATTTAAAATATATGCGTTATTACATAGTATATGCAAATATAAAATTTATATTTATATTTGTTTAAACAATTTAATTATTGTACAATATATGAGTTATTATATAGTATATTATATAGAATTGCTATCAACGTATACAATGCAATTTTGTATATTGATTTTGCATCGATAAATTGCTGAAATAATAAAATATTGTAATTCGTTCAAAAGCTTAAAATTCGTATTTCGGTAGCATTGTATAGTTTATAAAAAAGCAATAGTTTCCGCATTATTATCGATACTCGCTTTCACAATTTTTTTTTTTTAATTATAACGTTACATAGTTGTCAAGCAAATAATTTGTCAAAGTCGTTTATAAAAATTCCACAGAGTTGAATATTTTAGAACCTATTTTATCTGGTATTAGAAACTTATCGTTTTGAAATTATTTATTTAAATATATACGACGATATACGATCGATCGAAAAATTAAGGATTTAATTTAAAAAAATTTGTATTGCGCTTGATCAATGCTTTTTTTATATTCCGTCTACGTCAATCTTCAAAAGTAAGTGGATATCACTTTCTGGAAATCGAAAACGGATTTCCATTGTTTATAGATGAAAAAATTTGGATGTTCCCTTCGTTGACGACCTGGTGGCTCATTTTTCAGCGAGGGCTGTTTGTCTTCCCGTAGATTCCTCGTCAAATATCTCGCACTCATATACACGAACTCGCACACGATGTAATTGAGCAAACGCATTCCACCAATTTCTCTTTTTCTCTTTCTCTCCTCGCTATACTCGCGATGTCTCGCTTATTCGCTTAATTCTCTCTTCCCCCCCCCCCGCGTGTCACTTTTTATTTCTCTTCATTTCTGTCTACCCTTTTTCATTTTCATCATTTTTTAACTCTTTTTCCCGCTTCGCATTTTTCCGTATCGCGAGAACAAGTAGTCGGTAGTTTCATAAATTCATAGATTCGCATAATTGTCAACGATTTATCATCGTCGCCTTCGTTATTCGAGCCATTATTACATCAAATCTTATCTATTGTAGATAATTTAAATTCAGGTTGGTTGATAAAATATTATGTAATTGCGATACATAGGTGTAAAATTTCTTCTGGATCAATTAAGTAAATTCATTAATAGTAAATCGTTTAAATTACTTACGCGAATTGAACAAGAACGAGTAAAGGTTTACGAGACTTTGGAATTTATTCTCCAACTTTTTCGTTTCTTATCTTGTTTATATCTGCAAGATAACCTAATAACTGTTATTAAAGCTATAATAATACGACTCGATTATAATCTTTACACATATTAATGTTAAACGTATGTTTTTTTAATTGTTACATAATACGTTGGTCGATGTAATCGAAATTGTCAGTATATCTTTGAATTCTTGCCAAATATCGATCGGTAAACTTACGAAAAAGGGTATTTTATCGATACGGTATCCATTTTCTTAGATACTAGAAAATTGTTCTTGCTATATATTTTTAAAGAAATAGTTTTTACGTAAAGTTCATCGGAATTGTAAATTAATCTCTATCGCAATTAGCTTCTAACGATAAATCAATTTAGTAAACGTAAAGATTGTTCGAGTCTCTCGTAACTTATTCGTTTGAAAAATATAAAAGTAACGTAAATTAGATCATCGATATTCGTAAATATGGGTGTGTATAAAGTTGAAACTTGTAATAATGGATAAGTCGCTCCATCGTATACCTTTTTCAGGAATAATATTTTTTCGCTTTTCTTTTATCGATCGAGCTTACGAGACCTTAGCCACCAATGTAATAAGCACCTTCATATATTTATTCAAACGTGTCTGTCTAAACATTTGGCGCCTACACACTCGACCTAAAATTTAAGCACAAAAGATTCGATTAAATCGGAAAAGAGCTTTTCACCTCGAGTCGAGCGTAGAAAATATTTTTGTTTCTCCATCTCTTGTTCTTTTTTTCTCTCCTCCCTTCCAGCTGCCATGCAAATTGGAAAGATAATAATCGATCGTCAGGAACGACGGGAGATTCGGTCACACCGATGGACTCGCGAATGAACATCGCCTCCACCTGCGGGCACCGATTCTCCGTCCCTCCGTCGATCTCTCGCTCTCCTTCGTCATCGGCGATCTCCCTCAAGGGAAATTATGCGTTGGGGATGGAGAAGAGAGATTCGACCCTCCGACGCGTTTCGACGCGTCTATTGACCACCGCGAATACCTTACCTGTGCGATCTGCTCCGAGGTTCAAAGATATTTCGAGCTTGGGATGTGACGTTGCGTTTTGGAAGATTCGACGAACGAATGTTTCTGCGAGTTACGGATGCTGCGCTCGAACTATAGGAATAACAAACTGGTAATCCAGAATTTGATTCTAGTAATTTTGTGTCTATCAAAGTGTTATCGAATCTCATCTTGTTAGGATAAAAAAAAATTAATTTTAATATGTACGTATATTTTTTGTGGCAACACTTAAATTTGTTTGAATCTGCGTGTGAATCTTAATTTATAAGTATGAATAAAGTCAATGATATTTCCTCCGCATATTCGTAAGCAAATTTTAAATAAATTTCTATAAGTATTTATACTTACGACCATAATTTTAATAATCTTCGTTTAAAGATCGATAAAGAAATAAATCGGCGAATAATAAATTTTAAGGAACGAACGTGAAATTTTGTAATTAAATTTCTCTTATCGAGTCGGTGTAATTTTCATATTTGCCTAATATCAAAATTGTAAATATGAGAAAATTATTGAAATGCAAAAGTCTTTTAAATTTATTTTAAAATAAGTAAGTAATATTGTGTTTTTCAATAATAAAATTCTATCGAATCAATAGATAACTCTTATTTTAAAAACGAAGACACTAAAATAAAAATGAAAAGGCAAGTTAAGGTATTTATTAAAATAAATTTTTACAATGAAAATAATAATAGGCGTTATAGAAAACAAAAAATATTTGTTGAAAATATTCGGCAGCGTTGTTTCAACGATTAAAACAATAAATCTTGATTAATAACTCTAAATTGCCTCACAACTCGAAGTTATATTTATCAATTAAATTATAATTATGACTCAGAAACATTTACATTTTAAAAAACGGTTAAAAAGGCAGAGAGTCACAGGGGTCGCGTTATAAAAGGTAAAATGAAGGCGTGAAAGGACAAATGAACTCCAAAAGCGAATGAAGAGAATCTGGATAAACACGAGACAATAGAGGTAAACAGAGAAAATTGCGAGGAATATGCGCAAATACGTATATCATTCTCGTTCTTTCTCTCGCTCTGACCGAGTTCAAGTCTTTTTTTTTCCCTCGACAAGACGTCTGTCGCTTCATTTTGTCCTACAACCTACTCTTCTCGTTTTTCTCGTTTCGCCGCTTGAAGCAATCTGCCTGTCTATTTTTGTTTCTTTCCCTCTTTCATTTTTGAGCTTGGTTTTTCTTATTTTTTAGTTTGACGGATATTTTGCTAAAAAGTTTCACAAATTCTTCCACGGGCTGAATCACACCTTTGTACACATTTTTTGCGTGTGATTAACGTCGATTGTACGCTTTCACAAAAAATAATGAAACAAAATTTAACCGATTGTTCCTAAGTTTACAGCTTTTATATTAACTATTTTCTTATTTTTATAAAGATGGATATGTATCGAATAGATAATGGATGCTTTTTGCATTGACAATTTTCGAATAATTTCGTCAAATTTTCAGATAAAATAAAAAGACGTATTATCGCTTCAATATTCAATAATATTTTTGAAACACAACGTTTCAAAAGAAATTTCTGCATAAGCATTGTTTTTTCTTATCAAAGTTTACACATCCGCAGAATAATGTACTGAATAATAAATATATTGCATTTGAGAGAAACTTATTATCTTCATTTTTTTCAACACTTTTATTACAAATAAATGAAGCTTTATTATTTTCTGAATTTTTCAAATTTGTATTTGCTTATTATTACTAATATTATTCTATTTATACGATCAAATAGTATTTTGTTAAGATTTTTAAAATGAATTTAAAACTATGCTTGCATAAATTTTAATAATTTGATTTAATTATTACTAAAAAAAATAATTTTATTACTAAAAATGTAAATTATTTAATATTTTTAATGTTAAAACTTTAATAATTAATAAATTCCTTTTAAAGCTATCTTCGATAAATATTTGTCATTTTTTTAAATAATATCAAATCTATCATATATAATTTAACAATAAATATATATGTATAATTTATAAATTATACATCATATTTTCTCGCTTGTAAAATATTTTATTACATAAAAAACTATGTGTAAATTTTGAGAATTTTAACAACGAAAATTAATTATAAAATATTAACATAAAAATTCTGTACTATTTTCAATATAACAGGCGTTATTTTATGCATATATTATACGTTTAACTTCGTTTGTTGATATACTTATATATATATTTTTAATTTAAATTGTATACACTATTTCTATACTTGGAAAAATAAAACTTTATTCAATATATGGATTTTCTAACAGAACCATATAAAAGTTTTATTAAATATTTTGTTTACTATAAAAACTTTCAAAGAAAAAATAAATAGTTGCTTTAATTATTATAAAATTGAAGGAATTTCTTACAATGGAAAAATAATAACATATAAAAATTCTATACTCTATAATCCAATACCTCGAGTTTTCTTTTCTATTATTCCAGTTTTACTTCATAGTTCCTTTCATTTTTTTTTCTCCCTCGGAAACACAGAACCAAACCCTTATTAAACTGTGAGAAATTAAAGGTTATAAAGGCAGCCACGATAGATTATTGTAATAGGCGTACCACAAATACAATATCCATTTATAATATACAACTATTTATTGCAAAGTGTTTCTCAAGCGTAAATATTGTTCTCCTACTGGTAATACCTACATATGGAAGTCGAAGGGTAGCAAAGGGGACGAAGAATATCTAAGCTTTTAATTTATTTATATTTATATATATATGCATGTTTTTTATGTATACCCTTTACGTGAAAGGTGGAAATGGAAAACATAAGGATACGAATAATTGATAAAGAAAAAGATAAAAAAAAAAGAATCGAAGCAACGTAATTTTAAATTATTTTCTCCATTTAACGTAAATTAAAATCAATATAAATATGTATGAAATGAATCATCGATTAATAACATAATTATCATTTATAAATACAATCGCCAACGTAAGATAATTTTTACCATCGAAAAATTCCAATGTTTAATCCGTGTATCAGATGAATACTCCCAAATTAAACGAATATATCTTACTTAAAATGTAAGAAAATAAAAAATTTTATTTCAATGTTTACGCGTGCATTACAAACTATACGAACTTATATTTATTTGTGTAGGTACGCCTGACTATACCATCAAACCTCTACTGAATATTTTTATATTTATTTGCGGTTATTTAATTAATCACAATAATGTGTTTCTTATGTCTCCGTAAATAATATAAAACCAATAATATCGGTAAAAAATTACGTTTAAACTTATTCGTTTTCTAATATTCCAATTCTATAATTTACTTCAAAGTTCGTTCGATGAATTTTACCGCGTACGGAAAACTTTCGTATAAACGCGTATATTTAAATAATGAAACGTACAAGTTTATTACGATTACTGGAAAGTCTATAGAGAACAACTTATAGCTATAATACAATATAAACGTATAAAAGTTGTATTTTCTTTATTTACATATTTCAAAGCTGAACGTAATTTGATGAAAAAAGTATACTCAAGTTTCGCTACTAGGCCGCGATTAATTACACAAAGTAAAATTGTCGTTTGTAAAATAAATTCATTATAATCGTTGAAAAACAAACAACAACAATCGATAAGGAAACTTTACCATAGCATTGAAACTAAAAATTATCGCGATTACGTTGGAGTAATAAGAAAAGAAGTCCAACTTTGCCATTACATCGCAAACCAATGAAACGCTAAGTTTCACGACTATAAAAAGCGAAAAGTCTCCGATTACCGAGAGTTCCCCAAAGAACCAAAGAAACATTTAATTGCCGCGATCTTCACCGCAATAACGCGAATTAAGAACACTCAAAAAAGAACTGCGAACGAAAGTTGCCCGTAATCAGATACGACTCGCATCGAACCATCGACATCGCCTCCACCAGACTACACATATCGGAGCCGTAAAAGCGCCATTAACCGCGTAATTGTCAGCTGGCAAACAACGTATGCATCCCGCCGTACTTTTAATGCGCTCACGCAATCGTCTTCGTGTCTGAGCGCGATCGGCGAATCAAAGTGTGCGGGGAGAGTCAGCGAGTCGTTATTGTTGTTGTTATAGTTGCGCTTGAGGAGAGGACGGGAATCTTTCGTGCACGATACTGTTTATCGTTCGTTACGGGATTCCGGACTCGGTGTTTTCGCCTACGAGTTTTGGAGTCGTACTTTGGAAGTGCTTTGAGACTTTTGACGCGTGCGTGTAGTTTTTGAAAGGTATTCAGTTTGATGAAAAGAAACGTATCGTAGGTTTTATGAATTGAAGTTTGAATCCGTGTGGGTGTGATTTTTCATTGTGTATAATGTAAGACGCGTGAATGAAAAGTTACATGATTGTCTGGTCGATTAAATTTCCGTGTTGGTATATCGAGGAAAGTGATCGAAGGAATATTTTATTTTCCATAATCGTATATCAAGGCAATGGAAAATATCATTATCGCGTGTTTATTAGATTTAACGATTCAACGTGTTAACTTTAAAAAATTATTTAAGGCTTAATTAATTCTTGGTATGATAAATCTTTAAAAATCGAGTGTCGAATCATAAAAATGTCCATTATTGTACCGTAAATCAATTTTTAGAAAATAGCGGTAATGCATGAAAATACGTAATTAACGGTTATAAGAATTAATTATACTCTGATAGAAAATAGTGCTTTAATAATGAACGAATAAAGACAAAGTTTATATATAAATTGTTTTTCTTGGTTATTTTTGTAAGTCTTTCTTCCCTGTATATTCTGTATTTGTGAACACACCTATTGACTGTACGGACGTCACAATGTACATCGAATAAAACACACACACAGATATTTTTAATCAACTGAATATCCTATACCTCTTCGACGAATAATTGAAGGCTGTAGAAACTGCAAAGATAAATTCGACTATAGCATTGTATTATCATAAAAATATGTTTATTATTTTTATAGTGTTGTATGTAATAATCATTTAGTAACAGGATATACATATTTTTAATAAGCCGAGAAAACATTTTGTATCGTTTTAGTCATTCGTATTTTAAGTTGTACAATTAAAAATAATAACGAGTATAAATTACGCGTAAATATTAATGTCAAAATTGTACTATTTTTAAGTTCCTATAAAAAAATTGTACAAAATCTATTGTATAAATTGTGAGTTAAAATGTAATATTTTTTTTAATCTCTTATAATTTAATACGATATTGTATCGAATTGAATATATTCATGCAAATCTGCAATATTTTTTCGAGAAATTTATATAAAAAATTTTTAGCAAAGTAGAAATCTTTTCACTTTTCAAAACCTGCAATATATTTTAAATGACAATATTCCAGAAATAGAAAATATTTTTATACGATAATTGCATAAATAAACGATTCAAAAATGAAATATGGCAAATAATAAAACTCGATAAAGGAAGAAAAAAAATTTTATGAATCATTTAACAAAAACGTATCCAGTTATTTATGAATAAATGCAGATATATATTGAGTTTAAGATACAGCGCTTTTTTTAAGAAAATTAAAAATCATTATTTTTTGTAACAGTATATACTTATATTTAACTGTTTTACGTAAAAACTAATCATATGTGTGCGATAGATAACAACTTGTGAATTGTATATTATGTAACACGTATTAGGTTTTAAACATATTATGTAACTAATACAAAATTTATATATGAATATTAAATATTTGAATAAAATAACGGATATCGATACACGAATCTGCCAGTCAATGTCTTTGATAATAATGTTTCTCGTACAATTTCGAACTCCTTTTCATACAAGCATGAAAGTATTCTTTCATAGATAGTTAATTAAATTGTTTATAATTTATATAAGTTAAAAAGCAATAAGATTTTGATTTATAATATCAATAATAATTTATAGTATCAAATTAATCGCGGTAATAACAATTTTTAACGTTATTATTCGATAACGCAATTACATACATATTAAAATAATATTTTACTATTTCTAATGAATTATGTAATAGCTACTGAAAACCTAATATATATATATATACATAATACGAAAAAAAAAATTACGCTGTATCGGTTGTCTCAAAGAAATTTAATAAGTATTTAATTTAATATTCATTCGATTCTTATAGCGAAGGATAGATAATTTAATTTATTCTCCGCTCGTTTAAGATTTTGCAACAAGGCTAAATTCAGTTATTCATTTATAAATTAGAATATCTACATTGTATATTGTTTTAACAATAAATATACTCTCCGTTATTTTCATAATCATAAATGATTTATACTTCCTTAGCATTGAATTTCTTCACCGTAATTACAATTATGTTGTCGAGAGACTTTAATTATTCAATCGTTAATTTCACGAGTCAAGATTATAATCCGTAATACAATTTCAAATAAATATCAAAACGTTCTTTAGATGCATTCAAAATGTGAACTTTAAGCTTTTTAACCTATTCAATATTCAACGATCGCTATTAAATCGTAAACCACGTGCATTAACCTAAAATCTTTTTAAAACTTCAGAATAATACGGAACTTCGTATCTACAAAATATTTGCATATTTAATTTTTTATACTTCTATTTTTAATTTTTACACTGATTTACTGATTTGAAAGTTCGATGCACAGCATAAATTATTATACATTCTCAAGAAAATATAAGTATCGAAGAGTTACGAGAAAATTTCATTCGATGATAATATTTCAGTTCTCGATTAAAGTAATTACATTTTATTCATCGATCGATCGTATTCTAATCATCCCCTAACTTACCGTAACGCGTCAAATCTAATTTAGCTTTAATAATCACTCCGGATTTCCGAAATTCTCGAGAAGTCAATTTCGAAACTTTCCAAAAAAACTACGAACATGCTTTTAATTCAATAAACAAACAATCCTAGAATTCGGTTGATCCCCGCGAGTCGCGATAGAAACGCGACTGATCGTTCATCCCCTCGAACTGCAGTCGAATGCACCGCGCGTAAATATGCAACTCGAATGGGGAGGATACGAGTGCCAAGTGTTCCCGGGGCTAAGGATAACGTTTGAAAAAGAATGGTGAGAAAGTATATTGTTGCTCGACGCTATCCACAAACACTCGAGATCGTCCCCTGAAAAGGGCCTCAACGAGAGAAAGAGATGCACTTGTCTCCCCCCCCACCTCTTTCTCTCTCTTTTTGGTTCATTCGCGTAAAAGCTCGCGAGGCTACTACCGATGCTCCTGTTCTACCATTTTAATAACGCACAAGGCCAAATTGAAAAATTATCACACCAAAGCAACGTTGAGGGACGAGCGGGAAAGGGGATTTGTTGTTTGGAAAGAGGGTGAACTTGGATAACCGAGCGAACCCGGCTGGGACAATTTCCTTTAAGATAATAATGGGTCCTTTGGTCGGAAGAGAAGTGTGCGTGTGTGCGTGTCCGTGTGTGTGAGAGAGAGAGCGAGAGGGAGATAAACGTCGCTCGA
This sequence comes from Dolichoris vasculosae, assembly GCA_018907195.1. Taxonomy (NCBI): domain Eukaryota; kingdom Metazoa; phylum Arthropoda; class Insecta; order Hymenoptera; family Agaonidae; genus Dolichoris; species Dolichoris vasculosae. The sequence continues at coordinate 1,090,984 of JACCHY010000020.1, forward strand.
GGGGCTCGACTGAAACTCGGACTCTCGTTTTGAAAAAAAACGTTACGTTTCTTCGGTTTTATAAATAATTTGCAAATAATGCAAACTTGGATAGGAGTAAAATATTTCGAAAATAAAATGACTTTTGGGAATAAAGTGTTCGTTTTCGATAAATAATTCTAGTTTCGTGAATTAATGCTTTAAATAAGTAAAAGCCAGCGATTTTTAATCGGTCTTTCAAACGAAAATAATATACAATTAATTTACTTTCGAATTTCAAAGTTTCTTTGGAATACATTTTAACGTTATCGCGCTGTGTTTTTAAATTATTAAATGTTATTGGAGTTTTTCATACCGGTGCATACGTACCATTAACGAAGAAAAATTAATATCTTCGATACGCAATTTCTCAAAAATTCAATGTATTACGTACAGTTTGGAACGAAAAATACACTTTTGAAATTATTGTTGATACCAACGATATTTAAAACGGTATAACGAATTCATACTCGATCGATCGATACTTGATTATCCGAAAATATACTTAAGCGTTCGTTTAAATAAATTGTAATATCGATAAACATATACATTTGGATTTGAGTTTTGGATTACGTTTCGTCGAGAGTCGAATAAAAACGAATAACTCGAACGTAAAGTCGAAAGCCCTTGAAATTTAAATCATCGGACAACCAAAATATTTTCAATTACGCACGATTAATTCGAATTTCGATTAATTGAACGACACGCAAATTCGAAACGAAGAAATCGAACATCCGTATTATCGGCATCGAACGTGTAAATGCAAATTTGTTAAAAATTAAAAATTCGGAACAACGATCGAATCGAGCTTCCGAATTTTTATCCTTTGACCGAATTCGAAGCGATTACCCGCCGTAATTTGCATTAATCTTACGTTCCTCGACGTGTAGAGAAAAAACATTTGCAAAATATCCCCTGAATCGTGCTTGCAGCAAAAATTACCTCGAATACAAAGGGGCCGGAGGAAAAGCATCGACGTAAAGAAGAGTTGGAGCAGCAACGGACGAAGAAGAAGAGAAAGGTTTCGCGCTATATCCTTCTTAAGTCACGAGTAAACTCTGGGAAGCGAAAGCGAGGGAGGGAGAGAGAGAGAGAGAGAGAGAGAGAGAAAGAGAGAGTAGAACGTCTAGGGTGTGATGGGCTAACGGCACGCGATCTACTCTCTTCAACTTCTGAGTCTTCACCCTTCCCCTCCGAACCCCGAAACCAACGACTTGCAAAGAGTAAGAAGGGTGGGAGTTCTGTGACTTATCGTCTGTAATTATTCGCCGCGGTGAAGAAAACGACCGACCGCTAGACGATCGGTTGCGCCTTCTTCTTTTTTTTCCTTTTAAACCTGCTGTGTACATACCGGAGAGTCGATTTTTTATCGGCTGGCTATTATTAGTCTTTTTTTTTTCCCTTGCTGCGTTGGATGAAGTAACGTACAGGTTATCGGAATTGTGATCGTTTGTGGCTTTCCAAGCCGTCGAATCTTGTTTGAATTTTTGCGCGCTAGTTTACGAAAATGCTTTAGTACATTGGACTTTATGATTTCGTATAATAACGATTTACTCACGATCCGTACGAGCCGTTTTTTCCTATTTTTTCCGCGTGCAACGTTACGATATAATTGCACGCTGATAATTTTAACGAAGCTTCTTACGTAACACTTTTCATTCCACACTCGAATCGACAGGATCTACGTTCGGTTGCGTTCAAATATTGAGTTTTTAAACATGTGTACATCTCGAACCGATGATCTTTTCCTTATTTATATATAAAAAAAAATATTTTTTTAAACGAAGACTCCATGATATTGTGAAAAATTACCGCTTCGTATCTAAATTATAAGATACAATCCAACATTGTATCTTTTTGTAACGATTGTTTCTTAGAACGTATCTAAAATCTAATTTATGTATCGGCTTTTGTCGGTAATCTTACGTTTCTTTTCTATTCCTTACAATAGTAAGATACCGAAAAAAAATGTGACAACTGAAGCGACTTCTTAATAGTTTTTTTATTATACGTCATCGGTGAATGACGCAATCCAATCGATCCCATATTATCGTTTCTTTATTATTTATATGCATTTTCATATCGTCTCTCTTTCTTTCAGGTAACTTGTCAACCTCGCATACTTGATATGCATGTATGTGGGATACCTCGAGAAAATTACTTTCTTTTTCTATCTTATTGATACACCACTCCAACTTTAATACAACCTTTTCGTGACATGTATCTTCGGAAACTATCGCGAAATCGGAAAGTTAACGACCTCAGCTTTCCTCAAACTAAAATTACGAATTAAATTATGAATCAACGTTAATTTCTCGCAGATGTACGCAATCGATTATCAATTTGCGAAGATTTACACGAGTAGAAAACAGTTTATTCGATACACGTATTCAAATCTGTGTAATATAATTAGAATTTGACGTTTGGTTCGATGCAATTCCTAATTTCAGGCATATCGATACTTTTATAATATATCGTATATAACTGCCTGATAAGTTCGGTAATTATTCATCAAATAGTAATAATACGACGAAAATTCCTACTCGGGTATATCAAGATTTTAAGGTTACGAATTATCATAATTTAAAGTATACTTACATATTTTATAAAATAATTATACATATTTCAGTTCTTTGCAAGATCCTTTTCTCAATCCAATAAAAAACGTTTCTTTACTTTTTATAAATCTATTGATCTATGTATCATATTTCATAAAATATTCATATAACATTCGTCTGTATCGAAATACAATACCAATATTTTCCATAATCGTTTCATATTCATAGTACAAAGTAATCGTTACCGTTTTATTTTTACATGGTTACATCTCGTTCTTATCTTCGTTGTTTACATCGTTAGCTAAGACATTCCCGAGTCAAAAGACAAGATTTCTTCCGTTCCTCTTCGAAAATTTTTTATCACTGATTAATATCGACGCGCAAAAATCTATCGGACAATCGTCGAAGCAAGATAAAAATAGTCTCGGCGTTAAATCCGCAAATGAAAATCTTAATCTCGCATCCTTGGCTCACGGACAATCCCTCGTGAAAAAATAAAGGTAAAATATCGAGAATCAAAGCAAAAAGAGTTTCGTTTTCAGGATGACCAGACACGCCTGAGTTATTTCGATATCAGCGCTTCATAGCCCATTAGGTACGTTCGCCAACGATTATTTCGCGGTCGGGACACGAGACAATACTCCGACAATACTGACCGTTCCCTCGTACTCGCCTCCCGTACTTCTTTTCGTCCGGTTGCAGCTCTTCAAAGCTCGGCTCCGATCGTCCCTCTTGTTTTTTGCCCTTTTGCGCTTCGACTCGCCTTCGTTTTTTCTCTGCTACTTTTTCCCTTCTTTTTGACGCGCCGCGTCAAAACACACAACCTACGCGAATTCAACTTGAAATTGATATTGCTTAATTATCTCGGCCTTTTACTCGACTTCTCTGGGCTGATGGATTTTTCCCCGGCGCGGGATAAAGTATTTTTAGACTTTGTGACGTCTGCTTTTGTACCAACTCGTGGATCGCTGCTTTCGGTCGCTAGTTCTTATGTTTTTTAAATACTGCGCGTAGTTACTAAATTTTGTCTCTAAATTTTGAAACTTGATGGAATACTTTGAATTGGTCTATTTGGAATATCAGCATGGATTTTTTTTACGATATCCCGTGGAATGCAAACGATTATTTATAACGTGAATCGAAATAAAATTGTAGACGTGAATTTATTAAAAACTCAAAGTATATCGCTAATACGTGGAAAATAAGGAGTTTAAACTTTCGAACCTCCGATTTTTTAGAACGCGCGATACATTAGTTCGTAAATTAATCTTGTACCGTATTTTGACTCGTACATATAAACTACTCTATCGTATCGATAAAATATCTATTTCGTATCTTTACATTCTTCAAATTAATAATAATAACCAATCGAAAAAATGTTATTAATATTTTCTTTCTTTACGAATATATTTTTAGAGTTTTAAAGAATATTTGTATTCGATAATTGTACAAAATACCGAATAAATGGTGTTTTTAATCGACTTGGATTACACATTATTTTGATAAAACTTTATATAATTGTATTTTTTGTAAAACATAGAAAGTAAGAATGACGCGAACCTTAATGAAAAATAATTATTGATTCATGCCTAGCCAATGGAAATTTTTTTCTAGTACTCGATTATCAATTATCAATAAAAGCTCCCTGACTTAAACTTTACAGAGACTTGTATATCAAAGATAAATCTTTTAATTAAGTTTTTTAATTATTCTAGCAAAAAATCATAAAATTAGAACTTTTAATTAAAATAAAAACGTTTTCGAATACGCGGAAAGCTTAGTTTAAAAATTAAGTAGCGTCAACTTAACGTATACTTTGTCAATTATGCTTTCACTATCAAAGTTTACACATTCGTAATATTTAATAAGATATAAAAATGAATTATTGCATTCGATCATAAACGATCTATAAACTTACACAAAATAATTCCCAGAGCACGAAATAACTCGCAATATCGTCAGAATTTATTTATTATCGTTATAAACGTACACATTGAGTCGCTTCCTCGTTTCTTCGCCCTGCTTTTTACACCAGGGATGATCATCCGAGCGAGGTGAACTAACAAGGTCCCCGAGGGTAGTTTACACCCGATGTCCTACTAAATCCTTAGCGATACAGCTGGTGCACTTCTGTATTATATTATCTCATGTACGAGGGTAAGTTGTTGCGGCTCTCATTGAGTTTACTTTGGTAAAAAGCAAGAGGTGCATTAACGTCGACTATTTCTTGTACATTGGTTTTATTCTGCTTTAAATGGATTAGTAGGATGTTTGCCTAAAGATCAAGATCGTTATTTTTAAGTAAAATAAAATAATACGCTACGTTTTATCAGCTGTTTATTTGTTTCGTTGAAATTTCGTTCGACGCGCGTAAAAGCCAAGTTTCGTTACTCTCGCGTCTTCTTTATTACCGACGAAAGTACGTAATTTGATATCGCTGATATCGTTGTAACTTATTACGTATAAATTAATTCTATCACTCGCGTAAAATAAAAACAGAAAAGGCTTATGAAAAATTTTCTAAAACGCTCGTACCGCGTCTCGAAATATAACTCATCGTACATAACTTAAATTATGAATCATCCAGATGCGCTTAAAAATATCAAACTGTACTTCCGTCGTACGTTTGCAACTCGAATGAGTAACTTATTTCAAAATAATTATACGCAGATAAATGGATATCGTTTCACGGTAGTATAACCGTCAATTCGTATTAATCGTTACAAAGACTTTATAGCTGAATAACCGAGTAATTAGCAGATAGAAATTAGATGTACCGGATAGTTAAAAATAAATAAAGAAATTTACCGGTAAGGTACTTAGTATTCGCATCCAGTAATCAACGTACACAATGTAGAAATAATAATTACGTATAACGGGGAATCATCGATAAATAAGTATGATTATTTTATTTAAAACTTACGTTGTTGAAAAAAAGATACGTAATTTATCGAATGCCGTGTCGTTAACGTAAAAAGAAAAATATATATAAATGCGAATTCGGAAAAGGAGAATTATATTCTCTTGACCTCCATCGCTCATTAATATCGCGAATAACGTTTGACATTTAACTTATTCACGAGTGCATATGTACTATTTTTACATATTTCTTCCCTTATATAGTAATACACGTACATATTAATTCCACGATGATTATTTTATTTTGTATAAATAATATACATCGTAAGAGGTATAAGGAAGTATATGAAAGATATCGTTAACGATTGAAATATTTAATAAAATAAGGCACAAATTCTATTTTAACCTCTACCTTATTCTACTAATTAAAATTTAGAATAATCCAAAAATAGAGTACATGAAACCTATGTTTCCCGCTTTTTCCAGACTCGGCTTCCCATTCATTTTTCAACGCTGAGATATTTTTAAATCCGCGGATCTTTCGTAATTTCCATAAGTTTTTCACGGTCTGCCCCGCAACGAGATTGGATCCGAATTCCATAGAGGAGAAACTCCCGGGAAAAATCAGCTGCGAAGCGGACGGATGTTAAAACCGACGTCAACGCGTGCCAAACTCCATCGACCAAAGAGCGACACACGCACGAGTTCGCGCTCATTACGTAAAATATCACGAGGCTTCCCTGGAAGTTTCGAGAGCGACAGCCCGTAACTTTGATCGGGGCTTTTCACCCCTTGCTCGAGCGCAGGGGATATTGTTTGCCGGTGGAGCGTCGATGAGAAATGGCGCGCATAGATCCTACGACCGCGAAGTCGAGCGTCGCGACGGCCGAGATGAGCCGGTGCCCATTTATATTAGGACTTATGTACTCGTGACTCGTGCCGTTTGAACCTCGTCGCATTGGCGTCGCATCTCGTCGGAGGAGAAATAATAGGACGCGAGATAAATGTCGGGTAGAGTCGAGAGTCGGTACGCGGTTGTATTATTTTTTATCGGTTTTCCTTCGGCGACTACCGGAACTAAAATTAACGAAGCGCTTAAGATGTAAATTTGATACACTTTCGCGCATCGCTTAACCTAATCTCGGCGAATACGTGGATGTATTATTTATTTGTCGACTAATTTTGTTTAGCGCGTAGGAATAAACTTTTACTTGAATTTATTTTAAATGCGTTTATCGTATCGTTCGACAACGTTCGAAAAATTACCATCGATTAGAAAATAAATCTCCGCATCGAAAATTATTGCGAGTACTTTATGGGATTGGTTCTTTATTAGGTTACATAATACTATCGATCGAATATTCAAGAAATTATTTTCATAGAAGTTTTATTTATACGTTAAATACGCCACGATAAATTTCAAGACTAAAATCCATCGTAAATAAAAATATTAGGAGAAAGGAGAATTATTAAACTGTACAGATGAAGTTTATTTACAAAGAGGAATATCTCTGGATACGATGTACCAAATATCTCAACGACCGTAAACACTCAAAAAATCTATAATTGTTACATTTTTTAAGAATACGAGAGTACGATTCGTAAAATACGGAACATTACGTAAGAAATATGAATTCGAAAGACACTCGGTCACGATTTCGCATCGTAAATTTGCTAATTTTTCGGTAAAAATATACTTAGCCCACTTGGAACGAAAAAAAGACACGTAGAGTGAAAAAATTGAAACGACTCAATTAGTTTTTAATTCAAATGTATTCGTCGTTGGAATACATTTGAAGAAAACTATGGAAATTTACGCTCGCTTTGACATCGAATCGAAAGGACCGAAAAGTATTATTAATTTATCCCAACTCGTGTCCCGTTTGATCGTTCGGAAAACTTGAAAATTTCGCATAATGTAATACGCGGACAAGTTGCACGAGTGCGTACTCGAAACTCGATCATCGAATATTAAAAGCGATAAAAACGCCTCGCTCCGCGATACGTACGCCAAATTGAACTCGCGCACCGAAGGCTCGAGTGTCCAAACGCGAACGAACGCAACAAAAATTCGTCGAGCGTTCGCTTGCGCTAGCGCCAAGTTCGTATAATTAAATCGAGACTATTTTCGAATTTCGATAAATTTACCACGCCGAGTGTGCAGCTCTAGAGCGCGGACGCCTTTATTAGGAATACGGCGAGTGCTAAGGTGCCGAGGGTATTAATATTACGAATAACGCATCAATCGCGTTTCTCGGAACCAACGAGTCACGGAGTGGTTTAGGAACTGTTTATAAATTACGCGTAGAGATTGTTCCTTTTTTCACAAAGATGGAAAGCCGAACGAACGATGAACTAAACAATCGTCTCGCGCGAAACGAGAAAGTTCGATCGGGCAAAACAAAAGGCGCTTACGAATTTATCTTGTTATTCATCGAAGAGCAAACGCGCTTATACGGGGAACAGACGGGACCGGCGATCTTTGCCATTGGGAGGCTGGATTAGTGCGTTATCATCGTCGAGGCGGGTTGTAAGTGGCTCGATCGCGGCGGTCGTCCCTTGTAAGGTCGGACCGAACAGCATCGAGTCCCGCAGCCTCTTCGCCGAGACCCTCGAGGAAAAGCCCTTTGTCGAGATGTGGGTGTATACGTTGGAGTTCGGGTGGACGAATGCTCCCCGGGATCGGGAGGACCTCGGCGAGAGTATTAGCTACTCTTCCTAATTCTTCTAATTAATTTACGGACGACGAATGGCGAGGGAACGGAGAGAAAACGAGAGCCGGGGAATTGTTACTTGACCTACTATCTCGATTCCTGTTGGGGAAATTATCGCTGCGAAGGCATCGTTCGTTATTCGCGCACCGAGGAACGTTGTATTTACGAATGTAAATTATAGAAATTAAATTATGGAGAGGATCGTTAACGAAATTTTCAGTCGGACATATCGAGACTGGATTATATTAGAATTACAAACTTGCCTTACTTTCAGCGATGCGTTTACGTATCGATTCGTTTACGGATCTCGAATCAATTGGAATCTTTGACTCGATTTCAGACTTTGATTTATAAAATGTAATTGTCTAAAATTTCGTTAGGTTCGCTTAAATTGCGATAGCGTATCGCTCGGAAATCTGTTCCACGTTCGCGATGCAACGATAAGTTTTTATCTCAACTGAAATTGCACGCTCGAATATCTGTTAAAATTCACGGACATCGTTCGAAACTATATTTCAAAAATTTAATTGTGTTTTATGTTTCGTAACAAAATAATTATCGTTTGAAAATTGCCTTCGTTGAAAACTATATTAACTTTGTGACGTAGAACAACGAAGATAAGCAACGATCTCCTTTTTCGATACGATATAATTGCGATCGCATAAACTGCACTTTATTAGTTAATATAGTGCATCGATGAATTTATACGACTATTATAGATAAGCAGACGATAAACAAGTACTATATTTACATGGCCTATTCAAAGTGAAGTCCAATGTATCCGCACGCCCAATATTGATTGCTCGAGTCTCATGGCTTCGTTTGTTTTTCTTTGTTTTTCTTTGTTTTTTAGCCTTCGCTCTTAAGTTTGTACACATAAACGAAGATAATAACCGAGTGATAAATAACGATTGATATCGTGATATCGAATGGTCCCGGTTGTTAAATGCGAATTAGATTTATTTCCGACCTTGTTCTCCGCTCGTTCTGACATGCACATCCAAGCCGAATGACACACACGGAAAACTAGTAATAGGCGTGTCGCGAAGATATTTGTAACGATTGTGATCTCTAATGATATGTTATCGCGCGATTAATGAAACACAATGTCTATTTTCAAAACATTTTCGTTATCTTCTCGATTATGCTATTATATTCTGCTTGTAGCATCTATAAAAATTTTATTCTTTTTGAAACAATAGAAATAAATATATGCGTTTACTTTACGTTATATCTGATAAATTAATTTATGTCGTTTCTCGATAAATCGCGTCTATTATTCGCGAATTTACAATGCTAATTAAATAGCTAATATTTTGACGCTCGACCGATTTTAATTTTGTTTTTGTTTTTTTTTTATATTTTTTTTAATACTTTGAAACCAAAGCGTATAATTTTTCTATTATTTAAATCCGTTATCGATAAAAAATACAAGCACTAAATTCTTTACAGGAATAAAAGTTAAAACTATAATTTCTAATTATTGGCGCAATCATATTTCACTCGATGTTCCATAATAATTATTACATTTCATTGCAAAATATATGTTTAGATGTTAAGTATTTAGAGTTTAATAATTTTAAACACGGCTATTTTCAATAAATAATAGGTAACGTATTCATTCGATCATTTTTTGTATCGTAATCGGTATTGTACGATGAAAGTAACAATCCAAACATATTTAGAATATGCACGTGAGCTAATTAATCAATTCTATGTATCGTTCTAATAATTCCAAATTATCGGGAATATTCCGCTATTCTGTTTATCATAGATATCGAAGCGAACATAATACCGATCTTTTCTCTTTGTATCGAATGAGTGTTAGGAGTAAAATATTTATGGATATATTTATTTCCATGTTGTACATTGATTCTTGTATATAATTGTAACGTATATAATTGCTTTAAATAAATATTTAAGGTTTCTGAATTGTTTACAGAACAAGATATATTTTCGTAAAGAATATTATATTTTTAACAAAGAAACATTTGAGTTTTAAATAAAATACGATAAAAATAGTTTAAGAGATATACCGTTCTAGAAATCTGGAAACGATAATAGAATTCAACTTAATCAATATAATAAAACTATTCGTAAAGATAAAATTCGAGCTAATAAATAAATTGCATTCGTCAGAGTATAAATAAAATGGTTAAATATTTTTAATGTTTTTTTCGTCGATGTCACGGAAGTTTAAAATCGAATCTCTTTAATAATGTAAAGTGCGATCAAATTTACCAAATAGCAAATTTTTTCATCCACGCGAATTGTATTCGTATCTTTTTATTTACGTAACTCGATGTAATATCAAATATAATAACTAAAATACGAATTGATCGCTCGAATTACATTTACAACAATTCATAACCTTTCGTTTAATTTTTCAATCGGTATAATCATTATCGATCGGGTGATACAATAGACGTAATTCACAAAACAATAATTAGTTTACAACCAATTAGTCGTGTTCCTCGTCTCGTCGGGTTTAAAGAGTTTACCGGAAAATTAAAAAGTCCCGAAAGCTTGGATTCGCGTTAAAAAAGATCGACTTACCTTCCAACTTCCACGCGCCCTTCGATATTTCATACCTATTTCATAAATAGAAGATAAACACGAGCCAAGTGTCCGAGCAAGAGACCGAGCAAGAGACCAATCGGTCATTTTCTCCGAGCAGTCCCGTGTAATTGCGAGCGGACTCGACGTAACGACCAGAAGAATAATTTAATTCGTCCCTCTTGAAAAGAAGGCGAAGGATAATAGCCTCGCTCTCGACATGTTTCACGTACGCCTCGTCCAATAAACGAGCGGCAGGCAATAACCCGCGCTCGCCGAGTACCCAAAAATCGCGAAACTCTTTCATAAATCGCGAGCGGTACGTCGAGTCTGAATAGAAATCCCCGGTTCACCTCCCCCAAGTCCCGAGACGGAGAGCTTCGGGGGTACTTAGCGATCGGTTTAATACGAATTCAAGACGGTCGTTAGAAACGCGCCTTGCGGTGTGCGGAAGGTGGTCAGGGCGGGGTTGAGGAATCCATGGATCGGCGGGGTTCGGGGTGGAGAGGGTAACAATCAGCCGTAAATTATGGCCTCAATATCCATTGTGTACCCTGCTACAGGCGAGCCTAACCCCTAAAGTCTCGGGCCAAGACTACTCACACTCGACTCGTGGTGAGCCTCGAGACTAGAGCCAAGAGATATGTATATTAATGGGCCAATCTTACATAGTTTTGTTTACCTTGCCATTCTCTCGGGTGCACAAGTACGCGCGCCATCTTTCGCGTATACAATTACCATCCCCGAGTCGGGGTGCGGGCTTCTCTTCGACAACCCCTTCGTCGATCTTTCCCTGCCTCTGTGTGGGTGGGTGTGTGCGACTCCCGCTGGATGTGGATGTTAGAGTCGACTGTTTTCGAATTAAGGCGCAACCGCCAGACATGGATACGAGTGGACTATCGTATCCGTACTTACTTATTACGACATTCGAGGTTATTGATTTTTTACTTTATGCGCGAACGATGCTATTTTCTTCCTTTTTTTTTTAACGAATCGGCTTTAGCGAAGAGTGTTTTAAGTGGATCGGATATTTCGATCGAACGAATAATCAATTTATATCGGAGCGTAGGAATTTTGTTTCGATTGCATCGTTTTTCTTAGGCGCGATTAATTTAGGCTTGTTACGAGAAATTTTCTAAGTGTTAAAAATGCATTTATCCGTTTCTTCTTCGCGAGATATTACTATTTTATGCAGGCAAATAATTCAGCTGTTTTCTTACGTTGATGTTTGAAACTTATCGTACACGAGTAAACTCTTCCGAGTGTAAGATAGGATTCGTTACATTGTACAAGACGTTAGATTTAAATATTTCACGCGGAGTATGTTATTGTAACAATTTATGAATATGTCGCAATTTATGGCACAAAAATAAATCTATCTATTTTCCTTGTATCTTTGAAAATCGCATCAAAGTTTATATACGACTCCTTTGTTATTATAATTCGTGGAGTATTTCTTTGAAGAAAAATACTGGTAGGCAGGAAATGATAATATTCATCGTAATAATATATTATTTTCGAGTAAACGTTAAATATATATTGATATAAATAAACATTGATATAAATTATCATATATAAAGACGGATCCAGTAATATCATATAATAAATAACCCTTCATTATACATTAAAAAGTTATAAATAATTCTTCGGAATAACTCCCTTTTTATATGTATTCAAAATACTATGTACAGTAATTTTATATGCATGAGTGGCTCACGATTCCTAGATAAAATTCATGAATTCACCATTGATATTGTGACATTATGATTAAAAATAAAGGAACGAAGAAAGAATAATTTTAGCAATATATATACTATTGATTTTATTTTTCAATTTTTTTTAAAAAGTTATATTTTAATTATATGCTTCGTAGTAGATAATATTTAATAAATTAAATTATGGTTAAACGTTATAATTTAGATTTATTGAAGTATTTATCATTGACACTTCTATTAACTTTAATAAAATTCTTTATGTAAAAAAATACATAGAAACTGATATTGAAAAATATTTGATTGTTTTTAAAAAATCAAAATTAAAATTAGACTCTCAATATTTTATTCGAAAGAAAATATCATTAGCTGTATTGAATAAATAATTGTAACGAGGCGATGCAATACTGTAGATCATTAATTAATAATGTTTTAGTTAATTTATTTTGACATTTAATAGATAGTAAAAATTGAGTTATATATATTATTTAATAACTTTAACTAATGCAACAATATAAATAGTGGAAAATTACAGGAAATTGAATTTCATAAATTTACAAGTTAATACATTGGTTAATTCAATAAATTAAAATTCCAAATTATTTCTAATATTCATGAATACCTGTATGTAATTATAAAAAATTGTACATTATTAATGAAATAAACCTAAAGTATATATTTACTTGATTTAGTTACTAAATAATTTTAATATTTTAATTATAGTAAAAAATAAAAAACTGAATATTAACACTATTATATTGTTCCATAAATTAAAAGTTCAATATAAATGCATAATTTTATTTAAAAATCTAATAAATTTTAAATAAAAGAAAAAGATTTGGTTGTACTTGAAATTTTTGTACTGTAAATTTATGAATAAAATTTTGGTATATTATTTTATATTAAAATTTTGACATAAATAATATCTTTAGATTTAATTTTATAGTTTTTTCTATAAAAAATTACAAAATAAATCATAGTTTTTTCTTATAATATGAAATTATTCTATATCATAATTATATTTATTTTAAAGATTTTATAAATTGATGTCTTTTTTTAAATGTAAGTATAATAAATTAATGAACGATTTACCATCTAGTTTTAAATTACCGAATGAAAATCTAATATATATATATATTTAATATTTTAAGCGAATAAGAAACTGAATTTAATTACATTATTTTCTTACTCGTTCACTCATCGAATAATTAGCATTAATCCATGACATTCAAATATAAATCCTTAGATTTTTTCACAGTTTCCATTTTTTGGGCAATAAAAAAATTGTAAATTTTTATTCATTTATCCAATGGTATAATTTTATACGATAAAACAATCGATTTAATACCCGAATTGTCTTCGAGTCCGCATAGTCATAATTTAAACGAACGGATTCCGTAGATCGTCTCGAAAATGGCTCTGCAAAAATCGTTTTTCCAATTTTCGCAATATAAAACATAGCACATTTATAACCCTTGAAACATTATGCCTGTCTACAGTTTCTCAACAAACTCGTTTATAGGATATTCAGCTTTGCGAGAAAAATAGACTTCGTTAACAAACAAAGAGGACAGGTTGAGTGGAAAAGCGCATTTCTGTCGTCAAAAGAGATTAACTCGTACTTTGTACCTCTTCTATCCACTCTTGCTCATATTCCCGATGAAATTGCAATTGTAACAGCAATTATCTTATTTTTACGGCTGATGTTGCTCCTTCAGATTCTTCTATTACGTACTACGTACTTCGATTTCAGGATACGTGGCACGGTAAAGATAACGTGGCAAATGGGCCACCAAAAGGGAAACGGAAAATTAATCGCTGTCCTTGGCTCGAAAGCCGAATGCAATTATATTTGTACTCACATATGCCCGAATTATCGATTATTTTCTTACGTTCTTTTCGATCCAATAACTTTAATAAGATATTAAAAATGCAGTTTCCGTTTAAAGATAAATGCTTTTTAATTGAAATATTTTTTTTAATATTCTCTCGCATTCGTTTTTATTAACGGAATTTAAAAACTATACCAAGGAGTACGATGTTTTATATTTCTGATATTTCCGGTACCTTTGCTTCCGACTATTGGTTACGTATTTATCTAACTTTTTAAGTCCTCTATTTTGTTTATTTATCTACGGTTTTCGATCGAAAGCACGTCAGAAGCCAACGTAACAACGATTATTTACTATAAAATCACGATGACCAGTAATCATTTAGTACTTCGTAAGTTAATCTCGCTCGAAAATAAAGCGAACAATATTTTTCGATAAAGCGTTCATTCACTGGTTGAAACGAATGCAACTAATATTTCCCCGATAAAATTATTGAATAAATCTAGCGCTTACAACCAAGTGGGGGTGGAACGGTCCGTGTTATGCATGGATTTCTATATAAATGGAATCACATCCCCGAGCGGCGCAATGGTTAGGGAGGGATTCGTAACATCCTATTAATAGTAAAATTCACTATCATTCATCACGCGATGAGTCTCAGCGCATGAGAATGAACACGTGTCATGTGCAAGGGAACGTTAACGTACATCTCTTTGCGTCGATATATTTGGAGAGATAAAGATTCGTACGCCCTTTGGTTTCATGGCGTTTGGCCATAAAATACACGGATAAATGGAGATTACCGTGGAAGGATCTTCGATTATTGCAGGCTGCTTTCTTAAAACATTCGTAAGGTTTTTCTTTCGATGCTGCTTTTGCTATCGAAGATAGCGAGGGAATTAGATTACCGGGTGGAGAATTTGCCAGTTTCGCTGAACGTTGATGCGACGCGATAAACTGGTTATCAACGCCTTCGTTTCCAGAGATTAAATTACGATAAAAATAGCAACCGAGTTGATACGTTGTATCGACCGATATTAGCAATTTAAATTAATAATATAATATTTCGGAGTTTATCGCTTTGTTAGTTGTATCTATATTCGACGAGATAACTTTCGATTTCGAAACGAACGTATAATTCCGAAGTTAACGATAATCGAATAAAAATTATACAATATTAGTTAGAAATAAAACAAAGACTAAATTAAGATATTAAATTTATTCGTAAATATATG
This sequence comes from Dolichoris vasculosae, assembly GCA_018907195.1. Classification (NCBI taxonomy): domain Eukaryota; kingdom Metazoa; phylum Arthropoda; class Insecta; order Hymenoptera; family Agaonidae; genus Dolichoris; species Dolichoris vasculosae. Next base: position 1,106,468 of record JACCHY010000020.1, read on the forward strand.
GTATACCTATGCCATTTTATATTCGTCTCCGATAATTGAAATTTAATAAGATTTTCGAAGGCTTATCGAATAGTTTACACAAAGTACGCGATACATCTCTGATATATATTTCAATATCGCCCTGTAAACGCTCCCGTTATCGGTGCAATGCATCATCCGCAACAATTTAGAAGCTTATCGAACTTCGAAAACGCGCACATATTAAACTCCGACTAATGAATCGAGCGATCCTTCGTCCACCTAAGAAACACGCGACCTCGGTAAAGCGACTCCGAGTTGACGCGTGCCCGTAATTACACCGAAACCGAGGAGAATTTCATCTGTGTAACGAAGCAACCTTCTAACGAAGACTCCCGGAATTACGTGGGAGAGGAGCAATCGATATCCTCGTAGCCGCGAGGATACGCGGATGCGGGCAAATATCGCGTACGCAGGGACGAAGTCGAAAGGCGTCCCGCCGATTCCGAGGGTTGCCGCCACCCTGAACGGAAACGATATACGCGTGTGAGTGCGTGAGAAAGCGAAACAATGATGCACGGCGAAGTGAATCTCTTAAGAGACAGAGACGGGAGAAACTGAAACAAGGGACTGAGAAGTTGGAGGAACAAAGCGACGTGTGTTCAAGCGCGAAAAAATAAATTCCGAGTATTCGAAATTGATCTCCTCCTCCTAATAATCGAACGAAACACACCGACGATCCTGAAATTACGCGATGTAAAAAAGGTGACTGCTTCGAAGATTAAGAGACTCGGGGGGTAGACGACCGGACAAACGAATCCCTTGCTGCCTCGTTTCTGCCTGGCCAGACGCCGACCCTTTCCCCTTGGTTCTCCTCTTTTCGGATGCTCGTTAATTAGCGACTCCCAACCCGAGGAAATGGACACACTTTGCGAACCAAGATATCCGTCGCCGCGACGCGATTTCCCCGTGTGCCGTGCGTTGAAGGAACGTCGCATCGTCGGTCACTGGTTTTCAGGCTAATTGGCCGGAGTTGAGTTCGCTCGACGGTCGGAGACTTTTCCGAGGATCGGGAGAATCTAATGGAGCTGAGGAGTTTGGTTGTGCGGCAAAGTCGTAGTTTTTTGGCACGTGGGGGAATTATGTTTCCTGTGTTTGCGTTATGGATTGGAATGAAACGGACGATGGGTGTCGACGTTATTTTCGATTTATGGAAATGTCGGACGATGTTTGGTGTACGTTGTACTTTGAACTTAAGGCGGTTCATTTATGGAATGGAAATTGTAAGGATAGAGAAACTCGTAATTAAATGGAAATTGGTTGGTTGGTTGACAAAAATAAGTAACGCGAGCGAGAAATTTGTTTATAAACTGAGGAAAATCGAAAATTTTTTAATAGATTTTCAACGTATGGGTGAAGAATATCTACTAAAATCAAATTTATTCGACTTGATTTTACGTAATTTTCTGTATATTTTTGTACAAATGTAAATATTATCCATTTTCGATAGAAATAAAATTTATACATCTCTTGCTATATTAAAATAAAACAATAATATATAACAAGTTTTGAGATTATTTCTGTAAGTATAGAATCTGTTTTTTAATTATAACTATGTTTTATTCTCGTTTCAGGTCAGTGATGCATTATTTATCAACTACTGAGACATACTAACCCATCCGCTGTCGTGAGTTTGAAGTATTTAATGCTTGTATTGACAAAAATTTATTATAAACTTTGTACGAATAATCTCCATCTATTAATAATAGTGTACGATATCTGATTTATGTATTTTAACGCTTTCAAATAAGTAAACGTTTTCCATGTACCGAGTTTCAATTTTAGTTTTATAAAATCGGTGTATTAACGGTTTGAAATAAAATGATCGTAGCATTGATCACGTTTAAAAATTTTCGCGTGTTATAACTTGTATCGATGCTATTTTCCATCCGATCGAAAAATACTTTATTTATTTCATGAAATTTTACAAATGAATAAATACATCGGGAATTTATTGGAAAGCGAGTAAAATATTTCTCATCATCGCCATTTTCAGAGATCTCTAACAGTCCTCGACAAACTTTCCTATACTTTTCTTCCGAAGGGAATAACCGATAACGAAGGAATACCAAAGCGAAAGAAACAAAGTCGCTCGGAAGTGATAAACGAAAGCAGAAATGCGTCCAGCATCGGAGTCACTCTGTGCTCGTTGGTTCGGTTAGGTTGGCCACTCTGTCCTGCGAACGCATTAGTATATATTCCGCTAATTAAAATGTAACTGGAATTGAAACCGGGAGGCAACGGTGAGAGAAAGAGAGCGAGAGAGAAAGACGTACGCATGATTTAAGCGCAAGTTTGCGAAGCGGTTTAGCTACGAACTTGTTTGCGGTATTCGCTGTGACAGATTTAACTCGGCTTTTTATTCCTCGTCTTCATTTACCCTTTTTTTATTTAAACAAAAAAACCGAACGAAATTGTTTTGAAGTTTGTTTCAAATTATGGAGGAGTTTTAACAAAGCTCGTTAATACTATTTTAAAACAGGGTTGTGGGAAAGTTAAGAGTTGGATTAATTAGCAAAATAGAATTATTATTCATCGAAATAACTTACTACTTAACGCTTTTTCAGTTCAATCGAGCTAAGTGAAACGTTTGTTTAGATTGTTTGGGTTTCGTTTCAATATTTTATGCGGTCGATAAAGCGAAAATAAATTTTTTTGTATTTTTTAATATTTTGAGTAATTTCGCGGACCATAAATTAATAACGAAGCGAAAACTACTTATGCGAAAAAGCCTTGGAATATCGATCGTTACTTTTAATTTTGATTTAAAGAATCGAAAATTCGAATAACAATTACTTTTTCGATATCATTGTTACTCGAATACCATTTCGATTATTAATAAAACCGCTGTTAAATACGAATTATTATTTATCGATAAGGACAAGATGATTACGTTTAATCTTGGGAGAATCAATAAAATTGTACTTGAAATTAGCGCAATATTTATCGCGTGTTATATATTAATAAATTAGAAACAATTTCCCGCCTTTGATATTTCGGTACTCGATAAATTGATATAATCGTTGAAAGAGTCGCTGAATATCTTTAAAAACGAAACGGAACGAAGGCAAATTTACTTTGTTCGGTTTACCCTTACGGGGACAAAACGACCGATTAATATTTCGTTCGTCTCCCGCGAACTCGACCTAACCTAGCACTTATTATTTAAAGAAAATAACGGTCCGGTTACGAGGAGTTAAATGCGACTCCCGTTTGAAAGAACCTCGCACCCAAACTCGAATCTCAAAATTGCCATCATCAACGCCCCGAATTCGCAAAGAATAATCATCCGAGATTACAATAATTCACTAAAACGAGCCAAGGAAACGCGTTCGTTCCCAAAATCACAAAAACAAACATCCCTTTGTTGCTCGACTCGCTAAACTATTCCACCTCCGCTCTTAATAAAATCAGCGTGTACGTCGTTTCCCATCGCAAAACTTTGCGACGCGCTTTCCAGCGAATCCACTGAGAGGGGAGACGTTCTCGCAACTTATCGTTGGCTCGGCGCCGACGAATATACATATGCATTTTAATAACAAGTGGCTATAAAATAGTGCTCGCCGGGCGGGTATTAGTCCGATATTGTTTGCCCTCCCTTACGATAGCGTCCGAAACGGAATGAAAATACGAGGGCTGGTATCGAAGAGGCACCTTTTGCGGGTACATCGCGTTAAGGGATTGTTTATAGAGTTAAAATTTTATCGGTTGTACTTGTAATTTTCTGAAGTTTTAAATCGAGAGTTAGACGCGGGTCATCGAACGTTTCCTTTTCGAATCAAATTTTGAAACTTTGAGAATCGTAAGGTTACTCGAGGAGAATATTCGATGTTCCTGGGAATAAGCTAAAATATACTTATGAAACTGGATTAGCTTTAACTTTTTTAATGTAAAAGTTGCTCGAGAAATGGTTATTCGACAAATAAATAAGAGTAAAAATATGTGCGGATATTCCACCTTCCATTTTGCTTAAATATTCCGATATTTAAATTTAGATTTAAATTTTTTATTTAAACTTTGATGGGGTGGAAATATTTTTTCATTTTAATAATTTTTTCTCTTTGCGACGCGGTAATATATTGCGAAAGGACGAGATAATTCATCCAAACGATTTACGTTTACGATTCCACGACTGTATCACGACAACGTTTGGACGTACTTTTATCGCCGCGTATCTTCAAAATTTATCGATCGACTCATCGCGCTTCGATTAAAAGTATTACACTAACGATTCGCTCCTACGATCGATTACGTCTTTTACGTCTTTTCGCTTGATCAACGATTGTCGTACGGTGCTCAAACTCGATGCAAAGTCGATTAAATTTTGCAAGCACTTTTAATTCGAACTATTATTAAACGATAAGTCGATTCCTATTTCGCATTATCGTTGAAATCAGCGATGCAAAAAAATTTCTCATTGTTTACCAAAATAACGATACGACTGTTAAGCATTGAATTATTTCGCGCGATTCTTAAGGTGTTCGAAATAAAATTATCTTGGAGTCGAATCAAGATACGTAAGAAGACGATACGAAAATACCCAAAGCCATCGAAAATATTCGCAACGAATGCCGAAATTAACTGCCCTTTGACCTCTTTATCCAAGTTACGTTCGATCGCTCTTTTCCCCGTCGCAATTGCCAATTTCGAGGAAGAAAAGAGCGGGAGGCTGAGCATTTGCGGATGAGCGAACGCTTTCGCGATATTGCAGCTACGTTTATCGAGCCTGTTAATTGTTTTTCCTTTCGCGCGAATTTATTTTTCTCGCTCGCAGAGAGGAACGAACGCAGCCCCATTTGCCGATGGTGAAATTTAATTTGGGCGATCGATGGTTCTTTCTCTCTCGTTTTTTTTTATTTCGCTTTTCGGTTTTGGCAACTCTTTTTCTTAGAGGTATAAAAAGTGGGGAAGTAAATTTTAACGACTGGAATAGTTTTACGATCGCTTCGAAGTTGATACCGTTATCGTCATTTTTAATTCGATGAATACTACGTAATTGTGCGAACGAAGAATTTTGGAAGCTTTTCGGTACAAAGTCTTTAATTCTACATCTTCGCAGGGACAAATAAATTACAGACCGTCCTTGATTAATCTTCTCGAAATTTTCGTACTTCTTCATTTTACTTGGAATAATCTCAACATCGAAAAAGCTGATTTTTTAGGTAAAAATTTGATCGCGCAACGAAATTCGTAATACCTTGCAACGATGTATCAAACTTGCAGAATTCAAAATATTACCTAAAGATTCTTTCGTAGCGTTAATCATTTAGCTCCACGTAAAATTATGCTTCGAATATATATTTAGTCGTAATCTAAAATAGGAATTCGATCGATGATACCGGTTAAATAATGACGTTTAAATTTCTATTCGGGCGTGCGGCGAAACGAATTAGATACTTTGACGATCGATCGATAGCTTTGCCTAATATTACACGCGAGTAATACAAACTCTGTTTTATCCGAGGTGAGTTAATACTTACGTACATTAAAAAACACGGAAGGAGGGAATAATAAAATGCGCCGACTGGAAAACTAATATCGTAAATGGCGAAAACGTTGGAAAGAATCGAGGTTTTCTCTCTTTTTCTTCCCATATATCTTCCTCCTTCCCTCCTTCAAGTTTTTATATTCGAGCAATCATCCGATCGTAAAACCGCAAATGACAATGCAACCCAGGTATAATTTCCCGCTTAACAGCTTCCAAATATTCGTTTCTCTCTCTCCTTTTCGCGTCTCATCCTTATTTGTATCACATAGGCTTCCGTCGATCCTCCGAGCGCTTCTCATCAAGATTTTACGGCAATTTACGTCATAGGCATTATGAAGTTTTTCCCCTCCCGACGCCAACGTTCGCGCGACTTTAAGCTCAAACTATGGATTCGGTATTACGCGATTATTTTATGCATAAACGATAACGAGGTATCGTATTTTTAATAACGTCTACTTGTTTTATATTAATTATTCCTGCATTTATATTACGAGTGTGAGTTTAACCGTGTCTCGATGAGAGGTTAGAAATATCCTACAAGATTAAATATTTCTAGTTGTTTTTTCTTTAAAACTTATAAAATTAATCCGAGGAAACGAACCGTAGATCCAAATTTTTAAATTACGGTTATATTAAATTAAATTTTGAAGAACCGGCGATAACGGAATATTTTCAAAACATTTAACAAAAATTTACGTACTTGTAAATTTTCATTCGTTTCAGTCAGCGATTTCACCACTTTTGAAAAGCGAGGGAATATTTTTTTTCGAAATAAACGAGAAGCGAAATCGCGTCGTTCACACACCAACTATCTAATTACAACTTTTGTATTTCGTCGAGCGTCGCGATAGTAATCGTTAGTAACGGTAATTACATCGAGTAATCCATACGAAATTATTAAGCCGTTAATAGAGAAGCGCCGAAAATCTTTCGTTGAAAGGACCAACCGCGCAACAAATTCTAACACCGTTTCCAGAAAGCAAGAGAAGCAAGTAAGCAAGGAAGGAAGGAAGGAAGGAAGGAAGGAAGGTATAAAACGAAGCAAACTCAACCAAAGACTACACTCGTGGTATTTCCTCCTCTCGGCTGCGGTACTTCCAACTCGTTTCTCAACAACCCCCGTTCCTTAACCTCCTTTTTTTCTCACTTATTTCGCGTTAATTCAGCCCTCAAGGCTGCTTACGGCGCTTTCTTTTTCCCCTCTCGCCTTCTCACTCACGTGCTGCAAAGTCGTTCTCGTTAAGCGGTCGACGGGGGCGGTCGACGGGGGCGGCCGACTCGGTAAAGAGGGCTGTAAATTCATTGACTGACGAAAATACCCCTTCGGAATTCCCAGAAGCCTCTTTATCCCTCTCTGCCAATGTTGCTGTTGCTGATGCTGCTGCCGTTACCTTACACATCCCTCCCCTACTTTTTTCCATTAGATAGCGATGCTATGCGATGCGATGCGATGCGATGCGATGCGATGCGATGCTCTGGGTAGTAGAAGCCAGGAGCTCGGAATCAAAGTAATCCGTTTGGTTTTTTACGTAAATAAGGTTTTTTTCCCGTGGAAAATCTGATAAAATCTAATTTTCTCAAAGCCTTCGTCATCTTCTTTTCCTTCTTCGCTCTTTCGGCTCCAACTCTTCCAAAATCCTCTATTATTGTTGCGGTATACGCATACTTATGAATAATTAATATTAGCGTATTTACATTTTTAAAGAAAGATTAGATTATTCTTTTATATCAAACGTTTTCGTTTCTTATAAAATAAAGAGCATAAAATTAATCCCACCGTTATTTTTTCTTTGCTAATAACGCGACGATTACTTTTCGCGTTATAAATTATTTTACAAATAAAACACAAAAACAAAAAGTAGTTTCTTTGCAAAAGTTTTTCAATATATTAGATTCGATCTAGGTTGTGGAAATAATTTGAAAAGCATCGCAATAGCCTCTATTTTCTTCTCGTTGTAAAAAAATCGATGAATTAGTTTTGTAATAACTGTTTCCAACTTACTCGAATGTGCATTTGTACACGATCTAACGGGTAGGTAAAGCCGTGTTTCTCTGTCTTCCTAAGAGTGACCGTAGGTACATATTTGACGAGTCCATTCTGCAAATGAATATGTACGTCTGTTTATATTTGTGACAGTATTCGTGTATGAGTACGATCGCGTGATTTTGACGTTCGGTGTACATGTGGTGTATAACGATGGAAGCGCTTTCCATTTTCGGATGATCGTAGCTGTAATGTCGGATTAATACCCGAAACAACCAACGAACCTTCCAATTCTAAATTATTTACACGAGCGTTTACAAACTGTAAATAATACACGATTGATACATTTTATTTATCCATGTGTAAGTGAATAATTCTCATCGATACAATTTTTTGGTACATTTATCGACGGTGCCTTTATCCATGTTGATTGGTTTGTACTCTATGAAATGAAAAATGTGTTTCTAATAATTTTGAGCTGCAAAAGTATAATAACAAAATCGGTAAATTCTATATTTACGTTACGAAGCGATTCGTACTTTTAATAAAAATCAAAATTTTTTTTTAATTTGGTTGCTTCAAAAATACTCTGTTAATACATAAAATAAAAAATGTGGAAAAAATCATAGATCCTAATAATTGGAAAAGCTTGATTAAATAATAAAATGATCGAATTAAAAACAAATATACTACTTCGTATGTTCTTCCTATAAATTTATTATTGTTCAAAATTTAACGCAACTCTATTTAGTCCTTTATTCGAGTTATCTTAAGAAAATCCACACATATATAAATAAACATTTAAAAAGATTAAATGTTACGCGTATCGAAAAAAGAAGAAATTTAAAAGATTTGTGTAGTAGACGCGTTATAATTATAATCCCGCATAATTAAACAATGAATCTGTAAAATTACAAAAATTACCGTTAAAATTTTCCGAAAAATTGTAACGAATCTCAACAACTCGCCGTAAAAATCCCTTTCCGAGTTGGTAGCGTATGCGCAAAAAAAAAGAGACAAAATAAAAGGAAACACAATTTTCGGGTAGCCGTAAGTGACTGGAAAATCATAATTATCAGGGTTTATAAGCGGATAGTATATAAGCTGTTCGCGGAATATAAAAACTTAGAGCCCCATTTTCGCGTACACGCGAGTTAATTGAAAACTACCGAAAAGTACAACTCCGCAAGAATTATTTCTATTCATTAGTAGATGGTCGGTGGGATGGAGGAAACTTTTTTCTTCTTCTTTATCAGCTTTTCTATTTCTGCTTCCGTTTCGCTTCCCTTCCGTCCAGTATGTTATCTCTCGCATCGCTTCGGTTCCTGTAAAATTTTTTATTTGAAAATATTTGCCGTTTCTATTACAATATTATCACGTGTTTCATTACTTATACATTCGCTATGTCTCGCGTTTGGATCTATTTTATAGCAAGATTTAAACTTTTAGTTACTTTGAATATTTATATTAACCGCCTAATTATTAAATACGCTCGTGTCTTATATTTTACGAGTACGGAAATAAATTATTCTTCGTATATCAAAATAGACGATCTTTTTTAAAAAAATAAATTTTGTACGTTATTTATCATTTCTAAACTTATATAAACGTTTATTTCATCGCAAAGCGGATAATCGTAAAAGTACCTTTCTGTTTTTTATGCGTCCCAATTTTTTCCCTATAATCTTTCGCATCGATGAAATATTTAAGTAACGCAATTCAAAACTTCCGCCGTAGTTTTTGCTCGCGATTAATTTATCTTCTAGTTTTAAAATAAATATTATAAGCCATTCGTAATACCGAGATAGACATTAATAAAAGTTTGTAGTCTATATCAGGTGCAAACTATACTCGAGGATTAATCACTGAAAGAGTCATCGAAAAGATCGCGAACTCGCGTTATTTCCACGAGGAAAAATCCTAGTCTTTAGTCGCGTCCCTTTCCCGTTTCCCTTCCTCCGTCGCTCGTTCCTATTTTTTTCCTCCGGAGTGCGAACCGAATCTCGACGCTTGCGGTTGTAATTGTGTAACATAAATACAATCCCTCGGCACCAACGGCGTAATTTTTGCGCGCATAAGCTCAAAAGCTCGACGACGACGACGCGAGCTTTTTATTTTGCCGAAAGCTCTCCGGCCAAATCAATTTATGGCCGGTCCGAGCCCTTCTCATTGTCGCGGTCGTCGCGCCTGTGATTAAAGCCTTTATGGCGAGAATCCACCGTTCTCGGCCATTGTTGTGATGCGAAATTATGTCGACCGCGTCTAAGAAGATATACAAAAGCGTATTCGAACTTTAGCGTATTCGGGGTATATTAATTCATTTTTAATAACGTTGCAAAGCCAAAAAAACGATCGTTTCTTTTCTCCTTTCTGATTATTTTTTAGAAACGATGGCTGGTAAAAATCTACCCAGATCTAATATTTTGCAAGTTTTTCGATAAAAGTTTCAATAAACATTCGCATTTATTCGAATAACGTTGCTTTGTGTCGCTCGCTTCTCGTTTAAAATCACCTTTGATGTAGAGATACCATAGTTTTATCGATTATTTCTATATTGTCTTATAGTATAATTGTCGGTCGAAGAACGTTATTAATTTTATAGATTGTAAACGATCTTAATTACTGGTTGATATCGAAATGCATCGTCTATAAACATTGAGAAAATAATATAATTTGTTCCCTCGTATACGTTTTTAAAATAATTTTCTATTTTTTAATAAAAGTGCGATCCGAATATTAGTTTCATCGATCGATCGATCGTAGTTCAAGGGGCTAACGAAATAGTCAAATATGCCTTTAAACTAATTTATTAAAATATTTGAGTAATCTTTAAATAGCACGAGTAGAATATAGATAGCATGTTGCCAAATTTTTGACTCGACCGACGTATTTTTGCTCCGTTTTAAAGCATCGCGATTCAAACGAGTTAGGAAATAACTTAACCTACTTTTCAAAATGATTTAATAATTTGGTATTTTGAACACATTATAATATTGTATTTATTTTTCAATCTATAAACGAAAGAAAAAGTTTCAATTACAATATTTACTTGGTTGAAAATAGACGTTAAAAGATATTTACACCGAATGAATTTAAGATTGTCGGGTTGGTTGTCGTGTATAATCTTGTTATTATTTAGTATCGATTACTAAAAGTATGTCGATAAATTCTTAAAATATAATGTTTGAATTTCAAGGAATGAAATTCTCTATTATGTACGATCACTGAATAACTTATGTGCGACTTTATTATCGTTGAATTCGATAAATATAGTACAAAATTACACGATAACGCGAATGACATGAACGCAAAGGAGAAAGTAACGAGTACACGAAGTACGAGATGAAGGTCTTAAATTATGAAGCGTCAGATTTAGCGGTGACATCCGTTGGAATTCAAACGAAATGAAGCTATCAATACACAAAGTCACAAAGTAGAGTCGAATAAGAAGAAAAAAAAAGTCACCTCTGGTTTCCGTGCCGATAATAGAAACCGATTTGTCAAGGAGCTTTTACATTTTACCGATAGATTTCAAGTAGGCGTGTACGTGTGATATCTTTGTCGTTTTATCCCTCGAGGGACTCTAGCGTCACTTTTGGACATTTTCTTCCTGTCCGCTTTTCCGTCCTTTCCTATTCGTCTCGACAATTTTCTTCCTTGACTTTTCGTCTATTCTAGTATGAGCATCCGATAGGCAAATCGTATCCCAACTCTATATTTTACACTTTGAAAGATACAAATGTCGTAGAAAATACGAATACGCAAATAAGAGGTTATTTGTTTAGATTACGTATACGTCGTTAAAATTATTTATTTATGAATAAATATCGCCAAGTCTTGTTTGACGTACGCGTAATAAAATACATAAATTTTGGCGCAATTTCCACACGTCCAAAAATATTCTCGATACTTGTTGATTCATTTCCGTAATTCCTTAAAGTATTTCTTAATTCGATCTTCCGCCTTCGCTAGCCAATGTATTTCCATCGTTCGTTGCGTGAAAAGCTTATCGTTCGTGAGGTGGAAGAAGGAACGGGTGACGTCTTCTCGCTTATAAAGCTTGAGCTGATAGAAATCTTGTAAAATGGCTGAGAGCGAGGGACAAATATTACCGGGGATCACCGGACCCGAGCTACGATTTATTTCCAGGGATTCTCAATAGCCGCGCGCGAAAACGAAAAGCCGCGATGGCAATGGACCAATCGTATACAGACGACTGAAAGGGTAATTTGTTTTCTTTTTCGAAAAGGCTTTTAAAGATATTCTTTTCACGTTGCCGCGTTTTCTCCTTTATTTCGAAGTTAGCGTTATAAATTCTTGTAGTTTAAGCTCGTAGGTCCTCGAATTGTTCACGCGACGATAAACATTTGCGAAAGGTCGGCGAAGGAAAATTAAAAATATATTTACCTTAAATGCTAAAAGTTAATTTTCGAATCGTAAATCGTCGATATCGTTTTTTTCCTCGACGTTCTCCGATAGCTAATATTTTTATCGTCGACGCTGCGAACTTCAGCGATTTCTAAATTTTTATTCGATAAAATCTTGAGTTCGATTTTTCGTATTTATAGTTTTATATTTAGAAAATTCCAGTGATAAAGGACATTTTATTCGAAAAATTTATCCTCGCGCGGATATCTGTTATTGAAACGATATAAATCGCTTCGAAATTTCATTAACACAGAAAGAATTTAATATACAGTGACGATAACATTAATAAATAAATGGATACACAGTGGATAATATCGATGAAACGGCCTTCATAAAAGTTTACTATTTTTTCAGTTATTTTCAATAAAATTTTACCCTCGACGAGCCGATCCGTAATTAAAGCGCGAAATATCCAGGAACGATTCCGCGGTGAAACTCGCAAGTCTCCCATCGCCGAATGGTCGCGATCTCGCATCGACGCGCCCCGAAAAAAAAAAACAAGAAAAAATCTCGAAGCCCTGAAACATAGTAATCCCAGCCTCCTAAAATTGTCCAAATATTTCGCCGGTTCTTTTGACTACCCTCTCGACGTACGCGAGCTGCCTTATAATAACCGGCGAGTCTCGTGCCCGCCAGCCTCTTCCCGCGATTACAATCGGCTAGGAAATGTCTCCTCCCGGGTGTGCAATCGGGCGCTAACCAGTCCCGGAGACAAAACGCAATCTCTCGCCTCGAAAAGAGAGACACGGGAGACGCGTACGCGTTGCATACGTCGCGGGAACTCCTTTCGTTTCTTTTTGTTAATCGGCCGCGGCGTACGCGTGGATCCAACTCGAGAGAAGGAGCGAGAGGATGAAAGAGTCAGGCACTGAATCGTGCGTGGAGCGTCTGAAGCGGCGGCAGTCAGACAGGCGAGGCGGGCAAGGAATATGAAAATAATAATATGGCCCTGGGCAACAGACGTCAGGCAGTCCTCGGGAAGGCGCTGGAAGGAACGAGTCGGCTCGTGTTCCGGAGGACAGGAAGGCGAGGCAGTTTTCTCTGGGGGGTTGTCACATGTAAGGCTACGCGTCTCTCTTTTCCCATCCGTCCTCCCGTCGAATCGCTCTTTTTCTCGCTTTGTACCGGGAGGATATCGGGGAGGAAAACTTTTTTAGCGAGCTGCGAGTGCATCGGAGGATCGTCGGCTGCGGTTTTCGGCAGCTGAAGATCTCGGACCGATAACCGGATACTCGCGTTGGATCTTGAAACACGAATCGAGCGAGGAGATAATTTACAAATGTCGTGGATTACTCGATCTTTCGATATTTATTCCGGCTTTCGTTTTTATCGATCGTAAACCAGTCGAAACTAATCGATACGGGATTGCAAATTTATTATTTATATACAGCGTTACTTGAAACATACTATAGAAGCGCGGATAATAAATATTCCACGAGTTGTTTATTAGAATTTATCGGACGTGTCTGCACTTTTCTTATCAATAATATATACAACGTAAAACTAAAATAATCGTTTTGACGTACTTCTTTTCTTCCGAGTATCGGCTTATAACTTTATCATTGTCAAAAATTACTCTCGGATCTACGCGCGCTACCCTATAAATTATTTACAAACGAATAATCTTAGCCTCTCGCTTCTGTTCATCGATAATAATGCGCAAAGTAGATTAAGTAAGAATAAACAAAGAATGTCTTTGGTTACCCTGAAATATCGTCATCGAAATTCTCCGCTGCACTCGAATTACTGCGCCGTATGGCTCGGATTTGTTTCCCTATGTTTCTCTTGGGGTAAGCGAAAACAAAGGAAAAGAAAGGACCATTCGAGATGGATCAGGTTCTTAAATGTTCGATTCGGCAACGTTGCTCGGTCAAATGCACGTTGTATTTAAAAAACCTATTTTTCCAGAAATTATCGGCCCAAAAGTTCAAGCGACACTTCCAGCATCTTCCAACGATCCGAATCCGTCTTTTACTTTTCCGAACGCGAGTTCACCCTCCAAAGTCGTTCCCGAATAACATAAACGCGCGACAAACATTTTAACGACTACCGCTCGTATTTTCATGCGTGCAGGAATCGCTCGTTCATTAACACCGCATCGGGAAATTGGTCAATGCGTCGAGGAAATTCGGACACCGTCGAGTCCCCGATGTAGGCCAAAGCGTATCTCTGTCACTCGAACCCGCAACGATCGGCGACTCTTATCGTCGATACGCCGAGTTTATTCGTAAATACGCCATCGGTCGCGGTGTCCGTTCGTCCGGTGTACGTCTCTTCCGGGTATAGCACCAACATCGATTATTCGATTAGTCGAATGGAAAATGCACAGACTTCGAGCACGCGCAAACTATTCGGTACGATAATTATTTATGTTTGTGTATTTCGTTTTTATTAATTCGAACGGAAAGACGATTTCGATAGTTTTACGGGTACTCGAAAAAATTCTGCGTCCGATTCTTTAAAGGAAGAGATTCTAATCGTTCCTTGTCGAATTATGCGGAGCAATAGAATAAAATCGTTAGAAATTTCATTTAGGCAATAATTTTTAATATTATTTTGTATTATTCATATTCGTTCGACAGTGATTTTATTTATCCAAGGCAACGGTAATTAATATATATTATGCGTAAATGCGTTCCAAGGAAATATTTGGTAAACGACATCGAATACCATAATTTATGTACGTTTATAGTTTCTTAGAATTCTTTTTTATTTACCCACAGGATAAAACCTAACATCCGTCGCAGCCATGTCGTATTCGAAGAAATAGACAAAACTAGACTAACCGAGTAGTCATAATCGGATATCATCGTTTCTTGTAATAACGGTTCCCCCAATGTCAAAAACCTCAGGGTAGCCACACGCACGTCGAGTAGAAAAGCCTCGCTCTCGAAAAAGCGTCGAAGAAGTAAAAGAAAAAGAAGCCAAACGACAACAAAAAGAAAAAAGAGAAAAAATAGGAAAAAAGAAACGAGGCAAAAAACAAAAGCGAAGGACAACGGCAGATAAAAGCGTGCCGAAGGAAAAGAGGGTGGAGTGACGCAACGGCGATTCGCGTAGCGCAGAAATGAATGTCTTTTGTCCTCGCACTCTTGCCGAAATCGGATATCAGTTTTAAAGGGATTTTCCAGGCTTGGACGCGTCGTACGCCGCACATACGTGCCTCGCTCCTCTGTCCAGATACTTTTGTATAAAATGCAACTGGGGTTCGAAAGGGGTAAGAGAAGAGAAGAGAGAGAGAGAGAGAGAATAGGAGGGCGCAGGAACTCGACGCGACGACGACCCGTGCGACCACCCCTGTGACCACCCCTGCAACCACCCCTGCGAATATAGATCTATTATCGTGCCCCTTTCGCGCATCTTTCGCTTGTTTTAGCCTCCGGACTCCCTCGAGTTTGGTGCCTCGCTACGGTAAACAACAGAATTGCGTCCATGCGTTTTTCTTTTCAAACCCACGCGCGTATCGATCGTTAAGTTTAAGTGGGATTTTTAACCATTACGAATGATTTGAATTATCGGCTCTACCCCGTGTCCTCCATGCTTAGGACGCCATAAATATTTTGCGCTGACTTGTTTATTCCGAGGCTGAAATATATAGAAGCGAGTGTTTCTTTGGGTGGTACGATTCCATTCCTACATTTGGTACACGTGTTTCGAGCGCTCGGGATCGATTGTTTTCATCTAACTTTGTCTCTGATTTATTTCAGGTGGAGCTTTCTGTACGCGGGCAAAGTTAACGAACGATGCAATGGTTCGGCTGTAGCGTGAAATTTCGGTTATCGATTATGAAAACTAGAATTTAAATTTAACTATCTCAAAAATGCACTCGAGGAAATATCCAGAGGTTCGTAGGTGCGATCGACGTATCGTATTTAGTTCGATCCGTGTCAACGGGATTTATATCATAAATAATTCTAAAAAATGACGAAACTCGCAAATTGATAAAAGTCAACCGCAACTCGCTAAGAATTCTGAAAATACCGATGTGTTCGATACCGAATAATCCGCGCAAGTTTCGAACGCGATTGAAAACGAAAGCATTAAAAATTGATGACTCCCCAAATCTGTCGATGGCTTGCGAAACGCTAATTCACTAGTTGACAGCTTCTATCGAGATCCCAGTAAAAATAACAACCCGTTTACGTACCGTAAAAAGCAAAGCGCCTTTGGAACTTCCAAGCGTAAAATTCCGGTGTTTTATCCGGTGGGTAATCGCGCGTACGTATAAACGGGGGCGGTAATATC
The DNA here is from genome assembly GCA_018907195.1 of Dolichoris vasculosae. Lineage (NCBI taxonomy): Eukaryota > Metazoa > Arthropoda > Insecta > Hymenoptera > Agaonidae > Dolichoris > Dolichoris vasculosae. Next base: position 1,122,631 of record JACCHY010000020.1, read on the forward strand.
GCGTACAAAGATGCAAGGTGAAAACGCGTAGTACAGGTAAGCACGCGATGACGTGATGCTATCGATTATCAAACAAATAATATTACCACTCCCTCGTCGGTTTCGCGTTGTGCATCGATTCCCTGCGTAATTTTCTACGTGGATGCGACGGAAGTAATCGCGCGTGTTTACGTCGAAAGGTTGTACATCGTTTAAAAATTTTTACCTTTCGATGGGATGTTCGCCCCAAGCTTCTTTAAAAGCGTGAAAGGTAAGTTGGTTCGCTTCGACTTTATTCCCCGGTCGATGTATTTTTGACCGATTGATCCGAATCGTATTATTTCTTGATTACGATATTTCGGTATCGTTGTGTTTTAACTTCCATGGCTCGCGTAGATGTCGAAGCCGAAGTAAAGAGACGGTAAAATTTGTATCCTTTGGATGAATTTTAATGATAATACCGAACGTAACTTATTTTAGACGGCTGATCGCAATTGCTTACTTCCACTTGGTGTATTTTTTACTCGATCGCTTTTACGTTATCGTCGTAATCGTAATATCGTTTTAAATCATTACGCGATCTATTTACATTCGTTACATATTACGTACACAACAATTTTGATAATTTGTACCTCGAAGAGACGAACTTTACATCGGGTTATTTCGAAACTTGCGTTCGATAAAATAAATTATTTCGCTATTTATCGTTAAACGATACGATGATAATTAATTTAATATCGTATTTCAAAATTTTCTGAACCGTTACTTCCGTGTCTTTTACAAATGAAAAACGATCGAACTCTCGTTCGTACGGATCCATCGATCAAACCATACCTTTCTTATTCCCGACACGACAGATTTTGTTTAGGATAACTCGTAATACGTATTTAAGCTAAATTGCCAAATGATATTTATCACCGCATTTATCCGACGCGTATCAAAAGTTTCGATGATCGCTGGGAATATTTATTTATCTCCAAACGACATACAAATGCCATGTCGTAATGAAAAATATCTCCAACCGCTGAGCGAAAGAAATCAAAAATAAAATCCACCCCATCTCGAACGACCAATTCGAGAACATCGGTTCAATTATGTTCCCTCGGACCATCGAATAAATTACCGCGTGCATTAGTCGACGTTGCGCACGCATCATAAAAAAAAACACACTTCAAAAAGAACTATCGAGTTTCCGTTTCTCTCCCAACCCCGACCCGCCATTCGTTAGATGCAATTACACGAGAGAAATCAAATGCTTCACCCGATCGTTCGAACGTCACCTAATAAAACCGTGAGCGACGAGCGCTGAAAAAATAAACGCGAGTGAATCCTTTATCCGAGCGTCCGTATCATCGATACGCCGATAATATTGTCCTCCAACCCTCGCCAACGACAAAAACAATAAATTCTACGTACATTCGCGAAATAATCGCGAGGGTACGGAAACTTTTGCCCGACACGGATACACGGGCGCATATTTACGCGATACACGAGAGCATCAACTCGTAAGGCGCGCGATCGACTCGCCTCCGCTCCCCTCGACATCGTTCGCCTCTTTACAAATATTCTATTGTATTGATCTGCAACCTTTGTTTGTGTACGCGTGTACACGTAACTCCCTTTGGTTCTTTTACCCCCGACTCTCCTTTTGTCACCGCTTCTCTCCCGTTTTACGTTTTAGCCGCTCGGCGCTTCCGCGAAACAACTGCCGTGTGAAAAGTCAGTCTTTTCCGCCTTTCTTTCTCTTTCTCTCCTTCTCTCTTCCTCCTTCTCTAGATAAATCGACGAGGCAGCTTGGAAGAGACGACGGTGTGCATCATCGGCTTTTCGCGCGTTCAATACATCGCGAACTTTGCATCGTCCCTGAGAAACCGGATGTTTAACGCGAGTCGAATCTCTCTTTCTCTCCCTCGCTCTCTCTATCTCGCTTTTCCGGCTTGCATCGTTCCCGTCGACTTTGCTCGTTTACTTTTATTTTTTCCCCCGTTCGCGGATTCCCTTTTAGCGTTATAAACGAGGAGTCGATGGTTTTCGCGAGTTGCGAATTATCGACAACGTTGGTCGAGTCTTTCCCGATTCGGTTTCTTGAAGATTTTTTTCGTTGCGATCGTTCCATTGGTTATTTCGCTATCTTGCCGTTAGTTATTTCGTTTCTCTTCCGCTCAGGATAAATTATTCGCGCTGATAGAGCGAAGGAATTTTATTCTGGTGTAAAAAACGAGTCAACGATCGATGCGATTGTCACCTTTATTACTCGATATTTACAATAAAATATATATTTAACGAATACGATCGATGTTCGAAAAACCTTTCGTAAAGTTTATTTCATAAAATCTGATTTTTCGTTGTTATTACAACGATTGGTTACACATCGACGCAAATTTCCTCCTTTCGAAAAACTTGGAATTCCATAAATCTCGCCGCTCAATTAAACGTCTGTATTAAGGTTGACGAACCGTTTAATCAGCGAAACGAAAAATGATTCCCCGTCCCAAAATATAAGCAAGGGAGAAAAAAACGGTCACGCGAAATGCAGCGACTAACGAACCGCTCGTCTTCCGCTGCCGCATCGTAAAGCCAACGCGAAAAAAGCTCGACGATTTCCGAACAACGTCGCATCCCAACGAGTCAAGGCACGTGGAAAACTGCCTCTGCGCAAGAACCCGGGGACACCGGCGGACGGACAAAGAGTAAGAGAGAGAGTAAACAATCGACCCTCCACGCTCCATCTCTGATTGCTAATGAATCCTAACGCTGTTACGCATGCAACAGCCGAAAAAAAAAAACTTACCTTCCAGGTCTCGGACACATACGTCCGAACCAGACTCGGTCGTTGCATCGCTCCGTTTTACCCCTTTCGTCGGAACACCGAGAGCGATCGTATGCGTAGGAGCGACGACGTCTCCCAGTTTTCGGGGCGGAATAAAACTCGCTCGCGCTCGGATGCATAAATACTTAGACTCGCGGAGGAGGGCAAACACGGAGACTTTAAGAACGAGCGGATCGACGGACGCACGCGCTTACCCGGGAGTTGGGGACGTCCTCGATTTACGAATGACACTCTCTTACGCGTGTGTACTCCTCCGGGATACAAAGAGTTGTGCAAACAAGAATTTACGGTCCGTGTCCCCACTGCCACGGTTGCAAGGGACGAGAGGGGGACGAGGGTCGCCTGGCATTATTGCACTGACGAATTTACGAAGGCGGGAGGGTAAAAGGGCAAGTTTTGCTACTCGCGGGTGTCGGGCACACTTCGTTAGCGCGGTCACGAGGCCTTTGCTTCTTTTTTTTTTTTACTCCTGACCTGCGTTTTTAGCCGACAATAACGGACCGGAGCTGTTCGTTACGTCGCTCCGTTTCGGCTTGACGAACGAATTTTTTTTATAAAAGTACGTGAAAACGAAAATATTGGAGACTCGGTGCATTGTTTCGACTCGGTATTCAACGTCGCTTCTGGATTGTATTGTTCTCGGGTGTTTAGCGACGATGACTTTGGACTTTTGTTTACGTACGATCGTTCGAAGATGCAAACTATTTCCAGGATGCGCTAAAAATACGAACCGATGTTTCCACATTTTTAGAATTTAGAGGAATCGAGGATCGGATAACTTGGGATAAAATAGATCTTGCGACTGGTTCGAGATCGATCGTCTTTCCCTCGCAAAAAAATTAATTTAATAATGTAAAACAAGGATGAAAATCGATCGGAGACACGAAACGAATTTACTGGTAATCAACGAATAATGTAAAAATAACTACTTGAAGCAATGCCGACGATTAATAGGAATCGAACTTGGATATCCATCAAATTCTCCCATTGTCTTTTACTTCCCACTCAAATTATTTTTTTACCTCTCTTCCACTTCAGAACGTACTTTTAAATTACATAGTGCATTCTTTGTACATAAGCGCGCTCACACGAGTATAAACACGTGAGACGGAAAAGGAAAGTAGGTTGTGTACTCGACTCGGATGTTTGTCCTTATATCGTTGGTTCGCGTATGTGAACGCGAACTGTCGGGTACTTCTTTTTTAATCCTCGTCTTCGTCGTCTTCACCCTTTTCCATGCCACCATTTTTTTTTTTCTTTTTTTTTTCCACCTACTTTTGACTTCGCGAGAGCGCGCAAAGAAAGAAGGGAGAAAAATAAAAGCGTAAAAGATCGCGGGATGAGTAAAATATGAAAATATAAGGCACGTAACGTTTGTTTAAGAATGAAACAAGTTTCGACTACGAAATACGGGTAGAGAAAATTGACGTTACTTTTCAATATTTTTTAACGCTGCGCCGATAATTTTGTACCGGTAACTTTTACTTGCGAAAAATTAATTATCGCCAGCGGACGAAGAAAGTACGTTCGGTAAAATTATTTTTTAGCGAAACTGTGTATCGATCGCATTGTTAGTTTATTTATTATAAATGAAACGTAAAATAGTTAATTTATTCTGACCTAGGGAAAACTGGTTTTTATCGTTACTAGATATTTACCCTATGCTGAGTAAAACGTAACGACAACATCAAAATAGAAACATCCTTAAAAAACATTTGCCACGTTAAGATCTCATCCTCTTCTTCGTAAACATTCGAATTTTCGTTCTACTTTGCTCGAGCGAACGGTAATGTTTTACGAGTGAAAATTTTTAAAACGCGGTAATAAATAAATTCGAAATAGTGGAGACAAATCGAAAGTGACGGATACTTAAAGTTCAAGCGAGAAAGTAGAGGTTTGAACGTCGCTTCGTATGCAACGCTTTTATTTACCGTGCATTTGAACAACAGAGTAAACACAATATTCATCACCGGGTTTTGTCTCGCATTTACATGTCTGCACTCAACCGTGAGCTTCAGTGTAGGTGTCGACCTTTGCTGCTTCGCATAAAGGGGTGTATTATTCTTTTTCCCCTTTCCTTCCCTCGTACCGTATTCCGTCATTTGGTAAACAATACTATCTTCCAATAATATTTGGCATTTTCTTTTCTATGCGCTTAGTTTATGTAAGTCGCAAAGATATATGAATTTGTGTTGTCGCATTTTTATAAAAATTCAACTAGTTTCGAGGAGCTATTGTTCACTCGTAGGCTACAAAAAAAAATACAACTACTCCAAAAGTTGATATCGATTAAATCAATAACGAAACGATATTAATTTTTCTGGGGTTGCTTTGCATAGTTACCAAGAAATGTTCCAATTTCTTTTTTCGAAGAGAATGACTCGATCATGTTTCTTTTTCTTAATTACTTATCGTTAAATAGAAAAATTTGTCGACGCTTATTTATTACCGCGAAATAAAATAACATTCGTTAAAATATTTAATTAGAATGAATTTCTTCCGAATACAAAATTAAATACGCTATCAAAAATCTCGTAACCCATTTTTCTTTGTATATAGATAAATAAAAGGCCAAATTAAAAAAATCATCTGTTTCAAAGTTTTAAATATTATTTTTCACAACATATAAATTTCAAAGATCAAGACTCGAATGTGCTAAGAAAAATTAATTTCCAGTTATTCGAACGATGAAGAAAACCAAGATAAATACGTTGCACTGCATTGGTTGCGATATTTTACGATAATAATTCTTACATCCGTTCAAAATTTTGAACGTTATATTTTACAAGCGTTCATCTCTTCTATAAAATGAAAAAATGTCTTTGTTTTCGGTTTACTAAGTTACGCAGCTACGAGATCTTGAACGACAAAGAGCGAAAATCATAAAGATGATACTTCAAAACTTTTCCCAATGATTTCTGTTTATACCGAAAGTTTAACGAGAGTAATACTTGTTTGTATACGTGTAACAACATAACGCGTACTTTAAAGATCGCGAACGCGTGCACAGGTGCAGAAAATGGGCAATTTACGAACGAGGCGACGGAAAAACTTCTTCTCCCTTTTTCCTTAGAAAATTTCGCCAGATGCGCGAAGAGAGCTTAACTATCTTTACACTTCCTTAACTGTTTCGATATTTTACGGCTATCGATGAGACATGCCGAAGTGAAAAAGGACAAATTTATTTTACCCCCGCGTGTGTGGGAATAGTTTTTTAAAATGCGATAAACTAACGCTCCGATTTCTGTCTCTCGCTACGTCGATGCGAAAGCAAACGTTTTCAAAGATACGCCGTTTAAAATATTTGCGAGTACGGGACGAAAAGTGATCCATGAGAAATTAGGCGTTCGATGGTTGAGTCATCCATCAAAACCGATACGAGATACCAGCGATAAAAAATATTTTCCAGTGTTTTTACGAGCGCTTTTATTACGTTTAAAAGATTTTAATTACCCCCAACACTTTTATAATAACATACGTTCGTTATCGGTACAACGGGTAAAAGACTTTTTAATTACAAATACAAGGTTACGAAACAGCAGACTTTACCCAAAAAAATATAGATAAGTACTTTTCTCATCAGTACGGCGGAATTGGCCCGAGGCCGTCTACCGAAGAAAGAAAAGAAACTCCGGAAGATTCGCGTCTACTCACGGTAAGGACAACGACGCCGGAGATAATTTCTCGGCATTAAAAATGATATCGGAATAAAGACAGAGTAATAAAGAACGCGCCCAGCTATAGCCGAAAAGAAAGAGAAACAGAGGAAAACGTTCTCGTTTTAAAAGTGGCGAGAGAAAGCGAACGCGAGGAGGAAGGAGGAAGAAGGGGAGGGAGAAGGAAAGTTAGTGTATAAACAGAAGTTGCCTAAGTACATTACAAACTGTAATGGCGAATCGGGGCTCCTCCACTCTCGTACCCTCCGCCCCTCGCTCTCCTGACATTTATTATGCTACATTGTTACAAGGAAATTGCGTTTTTCTAAGTGGCGCTTTTCTCTCTCGCGGCTGCCTCGCGGCCAACGCCAATTTCCCAAGGAGAGGAGCCAAGGAAAGGGGTCCGAGAGCCTTGGCTCTCCCTTCATCGACACTCGCTCTTTCTCTCGCCGCGAGGATGATAATTTACCTCCTTTTCTCCTCTCGTCGACTTTACTTTTTTGCGATATTGACTCTTGGCTGCGCCGATCTTTTTTCCAAGAGTAAAGGAAGGAGTGGTTTTTCCACCGTAGCGAGAATAATTGCGACGGAGGTTTTAGGATAAAATACTCGCGTCGTTATTTTCCCGAGATCGCTTATATTCGTGTTCCCAGATGTTGGAATTAAACAACGCGGTTTACGTTATCAAATATATAATTGTATCAACTGTTATAGAATTAAGTTGCCCCCCGAATTCTGGAAATATCCTCATCGTTCGCCAAGTTGCAGTCAGCTATTTTGATATTTAAGATATTATTTAAGAGCCGTCGCGATCCGTAAGGATCCGTTGAAATCTGTCGATATCAATTTACTTAATTCCGACGGAGACATTTAAAATATTCGAACGACCCCTGAGATCGCTTCAAATCTCATAATAACCGAAATTTATCCCTTAAATTTTCGAAGCTGGTAAACACGTTTCGAAGCGCGAGAGAAGATTTTATCCCGCTCCAAAAATTTGTAAATTGTTCCGAAACGTTGTCGAAAGTATCTTAAATTATCTTAAATTCGATTCGCAACCGCATCTTTTATCTCGCGATAACGCGATAATCGTTAAAACTCCGCTTTCAATCCGGAAAAAACCGCGACGATATTGAAAATAGAAAATCCCGTATTCCCTTTATCTGGAGCCATTCGCGAGAGACGCGATGAAACTCCGGAGCTTCAAGGTTAAAAATCGAAGCGAAAAAAATTTAATTACTCCACGTATGGAAAGTCAAAACTCACGGGAACTCGTAGACTGCGCGACACGTTGCGCGATCGTAAACAGCTTGGCAGACTTTTCCAGCCCCGCGCGTTTACCCGGTGCGCCGGAAAAGGCTTTCCAATTAACCAGAATCGATTGCATAATGGAAGCGATAAAAATAAAGATCGCGCTCGGTACAAACAATAATTTCGCCGGACGCATTTTCAAAGTAGTTTTTCGCAGACTCGCGCCCGACCAGCGACATAAAGCAACAAGTTTTTTTTTTCCGTCGTCGAGAGCACAATGTACTTATCGGATGTGCGGGCGGGAAGTGAATTTTTATTCGCGGGATATTGAAATCCGAATTGTATTTTTTGGTCTTCTCGTATCGATATCTTGGAAGGATTAAATAATTGCTTTATTTTTGCGATAGGATGGATGAAAAAAATATTTCGTAATATTCGATAACGTTTGGTTCGAGTGGTCGTTTCAAAAGCCTAATGGATTCGTCGAAATATATTTAATTTCATTCGCTCACTTCGGTAAAAATTATTATCTCAAACCCTTACGAAATCGCTCGAAATAGAATTATCTATTATCGAGGACGATTCTATTCAACGTTGGTTTTTAATTATCGATACGTTAATTACGAGCAAAGTATGGAAAATGAAAAAAACGTATTTTCAGTCTATACGTGTACGTACCTAATATAAATCATGTAACCGTAAAAATAATTTTACAAGCTACGAAAGCGTAATTCGGGATATCTCTCGGTATACCTTAACGACGACGATTAAAAAGAGAGCCGTCGACGTGGCTAGAAGTATATAAAACCCGACAATAACAATAATAACAATAATTCCATTAATTCAGCTGCCGAGGAGGAAAACGGAGGAGAGTTAAAAGCTGAGTCCGGATGAAAACTTCGTCCACTTCGGCAATTGTGGCGAAAAACGCGGTGAGAGCTCGGTTTTAAAAAAAAGAAAGAAGTATAAAAAAAAAAAGACCGCGGATCCGTTGTAAAGTTTAGACGGCCGGTTCATTAAGGGGTAGAGAAGAAAAAAGGGAGAGCGAAAGAGAGAGAGAGAGTAAAGCAGGCGAACAGGGAAAACGACGGGAGGCTCGCCTGGCGCCCGGCTTCCGAAATCCCAAGGGGGTGTAATTGGCCTCGGGGTTGTATGTGTACGTGTGTATCCTGTACAGGTTGCGAGCGCGTACAAGAGACGCGTCGAAATAACAACGCGGGACGAGTTATCCCCGCGAATCAGGATTCGATTCGTTGGGAGCTGAATTTTAAGGGAGGAGGACGAAACGCCTGGTTTTAAGTTCAAGACGGATGGACACGCGGGATACGTTCCTACGGGGATATGGGTTAATTATTGTGGTAAATTGATGCTTCAACCCGACGAAAAAATTAATTGCAGACGTCGAAACGATTTTAAGAAAGGCAATCTCGTGTGGGAAGCGTAAAATTAGCTGTAAATCTTTGAAGCTGGTGTCATTATAACACAAGGATTTATTTAATATTCTGCATCGTGTATAATTAAGTAACGGAGAAGGAACGACGGTTATTATTTTTAGCGCATGGAATACTTTCATTTAATAAATTAGGTACAATTCACAAAGCTAAAAATTAGGATTTAATCTCGAACTTCTAATCGAAACGAATGTTTTTAAATTCGATGCCGCCTAGAAAATACGTTTCACGCAGCAGTGAAAAATGTTTAAAATAAGAAACGTGGGTAGTTTGCGATAATATACCGAATATATTATATTGGAAAGAAAAGAAAGGCTCACCCAATCCGATACTCTGAAATTCATCTATCCACTAGTCTATTCAAAATATACCTAAAGATCAACGGGACTAAATAAGTAAACAATTCATACGTACGATTCTCTCCCTTTTCCTTAATTTCACTCTCTCTCTCTCTCCTCTCTCTCTCTCGCGTTCTCTCCTTCAGCGTGAAAATTTATAGAAGACACATAGTGGAAAGGGAATCTCCGTAATTTTTAAAGTGATCAAATTAAAGCTTCGTATATCCCTTCCTTTCTCCTCCTGCATTATAAATACCAAGACACAAGCGTTATATACACGAGCGCCGGTTATATTTGATTGGAAGCGAGAGGTATTGTGCGGGGGAACCGAGAGAGCGAGAAAGAAAGACGGAGGGAGAAAGGAAAATGTTGGTTAAATAATATGGAAGGCTCCCAACCGTAATTATCTCGGTCTCAGATTTTCTGGCTGCTACGCCTCGAGGCCGTAGTCGCAACGCCGGCGGATCATTCCGATGCAAGACGGAGGAAGAAAACGCGAGACGCAAGTTAGATAGCGCATTTCGCTGGGGTAGAGAGACAAAATAAAAATCTCGAATATATATAACGAGAGCTTTACTCATTGTTGCTGTATAAGGAATTACGATTTGCTTCGGAATTAAAAATTAAGTTCGATTTTCTTTTTCATCGGATGGTCTAAGTTTTCCTTCGTAAGCTCTTCAACTTGCATAATTTTACTGAATGTACTTGGAAAAATTGCGAATTTTAAGAAAGTGGTGCATTGTATCGAAAATCGCCGAGTTTAACATAAAAATTATTCTATTATTTTATCGCGGCTGTAAAAATTATAGATGCATATAGTTTATTACAAAATTCGTGTTTATTAAATAAAGTATAGGCATCGCTAAAAATTTAGGACCTGTATTCGCATCTGGAACGATAAAGAAAAATTTAAGTACTTTCATGTATATCGGCGTTACAGAAATTAAGCGGTATATTATAAACGGTTGACGCGATTGAAATTGTTAGGCCTATTTTTCAAGTATCTAAAAAACGAATCAACTCGTAGTTTACAATTATTAAAATACTTTAATCTGCTTTGAAATAAAACGATGGTTCGATGCGTCGAGTTCGAAAAATGTACGCGAATAAAAGCGTTTATGGTCTCTATTTTTTATAAGATTTACGTTGTACGTGAAATATTTGTGAGAAATAACGAAGCGCTAAATGGAAGAAAAGATGGAATCAGTTTTCATACCGAAGTGCACGAATATTATCAAAATAGCATCCCTGAATTCAGAGAGTAGGAGTAATTAAATTTGATTCCTTACAGCTTCGAGATAAGGTACGATTTTTCTTAGTCTAATTTTATGTACTCTGGCATTAAAATGAATTATATTAAATGTCTTAAAATTTATAAAATTAATGTGCTCTTACAACGTACAGATTTTGTATTTGCAAATAAATTTCTTTTTATTATTTTAACTTAATAAACATAAAATTAAATAATTTAATGAATAATTTAGCGAGAGAAATAAAAAAAAAAGGTACGGAGTAAAAATTTAAACGCTGTTCTTTCGATGTAAAAAATAGGTAATTACGACTTTGTACGTTACCTCGTTGAATATACTTCAAGTTATTTAATTCGATCGATAATTTCGTAACACATAGATTGAAAGTGAATTTACGTAAAATAATTAATTTTTCATATCGCGGATTGTAATATTGTTAGCTGTTGTTTGATATCGTATTAAATTAAATAATTTATATAATTCAAAATTTTATACTTGTATACTTACTGATAACGATCTCAATAGTATTTGACAAAAATGTGTTTTATCACCAAAGTTTTCAAGATAATCTTAAATAATGCATTTATTTCTTAAGAAATAACTATAACTTTAAGATACGAAAGTTTTAGACTCTGGATATTATTTCATCTCTGGTAAATTAACGAAATATTAGTATAAAGCAAAGCGTTTTATAAAATGTAAGAATAATAGGTGATATTTGTGGTTATTTCCGTAAGCAGTGAATGTTATTGCCATATAATACACAATAACAAAGTGATTGATGATTATAATACGATTAATATCGAAGATTGAAGGAAAATTAGATGGTGATAAACATAACTTAGCAAGTTTCGCGATATCATCGTTTTACGCGATTGCATTCTTGAATTTATCGATGTCGTAAAAGCACGGAAAAGGTACGTAGAAGGAGGAAAAGTCGAAAGAGTCAAGGGGAAGGAAGTTAGAACGAATGATGGGAGAAAGAAACAACCCTTCCGGGTATTATAAGCCGAAAGCTCACTCTGTAGCGTTGGCAAACTCTTAATTGCAAATTGGCGAAATAATTGAAGCGATACTCGTAAAAATAGTTTCAAAAGTCGTAATTCGCTCGTAAAAACTTGCGGCGGCTGTGCAATGCATATTCGGACGCGGTAAACATTATTCATTAACAGAATTTACAATTCTAACGAATCGGACTTTTTCCATTAATTACATCGATTTCTTTTGCTTTTTCTCGTCATCTTACTTTTTTATAGCTAATCCTTCAGCTTGTTCTTTTTTTCTGCACAGTTTCGGAACAACCGATATCTCAAATACGAGTTGCACAAAGAACAACTTTTTTCATCGTTTCGTCCATTTCGTTTTCGAAATTTCATAATAGCATCTTTGTAATTTATTTTTCCTGGTTCCAAACGAATTTATTCGTTTGTGCTTATTTAAAACGTTGATGATGCAAAGATAACCAAATATTTTACTTGTAATATTCTTGAAAAATATGGATCGCAAAAGAAAATTACAACGTAAATTGTAGAACTCGATTCTTACGGATCTTTGCGATAAATTTAATCTAAAAAAATTAATTGAAAACGATTATTTTTAATTACACGTATAAAAATGCTTGTTTTTTGAAAAATTAGAATCCGTATACGTATAAAGATTTTTTCTTATATTTTAATTTTTTTGAGATTGATAAGTCCTAGAAAAATACGAACATGTATTATTATATTAATCTTCGAAACAATTACACTTTTTAGAAATTATTGCAAAGTAATTAACGATAGATTTTTATCAAAACCGTAATCTATAAATTGAAACACTTTTAACGATTGTAATTCGATAAGAAGAAATAATTTATCGGACTTGGTTATATACGTTAGAAAAATATCAGCATCCGAAACGGTATAAAAATATTTGCACACTTAAAAATAAACTAAAAATTATACGCTCGCTTTCTTACGAACAATCGTAGTATTCAAAGTCGTAAAATATATTAGAGCACAAAAAGCGTCTAAATAGATACCAAATATTCCCACTGCATCCGTTAAACTTATTCGGAATTAATGACTCATGAAACACATTATTTCTTCATCCAGTATTCATTTGAGAATTAAGACAAAAGAACTGAAAAAACAAGTTCCCTTTCACGAATAAACAAGCAGACGTCCAACGAATTACGAAAGTCGATTACGACTTTAACGCGATGGTTTGATAATAAACTATCGAATAAATACCTCAGCTTACGGTAATTTTACACCGTTGGATCCATCGTCTTATTCGATCGGAAGAAATCTCCTTTCGTTCGGAGCCAATCGACGATACGATAACTCGACACGGTGTTTACCTTCTTCGCAAATTTATTATACTCCAAGGATCGAAAGATGCAGGCCCATGCGAAATATAATTATCCGCCTGCTTAGCTATTTACGGTACTCGAACGCTACACCGTATCGATAAAATTTGAATCCAGAATTAGAAGTAGACTCGCTACTTACATCGAGTATTATACGCAGAATCGTTTCGCATGCTCGAGAATTTTAATCGCGCCGCATAAAAAGCGTACCGCTTTTGAATATTCAATTTATTCTGGAGTGAAATTCAATATTAGCGCAGGCCATAACGACAGTTCGTTACGTCATTCAAAAATTAAAACGATGAAAAAGCAAACGGTAAACATTCGTCGTCCCGTTCGCGGAGTTGCGTTATTCCCTTCGTTATTCCCCGGCAGTTCCCCGATGAATAGAAACTAGCTTATATTATTTACACGAAACGATTCACAATGAGAGTATTCGTTGCTAAACAAGAAACAAAGCACGCACCGGTTGTCGGAGCTTCTCGCGCATCGTTTATAAACACAACCTCGCGGCAAACATTTGCCCAAGCGCAAGCGTCGCGGCTAATTAGAGGAACCAACTCGAGGGCGATACGCGGGCAGACGGAGCCGCGACTCCGAGACAAACACCAAGACGTAGAGAGTGAGTGAGATCGAGAGAGAGAGAGAGAGAGAGAGAGAATATATTAGACAATGACAAACGATTACGAGTAAACGCGCGCGACGAGAGGATCAAGTGAGCAATTTAAATATACAACGATGTACGTCAACGACGAGCGCACAAATTGCATCGTACATCGTCCGTGAATTTTCACTCGATCATGTACAGACTTACTCGCGTCAACGTGTATTCAAAGTCGTCCGTAGCCATAAATTACACCGAGAGGCGAAGGAATTTTTTGGAGCAGCCAAAGCGTAACGCGATTTTAGGTTCATCAAAATCGATTCGAACTCGTAAATAAAATACATCTGGAGATTAAAAACACCGCCCTAAAGTACCTTGAATTAAAAAAGTTTTTCATTATGATATTATAACCAGCGATTCGTGAAGTTTCCAATACCCGAAAACTACTCGGAGTCTCGTAAAATCGTTGGAAAGATCGAAGCGTCGAGAGATCGATAGCCAACTCCGACCCCTCGAAATTTCCAAGACGGCGGAGCTCCCAAGCGAAAGAAGCGTGATTTTTAGGCCGCCCTCGAGCGCACAGATATAACGTGCCAAGTCGCCGTATTACACGAATGCATAATTGCAGTCCATAATGGCGGAGGGGGTTGCCTCGTCCCGAGCAACAAATACGCCTATAATTAAGCTCGTACAGTCCACAACTCTCGGGCCCTCGCGAGACCGCATCCTTTTATTATTCCACGCTTCGCTACTCTTTCTCTTTCTCTCTCCCTCCTCGCAAAGCCAAAAGTCGGACGGTCTGCCGCCGACTCGCCGCGGATCTCCCGCGAGGTTCGGACTCAGTTGCGCGCTGCTGCCAAATATAAAGAAAACGAAGCTGAGCGACGAAGGGAATAATAACTCGTGCGTTCGTCTCGTGGAAGGTCGACGCGTGATTCGATGATTTTATTAAATTCGGAGGGTCTTTTGTTGGGTAAAAGCTAAAGCTCAAAGTTGCTTCTCAAACTTTTGCCGTTGTTTCTCTTTTTGTCTTATCGAGTGGTTCTCTTTGCGTCTTGTTTCGTTGACCGATGGAAATAAAAGGTTCTTTACAGGGAACGTTCGTTGATAAACCAACGACTTTTCAATGATTAAGAAACTTGTTTATTCTCGAGGAGTAATCGTTTGTTGATAACGGATACAAAGATAACGCACTAAATTTTGAACGAGCTTTTCGTTTAAATTTTCGACGAGTCCATTAAACTTGTAAAGTTTTTTTATTTTACCGACATAAATAACAATCGTAATTAATTTGGACCATTCGGATATTGTATCCGAACCAACGATGGAAAATAAATTGAAAGTAAAAGAATGCGAGTAAATAATTACGAAAAATAGTTTAAAAATTTTCTCTCGCTTTTATAAGCGTAAGCCGCTTTACACCGATCGAGAAAAGAAAATCGAACGACCGAGTAACCAACGAAAACAGCGCCAACTTCTTTATCGGACTTTTCGCGATCGAGATCGTTCGTTATTATCCAGTTGAGCGCTCCTTATCGCGCATAAATTAATTTTTCGTTTCACTTTTTTATACCGCTTTATGCAGTTCTTTGCGGCTGCCGTGAATAGAGCCGATGTTCGAGCCGTGCATGTGCGCGACTTTCAAAAATTCGTGAGCCGAAATTCTCGAGTGGAGCGTATCGTATCCGCGGAACACCATTAATCCTTCTCAAAACAAACGAATTAGCGCCGAAGAACCGCAATTTTCTTTCCCGGTTCCATCGAAAATTTATCGATACCATTTTTACGATTAATCTCTCTATGAAATTTAATTTATTTTCTCGTCGAATTCACAATATTCGTGGAGTGTATTTAACGTAGCTTTTATTTGTACGAAGATCCGAATGCATAATAAATTCAAAATTGCAAGATCAACGATATTATCTAATTGTCGGACGAGATTTACCGTTATACACTAAAATTATGAAAAGTTAATTTTTGAAGGAGAAGTACGGGAGTAACTTTTAAAAAATAATCAACGAATTTAAAAAGATACCAACATCGTGGATAATTGTACCAAAATATATAATCGATCGATTCGCTGGTTCAAAATGCAATACCCGAGTTCTTTCCAAAAACCTCTTCCCGATCCCCGCGTAGTTAAAAATTCAAATCCCCCGCGTGCGAGAGCGAAAAACACGGGACGGGAGGGCGAGCCTCGAAAAATCGAGCGCAGCTAAGGAAAGCGACGTCGAGGCCGAGGGAAAGAGGAAAGAGCGGACAAAACTACAACCGGAGTGTAATAAACCGGCGTTGCGGCGACCAGTGAATCATCGGCAAATACCGAGGCGGTCGAGTCTGGCCTCGATCGCGGCTCGTGCTCACACCCTCCCCCAGGTGCATATTTATTGTTGGCCGAATCTCCTTTTAGCGACTCTTACGAGCGTGTACGCTGCTCTATAATTAGGACTTCGCTTAAATTATTTACCGCGCCGCGGCTTTTCGCCTTTCGTGCGCTCCTCCCGCCACGCGTCTATTATTGCGCCCAAAGCTTTTCGCGCCCGGCAAACGTTTTCGCTTTCACCTTCCGAAGGAGTTTCGGGGGATCCGTGTATTTCGGATACGCGTGCGTAATTAGATGCCGAGATTTATGCGCCGTGTTTGTTGGAGGAGTCGAGCCCTTTTCCATTCCACTCGATTAACGATAAAATAATCGCATCGAATAATACGAGGTCGAAACGAGTTTCGTATGCCAAACTACCCAAACTTCCGTACACGTTTTTAATTCTTACGTTATTTTTTTATTCCTGCCGATCCGCGAGGAATTCGACGCGGTCGCGTAAAGATAAGAGGATGCGATTCTTGAACAGGCGGATGAGTAACCTACGACTTACTCGTTGACTTTTGATGCAATTACGATCCACGAAATTAGTACTTTTTAAGGAATCTCGTTATTTTTTGTTTACGATCGCTCAAATTCGTTGAAAATTAAGAAACCCAAACTAAACCTAGTACAAATATTACAATGAACGGATTCGATAAAAGTTTCGAGAGGTTATCGAAGGATGGAGTAACCTAAGGAACCACCGGCTATTGAAACTGTCGATCGCAACATCAAAGAAGACAAGATTTCGGCGCTGCTCTCGATTATATTCTAAAGCTCGTTGGCTCACGTCGCTTAACTCGTGGCTAACTTGCACCGATCGTAATAATTACCGACGAAACTTGGCTCGTGTGCTTCCCGTCCCGGGAGAAACAAACTCGGGAAGACTGATTCGACTCCCGCAAGTTCTGCGCTGGAGGAAACTCGAGTGCCTTATAGCAGCCCCAATTTCGAGTTGTACGTGCACTTCTCTCGCATCCGCGATAAAAAATGCACACGCGTACCGGAATAGTCTAGTCTGTGGTACCGACCGGTAATAAAGGGTTCGTGTTTTCGATTTGACGAATCGATAGGGTTGATACGACGAGTAATCGTCGATTGACGAACTTTCGAAGGTACCGTAGATTTTTTTTTATAGCTTTTCGAATTGCCGTAAAAGAAATTTGCTACGATGGAAATTGCGAGTGAAAACTTTTTCACTAGCGGTAAAGGTAAAAGTAAAAGTTGGGCGAAGGTGAAGGACCGACTTAAGAAACGTTTCGCTGAACGTCTTGTATAGAATCGTTTACGTTTTTTACTTCTTTTATTGCATCGCGGAAGCGAATATGATTTATTTTTTATTATTGTAAATATGCGCGACTGGAATAACAATTTACCATGAATTTATTATGAGTGACGTTATATTTGTGAGCGATACGCGAAACCTGATTTATTCAACATCGTTGCACTATTTCACTTTATCTTCTCCGGGTAGAATACAAAACGACAAATCGTAGGAAATTAAGTTCGCGCTACATATTTTTGACAAGAATAATTTCTCTTCGCGAATGATTTTACGAGAGTTTAAACGTAACGAGAAAACACGCAAAAGAAATATTAAAATGGTTGCGCAAACCGAACGAATCAGTCGATAATCTTCGATGTAATCGATTTCTATCGTAACCTATCGATCCTAAAAAAAGGTTCGCTCCATCGATTCTCGCTTAACGAACGTAACATTAGATTCCTTTTTTTGATTTCACGCGAAGTATTTCTGCGGTTATTCGTACTCGCGATATATTAAAAGCTTTTATCTCAGCTTCAAGATAAATTGAAACAAACTAATCTATACATTCGAGATATTTGACGAAACGTATCGAAAATACGTGTATCGAGGATAAAATAAAAAATGAACCAACGACGATACTTAAACATGCAAATTATCAGCTGCAGCTTAATCTTCGGAAGACAGCGACCGAAAGCTCGCTACGATTTCAAAGGGCAAGAACTTAACATTATCCCATTCCACTTTAGTTCGAAACTTCGAAATCGCGCCCACAACCACACCCACACATACACAGAAGGAAGTTATCCGCGCAGTAGCCAAGAGCTGGCGGACGCTTTAAAGGCAGCTCGCATGTCTCGATTCGTATCGCGCCTTTTAAACGAGGTTCGGGAAGAAGAGTGAAACGGGAAAGAGTTCGAGCGTCAGGGTTTTTCATTAAAATGGAAAAGAAGGAAGGTCGGGGATCGTAACGAGGGGGAGTCTCCTTCTTTCGTAGCCAAGGAGTTTCGAGTTCGGCGCTGGCTTTTCGAACGATATCGCACGCGCGGAGATAGACTTCGATCGGGACTGCACGCGACATCATTCGTGAGCTTGCATAGTTAAATGGAGAAAGAAACGCGTTAAGACTCGAAACTGAGTTACCTCAAATTAGTTTTCGAGCTTTCGATCTTATTATTTATCGACTTATTTCACAGAGAAAGTTATCGCGTTAATGAGAAAGAACCGAGTCGTTTAGCCGTTGAATCGCATCACTCGGAATTGATCTTTGATTCATCGGTTTCTTTGGTTACGGTTTTTTCGATAAGCCCGATCGCGTCTTTGTTACACGAAGACGTTTTACGCTCGCGCCTCCGAGGAAATTAGCTTCTTCAAACTTTCCTTGCGATCTAAAGTTTCTTGCGCTGTCTATTTAATAAATATCGTAGATATCGAAAAAAAAGGAAAATATTATATACGGACGTTTTTATTCGAAAAGTAAGCGACTCGTCAACATTCGACCAATTTTTCGAAAGAAAAATCGTGTGAATACAGTTTTCAAAACCGATTTTCTACCGACAACGTCTCTTTTAATTTTCGTGATATCGAGCGATCCATCGTCGAATCGCACCGAAGCAACGACGGATTTGTGCACGGACCGACGCTTTTTTGTAATAAGTATCGAAAGCTCGAGAAGCTTTAACCGTCTCTCAACCAAAGTACGTTACGGACGTTGAGGTAATCCACTTCGCGCGAAAGGCGCCAGAAATCTCCGAGTTTCATTCGGCATTACTCGCATCGTCAACGAAGCCTCGACGAGAAAAGTTCGGCAACCACTTAGAACACAACTCGAATGCACGATAGTCGTCGAGAGATAAATCGAGCCAAGTTACGATAGATCCGAATTCGCGAGCCCCGTAAGAAAACGACTCGTGTAACGATAAAATACGTTGCTCCTGTCTTTAAAGTATTTCGTCTCGTACCGCTAATTTTACACTCACGGAAGGTGTAAATGCCAAGATCGACGTTTCCATCAAAGATCTTATCTCGCTTTCGGACGCATAAAAATATCGTTGTAGCTTGATGCTTTTCCAAGCGAATACGATAACTCCTCAAGCTTTTGCTTATCATAATTTCGGGAGGGAGAAAGAAGGAACGATAGCCGAAAAAGAGAACATTGAAAAAAGTTTAGCGGTCGGAACTCGAGCTGAAAATAAACGAAAATAAAGACTCTGCAAAGACAGAAAGCAAAGAATGCACCGGTTCTCGAAGCAAACTGCGCGCGACATTCCCAGGAACGAAAATTTACGAGGCTAAACCGCACTGCCAACCCCAGGCCAACGCAGGTTCACCGGTTTACTTATTCCATGGAGGGAACGAGAAGACGGGACTGGTCAACACCGAAGATACTTTGTATATAAATTTCGGTTAGTGCCGCTGCGGTTTCCGAGCTTCCCTTTCCGAGTTCGGCGACGCCTCGTCCTTTGGTGTCAGGCCGGACTTCCGGGCCAAAGTGCGACAAGACGGCGCGAACAACGAACGATGCAAAGAACTTCGTTCGAGCAAAAGCACCCGGGAATTGGTGGAGTGCGCGTGAGGGGGGGGGATATCTTGTGGAAATTGTCGAGGTGCGTGGATATACTTTTCCGATTCGCTCGAGATCTACTCAGAGGGTAAAATTCGTTTCCACGCATCGAACGTTTCCGGGATCCATCGACGATCGTTTATAAATATTTATCCTGAGGAAATTATGAATTCAGGGTTTATTCGTTAGAGGTAGAAATTTTTTTGCGCGTTCGATAATTTAATCTTTCCGTATTCTTTGGCTGATTTTACTGATTGTAAAGTTTCTTTCGTTGATACTCGTCGTTAATAAAACGTCTGAACAAAAATAACGTTTTCTTTATTTGGTATTTAATAGCCTATATAAATAAGAAAAATGCGATGGATAAACTATGTTTTAGGCTTAACGAGATTTTAAAGCTCGAAAGTCGTAAGACTTAGGTTTAGAGCAAAAAGATCTATTATCGGTATTGCAAAGTGAAATCTTGCATGTGGTCAGATTTAATAAAGGAAATGTAAGGGTGTGGCTTCAACTGCACTCAATGTAGTTATTACGGATTGCCGTTAGTATGTTTTCTTGTTCTTTCTTTTAGCGACTGGCTATGCTTTTTTAATCATCGTATTCGAGTAAACGTTGAACTTTATTATTCGCGATGCACAGGTTTTCATACGTTATAATTTTTAGGCTGAGATTTGTATATTTATTCGTATCGTTATTGTAAAATTATAAAGATACAAAAAATTGACGATACAAAAAGTTTTGCTAATGTAAAATCGATACCAATTTATATGATTTTCCAATTATTGATTCAGCATAATAAATTTTCTAGCCATTATTGATAAGCTTGAATCAAAAGGAATAATTGAAACAAATATTTCGTTGATTACGAAGAGACGAGTGTGGATTTGATACAAGATCTCATAGACAAACCGAAATAAATAGTTATTTTTATCGATTAAAATATCGTTTGTCCGGCCAATTCTCGATTAGATGGATGAAAATTCGATCTATCCAACCTCCGATGTTTATAAATTTCTATTTCTGTATATCTTTATAAAAAAATTCGTAGATTATATTCGCACCTTCGATAAACGGTAACAAAGTAATAAACAACCTCAAATACCGCAACGCACTCCTTCAAAAATCAGTAATTTCTTTTCGCGAATATTCGATACTCGTTGTTTAATTAAGCCCCGCACGATTTTTGAAGAGACCCTTTACATCCCTCACGGATTTCGCGGATTTTCCTTCTCCAAAGCAACGACTGTAATTCACAGGCGCCGCGTTGCACCACATGGTGCCCGATGATACGCAAATAATACGGACGCCAACGTGAAACTTTTGACTAGTAAGGGCTAAAGGATGTTTCGAGGTGGGTACTTACTTTCTGGGGGGACAAGTATAGCAGTTTCTGATCGCGAAAGGCTCGTTTTATATTCGTGAAGAAGCGACGTCGCGGTTGTTTCGAGCTTTTATAAATTTTAAAGTTTTCTGATTCGCGCTAAAGTATTATTCGTAAAAACAAAGCTTACTCTATCGCACCGATGCAGAAAAAGGCAAGTCGCGTATAAAAAACAACGGAAGCAGCCAAAGAATAGATTTGCAACGTCGAGATTTAAAATTATAAAAGAGCTTTTTTCACGGTTTTGAAAAATAAACTCGGACTGCAAAAACGTATCTAAATATTCGACGAAACGAAACGGGACGAAAGTTTACGAGTGTTATAATAAGATTCCGTCGGCGCGAAATGAAAGAGAATAAAGCTCGTTATTAATCACGCGAAGAAGACGTATTAAGAGAAAAGTATCGGGTACGTTATCTTTTAGAAAAAGTATATACAGCGCACACATCGAATACCCGGCTTACGCTATTATTTATTATTTCATGTACAGGGTGGATGGGGGAGGTCTCGTGCTCCGACGCATTAGCATTTTTCCGTTGTTTAAAAATGAAATATTCGCCTAGAAGGAATATCTTCTCGAGTGCCTCTGATCTCCAAATAAGTGAGTCAGAGCTCCTTTGAATACTAAGAGCGTCAGCGTGAGGTCTACTAAGTCAAACTGAGTTAGCGCGATACAGGAAGTAAAACGTCCCTCGGGGTACGAAGAGAGTGAATCTTCACGCCCCTCTGAGTCTCGCTCCGAATGGAGTGAATGTTCACCTCGGTTAACTGGTTTTATCTCTCGCGGTTGATTGCGCTTGGTTATAAAAGGCGAATGTTTAAACTTTATTCGATGATTGTTTAATCGTGTTCTCCGTATTCTCGCGATAAATTTGAGTTGGATGGATTTTGTTGGAACTGTATTTAAATGTAACGAAATTTTGTTACTCGTGAGCAAACGGTTTAACGATATCTTCGACGTATCGAAGAAAATGTATCGTTATAAATTAAGTTTCGAGTTTTTCCGTGGCTATAGTTTTATAGTTATAGTAATTATATTTATTTATGAAACAAGTACATACTTTTGAAAATTACGAAAATTATATTTTTACGTAAATTGACAGCGTAAATTGAATCGTTAGATTTAATCGTTTAATTATGATTTGAACAAATTTTAAATAATCGTAATTAATATAATATATCATTTTAATTTATATTTGTCGATATTCTCGTAATATAAAAATATTAATTATTAATATTTTATTCCTTTTTACGTTATTCCATTATGTTAAGCGTTTAATAATTAAATGCTTACAAAAAATACAAATTATCGTTCAGGAAATTACATAACCTTTTATTTATAAATGTATAACTTTAACATCGGATAGAATAACGGAAAAATTTTTAATCTGGTAATATTTAAAGAGTCCACTTCGATATCCTGTATTTTCCTGAATTTACGAGTATATCTCGTATACTTGTATGAAAGGTTACAGTAATAAATCGAATGAAATACCGACCCTTAAGTTTCTTATTGTTTATTATTCTACATTGTCAGCATTAATATTGACTTTAAGTATCAATATTTTTATTGTTTTTATTTTTCTTCTTTCGTATACTTGTATCGGCTTATCTTAATAATTTATTTTTCAATTTTACAAAATTTCGGTTTTGGCATTAGATCAAATTGTCGATAAAATTAACCAAAATTCTTTTCATTGAAAAACCTGTTTGTATAAAATACCCTTTTACGATACGATAATACTCAAATATCTATATTCGTAATAAATTTCGATATTCGCTATAATCGATTATACATAAATTTATAGTCAAATTAGTTAAAATAGCCAAAGTAAATGAAAAAACCTAATCAAAAAAGCTATTCTAATACGTTAGGAAGAATTTTCGTTGTAAAAATTCAACACTAGCAAATATTCTTTTAATTTTATTAACAACATCCAAACTAATCACTTATTAATATTACTCTACTCAAATTTCAATTCACAATCAATATTCCATAAATTTTCACTAACGATTTAAATTTCAAATATTTGGAACTCCGCGTCGGTCGTTCGTCACAGTTTCCCCCTGCATATACACGTACTCGTTCTTTGATTCTTTTTGTGGACCCTCGTTGTGCCTTTATCCATATACGTACGAGGAATCAAGAAGCGCTCGTGCGAAAGAATTGGTCGGAACGTCGTGAAAAAAAAGGAAAACTCTGTACACGCGGGTCAATCACGGGGAAAACTTTACAGTGAGACTCATTGAAGTTCTGGATCGATTGCCAATGTCTGTCTACTTTGAATTTTTAGTTTCCCGACAATGCTTCGATTAAATAAAGGAATTTATTCGATACTTTTCGCGAAAATTTATGTCCTTACGTAGCGAGAATATTTATGATTTTGGATAGCGAACGAAAGTTCGTTCATCTCGCGATAAAGTTATGAAAATTTACTCTATCGCTTTAAACAATAACTTAAAAAGAAGGAAAATTTCGTGCGCTTGAATAATATAGAAATATTGTCTAATAATATTGTGACATTAAAGAAATACTCTTTTGGATAGACGCGGTTTTTGTTTTTTAAAAACCATCGATAAAAGTAAACGTAAGATTAATTTATAAAAAACATTCGTGTCTATACGCTCTAATCGAATAATCGCGTAAATTAAGTTACCGAGAAATCGTTTTAAATACTCTTTGTATTTATAGAAAAAAAGAGTCAGCAGCGATTTATGTTTAGAATATTTTTTTCCTTTAAAATAGACGCATCGATCCATTATTTATTTGGGTTATCTCCGACACGAAGTTCAAACTAATAATATTTTGCTCGAACCGAAGAGAATAGCGACAACGATTAATATTATTTATACAATAATAAATCGAAAGACACGTTTACGCGTAGAAAAATCATGTTGTTTAAATCTTATTGTACGATATCCGATATTTCTTAATACTTTCCCCAAACTTTTATGTCGTAACAGTTCGAATGCTAATGCAGGCAACGTCAATTCCGCGTCCCATATTCTTTAAAAGAAACTCGTGTGTGGCACCGAAGCAAACTATTCGGTCTAATTTAGTTGAGAGCGGCTGAATAAGGTATTCCTCGCGAATTTGGTATACGCCGTGACAAGGAAACGAGGATAAACTCGAGTCGCATCGTCTGCTTGGTGTACAATCCGCTAATCTCACTGTTAATCTTGATTTAATCCTTGACATGCTCTAAAGGAGCCATTAAATTGCCGTTTGCTTAGCGGCCCTGAATGTGCATCCGACTGGAAGAAGCGAGTCTTGTACAGAGTAAGGATTTTAGGCAATGTCGCTCGAATGGTGATCATTTGTTTTTCACTTAGCCACTTGTAAATTACTGCATTATCACCTTCGGTGATTAATCGTTGAGATGCATAATAGATAATAAATATATTACCGTTCCTTTATCAAATATAGTATGAAATTAATAACAAATTATAAGATTGATGTTATCGTTTATAATTTAAACGTTTGAACGAAAAAATAAAATCATAGTTCCGTTCAATGTCTTTAAATTCGAACAACGTTACCCTTTCGAATCAACTAAACATCTTTTATTATCGATTAAAAAGCATTTTATACATTTTCATTTCTCATTAAACTTAATCGCTCGCTACAAGAATATCGTTCAAAAATGTAATTATTCGCAATTTGTACGCGAATGCGCGAAATTTAAATTGTCAAAATTTAACGTTCGATACTCTTTATTCTTAAGTTTAAGATAGTCAACGGATAAACATCGTATTAATCTCCATAGTGCATCGATACTATATAAAAAACGAAAAACGTGCTCGGAGGATCAAATAATTGTAACATGCGTATACGGAAGAGCTCGAATTCGGATTCGTATCTAACGTTTACAATAAATAACGCCGATCGATGTCCGAACAAATGGAACGATAAATTCAATCGAGATCAGCTTTTCCCTGTTCCAACTACCGCGTAAACCATCCTTGTAAAACCTCGATGACTCGAGACTCGGTGCGGAAAATCTCAAAAGAGAAAATTTAATTCTGTCTCCTCCTCCTCTCCTTCTCATCCTCGTCCTCGTCTACGTATCCCCCCTCCTTCCATAGTAAGAGGAAAAAGCGCGCTCTCGAGAAAATGAGGAAGGAAGGTCATAAGACACCAGGAGGCTCGTAATAGTTCTCGACGAAGAAAAGCACTCGTTATTTATGCGCACCAGGAAAAAAGAATGAGAAAGAGGGGGGAGGGAGAGACGAAGCGTGCCCCGAAATATCATATTTAATTTTTATTACATTAAGAGCTGTGTATGTGCAGCAACGGCCGGGCGTCTTCGACCTGTACGCAAGGCAAACGAGAAATATAAGAGGGGAAGAAACGCGACTGTATATGTAAATATGCCGTGATACATTGGATACTAGCTTATAAACACCCCATTTTTATTCGGCGAGCGTCTACGAACATCCGAGGCACGATACCTCCACCCCCGCGACGACCCCGACCTCGTTCGACCTTTCCTCCGCCCTTTTTCAAATCCTTCGCACAAACGTACACACTTGGACGATAACGCAGGAAAGTTTTGCGTATGTCCTATGTAAATTGATAAGCCCGAACCGATGGATTTCGCGGATCGAACGAAGCCTAAGCTCGCGATTCTCAATTTTGGACACTCGCACCGAGGTTAAACCGGGCCCATTATTTTCGCGTTTCTGCACAGCATCACGCGCGGTAATATCGTTCGCAGCCTGGAGCAACGCACCTTGCCAACTTCTCCGGTCTGTCGCCTACGTATATTCGAGGCTGGTGTCGATAGTTTGTTCGCGCATCCAGTTATTTCCCTTCTCGACACGTTTTTTATGGCCGTACGCCACGCGTATTTATTATCTAAGTTTTACTCGCGCGGGAGGAAAAAAGGCCGAAGCCGATGATTCTCTTCTCTTTTCGTATTTTTTTTTTATCTTCTCTTCCGAACCCAGACTGTATAATTTTATGGTTCTCTCCTTTTAAAGGAGGATGTTGTGAAAATGTGCTCCTGCTTCTTTTTATTATCGTGTATTTATGGTTTCGTAATTTTTATATTATTGCTCGATGCTATTGAATGATACGATCGGAGCGTTTACTTTGAGTGAATATCGCGTTTTCTGCAACGTATCAAATTTATCGTCCTTTGCGCTCGTTGATTATTCCTTTCGCGAAGGGATAACTTTGATTCCTTAAATGTAGGTTAAGCTGTAATTGTAAATTTATTAAAAATCGATGAAACGATATTACGTGCAGCGCGAAATTTTGCGATAAAACTTTGTTTTACTTGTATCGATTAAATAACGTTGAGCGAATCGTAAGAAACGTTGGACGATTTCGTGTGCTAATTATAATTTAATTTAATGAAATCAATTCTTTCGGTATCGCGTCTTCCAATCGTGTAAATTCATTTTTGTTATTACATATTTATCGATTATGAAATTTTTATCCACCTGCATATTTTTAAATTACATTCTCGCTATCTCGACTTTATAAACAAATGTGATTTATTTCGACGAACGTATTAAAAATAAATATAAGAAATCGCTTTTTCGAATACTTAATTTTGAATATTTGCTTAATTAAAAGAATCATTATAATTGTATAAATCGCTTTGAAAAATATCACTTTTGCATCGGCGTATTAATTATTAAATTATTCAAGAAGCGAATACACGAAAACATTTTAAGATAATATATTTGAAAACAACTAAAATCCTTTATTCGTTTTAACTACGTCAATTTATTCCAACTGTTTACCACAAATAATATTTGGTAACCGAATGCATAAAAAAACACTTGAAAAACAAACATCTGAGATCAAATATGATTAAATACGATTAAACGAGACGTTCGCTTTTGAATGTTTCATCCTTGAAGCCTCGATATATTTGCTATTTTTGGACATTAACGCAACTCTATGGAAGGCGACGTATGGACTCATTCGTTAACCCTCCAACTTAATCTCAATCTCTTTGAAATTACTCGCCGACTTTAAATTTTTAAGTGATTCTTGAAGCATCTCTGATTCCTTTGAATTGTGATCGATACTTAATTTGCCGCTTTACGATAAAATGACTTATTTTATCAACAAAAAGTTTTTACTCTTATGCAAAAATCCTTTCTTGATCGCGTAGATTCAATTGTTTTTTATTTCTTTTTTTTCATTTTTAGCAAACACGCTATTGTGGCATTTAAAATTTAAAATTGATAAATTTTAAATTATTCATTGTAAAATAAAATTCTTTAAAAATATATTTTTTTTATCGTAAAATATCGAATAAAATATTTATATATAAATCTGTTCTCAAAAATTAAAAAAGTTGTCATACAATGTATAATAGAAAACTAAAATATTGAAATTGATGAATATTTCTTTATTTGCTAAAATTTACTTTTGTAATAATGTAATGGTGTGTAAAAAAGTAATTATAAATTAAACATTTTTTTTAAATTAAAAATTATCTAATGTCTCTTACGAATTAAAATTATCTATAATTTGAATTTTTTCGACAATTTTTATTCTTATTCAAGAGTAGAAAGCAACAAAATTAGAATTTCATAATTTATTTGTATTAAATTGAATATATATTTATTGATTTAAATATTTTAATAAGTTACTAATACAATATTATATTCAAATATGTAGCATTATTTGCACTATTGTGTTTTATCTTTTAATGAATAAGGTAGAATCAAAAAGAAGTATAATATGTAGTAGGATAATATTAAAACTTGAATATCGAATCACTATTTCAATATTTAACTAACGATATTTATGAGACAAAATTTCTGAATTTATATTCTTTTTAATTTAATAATATTTTATTCGTGTATTTTGATTATTATTTATTACTAATCATCATTATTGTCTATAAATAATTTAATAATCAATAATTAAAACTTAACTAATTCACGCTAATAACTATGTAACCTTTTCTTTACATTATGTAATTTGAAATCTTAAAAATCATTATCTCAAATCAAAATAATCGAAAATGGAATTAATAAACTTATATTTAATTGTAATTAATGTAATCGGAATTGTATTCTAATTGCAAATATAATGACTCTACGATTTCTGTAATTCACGTGAAACCCAAAGTTAACGGATTAAAATTAATAGATTACGACTTGCTGATTTTATTTTTTAAAATGCTAGTTTCTTTTTACAATATTAATCTCTAATTAAAAAGAAAGTCATGTTACAAATGTCAAAATATTATCCATTTGATATTTTTCGTAAATATTAGTTTTTTTTCTGTTCGTTACTTTACATTAATTTATCAAAATTTTAGTAAAATTATTTTAATTTACTAACTTTTGTTGTATTAATTTAATAATATTGTGATAGAAATTAAAATCAAAACAATGTTTTTTATTAAGGTATTATTTACTTTATTTTAAGGTATTTATAAAATGTCTAAGGATTAATTTCAAAAATATAAAGAATTAATAATAATAAGAATAATTGACATTTTATTGCATAATGTGATTAAGAAGAAAATAAAAACAATAAGATAATAAAAAATAAATATTATTTTTATAAATTAATTGCGCTTCTATTTTCTAAAATTGTTAAAAATGCAATACAAAAAAAATATAAACACTGATTATTTTAGTCTGTTCAATAAATGTAATCAATAAATGCTAATTTGACTGAAAAACTTTTAAGAAATAGATATTATTTAAAAATTTATACCTTGAAATTATTTGTACATATTAAAATTTTTTTATTCCCGGAAATTTTATCAGCTATTGTATCATTTATCTTTTAAATAACATTTATTTATTGAGACTGCAGGAATTGAGAAAAAAATTAATCCAATTATATTAATTTAAATATTATATAGAGGCATTTTTAGTTTTATTACACGAATGTCATATTAAAATCCAAAAATATTCTTCACTTGTAGTATATCTGAAAAAGGTATTAATTTTTATTATATAAAATGTATTATAGCGCATAATTTAATAAGTATAAAAAAATTTTTCCTTGTGAGTAAGAGTAATAAAGTAATATCATTTTCATAAATTTTGTCAACTTTGAAAATAAATTTAATTTAAAAATTTGTAATGCTATTAACTAAAAACTTAATTATTTACTTGGATATTTTAAGTATTTTAATGAAAGATAATTATCAATATCATACTACGATTTTAATCAGAATTATTCTTTTCATTAAATAATAGACAAATATTTAAATAATTGCTAGAATCATAAATTGTAATATACACAATAAAAAAGAATCAATTTTATAGTTATGTGATTTTTAACATGTAATTTTAGTTTCTTTATTACTAGTAATATCAATGTTACGAAATTTTTCTTATTGTCTAAAGAAATTTTATAAGATATTCGCTATCTATCGAAGGTTTATTGATTTATATAATTGTGTTAATCATGCGTACATAAATATTTAGATAGAGATATCACACAAAATTTTGTAAACGATTTATAATTTTAATTTCGTTACATTGTATTTGTGTTATCGAATATAGAAACCAATTCCTTACTAAAAATATCGCAAAAAATTTTAAACGATACAATGGCTATCTGTTATTGAATATATGAACTAATACGTGACTAAATATCGAATTAAAAATAAATAATTGATTAATTATTTACAATATCAAAAATTATCATTTTGTTAACAAAACGTTCGATGAATATTTACTATATAAAAAAATGTAAGGATTCTTTTTTCAATTTACATGAACGTTTTTATCCCAATCAAAAATAATATAGGAATGATGTATTTAATTAATTGCAGCACACAACTGATATATTTGATTAATGATTAAATTAAATTCAAATATTATGATTAAATTATATATATATATATATATATATATATATATATATATATATATATGCATAGATACATATATATGTACAAAGTATAAAAATTTATTTTACGATTATAAAAAATAAGATAATCGGCTGTTTACCCTAACGAACTTGTATACTTATAGCGTGTTATACGAGATTATATGTGCGTATTATTTAATATCCTTATTATTTTTACTTATTTATCAGAAAATTATGAAAAAAATATGCTAATTATTAGTTTGGTCTTTTATCGTTGTACAATTATAATATTTTATATCAACTTGAAGAATTTTGTATTTAAAATATGTAACATATTTTCAAAGGATAAAAAGCTTTTATAAGTGAATAATTTAATTTTTTTATTATAATTAACTTAAAATACTACATCCTATAGATTATTATAGTTTTGAAAATAATAAATCATTGTTAAAAGTTTACTATGTAATGTAACTTGTAGTACACATTATAATTTTATACTCTTTATATTACTTACTATTGTTACACATATTTTTACTAATGAGATCAATTACAGTGTATGATCTAAATGTAATCAAAGAAATTTTTGAACTATTTGATTTACAATTGATAATAGAAATTTAAATACTTAAATATTGACTTAACATACTTATAAAATTTATTTTACTATTAATTTATTCATGCCTGAAAAAAAAATTTGAAACGAAAATTTTTCCAAAACAACAATTAATTATATTATTAATTATACTTAAAAAATAACTAAATTAATAAAGAATCAATCACATAATATAATAAAAATAAAAGTGATAGTCTCTGAAATATATTTGGAAAATTAGTAAACATAGAAAATACTAGTAATAAAAATATATTAATATTTCGTTATGCAGTAATCATCAAATAATTTTAACTAATTTATAAGCGCATTTAAGCAATAATTATTATAAATTACGCGATATAAAATTTATAGGTCATTCGTTAAATATAGTATGATATTGATAATTTCTTATTATACTATTTAACTTATATTTATATATTTAGGTACTAAATAATATCTTATGCATAGTCACTAAAAGAACTTCTATTAGTAACATGTATAATTGAATATTATTAGTTCAAAAATTAATAAATTAATAAATTAATTATTTGCACAGTTAAAACTATAAATATCAAAGTATGCAATCTGAATATCTTAGATGAGTCCAATGACCTTTTAAAATCATGTAATTTATTTACAGATAAGAATTAATATTGATTTCAATTATACATAATTACTTAAAATATTAATTAAATGTATATTCATAAAAATCACTATTACGAGTAGACAATTACGATTTTACATTAATTAATAGATATTCTGACGAAATTAAATTAGTTATTACATCAGTAACTAAGTTATTAAAAAATACAATTTAATTCTTTGAAATAGTGTTTGTATTATCATATACTGATATGAATTATATATATATATATATATATATTGATGTACCCATGCATCAACGAAAATATCGAAGTAATTTTACTTTTTGTTTAAAATAAATAAATATTTTAGTATGTAATTTCAATTAAATAATGCTTTAGCGTTTTAAAAAAAATTTGAAAATAAATATTTTTATTTATGGAACATATAAGTATAATTATTATTAATTTTGATCAAAATTAGCATAGCAAGATTAAATCAGCAATTAATCCGAAGGGAATTCATTTACAAATGACTATTTATAAACCAAAGTGATTATGCATTGGTTATTTTTACGAAATATTTACGTGAATTCTAGTCATACTTGGGCAATGAATTCCAGAAATACAGCAATTCTTGCGACATTTGTAGTGAGTAATGGAAATAAACATTTTGCTATTTAAGAAAAAGAAAATGAGCGAGAAAGCAGAAAGATGACGATAAGAAAAATATAGAAAAAAATCTTTACCCTATGAAGAATGATTTACTCTGTCAAAAATTTAAGATGAAGTCTTAATAAGAAAGTGTCAGAATTTCAAGGAAAAAAAATAAAGACCAAAGAAGTTTTATTTTATTATTTCTTGCCATTTTTCTTTTACTTCATTGAAAATCCATCAGATTTTATAACTTTTATTTAAAAATTATGTAGTTTGATTTATAGCCTGGGAACTTTGAAAACATTTGACTCCGATGGGAACATTTTTCGAATAAAAATAAAGTATACTTAAAAATATGGAATGAAAAGTCAGTTATCGTAATATGAATAATTTCTATCGGTATTGGAATCGTCTAAAAAATTGTTCACGTATTCCAAAGTATTCGTTAGATTTATGATTTACAAAAATATTACGAAATTTACACGAAACTGTTTCATTTTTTCTCATTTTCATACATATCATTCGATCGAAGTTTTTAATATTACCGTACGAACGGAAAAAATTTTAGTTTGAAACATTTTACTGAATTAGCTTCTTAAGCTGTAACGCGAAAACAATTTTAATGAATACGTAATGGTAACTTATTATTACATTATACCTATTTACGAATACTTTTACTCGTGGTAAATATTTATCCGCATACGTATAATTTACCGGTATTGAAAAAAAAATACCAAGCTAAGTCTAATAATTAATTCACAAAAGTATAAATTAGTCTTCTTTCTTACCAGCCATCGATAATTGATCCAGTATGTATTCTTAGCAAATATCCTGAGCTCTTTGCATGACCTACGTATTTTAACCGAGCGAAAGAAAAACCTTGTATGCACAATGTGTATAAAGAAAAATATACTTACGCACACATTGCCACGAGGCTTATGTAATTATTCTCACCTACACGCGTTGCATTTGTGCCGCTCCCTATGCGATCGCGATTTTGTCGTCGTGCGTGTAACTACACTCGTTTCCGATTCTCGATACTATATCTACAACCTTGTACTGCCTGTGTTTCGCTAACTAGTTATTACCTAGTTAAACTGGTTAAAATTACACCGGTTACTCGATCCAAACATCCTAGATTAATTTAATATTTATTAATATTGTCAACGTACTCGTATATAATTTTAGTGCTTATAATTTTAGGTATTTCTGCATAATTCCACATCTATTCTCTCAAATTTTTAAAGCAAACTATAAAGACGAATGGAAAAAATCTAAGCTATCGGATCCGAGAATTTGAATATTAGAAATTTTTTTTAAATCTTTAAGTCTCTCAAAGTATTTTAACGCGCAAATTATTTTTCGAGAACGATACTCGATTCTTTAACGAGTTCCAAATAATTTATTTTGAATATTCGTTCAATTATTAAAGAGTTGTTAATAAACTGTTTCACTTTTTTTTTAAGGAAAAGAGCCTTCGCTTTAAAAATAACCTCTGATTAAATTATAGAAATTTAAATATTGATCCTGATTTAAAAATTATCAGAAATATAAATATTACGATATGTACCAATAGATTCACAAAGATATGTTTTATTTAAAGTGGAAATTCGTACTGTTCCTTATGTATTGTATCAACGAGTAATCTATTAAATTAAAAAATAAGACATAATTGTTTACTTATGAAAAATCAGATGTATTAATTTAATTATCTCGTAGAAGATTTCAAGAACGATTACAACATTTTAAATTTGCCGTGAAGCAATATTTATCGAAACTTTTATAATATGTTTCTATCGAAATCTTCCATCGAGTTAAAAAACGATCTTTATATTTATTTTTCTTAATCTTTATACTTGTTTGTCTCAACGTATTTATCATCTCGCTCTTGAATCTCGATTCGTTATTTTTTAGCAATGCATATATACACGGAATTTGTCTTCAACCTCACTTTCGATGTACGCGTAGCGAGTGTATTTTAAAATTTCAATGTTTGCGGATCAATAATAAACGAGAGAACTATAAGATGTCGTCTAGTACACGTGTACGAACACGAGAGGTTGTTGACATTTTAAATTAATCAATTTTAAGACTTGGCTATTGAAAGTACGCGGTTTACGGGAAAAATCTGATATTCTCCTTACATGTGGCATTTTTGTTTGTTACTGACGAATGTTCCAATCGTTTGGAAGCCTTTAAAATTTTTCAATAAGCTCGAGAGTAGAAAGCTTTGAAATATGGAATAAAATTAATATATCGTTGCAACATGTTAATTTTTTGTGATAAAATATAACTATTACATTTTCTTTTTGCATCTATACTTTAATGGTTGATTATTCCGTGTAAATATACATAAGTTTTTTTTCAAAATATCAAATTAACTTTTATGAAATTATATTTTCGAATTAATTAGCGTAATTATTATAAATTAATGGAATATATAATAGAAACGTAAGAATCCATTTAAATTGGAATAATATTTAAGAAACGATAAAGTATTCGTAGATTTTCGAATTACTAATAATTCTGAATCGTAGCGTTTATAACTTAGAATTATAATTATTAAATTTCATGCTAACTCTTATGCTTAAATTAAAATGTACTATTTATAAGGAAATACGTTTTTAATGAAACATATTTTTGTTAATTTCTTAAATTATATAATTGCTTAAAATTTAATTAATTACAATAATATTTAAATATCATTTTCTAAATCTATTTATATTTTATGAAAAGAATTAATTATCTTAAGTTTATTCGTATTTAAATTTTTATATAATCCGTCCAATTAAAAATTTATTTAGCATAATAAAATACACGGCAAACTTATTTCTAGTAGTTTTGACTTTCCAACGTCAGTTATAAACATTTTTTACTTGATTTTCAAATTGATAAACTTACTTCTTATATTAAATAAATTATTTATTTTCTTTATCTATTCGATAATTGGTAATAATCCAATGATTAATCTAAAATATTAAAATTTCTAACGTATGTATAATTAAGTAACTAAGTAATATATAACATGTTAACATTTTTTCTTATAACGCATTAATTAATATGAAAATATTAATATTAGAAGATTAGAAAATTTCCTTTAACAAAATTATATTTAAATATAAAATAAAAACTTTAAGTAAAATAAGAACTCAATATTAAAATTTTTTTTGTCTTTATTACCAATTAAATTCGAATACATTAATAAATAAAAGCTTAAATATTTTTGAAAAAATTTTTTATATTTTATATATTTAAATTCATAGAAATACTTGCTATCTTTGATACTACATTTATCATTTCTATTATACCACACTACAAAGAAATGAAAAAATGAACTTGAAAAAAGTTTGTGACAGGTGACTGACATGAGCGAAGTAAATAATTTTCCTCGTTTCATAAATTAAATAAACCAAATATTTTTAGAAGTTCCTTCTCTAATTATATTATTCCGAATTAATAACCTAAAAATTTTTAATATACATCATTTTCTAGGCGTAGTATACGATTACAGTTATTATTTCCTTTTTATTTCTATTTTAACTACACATTAAAATAATTATATAAAAGTAATACTTGGATAATACATTTATATATAAATATCGAATCACATATTTTTCTATACAACGGTTGACGTTTACAACATTTCCGTTACAAAATTACTATTTGCAAAATTAAGGATTTATGAAATTTTTATTAAATAAATACATAACTAAAATACCGAAAACAAGAAAGTTTTACATATAAAAAGAAAAATTACAATGAAACGATTAAAATTCATCTATTTAGAAAATATAAAATATTTTATTTTCAATTATCGTCTAATAATGCATAATTATATACTTAGATAAGCGTAAATTAATAATAGTACGAGATACGTTAAAAATAAATGAAAATGTTCAACGAAGTAAATTATAGACTTTATTAAAATTTCCTGAAAAAATTCAACGTTCCATTAAGTATAATAAATAACGAACATCAAGAGATTTTATAAGAATTCATTAATCTATAGTTTTCTCGAACTACGTTCCGCGGGATTCATAGTTTTATTCCAACTTTCCAAACTTTTGCTTTCCCGGAAAATTTTTCGTAGAAAAAGACGCCACGTCGAAAATCGAAGAGACGAAAAATCCAGCGTTTCAAGACCAGATTGGATCCGGGCATCTCGTGATCTCCGGTCAGACGATTGAAATTGCACCGTCGGGAAAATGACATTTTGAGTTGGTTTCGATGATGATATTTTTCTCTTTTTCGTTGTTCGTTATCCTGCTCCGATCATTACGAAAATCGAAAAGGAGAAAAATATTACGCTCGAGATCAGCTCAAAATGACGTTCGTCCAGTAACGCTATTATAACTGTACCAGAACCAAGATCGGAACTTGGATGAAATTTCGTCCAACAACGCATAATTTGTTCTTTAACTCGGTTTTTCGGTAAAACCAATCATACGAATAACTTTAAAATACTTAAAAACCGCGATATTATTGATACAACCGCGTAAAAAATAATGAAAAAGAAAGAAGCGATCGAACCAATTATTTCGTCCGCTTGGTCGATTAGCGAATTTCGGAAATGGATTCAGCGGTTCCAATGAAGACGTCGAAAAAGTTTCCTACCGCGGGCAAAAATAAGTTATTATCGGAAAATAAAAGGCGAACTATCGTAAAGCGCAAACGCTCGAACGCGGAGACGCGAGGCGAGAAAGGTGAGACAAACACATGCACAGAAATGGAAAAGGAAACATTTCGATATGAATTTTAGCCTACGCGAGCGTGAGATAG
This sequence comes from Dolichoris vasculosae, assembly GCA_018907195.1. Taxonomy (NCBI): domain Eukaryota; kingdom Metazoa; phylum Arthropoda; class Insecta; order Hymenoptera; family Agaonidae; genus Dolichoris; species Dolichoris vasculosae. The sequence goes on from JACCHY010000020.1 coordinate 1,159,325, forward strand.
AACTGGTTAGAGAGGGAAAAAAAAGGAGGGAAGTGCCGAGTGGGGGAACGACTTCACGTGTACTCGAGTCGGAGGCTCACGGCGTAGAGCTCCGGCGAAACTTAACAAAACAATTTGTTCCAAAGCAAACAACGGCATCCGGTTTACTTGTGAATAAACAACATATTTATTTTTAGAGACGACGGTTCTCGCGCAGACCTCGACTTGCTCTTGCCTGCCCCCGATCTACTCTCTCCCTCTCTCCCTCTCTCTCTCTCTCTCTTTCACTCATTTGAAGAAGGTTCGTCACGAAAATATATTCACGTCCACGTACGCTGTAAAACATCACGGACGATGATCCAGAAAGATTGGCGAATGATTTTGCGCAATTTTTCTTCGATTCTTTTTCTTTGATTCGTTCTTACGGTGGAATCGTTGCCGTGCAATTGTTGTACAATGGCACTTTTTTTTTTTTATTATAAATCTTTGAATTAACGCGACGATATAAATAAACTTTTTAAATATTTGAACGAGTATAAAAACAAAATTTTAGATTTACTTGTGCGTTCATGGGATGTTATGCACGAGTCCGGAGTCGTAATTCGCTGGCTAAATATTATAATCGAACAGGTTTCGTCTCGAATCGTTTTATACCTTGAAAGATAGCGCGGAAAATACTCGTACGCGTACTAAAGTGACTGTGAAACGCGATGGTCAATTTCTACGTGGCATCCCTTTGGTTTGCGAGAATTCCGCCCAATCGAATCGATTGTATCGAATGATATTAGCGAAATGCAATTTTTGGAACGATCTCTCAAACATCGTAAGTCTCATGCAAACAATGTAAACTACGTTTTGTTGTTTAGTCGACTCGATTCTTACGAAAAATTCCCCCAACATCGACGTTTTATTTTCTTAGCCGCGGGACGAGTACCACAAAATATTATCGCGAGCTTAACCGATGGAATACTTGGATTTATCGAGAAAACTGATCGATAGGATCGTAAGATTTGGTTTTTTGGTACGAAATGAATTATAATTTTTTTACGATAATTCCCCGATAACTTTGCGATTGCTAATTATTTCGAGATTGCTAATCGGTTCGAGACCACGAGAATAAAAAATACGATCTTATTAAATTTACGCTAATTATTTGTTTCAAGGTAGAATTAACTAATAATAAGATTCCGTTTTATTAATATCTTATTTCAGTCATCGATCGGCGATTCGAGAATTAAATACGAGTCAAAATAGCGCGTGTATACGGCAAAATTGAAACTACTGCGGTACTTTTATCGATTGACAATTTTAGTTGTAGTTCAACGGTAAAAAGTTTATAAAATAAATCCTCCGCGCGCAAAATTGAGCTTACGACGTTGAGAAAAAGTCCGAGAAATAAAGATGTAATAATAATAATGCGCGTTCGAATAATCCGAAATAAAAAAGGGAAAACATTTCGGGCATAAATAGGCATAGTTTACACGAGTCGACGCAACGGCACTAAAAATCAAAGACTCTGTTTATCGATTCTTACTTGTCACGTCCCGAAACGCGAATATTCGCATAAAAATCTCGGTGGATCGTTAGAGAGAAAGAAAAATGGTTGTTTCTTCGACCAAGATCTCGGATCGAAAGAGGAGAAGTCGGGAGAGAAAAAAGAAGTATTGGTACGGGCGACCGATGACGTCACCCCGAGCCTCGAACACGTGTATTGTTCCCGAGTGTTCGCCGCGTGGAAGTTGATTATTTACCGACGCGTTTGCGCTTCGTCCACTTTTGTCTGAAATATGTAAACCCGCCGACTTAAGCCGCGCGGCGACTCGTACGCTCCTCTCATCAAACATAGCGACAGCATCGCGCCTTGGAACTGCGTATTTAGTCATTCGTGATGTTTATTTTATATAATTCTGTTTCACGATGACTCACCGGCATTTTTTTTTTTATATTTTTTACTAACGCGCTTTACGGGCTCAGCCGGTCTCGATTAATAAATACGAAAAAATATATTTTATACGCGAGGACGTAAAGTAATTTATATATTTGCTCAAAGTTTCACTTTTAAAAATCGGCTTTGGAAATTTCTAGTCTATGCTTAAAGAACAAAAACGCGAATTATACGAAGCCGCGTGTTTGTTGTATTCGTATTTAGAATTTCGTGTACGCGCGTGTGTCAAACTTTAATTTACACGATATCGATTTATTTTTGCTCGTACCGTTAATTTCACAAAATAATATTCCTTTCGTTCCTTTAAAATCCTTATATATTGTACAAATTAGCACCATCGTCGAAGTTTAGAGTTTTTAATATTCGTTTGTATTTATTAAAGCAAACGACACCTTTTAATGGCATTTTTATTACGATACACCAATATTTTACAAAATATTCTAAACGCTTACCAATTATTGTTGCTTTCTTATTGACTCCTATTTATTCGATATTGCAGTGGATTGTGTCGGGAGGATCTTTCTCAAGGGTCAAATTTATATTTCTTTCCTCTCGGTGTTTACAATATAAACATATTAAAATATAGATGTATACTTTTTCTTAATTGAATAACTGTGAAATTGGAATAATTTACGTATCGATAGTTTAATTATATTTTTATTTTTACCGTATGCGAAATAGTTAAAAATTTATTATATTTTGATAATTTTTATTACGGAACTTTGCTGTTTATTCTTTACGTTTGTAATAAACGAATTTTTTTTTTTGTTTAATTAACTTTGAAATAATATTTTACAGCACCAGTATTGACAAAATAAGCGTTTTAAATCCTTAATTTTCGTTAATATCTCAAGAAACGTATTTTTATGAATCAATAGTTAAAGATGAAAGCGACGTAAGAAATTTTTCTAAATTAAACTTATACAAAATAGCGTTTCTTATCAAACATTAAAAAATCCGGTTAGTTATGGTTTCTTTTGGTTCAATAAATAGAATAAATATACTTAACATTTATCTCGTGACAGATTTTAAAACAAGTAACAAAATTTTGACAAATAAATTTTGAATCCCATATTCTTATGTGTTTGAGTTCGACGATATTTAGTTATTCATAAAAATGATTATTCTAGTTGAAAAATACCTTATCTTATCTGATTTCTATTCTTTGGATGGATCAGTAGTTTCCATGCAAAAAGAAATGAAAAATAAATGTTGGAAATTCAGTGTGAATAGTATATAATTACGAAATGTATAGACAAAATTTTACGCGCAAAAATAATTGAATAAACGTATAGATAAATACTTAAAAATCCTGGAAACACGTCGTTTCGCCAAATATAACACTTACGTATGTATATATAGTAACAAGTTATATATTTAATATATATTTACATCAACCAATTTCGATCGTACTTTTGTTAATATTTCGGTTGTAAAGTATCTTAAAATTTACAAGCATCGACTCCTTTATCGAAAAAGCTAAACTTTTTAACGTATTTCCATTCCCAAACAGATAAATTTTCTCGGCAATCGCTCGATCTCTAAATTACTCTGTAAACAAGAAATTTTACAAGGTCTCGATCGGTCGTGCAAATTAGGATGTACGTCGCCCTTTCCAACTTGGTTCGCATCTTCCACGCGAACGGAAAGAAAATCTCCAAACGGGTCGAATGGGAGTCGATGCACATTTCCGGTCGCTCAAAGGGAAATGAACTTATGCGTGTTTGGCGCGGTTCGTTCGGCGCACCGCAACCTAATTCGAGAGATAAGATAAGGTCGTAAAATGCACGGCGCACGCGCACCGATGCGATACTGCTTCCCTGTTTTATTGCCGTGTATCTCGGCATCTTTATCTCGCTCCGTCTTCGTCTGTGGGGGCCGTCGCACCACTGCGAGATTTATCGCGAAATTCGATGGATCTTGCCAATTACCACTTTTCCCTTTTCTTACGCTCTTTGCACGCGTACACGTAATTTGGATGAACGATGTGCTTATTTATGCCTCGTATTATTTTCGTATAGTTCGATAAATATGCGACGTTTTATTGCCGCGGAAATTTATCGCCTCGTCGTTTTGGGAGTCGATGCTTCCACGTCGTTGCTTCGATCGTTAAAATTTGGACTTTTTTTTCGATTTACTCGTTTTTATACGGTAACATCGTAATTTTCATATTTTATCCTTCATTTTCTACGTATATTTCAGCCTCAAATTACACGCACAAATATTATAATGTCTTATTTACTTATGTTTTCTATGCAAATATTTATCGTCGCGTAAGTTTGTTCCTTTATCGTCAACTCGTCTCTTATTTCACTGTGTACTTTACATTCTGTATCGTACATTATACAGCGATAAAAACGTAAGATGTTACGATTTAAAATTTAAAATTAGAGAACGTTTGAATATTCATTGATTTCACGTGTTATCCATTGACCTTTCCAACCTATTTAGCTGATTTAATAAGCGTGTAATTCTATATTAGATTCCAATGACTTTTCTAACGAACCATAAATCATCGCATTCTAAAATGTATACGACCCGAATCATCGTCTACGATCGGTTGGAAACGGAGTCGTTACATCGAGTACTTTATTTCCCCCTTGGTATCTAAATTATTTACCGACCAGTCGACGTCGAATTCGGTATAACGATGATCGACCGTTAAAAAAGTTGGGCAACCTTCATCGAGATACCAAACGGCGTTCGAGATTCGCGCGATATACTCGACCTATTAAAGTTACATCGCGTCGAGTCGTTTGACGCTCCAAGTTTCCACTAAACTCGTTTCCACCTGCCCAAGTATACGACCTTACAGACCCTAACACATAAACCCACAAAAGATAGTTTCGCACCACCGACCGCTTGACCGAGTATCGAACCGAACCTTTGGTTTCTCCCATTCGGTGAAATCGTTATCGCCGCGTCGAATCGAGAGCGGAACGAGACTAACTTATCTCACGATGATCTATTTTTACGCTTTATTTGTACGTGAGTAGTCTGGATCGAAAAGTACCTGTACCCGATGTTTAGTTAGCAATGCTACCAATCGAAACGATATCGCCGATAAAAGAAATTTTTGCACCGTATTTCTTACGTTCGAACTCGATGAATTATTATTAGCTAATTTAGTCGATTCTTACCGTTTGTATTTTTCGTGAAATGTTTAAATAGAGCTTTGAGTGAGACAATACCGCGCCTCTCTTTGGAATTCAAGCGTAATCGTACCTGTCTCGAATTTATCAGTGTTTTGCAATCGATTTGTCGATGATACGAGTAAAACACTCGTCTTTTTCGATATTTATTTACCTTGGATGAATATCGGTTTTAATTTTAGTTTGAGTGGTCTAATATGGTTTTTGTAGACTTTGTAAAAAATGTACTTGAAACGTGTGTAACTTTCGGTGTTTTATATGCGGATACCCAATAAAAAATGAATAAAAGAAGAAACGTTAAGTTATAAAAGTAATCGAATTTATTAAAATTTCGTTTGAATTTTCCGAATTATTGGAATATAAAAATTACAAAAAAAGATTTTATGTTAAACTTTGAGTAAAAGTATTCCGAAAATTGATTAAAATATACAGACTTATACGATACATCAAACAAAGAATTATTGTAAAACTCTATATTTATTTTCACAAAATAAACAATTAAAATTTAGACTAATTTAACTTGTTTCGCGATACATCAAAAATCGAGATAAGTACATAATCTTACTTTAAAAATATTTCAATATGTGTGCATAGATGTATACGAAATCTAGCAATTCACGTTATTTGATAAAATTCGAAAATATACAAATATATAACCTAATTTTTCGAGGCTTCGCACTTATCAATTAATTTTATTTGCAAGCTTAAGCATTTTACACATCAAAAGCATACATATTTCGAATATTACTACAGTTTAAAAAAAAAGTCTCCAGCGTCTCATTTTTTCAAATTTTTAAAATTCTTTCTTACTAAACTATAAAAATTATATTCTCAGGATCCCGTCGCGATATTACCGCGAACAATTGTTCGATACTTTATATCGGTTCGTCGATAACCTCCTAATTCCCCGTCATCCAACGATATAAAAACCAAAAGCATCATTGTCGTTTCCAGCCTGAAACTTAATGCATCAACGTCGAAATATTCGACGCGATCGATCGCAATGAAAATTCTCCAGAACGGAAGCTCAAAAATGCGGATAATAGTGTTGTAGTGGTAAAGAGTAAAATCGAGCGATAAACTCGTTACGCGATTCAAAATTACATTGCGCGTTCGAAGAAACGTTCGGCAACAACGGGAAACACGAGTAAAACGCGTGTAATCCTCGTTCTGAAAACACGCGTATCGAAACATCGAACTCAGGCCGACTCGAACATTATAGATTCGGTGTACGGGCCGAAGCTCATTCCGCGAAAAGCTTAACGAGCTTGACTTTGTTATTCCGACTACGCCCACGTGCTCCCGACGTATTCAAAGGATTCGGAAAATACATTTCCTCTCTTTATTTCTCGATCTGTCTTTCTTCCTCTAGACATGGAAACAAGCGTCGCGATTGCATCACGTTCGAAGCCCGAGTAAAGTCGGCCTCGATTCAGAAATTTCCGTGAATAGCGTAGGCGTTACTTTTGCCAAAAGTCATCTTTAACGTCCTCCTCGTTTCTCTTGCTCGTTTGATTCACGAGTCGCATTTTATCGCTTAATGTACGGAATTATCGTCGAATTATATCAGTTAATGCGATTTGCATGGAACTTTTCCCTCGACTATGAAAGCTCGAGCCTTTTCATGTTAATTAAAACATTTTTGGGGTTCGTTTTTCTTTATTTCGTGCGCTGGAAGTTGCCTTTAATTTATACATCGAAAAGTCGTGTGTACGTACGCTGATCAAACAACCGAATTGAACATTAAAATTAAGCTCGTATCGAGACGATAATTATTTAAATGTAAATACGGGTTCGCGAATCATTCGAAAGCTCGAAACGACTCGGAATTGGTTTTTTTTTACAAATAACGTTATTTCTTATCTCTCGTTCGATTTCGAATTAATTTATTTATGAATCGATATCGTACTTACGAAAGATTATCGCGATCGTACTCTAATCGATCGTGTTTATATTTACAATCGAATAAGTTTTTACTAAATTCATCCGATGAGCAACGAAAAAAGTATACGAATACCGTCGAAAAACGTCTTCTGCGCTCGAAAATTATTATTTTAAAATTGAAAGTAACGCCTAATTTATACAGCGGTATTAAAATGTAGTAAATTTAAAAACTAAAACCCAAATGAGCGAGCGAGTAATTGAATTTATATCATCAGAAATAAACTCCTAAATTATCGCCGTAACTCGAAATAATAAACGATAAATCAAACCGAAGAATAATGGACTTAATTAATAATGCATCTACCATAAAATATATCTCTCGGTAAAGGAGAAAAATGAAGCACCGAAACGAACATACGCACGTAAAATTCACTCGAGTACTTTTTCATTTACTATTAAAGTGGATTGCATTCGAAAGAAGAACGCTCCACACGTCGAGGAAAAGTAGCAAAATCGCAAAAAGTATACCTGCGTGACGTAATGGCGGCTTTAGCGTGAAATAAAAAGATGAAAAAAAAGAGTGGATACCGCCAGAAGAGAAGACGAAGCGTTCTCATTATATCGCGGTGATTTATGCGCGCGCCGGGAGGAGATTTTTCGGCTGGTGGAGAAGGACGCGAAAGTTAAAAGAAAAATAAGGCTTATGGGGTGTAAAGTTGAGAGACGGGAAAAGCTCTACGTTATATCACTGGAATTTTCTCGGGTGTGGCTTTTACTCGAGACTGGCTGTGAAATTTTGTGTATTATTACTCGAGTCGAGGCAAAATCTTACTCCGCGATGAAATCTGGATGTATCGATGCGTTTTGGTCGCGTGCAAATAAAGAATTACCGGTTATTCGTTAGAGAAACGTGTTTTATTTTCGAGAACCTTTCCTAGGTTGAATGAATATTTGTAACCGCCCTAAGATTTTAATTTAATAAAAACCTACGACTCTACGCGTAAAAAATGTCGCTGTCTTTTTCTATTCTTCTAACGAATATTAATCAATATCGCGTTGTTAATTGAATAAAACTTAGATTGTCGACCTAATAAATTATCTTCGATCGTTTTAAATTGCATCGCTGATAACTTTAATGAAATCCCTTCAAAATTATAATAATGCACACCTATTTAAAAATAATGTGTTTGATATTTTCACGTATAAAATTTATAATCGAACGTGGCATATAAATTTTTTATTATTTTATAAATTAACTATCATTTACGTTTAATAATTATATAGTAACTTTGTGACGAAAAATATTTATAAGAATCTTTATTCTACGACGAAAATTTGTTGTATCCAAGAATTTCCCTTTAAAATGAATTTTTATATTTATAACATTAATTGGTTTTATAATTTTCGTAGTTATAATTTATTTAATTATAAAAATTAAATATATTTTATCGCAAGATCTGCAAATCGCATTAAACGATTCCTTGAATCAATTAACGAAACGCGACAACGAATTTATTAAGATTATCCATTAGAAAAATATAAATCGCTCTACGAAAATGGTAACGATCCGAATTATAACAATTATATTCATCGGACCATTCAAACATAATTTAAAAAAAATCATCTTTTCTTCGTATCGAGAAAAATTACGAAATTATAAATTTTTAAATACGAATATAGTTCAATAATCAAGAAAGTAAGTAATAATCGAATTAATATTTGCTTCCATATAAATAAATTGTTAAAGCTTTCCATCTTATTTCCAATATTTTTAAAAGAAGCGAAAACCGTTTCGTAATTTATATTTCCGCACGGAACAATCCCAAACAATAACTATATATTTTTAGAATATACAATAAAATAAAAGTAACATAATAAAAAAGTTAAATTGCATACCATCTAGACGTTTTTTTATAAAAATAGAGAATAAGCTCAGCCAACCGAAAAAAGTCGATCTCAGACGTACGAAGTATCGGGCGTCCACTTAAAAACGTTGAAACGAAACCGTTTTGACAGAGAGAGAAAAAGCTAGAGAGAGCAAAGAAAAGGCAAGAGACGCATAAAAAGCGTACACGAAAACGCGTTTAACCCAACACATACACAGCGATATGACCCAATGCCTGAAAAATTTTTCGAAATACTCGTTCGTGAACAAATTTGTGAAACTTGCGTGCAAAAAATACCAATAGAGACGAAGAAGTAAAAGCTCGGCAAAGGAAAACAGAATAATTGTTAATTCGAGTTATCGCACTTTTCGATCGTACCTTCCCCGACGTTCGCTTCTTCGATTACAATTTTTTCTCGAACATCGCTTCGGAGGAGCAGAGATGTAAAGCGCATTAATCTTTCAACGAACAAACTTTAAAATCGCGTTTCATCAAGGCTACTGCATTAAAAATCAGAAATTAAAGAACATCGCGTTTCCATTTTGTTTTATTTAAGTACGTCCGATGCGCTTCGAGTTTTCGCTCGTGTATTTTTCATACGCGGTGTTTGCTACTCGTACAATTTCGGAAGCTGTATTTTACGATCTCACGCTCTCTTAACTCTTACATTTTGTAATCGAGAGACTTCTTAAACCAAAAGTTTCGAGTACTCAACTTCCGAGATAATAGCAGTTAAATTCAAAAATAAACGATTTGGTAATCGACAAATGAAATATAACAAGAATAATGTACGCTTAGAGCAAAAAATAATAGAAAAATTCAAACATCGTGTACGAAAAATCGGAAGCCCTTCGATTATCCCGACGCACACTAATATATATCCCAACGATATAGTTAAGAAAGTTACGGATCTTCGGTAATTCTAATTAGTGGAATTTATTTTTTACAGGGGCATATCGGCGAGAGTCCATTCGACAACGGCTCCTGGGGGAAGGATCACTTTCAGCCGACTACGGTTCCTTGGCAGGCGAATCCACGAGGCCACGGCCGAACGAACGTGAGTACTTTGATACTCGTGTTTCTCGCTTTAGAATCTTCGAGGATTTTCAGAGCTACCCTGTAATCGATCCGCGTTCTTTTCCTTTTCGAGGGCACGATTTATTTCCGATCGCTGAAAAATTAATAGCCTCGAAACGATGTTACCTTTCGCTTCGACTAATTTTGGAGCGGTTGCTTCTTACCCAAACTAAACGGAACTTCGCGTATTCGAATCTTAAGAATAAGACAACGAGGCGATGCCGTTTGATTTTTCTTACGTGATACAATGTAATCTCAAAAATTATCAGACCCTTTTCCCTTGCAAACAAAAACGTAACTTTTCCACTTTCTCCGATAAACTCGAATCCGAGCCCGATAAAACGCCGAGAGCTGTTGCGGTCATTTAGGTAGCGATGAAAGCGCGTGATAGAGAGAGCGAGAGAGAGAGAGAAAGAGAGAAGGGCACTTAATCCTGTTTAATAGACTGTAAACGCAGCAGGAATGGGGCAGTTTCACCCCCGTCGCTGGGAATTTAATGGACAGCCGATGCTAATTCCTCGGTATGCTTAACTCTTGGAGCCTACGGTCGGGACAAGATCTCCAGGTCGTTATCAAGGTCGAGATATAGTTTTCATAAACGTGCGCGTGAATTGCCCATAGAATTTCACCTGCGCTAGAGCAATGAATAAATTAAGGATTAACCAGAAAAGAGTCAATTTTACTTTATTATCGTTGTTTGATTCGAGAACTTTTTTTTAAATACAAAAACTCGAGTGAGTCACGATGTATTTTTCGGAAAGAGGAATTTTATTTATGCGAAAACATTTTTTATCGTCTACTGATTTATTTATTATCCGTGTAAGAACGTTTTATTCCGAACGTAGATTCGTTGTATCGACTTTGTCTTAACTCTAAAAAAGATATCGTTTACACGTTTGTATTGCATGAATTTTCGTTTCTGCATACTAATGAAAACATTTCACGTATTCCAGATAACTTTATATAAATATTATGCATACTAAGGAAACTAATTAATTTTCTCAACGCAAAGCCATAAACGTAATTCTTTCGTAAATTTGTCGATGAAAAAGTTATCAAAGAAAATTTATTACATTCGTTAAATCTAATAACGAGTGCTTTTAAAGTTCGAAGGACTACTGGAAATAATTTTTCAAGTTTTGTTCCTCGTTCCCAACGAACAAAGTTGTTAAAAAATTTAGCTCAAATCATCGAACGCGCCTCCAGATTCCGAAGAATCTTGGGTAATGCTCGGCAACAATAGTCAAATTGTGAACTCCGAATCTATGCGTTAAAAGCGTGACACCGACAAACCCAAAGGATGAAATTAATGTTAATTGTCGCCGGGCCATACGCTGAAAAGCGTCATTATTTTTGTCACCCGAGCATTCTACCATTTTTCTCTTTAAGCGTTTCCTCGTTCACCGCCTCCTCGATGCTTCTAAATCACTGTAACAATAAGAGCGAGGCTATCTCGAGCTATGCAGACGGAGAAAAAGGATAAGAATGGCACTTTTGGTGCTCGGTCAAAGGACGAAATTTGTAATTCCGGTATTACGGGAACTGTAAGAAGAGTCGACGTATAAAGGAGTTTCACAGTCTCGCGAATTTTCGTTCTTAAAAAAATGAAATAAGAAGACTTTAATGTCGTGGCTGTTTTTGGATAACGGCTCGGAGAATTTAAACTTACCGTTAAACTCACTTTTCCGTGTAAGTACAAAAAGTTTGTGATTTTAATTTTTATAAACTATTGTCCGCGTTATTGTACGTAAATTTAATCTTCCTGCAATGATTATTTTACCGAGATATTTTAAGAAAGGATTTACGAACGACTTTAATTATTTCTGTAATACATTTCAATTCTTAAAATCGATAAATATAATATTTATTCACTGCCTTTTTAAATGTGATGTATGACTTATATTTATATTATTTCAAATATTTTATAGGTCGTTAAATTATTCACAACTATGAATTATTTAAAAACTTTTGCTCCTATAAATATTATTTTTATAAGAGTGCTAAAAATAAAAATTTAATATTATAATAGTTTTTAATTCATTTTTCTCGGATTAATTATAAAAATATTATAAAATTCATTTCGAAATATACTTAAAAAATTAATTTAACTTCAAGCTAACTATAAATTTTAGAAATATAATCTTTTCGTGAACTTTTTTTAAATGCGTTTCTTTTCCCATTTACGTTATACATTCCTCTAAAACTTAGAGTGAACTTCGTTTTTTTTTTGTATTTAGTGCACATGCTTTGGATTCTGTAGTTTATGTTCAAAATCAATGCGATTATAACACAATATACTCGAAACGGATACCATAATTGGATAAAAAAATATTTTATCGGACGAAGTAAAAAATAAATAAATACTAAAATTTTCATAACTAGTCTCACTGTAAGCCTGAATCATTAACGATAAGTCAACTCATGATTTTCCCTACTTTCCTTCTTCGGTTTTTCATCGTTTTCCTTCCAAGCTGTTCCTTGCAAATAATATTTTTATTTCTTTATGGATGGATAAAGTTCATATAACGCGTTCAAACCGAACTTTGCATCCAATTCTAAATCATTGACCTGATCAAATTGGCTCGAAACATAATTTCTCATGCATTAATTCACATAATACACGAAGGTCGAATACGAGGTGTTAACGAGAAAATAATTTCACTTTAGGACAAGGGTTTAGATTAATTACTAATTTGGTAAACTGAATTTAATTTTATCTGTAAGTATAGCGTTAAATATCAAAAGATTTGAGATGCTTGTTTCCAAAAAATATAACAGATAACAATAGTTAGTTTAATATCGATTGATACGATTATGCAAATCATGAAAAAACAAAATCGGTGTTCAAATATCCGATCGACAACTAGCAACATCTTATTAAATCTGCCGATGTTTCTTTTCAGCGGGAACAGATTTAGCATAGACTATGTACGTAAATATTAACATAGACGTAAGCATAAATTAAAGATACGACATATGACGTAGTTATTAATGTGAAAGATACGTAAAATCAGGAAAACAAAATCTATCGATTCAACGATAAGAATTCGAGCATGAGTAGATTTCGTCTCAAACAATTTACAAATTAAGATAAAGAATTATTCCAAGATAAAAATGACGCTTGAATTATCAAAATAAAAGAAGCATTCGTCGAGTAAACTTTTCGATAACGCGATTCTCAAACATCGTGATTCTGCGTTAATAGACATTTAGTATACTAAAGAATAAAGTTAGCTTTGTTGCCCTTTCTTCGCATTATTTACTTCCAGAAGAACGCGCCGAACATTTTCTCTCTTCCCATATACGCACAGTTTTATTTTGATTTAATTACAAGTGGAGTCGCACCCAATGTTTACATTATACCACCAATCCAGTTTATAATTTGGTATATTGTTGGATCAATTTCGCTGCTTTTGAAATTTTGCTTGGCCGATGAAATATTCATTTACGGCGTTTGAAAACGAAACTTGGAGACGCTTTGGCAAAGAAAATAAAATATTAATCGATTCGGATGTATAAATTATCGTTTGAACGTATTAACATTTAGTAGAAAAGTTTCGTTTCTATTACGTTTATAAAAGCATTTTCAAAAAAATTTAAAAAAGTTTACGTTTCGATCGCAAATTATTTTGATAAACTCAACATTAATATTATCCCTTAAAATATCGATATAAAAGATTTGAAACGTTGAGAACGAAATATTTCAAGGTTTTATTCATCGATTAAGTACAATAGTTTGTTTCAAGAAATATATATAATAGATTCAAAAAATATTTTTAGACGCGTTTTATTAAACATTAACCAAGTTATCGTTGAATAATATTTCAAGAATGTGTCATTATACGAAGGCAGATACAAAAATATAATAATTTATTCAATAATCCGTAAGTAATATTATTGTTCAATGATATTTATTAATCAAACTCGATCATTTAATATTCATAAAAATAACGTATAATACGCGACCGTAATAATCATCTTGCATTTTTTTAAATAAAAAGGCGATTAAAAATCAATACACTCCATTGTTATTAACGATTAGCACGTAAAAAAATAAGACAGAAATCGAAGTTTGACAAATCTATCACGAACGCGAGTCTTGAATTATATCCCTCAATAATTATGATCGAGAGTCAAAGTAATGTGATATAACAATATTAGCATTGCGAGATTAAGCATGCGTTTATTGAAATTGAACATGATTATTGCTTTTTACGCACGTTCATATTCGACTGTTTGTAATTACGTTTATACATTCAATATTAAAATACTAAGAGACATTTGTCATGTAAAAATTTAAATCGTGCAGAAAATTTTATCAATAGCAATATATATTAATAATATTTTTATTTAAATGTGACACGTTTCCTTCTGATAACACCGAAAATATTATACGCGATAATAAGTTAAATATACACGTAATCCAGTTTAATAATCAATATAATAATAAATAAGTTAAATAATCCAACTTTAATGTTAAGATTTTTTTTAGTTCAGAACGGAATCGACGATACCGCGATTTTAGTATCTTCGTTCCAGAGTCTACGTTACTTTGTTTACGTTAAACGCGACGATCGCGATCATCGTTCCATCATCAGAAACATCCTTTACAAAAAATCATCAAATTTTCATGTTAATATTAACGTTGCGAAACGATATTTAGATGCATTTTCAACGTTAACAAACAAAGATAATTATCGTACGAACCGTAGCTTCTAAAATTAGCATATTAATATTTCTCGCTCGGTGCATCGTTACACCGTGTCTTTATCTTCATCGGACATTGACATCCATCGCAAAACCTCGCGACACCGTTGCTCTCGTATTCCCACGTCGAGAGATAGCGGAGAGCGATGAGTCTATTTTTATTTTTCCCAAACTAGAAGGCTTTTACCGAGAAGTCTTATTAAAGATCGAGCATACGAAATATTACGTTCTTTTTTTGCTTTAAATCTACAGCGAACGATCCGACGAATACAAAATGCACGCGAATGTTTTTTACGCTCGAGTTAAAAAGCCGATGTACGTGTCTCGAAACTGCGATGATCTCTAGCGATTCTCAGCCGAGGCACCGCTACGAAATAGACAATCGTCGAGGAGGTTTGTATCCTAGAAGCAACGCTTATGACGAATGTAATTAAAAGCATAAAAAAGATCGTAGAACACGTATTTCGCACAAAACGTAGGAGTTATGTGCGCGTAAAGTCGAGCGAACTCCTCGCACCCCACCTTTTACACACGAGCCGTGGGACACACGAGAGTTTCTGTTTATTAACCGGCAATACTACGTACGTGCGCGCGATAATAAAGAGCGAGGAGGACAGAGCGAGCGAGATAGAAGGAGGGAGAGCGAGAGAGAAAAACCCGACTAAACGAAACAAGTATATTATCGCTTTCTGAAACGCTGACAAATGCACACGTGCGTATTCGCGAATCGAATCTCCTTTGCTTCCTTGGGTTCGGAGGCGCCTCTGTAAGTTCGAGGGACTTTAGAAAACGTTAAGTTTTCAACCTCCGGCTAAGTTTCAAAGTTTTTGTTCGGGTCCGAGTTTCGGAGTTGGTTTTTGCCGTTGCGACGATGAAGATTAACCGAACGTTTATTATGAGAGAAAACATGTTGATGAAACTGCTGTTGGCTTAGAAAAATATTGTGTACCGAATTTATGCACAAATGTTTCTTATTTAATTTTTAGATGCTTCCGATCCAACGTCCGAAATTAAACTGCGTGTTGTGAAATTAATTTTTCGATTTACTACTAATATTCGTGTGAATGATCCTTTGGAAAATATAAAATTAAATATACTTTGTAATTGTTAATAATAAACGTATTTTGTGCACTATTACCGAATAATTATACCGAATTTTTATAACAATTTCAACAAAGAAAATTTAATTTCACTTTTTGTAAATATTCGAAAAATTTTAACGGGATATTACTTTGAAATTTAATGTATAGTCTTACGTTTAAACGTTATTTGTGATTAAATTGATTTATATTTGGTAAATTATTGTAATATTATCCGAATGAAATATTTCATTTGTTTGGCTGTATTAAATTGAAATTAGCTTTTTTAAAATTTTCTTTAGTTTTATTAAAATAATTAAAGATTTATCGCAACCCCTAATCTTTATAAGTTTGCTCAAAGTATCGCATTTAAAAACTATTTTTATGTGGAATTAAAATTTTAAATTCTCATAATCTTTTATTTATATTTGATTTTCAAATTAAATTTCGAAGCTAAATAAATGATCGTAATTTGTAATGTGTAAAATAAAAAATTTGGTAGGGTTTAAATTACTTTCGAAGGGTATTTTCTATATCATTTTATGTCACAAAATTAATTATAATTTTAAATGCTTATATTTAGAACTAGACATAATGAGTTTCAGATAAGATACATACGTGTATTATAAAAAAAAATTTTACGTAATCTTAAATAAAGAATATTGTACACGTAATTTGCTTTTACGATTGATATTTTTTTAAGTTGCTAATTAAGTTACAATTTTTGTTTACCGTTAATATGCTTTTTTTAACACAAATTTTTTATATAACGAGTATACTATTATGATTATGACAAACTGAATAGTTGAATATCCGAGAGCTTCGGTGAAGTTTTAATGGTACTCGTCCATAATTATCAGAATTACGACAATAAAAGTGATGAAATTATATTCAATGATCAATAAATTTTTCTAATTGTAGTACTCTTTGACAACATACGTAACCAGATTGAAAATAAAATAGATATATAAATAGTTTCAGATTTATTCATGATAATTAATTAAATAATGCAAATATTAAAATTGTGATATACGAGCAAATAATAATTTTTAAAAATACCGTTTCAATTTATATAAAATGATTCAATAAATAGTTTAATGTATTTATCTTTCAAAGCGATAAATATGCGATAAAATCGTGTATCAAAAAGTTTTTGGAATATTGGAATATACAAAAATTTCTAAAATCTAGAATCAAAACTTTATACTAAAAAATATACATATTTTAAGTACATTTATCAAAATTCATTACTTAGTTGGAATAATTTATTTAAAAAATATGCTGTATATAAAAAAAAAATTTTTTTGAATTTAAAATACTCATTTATTTAATGTTATGTATCGAGCATTCAACAATATCAATTGTAATTATGGAACCTTTGAATAATTAAAATTATAATATCCAGAATTAACATAAATAAAATTATTTAAAATATGCCTCGTCTATCTCATCTTTTACGATCGATGAAACAATTTATTTCGAATTATTATACACTTTTTAATTATGTTTGCTTTAATTTTGCGACAATATTTTAATAATAGAATTACTTAAAAAATGTTCAATACGTACGAATTTAAAAATGACACGATCGTAACGCTTTTCTATTAAACTATAATCGGTAATAATTTAATAACGTTACAAATAAATTTATATTTTTAAATAAATATCAAAAGTGGTCCAATAATAGAAATATTTAATAGATATTTTCTAACAACGCAATCGTTATAAAAATAAAACGAAATTTTCTCGTATTAAACAGTCGAAAAATATTATTTAAAAGTATTTAAATCTTAAAATTATCAAATATAACAAATAAAAGTAGCAAATAGAATTTAAAATAATGTGATTATCATAAAAAATTTCTGCTAATCTTTGTTTTATAAATATGTACACATATGTTCTGGCACGTGCACCAACCGCTGGATTCATCGCTCGCGTTTGCCAGTAAGCATTTTTTTTCTCTAGATAGAAACAGAAACATCTATAGATATACCGAAGATTTACTTGGACTATATTTTCTGTGAATATCGTGTAAATAATGACGAGTGGTGTTTAGAAATCTTTTCTGGCATGGGCGAGATATCGATGTTTGCTGGCTTTTAGAAATTCTAACTAATTTTGCACGCGATTTAAAACGTTGAATGGTTTTTTAGAAATTCCGTTCTCAATTCTTAATAATGAAATTATAATGTATCAGCGATAAAAAATTTATATAATAATTTATATTACTTTCGTACCTCGCGATATATGTATGCCTACAAAAATACTTTTGAGACTTACGTCTGTCAATATTTACATTTGATTATACGATATTTGCATAAAAGCACAAAATTAGAAGAAATATATTACTTTAACTTGATTTTTCAAGACTTAATTTAAATGTACAGTTAGAATTAGTTAAATAAGTGTTTTAATATTTAATCACGAATTAGAATGTTTCAAATCTATTTATTTAGTTTCTTTAAAACCGTGTCTAAAAATAATAATAATTATTATTTCTTCATTTATCAAGAAACTCATTTTTATCGTAAAAACTTATAAAATATCTCTTAAATTTTAGTTTAAATACACGCAAATTAAAATAAACATTTCGTATAAACAATAATACAATACGTAAATTCGTGTTATATTTACGATATTTAGACGAAATCTTATCATTCGATTTTATTTTAAAATTTTAACAACGATAAAAACATCAAAAACTCTCGGCAACGATTTACAACATAATCTATAAAGATTTATCAAAAATTATAATTTATAAATACGTCAATGTATTCGTAAACTCCCGTATCGGAAAATCTGAAAAATACGACGTCGAGCAACAATTTGGTTAACCGCAATAAAATAACTCAATACTTCCCGAGACGCGGATGGAAAACGATAAATCTACCTCGAGTTTCCCGGAGAATTCGATGGAGCCCGGACGACAAATGCGCGCGCATAGCTTTGCATCCAGTCCATCGTTGGGACACACGAGACGTTCCTGATTAAGGAACTTTTCGACCCGAGGCATAATGCCATTAAGAGTTCGCCGAGTCTTAGATGAAGTGACGGAGAGCGAGACTCGACTGTCAATGGAAGCGCACTGCGACTATGAAGAAAGTAGCAGGTGCCAATCGATATTCTCCGCTTCTTCTCGTAGCGTCATAATGAAAAGTGTAAGGTGGTGAAACATCGTTGGCTTTTACTTTGTTCTCGTTCTTTCCGTCGTCCTTTTTTACCAAATAAGTCTTCGAGCGATCGCTTTTATAAACAATCTTTCAACGTTGCTCGATGGCGATTTTTCAAGCGAAATAACCGCGTACGTTTTATCAATTGTGTCTTTCGGGATTATCGAAAAACTTGGAGGATGCGATCGAGATTTACGTTAGAATGTCCGAGATTCGAATTTCTCACCGATTTTCAGATTTAGCGTTACTACTTTGCGCATCTAACTGTACAAAATAGTGGGAATCGTACCTTTCTTTAATAATGTTTGCCTCTCCCTCTATTTTCCTCGTTGCTCCTTTCAGTTTCTCGCTCGGTCTAACCGACTTAGTTTCTCTTTCTCGTTTTCAATTTAGGTGGCTTTACGTATCCTCTCTTTATTATTTTGTAATTTTCATTTGGTATCGCGTCCATTCATCGGACTGCTCTGATTAAATTTTGATAAATCTTGAACTTGGTAACATCTTCCTACGTATTCATTTATTTTATAAATAAACTACTCGTAAACGATACGAAATTTTATGTACGTGGAGTAAATTGAAATACATAAATTAAGATGAAGTTTTCTCGTTCGATATTAGATGGAAAACAACTAAGAATACCGAAATATTTCTTCAAGATTGTTTTTATTTATCTAATTTAAAGTTGCGTTTCGAAACTAAGAATCGTGGAAGTTTACTCTGAAAATTATTTTTCATCCTTAAATCGATCGTTTACAAAAGAAAATTAAACATTGAGTATTAGATTGGATAATTTTTATACTCGTTACGGAATGCTATAAAATCATTTCAATCTATGATATTATTAAAATATCGATACCACAAAACGAAAATTTAAACTGTTACTCTCGAATATAGTAAAAAGGTTATGGAAATTATAATATCTTCAACGTAAAGAAATAATCTAAATTTTAACGTTAGCGTTAGTTATAAAAGTTTATAGTCTGTCCGTTAACTCGTATCGATCTTTTAAGTTCTGTAAGCAGATCTTTTACCAAATATAAAAAATATGGCGATCGATTTAAAATACAGTTTGACTCGGCTCCGGTAATTTAATTCGTTTCACACTCGATTTAAAGGAATCGTACATCGCCCTTTAAGATCCGAAGGCGCCGCTAAGAAACGCATTATACAACTAACATAACTCTAACGATCGTCCTCGGAAAAATAAAAGAGCTTTGCATCGGGCGCCATCTCGAGAACCAAAAGTAGAAACGGTAATACAAACTCCACGATCCAACCACTTGGTATGCAAGGAGACCAGCCATTCATCTCGCGATCTCCGGCAGCTCTCGGATATAAATTAGCTTTTGTTTAGCATTCAATGCTAGGTGGAAGCCTTTGCGAAGGAAGGAAGGAGCAATACGGTGCAATTAATGTGGCCCGGAGCCAATTAAACATTAGCGATTTGCTCGAGCCAAAGGAATAGCCGTTGTTGGAGGCCGAAGAGCCGAGGAACGAAATTCGTCCGCGGAGGTGAAATTTTCGAGGTGCGAGTTGGAAAGTACAATCCGCCCGTTCCCCTTTCCCCTTCTTATACATCTATCGGCTCGGTCGATCGATCGAGCGCGAAGAAGAATGGATGGAAAGTTTTACAGTCTTGGTTTTTCTTCGGTAGTTTGCGAATAATTCCGGAAACTTTGTTATAAACATTTTTGTTTTTCCTCCCTGGAACTTTTTTCGATTTCAAAGTAATTATGACAAGTTTTTATATTTCCGGAAAGAAACTGCTTACGAGCGGATCATCGACGAGCCTCGAAAGAGTCGCTTTGATAAAGACCCTGAGCGTAAAAATAGGATTAAAGTAATTCCCGTAATTAGGGACGTTGCGAAATGTACCATTAGATTTCAGTTATAACCTCCGGCGATGAAAAGTATGAAAAAACGAGTTCGATAATTTTGCAATTTCAACGCTATCCGAAGCTCTCGAGCTTATATTCAAAATAAAAGCACGGTCTCAAAATCCACGCGATCTTGCCTTTTTTTTTCTCTTTCTTTACGAACGTCGGAATTAAATTTATCTCGATGGCAAAAGTAGGTCTCACGCGCTACCTTCGCTCTAGACCGAGAACGACCCCACCAGTGAAGATTTTCCCTTTAGAGCCAGGGGTTGCCCTCCCTTAAAACACCCGAGTACATTCGACCGCGATACGCTCGACTAGTAATCATACGTCCCCTCGAAAAACTGGGCCACTCGCACTAGGTCTTCGAGTTTCAACTGACTTTTCGCTTTTTTATGCATACTCGTGATATTCCGCGCCGTTAAACGTCCATTTTCCATATTCCGAGGGATTTTAGATGTTTCCTTAAATTATCTAGCCTCGATCGTTTATGCTTGTAGTTTACGAGTACCGATGGCTGAAATAAATTATACGTGTGCCGATCCAAGGATACTCGGATGAGTTATGGCTCGTACCATTCGTATTTTTCGGTGATCTTTACCGCGATCGCAAACTCGAGATCCCAGTGTTTAGTTTGAAAATTGCAAAGGAAAGTTCGGTTTTAGCCAACGATAATTCACGATTTTCATCGAATCCGTCGAGCGGGTACTTTAAAGCACTTTGCGAATATCCCGGTAGCGTAAATCCCTTTGGAAATGGTCGGTAAATTAAAAAAATAACATCCACATCTTTCGATTTGTTTACCCTTGCATCACGATAATACGACAAATCGGATCCACCGGTACAGATTAAATTCGATCCCTTCCCGCGTAATCGCATCGGTGCAACAACTAAACGATTCCGCACGTCCATCAAATGTGGATTAGATATGCTCCCACCTGCGTTCAAAAATCGCTCGAGATGTTCCCCCGATTTCTCTCCTCGCGTTCCTCCCATTCGCAAAATTCCAAAACCCCCCGGGCTCCTCTCGATCCCTTCCGATCGTCCCCGAGCCAAAGCAGCATCGTCTATCCGGCATTGAACTTTCCCTGATGTATACACAAGCACACAACACAACAGGGTAAAGCACAACAAGTGGGAGAGGCAAGCGGCTTTCCCACCACCCCGATAAACGTGCAGCTTCTGCCTTTCGCCCCTCGTTCGGCGCGCGTCGACGGTTGCCACGTGCCGGTGATTCCGCTGCTCCTGCTGCTGCTGATGCTGCTGCTGCTGTTGCTACTCCTACATCCGTCTCTCTCTAAACAAGGCTCTGGGTATAAAGCCGTCCGTGCCACCCCCGCCACGCACCTTCCTGTTGCTTCGGGCTCGTACACGTGCGGCGGTTATCGCCGTGTACCCCATGCTCGATTCCTCCCCAGTCGGGTTTTCTTTTTCCTCGGAACTGCGAGGGTTTCGTTATTTTTTTCTTTTTGCGTTTTTATTTCCTTTGGATGGAGACACCGTTGCGTTGGTAGAAGAGGTTCGTTCGGACGTTGTTGTCGATGGTAATTCGGGGTGAGGATAAGTGGAGGATCGAGGGGGAACGTTTCGCACCGAGTCGAAAATGTTTTGTTGTCGAGCGCATTTTAATTTCGGATATTAACGTGCTGTTTAAAGCTGCGGTTATTTCGAAAAAGCGAACGTCGTGAAATGATAAACTTAAATTCGGTCAATGATCGTTACTTCCGCTTTAAACTGATTAATCGGAGGTTTTTGGATACGAGCGTAATTTGTGAAAATATTATAATCTTTCGCTGGATAAAAATTTATAATAAATAAGCAGAAATTTAATTTAAAAAATTATGCAAAAAAATGTACAGCGAATTTACGGTACGATCAAAGTTAAAATATCAACGAAATAACTATCGTACATCGTATATTCCCGTAAAATTGTTTCTGGTGGAAGTTTGAAAATTTTCACTCGTACGATACAAAGTTTCCCTATGAAAATAGTTTAAATTCTTGAAATTTTCAGTAATATTACTATCGTTTTATTCGAAAATTCGTCGCCAATTTTTTCTTAAAATCCAAGTGAATTCTTCGCTATTTCGACGCGAATACTTCCTCGTTACGATAATTCGTCCAGAGGCATCGGTTGAAACGAGTACGATTCGCTCGACGTCCGCGAAAAAAAAATATGAAAAATGTCGATAACCCCGAAGGAGCAAACAGTCTCGGCACTCATCCAACGTAAATTCAAGACGAACGTTAAATCCAGTCTGTGTACACCGAACGAACCAACCGGGAACGTTACGTACAGTTGGCCAAGTTACGTACAGTTTCCGAATTCTCTCTCGATCTCTGCACAAGGACGATCCTTGTCTCTCTCTCTCTCCCGCGTGCAAGACGCAGCTTTCCAAGGTGGATACACGCGTGCAACTTGGAACGTCTAATCCACGCGCTCAGCCTTGTAAATAGATGTTGGAAACGTGGCGGTATCAACGTCTGTGAAGTTGGTCTTCCGCTGTATGCTTAACACTTGAATAGGATAATGTCGGCATCTTATCGATGTTACACACGCGATAATTAGTATCTCGATGAAGTTGGTCTCCCCCCTCCTCGGTTCTCTTATTTCTTCGACGGCTCGTATCCCTTTCTTCTCTCCGTCTCTCTCTACCGCATTCCCGTCCGTTTTTCTCTCCGTTTCACTCACGAGAATGGGTCAACAAGATTTGCGCTCTCTCAGCAACGAATCAGCTTCGAACGCGCGTATGTTTCCCTCGTTAGTTTAGAAACGACGTGACGTATAATTCACGAGATTTGGAGTTTCCATCGGGATTATTCTGATGATACAGCTGAATCGTACGTGCGCCGGACTTTGGATTAGTTGCTCTAGTTGACGCGTGCAAGCGTTCGAAAAACTCGTAGAATCTTATTCGTTATGCTTATTTAACGGAGTCAATGTTTAATATCGAAGCAACTCGGAAGTTTGCGCAACGTTCGATTTATTCTTTCTAATTTTATCGATAGATGCGATCGGATAAAAAATTGCTAGTCGTAAAATAAATTTAATTTACGCTAATTCGATTACCAGATTTCAATATCAACTGCCGTTTCGATAATAATTCGATAATAATTCGATAATACGTTCGATAATAAAAGATTTAACATTGTTCGGATGATACGCGTTAACTTCGAAATAACGTATACTCCGATTAAATTACGATACTTTGAACGTTGAATTTAAAAATACGTGGCTCGTATCGCGATGCATAAAAATATTCACCGAGAGTCTAGAAATTACAGCCTGTTCAAATTTACATCTGGATTTATTTTTAATTATTTAATTGGATAAATTTGTAAAATACATTTCGAGTCGCTTGGGTATAAATTTCTTTTAAAATCGATACGCTTGTTTCACCCGTGGAAAAAAATGTAAATAAAGATTTACCACCGTACGCTAAATGAAATAATCGATTTTATTCTCTTTATTATTTCGCGCTGCACCGCCGGAAACCCTTCGATGACACTAAATACGTTTCGAGTGAGTTGTCTGTTATTATTAGAGAAGCCTCGTAAAAACGAAAACAACACGTGGTTAAACATTGACCGATCGAGCGAACAACTCGTTATTTTCCCTATCGTGCGAGTGGACCTTGACGACGCGGACGCATCGTATCGTGGAAGAGGAATCCTAGTTCTGTTCCTGGAAGCATCCGAACATACGATATTCCATCCTGACTCGGTAGTGAAACAATATCCATGGAAACGGTCTCGAGGCTCTACTGCAGCTTATGCGCATGTATACATAGTCATACAATACCTGTACGCGGAAACAAAGTCGCTCGAGAAAGGAACGCATTTCACTGTACAGTATAAGATAGTGATAAAGAAAGAGAGACAGCGGGAAGGAAAGAGAGGACTCGGGAGCACTTATAAAGGCACAGGCCACTAAAAATCCTTGACGAGAGCCATAAATTCCCTTTCACGATGTAAGATCTTCTCTCTGTACGGCCACATTTACTTCTCCTCTTCCTTTAAAGGAGAAAGTCGGAAGAGCGAGTCTTCTTCCTTTCTCGAGAGAGAGAGAGAGAGAGAGAGAGAGAGAGAGAAGAAAGAGAGAGAGAGAAGGAAGGTACATTGTACAGCATCTGGGAAGAGAGGGAGAAAGCAAAGACAAAGGAAAGATAAAGGAGAGAAATATGGATAAAGAGGAGAAGAGATAGGGACAGATGGATGAGGCGGAGGTGGAGGAGGTGACGGTGTAGGAGGAGGAGGAGGAGGAGGAGGAGGAGGAAAATAGGAGAAGGCATAAAAGCCAAAGGCACTCGCACATTCTCATCTCGTCCGCTTGCAACTGCATGAATAAACGCAGGAAAAAGGGAAGAGGGAGGAGAGCAGAGATGCTGGTCACGTGAGTATAAAGGACACATCGCACAGTCGTATAAAGTGGGCGGACGATGGTCCTGGGATGCTTTCCTCCACAGTAGCACCCAAGAAAGGGAGAACCTCTCGACTTCTCCTCTTGCGCGCGCGCATTTCCTAACTCCGCTTGCATCTCTCCGTGCAACTATCCTCTCGCTCGGTCTCCCACTCCTCGGATTCCTCCCTCTTCTGCACCTCTGCCTCCTCCTCTTCTGCCTCCGCCGTTCTTCCCACCTCGCGGATACACCGCGTACGTGTGTTGGTGATACGGGAGCGTCTATTTCTATTTCTCTGTCTTTCTCGGGAGCTTCTAAAGCGCTTTTAGTGCTGCGCATTACCGACACTCGGAGAATTCGAGGGACTTTGCGTGTTTTATTTTCTTTTCTTTTCTATTTTTTTACCTCCTCTTTTTCGCTTCTACCTGCCTCGGTTCGGGGATGGAACTACGCGATTTTCCTCTTTTTGAGTTTGGGAAATATCGTGACCTTTCGTTGTTTGGCAAGTGCGCGGAGAATGTATAACGTTGGAAACGCCGCTGCCGTTGGGATTATGAGTTTAGAATTGCAAAATACTTTTTACGTGACTCAAGTATAAACGATATTTTTTACGAAACTGTTTTATTTCTGATTTCTAATGGTGAATTTGAATTTTGAAAGCATCGAAACTCCCGGGCTTTATCGATAAATAAATAAAGCGTTCCACGAATCTTATTCGCAGCTTCGAGCGACGTTAAGAAACAACTTTTCTTTCTGGTTCGACGATGCCTGTTCGCTGATTCGATACAAATATTCCTTTACGCGAACAAACGAACGCGGTGTACACGATTTTTTAGAGCAACTCGTATCTTCGAATTTTAATAAGGATCCGATCGGTCCATTGGGTCCATCGCTCGGAACATCCGAACGAAATACTCGTTTCGCGTGTATTTCGATACAGTTTTAATATTAATGACGTTATCGAACCTCCTCGAATAGTTTATCGCGCATGAGCGAGGAATAGAAGGAAAATCAAAGTAAGCTATTCGATCGATGGAAAATCTCATCGATCGCCTCCGAATTAAAGTTCCGCCTTGACCTCCGAGATCGATCGATCGAGGGTAACGGCGACTCGCCTTATTCCCGTGTACGACTCGTCGAGGAGCAAAATGCATCGAAATTGGATAAACGCACGGTCAAACGACTCGATTCTACGTAAAGCATCGTATCAGCATCCGACTCGCGGTAACGCATCTCGCCATCGTCGTCGTACTCGGAACGAGCACAGCCAATTCGCGTAAAAACAACATCGAGCAACGGCGTTTTAACTAATGTATCAACGGTCACGTTTACCAGCTCTCGAAACGGCATAAAAAATTCCCTCGACGAAGCGCATCGACTGCAGCGACGGCATCGCTTTTCCAGAAGACGCCGAGGAAAGAAACCACCGCGAGCGAGAGAGAGAGAGAGACGAAAGCCACGAGCGCTCCGTCTCTTGGTAGAGGTTGAGGTAGAGAGAGGTCGAGAGAGAGGGAGAGACCGAGAGAGCGAGGGACAGAGAGAGAGAGCAAAGAGAGAGAGAGAGCGTAGGCGGACCTGAATCCTCGACTCCGACTGGCGCGGCGGTAGGCGTGTCTTCGCGGCAGGTGCGAAGGTGCGCGCCCCCCGCGAATGCTACGACTCGACTACGAAGCAGCCCCGCCTTTTCACGACGTTGGTTGTTGGTACTGCTGATGGTGCTGGTGTTGCTGGTGTTGCTGGTGCTGCTTCTAATGCTCGTACCGCTGCTGGTGGTGCTGTTGTTGCTGCTGCTGCTGCTGCTGCTGCTGCTGCTGCTGCCACTGCCGCTACGTACATGCGCGGGTTCACCCGGGATTCGGAGCGGTGCAATATAAACGACTTTCTCCCGGGTATTCCGACTCTCCTCTTATCCCGAGGTTATACACCGGCGCAGCTGTGTGTCTCGTACACGCATAAGTATATAATACGGAACGAGCGGCCGAGGGAAAGAGAGAGAAAGAGGAGAGCCTCTGTGCTACCGTTTCATCCGTACCCCTTCGGGAGCGATGTCAACGTCCTCTCTCTTTTCCACGGATGCAAGACCACTACTACCTCGGCTGTTTCCAGCCCTCTCTCTGGCGAGCTCGTACCCTGTATCTCGCGAGACGTTATACCTCTGCTGCAGCCAAGATAAAGCGCGTCCCGGGTTGGTCGTTCATTCGCTCGGGGTTGTCTGAGTCTGGCTTGGTTGGTTGACTCGTTGCAGTTCCTACCTCCGCGTTTCTTTCGCGTTGCTCTCGTCTCCTCGACACTCGACGCGCGTGGAATGCGGGATGACGACGACGACTCGGTACCTTCGTTGCTTACATCCCTAGTCGCGAGTACATCCACCGAGGCAAACATTTATGTACGCGCGAATAATCTTGCGCGTGTGTGGACGGGGATGCAACGTAGCACGTAAGAGGGTGGGAAGAACGAGTTCCGTTTCTATCGGGATGCCGAGGGAAGGGAAAAACAGCGGCTGTAACGTCGGCCATAGCCGTCAGCGTTGTAGAAAAAGAAGGACGTTCTTTACGTTATCGTCGTTTTTTCGAAGGAGAGAACCCCAATGCCGAGACGCGAGTGATTCGAAATATCGATTTCGTTGGCTGAATCGCTCGAGGATAGATCGCGATCGACGCTCGAATTCGAGCACGAAACGCCTGGTAATTTAAAAAAAAAACGTCCTTGTCCTAATTTATCGATCGAGGCTTTTCAAGGTATCCTTACCTATCGCTAACTTTAACGCGATATAGTTAATATCGAATCAATAATAATCGACGAAAGCGTAGTCGTAAAAAAATAGCACTCGAAGAAAACGTAACGGTAAACGATACGTTCCTTTAAATCTATTACGGCGTACGATATTGCGATATCCGTCGATAAAACCTCCCGCTCGTAATCGATTGTCAAAAAAGAATTCCGTACCCCTTCGTCCCGAGACCGGTTTTGATTCCCTAAATGAGCACACCTTGCATATTCTCTCGAGCCAGCGAACGTATTCCATTCCCGGTCCGTTGGACTATAAACTCTTCTTCGCCGGTGGCAGCTATTACGTTTTCGAGCCGCTCGGTTCGAGCCATCCGAAGCTATTACGACATCCGTGGAGGAGGAGGAAAACAGTGGGAGGGAGTGAGCGATGTCGGGGGTGTTAGGTGAGGTGATGTATTGAGATCCCATTGTATCCACGGAATCCCCCAAGATTGCCAAACGACGGCCTCCGCACTCGTATAATAATACGTCGCCGGTATAAGCTAGAACCGAGCTTCGGTTGCCCCTCTTCATCCTTTTCTTCCTGTTTCGTCTTTTGTTTTTTCCGCTCGGCGCACCGCCTTTCTATTTTTCCATTCGCCGCTGCTCTTTCATAATTTATTCCGATGTTACCGCGGTGAAGCCATTGTGCGACCCACGGAAATATTTGCTCCGCTTTTCTCTCGAGGTGCAATGATATCTTTTCGCAAGGATAATAACAAGGACATCGATAACTCGCGATCGCTGCGACGAAATTTTCAATTACGGGTGCTGGAAATTATTTTCGTGCTCGAGAAAAATATGCACGCGTTGTAACAAAATTACGGAGGGCGGGTAATTTATCCGAGATATTAATAAACTTACATTGCCGTTGAAAAAATGAATTACGTTACGGAAGATAAATTGCGTTATATAAATAAAATAATACCGTGATCGAGTTAATGTTTTATAATTTATCGGGTAAGAGTTCGATAAGTATAGAAACTTAATACGATAATTAGATACGAAGGAAGCATCGGATATTTCGCGCGACTGATTCAGTATTAACGAGGGAAAGAGGAGAAACTCTCGTAAAGGGAGTTCGGTTCGTTTAAAACGACGCGAATACAATATCGAAATCGCTTGTTCGGAGATAAAGCGTATAAAAGTATACAATTTGAATGGAAAGCGTCGAAGACGTATCCGTGAAAAATTTTAATAAAGTTTCCGATACAAGTTCGCTTGTCGACGTCTCGAGCGAAAGAGTACGAAAGGTACGAAAGAGAATAAGAAGAAGAAAGAGCGAAGAGCGAGAAAAAATTTTCACTCCAGATAACTCAGTGTCCTTCTTTTACTTTATTATCTTTTTATCTCCCACCGCGTCCTCTCCGTGTCTTTTACACTTTTCTGACCCGACTTGGCCTCATCGCCGAGAGATATACACGAGGTTTTTTGCGAGCGTATGCAAATCCCGTCGCATGCGTGGCAAATATTCTCTCCGGGGTAAGCGGGGAACGGAGAGACGGGCGAGGAGGAGACGAGGGATGAGACGGACGGACGTATACGCGTGGATGGCAGGCAAAAAGCGGCGGTATCGGCGTCTTCTAGCCACTGACTTTTATACGGAAACTACGGCGTTGGCCGTTGGAATAACAGGCAATAACCGACCCTTCCACCCCCGACACGCGAGGCAAAAATATTCATTTCAGCGACAAAATTTTTAATGGCCTTCGCCATTGTCTTCTTTGTTTACAATTTTACGTTGAATAAATACTTGGAAAGATGGCGTCCAGTTTCGATTGTACCGGGGGGGAAAAAAAGCTATTTCGAATAATCCTTTCGCAGCTTCGCGTATTTATATTAAAATTGTATTCGTCGTTGCGTTAAAGGAGAAAACGCGCGCTCTTGATTAAATTTTAAACGATCTCGTCGAAGCTCGGCGTTCGATGGACCCCCCGAAAAAAGCGAATTCCAAATTTCATTGCGCGGCGATTCTGAAAATGCAACGGGAAAGTAACAATGCGATCATCCGGCGTCATCGGGTTATAATACGCTCATCGAGAGGGAGTAAATTCGATGGCGCCGTCATGAAATTTAGCATGTAAAAGTGAAGCTGCGCGCGAATTTTAATTGGCGGGTCGCCAGTGTATATCCGACGCTGAGCCTTCGAACAAGTATAATAAGCACAAACAGTCGTTGCGCGCAATCCGGATTCTATGTACGTGCGTGTGCGGTATATAAATGTCGTGCTTTTGCGCCTACGACAAATATTTGACGTCGTTGACGGGACAATTTGTATGCGATGCCGGCACGCTTTTACTTGTGTATAAAACATTATATTTGTGTGTAATCTTGGCAGTTTTCCGATGCTTTCATTGAATTTTCGTTATTTATCGCGGTTCGAGCAAACGTTTGACCTCCCAAAGAATCAATATCGCCTGTAATATCATTTTAGCTCTACGAGAACGATAAATTAATTATTTTCCGTTGGAAACTTTTTTTTTCTTTTTTTCTTAATATAATGATACGGGTTTACGCGATGATTAATAATTTCAGTAAGTATGGATTCATTTTTTACTACGTGAACCGACGGCTCTTAAAGTTATCTTGATTCAACGAAACATCGTTCGGGCATTTAAATTTCTCGCGAATATTTAAGATTTTTAAATTCAACGATTAGGTTATCAAAGAAACGAATAAAATTTCAACGTCGTAATTTATTTTAATTTGATTTTAATTAAAGAATCCAATGAATGCTCTTTTAATTCTTTTAATTCTCGTATAAAATATTAATTACTCCGAATGGATAGGTATAAATTTTTTAATTATTTTTCCCTTTATTTACCTATTCGTTGTTATTTTAGTAGGAATTAATTTATTTCGTTGAAATAACGGAAGACTAAATTCTCTTCCACCGTTCGTAAAATTAAAGTGGAACAGCGACTCGTCGCTTAACTTCCAAAGAAATATCGATACAAGGCGATGATCGCGTCACTCGATTAAAAAATCAATCTCCTCGAAAAGACAAAAACGAGGAAATAAAGCCATGGGTTAAAACGTGCCGTAAACAAAAATCAGTATTCCGTTGGTAAAAGTAAAACGAAGGAAAAAAAGTAAAATCGAGCGAAAAATCCAACGAGGTAGTTTCTCATCGAAGATACTCGTGCACTCTTGCGTCCCCGAAAGAGCCAATGAAAAAACTTCGAACAAAGAGGAGAGCCGAAGGTGGCGTGAGGAAGATCGCGGGTAGCGGAGAGAGAAGGGGAGAAAAGCTGCAAAGCAACTGAAAAAGAAGGGTGAAAGTTGGGTGATACGCGCAGCTTTGAATTTTCGCCCGGGCAAACTGTGTACAGGGTGGAAGGAAGTCGACGCGTGTGACCGAGCGAAAAAAAGACGAAGGTGGCAGATCGGAAGCGAGAAGTCCCCGACGTTTATTACGACTCCGACCGGACTTTCTTGTTTATTCAGCGACTGTTGCTCTCGTCTTTCGATCTCGGCGCGTGTACGAATCGAGGACGGGAAAAAGATAGAGAGAACAGAGCTGTTCCTTTTTTTCCTACTTTTACACGCTTTCATCCCGTCCGTCTTGCCCTTGTCTTGGATTTTCCAGACGCAAAATAACCTGTTTCTCGTTAACGGAACGAGCACGAATATTAAATACGCCGTGTCAGTTTTTATACATTCGCCGTTGTCAACCGTTGCAGCTTTCGCTTTTTCCACTTTTTCGACTTTTTCAATTTAACGACTTCCTCGGTTTCTTCTTAATTTTCTTTAATAAAGAACGACTTTCCTTGGAAGAAGTAGCCGATCGTCGATAAATGTGATCGCAACCGAAAGAGCGACCGCTTTCGAGTGACCTCCGCACCTTCGACGAAGGACAGGAAATTCGTCGCGTCTAACTCGACGAGGTCCTAACGAGCACAAGGATCCGATCGTCCACAGCCTAAAAAAAATTCAAAAGTCTCGCGGACGCGTCTCGAGTGATATTCGGAGGGAGAGTCTCCGGGTGAAAGATTTCATGGACCGACTCGTTACGTGCCCGGCATACTTTCCGTCTGGGTTCGGTTCGAGGAAGATCCTCTGATTCGCAGTGAATACGAGCTGATTCGCGGGTCTCGGGGACTTTATTTTTAGCGAAATTTATCGCTCCGAGGTCTTCGATCGACACCGTCGTCCTTTGATCGGACTCCAACGGAATTGTTTATTTCTCGCGGTCTTAATCGTGGATTCGAGCGATCGATTCTACTCGGTGAAACGAAGATCGAGGAATACTTGGATTCAGCGTCGAAATGAAAATTGAACTCCGCGTTGCAACGTATCGTATTTAGGAATTTGGAAGGAGCGCAAGCGTAGTTTTAAAAAATTTATTCCAGGGTTGTTAATTTCGTTTTCGAAACGTTTTCATCCTCGCGAGTCATTTTTATCGATGACCAAAAAAAAAATGAGCACCGAGATAATCTCGTCTACCTTTAATATTCATGAAAGAGTTAAAAGCGATATATTAAACAATGTAAACGAAGCTGAATCTACTCCGGTTGAATTTTCACTTCGTTTCAGCAAAGTATTCCCTCAAAGGAATTCAGAGAGATAAGATATTTGAAATTCCCCAGTTACACTCTGTACTCATCACGGATAGGAAATAATGCCTTGGCGCGTTACACCGAGCTCGGAATATTCCCGAGCTATATACTTACGACTCTATGAAAATGAAAAGCCAATGCGAGCATAAAAATTTTCCGCGAGTACACGGATATCTTCAAAAGATCCTCTCAAACTCGAGGAACTTTTATATCGCATTTTCCTCTTAATTTTTCTCGGTAATACGTATATATTTTTCCTCCTCTTTCCTCGCTCTATGCAGTCGTCCGCAATTTTTTCGCTATATATACCCGTCAAACGCTTTTCTCCTTTGTTTCTATGCTACGCCGAGGCGAAGGTCGGAAACGAAGTGCAGGCGGGCGTTTACAATTGGCACATGGAATTTAAAGAAGTCACGGGTTCGAGTCTCCTCCTTCCTCAATCTCTATAACGACGCGACGCGCGTTCGAGCCCTTATTCTTTTCTCTTCCTTCCAGCTCGCTGGAAATTTACATTTCCTCCTTTCCCTCCTCTCCCTACCTCTCCCTACCTCTCCCTCGCTCACCCACTCTCCCTTACTCACTCTCTCTCTCTCTCTCTCGTACTCGCTTCGCGGAGCTGTCTGTTTATCCCGCTTTCTTTAAAAGAGCCTTCGAGGAAAGAAATGGAAGAAGGAAAAATCATCCCCTACTTCTTCCTAGTGCTTTATTTCCTCGAGCCCGCAGCACCTCGAGTCAAGGGACGTTTCTCTCCCCCATTTAGCGAGGCGAGATTACACTTCGCTGGCCGATAATCGAAAATATGCCGAGGAATAACTCGCAGAATCATTTGTAGAGAGGAAGAAAGAGGAAAAGGGACAGTCGCGCGTTGGAAAGTTGGTGCAAGATAAGCCATCGACGGCTCCGTAGTTGCGTCTTGAATAACGAACCGAGGGTGCTTGAGTCTTCGTTAAGAATTTTCTCTTGCGTCTCGCTCGCTCTTTTTAATAATTAAATATTTAATTTTCTACGCCGGATCGATGACTCGTCCCTCGAGCGTCGATGATACAGATTTATGTGGCTTTATCGAGTATAAATAACGAAGTTGCCGATTAGGTGACGGAATCTTTATTTTTTCTCTGCTTTATGATCGAGTATTTGGATTAGTTCTTATTCGCTCGATGTATCTTGACAGTTCGACTTTTAAATACGGCTTTAACTGGAATGATTTATTTTCAAATTTTTTTTCTTTCGTTTCTATAAATATTGTAAAAACTTGCTGATTTTCGATAATAAATTTTGTTGAAATATACCTGATTTTATTTAATTTTTCATCCATTATAATTCGATTCGTAAGGTAATTTGTTATTTTAACGAAATAAAATAATTTGATATCAAAGTAATATCCTGATTTTTATAAAAATAGACAAAATTAAACTCGAACGGACTTTTTCTTCGAATTTCAAAAAGGTAATCGAATAAAAAGCTATCCGTTATAGATTTTGTTCGGTATACGGTTAAAAATATATATTAGCGGGTCATTGGAAATTTCTAAGCTATTCTTTAGAAAAGTTAATTTATTTGTTAAATATTAAATTAATCTTTTTCAAATTAGCGTTTATCCTTAAATCCCAGGAAATGGTAGCGAATAAAGTAAATAATAGATATTTAGATCGTAAATATAAGCGAATTTTTTACTTGGAAGTAATCGAAACTATAAAAAATATTTACGATAAAAAGCTAATTTTTTATAATTTTTATATTATACAAATGATTAAATATTTCCATTGTAATATTTAAGTCATAATTTATCAAAGTATCGAATTTAAAAATAAATACATTTTTATTAGCTTATCGTTAATCATTTCTACCTACGTTTTTGTATAAACCTTAAATAAATTTTATTCCATCCACCCAAGTTCAAATAATTTCTATACACGCTAGAAAGTTCAGGAGACAAAAAAATTATTGGCAAAGATACGATTTTTAATAAGAATTTTCGCACGATTCTCATTTTCCGAAAACAGACGCGGTTCCAAAGTCTATCAAAAATGTTTTTCCAACCGGCAAACGCACTATTGGAAATCTTGGGCGTCCCGAAGTTCTCGCCCACTGGCCTCGAATCGCAATTCCTAGTTATATAAGTCTGTGTGCATCCCTTATTCTAAGAATTAAGAGGCCAAGGCTCACCGCGAAACGAGCGAAAGGGATCAGCATTCGCGGCGAAAGGTAATCCCACCGGTGGATCCGATTCCCGAAACCAGCGGGTAATTGACGCAATTTTTCCCCAGACGTGGCTTTAGAAGCAGTTTCGTGAAGGAAAACTACCCCCGCGTTTAAAACGAGGCGCGTATATAGCCCACTCGAATTTTCTCTGTCTCCTTCTTGTATCTTTTTTCGAGCTCCTTGGCTTTCTTATTTTAAGCTAAGCTCTCGTAGTCTCTCCCGGTACTTGTTCCTATTGACTCTTCTGACTTCTCGATACTCCAAATTGGCTTCATTCTGATTTTCACGTTTCTCTAAAAATATACGTCTCACGATCCTTTCAAACTTACATTTTTCCTATTTAGTCAAAGCTGTCGATGATAATTTTCGTACTTTTACGCATGCATTCGTAATTTATGTATTTTTAAAAATACTTATAACTCGTTTTTATTCGATACTTGCACGGAATTTTAATACAATCGAAAGTAGTAACCCTTAGCACTATTTTAATCGATACTGCTTTGTCGAGGCTACAACGTTGTAAGATTTTTTTTTCAAAATGATAAACTCGATCGTAAGATATCACCTACGGAATATACGTAATTGATTAACGATGCGTTCGTTTGCATTCGGAAAGTAATACCGATAATGAGATATCAAAGTCCGTATCCTCTCAGGTACCACGTTATACAAATGTTTAAAACTCAATGCAAAAAACATCAATATTATAGACGTTACCAATTAAAAGTAAACCCTCGAGTTTTCATTACCCGCTACTATTTATCCTATTTCTACCTTACTCTTTCATCCATGTAACCTTATACGTGGTTCGAGACTAGCTCGACGTGAAAACCTCACCCTATTCACGCACTCGAAGTAAATCTCTTTTAGTAGCGAAGAAACGCTGACCACGCGTGAAAGATACAAAGCGATTAGAAACATTCTTTAATCGACCTTTTTCGTGTTCTCGATATATACGGATATGCAATTTAGCTGAAAAATAATTTTATCGATACTCGTGATTATTGCGTAAATGAGGGTAGTATGATTTTTAATCAGCGTTTGAAAAAATATATTCCTTTCAAGAAACGAATATTTATAGATAATTTTTAAACGCTTAAATCGCATATTACGATACAAAGTAAAATAATCGCTACAACTGAAATAACTGGCATTTGTACGACCGACTCTAGCGACTACTTATAATAAAAATAATTGTTCTCGTACGTACGAATATAAATACGTAAAGGCTTTAACGCACGTTGAATGTGCAATGTTCATTATTTCATAAGACGGTGATCGATACTTAATTTATTTATGACTCTTTCTTTGTCTTTCGGAAACATCGATGGTAATGCTAATACAATATTTCATACCATAATAAGAGAAAGGGATGTTGAATAATTTAAAAATAATTGTTTAATTTCTGATTAT
This sequence comes from Dolichoris vasculosae, assembly GCA_018907195.1. Lineage (NCBI taxonomy): Eukaryota > Metazoa > Arthropoda > Insecta > Hymenoptera > Agaonidae > Dolichoris > Dolichoris vasculosae. The sequence goes on from JACCHY010000020.1 coordinate 1,195,424, forward strand.
TTTCGGTATAATTTTATAATGCGTATAAAATTATAAATTAATATCAGCACTACGAAGATTGGAAGCTTTGAGAATATAAAAGAAAGTATTGAATAAAAGTAATTAAATTTTGATACGATACGTTTTTTCAAAAATATATGTTTTCGATAAAAAGATATTATTACATTTCGAGGCGACTTTAATTTTAAAAAAAAATCCTTGGTTTATTATTTCTTCATCGAGCTTTTTACAAACTTAATTAACGACATTTGTTTTTTAACTGAAATTATTTTAATTTAAAAGAACAACGAAGCTCGAACATAAATATAATTTAAAGAAAAATGTAATAAATTTAAGCACGCGGTTTTGAAGGAACGTAATTAATTTTAGTCCAACGCAATACTTTTTTCGATTTTAATCTACAGCCTAGACCAAAAACGCAACGATTACGGTATTTTCTTTCTTTCTCCGTAAACCGCAAACTCAAGATTCACCCTTTAATATAAGATCGCGGATTCAAACGAAGATAAGCCAACGACTCAACGGACGAAAACCATCCGGCAAAGACAGCTCTGAAAAATTTGTTAAAATGATCCCAACTCTTCCTCGCACGCGGTTACATTCCCACGAAACACCGTTAACCGCACAGACACCTCGTACACCCACGCAAGGCGGGAAAAAATAAGGAATAATAGGGTGAAAAAGGGTGAGAAGCCTTCGGAAACGTAAGAGCTCGGTAATTATTCGGCGTAGGCTTGAAAAATTGCCGCATAATCCCGAAATCGATATACTCGTGCCTCGCGCAAGAATGCGGAGAGCTCCAAGGAAAAAAGCAAGTTTTTCCGCCCCTTGTACAGGTCGAGAGAGCCAGGAGATGTTTCTCCCGGAGGCTGAGGGGAAGAGCGAGGAAGAAGAACGAACGAAGCGAGGTGGAAGGAAGGAGATAAAGAGACTCGGGTGCGAGAGCGTAATGTATCGATATCGTAATAAGGGAATGATTGGACGCGTTTTAGCGAGTGGCGGTGCCTCAACCACTGGGCCATTATTCATACGTAGGACGCGTTGGTTGAGCCTCGGTCTAGCGCCTGTCTTGCGTCTGCTTAGGGTTCTTTATATTTTTCAACGATTTTATAACGCGATTAACGGGGACTATTCCGAAATAATTTTTTCATCGTTGGTTCGCTGATAAGCGCTTTCGTCTTTCGGCTCGAGGTGTGTGTACTTTCGAGCTAAACGTCCGCGCGTGCGCCAACATTTCTAGTTGTGGGTAATTGGATTTACTTTATATTCGGTTTCTAGAAACTGATATATTCTTAATTTACTAAATTAACTAATAATTCGATCTATTCGGCAAAATGCACTTTAAAAATACCGGCATTTGCGGAATCCTTCGAAGCTTGCGTTTTGCCATTTTTATTTTTAACGTTATTCGCTGTGTACGTACAATAAGTATTTATATCCCGTTCGTAAAACACCGGATTTTAACTACGATTCGAAACTGTATTAAACGATCGAATTTACCGTTGCAAAATATCTTTATAGTTTCCTACGTGTACGCCAAGTTCAAACTTCTTACGAGTAAAGCGATACGTTAAAATAGTCGCAAATTTAACGTATCGACGTCGTAGCGAGAAAACCACGGAAAACGTCAGCGAGGTACTCGAAAATACGGTCGGAGCGTTATCAATATGTAAAATAGAGGAGGAACCCTGACCATAAATCTGTATCCGCGATCGTCCCTAAGAATCGCGAGATAATTTTCGATCGCGTAAAATTCGAAACGGAGTTACCCTACGAGTCAAAGCAATTGAAAAATTTGACGTTAAACTCGCGCCTAAATCCACTATTGAATAAATAAAATAAAAACGATCGCGTACAATTTAATAGCGCCGCGTAATTACGATCCCCTCCGATTTATCTCGAGCTTACGCTCCTTCTTTTTCCAGTGTTGCATAATTTATAAAACAGCGTTAGACGTTTCTCCGGTATTTGAAAAGAAAACGACGAAAAATAAACGAAGGCTTCGATACCCACAAAAACTCGCGGAACACAAAAAGTATTTCTATGATGATACATTATTCATCTTGGACTTTATTTCCCACACGCGCGTATCCGGTATCTCACTCGCTCGGCTTCTTTTCGTCGGCTATAAAATCGCGAGTAATCGCGAGGGTGGCGAAATGAATTTCGCGGGTGAATTTGCGGAGGAAGGATATATTAGTTCGACTTAAGGTGACGCAATGATGCTCGTAGTATAGTTCCGACTTTTCTCGGCGATATGAGTAATGTCTCGTATTTCAATGCTCGACTCTCGCGACGATGTTTGTGAGATCTCGAAAAATATCGTTTAATATATGACTTTGAGCATCGAGAAAAGAAATCTAAGCGCCTATGCCCTTAAAGATACGTCGATTTATTTAATATATAGGCGAGCTTAATTGTAACGTTATTGTTTCGCGAGTGACAATTTCGATAAATCTAGATTTAAATTTTGGTAGAGCGACGTATTTTTAGATTGCTCTATAAATTTCTGATAAAATACGTTATCCGTACGATAACTTAAAAATTCCGAATACGTTTCCCTGCGAATCATTGTAAACGAAACGAACGACGAATATCGTTCCGAATTCATTTTTACTTTTAAATATCGTTTAACCTCGTTACGCAATTAACACCGATTAGAAATGTAATAATATTTATTTATTATTATCCTTAGTATCGAACCAATATCTTTGTAATATATAAAATTTCACCCCTGAATACAATGAATCTCCGTAACATGCTTAATTCTCTCGATCACCTATACAATCAAGGACTTCGCACTCGATTAACGGATCCGTTAGTCGGGGAATGCTTTACTTTCCGAGTAACTTCCTCGAGCTAGGAACCATGTTGATCGCACTCGTGGATAAACGCGCATTCGAGTTCATAAAAGATCGAACCAACGAACCGGACGCGAGTGCCATTCGAATCATAAACGATAATCATTGACACAGAAAGCGAGAGGAAAAGAGGCAAGGATCGAGGGAAGGTCCTCCGTTCTCGAGCGCCCTGCGATGTCCCTTGGAATTCGCGGTAAGAAGAACGGAAGAAGCGTAAGGTGCGAGTAACAGAGGGGAGCTCTCTAAAATCGGCGTGAAACGCGCCGCGCGACCCTCGCCGCAAATTTTTATTCATTGACACTGTGCGGCGGACGAAGCACCCACTCAAAAGCCAAAAGACGCGGCTGTTGGAGCGAAGAGGATGAGGTGGATGAGGTGGAGGAGGTGGAGGAGGTGGAGGAGGACGGGGAAGTCTCCTTTTGCGGTCCACGTCTCGTCCGACCCTTTCCTTTTTGCTTCTCTTCCGGTCGTGAGCTACCGCCGAACGAGCATACGTCCTTGAACTTTCCGATCGTGCTAATTGGCGGAGGTGCGTTTTACGACCCGATCGATCGATGCGTTTTTCGTGACTCGGAACGAAAAGGAAACGATCCCTGGGGCTTTCTTTTGGATATCGGATCTAGATTCTTTTTCAACCGCTGTTTCAACCGCTTTTTCAATAGAATTTTTAACGAGTTTCCAAATACGTCTAACCAAATGATAATCAACGATAGAAGAGCGTTTCAAAATTCGAACTTTCTTTGATTCAATGAATCGACGATTAATTCAAAGATCGATCGATCTAGATAAACTTAAATTTGTACCAAATTTATTCGTGTAGAGTAGAATTGAAAATTAAGTACTTTTAATGCACATTCTTCGGAAAAAATTCGATTGTGCATCGATCGATTTGTCCTGGCTGCGTAAATCCCGTTGTTCTGTAACACGGAGCAATAAATATAAACGAATCCTTGGTGTTAAGGGTAACGATGTTGGCGTAACGCTATCTGGATGTAAGTTGGGCCGAAAAACGTTAGGTATTAACCAAGTATAAGATTATATAAGATCGAAAAACACGTTTCCGATATCTCCTCGGGCCTAAGAAAAGAGCATCGCACCAACATCGGCAGTTCGCGATAACACACCGTTGATTCTCGATTTTCTCTTGCAACTGTTCTTTATTTCTTTGGCCTCCCTTGCTCTCGGATTCATCGACGCGATCGAGGCAGGGAGGGATTCGAGACGCCGGAAAGAAAAAAGAAGAGAACCGAAAGCGACTTCATAAATCACGAGTCCGAAGTCCCGGGGATTTGGCGCAAGCTCCGAAAGTCTTGCGCGTGAAACAGGAATTTTTACGGTCAGCAAGATTGTATATTTATGTCATTGAGTGTACTTATCGATTCGGATAGATGACTATTACTTTTTGGTTTCGTCGAAGGAGAAGCTTCGATGCGCGGATTATTGCGTTTCCGAAACGACTCGCAACTTACGATTGTTTCGAACGATCGTATCGCGAGAAAAATGGAATCGTTCCGAATAAAAATATGTAGAAATAATTTTCTCGTTACAAAGAAAATACGAGGTTCGAAGGATTCGGACTTAAAGAAATTTTTGAGTAATAATTTCGTACTTTAAACCAACGAGGCAAACTTTGTGCAAAATCGATTAAAAATACACGGAAATATAAGATATATAGAAAATATATTATAAGGGATATAATTTCCTCCGTGTATAGATCGACTTAATAATGCAAATTTCTTGTATAAAATGTTCCACTCCGATAATTACCAACGTACAAGTATCGTTTAAATTTGTACACGGAGTTCGAGTTTCTTAAAAATATACACACGTACGCTCCGATACCTACGAATCAGCGACGCAAAACTCCCCACTTTGATCGAGCTCCAGACACAACGCAACATCTTCATCGAGTCGCGATCGATTCGTAAACTCCCACGAATACACCAACACCCGCATAGTTTCACAGACGCTTAATGCACAAGCTCGAGGGTAGTTTATTTATCCGACCTCCGAGAAAAAGGCATCGCGAAGAAGCTCCTCCACGTCGGACGGGGCTGACCATTCTCACGGTAAATATAAAGGGTGATTTGCAACTTGGAGGTAACCGTTGGTCTTTCATGACGTGGCCGCGCGGCTGATTCACGACGCCACGATAAATTTTTCCCGAATTTACGGATGCCTAACAGCCATTACACGTTATAACCGGGAGGTATCTTTCCTGGCAAAGCGACAAAGGGACGAACGTTTGCCCCGTTGTTGCGCGTGTGCGTCGAGGTTCGCTGATTATGCGATAATTTATGGTAATTCGGTGTTTTCTAGGACTTTGTAGCTGCGAGGGAAGCGGACGATCGTTTCGGTGATTTCGGAGGTTCGATAAATAGAAAATTTGGCAATTTAAAAAAAATTTTTTTTGTATTTCGTTGCTCGGGCTCGAAAATTTTTGTGTCTGGATAATTTGTTGAATAATGTACTGTTTAAAGACTGTGTAACGAATGCCTTGAGATTATCGAGTCGTGTTTAATCGAAGTAATCGCGATATGGAAAAAATCGATGATACCGTTTCGCTAGTTTATTTAAAAGTTTTGTATCGAGAAATTAATTATAATTTTCATTTAAAATATGGATAAATTGATAATGATATTCCTTTGTGAATATTGAAGGTATACTTTAATGTAGATATGATAATATTCGGTTATCTGTTTCTAACTAAATCAAATACTCGCCTTTTTCAATTTAGTGTTTGTATTTGATAAATTTTTTATTTTCTTAAGATAATTAGGTTATTCTAGTATTTATAATAAAAATTGTATCGATCCAATTAATTTCGTTATTTATTAACGAGAAAAGCATTTTTTAATATCTCTAACGCGAATAAATGCACGTTCAAAATTCTAATAAACGAAAATTCGTAAGGACTGCGTCGCATCGATCGTTTCGCTACTCGTTATAAAATTATACAAAATCATTCTCTTTTACCAACGCGATATTTGAAAAATACTCGTTAATTACTTATTTTCGCAATTAAAATATTGTAATACGAATTCAACGATCCGCCTTTCTTTTTTCCCGTTCGATATTAAATATAAAAGGACCGAATAGGAAACATCGCGATTGAATTTAATTTTATTCAATGGCAAATCTGTCGATACTGTCAATTAGTTTCCCTGAATCACGGATTATACGAAATAGCAATGCCGTATGAAAAAGAAAGACAGAAGAAAGAAAATTCCCTAAAAGCACTCGCGGGAAATAATCGCATTCGAATTTCCGCGACGCTCCATCATTTCCCTATAAAGGAATATTTTGAAGATTCGAGAGGATAGAAAGGAAACTGGTCAAGCCGTTGACGGACAGTCGTTCATCATGTTCTGGATTTAGAAGCCTCCGCTCGGTTATATCCCTCGGACATTTATGGACTTCAATCCGTAATAAATTCCGGTGGCTCGGCCGTAAAAAAGAAATTCGAAACGTACAAATTTTGCCGTTCGTCACTCTATAAATAATTGAAATTCTATGGGATAGAGAGAAAATCATATTAGCCTTTATGCGGTTTGAATCTATAAAAGAAATGTTAAATATTTATTGCGAAGAAACAACCATTAAATTACTTTTCTAAAGATAAATCTTGTTCAATTTTCTTCGAAGCTTATTTTTATTATTGCGGAAGTACCATCTAATAACTGTTTCCGAATATATTATTTAATTTAAATGGCAGATTAGAGTAAGTTTTAGAATAATTTATATAAATTGCAAAATTTAGTTTCGTTAATTGAAAGTTCTTGCGTTCTTCGTGTAACCGTAAGAATATTATAAGTCAATATAGAAAATTGATGTTTCAAATACGATTATACTTCTTGGTAAAATTTCTTCCTGATAAGTACGAATACATTATATATACGACTATTGGTTCAACGATAAAGATCACGAAAAAGAATATATTTATAATTACAACGTAGTGTAATATATTATTATGTTTACCAAACGAGTATAGCAATCGTCTCACTCGAAATAAGCATACATTATTAATTATCGTATAGAGCTTCTTATATTTTTCCGGTTTTGTATTTCCTTCTACCGACGTTATTAAAGTATAATATTGTATGTAAATCTAATTATTATCTTATCATATTGATTTTCATTCATAATTTCATAAAGAGAATAGAAATAGATACATCGTAGGAAAGCAATCTTAACGTCTATCGATCTTAGGATAATTCATTGCATTATTGAAATTTATGATTCGCGCATACATATATAAATGAAATTTTATCCACGGTTAAAAATACTATGAATCTTCAATTTTATTGCCACAGGTAAACAAAAGTTTGGAGCACTCGAGATAAAAATTGGGCCCTTCAAAAAATTATTATTCCAAATTTTCTTCTACATTTTTAAACAAGTTTTTTCTAGAGATTAATTGACACGATTACAAAAAAAACAAATATCGCGTATCTTTGTTCGAATCTTCTTTGAATATCTCGAGAGCACAAAGTATCTCTGTCCAAAAAAACTATCGTACGAAGTTTCCGAACTCGCGTAATTAGTAAGCAAAGTGTCGTTATCGTTGTATCGTATCGCATAAAATCGAACGATACTCGGCGATTATTCGGCACACCCTCGAATCAGCGAATAATCACCGGCAGTGTTCGAGTAATCGTTGTCCACCCATGAAAACTCGCGAAATAAAAAAGTCGAGAAGATCCTGGACCGATCGAAACGACCATCGAGGGCTGCGATATCTCGCGGAGGAGATTAGGAAACGCGCGCGCCAAAGGTCCGATAGCACATACGCACAGCCCAGAGATATGCAATAATGAGCTAATGCAGATAATAGGATTACCGACAGGGCTTGGAATCTCCTTGTAATTGGCCGCTGAAAAGGTGAGCTCGGTTCCGCTAATACCGGGTCAAGCTCCGGACGCTTTATCGTTAAGCTTAAGAGGTTTACGCGGAGCTTTGCGACGTTGAGGACACGAGGCTCGTCGTCTTTTCTCGGGGAAACTACATTTTTCAACTCGTCACCGACTCGGTTCCCTTCTTCCCGGTGTATCGGATTCGGATGCCGAGCCACGTTTTACGTCATCGATTCTTTTCGTTGAAACCGAGGACGACGTTTTTTTCAAAAGAGCGAAAACGTCTTTTATTTATTTCCGTTTGGATCTTCCACGCTCGAAAATGGCGGGGCGTAATTTTTTAACAACCCTGGATAATCTTTGAAAAGCGGAACTCGAGCGTTCGATTAAAATAACGGTACGAAAAATTGCCGATATCCGTGAACAATGCGGCTCCATCTCTATTCGACCCCGTGGCCCGATACGACCTTTGGACGTACTTTCTTATCCGACTCTCGTCTCGGAGTCACGAGATTTTATTAAGATCCGGGCGACCTTAAGCTATAAATGCAAGGCGCTTTCCTCTGTAAATGCCAGCGCCCTTCTTTTCTCCTGCGAGGATCGCAGGCTTTTCCGTTTCTCCGCCAGGCTTCCTCGATCGCCGATGTCCACACCTCCGTTATAAACCCTGGAAATCGTTACCAAGATCGACTATCCCGACTCGTAACTGCGCGAGAAAGCGAAGAGACGAAGATATCGAAGAAATAACAGATCGAAGAACGAGCTTGGGATGTATAAAGATAAAAACAAATTATCGTCCGGAATAGATATAATAATTTCTTCGTACGAACTTGGCGACGTTTCTTTTACGCCGTTTATGAAAAACACATTTATATCGTTGCATTGAGATAAATACAAGGACGCGTTCGATTTTACGTTATTATTTAAGTTTCAATTTTCATCGTTGAAAGTACTCCCGAAAGTAAGAAACACCGTTTAAATTTTCTAATAAACGCGAGTAAATTCCTCAACCCTCTTTGCACGTTTTCAAGAACGGTGTAAAAAATGCGAAGGATCATCCTCCGAATCCGAGAGATTATTAAATTACGCGGACAATTATACCTTCGTCGGGAGGTCAGCCCGAGGATCGAGATCTTAATCATCCGGATCTCGCTCAGAAACGGAAACGATAGTTCCCTCGGCTTCCCTCGTATCCCCCAAGAAAAGAGATACAACCGAAAGCGCGAAAGCGTATTAGCAAGAGCATCTTGGGCTATCGGAAGCTGTCAACGCTATCCGTCTCCCCCTAACGTCTCGTAGGTGGCGCGACTCCTCCACCCCTGGCCGCTAAACCCAACGACGGCAATCCGGTCAAATCTCTTCCACTATAAACGGCTAAACAAAGAGCTCCATTCTTTACGCCCGGCTTGCCTCGACACTGACCGACGTTCACCCACCCTCGGTATCGTCTAGCCGAGCCCTTATCGTCCGTTGTCCACGGCTCTTGGCATCATCCATCTAATTCGAGGCGTTGCCCGACCTTCCGTCCGCGCTCTTTTTTTTTCCCACCCCCGACGTTCGCAGATTTCGACGCCGAGTGCGGCTCTTTCCGCAGATTTAGGAGTTTCTTCGACTTACGCGCACGCCTCGGATTTTTGGCTTCGATACAACGCCGTTCCAATTTTTTTTATCGACGGATGAGATACGATGAAACGAGGGTTCAGTTGCGTTGTTTGTCGACTTTTCGCGTCGGTTTTTTTTTCCTCCTTCTCAGCTGACCGGAACGGATAGCCTAAATATTTGAATCGGACTAATTTCTTCCGGGGATTTTTTGTACCGCTTAATCCTCCGAGCGAAATTGAACCGAGAGGAAAACCTCGGGACCCGTCGAGAGGTGTACGTCTTGAGTGAGGTAAGGAATATTCGGCGGATGCGAGAAAGACGCTCGGATCGAACACTCGAATAGTCTCGATCTCTCCGGAAGAAAAGAAGTGAATTAGAGGACCCGGAGTAACGCGATAAATAATATAGCGAGTGCAATATCATCAATCTCAATAAAAGTTTCAGTGTTTAATTCAATTCGGCTCCTAATCAGTTTTAAACAAAAAATCCCGAGGGGAGTTCTTCTCGTCGTTCCTTGTACATCCAGATACGGTGGTACATTCCCTTGCAAACTGGTTACGCGGGCACGGAAATAAGGGTCCCGTCTTTCTTTCTTTCTTCGCCGAGAAAAGGCGAGGAGAGACAGGAATGAAAAAAGCGAAGCTGCTCCACTGTCCATAATAAAAGACACGCGCTGGATTAATGTCGCGAGCTCAGGCAGAGTCTCGAATCCAATCAACATTACGCCCCAACAATAGCCAGCCAACCAATCGCCCTCTCGAAGCGCCCAATTCGATATTATCAACACGGCGACCCTCGATTAACTCGTCAACCAGCCGGTGACTACGTTCTTTCGATACCTCCTCTCTCTCTCCCTCTCTCTCCCTCTCTCTCTCCCTCTCTTTGTCTCGCTCCCTCTATCGCCTTATTCCGCTCTCGATTTCTAGCTTTCCTTCGGTTTACTACGCTTATATACGCGTTCCTCTCTCTCTCGCGTAACGAGGAACGAGAAAAAATCATTATTCAACGCCTCACGGATCCATAATTTTTCCATAAATTTTTATCCGCTAGATTGAACAACTACATTTTTTTTTTATTGCGCGTTTGGCTTTTATCTGTGCACACGAGCTACAATTTTTCGATAAAGTATACAACAAACCTTACGGCCCGTCGTTTAAATAATCGTTTAACAAACTTGAGTCAACGCTGCAAATTTATTGATTTATGTAATAAATTACACAGGGAACGAGTTTAGGTTAAATTGTTACAACGATAAATCATCCAAATTAATTCGAGAACTTTTAATCGTCACTTTTTTTATATTTGTGTCGTTCATATATTTATTAATCTTGATAAATTGACACCGAGTAATCAATCTTCATTTTGCCTACTAAACGATAAGTAAACAAGTGCATCGTTTACTTAACTAAAAACTACTTTGAATCTAACGAATGCCCGCTCTTATTTTTTTCCTACGAATACCGAGGTAAGACGATATCGACGCTGTCTACCAATTTTAACGACAACCTACGTCGAATATCAGTTCGATACTGATTTCTTCTTCGCCTTTACGAACCTAAAGTGCTTATTCGCTTTTCGCGTCCCTTCCCGATTTAAAAATAATATATACCAATATATACCGTTGTAAAAGGTTTTCTTCGGTGTTCGCGAAATAAGATTTTTAACGAAAGTATTTACGAAAATGGTTCTCCGGTTATTACGCTTTAATTTTAAAATAACGTCGGTTGAAAATATCGTTGTTCGTTTATACAGAAACGATTGGCGAACGCGACGCGAGTATTAATATTGTTCGTAAATATAAATGCCGTAACTTATTTCGCGAAGGAACGGAAAGATTAAGCAACGATTTAATTCATTCGGTAAGAATTTGCAAATATTTTATCGCGTTATTAATTACGAAACAAGACTAGAATATTTAAAAAATTAAAGCTATTTCGATTCCCCCTTTATTTATAAAACAAATTTCGAAAGAACGTTACAATAATTAATGAGTTTAAAACAGATTTTGTACATAATAAACAGTACATAGAAACAGAAGATCGTAATGTATTTTTATCGCTTATTCGTCGATATTAGTCGATGAATCGATACGATCGTACATTAGTTTTGTTATATAAATAAGTACCCAACGACTATTATTTTTATCTATGTATTCGTAAATTTATATTTGCTCTGGAATAATCCTGCAAAAAAGAGCATCGCCTTAAATCAATCAAAGAAATCACGTTTACGCCAACAGTTAACGTCTAAAAATAAATTAGACTCACTATTAAATGAAATCTACGATCTAAAGTAGGACGAGTTTAAGTGCCGTTGGTATAGTTTACAGTTTTATTGTACAGTCCGAATGTTGGACTGTAAACGGTTGGTTTATCCCTGCGCCCTCCTCGAAAATCCGAAATCCGAAATCCGCGTTTATAAATAAAATGTAACCACCACCACAGGTGAAAATTGTTCTTGCTAAAAAAAACACGAAACCACTTTTGCAGCAATCACGCTCCAGTCGAGTTGCGAAACCGAATCGTCAAGCAGCGCCACCTAGCAGCGATATATCCTGGCACTCAGTGAAATTGCGCGTCCCTGGGAAAAGGCATCGGACGATCGCTGGAGTTGCGAGCGAGGTAAGGGAAAGTCGCGTCGCTGGTCTCGCTCACAAAGGACTGCAAGTGTTTTACGAGGCTGGATAACGCGATGAAAGATGCGAACGGCAGCCAGTCATGTTTAAAGGTCCGGTGGCCGATCCGTCCTCTATCTCGCTTACTTTTCTTCGCGCGGACAATGGAGGCGAGGGGTGAAGGGTCACCGCGGTATCCCCGTAATATATCAGTTCCGTATTCTAATGTCCAGACCGGTTAATCCGAAAAGTGCCGACGCAGCAACGCAGGACTCGTGAACGTGTCATTCGTCCCACTTCGGGGCGCGTCCCTACCGCCTTATATATCTCCCTTACGTCCCCCCCCCTCTCACCCCCTCTCACCACCCCTCTCTCTCTCTCTAATATGTGGGTTTACATTTACATTTTGCGCGTGATGCGTGAATTTCCGTGCGGTGAGTTCGCGCGACGAAAAAATTAGGGAACGTTTTGGCTCGGGTTTTTTATTGCTCGTAGCGGTAAATAATTTCATATTCGGGTGGATACATCGATCCGAAGTCGAAGAGTTTTCATATTTCTGCTCCGAGTGCGATGGAATCGAAGCCATTGAACGAAGCATGGCAAATCGAATTTAAATTCCGTTTTTCGGTTCTTTGGAGTATACGTGGATTAATCGCGACTTTCACTCTGGAACGCGATTAAGTATTTAGTTATAATTTCAAATATAAAATTTAAAAGCGAAAGATAAGAAGGTTGCGTGAATAATTATAAAAACAGCTAACGTAAACTCGACGAATTTCAAGATATAAATCTCGATAAATACTCTGATAAAATGTATCTAGTTTTACTCGTGACTTATGTAAACTAATAAGCATAATATCTATAGATAAAGTTAAATAATTTATCATCGCTAATACCGGGATAGTAAAACATATTTATTCGTATAGTTTATAAGTTATTTTGTTAATCTGTCCGAAAGAAATTTCAACGTAAACACGGTTAAACATTTTGCGTCTACAAAAATTTTTATTATCTGTTCGTTCGATCGATGGAAAATCATCGATATTATCGAATTAAATGAATATTTTACATCTGCTGAATTTATTATTATTTGTATTCGTGCTTTTTTTTTTATTCTACCCATTGTAATTACTATCAAAGTGGAATTTTATTCGAATACGCGTTTCGCGTTCATCCTTCAATTTTTAAAAGAAACGAGGTATAGAATATTTTCGTCGACCGATTTTATCGTATACATCGCGTTCTCTATTTATAGAACGAGGTAAAAAAAAAATACGAAATAATTATTTCGAAAAATAAATTCGTAAAAACAATTGTATAAAATAGTTTACAGATAATTTTGATTCGATTGTAAATATTGAAATAGTCGTATCTCGAAATTTATTTTTTGAATTACAGAAGTTTTATTTGCGCTCAGGATTTTATATAAGTCGAGCGAAACTTTTCACAATACATTATTTAAATTCTAGTATTTTTTCGATCGAACGTTTTTCTGCAATACCGTTATCGCATAAGTAAGTGAAACGGAAAAATTTAAATAATTGTTTCATCTCAAAAATCAGCGACGAGAACGTAAAAATATTACCGGGGAAATTTTTGAAACGAAACAATTTAGCAAACGCAAACGTAAATTGTAATATTCGATAAGTAGAAATCCATCAGATCAACCGCTAAAAGCTAACTCAAAATCCCCTTCCCTCGACTAATACGCTCCAACGATTCCCTTAAATTATCAAACAACGTAGCTTGGAAAATCCGCAAAAGGCTTCGTCCGACGTTCGCAGCCGTCGCCCTGGAACTCGACCAAGACGTCCGGAACAGGAACGAGAGATGCATCTAATCATATCACGTACGTTTTGGTTGCTGATACGCGTGGAATTCCGCTCGTCTCGTTGACGCGCGGTTCCCAAGATAATTGGAAGAATACGGGGGTCGGTTGTTATTCCGAGCTTCGATTCGATCGCGGCTTTAATCGCGATCCGCGCGAGGATCTTGGCTGATGCGTTCCCCGATGACGAAGACGAGCGTACGAAAAGCAAGTTCTCGACGTTGATGAATCTACTTGGCTTTTAATAAAATCACAGCCGATGAATTAAGCCGTGAGAAGCTTTAACTTTCGAGTAACTACGGGTTTATCCAATGGTGAATTTATGGTATAATCTCGGTGCCGTTGAACTGGATTATTTTATGAAAAGTCGCTGGTCGTTGCGAAGGAGGAAACTTCTCGATCGATGAACGTCGATCGATTCGTAACGATGCTTCGTCCGAGAATTTCTCTGACCGTGTCATGATTGAAATAGATTCTTTTGTTGGATATTTTAATTTAGTTTATAAATGTTAATGAATTAGAAGAAAAGCGCCATTCGTCATGTGTGTTAGAAATAGAAACGTACGTATATTTGAGATCTTTCTATGTTATATAAATAGAATATGTGTGCGTTTGATTTACACGATGTAGTTTAATATATCTTGCACGACTGGTGTCGTCTTCGGTGCTTTGGTGAACGAAATCTGAATAAAGTGTTATTTCCTTTAACGCGATCGTGTATTCGATGAAAATTACGTCAGCCGTTAGAACGAACGGACATGCGAAAATATTTTTTTCTTTCGCCGTTAAACAAACTTTCGCGTACGGTATTTTATAATCGGCGTAGAATCGGCCAATAATTCCATCGATCCAAGCGCGTACCCGATTTATTCGAAATAATCGGCTCGATAAATTATAACAAATCGCTCGGTTTTTCATTTTTTTCTAACCTACGTGTTTTCTATCTGCCTTTAATAAGTAACGAGATCGGCAACGTAAAATAAATATTACTCGCTGCTGAACGTACGAGAAAAAGTCTGGCAACGTTTATTTTTCCCGCGAAATTTATAATTAATTAAGGTAATCGTAATTTTTAACCCGAGCTGCCGACGAAAAATATATCGTAAGCATCGCAACGATAATAATAAAACAGAGTCCAATTCTTACGAGTAATTACCGACTCGATCATCGAAATTAAAGATACAAATTCCACCGAGGCAACTCTTGAACATCTTGAGCGTTAAATATTCGCAATTTTTTATACAAGCTCGGTAGGATATTTGATAAAAGTTCGCAAACGATGTTTGAAAAGAAAGAAAAATAAATTTCTTCGGGAAATTTGCAAGTGCATCTAATCTAACGGTTTCTCGAAAAAGCAAAAGGCAGAAAACGCGAGTAAGAAAAAATGATATATATAACGAGTGAAAAAGAGCGGAAAGGCAGGAAGTAAACGAGAAGTTGCGGTAACAGCGAGTCCGGACTCGACTCGTTCCTTTTTTTTTTTCATCTCCCTCCGCTTCTTTCTCTGGATGCGCCGGACTCGCGAGTAATTTAGTGCCAGTGAAAATTCGAGTCGACGCGCGCTTTTTTTAAATAGTTTTCGCTCGCTCGCATTTAACAGCTAAGCGCCACTCTTTCCTCCTCTGTATACGTTCTTTTTCGCTTTCGCTTCCCTCGCTCGACTCCTCCTTTTTCGATTGCTCGCTAAGTGTTGCAATAACAAGCGGACGTAGGAGGCGAGCTAAAAGCCTTATGAGGCTTTGCTTTTCATTTTTCGTGAGCGATGCAAATCGAGTAAATACCGATGTGCCGCTTAATTGTGATTTCTTCTTCTGTTTTTTCATCAAGAATACTTTTACACGGACAATTTTCGAGCTGGAGTACCCAACAAAAGTTACGAGCGTATCGGAATCGTTGGCTGTTCGCGTCTCGAATCGGTTATGATAACTCGGCTCGTGTTTTCAAATATCGAACACTGTATTTTACGACTCGCGATAATTATTAATGCTATTTAAGTCCAATAATAATTATAACATCGTTTTCTTCTTCTTCGATGTTACAAACGCTCGAAACGTTCTTACGAGTCGTCATTTTTGGTTCACCAATGTTTTTCTTCTTTTCCTATACAACTTTCGACGATCGATCAACGCGAGAAACTCGTTTAAATTATTAATTAATTAAACGTTGTTTAAACATCGAAATATTTTCTACAAGATGACGAGACGACAAATATTCCGTTTGATGAACGGTTCAAAGAAAAATAACTACTCCCACGTGTTTCCGCTATTAGAAATTAGCGTAAAAAAACAAACGAAAACAACGTGATTTGTGTGAGAATTTTTCACAGGGCTATTATAAATAACGCTAAATTATATCGCAATAAGATTCCGTAGGCATAAACCACTTTCCGAAACGATGTCCAAACTATCATTTATCAAAACATAAATTTAAGGGTCTTCCTTTCGACTAGCCCACCAACACCAATGAAAACGTTACGTGGAATTTATTCTAATCTTCTTAGCCGCTCGTTTGTTTGGTCGTGTTCTTTCATTAACTTTCATCGGCGCTTCCAAATTAATACAAGATAGCCGATCTTATGAGGTAAAAAAAAAAAATTTCCCTCTCGCTCTCTCCTCGTTCTCTCCTCGTTCTCTCCTCGTTCTCTCCGCACCCCGACACCCCTGGATTTCCCTGTTTAACTCCGCGGAGCCCAGCGAACCCCGAAAGCCTCGGCTGCTTTCTCTCGGGTTCTCAGATAAAAAATTAGCCGGAGAACTCGCGCAAGCGTTTCCACCTTAAATCATATATTTATCGCGACATTAATTCAACCCTTTTAGAGTCGGTGTACCCCTTTTTTCCGCGCAGGATCCCGGACAGGCAGTCGCCGCGGTCGGAACCCACCCACCCCCATCGTTACCGACTCTCCGCTAATTTCTCAGATTCGAGTATTTTTACGCTTGTGCTGCGAGTCGGAGGCGAGTCGGAGGCGAGTCGGAGGCGAGTCTGCGTATACGCGACGACGGCTTTAAATCCTTTCGTTTATTATTTAAAGGGGCTTCCGGCGTTACAACTGAAAAGACAAGGAGCACCGCGAAGCACTGATATTATAAAGAGGGAGGAAAAGGCGAAGGGGGAAACGTTTACCCTTTTCACGTGACACGTAGTATTATCTCATCTTACGTTCCCGAGGTCCCGGTTGGATACTTTTTTCTCCGACTCTTTCTTCCTCCCTTTCATCCACCATATCCATTAGCGTTGTCTCGCTCCGATTCCGTTAAATCGCAGACGTGCGGATACTCGCGAAAATATACGAACTCGGTACGAACGCGGTACGGAAGCCTCGTACACACGGAATACAGAAGAATACGCCAAGTGTCGTTTCCGTTTACCTAAAATTTATCTCGCGTTCTCGGTTTGAAGCGTCGACTCGGAGACTATCGTTTTTCGAGTACGTTAACGTATGTCTTAGCCGTACTCCATTGTCGACGTTATTATTGTGCTCGGTAAATTAGCCCCCACGGATTTGAAGCCGTTGGGGTGACGAGGTGTGTAATATACAATTGCTTCCACGTGTGAAAACACTTTCTTCTCCTTTTTTCTTCCCTCGCTCGTAAGGAGCTTGTCGTTATCGTCGTTTTTCATGCGTTGTCATGGCTCCGAATAGAATTACATCTACGCGTAACATATAAGTACGAATACAACATTCACTGAACTCGGCTCTAGGGGAGAATTAATTTGTCTTTTTCGGATCTGTGAGCACCGAAAGAATCATCATTAGTGCTTCAGTATTTCGTTATCATTTGATATTCTGGATTCGCCGAGTCTTAACGTATTAAATTTCAAAATTTTCGCATTGAATTTATTTCTATTATTCGACCGAATCCTCGGCTAATCCAATTTCCCAATATTTATATTCATCGTTTTCGTCTCGATACGGTTGAATCGCCTTCCGATCGATCAATTCGAAAAATAAAATATATATTTGTAAATATTACAACTTAAAAATGCAATCGTTTTTTCATCGAATCAAAGTTTATAAAAAGCGAAGGCGTATTTATTTACTTGTTTATTTGTTCGATCGTTTCTACGCGTTAACGTTTCTTTATCGATGTTTGTCAAGCACTCGAAATCGATTTATTAAATCGCGGTTCTTTAAACATAATAATAGAATAAAATTTTATCGCTCGTTCCACGTTTCTTATTATATAATATATATTCCAAAGTACCGCATCTCGAGAAACTCTACAATTATTTCCAAACTTTCCAGACTTTATACGATGCTGTTTAGCAACAGTTATAACTCGAAAAGTAATTAAAATTATATGAAAATTTGAATAATACAGTTTTACGAAGTCGAGTTTTATAGATTTACAATGATACCAAAAACAACGAAACGAATTATTATCGTATCGAAATCGAAGGAAATAAGTTGCCTAATTGATCGTAAAAAATATTTAGAATTAACCAAGTTTATTTATTCCCCTTTAAATTAAACGCCGTGCACCGAAAGCAAAGTTAATTTATTCGCATATTTTTATCGCTCTCTCCTTGCATTTATGTACGTATCTCTTAACGCCGCATAATAACTAGGGAATACGTCAGTGGGGAGTCTTTGTGCTCGTACACGCGTGTTACATTCGTGTATACACGCACTCTTTTCCTTCCCCCCCTCGCTTATCCCTCCCTTCGTCAAAGACTTTTTTTTTCTATTTCGAGTTCCTAGCATGAGAAAATATACATCGAGGCCGCTGTATTTTCTCGCTCGTTCTATGCGCGACGTAGTGAAAAAGGAGAAGTGCAGTAGCGCCTCTCGAAGGAACGCACATTCAATGGGCGTTTTCTTTGTGACTAATTGTTACAGTACCGAGTTAAGCTCCTTACGGGCGATTAACCTTGGTTGCGCTCCCGAGCTGGAAATTTTTCCTGCCACTCTTCTCTCCCTCGAGTTTGTTGCTCGAGTGGGCAAACTGGACTCGAGTCGAGATTTTGGCGCCTCCGTCTCTCTTTTTTCGAATTTCGTTTGCTCCTTCTTGGTTTAAGAAACGGGGATGTCGATTCTTTCACGCGAGTGTGTGGTTTCGATGTTTCGCTTTTCGAGTGCGTCAAGTGCTCTTCGACCTTCCCAGTCTCGCAGACGAGTTTGATTTATTCGATTATTCGAATTTTACGAGCCAGGGCTGCGAACATTTGCCATTGTTTTTTTCGATCGAACGTGTGTCGTACGATTTTTGCAGGAAAATGTGCGTAAAATCGGCTCTTTTCTCTATTTTACGATTATCGAATTCTCGTAATTATCGCGTAACGCAAGGAACGAAAGTTTCTCAAGATCCAAGATGCGAATCGTTCTTCCGTGTTTAAACGACGAGCGAGCATTTAACGAATACAATGGGTAGAATTTTGAATAAATTAGTGGATTACTCGTAACGTGGAATCAAAGCGGTATTTCGAGAAAAACTAGTTTTACGTGTACTTGTTTAGAATATATATGCATCGTCGAACTCGTAACCAAATTGGTAAACAAAGACGAACCATAGAATTTTTCTAGTCGCAGCGACACTGTTTCTTTGTTCGTCGAAGGGGTTTCGCGTTAATATGTACTCCGTCAAATTTACCAAGACATTTTTCCTGGTAAAAAATGATCTTTAAAGTGCCGAGAAATTCCTCTCGGGGAAAGATCATCGAACTAGTTTTAAGTACGTACACGTGTACACGGTTATCATCCCAAATTACGAGTCGTTATTGCTTTTTTCATCGGTTTAAATTCCGCGCGGGAAACATAAAATTCATACAAGTAAAAACGTTGTTGGGTAAGTTATATTTCGAAAGCGCTACAACGATTTATTTGTATTTGATCCGAAGCTGGGTCCATTCGTAAGCGTCGACGCGAAGCCCAGTCTCACACGAAAACAGCTAGAATTAACATTGGGATAAAAGCGAGCGAAAGGTTAATTTAAATACAACATTTTATGTCACTCGGACAATATTCATTGTAAAGACCGAAACGGGAATTGGAAATAAAGGAGGGAAAAATAAAAAGAAAGGGAGAGAGTTAGATCACACGGAAAGGCGAACGAGAACGAAGTAAAGAGCAGGAAAAAGAGACGGAAGGCATCGGTTCTTTGATGGACCGTTGTTTGTTTAATAAATACATATTTAGTACATATGCGCGAGGGCCGACCGGCTGTGAACGGTTTTGCCGCTTCGAGGCCGCCAACCTCTGTCTCTTTCTCTCTCGATGTTGTCATAGGACCGTGCGTTAAGCCGCTTCTTACCCTCCTTTCTCTCGCTCCCTCTCCCGCTCCCTCTCTCTCTCGCTCTCTCTCTCTCTCGCACGCTCTATCTTTTTCCGTGCTTCTCTATACATTGTACGACCAAAGGACCGGGAGAATATTATGCCGCGTTGTATACGCCTCTCGGCAAACGTTTTCTAGGCCTCTTTATTTGCTGTTGATCTCTCGACGAAGGAGAGAAAGACGCGGAGAGAGAGGGAAGAAATTTCGGTACTTCCATGGAACGCGGACCTCGACGGCACCTTTTCTATCCAACTTATTGGGATCTCGACCAACGTTTTATTTCCATTCGACGGATTTTTACTTGGTGCGAGCCTCGAGGGTTACAATCATTATATTTGGTCGTGTACAAGTGTAACTACGGATCTATTATTAACAGATATTAAACCGTATGCGCGTCTTTATGTGCATTGAACGAGAGTAAGGAAACTTTATCCGTGCGATACGAATCGGAAACGCCTAGTTTTATTTTTATTTGTTATCCTTTTACGTAGCGCTCCGTTCGCTTATGATTTAACGAAACACATTCGAGATAAAATTATTTCAACGTGCGTAATATTAATCCGTAGATTAATCCAAGATGTTTTCAAAATAAAATCGTACAAAAATGTTCTCGATGAAATCGGAGTTTTTTTTTTTTTTGTTTTTCATCAATTAGGACTTTAAATCGAAAATTCCGGGCTTGCGTAAAATAAATAATCGTAACGTGTACCGATAAATTTCTGTCGTACTTACGTAACGAATACGCGGCTTTCAAAGTTCGCTAATCGCAAATATCGGTACGCGTTCGTCGGGAAGAAGGCTATTTTCGTACGCGAGAGAAAAGTCGATCGAAAAAAATGGTCGAGATGAATCGGGAAGAAACATTGGACATCCTCTCGAATCGAACGCACTTCCGTCCATCACCGCAAAAAATTCAATTTAACGAAACGATATCGCCCGACGAGGAGTGGAAAATAATGCATTAGTCTATACTCCGAACAGCCTCGCGGGCTTCTCACAAGGATATAAATAACCCGTTTCACGAATAAACAGCGTGTACATTCCGTGCATTAGAAAATAACATCGAGTGCTCTGTCCCTCACCGATCGAACGTTCCAGGAAAGTCCTCTCCTCGTGTTTTTGCACCCCCTGTTCCCCTTCAGCTCGAAAAACGTCCGCTCCTTCTCCGAGTTTTTCGTCATTGATTTTTGTGCAAACACGACGACGAGTCAGTCGTTTCGACAAACAACGACCTTTTCTCGGTAAACCGCGGTCTGCTAAGTCTCGATTCACCAGCTGACAGCATCTCCGACCGAGGCTCCGATGCGTCAAGTGCACGCGTAGACCTTTTGCATTATGCATCGTTTCCTTCGATAGGCGTTCGCCGTCCTTATCACCCGGAGGTGCTCGCGATTCGCGGGCAAACAACTTTTCTACGATTACCGGTGGCGGAGGTTCGTCAAGGGTTATTTATAATCTCGATCGCGTCGTGGATCGTTGGTATCGGTTTATATCCATTCGATGGACGATACTCCGAGACATTAGAGAATTGGCGTTATTGCATCGCAGCGGAACGTTCGCGAATAATTTGTACACCGTATTTCTTATCGCGTCCAAGAACAAATACGTAAGCGTTCGTCGATTCGATTATTTTGCGCCTTACGAAATAATGAATGAAACGTCGAGATTAGACGCTCGAAATTTAATATATGCAAATATCGCTATCGTAAACTCGTAGTTTTTCATAATAAGCTCGTTTACTCGGATTCGTAATACTTTGGTCGAATATTTTAGCGGATCGGTGGTTGCGAAAGGCGAGATCCTTGTCTTTAAATAAATTTACACGCGTTCGATCGATACCGCTCGCGATTTTAATTTTTAAATCGATCGCGCTCGTACGCAAAATCGCACTCGGCTCGACCGGAATAGTCGCGGAAGTGAACCGAAGCGCATTTATTTTTAGCGCGCGATGGACGTTCGATAATTTCACTCGGGAGAAAAGGTTCCGTGGAAAAAAACTCCGTCGTAATTTCCCTCTAATGAAATCCCGCTTCCAACCGTCTTCCCCTTTTAGCGTATTCGTACGTAAACACGAATCAGTCGCATCTGCCGAGTCACTCTCGATCAGCTGTCCCGCGTCGAACGTCGCCAGCGAAATAATTCGCGGTGGACGTCGACGGGGAAGGGCTCGACCTCCGACCTCTGAGTAGCCTCGGAGTAGCCTCGTCCAAGACTCTTCCGAGACGACCAGAGCCGGACCGAGAGCCGAGGCCAGCGACGCCGGCTCCAGCATCCGACGCGTACCCGGCTCTTGCCATCTCTAGTCATTGACGAGCCTCTAAAGAGCGTAAAAAAAGAAGAACGCAAGACGAGAGAGTAGAGACGGCGCGTACACGCAGACGTGTGCGAGGCTGGTACGGACGCGTGCTTGGATGCTTGTGTGCGTCGTGTGTACATAACCACTCGCTGGAAAGAAACGAAGAAGGGGCGAACGCTCGCGATGTGTAGAAAGAGAGGCACCGTCGTCGACGGGGGAGAGGGAAGGGGGAGGGAAATACGAGAGGGGAAGGCTAAAAGCAGGCCTGTTGGTTGGTTTCAACGATATTTGTTTATATTTACACAATAAGCAACACAGCCCCACCGTTCCGTCCTTCTCTCGCCGGCGTAATATGCACACTTGGCTCTCTCTCGCTCGCTCTCCCGTTCTCTCTCCCGTTCTCTCTCCCGTTCTCTCTCCCGTTCTCTCTCTCTCGCTCACTCTCTCGCTCACTCTCTCTCCTTCTCGTGGCGGTGGCGAGGCTCGACGTTGCGGCGCGCGGCAGCTTTTGGTTGCTTAGTCCTCGTTACTCCGTCGCGGCGTCCGCGCGGTTCTCGTGTCTTGCACACGCGGGATAAAAGGGAAAAGGTCGTCGTCGGGGCCGATCGCGCGGTCCATCGGGGGAGAGGAGAACCGAGCGCCAGGGGGAATCGCTCGGTTTTTTTTTTACACGCCTTTTTCGCTCTCGCCTACCGCTCGACACGCTCGGCATGCGAATCACGTGACGCCGATTGCGCGCGCAAGGTTCGAGTTCGTCCGCGGGTTTTTTATTTGCGCGCGTGCAAGTGTCCGGCGAATTGTTTCGGCGAGGATAAAGGATGCGAGATGTACCGCGGGTTGGAGCGACGAGGTGCAGTGCCGAGAGGAGGTTGAGTGTTGATTTTTCGGATTCTCTCTACCCGGCGCGATGTGTTATTTAGATGATTATTAGTGCTCCGAGATACTTGATTTCTGTGTTTCTTAATTAGTTGTTGGGATCGAGCGGTGATGAATCGTTTATGTCGGCCGAATCGATCGTTGGTTCTTTTTTTTTCGAAGGACCATTTTGCGTTGTGATTTCGTTCCGCTCCGGTATCTTGTGGTTTATTTATTTGGTTTCGCTCGTTCTTTGGTTCGTTTTCCGGTATTTGAACGCTCCGATCGTCGATAAGATTAATCGATTATTCGTTTTTGTCCAAATTGATCGCGACGCCTCGATCGAGAGTAAACTTTGCTGGATGCACTTTTTAATTTTCGCATCCGCGGATTCCACGCGTATTTCGAAAAATACTGCGTAATCGATCTCGTTTTTAAAGGTTTTTTGTTTTTTTTTCTTTTATTTATTTTATCGTTCGAACGGACGAAGCGAATAGAGCGAACCAAAGAAAATGAAAAAATTTTGAAACAAGGACGACTCGATAAAAATAAGGAAATTTACTTAAACATTGTACCGATAACGTCTGAAAAATGAGTAAACATTATTCTATTAATATTTGCAATAATTGAAACGTATTTTCTTATAAATTGTAAGAAAAATAATTTATTACGACAAATATTTGTTAAATTACGTATCGTTACGTATAATCATTTTTATTCGAATTAATTCCTTGCACACAATATATCTGTGTATGTGTACGAGTGTATTTTTTTTCTTTAAATATTTAGATTAGATAAATAAAGAATAGTAATAGGAAATTTTAAAAATACCGAATAGAAATTCCTATTATTTATACAAAACTTCTTATGTACACACTTATTGTCTTCCGTTATAATATACTATACCGAACAATACGTTAAATATCTGTTGTCATAAAAAAAGGTTTTAAAATTTGTACGTGTAATTCATTATTATACGATTCCCTCGATCGAGTGTTCAAAATTTCGGAATGACATATTCCAAAAAAATATTGCTCTCTATGAAACTCCACTTCTTTACAGACATGCGAGTCTCGCTGAACCGCGAGCTTCCGAAAATAAACGCGAAAAATTATTATTTCGATAAAACGTTGTCCAACAACTCCGAAATTATGTAACGGAACCAAAGTTACGTTGGAAGTTCGAATTAATTTAGGCTTATCTTTCCCCATAAATTTCTGAATGCATGCGAGACGATGACCAGTGTAAGTGTGAAAATGTAAAAATGGTAATTTTTCCTTAGGATGATGGCATAATGGATCATGACACGGATGGAGACGGTGCAATCAACTTGTCAACATCCCAACGACCTTCTGCTTCGACAACCCCGAATGGTGACACTGGTACCTACGGTCAGGATCAGCAGGAGACCGATCAGGTATACCTTCTTTTATTTTTTCATGTTTTTACTCACTTGTAATTATTGCTCGTCTGTTTCGATCTCTTTTCGCCATCGGAAGACAAATTCGGCTAATTTTATTTGGTACTCCAAGTAATTTAAATATACATTTTTTAGCCGAAACTGGAGTTTTTTTCTATATTTCTGCGCATATCCTAATTTTTTGGAAACGCCCGAATCCGACAAGCAAAAAATTCATCTGGTATCTTATGGATTTTATTTGAATTAAAAACATTTCGATGAAATAAATTTTTATATAATTGCGTTTATAATAATCGATCATTTTGAATCGGAAAATCTTAGCAAAAATATAAGGTACTGTTACAGTCTCGTTTGCTTATTAAACGAGGTTAGGAAAGCAACTATTGTATCAACTATTATATCGATGTGTCTTTTTTCTATGTGGAACATCTTTATAGTACTCGAATAGTGTATAAAACCAATGATGGAGTATAAATATTTATTAAACTTCGACTAACATTCAGGTTAAACAAGAATAAAAATGATAAAATAACTCTTTTCAAACACGATAACTAACGCAAACCAAATAAAGTTAAAATCAAATTCAAGGAATTTATATAAATTTTACTTCTCTGTAAATTTAATATTGCTGAAATTTATATTATCTTATTAATCCTGGAAAATTATTATCAATCAAATTACGATGAATATAAATAGTTATAAATCACAAAAGATTCTTATAAATATTAAATCCATAAAATAAAGAATTTGTAGCAGATTAATCTCGAATTCACTTCCATTTCCCAACAATAGAAATAATCAAAGAAATATTTGAACTATTAATGCATAAATAAAATTAATAATAAGATTATATTATAAATTTTATTATAAATTTACTATTTATGAAATATATATATACAGTTATTTTTGAAATAGTTTTATCGATAAATTTTAATTGGAATATTTTTAAATACGTACCTTAAGGAATTATAGAACTTAAAATTGTGATATAAAAAATCAACAAAATATTGTTTATATTACAATATTGTTAAGTGGGTTTTGATTGACGTAATAGTATTACAGAAACTAAATATATTTTCGGTCATTTACGTTATGTGAAATTATCGATAAAAATATAGAGGTAATTTCTCGTATAGAATCCGTAATATTTATAATTTTATTTTAAAACTTGTATCGTGATAACGAATTAATTACCAATTTTATTAAATTAAAAAATAGTTAATTTTTTATACGATTGAATCGTTTAATTCGTTTTTTTCAAAACAGTCTAGAACAATTATAATCTACGCATATTATAATATTACAAATAAACGAATCATTAGAAATATTACGAATGGATCACGACGTCTTTTTTAAATAAAATTGAAATTGAAATTTTGTTTTTTAAATATATTATTAACGTCATTTGGAAATTATAATATATTATTAATTCGAAATTTTTAAAAATATTTAATAAAGTTCAACCAAAAGTTTTCAAATATAAAAATTTTCAACTTTTTCATACTTTATTTTAATAATTTTATGGGATCTTAGCATTCATACGAATTTGTATGCATAACTCATTTTCATAATACGAAGTGCGAAGGTAAAACAATGATTTATAAAAATCGCTCAAACGTTCTTATCAAAAGGAATATCGTAAAAACTCTAGTTTTTAACATTCGTTTGGTTCATCTTACTTTATTCGATACTTTTCCTAAGACTGTGCTACACAACCGATTCCTTCGAAGGGTCACTTTGGTTTAGAAAAAAAAACTAAAGCCAAGTAATGATCTTGGGCGAATTTCAGCCGAAAAGCGAACCGCGGTATTACACGTATCCCAGATCTTGAATCGCAAAAGGAAAAAGCCGGTGTAAATCGATAATCGACTTTTTTATCCCCCTCGGGTTTTCGCCGCTCTCTTTTTCTCGATTCGCGGCTTATATATGCGTGGCGGCAGTTTCACCCCGTAAAATCGAGCCCCGCGATTTCAAATTCAATTCAAAATCCTGCGGCGGCGAGCGAGAAAATGCAATATACTCCGCCTCAAGTGGGCGCGAGACTGGAAAAAAGAGCGCGAAAGGGGGAAACAAATGTTTTATGAGCCCCTAAAGCGTGACCTTTTTCCGTTTCGTCTCTCTCTCTCTCTCTTTCTCTCTCTTGTTCATTCGCACCTTTCCGCGTGGAAAAAGGCTTCCTACGTTTATGTGCATATCCGCGAGTGCAGCGGTGGAAATCGTTGTAATATGTTGAAGTATATCACCCCACGGCAAAGGCGACGACACATCCTTTACTTTCGGCCCATATGACGAGATTTCATTTAAATGGGCGCGAAAGTTTTATGGGTTACGCGAATAAACCGTTTTCTTATTCTAAAGTAAGGGTATTTTAGAAAAATACGTACCTACTTTTCTCGATATTATACAGGGTTCGCATAAATAACTCTCGGAATCTCGACAGTAAAAATACAATACTAAAGAAAAATACATTTCGCGCAATTATTTCTTTGCAGTAACGTTTGTAATATCGTCGAGATCGTAATACTTTTCAATTGGTAAAAATATTTGCCCTAGGATCACGATTACTCGTTTTCTTTACTAACATTAATTTAGTTCTAGCGATATTTACATTTTAGATTTTTTGTATCATTTCAATAATTTTCATCGATCGTTACGATTATGCGCCTACGTTACAATTTTCATCTTTATAAAACACGTATTTTTTATATACGTGTATTACTATGTAACATTCGACGGTGATTATAGCAAAAATATTTAATTTGTATATTTCAAAAAATCTTTGTTATTCACTTTGTAAAAACGTGAATTTGTTGAATTGAAATTTTTAAATTCTTATTTTCTATTTTCGTTATTTCTATAAATGTAACGATATTTCAAGATTATCTGTTTTCCTCAGTTTAGATGATTGACGAAATTGTAAACGTCGAAGCAATACAAATTTCTAGATTACATAGCATTTCAAATTTAAAATTTAAATGCAATTTTGGTTAAATTTATACCGACGTCTTCAATACGTTACTTATGTTTTAGAAATTTATCGATATATTTTTGACTTCCTCGTTGAAAATACTATACCGCAACAAAAATAATCATCGTTTCTATATATATATTCCCTATATTTTACACCTTAAAATTAATTTTGCAAATATAGATTACGAAAATATAAATTTAAATAATTAATAATACAAAAAGTATAAATACCTACTCGTTTCAATTTTAAATAAGTAAACACGAATAAAAAATTCAATTTCGATGTTTTGTTTCAATGTGCGACGTAATAAACAACAAACTCGATCGCACGGAAATTTTATTGAAAAATATTAAGTTCAGCCATTTATATCATTTCAATGCTGTTTGTTTATTTGGTCGTTATTTTAACGTAAACTCTTATCGATCAAACCAATTATTTAACGTTTCTCGTACGCTCGGAAACAATTAACGTTTTAATTTTCCATTTACTCATCGATACACACGGATCCGTAAAACGAAGACATCGGAGTTGATATCTCGCGTAATTAAGATAGTTATCGTATTTTTCGAATGATAGCTATTCCGAAGGTAATTCATCCACGATTATTCATAGTTCCGTTATCGTGGATAAATCCTTCCAAAAAACAACAAAGACCAACGAGCGTCGATGATACGACGGTTTCAACGCGTGCAATAAATTTTTAACATTTTTCACCGTGACAACAACGATTTAGTCAAATATAAATAGTTTGCGGGCGAATATTAAAATAAATATATGTTCCAGTAAGTTCAGAGAACTCATTTTCAACGTACGAAGATCTCGTTTTTCGTCCCGACAGAATAAAACATTAAACACTGTATTAATTTACCTTCGAGGAGAATCGCGCGTTCGTATCTTGCCCCCTCTCTTCTCTCTCCCCCCCTCCCCTCCTCCACCCTCTCCTCCACCCCCTCCACGGCTCCCCTTTTCACCACCCGCCGACGAATCCCGGCGATGTTACGCATTTTTCCTCGCTGTAAACCTGAAATTAGAGTCGCCGTGCAGCTGTCGGTCCTCGTCGGCTACAAGCGATACACAACACAACGACACAACGCACTTTATATCAGTCATCCCTCGTGCCACTCGGAATCTAGCTTCGACGTAATAATCAGCTGATCATACTCGGAACCGAGCGGCGGTCCGAGAGGTATATCAATGATCCGTTGTAGGAGCGAGGCCATCAATCCGGGGATGTATACTGTTTCTCGGGCGCTCGTCTTTGCGATACTGAGTTACAGATGTTTGCAAAAACGTTATCAATCCGTTCTTTTGAGAATCGAGACTTGGGATTTTTCTCAAAGTGCACCTCGGACAAAACGTGAATTGACCTTGACGACTGTATTTATAGATATATAGCACGCTCTTGTAATTTAAGAAAATAAAAAGGCTCGTTCGTTCGTATTCGAGTCTTGACGTTACTAGAGAAGCCAAACGCTCGGTTTCTTATTTACAATTCGTGTGTACGATAAAATTATCCTGTGTAATGTAAAAGTTTAATATGTTATTAAAATAATTTTTCAACTTGTAGAGTGTCGCTTTCTACTTGGATTCGATGTGTACATAGATAAATGCAATAGATTGAAATACAATACCGTAAAATCTACTCTATCGTTTTAGATTTTAGATTTTGAAGGTCGGAATTTTGAACGAGCCATGGATGTTATTAATCGACTAACTAATATTTAAACCTCCAACTATTTTGCAAATTGGATGTAGCTGCTGATAAATTTGTGGAATTTATTTATTCGTTCGTACCGCAAAATGTACAAAGACGCGTTTAAATAGCGAAATAAAACAAAACGCAACGATTACGGAGCTTAACTTCCGAATGTTTCAAAATACTATCTCGTATTTTATAAGCGATATTCACCCTCTGTGCAAACCATGTATCGCAAATAGTGGATCGATCGAATACTTGCGGTACTAACCGTCGGTTCGAAAATCAGAAATTTTAAACTACCGATTCGATGCACATTCGTTGGTATTAGAAAAACGCGCGGTTCTAAAAAACCATTAGTGTCGATTCGGTTTCGCCGGTATCCGAGACAAATTGAGTTCAAACAAATAGTCACGGTACGTAAAAAGGAAACAAATATTACATTTATTTTCCAAATGGATTTTAAGAACGAGATTTAAATGTAAATGAGTCGACGATTCGAGTTAAAATTGTATTCGACATCGAGCTTACGTTAACTTTTATACAAATAAAAATACAACTTGCCCAGCGATCGCGGTTATTTATACAACAATCGTATTTTCGGCGATGATTTAAATCGCGACAATTTAATCGTAGTTTTCCAAGTCTTTAGTTTATTGTAAAGCAATAATTCATTATCGACACCAAAGCGAATCGATCGGTTACATTGGCTCGATTTAGAATGGGCGCTCAAATGATGTCACGCATTCGGATTTAGAGAGCAGAAGCAAACATCGACTTGTTCGGTTTAGGTTTGTAGTGCGATCCAAGTACACCGCGGTTCTAACGCATTGCAAAAACTTTACCGGTAACCCGCGTAACTTACCCAACGAACCACTCGAACCTTCGAACTGGATTCGTCTTCCTCTAGTCCTCGGAGCTCCTTCCCGAAGAGCAACTCCGCCAAGAGTTCCGTGTCGAGTGGGTATCGGAGCTCGTCCGACACTGTTTATAATTTAAAGGGGCGGTACAGGAAGGACAGCCCCAAGAGTCGAGGGTAAGACGTCGCGACGCCTAACTCGAGTTCCTTTCTCTCGACCGAGCTTCGCGATTACGGACGTGTTCCTTTTGAATTAGGTACAAGGACTCGCCTCGAATTTCCTCGCGACGGCATTGTTAAGGACATCGCACGATTTTACAATTGAATTTCGAATCCGGTGACTCGTGTTTTTGTCGTGCGAGGAGAAAAGACGATTATTAAGTGCGTTTTAATTTAATTAATCGTCCAAAATGAATGGAACAAGTACATAAATTTAGAGTATTTATTTATATTTTTTTGAATCAAATCTTACATCGTAAATTAAAAGTTGACGAGTTTACTTGTTCGTTACCAACGAAAAATTCACTTTTTCGGTAGTAATAAAGTCGAGGCTCTACGGATCATTTTCTAGCGTAATTTATTTTACCCAAAGTTTCAAAGTTATTCGACTCGCCTTATTCTTTGCATTAAGCGTGACTCGGAGTTTCTTTATTACCTTATTTTAAGTATCGATGTATGAGGCAGGAAAAGCGGGGAAAGCGGGGAAAGCGGGGAAACAAATTACAAAGTCCCGAACGATGGTAGGATACATTTTAAGATAACAACGAGCGATCCATGATTTCTATATAAATTGAAAGCATCGACTTCCGAGCGCTAATTCAAAGCGCTAAAATGTAAAATCTCGAGTACCGAGAATAAAATTTATTGACAAGCAGGATAAATTTAAGCTGCTCCAATTACCAAAATTACAGAGGGAAAAAAAAGGAAGAAACGGTTTGTATGGACTCCCGCGTTCGCTTCCTGTCCTACCTTCCGTACGTAATAACGAACGACGACGCTTCAAAAATTTCTGCGCAAGAGCAAAAGTCTCCCTTCGTCCGATTCGCGCTTCAGTCCCGAGCTCTCGAAATCTCTCGTCATTAGCAAGCCTGGCTTTGGCTATAAATGCGAGCGAGTTGCGAGCGCTGAAGCAGTTACCGAACGAAAATTCCCTCCGCGTAATTGAAAAAATTTCGTCGCTGAGAGAGCGAGAGAGAGAGAGAGAGGGAAGAGCAGCTGGTCGAGGCATAAAAATGCCGAGGTAATCTGCTGCTCTTCGTAATCAACCGGATACATTCATAACGCGAATTTTCTTTTTCTCGGTTTCATCGAGCGCGCTTTTGCTTTCTTTTCCGTATTTCGCGTCGAGTGCGCTATGAATTTTCATTTGATTCATCCCTTTGGTATTTTTCAAAATTATTCCTATTTACCCACAGGCATTGGTACCCGATGGCTCACGAGCATCGCTAAGCGTCGCGAGATACTCGAGGAACAGGGGTAAAAAAAGTTTTCGCGATTCGAGTCACCGTTAACTGAGTCGATTGATTCGGATTACGAACTTTACAGCGTTAAATAAAAATCAGGGATCTCCGGAAATTTATCGAAGAACTCGGGAAATTATTCTTAACGATTTCTTACGCGAGTTGTATCGAGTCCTTCGATTTTAGGAAACACGATATTTTGGCGTCCGATGTCCGATCGCTCTGTATTATTCCTTCCATCATCGTTTCCGTTGGTAGCGCCGAAAGCAGTTTCATCCTCGTTGTTCGTATTTGTAACAACGATTATTACGTTTATTTCATTCCGTGCGTATACTTATATCGATTACTTCGTTACTAAGAACGTGACTCGATCGTTCAATTTCGTATACGTTTTCGTTATAATAAATTAAAGAAACGCGCGACGATCGATTCTTAAAAATAATTTCGATTGCAAAATATTTCGACTCCGATCAATGATATATCTTACACGAGCGAGACGTAATCTCGATACTCGAAAAGTTTACTTTGTAATTAACGGACGCTCGAATTTATACGACTAATATTCACGTAAAGGATATCGGTACGTAAATATTCCACCTGATAAAATAAGAAATAAAGTGTTCGCGTGCACAGCGAATCGGTAATCGACGACGCGAAATTACACTCGCCCAGCATCCGAAAACGTTTACTCCGAAAGACAAATGTACCGGAATAGGGAACGAAGCCTCGTCCATCGCGAGTGTTTACGCCTTGGGAGAAAGCGAGAGCGAGTTTACGAAGTTAGCGGCTCTGAATAATGAAGGCTAATCGTCCTCCCGCCACTGTCAACCCAAGATACAACTCCCGCGACTCGAGGGTATCGGTTTTGGGGAGCTCCACGCAGCCCAGGACGCGTCCAAATTGGATTTGCGTATATACATAGCCGTGAGAGATTTCCAAGATTCAATAATGCATCCCGGAGAAAGACGCGCCTGCGTCGTAACTCGATACCTTTGAACTTTCAAACGGTCTTCGCGCCTACGTCTTTCCGAGTTTCCACTTGTTCCTCTGCTCGAGTCGCGCTCGTAATTTAATCCGATTCAACGATTATAAATGTCGCACGCGAGGAGTTCCGAATGCCGGGAAAAAGTTCTGTCGTCGGAACGTTAAAAGTACGGTTGTGCATCGATAGATCCCACCGGCGATACGCAATACTACGATATTGGGTTCGATTTCGAATTTTGAAAGTCAAAGTCGACGAGAATTCGTGTACTTTTGAAAAATATTCGTCGCCCGATGACTTCGAAAGAACGTTTCGAGCGTCTTCGAAAAACGCTGGGTGAAGGAATACCTTAGGAAAAGAGGAATGATACGCTGATAATTTTGAACAGCCTTGTTATTCGAACGATCATCCTCGTACATCCCGAGAATAGTTTGATAACGAGGAGGTAGAATAAAAGTAGGCTCGATTCATAAGTCGTTTCGTAAAAGAAATATTTTTGCAACCGCTCTGAACCAAATGCCACTAAAAAAAAGAAAAAGGATAAAAGAATCGACGCCCGTTGGTGAAACCGCGATTCCTCGTTCCCCTCCCGCTTAGATCACGACGCATCCACACCTGAAACAACTCGGAAGATCCGCGCGTGTCGCTCGCCTATCAAAAGCCGAGTCGTCACCGGTAATCGAACGTGAAATCTTTTCTCGAAAGAGTTGGAAGCCGCGGGATAGTTTGACGATCGAGGAACCATTCGATACACGCGATCGATTTTGATTCGATCCGTCGATTATTTTTCTCGCGCCGAATAAATAAGTCTCCCCTTTCGTAAAAATAAAGCCCGGCGAGTTTTCAAAATACGTTTGGTATAACGTATGCATCGAGAGTGCGTTGGTAATTCAAAGTAAATACGCGACTAATCGGCACCGTTTTTTTTTTTACTCGAGCATAGGATGTTAACCGATTTGAATACGCGAATCAAAAACAGCATCGAGGCGATACCTAAACTCCTTTCTTCGAGAATGCTCCAAAGATTTCTCTTTGAACGCGCAACGAAAACGTTCGGTTCCTTTTTTCTCCGTACCTCCGAAGCGTTTGAGGCCAGTAAATTAAGTAGAGAGTTAGATAATTCGTTTGAAAAGAGAAAAAATCACTTAACATTTGAAAGGAGCGTCGCTGACTCTCTTCGATCCTCCTCTCCGTCGTAGCCGCATACGTCGGCGCTTTTATACTAATTAACGCGCTTTACATTACATACGTACACGCGTGAGTCGTTTACAAGACTCGTGCGATCTCGTGAATTCCGCGAGCGTGGAGCGTGTAGTAATTGTCGTACGTGGGTTCGCAACCGCTGTGCATCGCATTATTGTCGCCTCTTGAAATACGTGTACTTACGCGTCTGCTTTATTCCGGCGTTTCTTCCGACGTAATGAATTGCGTTCGTCGTTTGTTGCGTAGAGGCTGCACCTTCGGTGACGCTTTCCCCCTCTCCCCCCCCTCTCTATGTCTGTCCTTCTGGGGCTTATCTTTCGTGGATTTCGTTATCTCCGGAGTAAGATAATGTTTTACACGCGTGTACGTACCGTTGGTGTTAAATTCTCGTTTTCCCATCTTCCACCTCGTCTCGTTCTTATATTTCATTTTTTAACTTATTATTAGGCGTTCGATGCGCGTGAAAATAAAAATTCGAGAGTCCGAGAATAATTCAACTTTTAATTTATACCGTATTTGTGATTATATTTTACCTCCGAGCGAGATACGGAATTACGTGGGTTTTAAAACTAAATTTCAACGAGTTTTCAAATTGTTATCGTTGCATTATAAATTTATAACGATGCTCATCGTTGGTTACACATAAATAATTATTTTTACGCGTTGACTTTGAAAAATGCTCCTTACGTTCGTAGTATACGTGCGTTGTTCAACCAAGACTGTTTAAATATAAATTTTTTTGCCTAGACTCTGTCGTAATTAGGTAAACTTGATCTTGCGCTAAATTAATAAAAATGATCGATAATATACGTGATTTTTTTAATTAAAAAAATAATGGAATCTCTCGCGCGAGGTCATACAAGTATAAATTTTACTATCGAAATAAATGTTCTACTCGTTGACTTTTGAATTAATATTCTTTATTATTACAAAGTGTACGAATTTGGTAATGATTTATAATTAAATCGAGGCTTCCGATCGATTCGCGCCAACGAATCCAAATGTAAACGATGTAAATGCTATAAACTCGTGAATCCAGCCTTAAAATCGCGAACCAACGATCATCGAGGCTCGATGAACCCTCCGCGTTTGATTAACTCGGATGCATTTTACAACGAATCCAACGATTAAAGTTTTCTAGAATCCTTATCCGCAGCGACGCCACCCTCCGGTATTTCCGTCGGGCGTAACGAACAAGGGGAGGCAAGAGATGCGTGCGTCTCGGGAATTTGAAGAAAGGAAAAGAGAGCTTCCTTTTGAAGGAAGGGCCTCCGGAACTACATTGCGCTTCGGTCTATGCTCGCACGGAGACACTGGGAACTTAATTAAAAGCACGCGAGATGATTATTTGCAGAGCCCCGCGTTCGCCCGTTTATTTTGGAAATTGCGTCCCTTCCTATCCAACACGGACTGTGACGCCTCTCTTGTTCTCTCTCTCCCTCCCTCTCTCAATCTTTTCCGCTTCCGTCTCGCTTTATGTATCTATCTACTTATCTGTCTATCCATCCATCTATCGATCCAAGAATCCTTTGTCTTTCTTTCTCCTACGTTCGTTATTCTCGTTATCCATCTTTGTATCATCCATTTTTATTATTATTTCTTCGCAAGCGAATACTTGTCGTATTATTATCTTTAAAGGCAATGAAATCAATGACAAATAATATAAGGAAGATCTAAAACATCGCGACGTTACGAGTTCGTAGAGCAAATTAACGGATTAACGTCGAATTAACGTCATTTTCTTTGTTCTATAAATAGATTTTGTTCATTCCAAATCGCGGATAAAATAATACTTTATTTATTTATAGTTTTTATGGCGAAAAATAAATCGCTTATTTCGCGAGTTTAAAATCGTCGGTTTAAACAAATTTTTAATCATCTCCGTACGACGTGTTTTTATTTTTAGTTAATACAAAGCGAAGTGTTTCCAAAGTAAAAAAGGCTTCGATATAAATAATAAGAAAAAGAACAAATAAGTTGTAGAGTAACGCACGAGAAAAAAACTTTTTGTATTCCTTATGTAAAGCATCGGTCGCTCTTATTTCAAAAGTGAGAAATAACGCTTATTGATTTTCAAAATATATATATATATAGTAAAAGTTTACTTTTATATATAAGGTGTTACCGTTGGAGAACCCAACATTTTTTTTTTTTTCACGACGAAGGAATTTCTAGGAGAAATTTTCATTTGGGATAAATACAAATATTTTCTTGCATTTATTCGTAAAATATTTATTCTATACGTTAAAACATCAACGTGAATTAGGATATTTATTTTATAAAATTTTTCGAATTTCTCGGCAACTCGCGTTCGTTCGATAATTCGTGTTAAAGTTCGGTGATATACGTCGGTAGTATATAAATATTTCATTAATAACGTGAAAATAATTCACGTATTCTTGGATTTCCCATTTGTCTTGAAAACACAATTTTCGTCGAGATAAGAAAAGATGTAAAGATGTAAAGATGCAAAATATGTAACGCTCGTATAATTTAAAGGAATAGCTCGGAATTTGAGGCGCGTTCGTTAAATCGTAAAATCTTTCCGACACGCAACAACGCATCGCAGCTTTTTTACAACGGCAACGATCAGCTTAATTCGGTATTAAGGCAAGGAAACGGAATAAAGGTCCATGGTTACACGCGTGAAAAAAAGTAAAATTCAATAACGATACGCGGCGGAAAGGAAACGGGGAAAGGAAACGGTGAAAGATAGTTTTATTTGCCATTCGTTAACGAATCTCTTAAAAATATTCCATTACGTACGAGTACACGAAACGAATGCCGAAAGCGAAAAAGCTCTCGGCAATGCAAATTTATCGTTCGCATCGAGCTGGAATTTCCTGCGAAAGTACACAGTCATCGATTATAAGAAACATAAACTAACGTAACCCCATCGTTGCTTTTGTAATCCCAGAAGCATCAAACACACGGCTTTAAAAGTATATTTCGAGTATATATCGAGCCTTTGTTTCGCTCCTCCGGATTCGATCCAAATTAATACGCGGCATCGGAAGAAAAAGGCCCGAGTTCGGATTCGAGTGCTCAACCGCCAAAAGCATTCCTCCGAATCAGCATAAGACGAAGAATAAAGATTAATACAATGGTACAAGACACGCGGAAAAAAGGAGCGCGTGGGTTGGTCGAGTAAAGGAAAGAGTCGTCATCGCGAGACAGTGAGAGACAACTCGAAAGTTGAAGGCTGCTTCGAGCTTCGGCGGTCGTAACGAAAAGAGACGGAGCTCGGTTCGCCGCGAAGGGGGGTGGTAAGGGGGAACGCCAAGGGGGAGAGAAGGGAAAGGGGGCGAACGAGAGAGACGCGGGGAGGAAGTCGCTCGGTCGGTCGGGATGCGGCGAGCGGGCCAAACGCGTCGGCTAGAATAAACACATAAATGTTTTCTTTGTTCCTCTAAACTAAACAACTCCGCCGCGAGGAATCTAAACAACGAGTACAGCGGAGCCTGGAGAACTCAAATTCAATTTGGTCGGTTGGGACTCTGTATAACCTTTTCTACCTTCCTCGTTCGCTCGCTCTTGGCTATATACGAAAAGCTTTTAAGGAGGGACCGCGATGCAACTACCATTCAATATTTACCGGAGGAGACGAGGGAAAACTGGC
Source organism: Dolichoris vasculosae (assembly GCA_018907195.1). Classification (NCBI taxonomy): domain Eukaryota; kingdom Metazoa; phylum Arthropoda; class Insecta; order Hymenoptera; family Agaonidae; genus Dolichoris; species Dolichoris vasculosae. The sequence goes on from JACCHY010000020.1 coordinate 1,232,815, forward strand.
TGATGCACTCGAGTGCAGCACCGGTTGTTTCGTGGTCCGGGTCCTCGTTTCGTAAGGGAGAACTCGGTACTGGCCATCGCTTAAATTTTATGGGTTTTAGTGGGCGGACCGGGGGATCGGGTAACCGGTAGAGCCAATATTTGAAAGTGTGATCTTTGCTTTCGTTCCAACTCGATCGTTAGACTCGAAACACCCTTTTACGATTTCTTTTTTCGCCTTTTTTTTTTTTTTACGCCGATTGTCGATGTATAAGTGCTCGGAAAAAGCGCAGCGAGTTTAGGTGGTCGGAGGTACTCGAGTGACTGGGGTGAAACGTGAATATTACGAGGCTTTGCGTAGTTTCTACGAAAGTTAGATTATATTATTCGGGCGATTGTTTTCACGGTGGATTTTCTCGCTGGTATTTTCGATCGAAGGTATACAGCTTTTGGTTTCGCCGCGATTATTGTTAACGCTGTTCTTTTCAAAATCACCGTTGCGATTAGATTTTTTTTTTTTATCCGATCCTGTTAAAGAATTCGGTTAGCTCTGTTTTTTTAAGGATCTCGAGACGAAAGGATAAAAAGTGTATTGTAAAATGCTTGTTATAAAGTAATATGCATAGAGACATTGTTTTCGTTGATAAAATTTACTTTCTCTCGAGATGGAATAAAAAATATTCGAGTATCGTAGAGTATTTTTAGAATTTTAGAACCCGCGCGGTTTGGTTTTATTTTTTGTTATCGTCGTCTCGTTCGATTTAAACGTAAAATATTAGCTCCGCGTATCGTTGGTTTACGTTTAAACGTATTAAATATTTTCTACAAAAGTTCTTTTTGTTTTATTACGGATAAAAAAAATGTTATTCCTTGATATTCGCTAGTTTACCGATTTTTTAAACGTTACGATAAAAATGATTAAAATTTGTGCGATAAAGACGAATAAGAAAAACCAATAGTGAAATTTTTGTATAGGAAGCGACGCGAAGCATCAAAGAAAACAAAGAAAATATGCTCGTACAAAAAAAAAGTATAGAAGCAATATATCTACTAATGTACACATATCCAAAAGGGTCGGATATAAATCTCTATGCGCTTTATCATCAACATATTTGTCCGAATGGTAGATATTTTTTTGAGAACCAAAAAGGAAATGAGATAAAGAAAAACAAAATAAGAAAATAGAGGAATAGGAGAATAAAGTGAAAGACGAGAGGAAAAGAATATCAAAATAAAGAAAAAGAAAAAAAAAAAGAGGAAACGAAAAACTCGCGCGCGGAAGCGATTGACATTAATACATTAAGGTGTTTATTTTTCATTTATTTTATTTTTTATTGATAATATTCGTGAGCAAATAATGTGTCCGTTCGCTCGATACACGTGGCTCGTTGCTTTTATTCTTGACCCACGAGTTTGGTAAAAGAAGAAAGAACGGGAGGAAAAGAGACGAGGCATAAAAGCATTATTCTCGTTATACGTATTTTTCATTTACTTACGTTAAAATTTTTATGAATTATCCGTAATTAAATATTTGGCTTTTTCTTTTATATAAGCGGCTATTGTAAACTTTAAAAGTTTAATAACTTATACTAAATATTTATACTTATTTTTATAAATACGAAAATGAACAAACTTCGAACGAACTAATATCGTTATTAATCATCTATAAAAACATTAAGTGGCAAACAAATAATAATTTTCACTTTGTGAATTAATATTGAATAAGTGAGTAATACGCGGCGCGAAAATAGAGAATTAGATATTCGTAAATTTATTATTAATTTCAAATTAGAAAATAGTTTTAAATTATTTTGCGGATTAATTTTGATGCTTAAAAAATTTGCCTTCGTCAAATTTCTTTGCCTTATGTATGAAACAATCGATAGTTTATCGGTGTTAAATATTAAATATCAATTATATTATAAGTTTCAAATTACATTTATAATAAATTTCGTTCACGAAGAGTCTCGGAATTTTATTTGTTTATGAAGTTTTGAACAAGTTAAATATTAAGACGGATAAAAAGTATTTATTTGTTATAAAATGATGTATTTACCGAAACTTTCATAAATATTTACACAATACCGAAACGAAACATCTTTGAATAATTCCCAATAAACTCGAATATATATTAAACACGAGAAATCTAACGATTAGTCATACTTTAAATAATTAAATTTTACACTATAATTCCAATGGTTATTATTTACATTTTTAAACTATTAAAATATTTTACAAGCATCGACATTTGTATTAAGTTTTTATCTCGTTTCGCTTCTTTAATCTGTCTAAATTCTATTTAAGTCACATGTCATCCGTCAGTGTAATGATTCATTTAATAATATTGTGTTGACGTACAATTTAGAAATACGTCATGAAATACGATCCGGTAAGTTTTTAAAATATTTGAATAACCGATAATCTTTTTAAAACCTTAAACAATTATTAGAAGATGTTCCATCCAACATATATTTGTAATACATTTTAGAAGTACGAGTCTAAAATTTACACTTTACGCGGTACTAGGCGAGAAATCGTTATTAATATATATATATATATATATATATATATATATATATATATATATTTATACATAGGCGAACTTAAGTAATATAATAATCGCAATTAAAAGGAATCGGAATTCTAAAAATAATTGGCGGTTAGAGATGCCAGTGTTCCACAACAGCGAAATTATTAAAGCGATGGGAAATTTATTATTTAAATAAGCGAAAACGGTAAAACGTAATCGGTTTCCGGAATATCGATTTTCAATCGATGTATACCCAACTTCCTTCCGGATTTCCCACTTATAATTCGGCTCTAGGCATGAAACTCTCGGACCGGTAAAAATGCAAAGTCGGAAAAGCAACTCCACTTGTCCGGAGCAGTCGGGAAGTTCCGACCGTACTTGTATCGCCTACTGTGCTTTCCTCGTCGTTCGCGCGCGCGCAAACCTCGCATGATCTCATCATTAAAGTGTTTGTTTGCTCGAAAATAAATACACACGCACTACGCGAACGAACGTTGCCTTCGCCATCTGCCGACCAACGTTCGGATTCTACGGCCGGGGGAGGAAAGGGTAGAGAGGAGACGACGTCCGACTCTTGTTTGCCAGGCCCCGACTCGAACCGTGTAATATTTTTACAGGCCAAAGCCTCTTTCCGTCTCTTTCCGTCTCTTTCCCGCCCGCGACTGCCGAACATTTATTAACGCGTTCGCTTATATGGATTCTCGAAAGCATCGGCCGCGCGTGTATTTACGAATGCGTGCGTATAAACCCACACTCGTGCGTTTACGTGCGCGAATCGGCGAATGTAGAGAGAGAGAGAGAGAGAGAGAGAGAGAGAGAGAGAGAGAGAAAGAGACAACGGGGCTCGAAAAGAACGAGGATTCGTTCAAACGTCGTCGCGAGATTTATTTAATAAACGACGAAAATTGATCTAATTTCTTGTATTCGATAACCGGGTTGGTTTATCGAGTCGTTCGTTCCTTATGTTTTATAACGTTTGAAAATTTTAAGCGTATACGCGCGAAGACATTCAATCGTGTGTTGTTTCTCAAATTCGAAACAAGTCCCTTTAGATCAAATATTTGTTTATGCGGTATCGGACTCGACGTCGAATGATTTAAACACAAATATCGAATGGATTAAAAACGAAAGTATACTCTTATATAATATAAATACAAACGCGTAATCGTAAAAATTGTCGATCGTTATTATTGTTCTATGTTACGGAGGCGATACGTTGCATCGAAAATATTTCCGTTGTCGATTCGATCTAACGGGCAAAACATTCGTAACTCGAAACGATAATTTTCCAGCTTTGATCTCGAAAAAGGAACGCGCAAAATAAATAACGCGCGAATCGAGCGATGAAATGCGCAAAGTACGTAACGTACTTAGAAGCGTTACGGAGAGGAAAACGGAAGAACGAAAAAAATTGAATGGCAGTCTCGTTCGGATGACGAAGGGCTTCGACTACACCCGCGAACGAACAAGTAAGGGAAAGGGTTAATTTTTCCGGCACAGGTTGAAATCTACGGAACAGATTAACCGGGAAAGGATTATACGCGTGTACGTATTTGTTTCGGGAATACTCTCCCTTGGTTCGTTGGCTCGTTCGCTTTTCTTCGCGTGTCGTATCCTTCCTTTTTTTCCGTCCGTCGAAAAAGAAACTGAAAACGAGAAGAATTTTTATTTTACATCGCGTTCGTAGCCTTTTTTTTTGTAGGTGCTCTCGACAACGGCATCGTACCTTGCGCGTAACGCGAACAACTTTCAGAAATTATTTATAGGACGCCAACGTCTTTACCGTACGCGTAATTACCGTAGATTACGCTTCGTAAGCTCGTGCGTGTGTTTTTAATATTTACGGTTGCTAGTTGACGTAACCGGTGTACGTATAATAGCGGAGATCGTGACACACCGATAAACGAGGCTACCGTTTAACAACAAAAATAAGGATACATTAATTTAAGCAAAAATTAGAAATTATTTGTCGTCCACCTTTCGAAATAATAAAATAATACTTTTTACGAATATATATATATGTGTGTTTGTGTGTGAATATATGTGTGTTTCTCGGAATCTAGGGTTTGATAATTATTTGTTTACCGGTGGGAGATACGCTTCTAAAACCGATTACGATAGCATCGAATATAAGCGATAAAAATAAAACGGTATACGATTTAACGCGATTCGATACTATTTAATAATGATGTTTCATGGATTTCATTTTAATTCGATTTTAATTAATCAGACCGGATATCTTGCCCTTACATCACCGAAAGAACTATATTTGGCTAAATCTTTTATCGTACGCATCAACCCTTTTCATCTCTCGTTTATAAATCAATTTTCGAATAAAATTTCATTTGAAATTAAAGGTTTATAAACTTTAATGCCCCATTGGATTAGAATATCAATTTTTGCTTATCCTATAGATTTTTAAAAGTTCATTTATATACGTTGCTTATTATATTAATATAACTAATATTGAAAATATATTATCGCTATAATTGTAAGTTTATTCGTAATTTGATTTCATATTTAATTATCTGTAGTTTATTTGATTTTTCTTTTCGTCTATGAAAATAGAAATACTATAAATATCTCGAAAAAACGACAATCGTATAAAAAGTTCTAATTTAATGAAATAATAAGCACATATTTTTCGTTGTTATAGCGAGTTTATTGTGCTCTTAAAAGAAACAAATCAATACTCGCGTGTTTACCTTACGGTAATCGTATAGCGAATGCAATGTAATACAGAAAAACTACACTTTTTTTATTTTTCTTCGACCAAAGTTTCGTTCGTTGGATCGTTTCTGTAAAAGTATGCCAATATCGTAGATTTAATTTTCTAATAGATGCACGGAAAATAAAAATACGTTTCCGCATTTAATAGACCGACCAATTTAATATTATTTGCTACAAAAGCAAAATGTTTAAATTAGAAGTCGCGAGTAATTAAACCCGGATCACACAGAAATATGTCTTCCATTACTTCCGTAAGCGTATATACGCGAGTTCTCGAGGGCTTTGCTGCAATGGACCCGCGGTAGAAATGTACGCATACGAGTAGAGTTGTTAATTCGGTTTACGAGCGCCTATCAAGAATATGAAAGAGAAACGAGCCGCGACACCTGCTCAAAAGAGAGAAGGAATAAAAGAGAGGGATAGAGAGAGAGAGAGAGAGAGAGAGAGACAAGTGCCATCACGAAGGTGAAAAGACTTTCTTCCATCTTTCTCTACCTCTCGTTTTCTCGTTCGTCCGTTTCGGTACTTTCTTTCTCTCGATCTCCTCTGCACATTCTCTCTTTGCATCGAACCTAGAAGAGTATTGCATTTTTCGTTACGCGCGGGGAAAAGAATTCATTTAATCCAACCGTAGGTGAGTCGCCCTTTCGCGGAATTTTTTTATGCCTTCTCTATTCCCGCTCCTGTTTAAATCGTGGATAACGTAGGTGATTTTGTTGCGTAAGCGAGTGTGCGCGTCTGTGTGTATCTTTGTGTGTGTGTGTGGAGAAGGTTTTGCCCGAGTTACATCTTTGTACGAATTGAATAAATTTCAGGTTTTTGTTTCATCCTTCTTCTCGTTTATTCTTGCAATATGCGGCGGCGAGTCTACTTCTGGTGATTTTTCGGATCTAAAGTGGCCCTGCATACACTTTCGACGTATAATAAAATATAATATTTAAAAATGTAGCCGATGTGATACTCTGAAAGAAGTTTTTTTCGTGAATAGAAGCGTGTGCGAATGATAACTTGCGAATGGGAAGCGTTGGCATTCAAACGTGAATAATCTTAACAAAAGTAGATTCTTCATTTTACGTTTTTCGTGAAAATGAGAAATATGGTAAATTTTACATGTTGTATTATGTATAAATGTATAATTTACGCAGATGGCTTTATTAATAAATTTCTTATAGACTTTGAAATAATGGAAACTTTTGTCCAAACGCTGTATATATTTTATTTTCAAATACTTTCGAAAGATAAGTATTTATCGTTATTGTACCAAATATACGATTAAAAAATGTAAAATTCCAAACTACGATATTAGGATTATTGCGTATGCTACGAAGTGTCGCACGTTTGATTGTATTTGTTGTTATACAGGTGTATGAACGTTTAAATTAACGTATTATATTTATATGTACTAATCTTTGTATTTAATAGTCGATGTTTAGCTTTACTAATAATATTCAAGTTTACGCGTAAACTCTACGCAATTTGCATATTTTTTAAAAGTATAATTCACATTTCTCGCAAGTTTCATTATTTCGTCGATGCAGTCCGAATAATTTTCGTTTTTAAGCGACAGTCGTTTATTCTAACGTACATTCGAGGAAACTAAAATTTTTACGTATTTATTATATTGTGTATACAATCAAATATATTTGAAAAAGTATAAAAGTGTTTTCGATACCTTATCTTGAAAAAACACGAATAATACAGAAATAAGAATATATTGAAAATAGAAGTTCACTGAACTTGAAGTTAATGACCGGAGCCTTGAAAAATTTTTTATCAAATATATTCGCTGCGGTAAAACAAATAAATTTCGTTTGCATCTCTAAATATAGTTATGTTAAATAGACGAACGGTGTCGAAAAAATAAAAACTAAGAAAAAACCGATACTCCGAGTATTTATACCCGACTTTATAGAACGAATTCGAAATCCTTCCTCGAAAAATATTATTCCTCCCGGAGCAAAAAAAAATTAAAATCACCGCTCCGATACACCGAGTCCGTCATTAAAGACATGATTCGAGTCTTTTTAGAAAACGCCGAATTTTCCTCTCGACCTCAAAATCCGGCGAAACTCTCGCGAAGAGTCCGGTTAAAAAAGTTGGGTTAAAGGGAATTAAACGAAAAAAAATGGAAACAACTGACAAAAAGCAAAGGGTAACTCGCGGTAGGTCGATAAATAAAATAGGAAAACACATGTAAAAGTGAAAGAAACAATGAATTAACGGGAGGAGTTTCGCACCCATGGGAGCTTTCGATTCCGGTATAACGCCGGTATAACGCTCGGATCTCGTTTCCCGAATCGCATACGCGCAACTTGACACGTTCGCGTTACGAGCTCTGTCTCACAGACGAGCGACGAGCGCGTGTCCAGGTAACAAAACCCCGCGGACGATTACGCCGATGACGGCTCTCACGGGATCGGCGCCTACTCTACCGAGAATCGGCCTTTTCGCCTGCTTTTTTTCGTTTTGCTGAAACGGAACGTCAGCCTCGTTGGTCGCTTCGATGTCGGCTCTGCGCGATTTCCAAACTCTTGTATCTCCTTGAGACTGTGTGGATAGGCACGTGTGTGTGTGTTCGCCCGCGTGTGCCTGCGTGTGTATACAAGTAGTATCTAATATTACTAGTGTCAAAATAATGCTTACACCAGATATTTAAACAGCGAGTTATTCGAAAAGTCAATGTTTCGTTTGCCAGCAAAAAATATATATCCGAAACCCGAGTTCACCGATTTACGAGATTTGACTTTTGGCTTAGTTGATTTATAAACCGACCAACTTGTTAGCGGGATATTCGTTTTTTGTTTATCTTTCTTTTGTTTAAACGTTGGATAGAAAAATTTAGGAATGGTTCGATCCTCGATTCGCGTTACCGAATCTCCCGTTATGTTTAAATCGTCCAAGATTGGTTGCTCTCGAAACTATCGCTGAATTAATAAAAGCTATTTACCGTTAAACTCGTTATTACGTTTTCATTTTAAATTTTTAACTTATTCGATTGTTCGCGTCATCGAATAATAAAATGTTTTTGCATTATTCGAAAACCGACAGTAACGAGATGAAATCTATCGGTAATGGAAAGATAAGGTTACGATCGTATTATTTTCATCGACCATAAATAAAAGTAATATTTAAATGCGAATTCCTCCCAACGTAATTTATAAAATAATTCGTTTAAACAATTTTCGAACGCGTTAAAACTTTATTAGTCGTTCATTGTAAAATAAAGCTGCGTGATTCATAAACCAATCTCCTATTTTTGATAATTTATTCACTGTTATCGATTCCACGAACGCATCTCGTAAATAAACAAATAAAAATGTAACGAGTCATCGCTCAAAGAAGCTTCTACCAAAAAAGAACGATATATCGTTGAAAAGTGTGCGTCTTAAGCCAAACAAAACACATCCAATAAACTCGATTATTCGTTGTATTTTAGCGAAAACTTGGTTTCTTCGAGTTTCATCTAGCGATAATTTCACTCGACCTCTTTTTAAGGTAAAACGTATCGTAAACATACGTCGGTTGCATCAACAACGAAATCACTTACAATCGTTGGCTTTGTTCCGATCGTCCGCGTATTCTTTCCTCGCGCGTTCCTCCGCCAGCAACGACCGTAAACATTATACAACGTCGATGTTTCACTCCGTTCCAAGAGCCGTTCGAGGATGTCACGCCCCCGACTTTATTTTTTACGCTATTATAAACTAGAGCTCGCGGGTACGTGCCTAATCAGCCTGCTAATAGCAACCTCGCTCCGAAAAATACGTCTGCGAAAAACCTTTTGGTTATTTTATTTTTTCCAAGCACGGATACAAGCGCGTAAAGTTTTCCTCTTCGTGCTAAAGCCTTTTTCCAGCAATTTGACAATAGCAGCTGGGATGATTTATGAATAGAGAAGCGTTGATGAAAAGACTCGGAGCGGCGTCGACGGGTTTGTATTTTTTTTTTTTTTTTTGTTTTTTTATACGTCGGGATTAATCATAGGTTGCGAGAAATAAGATTGTAATAATAAAAGCTATTTCGAGCCGTTTTCGCTTGAAATTTTTTGCGTTCTTTTACAAATAATATCTTCAAGTGATATACGACGCGATATTTGTCGATCATTTTTCTCGCGGAGGATCGAGGAGATATTTTGCGTTAAAAAATCTTGCCTAAATCGATACCGTGGTAAGATTAATTTCGTAGACGGTAAATTACGTATTTGCCAAGAAGACGATTACCGAAAATGAATTTATCGTAACAATAATTAATTCAGACACGATTTTACAGTTCGTTTTTAGCGTTTCATTTAATTGCTTTTTCTCGAAAAACGTTGATCCACTCTGGCACCCACACGGAATAAGTTATATTAATCGCTATTTTTTCATTCGGTTACAAAGTAATTCATCATTTTATACGAGACAATGGATTATATGGATTTATAACAACGGTAATAGAACTAGGAAAAATTTTATAAAATTTCCACTTTTTGAATCCGAGTCGATCAATTCCGCGTCGTAAAATTAAGTTATTTTAAAGGAATACGATATTTAACGTTGCTTCGCGATAACTAAATTTCGAGAAACTTGGTTATCTTTATCCTATTACACAAATTCATCATTCGCTTAGATCCAAGTATCACGGCCAAGCTGACAATATTAATAAATATTAGGCATTTTCCTCTCCTCTCCGCGTAAATCCGAAGATAAAATTCATACGATTAATTTAACTTTTTCATTTAGGCATCGAAAGTTTCGAATGCATTTTTAGTGTACAAATTATAAGAAAAAAAAAAACGATGTTAGAAAAGTTCCATAACACTTTTACTTTTACCATTCTTCGAACTTCATAAAAAGCCTCTCGTTGAAAAAGAAAAATCCTTTATTTTATCGCATAATAAGCCATGCTTATTCATGTAAAATTAACTCAATAACTTTATATCCCTGCGCCAACCACAGCCACCACCTTCGCTCGACCGCGGACTATAAAACTCCTCCACAGCCCCTTGAGCGTCTAAGAAGACGGAGAGAGAGAGAGGGGGGGAAAAAGGGCAAGCGCCGGGACGTCGACGCTCGGTGTACCTCGAAACGACGCTATCCATTATTGTGCTAAATTAGGAAAAGTTTTTCCGGCGCGCGCACGACGAGGGCGAGTCTCGCGCGTGGATCTTAAATTCATTTTACTTCCGGTCGAGCGATCTCCGTGAAAAGATCCCGGCTATCTATCATCAGCCGTCTCGTGCGTCGGTCAGGAATCTTTTATTTTTTATCCGCGGCTTCTTCTCTTCTTTTTGTCTTTTGCCGTTTCGTGCGGCGGATGTGTGCCGTTGATTGTTTTTAATTTTCAAAGGAGATCGTTTTCACCGTCGCCGGCTTCTCTAGTACCTTCCTATTTACTCGGAGGGTCGTTACTCTTATGGAAAAGAGTACGACCTCTTTTCTCTTTACCCGGAACGATACTTTAGATTACGAGTACGTGCGACTGGTATTCGTAACATTGGGATAAAAATCATGAATAACGTTTTCTCCTAGCGTTTTTACGAAGCGACCCGAGTAGAGACAAGTTTTTTGACGAACTTTACGTTGAAAAATTTATACCAACGCCGAGACGTTATTGTATTTTCGTTATTGTATTATATTATATTTTATTATTTATGTTTTACACGGTACATCGCCTAAACGAGTTATTTACGAATAAGTTTGATAAAGATGTCGAGCGAGGGACGAGGCGATAAATATAGTCGAAAAGAGAACGAAATCAACCTTTCCAAATATTAATAATTAACTTAGCATCGGAGGATGAATTTAATCGTAATTATATCTTTTGTTTCAGGTATGTTCCAGGCACGATTGCTCGAGTCTTAACCGAATCCATCGTATTACGTAAGTGTAACCGGAATACCTAACCGGTAATCTTGGAAACGCGTGGAACGTCGATGATCGATTTCGTTTATCGGATCGACCCTTTCATCGGTGACGTGTACGTTTTCTCCTTAATTATTGCGCGGATTCGCTCTCGACGCGAGACGAGCCAATCCATAAAAATAAATACCAGAACATGGGAAACGGCGCCGGGAAATTCGGTATTTTCCTCGAAACAAATTGAACCGGAGTTCGCGAGTCGTACAACAACTTCATCCTCTTCCGCCTCTTCCAGCGTAAATCTCAATTATCTCGTTCCCTCGAACTACGCGGAGTAAAAGAAAGAGCGGAGTGTAACCTCTGGAGAGATTTTCCTAATTGAGCAATAACATCAGCGCGTCTTGCCTTTTGCGCTCTCTATTTATGTACACGAGCTCCGATTCGCCCTGCCGCGAAATCAGATTCTCTACCGACACGCAAGCGGAGGAACGATAGTAGGAAAGAGGCGAAAAAGCGCTCGCAGCTCATTACCTTCGCATTGTCATCGCATTACCTGCCTACGAAAGGGGTTGCGAACGGCATTCGGTGGTTTCCTCGGAAATTATCCGCACTGCGGAAGAACCGGAGACAGAAGGAGAAAGAATTCCAGCTTTCCTATAATACAAAAAAGGAAAAGGAGGAGATCGAGAAGAGTGCGAAAAAAGGGAACCTAGAATTATTCCATGGCCTCCTTTGTCATGGGGTGACCGACGATAAGGGTACAAAAAGGAGGAAAACCTACTTCTCCCCGCTCTCCGCTGCCCTGGTAGGAGAGATGGAGAAAGAGAGAGGGGGGGAGAGAGAGAGAGACTAGACACAGGAGCACTTAACTGCCCGCTGCCGACAATGGAGTGGAGGTCTTCTGATCTCTCTGCATTATGACGTTCAGTGTCTCGAGGCCTATTCTACTCTCCATTGTCTGCGATCCTCGGAGGTTCTTGGTTATATGGGAAAGGGGGCCAAGAAGGAGGAGACTACTTTCTTAACCTATAGGGAAAAACAGCCGAGTTTCGTACCGTCTAATTAGTTCTGGGTCGTTTGAAGGAATAAGGAGGGCATAAACAGGTTAAAGGCTATTGTGGCACGAGGCATCGGAGCTTCTTGACGCCTCTCTTTTCAGTTCGCTTTGCCTTTTCCTTTATAAACCGCTGCTAAGCACCAAAGGCGCCGGGAAATTATATCACCTATACGTTGTACCGTTCGCTAAGTATTCGTTTCGTAATTTGGATAAGAATTTTTTCATTTTCTTTATTGCCGGTAAAGATGATTTCATTAGCTCCTTGGTAGTTGAAGGTGACCCAATTTTTCTTCAAAACTTGGATATTCAATTAGAGGTATTAGTTTTTTTCAATTTGTGCAAAATTTTAACCGTCGATCGTCGATGCGTTAAATGTGGAGTAATAATGATGTAACCGTAGATGTCGGATTAATATTCTGTACAAAATTCGTATCCTTTGCAACAATTTAATTCGATAAATTACTTCTTTATTTTTTTTTTAATCAACAGAGAAACTTAGATGTAGTCGAGTCGATTCTACTTCGTTATTGCACGATAACAAAAAGATTACGATTTGCGATAATATAAAAATACCCCATTTCTAGTTTTAGTGCATCGTTTTAATAAGAGCCTGAGAGATATTTTACGATATTAAAGAAAGAAAAATGCAACTTTATTATTCTAATAAATCGTAATTGAAATTTTTTAATAAAACAATGTCTAAATTTCAACCTTGACGATACATTGAAATAAATGTAGGAAAGGAGGTTTATCTTGTTTTGCGTATCTATATCCACCTAAAATAAGAAATTGTACCGAACGTTTCTTAATTTACCGATACATCGGGTAAAAATATTTAAAACGGGAAGAGGGAAAATCTGGTTCCCTTATTTTTTCCCTTGGATGGGTCAACGCGACAATTTGAATACACAGGTGTAGAAATTTCACTTCGTAAATTACGATTCGATGTTTTCACCCTCTTCGACTGCGATTATTATTTAATACATAATTAGGAATAACAAATTAACGACGGCCGTCGTCGACAAGAAGAAAAATCACACCGTAAGAAGGGAGGAGTTAAAAAAAAAGGAAAAAGGAAAAAACGATGCCTGGAGATGGAGGTAAAAAAAAAAAGAAGGAGAGAAAAGACGAACCGCCCGTAGAAACTACTTCCAGAAGAGAAAAGAATCCAAAAAGAAAAAAAGGATCGCTTCTGCTTCTGCTGCTGCTGCTGCTGCTGCTACTGCTCGGGAGATGAAGAAAAGAAGGAAGTAAGTAGCAACGGTAGCGCAGCTTCGGTTGCCTAGGGTAAGGAAAAGGAGGGGTTGGAAAAGACAGAGCGCGAGCGAAAGAGTGGAAAAGCAGGACACGACCTCTGCTCTACTCTAATATAAATGTCCCCGGTCGTGAAGCGAAACGGAGACATTCGCTAATTAAAAAACTTGAAAAATTAATACACATTTCTCTCTTTCTTTCTTTGGAAAAGCGAGCCCATAGCCTCGGCGAGCTACGACTCCGCCCTTAATTTCTGGTATCTGATCAGCCATCTGTTCTCCGGGCATCGCGAGCTAAAGAGAAAAAGAGGGAGAGGCAAGAGAAAAAGGATCGCGTCTTCAGCGCACGTTTCACTGATCACCGTCGCCTCTGCCTCTGCCTTTCATTAGCTTTGACGCGTGCGATTCGAATGCACCGACGGTTCGATTTTTTTACAGCTTCGATTTCAAGGGATCGACGTCGATCGTGCCCGATGCTAATTAAGACACGCTACTTTATCAGATTTGTACCTCGGCCGGTTAGATTGAAATCTTTTTAATCATCGTCTTTGTCTGTTTTTAGTCCTCGTCCTCTCGATCGCGAATTCGATTATTTTGAATATTACGACATTCCTTACGCTCGCGTCATTAAATTTATCCTCGTCCTTCCATTATGCAAAAAATACGAATTAGTCATATTTGTCTTGCCTCTCGTAACTAAAAACCTTCTTTAAAGACAGCAAAATAAGCCAAGAAGAAGAAGAAAAGAAAGAACAACAAACGGTGAAGAGGAAAAACGGCGCTTTATTTGGCGGCAAACTTGTCAAGCGCGTAATGAACAGGAAGAGGAGTGTTTGAAGTGAATTGAGATTTCGAAGCTTTCTCTCTCTCTCTCTCTCCCTCCCTCTTTACCAGCTTTTACCGATAAAGAGAATGAATTGACTCGTTCGTATTTATTGCTCGGTACTTGCGACTTTCTTTATCCCTCTCATCCGTCTCCTCTATATACGACAAACTCGTCAACTTCGCTCTCACTCCCTCCTCGCTCTTTCACCCCCATATCGCCGAGGCGCACTCCCGCCCAAACAATAGCTCCCATATAATTGCTTTTATAGCTCACTGAACGCTAAATATTCCATACTTTTCCTACTGCCGAGGCTGTCGCGATTTCGCCGCTCGTTCACCCGATCGTCAGTCACCCGATTGGGTAAATACGCGCCTATCTCTCTCCCTCTCTCTCTTTCCATCCAACCCTACCCCTCGACAACCAGTTTCTTATATTTCAAAGAGCTTTCGGGGAACTTACTTATTTTAATATCGTTGAAAGCGATCTCATCCGTACCACACGCGTAAGCAATTATTGGTATATTTTGTCTACTTTTAAAATTTGACTTTATAAAATGGAGTTTTCGGAAGCTGCTTCTGTTCGGGGGAGGAATGCCAACGTTCACGTGCCGATATGGTAACATTTATATCTTTATTTAGCGAGCTTGTATCGATTAAAAGCGAGGGAACTTTTCAAATTTTTCAACAAAATTTATTCGCTTCAAGTTGGTTGATCACCGAGAATGGATGGAAAAAATGGACGAAAAAATGGAAAACATCCGAGTTCGTCCAAATAAAACACGAAAATATTGTTAATTAGTTCGATATCCCACCGGATAAATGCGATTTATCGTCGTTCGTAATTTCGAGACCGGCGAGTCCGAAAGCTACCTTGGATTCGCCATTGTAGCTTTTTGCAAAAACAAATCACTCCCGTAACGTTTGCGTGGTATGCGGAATAAGAAAGCTTATACCGCCCATTACCATGGATAAGCAGTCCGAAAATAGCTGTCGTCATCGACCGCTCGAGACGCGGTAAGGGACCATTCGACGCAGAAATCGTCCTGTCCTCCTTTTTCCATCTCGCTCGTTCATCTTACCTCGAGAACGCCGACAAAGTTGACCAGCTCAGCTACTATTGCTACATCACGACGTTCGGAACTCGAGAATATAACGAGGAAGAAGATACGCGATTTTTGTACAGCGACGAGTCCAACGAACGCAACTTTGATTTTCGAGCGAAACGTTCGGTAGAAGCTTATCTCGTTGTAATATTGCAAAATGCGTGGAATAATAATTAAAAGGAAACTTAAATTTCGAATTCAATTTACGACAGGAATAGGGATTTATTGGATACATATATTACCCTTTCGGTGAAAATGTGGAAGAATGTAACAGCCGCGAAAAACGTCATAACTTGAATTTATCGCTAAGTTACTTTTCCGCCAGTCCTTTAAGATTCCATTATCAAAAACGTTTGTCATCCATCGAATAATCCACCCAACTCTCGAAATCAACCCCATAATTTACTTAATTCAATAACTGTAAAATGTTCCCAATATACAAAGTCCATAAACAACGAGACGTTGGAGGGTGAGAACCGAACTGAGAAAGACGGAAATAATATCCCTTCGACCGCGAACTTCCTTCTCTCTCTCTCTCTCTCTCTCTCTCCCTTCCGATAAACGCGATCAGCGTTAAACGGCAACGTCCGAACTTTGCGCCGGACTTTGCTCTGTCTCTCCTTTTCCGCTCCCTTCCTCTTCGGCCACGGAGTCGTAATTTTCGCACCAGCCGACGAAATCAGGCGCTTCTTTCACTTCCAGGGACGGAGCGCGGGCGGATTTGCCGGGAAATCAAACTTTATTGCTAAATACTAGCCGATCAGCAAATTCGCACGGGAAGCTCGCGCGACCCTTACCACCGTCCCTTTGCTTCTCCGCGTCCCTTTTATCTCCGATGGTTCTTGCGTTCGAGCTGACGACGTCATCCATATACGCCCGTTATTTCGGGACAATTTACGTACGAGGCGCTACGATTTTTTTACAACCACTAACGTTTTTATCCGTGAGCGAAAACCGTTTCCTTCGTATCGTCGCGTTTCTTTATCTCGACTCGTATACCACGTAAAGACTGTTAATTTGGAAATCGACGTCTTAAAGTTCCGGATCGTTGCGATATCGATCGGACTTGTGTTTTTTTTTTCGCTCGACGAACGGAAGCGTTCGAAATATCGTAAATAACGTACTTTCGCGTGGTACAAAGAAATGCGGCTAAAATTTGACCCTCGATAAAGTATCTAAAATCCTTAAAGTGCAGGGTGAACTCGAACATCCGGTGCTTTTGAATATTTTAACCGGAAGATCAACTTGAATTTTTCTAGCACTTTTCAGAAATTTATGATCCGAAATCGCATCGCCACTAGGTAAGATTCCCGGGAAAAAGTTGAAAAGATCACCGTTCTGGCAAACCAGACGCGAAAACTAATAAAAGAAAAATCCACCGCGTCGCGAAATTACAAATGGAAAATGGACGAGGAACGCGCTCGTAATTACCCCCCGTGCAAATAATCCCGTTATACATCGGAGTCATTGTAAATCGTCGTGAAAGCACAGGAACGAACGAACGAACGGTCGGACGGACGGATGGACGGCCGGCTTCCTTCGCTTCCTTGTGGAAAGGACATCCGAGCTGCTCGCGCAGCAGCCGCGGACCGTTTCAACGGACACCTTCCTCCCGACAATTAAGTCATGTTCACAATGGGAATTAAAAAGGTAGCCTGTGGGGTTGACCGCTGCTGACCGAGCTGTTCGCTACTCGTGCTGCAGCTGCACACCGGACTCGCTTCCGTCTCTCTCTCGGACTTTCATTGTTTCTCCCTCTCGCTTCGTGTCTCAGGGAAGCTAAGAGTTGGGAAGCGCTCCGCAAAGTAGCCGTGGATCAGCGGTGATCGAAGCTTTACGGTTGGTTCGTTATCCACTACTAATGGCGTGTAAATTATTTTATACCCCCGTTCGATATTATCCTCGACGGTTGGAGGATGCAGCCTTAATTGATTATTAAGATTTAACGTTTTCGGAAAAGGGTCGAAACCGCTCTTTGATCTTCCCGTAGTTTACGAACGATTTCGTAATTTCCAAGGAATTGTAAGGATGTTTATAGCGTGTCGAGACTAAACTGTAAACACATTTTCAAAATTTTCGTTCGGTTCCACGAGACACGCGTAGATCGATTTTTCATTTTATATTTAAAAACCTATTTTCCGTAATTCTCGATTCGATAGATCAAATTTACGAACGCGGAGGTGATTAAGAATACCTTTCGATTCCTAGTCTAATAAAATGCTCGTTCAAAAGTCCAGCAAATCCGAACGCAAGTAAGAACCTTTGGCGAGTTTACGGAAAATGTAAGCAACCGTTCCGCGAACTCCGGCGAGCGTAGGATATATAAAAGAGTGGAAGGAGCGAGAAGGAACGAGTGACTTTGATCGCAGCTACTGGACCACCGGGTCCGATAAATTCCTACTCGCAGCTTCCGAGTTCACGTCACGCGGATTTTCCATTGGAACGCAAATTTTTTTTGACAAATCTCGCGACCATGATTCTCTCGTGCACATCCGACGCGGTGAAAAACCGAAGGCGGGACTGGAGCGGGAATATTCGGCTTCCTTTTTCGGGGAGATATCGCAGTGCCGTCTAGTGTCCTAATTAACGTCGACTTCGCCTCGGCGTGAAAAGGGTGAATAGAAAGAGAGAAGGACACGGAAACCACCAACGGAGTCATTTCTCTCTCGTTCTCCTTTCTTTTCTCTCTTCTTCTCGTTACTCCTCCTTTCCTTTTAGTTTGACGATCGCTCACCTAACCCTTCCCTTCCTCCGCCGCGTTTATTTTTTCCCCTCTCGGTTCGGTCCTTTGAAAAATTTTCCACGAGTAGCAGACGCCGCCGCTGTTCGAGAGGGATGAAGATTAATTCGTTCCGTCTTAATCGTATCAAAGTTTGAGAGCCGACTCGGAAACGGCCGGCTGAACTCTTTCACTCACACCCTCGCCTCTTTTATTCTCTCCCCCCTCCAGCTCCTCACTCGCTCTCTCTCTCTCTCTCACTCTCTCTCTCCGGTGATACTCGTCGCGGATCCGCGCCTTTGGTAACTTTTTACTTTTTAACCCCTCCGAGGCAAAAGCCGTGGGTAATCATATTTAATAATGTCTCCGGTATTTTTGCCCAGCTGTCAAAGTTCCGCGGAAAGTTGAACCGTTGCTGCGTTGAGTTCGAACGGAAAAAGGTTTGCGTACCGCCGAGGCTTGGAATAGGAAGAGCTTTCTGGAAAATGCACCTAAGGAATTCGAAGGATTTTTACCTCGTTTTTCTTTTTAGAAAAGATTCGGCGTGATTGATTTTAGCGATGGTTGAATTTTTAATGAAAAGTTCAGTTCGTTCGGATGTGTGTTTAGGCAAAAATTAATTAATTAATTAATTAATTAATTAGTATTTTTTTCGTTTTTTAGCGACTGTTCAAATATAAGCATAATTCAGTTATACGAAATGTTATGGTATTTTCAGGTTAATCGAATCCGTGAACTAAATATTTTAAATACGTTAACATTGATTCGTATTAAGTTGATAATGCAAGTATAATTATATCCGAAAAAAGAATGATACTCGAATTTTCCGATAAACGTAATTTTTATCTACAACTACCGAACGTTGCGTTAAATTTGATAAATTATCGATTTTTTTATAAAGCAAACATTTTTATTATTGTTCGAAAAAGTAGCTAAAACAGGGTAAAAATAATGTTTTGATGATATTTAAATATATTTAAAATCTCGGTTTTAGCGTGACACAGATAAGCTGCAGAAGAAACATAAGGTTTGAGCAAAGAAAAAGTAGAGGAATGGGTGAGAAAAATATAGAAGAAAGAGTAGAGGGAAAGAACGAAAGGGGCGCGAAAGTCGGAGGGTCCGAGGTGACAACCCTTTTTATTTAGGGGGCAAGTTTTCTACGGTAAGTTTGAGTAAATCCGATATTGCATCGAAGATATTCGTCTGAAGTCACGAGAATAAAATTCGGCACAGTCTGGAGTTAAGTTGGGCGAAAAGAAGAGCGTCTTTGACGTTTTTCTTTTTCTTCTTTGGGGATTTTATATTGCTTAGCTTTATTTGTAAATGAAGGAGTGTTTCCGCTCCGATCTTTCATTTTTGTCACCAAAAACTTTTCAATTAGCAACGCCACGTAATTAATGCAGTTATTGCGAGAACGTGTTTCGCAAAATATTCGTTATAGAGCTTATAAAGCTTTTTTAATATATTGGGATAATTTGAAACAACGTTGAGACGTGGAGTCTAATTAAATATTTTATATCTAATTAAATTAATCTCAAAATACTTGTATATTTTGTTTGAATTAGCAAAGCAAAAAATAGCGCATCGTTGTTAAAAATTAAATATATATATATATGAGTTTAATTAAAGTAAATTTAATGTGTCTGAACAACCGGTTGGCCTTTTTTCGAAGATATTATAAAATTAAAGCGAAAAAATGATATTCAGGGAAAAATAATTAAAAAAGTATACTTGTATATTATAATATATTATTTCAAGTTTCCTCGTTTCAAGAGTAACTCAATGACCATCCTTAAAATATTTAATATTCAAATTAAGGTAAAAGTGTAATTTTTTCGTATAAAACACCGATGGAAACTCACATACGTATTCATGGATCAAAAATTGAACGCGATATTTATCAAGAATATAATTTTACATATAATTTTTCGATATCCCAATTATTCATTGTCCTTGATACGAAAGGTTTTTAAATCCTAAACAATAATTAAGTCTATTCAAATTATAAACTTTGCGACTTCGCTTGGACAAACTTTCTTTTATGATTATAAAATCACAGAAGCATTACATTACGAGTCCGATATAAAAGTTTCCCTGGACAATACAATATCGTTTCGCCCGTTTCGAAATACATCTCTTCCAGGTGTATGATTTTTACCTGAAAGCAACGAAAGGCTTAAAAGCAAAACACTGACCTCTTCAATTCATTATCCTTAAATTAATCTGGAAAAAAAGGAAAGGAGAAAAGTCGAGAAGGAAAAGCTGGACTACTCCAGCGGTGGTAAAAACCAAAACTCGCGTAAACTCTCCGCATTAGAAATCAGCTTTGCGAATTAAAGCTTCATCCTTCGAAAATGAGAAAACTGTTTAAAAAACGAGAAGCGACGAAATTTCAAGTGGTAATGGAAAAGCGCGGAAGAAACAAAAGAGCGCGCGTAGGAAAATCCCACGAAAATTCCTTACGGCACACGTTGATATTATTTTTCTTTGTTTCCGCTGCCCTCCTTTATTGTTATTTCCCTCACCATCCGCCGATGTTGCTTTACTCCATTGTACTTGGCGCAGTTTTTACACGAGTCTATACTCTTTGAAAGAGGCTCCATTTTTCTCTTTCTTTCCTTTCGACTACGCCAAAACTCGCGTAAATAACGCGATCATAAACGAGTGGAGTTTTCGCGCTTTGTTACGTTGCGCCAAAAGAGAGATCGCGAAAGTTGGCTTCGCGAGTGTCGGTGAAATTTATTTGGCGAGGCAATTTTTTCCTCGTTCGTTAAATATACGAGGTCTTTTGCATTATTTTCATTGAGAAATTTTCGTTTTTTTCCCACTTACCTTTCATTTTAAAGCCTAGAGAAAAGTACTCGGGATTTTTTACTCGACGTACGCTTCATTAAAGTTTTCTGTGTCGTATCAACGAACTTGATCGAAATATAGATCAAAAAATACAATTGTCCTTTCTTTTCGATATTTGTAACGGGGAATTTTAAGTCGTTTATACAAAGCTTTCTTGTTGAAATTTTCTCGCACCGTAAAGATAGAACATTTTTCTTCTCAATGTTGTTTCATTCTTACGCAAGCTCCTACAGAAATATCGTTAGCATTCGTACCGAGTACAACCGTTAAAAATGAAACAAGATTCGTTTCAAATTTCGATTACAATATTCTCGTTGTTATTTCAACTCAAGTTACACAAAGAACAACAAAGCCGATGCAAAAAAAAACAACAATTAGATTTAAAATACAATTGAAAAACAAAAACTTTGATTAAAAATTGATAGAAAGAAAACAACTTATCTCGAAAGTTTTTGTCTCCAACTGCTCCTAGAAGAGTGACCCTTTCTTTTTTTTTTATTTCCGACGTACGCATATTCTCGAGAACCCAGTCGCTACGAATCTCCGCGTTCTGGGGAGAGATTTCCTAGGAGCCCCCAGATGTGTACTCCGCCTCCTTGCAAGGGTGCTAAATTTTTAAGCGTTACTAATTAAAAGACTAGTTAAACAAGGCATTCTATTGCCCGCGGGCTCAGTCGTACTCCTCCCTCCCGTGTTTCCGTAAAACGCACCGCGTTCAATAGGAAAAGCCACTGCGAGCTCTTTTGCTTTCCATCGTCGTCTCCTCCTCTCTTTTCTTTCCGTCTCGTTTTGCGCCGTTCTTCCGAGGCTGTTGCGGAGAGGCAGGAACCAGATGAAGCGAGTACACGGCTCGAACAAACAGCGTCGATATCGCCAAGTTAAGTTTATCCGGCTAAGTTGAGCTTTCGACGATGCTATTGACGGAGATTCAAGGTTTATCCTCTTTGCCTTTCGTTTGTCAGATGATGGAAAGAAGCACATTTTTCTACGATTTCAAATATACGCAAAAGTACAAACGAGTGGTTCTTACGATATTTTTCGTCCTGGTTTGCGATACCGACTTTTTTGTAGAAATTTTGGTACAATTTCACGAACGCTACGATACGTAGGTAATATTTTAAGGTAGGTCGAGACGATACGTACAACTTTCGTAAATAAATTACGTTATGTATGAATTTAATAATGTAATTACAATCCAATCTAAATTTGCGTTAAATGTATACCTCGTTCAAACAATTTTGTAACACGAGATATTTAACGATCGAACTCGAAAACCGTGATAAAACAGCTAAAATATTGTAAACGCAGCAACGGAAACTCGTATCTCAAATTTTAAACGTCACGATTCAGCGTTTGCATTCGGTTTTCCCGTAAAGAAGTCAACCGTCCTCGATCCTGAAACTTCCGGCAATGATATCACCGTAACCGAAACATCGGATGAGCCTTTTCGAAGGAGTTCCAGGTGGAAACGAGTAAGTCACTCCCCGGGGTTCTCGAGAGAACGAACGAGGCCCAATCTCAGACGGCCAATAAACGAGGAGAACGTCTTCGACGTGGCGCTCGAGCTTTTAATTAAGCTTCGCAAGTCTCCTCTGCTCCTATTAACCTCTTGCTGGGCGTGACGCTAGACTTACGGGAACTCTGATACGGACTCTTCGCTTTCCTATCGCTCGGGGGTTACACTCGATCGATGATCAACCGGTTGCGTTGGATCCAGCGATACTCTTTAGCGTCGAGTCAACCTTTCAGGAATTTTTAGCGCGTTCGGAAAAAGTTGTCCTCGAAGGAAACGTTACGAAAAGAAAATGTATCTCGTAAAAAATTGTAAATCTTGTATTTACAACCCGAGAGTAACTTCTAGCCAATTTAATACAAGGGTATTTCTCATCGAACCCGATGAAATTAATTAAGATCGGCAAAATGATCAACGCACTCGCCTCTAGATAAATTTGAAAATCATTTTGCGAAGCGAATTTTGTACAACTCCGTTTTCGAGATCCTTTGAGATATTGGACCAAGTTTTATTTAAAACCAGGAGTTACCACAGCCCAGAAACGCGGAAAAATAATTCAGCAACCGTCGAAGAGACTTAAGTAAAATATTACATTCCAACGATTTAACCACCCAATCGACAGCGGAATAACGCGAGGAGATTAATCTCGAGAGATGCGACGCGTTCGATTACCGCAGCAACACGTCTGCGTGTTCACCCTTCGAAATGGTCTGATACGCGCGTACAATCTAAGCCTATAATGTTTGCTCCAAGCTGCTTGCCTCTCATTAACCGAGCGAAGACAGCGCGCCATTAACTCAGTCTCATACGCAGGCATAATACAAGCGTACATAAGAAAGTGCCGGTGTCGCTTCTCTCTCTTGCGAAATGGCAAAATTGAGAAGCTGCTACGTAGAAGACTCGAGGACTAAGGAAGAAGGAAACTTAAGCGTCACGGTACTGCAGTATGTTACTAAATGATCCTCCCAGCCCAGCTCGGCTATTATCTTTCCACTCTGTCGCTCTCGCTCTCTCTCTCTCTCTCTTTCTCTCACTCTATATTTCCTCCATCTCCTCGGTGCTCTTCTTGTGCTCCGGAATACGCAATTTAATACTCAACCAATTACATGTACGAAATCTTGTTAGTCCCCGGGTTATACGGCTTTTGGGATGGCGTAGCAAGCATCGCGGATATGAGACACTCGCACACATATAAACCCAAGGTATTTCTTCGACCGGGAACGTCTTCTCTTCCTCTTTCTCTCTGGGGGTATGCGGAGAAAGAGACTACGTCGTGGTGCCCTTTTGGGGGGTTCTCGGGAGCTCCTTCGACATTTGATACTCGTAGCGGCAGACGTACAAACTTGTACGATTATGATACCCCGATTACAACTATAAAACGTTATATCGTTACTTCTTCGTTGCTTTAACTCTTTCCCGACTCCTCCCCGAACCCTTGACGTTCGAGGGGTCGTGTTTTTCCTACCCTGTACGGTGAAATCGTCGATCGATCGGATTCGACTATATCGCACTTTTCGATCCATCGCGCGATCGTCTCGAGTGCGAACGTATTTTTAACTAAACGATAATTTTCTTAAAATCAGGTTTATTTTTCAATGTTTTACCGACAGCGATACGATCCACGGTTTTAATAACAAAATCTAAGCGTAGATCGACGCCAATGTGCATCGTTACGAAAAAGGCAGTAGTACGAGTCTTCGTTAAGACGGGCGTGTCGATAGGGAAAGGAAGAAAAACGAATAAAATGATTTAAAAAGTACTTTCTCGAAAGTACCTCGAAGCGATTGATAATATCGCGAGCTCAAAAACTCGCGTACAGTTTGAGTCATTGGCGCGTCGTTAATCCTAAATAGAGTCGCGATCCGAGTCGATGGCAATTAATGCGATAAAATGTTGGCGTTGCTTTTGCAATTTATAGCGCTCGTCTCTTTGATCTACGACTCGTATCGATTTTTTTCCATTATTTTTCAAGGAATATTCGAAAATACGTTCGAGCGATAAAATTAAGAAGCGTTACTTCCAAATCTCGAAGCGCTAAATGAATTAACTCGGTCGAGCATAAATTTCGTAATACGATTACTGGATTTTTAATATTAGTATTTTGCGACCTCTTCTAACGTACTTATCGATATCGATCGCAATGTAAAGAAATTTATGTACGCAGAAAAATATATAAGTTTTTGATATTACGATAAATTTAGTTCACCTTATACTTTTATTCTTTCGGCCGAGCGTGTTTCCAATTTTTCAAAAATTTATTCGTTACTCAAATTTCTATTTAACGCAATTAACTCGTATAACTTATACTCGTCGATAAAATATAATTTTGTCGAACGAACGATCCAAATACTTCTTTGTTTAATAAGTAATACTAAATATAAGTAAATATCGTCTTACTATTTTTAATCGCAGATATCGGAAGTAAATTTGCATTCGTAGATTCAAAACGATACGTTTATACTTTTTTAACGCTACGAATTTCCATTTTAATTCCGAAAGACAAGTTGAATCGTAAGCGCGTTATCAAAGATGATAGTTGAGATAATTATTTTCGATGAATCGTTAAAAATAAGAAAAGCCTCGATTCGTTTTTATCGTAATTACCGAATACAAAAGAACGACGATAAAGACGTGGTTCGATAGACGGAAAACATCGGGATCGTAAAATCGACGGTCGTTCAACGAAAACTGCGAAAGATGCGAGGAAACGCGATCGACAAAATTTAAGACTGGGTTAAGTCGCACTCGCGCAAATTCCAAGTTGCGCTACATACGACATTCTTATATCCATCCACGAGAGTGAGAATATACTTGATTCCGGGGTGAGAGCACGAACTGTATTGCATCCACGGTTCGTGATTCGCGCGAGGGAGAAGCCGAGAGATAGAGAGAGAGAGTAGGAGTATACTCGTTATTAGACGGGCGACCGAGGCTACGTCTAGACGGGATTTATCAACTATTAAGCGATGCATTATCGCGTTCGGGTTACGTTTTCAGAAAGTCCGCTGCTCTCGCTCGCTCGAATGCAAATTGCCCAGGCCAAGAGCGCAAGGAGAAAAAAGGAGGAGCACGAGAAGCAGAAGGAAGGAAGGAAGGAAGAAAACAGACAGGCACGCCTCGAGGGTGCATTCGCAGCGCGCCCGGGACAACATCGCTATTGAGACGCTATTCTTTACACGACATCCCTCGGGCTTTCTCGTAGGAGTCGCGAGGGGTTGGGACTGGGGGGGGTGAGAGTCACGTGGTGCGGCGACGCGATCACGGCAACTACTGTCCCTCTCGCTGTCGCCATCAATTATTACGCGCTCTTCGTCTAGCACGTCCACTCTCTCTCTCTCTCTCTCTCTCTCGCTTCGTTCCCTTACGCGCGTATATTAGTCTATCTTCTTCTCAGAAACCAGACGATGTCTTCTTTGAGGGCGAAGGCCAACCGCTTGCCAGCCGATTTTTTCCCTTGCTTCGTGTGTCGTGCTTATTACGGCTGACCCTTTAATGCCCGAGTTTCGATAGAACGTTGTATCCTCTTGAACTCCAGGAGCCGGAGCTACTTAAATTTTTTTCTATTACCGTACTTTACGTTTGCTTTAAAACGGAACGATGCTTCGAGGCGAACGTCTTTCCCAACTTTTTACAACGGATCTTTATAAGAACGATCGTTTTCATGTTGGATATTAAATTTTATGGTAATTAAATTGACGGTGTATTAGTTGTTTATAGCCTTTTTAGACTTATTCGAGTGCGATTAGTATCTTCGAATATTATCGACGAATCATTTACGATATCGTTTTACGTTGATTGGAACAACCCTTGTAAATAATTACATTTTTTCATAAATATGAATTAGAAATACAATAGAGTTAGTAGATGAATATTTATGCACGTCTTACGTAAATATTGAAAACGATACTTTGTCGATAAATAACTTGATTTGTTCAATTAAATACAGAGTCGTGCGATACGTATTACAAGAAAAAGATAGAAAGATCAAGAGTGAAATACGAACTAAAAACGACGCGATATTTATGAAATTAAGTAGTTATAATTTTATGTTACTTTATATATAACGCAGAAAAAATAGTTCTATATTATTCTATCTTAATTATCAGAAATTAGTATCCAAAATAAGTTGGAATATTTGTCTTCTGACGACATCGGAATGATTTAAATTTATTATAATTAAAGTATAATTAGATTTTTATATATGAGTTTCAAGCAGTAAAAAATTAATATTCGGTAAATATATGATGAAGTAAATATCTAAGTGCATTTAATTTTAGATTATTATCTTAAAATTTTATACCGTGATATAAAAGTTAAGTAAAGTAAAATATTTTTCCTCGTAGTTTCCGAATAAAATAATAATAATAATTGCACTAGCTTAAAATACTTTTCTAAAGAAATAGGTTGAATATTTATGAAGCGTATTAATATTTTTTTTGATAAAAAATGAAATCACGTACTAATAAATAAATAAACATCTTTCAGTCTTACATAATATCGAATAGCATTGAACGATGAATGTAATAAACTCGTTCCGTACAAAAAAACTTTACAATTAAAACTTTCTTTGATATAATTTAAATAGTCAGGGTAAAAAAAAATATAAAATAATCGCGATAGTTAAAACGAAGACAAACACGCTTCGATGCTTGTACTTATTTATTCTGCACACCGAAGATCGATCCAAGACTATTCGCTAAGGACGAGAACAGATGTACGAATTATTTCACTCTTCCCCATTACCAATTTCTTCTCCCGTTTCCTGTCCCACAAGTGCGTACACGCTAAAAAATTATATACAAACTCTTATATACATTACATAATAATGTTTATCGTGGCACCAGATAACAGTCGCGTCTCCCAAAAGGTAAATATTTAAGGTTATTTCGCGCAATGTTTCACCCCGAGGAGCGACAAAAATTTTCCGAGGAATCCCCGAGCGAAAATTCTGCTTGGCTGGTCCTTGTCTCCTTGGTGCTCCTTCATTTTGTAAGGAAGAGGATTTTACCGCGTATGTTATGCTTGCTGATTGCTGCCAGTTAACTTTTTCATGTAAAACATTTTCAGATTATTTTTTAACGAGATTCGGTCGAGGTTTTATTTGATTTTTTACGCGAACTCGGTTTTCTATTGTTATCCTTTCGATCGCGTATTTCATAATTATTGTTATTTTTATAGACAGTCGTTAACAAGAAAAGAGTATAAATTAATTTTTTTACATTAAATCTTTATAAATGTCGAACATTCCTGAATTGGTAATTTTTATTTATAATTCCCTGGTTCGAGTCACTTTTCCTCTAGAAATTTTAATATTTATTACGACTAGTTATAATTATTTATTATTTGTGTAACGATAACGAATTTATAAATTTTGTTTATAAATCCCATTTTTTAAATATCGTCGTAAATATTATTACGAGTTGCCCAAGTTACGAATATATATCAATTAAATGCGTTACATTATTAATCAGGTGATTCAAAATACGTTGCAATTTAGAAATGCGTCACCATCGGCTTAAAATCGATGCGTATTATTTTTAATTTGTACATCGCAAGTTTCAATTAGTACTCGTTCGAAAATATTTTGCATAAAGTTCGAGTTTGAAATCGAAAGGATCTTTAACCGTTGCCTATTGCATTTATATTTTAATCCCTAGATAACGGAATCATTTTCGTACATCGAGAAAATCAAAGTACTATTATTTATATTCCTTCTGCGAGTAGCTTTCGTTTATACGCGAGAATCGATAAGAACAGTTGGCGGAAAAAAATATTCAAGCGTAAGAATCGAGAGCACAAGCCGCCGCCACCGCCAACGAAGAAATGGAAGGAGAATCGATCCGGCCTTTCAATGTCTTGACTTTATAGACGGCCATATATCATCGAGACTATCGCCGTGAAAATCTCGGAAAGTTTCCGAGAGAGTTCTTGAAAGCTGTAGGCCAAAATCAAAGCGGGATCTTTTAAAGGTTTTTCCCGGCGTGGCGTAAAAGAAAAAGGAGAGAACGCAATTTCCTCCTGGCCATCATTGTTGCGTGGAGATTTTCCGTTGCGGGCTTAATGATTCGCGAACTCTGTACTGTACTTATTTTTAAGTAAAACGAGCTTTTAAGAGGTAGAAGTTGTTAAATAGCAAAAGTTGAAACAGCTTATTATTATTGTTCAATTACGATTGCAGGGTGTTAAAATAATTGAATTGTTTTCTCGCAGCGAAGATCGTTGAGCGAAAGAAGGAGGAAAATTTATTTTTGTGGAAACTTTTTATAAATGAAATTTGAATTTTTAACGATGAAATTATTTATCGCGCGAACTTTGAACGTCGAATTAAAGTTTTTATTTGCGAAGCCTGGCGTTGA
This sequence comes from Dolichoris vasculosae, assembly GCA_018907195.1. Taxonomy (NCBI): domain Eukaryota; kingdom Metazoa; phylum Arthropoda; class Insecta; order Hymenoptera; family Agaonidae; genus Dolichoris; species Dolichoris vasculosae. The sequence goes on from JACCHY010000020.1 coordinate 1,261,572, forward strand.
TCGAGGAAAAAAGTTTGTTGTTTAGGTGGAGAAGTATATTTTTAAAGAAAAAGATAAATAGATTGATAAATCAAGATATAGCGGTGATTTTAGAAAGTTTCAATTTAGAAAGTATTCGTCATACTCGAGTCAATATTATTTGTTCTTTCGATTTACGCGTTACGCGATATTTTGTTTAAAAATATTTATCGTTGGATAATTATTCGAAAAGTCTATAAACATTGTAATATTCGGTAGTTTTGGTTTATAACATTTCGTCTTTGTAGCGATTTAATTTTACGGACAACTTATATTTTTTCGAGCTACGAATCGTTGAATATCGATAAAAAAGTTGGATCCTTACAATTTAGATGCAATTGCGTGTTTAAAGACAGTTAAACTTTTCTCGAGAAGTTTCATTTTTATAGCGTGCGACAATAAATTTTCGTCCTTTTAAGAATTTTGAAACTTTAATCATCTTTACTTTTCGATAACTTATATACATTTTTGTATTTTACGGAACTGATAAGAAGTCCGATCGTAGGTATCGTTTGCGGAGATCAACCGAACGTACGGATTAACCACGAAAACGATATAAACGAGTATAAAAATAAATTCTCCCGATTATTCGCGTAGGCTTTTCTTTTCTCCTTTTTCACCTACACCAAAATATATCAAATTAGAAATAGTACGATCTATATTTACGCTCCATCGCAACGAAGAATCTTTACTAGCCCGAGAACATAAAAGAAAGCCTAAAGTATTTAAACAAATAATATCGAGACCCTGGTAGCGATATTAAAACGAAGATATCCGATGAATATACAATGAACAATCGAAATATCCGTCGCGATAACGGAGTCCAATTTAATAGACTAAAACCCATAAATTCCTACAACTAAACACGAATTGACCGACCATAAACCAAATGATTGCCCGTCTAAATCTCATACACGGGAATAAAACCCAGAGACGGACCGCATCTCGGGACTCGTAAACATCGCCGAGCAACGCGACACAACCAAAACTCGCGCTCGTTCACCCCGACGATTTTTATTCGCGACTCGCGATCGCTAAAGCGTTAACCGAGGAATCGTAAAAACACGGGCCAAGATTCCGCCGTTGACTCACGGGGAACGAAGACGTTGGTGATCGGCCGGTCGAGTGCAGCCGGAAAATCGAAGCGAAAAACAACGAAGAATATGGACAAAGAAAAGCAAAGAAAGGGAAACGGGGAAATAACGAAAGACAACTCGGACTGCTGACGTTGCCGACCACGTAATGGCTGGACCGGCGATTCCTACATCGCCTTGAGATATTGTTTAGGCTCTCGGGCTTATTCCCCACGCACAGATCGACCGAATCCTCTACTCCCCTTTTATGCCCGACTCGTGATCGAGCTCGGGACGAGAGCTTTTTTTAAATCGAAGCTCCGCTACGCGTAAACTGTGTCAGGAGGTGTTTTTCGCGTGGACTCGGCGCGAAATCGGAGATCGTGTTTGTTTTGTTTGAACGGGCCGACTCGAACTGTTGGAATTTGTAGCCGTTGTTGCGTTTGTTTAGAATTTTATACGCGAAAATGTTTACGGATGTTTAACGATAGCTAGGATTATGAAAATCCGACGTTCTTCAAATTTTGTTGCTCTTTTATCACCGTTGAAGATTTCTCATTAATCTTAGCGAATGTTTACGATGCTTCGACACGCGATCTTTTCTATCGTTGGAACGTCTTATTATTGCTGATGCCGTAAAGACTTTATGTGACAAATATTCGTACGCGCGTATATACTTATATACCAAAGTAATTTTATATCCCGCGGTATGAAAAAGATACATTCGATGCTTTCAAAACTTAAGCGATTGTCCTGAAAAACGCGAAACAAACTTTCGAATCGACGATCCTTTCGACGTTCCTTTCGACGATATGAAATTTAAAGCCGAAAAGCAATTATACTTTTTAAGAGATTTTGTACATTTTAACGTACGAATTATTCGATGTTACGGCATGCTATTTAAAATTTGTAGCGCATCGAAAGATATTTACAAAATTGCTAGAAACTTTTAATTTGTTTTTTCGGGTTATTCCATTTCGTCGTTTTTGTTAAAACGGATACTTTTAAAAGACAGGTTCCGTATTAAAAATATAAAAAAGTATCGAAAGTATTTAGCGACCGATTAAAATTCCAAACTCAGCGTCATCTTAGAAATTCTGAATCAACGAAATGTTAAAAACACCTCGAAACTATTTTTTTAATTACATAAGGCGAGGCTCATCGCCCAGTCGGTACGACGTTTAAATTACTATTTACAGTTTTATTAAAAATGGTATTTTCCATTAAAATTTCATAACACAGAATCGAGCACGAGTTAAAATTTCTTAAGAGCGTTAAAGACGTCGGGAAAAGGGCAGAAGTTGAAGAAATCTTAAAAAAGATTCCAACAACTTTGAAGAACACACAATTATGACTAATAATTGCGTGAGACAATTACCAGTCGACGCAGCCTCGACTATCCAAGGACCAAAGAAAGACCGTGAATCTCAAACCTTTTTGCACCGTCGCCACTTTCCCCCTCTGCCTGCTTTTCTTTGACAATTTCTTTTATCGGATCTCCTCTCGCTTCATTTGATGCGACGAGCTTTTTCGCAGCCGCATAAAGTGTCGATTCGTCGTCGCCCGCCTGCCTTAATGGCTGCCAGTCAGTCCACTCGTCCTTATTGCAGACTTAATTACTGTCTCTCTGACTTTACCCAACTTATAATGGCCGAGAAGTGCGCTTTGCTCGTTGCTGCTGCTTTGTCATTATCTCTCCTCCTTCCTCCCCCCACCACCCCTCTCTTTTTTTATCTCAAACTCGTGGGCGATGAATTAGAAAAATAGAGAAAGAAATAAACATGGATGGATGGATGGATGGATGGATGGAGAGATAACGATCGCGCTTTTAAATAACGAAGAATCTCGAAATATTTAAACGTAGTCTTTAATTTCTAAACTTGCCGTATTCGATTCGAAGTAAAATTTCGGGCGTTGATTTATATAATGAATATTCCGTTAGTTAAAAACGTTGTTATTAAAATGATGTTTAAAGAGCAAAAGTTTTAGGTGGAGATTATCGCTTGTATCGATGGAGCTATTTTTTTTCTTTCAAGAAATAAATTCCTTCGAAAAAGAAACTCATTCGCGGAAGAAAAATATTTTTAGCCGAACGCGCTGCGAGGAAAAATTCAGCCGAAGTTAAACGAGAGTAATAAAGAAATTGTTTTAAAAAATAATTACGTACGAAAAAGACGTAATATGGAGGAATATTAAACACATAATCTCGAAAGCTTTTTCCTTCTAAAATTCATCCTTTCGTTATTTCGACTCGAAGAGACCTTGAAAAATCGAATAGAGTAAAAAGAGAAAATTTAAGGGTCATATTTGCTATCGCCGTTCAATATTTAGCGAGAGTCAACAAAAGATATTTCAACTCTCTTATACATATGTATAAGTATATCAAACTAAGTGAACCTTTTCTCCATTGAGTTTTCTTCAGACGGTCGAGCAACCCGTTTTTTTTGTTCTAACTCCCTCTTTGTCGTTCTCTATCTCTATATCTTGTATAGTCCAACATCCTTTTTACCACGAGTCGATTCGTTAATAGAATAATAAATAGCCACGTCCGTATTCGCATATATTTTTTGCACGTCCTTCGTAAAAGGCGTAGAAGTCTTCGACAAGTGGAGAGTCCTGAGTAAACTTTGTTACGAAATGAAAAGGCCCTGTAGAAGCTCAAACTTGGCGATGTCTGTCGGTTTTCGCAGTTGCTCAAACGCGATTGTTTGGCTCTCGGGAGCGAGACTAAATTAATTGTCTTAATTTTTAGCCCTTTTTTATTTATTTTATTTCGAATTTGTTTTTCTTCTTTTTCAAATATCTCCGCGCGATCAAAGTTTTATTATTCACTTTTATGTACGATCTGTATTAATAATACCGACTTTGTTTATTCTCGTGTATAATGGCTTAAATATTTGCGTTGAATACCGTTTTATTAATTTTCATAAAACTAAAATAGTTACACAATAATAATAATAATAATAATAATAATAATAATTTTGCTTTAAATACGCTTTTCTATCGTTATAAATAAAATTTATTTCCATCGGATCTATTTTTTCTTTAATATTTTCCTCGGTATAAAATGTAGTTTTCGAAGTATCTAAGATAATATTCATCATCGTTCTTATATATTTAAGAGCAAAGTTACCGCTTTGCTTTTTCTACTCATTTTTATTCGTATTAAATGTATAATTAAATTCTTGACCTTATTAAAATACATTAAAATATTAAAATAACTTTTATAATTTGAATAAAACTTGTGTATAATTATTTATCGAATACTCGTAAAAATTATATTTTAATAAAACAATTGTATAAAAATTAATATTTTATCGAAATGATAACCTTAATCGTTAAGAATTTAAAATAAAATTTAACTAAAAGTGGTATAAAAATATTTTCGGATAATCCATTAAAATTCGTTCAAAGTCGAATTTATTGCTTTTTATATTCAGCGTAATAATATAAATAACTCTTAAACTTTATTTCCGAAAAGCATACATTTCGAATTCACATTTTTTATAATTTTAATCTATCTAAAGTTACTATTTCAGTCGCTGCGTCCATCAAATTTTCTTCTCCAAGTTCTAACCATATTCATAATTATTATATTCCACTCGAATATTTTTCAACCAAGATAAGCTTATTCGACCGTATTTTAACGGCGAAAGCTCGCGGCAGCAGTTAATCCCAGCATTTTCAGTTTCGATTATTAGTTTGTTAAGTTTACTAAAACATCGTTAAAAGTAAAAATGTAAAACAGAAGAAATAGATTTAAACTACTCGACCGAAAGAGATTCGCCATTTTTCCCGAGTAGTTGGTTCGCGTTCTCGGTGAAATTTCTCGCGCGAAAAGTCAAATCCTATCCCGCGTGCAGAGCTTCTTCACCCCCGATTCGCCCACATAATTTCGAAGCGCACCCACTCGTTTAATATCTCGCACTTGCTTGCTGACACCGTCGAATAAAATATCCCTGTGGTTATGCGGAGGAGGAAAGTGGTTTGGTGCACTGGATATATTCCCGTTCGCGCGTAGAGACGGAGGCACGAAATCTCGACCTTTTCGCTTCCTCCTGTGGGTTTTTCGGTGCGCGAACACGGGATACGAAAAAAAAACTAATTGAGCGCTATAACTAAGTAACTGACAGCCAAGTCAGATGCGGTTATGTTTTATTCGCGTGATTCATGGCTTAGAGAGGAGCAATTCTCCGTGTATTTGTGGCAATGATATTTCTTGGTCGGAGGAAAAGGGTAGAAGCGATACGCGTTTGTCGCGTTAAATAAAGAAAGGATGATACGCGATATCGTAACCTTTAAATATTTAATATCTTTGAATAGAGAAGAAAATACACGGCATTAACGTTTTTCGAAAGCTTATGGTACTATTATTGCTATCGACGTCGTTTAACGGCAAGTTCGGAAGTTGAATTTCCAACTTTGACTTGAGCCATTGAATTTTTTCGGTCGTTATAATATTGAGTTGCGATATTGGTATACGTAAGCGAGAGTAAAGACGTAGTTGTATTATATGTGCGCTCGAAGCTGTGTATATATACGTAGGTGCGGGCTTAGGGATTTTAGCTGAATCTGCACTTTTTTCGCCGCTGAAGTGTTGGCAATAAATATAAAAGGAAAAAGTTTGCGCGCCCACCTTTAGTCATTTTTTTTTATTTTTTCTATTCCTCGTTTCTTCGTCCGCTACTATCTCGACTTCTTTACACTCGGAGATACTCAAATTTTGTATGGGAAATCGTGTAAAAGACGATTTATTACCTATACAAAATTATAACGACGCTGCGATAAAAATTATAGCGTAAATAATACATCTTACACGTTTATAATTGTGCAGCGATTACAAATCCATATTTTTAGCCTGTACAAAATATTAAAATGGCTTTGTAAATTCAAACGCAAAATTATAAACGAAGCGATCGTCTCTCGACGTTAGATGTACTCGTAACATCGTAAAATCATAATTCAGAAACCAAAAATAAACGTCGCGAGCCGAAGATACGGAATTATTTCCATGCCCAGTTTATCCGAGCCACGGATAAATAACGCGATATGGGAAGCGGGTGGTCGAAAAAATTAATTTCCACCTGGTGGACGTTGTAGGTTCTCGATGTCGTTCGTCGACGACAAACGCGAGGGGAATTCGAGCGCAGGACGAAACGGAGAGAAAACGTTTTCGCGCGGACGACCGAAAATCGAGTGGGAAAAGCGACGGGGTAAGAGGAATCGACCCACATGACGCCACGCGCACTCGAGAGCGACTGCAAAAGGACTCGACCACGCTTTTCGTGCCATCGAGAACAATCCGCTTTATTTCGATGTAAATTTCGCGGTGCTTTCGAACGCATCGAAAATACCGGGATCTTAACGTTTTATCGCGCGTTTTATCCGTGGTGATTATTACGCGTGCGACGTCGAATAGGTAGCGATTGTTTTAGCTCGGGGACGACGCTTAAAATTCGCTTAAAATACGCCGATTATTGTACTCGGTTCGAATATCGATTCGAGGTCGGATACGTGTTAAGATGATTAAAATTTGTATTATAAATTTGGACCAACAAAGTTTCTTCGGTAATTTACGAATCCGGTTAAAAATATCTCGATTAACTAGCGCAAGACGTTACACACCGAATACACATGCATAAAACACGCCTAGGAAATTTCGGAAGCCGTATCAGAAACGGCGAAGAAGAAATTCTCAGCTGAGCAATAAAAGAGAAAGAGACAGAGATAAATCGTACCTCATGGCGGCGGCAATAGTGGAATCAAGAGAAAGATGCGCGTATATATAGCCATTCGCGCATATTTGATAGCAACTCGTCGAGAATGAGAGAGAAAGACGGGCGGAGATGGAGAGAGAGCGAGAGAGAGAGAGAGAGGGTGATATAGACAAGAGCTGCTGCTGCTGCTGCTTCTGCTGCTGCTACTGCTGCTACTGCTGCTGCTGCAGGGGTAGGGAGATAAGGGTAACACACAGCGAGAGAATGAGAATGAAGGGATAGAGAGCGAACGAGACGAGAGAGAGAGAAAGAGACGTTTCCACTATTGATCATCGAGGCTCGGAGTGTAATGCTAATCATGCCCACTCCTTCCACCCCCTCACCCCTGCTCTCACCTCCGCCCTTAAACCATTGACTCTCCGGTTCTCGCTCGCCTCTTTTTAGAACGAAGCGGCAGCCCTGCGGGGCTCGTGACACAGACGCGGGCGCGAGATATCGACGCCGACGTACAGTCTTACCCTCGTCCCTCGCCTCCCGATGGAAAAACTAAATCCCCCCGATTCGCGGTGGAGTTGGTTGATTCTCGCGGAAGTCGCGCGTCCGAGTCTCGGGGATCTCGAGGATATCGCCGTTACATCCACTGTTTATCTGGATAATCCTTCCGAGTCCATTCGTTTAACGAGCAACGAACGGGTTTCATTTTCACCGTTGCCTTCTCGTCGAAAAATACACGGAAACTTGCCAATTCGCTGGTTATTGTCTCGCGCGGATGATAAAAAAAAAACAGAGAAATTTCTACGCTCGTTCGGGCGCAAAGTTAGCAGTCTTATAAACATGCCGCGGTGCTGCCAGACTTTGGCCAATATAATAATTACATCAGCATATCGACAAACAAGCCAGTCAGCGTCCTTACCGCGAATTCTCTTACCGTCGTTGTTTCGATCTCTCCCTCTTTGTCTCCTTCTGCCCGGGACGACGAGGTTGCGTGGGCTATTTTCAGATTAAATAGAGAGGCGCGCGAGTAAGGAATTATCGGGAAAAGTTTCGGGGGCTGCCGTCGTAATGTACACATTCGAAATTTTGAGGGTAGCGAGGATTTATACGAGAATTTCTAGTGGAATTGCGAGCGACCATTTTTTTTTTTTTTAGAGTACTCTGTACGTAACGAAATTCAACGTTACGAAAGAAGTGTTGAAACCTTTGGGTACTGTCGATCAATCGAAACGTTCTTTCGAGCTTTAACGATTTTGAAAATCTATCTTTATAATTTAACGCTCGCGCGGCAAATAATTAACTTGGTTATTGAGAAAAGCTTATTTTTGATACAGACCTTACGCTCATCGCCGTGTTATAATTCTTCGTATCATTATGCGCGAATACGAATATTTTGGAAATTTATTTCTTTGATAATTCATACCTGTGCTATATTTCTATTTTAATAATTAATCTCGCTTCGACGATTCTCTTATTTTTACACATTCGATCGAAATGTTCTATTTTTATTCGTTTATTAATTATTTATTTAAATTGTACGTATTGCCAATACTTTTGCAATTACTTTTTGTAACAGGGTATTATTTTTAATGTACCAATGAGATATTTAAGAACTTGGTATTTCGTACGAGATTTCGAGATTATTCCTCGCGTTCGATTGGAACGAGAAACGAATGACGTCACATTTGTCTGTACTGAGAAAACAAGTAGTAGAAACGATCATCGTTTTAGATTATTTATTCTGCGCGCTAAAATCGTGGTCGTAAAAACTGTATTTCGATTTCGAACGTACGTTTGTGCGTTTCTTTTAAATTAAATTTTTAAATCGTTCCACGCGATGATTGAAATTTAATTTTTTTTGTATATCGAACACAATTTCATCCTATTCCTAAAATAATTCTTTTTTAATTTATAAATTATTCGGAACGTTGTATCGAATCTTCCCTCGCCTCTTATTCCCTGCCGATCGTCTTCACCCTGACAAGTATCAATTTCCATTGACTTTATTTGGATTTAATGTTACGTATCCTATTTTTCTAGATCTTCGTAATAAGATTGATATCTCGATTAAATATATTTAAAAATTATCGGCGAAATATTTCGTTCTTTTCTCTTCGTCGTTTTTTAAGAAAATAAGTAAACGAAGAGAAATTTAATGGTATCGTATTTATTCAAATATATGAAAATGTAAATAATATAAAATTAAATATCCGGTTCGGAGGAAGGGAAATTTTTTCTTTCGCGTAAATTAATCCGAGTAAAAATTTATCGTAAATTTTACCCAAGGTTATCTTTTTTTTCACAAAAAGAATTTCTTTTAATCTTTTACGAATATAACATTCTTTATATAAAATAAATCAAGATAATTTGCTAACGGTACGCGTTAGTAGCGTTTTTGTAATAATATTTCTCGTTAGAGGTTTTGATTTATGATTTTTTAGCCATTTTATACGTGTCGCATAGTCGGAATCATAATTTTTTATTTCCATATTTTTAAATACACAAAACTAAATATTACATTTCAAAATAAATTTTTCAAAATAAATCTAATTTTACTCGAAAATTTGTAGAGAATAAGATTGTATAAATCATTCGTTCGGAGAAACTAAATTCACATACATTTTTCTTTTACTATATTTTGTGGTAAACTATATTTATTTAATCCCAAACGGGAATACGTTGAGTTTCAAAAATATTGGTATCCACGGTATTTTGAAATTTATATCGAATAATGCCTTTGAATTTTATCCTCGTAAATATAGAAGAAAATTATCGATATGTTATTAAATCAGTCCAACAACGGTAATAATTGATGCACGAGTTTTACTATGTAAATGCTTTTCCTCAAATGTAAGCGTTGACATATAATGTTATCGTCACGTACGTAGTGCACTATAATACTATAGACGCAACAGGTTTATTATTAGCTTGTATACACACACTTTCGGAACTGGATTATTGTAGATTATCGTTACATTGTCACGGTATTACGTATCTCATAGATGAAGTAGATTACGTCAATTTAAATAAAAGTTTCTAAATTGAGGTAGCTCATTATGTAATCGAGTTGCATTGTTTATAGATCAAAGTCCAACGTAACTTATCGTAAGAAAATAAATCTTACGAATCATCGTTCGCATATTTTAATACGCACGAAACACATTTACATCAATGCTCGAATCGTTATATCTCGTAGATTTAAACAAATAATATACATACAATTTTTATGTGTATAACGTTTATGAAATACGGATATTATTACAGATTTTTTGTACCGATGGCAAATTAATAATTAACGAAATAATACGTAAATTATAATTAAAAAATTTTCATTTCTTTGTGTTTACAATTATAAAAATTACAATGGATCGATATTTTAAGACTTACAAAATATATTAATAAATTAATACATTTTTCTACGAGAAAAGTAAGTATCGAAGTAATTTAAATTTGTAAAATTGATACGATCGAAACATAATTTTGTGTGCGAGAAATTTTTATACTGTTTATTTAATTGTTTCAAAAATCAAAGCTAATATTTGTACGATAAGTAATTATAAAGCTTCGCGATAAATAATGAAACAGAGCAACGGTATAATTATAATAAATAACTAAATGTTTATTTAATGTTTTTAAATGCAAACTAATATTCATTGGAATAGTGACTGAAATCTACATCACCGTTGGATCAATAATGCTTCTTTAAATTCTGAAAGGAAACGTTGCAATCCTTAAGAGAATATAACTTTGAGCGGGAAAAAAATAATAATAATCAATAATAAAAAAGTTTGAGCCGTCGTGTAATATCTTTGAAAAGCAACGAAAGCAAGTGTAACGGCAAACGAAAAGTACTCGCAGCGTAGAGGAAATAGAAGCCAAGAGGAAGACGAGGATGGAAAAGGAAAAAAAGCGCGATCTCTTAGTCGGAACGATTCGATATCACCGGATCAAGCGGGCATCGAATAGCACAGCGTTTCTTTACACACACAGACACACACTTCTTCGTACACCCGCGCACACGGAGGAAGCAAAGACTCTTCGGAAGGAGCAAAGTAAGCCCCTAATTTCTTGCGGGGTAAAAGTTGCGCCCCGATCTTAAGCATCTTCGTGCGAGGGTTCATCCGCGAAATAAAAAAAAAAAAGAGGAGAAATACTGCGGCTCTCGTCTGAATGTACAGTCTTGGCATGCGGAAGTGTTAAATGGAGCGTATTTAGAAAATCACGTGGATTTTTGTTGGTTGTTTTGTGTTTTATTTTTTATTTTTTTTTGTTTTTTAAGTTAGGATTTAGCTGGATAGAGTTGCTATCGATAAGAGTTTCGAAACTTAGAACTTTTCAACTACTTGGTTATATTTTTATTGTAGCTTTAGAAAATTTGTTATTTTTACGATAATTGATAAGTCTGTACTTTAACGATGTAATAAGAACTTTTACAAAAATGAACGTTGGAATTGTAACTTTGAAATACTTCCTTTTTGGGGATTAAGATTTGAATCTTGGATTTTTTAAGTTTCTGGAATAAATAATTATTCATAATTGTATCCTTAGTCTATCGCTTTTAGTTTGCAACCTTTTCTTTGTACTTCTTGCGTTTTAAATAATTTTGTACTTTATACACGTTGATTTTCTTATCGCGATAATTAGAAAAAACTCGTGAAACGTGTTAAAAAAAGTATAAGTAATTTTTGTATATGAAAACGCATAACAGGTGATTGAAACATTGAAACAACCAATAATGGATATCCGATAACTTTTTACAAACTTCTAAAAAGTTTCAATTTTGAATCGAGTGCAAATTTATCTTGACTCATCAATTATCAGTAGAGATAAGACAGATTATAACTTAATTTTTGTTAAGAAAAGATTTTTCACGCATAAAAAGATTGATTAAAATATAAACATTTTTTGTTAGAAAAATATGTTCTGTTCATACAGAATATTATAATTTATTCAAGTCGAATTCAAAGTCTCGCGATAAATGTGTACAATCGATATCGTTGGTATTGTTATTCTTCATCGATAACACTCGATAAGAAAAACGTTACAGCATAAATACTTTGAGAATTGGCACAATTTAAAATTAAATAGAAGCGATAGAAAGCATTTGAAAACATAATATCAATAATAAAGCGAACAAGTTAAATTCTATTATTTCCAAGAGTTTGATCAATAAGCAGTCGTTAGCTTAAACAAATAATGACGTATTTACGAATAAAATTCTATACATAATTATTCTAAGGCGATTAGAATAATTATAAATGTTAGAACGTAGCCAAAAACGACGAAAAAAAACGTTGTACATTTTTTTCTACACCTTTTTCTACACCACATAAATACGTTCCCTCCTTATTTCCATCTCCTCGTTTCGTTCAAGCTTTAAAATAATAATTGTAAATTAAGAATACCGAACTACGCGGTGGAAAAAAATTAAAAATACGAACTCACCGAGTATTTTCCAACTCGGACTGTACGTCGAGCGCTCTCTTTATATACGTGCAAAAGCGTAAGGGTGAGAGATTCTTTTGCGGAGTCAATCGCCGGAGCGCGACGAGAACCTCGAGAGAGTTTATATTGGAAAGGAAGAGGAGAGCGGCAAAAGCAGCAAAAGCAGCAAAAGCAGCAGCAACACTCGACAGAGTGAAACGTTTAAACTTTTTATGAGTTGGCGCGTCGCCGCTCGAGCGGAGAAATTTCAATTTTGCCCCGTACCGAGACACTCAGCCTTTTTCTACTTTTGTCTTGGGCCTTTGACGCCCCGCGAATTTGCGTCCCTCCGAGTCTCTTATACGCTCTGTGTATTTTTACGGTTCTTCCTTCTCGCGAGCCGAACATTCATCGGCTCTGCCACGGCGTTGTTTTATCTTGTCCTGTTCGCCCGACGATTATCATTTCTTTCCTTTTTAATCTCGATTCCCTCGTTTCGCCCGATTTCAATATCGAGAGGGGATCGAACGTTGCTATCGGAAGTTCTGGAAAGTAATTAGAACGTTTTCTTCGCGGTGATAAGAATAATAATAACTTGGCTTTTTTTTTTCACAACGAGTTTATATATTGTGTCAAGTGTTATTTACAATGGGCGGACAATAAAATAGATATAGCGGTTGGAATATTTTTAAACGGTTTAAAGCTTGCATAATTTAAAAAGAAATTAAACCTTCATTGAAAATTACGAGAGCGTGTAAAAATGTAGAGAACGAAAAAGCACGTAACAACAATTTTATCTTTATTTTATAAGATTGTGAATAAAGGTTATTTGTACAAAAAAAAAAATCGTACGTATGTGTATTTCATATTTTTTGTATTTCATATTTCGTATTTGTGCATAGTTAAAATAGACTTTAAATTTTATATTTGTAAAACTATGGTAAGATAAAATATGGATGACACATCAAATGAAATCTTTTAAAAATTCTCATTCAATATTTGTGAAGATAATGTAAATAGTATTTGTTATTCAACGATAAAAAAAACTTTCGAACACAGAATTATGCTTTTATGTTTCTTAAATGATATACACAGTAATATAAATCCGTTATCATACCAAACTAGTCAAATACTGATAAACTATGATATACACATATTGTCTATGTACTTATTTAATAGAAATTATTTGTAATAAATTTTTATTCTTTTTTTTACAAAATTTTATATTAACGTTGAATTAATAATTTTAATTAGAACTCGTACGATTAAACCAAGGAAAATTATACGGAATATTAAAAAAATTGACTACATCGATATCAAATACAATAGATAGACGATGTTTCGATTAATTCGTAACTTACTTTTAAAGCTTTATAATTTAAATGTATGTAATTCAACCAACTTATATTTTCTTCCTTTAATTAAAATTGTTTTTTACACGAAGAATTTCAGTTTAAAAATTAATTAGAGCTTCATACTCGCGTATAGTTTTTCATACTTCACAAAATTATCCATTTTGCGATTTCACGAATCTGAGAACATAAATTTCGGACAGCAACAAATTCCAATAAATTTATCCCGAATTATCGAATACTTTGATACACCCGACTAAAAATCCAAAACACGAACGAACCCTCTAAACTCTCTTTCAAAATTGAAAAAAGGCATATTCGTGGTTCCAATGCTGTAATCTTCAACGGAATTGGATAAGGAAGTGACCCTCTTTGGTACCCACAACGCAGCCGCACAAACTCTTAATGCAAAATGCAATTACTCGTAAAAGAAGAGCTGGTAGAAGGAGAGAGAAAGAGAGCAAAGAAAACGCTAGAGGAAAGTCGCTTCCACCACCTCCGCCCTGACCTGCTACCACCCCATCCTTTTTTTCCTTCCATTCGTTCCTCGGAGTCATAAAAGTCCTGATGAAGACGTCAATGAATATTTATCCGTTCCTGCTCCGCGAGAAAGAAGAGAAACGAGCTTCGTTTTGCCCGTTAACCGTCTCTCTCTCTCTCTCTCCCTCTCGCACGCGCTTTTCATCCATCTCCGTTGTTTTTTTGACCCAACACATTAAGCGGAACAGCGCAAACTTTCTTGTCGCGAGGAAAGGACAAGGAACGCGGTTCATCGGATGCAGCTACGAGTCCGTTGTGGTAGGGGAACTTTGAATTGCATTAAATATTTATTTCCTTCCGCTCTTCTCGTATATATCTTTATAAATTTTATTATTTTTTCTTCGAATAAAAATTTGTTCCACTCGAATCCATTAGTTAAAAATAGTCGCTGCGTTCTTTACTCGCATTCAAACGCGTATAATTTACGCTGTGTTCGACATTTGAACAAAGTATTAATTACGATGTAACCATTAATCGTACGAACGTTACTATTTAATTATGTTTGTTACGTATCTCCTCGAATTCCTATAATTTTAAACGCTCGGTAGTTTTTCAACTTTTTCATCGATTGTAGAAATCGATAATCCATTATCAAAGTTCTTCGAGACTAAAAAATATTACAGAAATCACCGACTTTTCCTTTTATTCCATTCTTCTATCTCGATTCTTAAATTTAAAACTTTTCTTCCGATATATTTTGTAATTCTTTGTATGCTTAATAACCGATAATTATTAGATAAATTTTATTTCAACTTTGGTTTTCAAAATTTTATTCGAAACGTATACCAATTAAAATAATTTATAATTTTACTTACACAGATAATTTTATTTTAACGTACTCGTACAATTTTTTCCATTTTTCTTCGGTTTATTATCGCTTTAAACGAAAATTCGATAGAACTTTAATATTCTATGTACAAATTGTACGGAACGATAATTCGAATGGATTCTAAATAATTGTTTAAATTTATCAGCCAAGAGTAGACGATTCGCAAGAATAATAAAACTTACGAGGAAGAACATATATTTAAGGTTAAAGTTAACGTTATTGTTTCGAAAGTACGTTTAATTTTATCAAAAGCAATTTGAAAATTCAACTACGCGTTTGTTAGTTTTTATAGCTTAAAAATGTTATCATCTACATAATAAACACGTTTATCTATCGTTGGAGGAACTCGGGTGATTTTATACGAATTTTTATCGGAATCGCGTTCGCGTTGTCGGTGAAACGTCGAAGACCGATAGTTTATATCATTTATATCCGATAGCTATAAAAAATGGATAAATAATGAACTAGAAAGAGCGAAGCTATAACCGACCGAGGAGAAATATGCAAAGCGCGCAACGGAAACACAGCGATATTCCATCGGTACCGAACGACCTTACCTCCAGCTCTCGATACGTTGACGACGCATCGCTAAAATACACGAAAGAAGGAGAGGAACGAGGAGACACGGGAGAAAAAATATATACCCAAGAAGGAAAACGCCACCTCCTACGACACTCGAGAGAAGTAGATAGGAACGAAGAAAATACCGCGGAGGGAGGAAGAAAAAGTAAGGTAGCCGAAGAGTGAGGAACAGGGAGAGAGAGAGAGAGAGAGAGAGAAGAAGGGATGGGGGAGAAGTGAACAACAAAAGACGTTTGTTATTGGGCAGCATTTGGAATTGTCTCTGTGTCGGCGGGCGTCCTTATTGGCCGATGCCGCCGCCTACCTTGCGCCCACCGACTCTAGTCGCCACCCCCATTTTCCTGACACGCGCACTCCTCCCCCCTCCACCTCCTTTCCCTCCCGTCCTCCCCCCGTCCACCCCCGCCTTTTATTTAACCCCTTTCCCTCTCCACCACCCACCCATTTTCCTCGCGTACATAGGTATGTGTATTGAGACGATGCGCGCGTTTTCTCTCCCTGCGGAGGAACCGGTATATATGGCGGCTGGCCGAACGGAAAGGACGAGAGACGAGACACTGCTATCGGGATTCCTTCCCCCTTCCTCTCCCTTCCTCTCCCTTCCTCTCCCTTCGTCTCCCTTCATCTCCCTTCCTCTCCCTCCCTCGCCATCTCTCCTCGCGGATTTCCACTTTGCCTTTCTTCTTCGTCTTCGGGCTTTCTCTCCTTTTCCTCGCGCTCTCTGCAGACTCCGCAGCTTACGGGAGGAGAGCCGTCTTTTTCATTTTCTTTTCCACTGGCTTCCTTGTACCTTTTTATCTCGGGGTACTATTTTCTCCTTTTTTTCTAGCTGTTGCGAGCATTGCCATCTTTTGCCGGTTTTCCTTGCCGTCTCGCCACCCGGGAATCTTGGCTGTAAAATTTACGCTCCGTTGTCTAATTCTTACCTCCATTGCTCGCATCCGTCTCCTTCTCGACGGATCATTTCTCGGCAACGGTTGGAATTTCAAATTTATTCAAAACATCGTTTAGTGATCCGCTCGATCGCTGCTTCTCACCCAATCGTGGATTGATCGTTACTTTCCTCGTACTCCGCGACTCGCGAGTCAGACGTTTATTTACCTTCGAATCGCGAATTTCAACCTCGTAGAATCAACGAAAGTTTGCGAAAACGTTTATCGGTGGTAAAACGCTGATCCAAGCAACCTTTCTAAGTTAATCTGTATTCGCGCGGGCCTGAGAGATTAACAACGTGTACTCGTATCGGCTAAGATGACCGTTGCTGTCTGAAAATTTGTATCGACGGATTAAAAGAATGTCGAATAACCGGTTCTATCGTTACATCCATGGTTTAGTGGGATATCGATGCCAGTCCTTATATTTTTGATGCGATAAGAAATAATGGCTGTTCCAAGTGCCACCTCCCACCGTCAACCCTTGAGACAATTCTCCTGCCGCTTTTCCAAGTCAATCTAAATAACCGTCACGCGAGCCAATATTTCTTTAGCTCTTCGGACGACCGAGTGAGCGAACGACGAAGCTGTGGGAGGAATACAAGACGGAGAGGAAAGGAGTGAAACACGGGGATAAAACGAGAGGGAAAATAACGAAAAGAGCCATCCCGTCAAAGTTGATCGAGACTGTTACTCCCACCATCGACTTCGCGTACATAAAACATCGACTTGCATGTTCGATACGGAGGAAAAGTGATAGTGATACTTCATGGACGTATGGAAGGTTATATTTAGAAACAAGGATGAATTAAATATCGGAGATGCTTGTCTTAAATAGCTGACGCTGAAACGGTGTATTAATTTTTCTTTTATCGCTTACAATGTAACTTATCGGGTTTATCTGTCCTTCGAAGTAGGAAATTTGTAAAACTTTGTTCCATTTGCGAATGGGAACCGAACGATCGGTCGGAGAAATATTATTTGGGCGATACGATTCGTCGATTAATTTCAATTTTACTAAATTTACAAGCAAACTTAATTCGCGCGAAGCTTCGACGATTCGAATGCAATGATGATTAAACTGGAACCGAATCGTCTTTGTCTCGTATTTTACGCGTTGGCGTCGTATAAAGAAGTGGAGAACTTCGGAGGCATGTATTTTAAAAATACACAAATGATATTATTTAATATTGGAAATGGGCATTATTGGAAAGATATATTTGCGATGTAAAGAAAAAAAATGATATA
This sequence comes from Dolichoris vasculosae, assembly GCA_018907195.1. Lineage (NCBI taxonomy): Eukaryota > Metazoa > Arthropoda > Insecta > Hymenoptera > Agaonidae > Dolichoris > Dolichoris vasculosae. The sequence continues at coordinate 1,279,281 of JACCHY010000020.1, forward strand.
TTTTAAATAACTCGGGTGAAGAAAGCAAATATTAAGCCAATATTAATAAGATAAAATTGATTTATCAGTCGTAAAAATACAGTAATTAAAATCTATTAGAAACATTGATTTCTGTTAACATATGATAAAATGTTCTCTATATTAATCTGATCACGTTTACAAATTAATATTAAATTTTATTCTTCTTTTGTTTCAGGTAAATACTGCTTTCATAATATCTGTACATCGTAATATCAGAAATCCAGTTTAGTAAGTTAAATAACTAAATTAATTCATTAAACAGTATCCAGATAGTAGCGAAAATATTTAAATTGATTTTATAATAGTTTTTTTTTTAACAAAGTAAGAATTTGAATAATTTCAGTAATCTTCGTATTTGAATCTTTAATTTATACATTTGTGACGCATTTGCGACGAATATCGGTATCGGTTTTTTGTGTCACCGATTTATATTCTCTATTATTTTCTTTGACAATGTAACATTATTTAAGAATTAATGTAAAAACTTGTACAATTCTAGTAAATACAAACCTCGTATTAAAATTGATACGATCGAGTTTATATTAGAACATTTCATATTTTTAAAAATGATTTTATTCCGTCCATTAAACGTAATGTTACATATGAATAAAAAATATAATCGAATAATCGGTAACTTCTTTAATTTTCTTATCTGGGTCATCGATACTATGTATAATACCTTTAATTGCATAAATAAAATCACTCGTAAAAGTTATCAACAATAATATAATGAAATAATGAACAAATTAAAAATTATTTATTCATTCTTCTTAATTCGAACTCGAAATTTCTGAAAGTAATTTAGATTAAATAATTAAAGGTACGAAATTCATTTAAATTTATGACATTATTGATTTTCGACTTTATTTAATACGTCGTTCGTTAATTCGTCTATTTGAATTAATTTAATTGCATCGTTAATCAGTCACCAACTAAATTAGATAATTCTAATAAAATTAAATATATAATATATAAAAATAACAATTATATCTTTCGCCTAATGCAACGTAATCGAATTCAATTAGAGTTAGGCTTACGTTAATATTGAATAATTTAATTTCTTGATTAAATATCGTTGTATATATAGTAAAAACTAATTAATTTTAAGATATATTTGTCTGAAAAGGCTCGTAAACTCCAGAGCAAAGTATTTAATTCGATGAAGTGTAGATCTGTATTTTTTTTAAGAACGTTGTTACGTTTACGATACTTGTTCTATTTTTATATACCAAATGGAGCCGAGGATATCGATGACTTCCCACACCGAACGTATAACTTGCAAAAAAAAACTGAATGCAGACATTATTCAACTTATTACTGTATAAGAAATATTACCGTTGTGTTATTGTAAATGGTTGGAATTAAATTTGATACGATTCGTTCTTTATTTACTTTTTAATATTTCATTTATCGAAAAATTGAAAAAAATAAAAAAATGCAATTTATCGTAAAAAATTGTGATAAAATTTATCAAAAAATGTACATTCGAATATTTATTTAAAATTGTTTGCGAGTTTCGTTACGTTTACGACGAAATATTCGCTTTCCCCGTTTCACAAATTTGAATAATTATTTCAGATATTAAAAAGATGTAATATTATGCTAAATCTATCGAAATAAAACTATTTTAAGACATTTGAATTCAAAAATATCACCGAGTGGAAATAAATTTAGGAATGGTAAAGATCTATAAGGAAGTATAACAACTCGAAGAAAAAGGTACGAATGTCTTTGCAAAGGGTAAAAGAAACATAGATAGAATGACCGATGATAACACGAGAAAAGTAAATGCGAGTCCATCGAGCAACAACATAAATGTTGTCTTTGCCTGCAGCACGAGATGAGATAGACTCGTATTACGAAAATCTTAGTGGTATTGGAACTTTCCGCGTAGAAACGACAAAGAATACATATACTCGTATCCAAACCTGTGCTTCGTAGAAAAACCAGAAGCAAATTACAAATGAAGCGATCAATCGGTGGAAGAACGAAGCGAGCGAACGCTTTGTAAATTTTTTCAACAAGTTTCTTGATCGTTCGAAAACTAATATTGGCTATTTTATAATTTTTCTCAAGAATAGGTGGTTTTATTACCAATTATCGAGTCTCATTTGTTTAGGATCTAGGGCAAGTGTAAGAAGGAAAAAGTTAGCGAATCGATAATTAAAGTTCTTTAGAAAAAAATTACAGACTTGCGTAAATAATAATACAATTTACGCGAATTATTCCAAGTATTAAAGAAATAATTCACATTCGGATGGGATGAATCAGGAAAGCACGAGAGAATATATAAATAAATATTAAATGGAAAAATCATGAAAGCCTTCAACAGTTGCTTCGTTTCCTCCGTTCGGAGGGATGTAAAGTTATATTCCTCGAACGAATGGATAAACAATTTCTTATACCAGAAATATTTAAATGTAATACTCCTAAAAGGAAAGTTTTCTATAAATCGAAGGAATCATCCTTAATAACGTCTAAATTCTGTACGCAGGCCTAATTATTTATGCATACGCACATATTTATACTCGGAAAGACGTAAAAGTTGCACAAGTCCCTTATTTTCCGAATGATTTCACAATATTTACGCAAAGGTCCAATTTCGAATGATCGGAGTAACTAGTCGAAGAAAAAGAACAGCGGAAAACATCGGCAAAAAGAAAAAGTAGCTCCGCGATAGAAGCCTAAGAAAAAAGAGCAGCTGTCCCGTTTCTTTCTTTCCTACGGCTCTAGACGATGTACGCGACTCTCTCTCTCTCTCTCTCTCTCTCCCTCTCGCTTTCCCACGCTCTCCTCCGGTGAGCTATCGTTGTACAGAGCAAGAGGAGGATGGGGAGGAGGGGGAGGAGGGATGAGGAGGACGAGAGGAGGGCAGGAGGTGGATGAGGCGGTGGAGGAGGAGGAGGGCGTTGCGCCTCCGCTGACGCCGATCTCCCCACCAGTACCGGCCAACCCATAAACCGCCCAACCCTTCCCTATATACACAGCCTGTATTGCGGTTCGCCGTTGCACCGGGGTACCAACTCCATCTCCGTCGCCCGGAGAAAAGGTGGCGCGTATGCCCTCGATTTTGATGTACCTGGAGCTCGAGGCCTGGACGAGCGCGAGCGGATCGTCGCTCGGGGATGCGCCGCGGACGCTTCGCCAGGGGTTGAAGTTACGCGGGCGCAGTGATAAATTTCTTCCGGGTAGCGGTGAAACAAGGAGAAAATACATATCTGGACTGAAATTGTGGATTATGCCTTGCGTATTACGTCAGCTGCTAATAAAGTATGCACGGCTGAAACTGGGAAAATCATAATTGCTGAATAGAATTCTTACGAAAGCGAATGTTTGCGTAGTAATACAAATGATACTTTAAATAGTTATTTCGTTATTATTTGCTGACCGAAAACCATATTTCAAGCATATTTAATTACCATAAGTAACATCGAATTTTACGCTTTTTAAAATTGAATAATTATGCTTTCATCGGTATTATTTTACTCTTCGTTTTTTTATTCTTATTTTATCCGATCTGACTCGAGCGGACTTTTAAAAATAAAGATTGTACTATTTTATATACAAAATAAGCCTATGCTTATAAAATAGCATCGGGCAAATACAGGATTCGTATTTAATTACGTTATCTTCTCGGAAAAGTACGTGTTAAGTATCTCGATTCTAATGTTTCGGATGCTACTCTAATATCAAATTAGTAGTAATACTTGTATTTCGTGCGCATCGTTCGCGTCAATTCTAATTTGATACACGAACGTTGTTTCACAATGTATATTATGCATATAAATTACTCGCGAATCAAAAGCAAAGGTCGGAACCACTTGGATTCGTTGACCGATCGCTGGTATAAACGCAAAGTTTACCGAATCTGATTACGCGCGATTATAACTACATATATTTAAAACTCTAAATCTAATTTATCCGAACGAAACAAAAGCTTTGAAATCTCTCGATTCATCGATCAACCGGAGTTCGATATTTCTCAAATTTCGCTTTGTTTCGTTGGAAATCATCGCATCTTGTAAAAATGCGTAAAATCCGTGGAAAATATATTCAATCGACCATTCTTATCGCGTATTGAAAAAAATATAATGCGCAACGACAAAAGAAAGCAAAAGCAAGTAAATAACCTTTTATTTATCATCAGCTTTCGATACATACATTTACGATAGCCTCGAGTCGCATTAAACGTACGTAAGGATAAGAACATCGAGATTCGTACGTACAAACTTCGACTCGTTAGCGAAAAGTTACTTCGTCTCTCGGAACAAATGCGTAAGTTAAAAAATGATTGGAAGGACTTGGGACGGAAAGAAGAGATATTCCTTTGAAAAGGCGTTCGCGGTTAAGAATCGTCGAAACGTAAAAGAATAACGTATAGAAGAGTGAAAAAGGGTTAAAGAGGAGAGGCAAAGGAGGTTGTAGCTCCTCGGTACAACAAAATAGCGAATGCAGAGAGAGGAAGGCTTAGCAGTGGCATACAAGGGGAAGTCGGTGCGAATCCGTCTCTCTCTCTCACTCTTGCCCCCTTTCATCCTCTTCTCCTTATCTGCCACCGCCGCCGCCGCCGCCGCCGCCGCCGCAGCCGCCGTTGCTACTACTACTACTACTTCTACCCCCGCAGGGCATCGAATGCGCGCGCAGTGAGCGCGTTCACCCGGTGCTGCTTCTGCTGCATGCCATTGTATACGCTTAAATATTGCATTGTTGTCTTTAACGGGCCACCCGTCGAGAGGAAAACAAGGCTTGGTCGCGTCTCCGCGCTTCGTCGAGAAAAGTGTCGTTCCTTACGTGACGGAGTGTGCGCGAGTGCACCGGGCATCTCTGGATATCCCGAGGCGGAGGAGCGAGAGAAGACCGAGGGGGAGGGAGAGGAGGATAAGGTGCTTCTCTCATAGGTAACGATTTTACTTTACAACTACGCGAGACTGTCTCCGACGCGCTTTTTAATTTCGGTGGCGATCGATCCACTCCGGGCGTTGCAACTACGCTCCGATCGCGTTCTCCTTTACTATCAGACTGGACCGCGAGCTTTTTCCTTAGGTAAGGATATTTCATCCGAATCGTTCGAAAGACCTTGATACCCGGGGCACCTTCCACTTACACGGTGCTATTCGCCAGTGTCCGGATCGCTCAGTGGTCGTTCGTAAATTTGGGTTTCGCGCGCGTGGAGGAATCGCGAGATGGTAACGAACGATGTCGGTTATCGGGAGAAAATTAAACGAGAAACGATTTTTTAATTCAAAACGTGAAGTGTGAAACGTAGTTTATTATTTTGCGAGCGTGGAGTAAGATAAGCGGATCTTATTACGCGGAGGATGGATACATGTACCGTTGTTACACAAAGTACGCGGTTCCTTCGAAATTCTTCACAAGCGAAATCGGCGATGATCCATCGATCGATCGTCACTCTCGGGTAAGCGCTCACTGAGAAAACCTCCGGACCGGCGAACCTCCGCGTGGAACGCGTAAAACACGCAAACTCCCTCGCGAGATGCGAGAAAAAAAATCAAAGTCCCGCTAAGGAAGGATGCCAAGAAGCTCGAGATGTCAAGAAGACGAAGCAGACGAAAAGTAACGTTTGCGAGCGGCGCATGAGCGTCTGACTCGAGCGGGCGCTCGCTACTGCCGTTCCCCCGACGGTGTTCACCCCCTCTCCGCGATCCCCGTCCACCCACGCAAGTGGGGGAGATAGGAACCGGCGGTTGCATCCCCCACCCGTTTTCCTTTCCTCCCTCTCCCACCCCCGAGCGGACGGGAACACACCGGCGGCATCTCAACAACAAGTTTTCCCCGCCAGTGGCAGAGGCATCCGACACAACACAGCAAGTGTACCGCCCCGACACCTGCGCGGCGTTTCCCTCTCGCTCGGAAGGCGATACGAAACGCCTCCTCCTCTCTCTCCGTTCTCTCTCTCCGCTCTCTCTCTCCGCTCTCTCTCACTCGCGCGCGCCGTTTGTTGCTCGGTGTTTAGTCTCTCGCGCGCGCGCGCGATCGCGTTCGCGTTCGCGTTCGCCTCCGTGTGTTCTCCTTTTTCGAAGCGGAGGAACGACAGCCTCGCGGGTCGCGGAGGGAGGAGGTGAGGGAAAGCGGCGGCAGGTTTGCTCGCGTCCGCCGAGTTGCGGCGCGCGACTACGTCCGACTACATTCGCGCTGCACGCGGCGGCGCGCCAAGATCTCGGGGCTTCACGGGGCTGCGACGCCGCTCTCGAGCTTCCTTCGCTCTTCTCCTGATCAACGTATGTATGTATGTTACGTGTGAGTGTGGCTGTGAGTTGGGTACAAACGAGCGCGCGCGGCGATCCAAGGATCCTTCACGTGCGCGCGTCCGTCCGTCTCCTTCTTGACTCTTTCTACTTGCCGAGAAGCCGTCGGGGCTCCTCCCGATTTTCTCCCTCTGATATCGCGGTGAGACCGATCGCCAAGAGAGAGAGATAGATAGATAGAGAGAGAGAGAGAGAGAGAGAGAGATTTGCCGGGACCCGGTGTGTCCAGTTTCTCCCTCTCCGTTTCCGTTCGCTCTCTCTCTCTCTCTCGCGCGCGCTCTTTCTCATTCGTCCATTCAACGTCTCAGGTTCGACGCACACACGCGCGTCCACCGTTTGCACACGGATACTCCCGACCTCCCTCTTCTTGGTCCTCACCCTCTTACCGCTACTTATCACTTGTCTCTTTCTACAAGATTTTTTGACAATATACTCGTCGCTACCTTTCGTATTCTTTTCGAGTATTATACCTCTTATGGTATCGTCTTTTTTCCACCCTTTCTTCTTCGTCTTTTACCGCTTTCGTATCTCCGGGATCTTTTTCAAGTTTTCTTCTCCCTGCTCTGTTCACCTTTTTTGGACCATTTTCCTACTACCGACTACTCACTTTTTTTTTGTGTATTTTAAATACCTTCTTCCTTCTCGAATGTAATTTTTGTTAAATATCTCAGCTATTTTATATTTTAATTATTTCATTATCGTAGTCGATGGCGAATGTACGCGAATATTTGTAATAAGTTTTCCACCGGCCAAATGCTCGAATCGTCTCGCTTTCGCCGTTTTACTCGTTTCAACATTGTATCTTATAGCGAACTATTTTTTATTATTCCGAAATTTGACGATCGTCATTCTCGTATAAAACTAACGTAAATTTTTTCGTTTTACGGCTTTTTTTGTTTTTTGCCTGCATCTTTTATTGAAATTGTTTTTTTTTAAGAATCTTCGTTGAAACCATGAATAAATCATGCCGGTAACTTTTTCTAATACTCTGTACTTTATAAGTTCCAAATTTCTTTCTATATTTTATTTCTTTCTTGATAATTTATGTAAATTAAGATCACCATGATATTATGAAAAGTTTTTTAAAATCGCTTTATCTTTCTATCGTAAAGTTTACACGTCATGATGATATTATCTCTCTTCTGTCTTTTGCACTCTAAAGCATTTTTCTGAAAGTCATTGTCTTTCCTTCTTTTTCTTCTCAAACATGAACTCGAGCGATAATATCTCACAATTTATTTCTCTTACCGCTCATCTTACGGATTTTTATTTTCTCGTTGGCAACTTTCTTCATTCTCTTTAAATATATATTTTTCTTTTATAATTATATTTAGCGCTCGTGAAATATGGAACAAATTCAAGAAAAGTGATGTGATGTGACATTTTGTGATTTTTCGAAGAAATAAGTGCCGAAACAGTTTTTAAAAACGAGAAGTTCTTCTCTCTCTTTTTTCAGTACATCGTTTCATCGAACGTCGAGTGACAACATTTTCTCGTGTTCTACCGAGTGATTAAAAATTTTTAGTTTTCAACTATAAGAATTTTCGTTTGTGCGTCTCTTGTGAAGTTTTTCAGTGAAACGATTCGGGTCGACGTAAATCTTAAAATAAATAATATAGTATTTTAAACCTTATACGAACATCGAGTAATATCGAATTCATATCGAGAAGCAAATTATTCTTATAACGGATTTTGAAGGTGAAAAGTCATCTACATTTTTGAAAATTGATTTTACATTATCCATTTATAGATATTTTTCAATATTTCGATAGTGCAAAGACATTCAATTTATACCAATTCTTTATAATTATAAATCGTACGAATGAATTTATAATTGTAAAAGATACTTAAAAATCTATTAATTATTTCTAAACTAATCTAGAATTATAAAAGTTAGTCTTTATACTTAAATTATTTATCAAAGATATAACGAAACTTCTTTATTTCCAATCACTCTCAGAAAATTTTGCTACCAATCAAAAAATCTTCACATACTTTTAACGTATATTTTATGGTGTTTAAAAACATTTACATTTAAGAATTTGAAATTAGAACTTAACTCAAATAAATTATTTTTCCGTTTAATACGAATTAGCGAAGACTTTAAAAGTTCGTTTCGATTTTCGGCTCTGTGTCAAATCGTAGAACGATAATATTTGATAGAGTAAATATTACAAGGTATCGTTGTTTTTTATCACAGTTTGACACAGTAAAGATTTAAATAACCTTTGTAAATAAACTTTTTATGATTCGGTACGAAAAAACTATTAATCAATCGACAAAAAGAAGAGGCGAGAAACATTAGAAATAAATATGCGTTTATGAATTTACCTGGAAAATACATTTCATTTATATGTCCATACCAAGCAGCTTAACCTGAATGTATATATGTGTATGTATACACAGGCTTGGTATATAAACGAGTGTATATGACTCGAAGAACTTTTTTTGAAAGACTCGTATTCAGGTTAAGCTAACCGAAAGGCTCGTACATACAAAATCTATTTTCTATATGTATAAATAATAGATATGTATACAAAGTCAACACTAGTCTTCGTCTTCTTTTTATTCCCTTTTCCCTTGTTTTATTTGTGATAATGCTTCATATTCCGCTAATCAGAAAAGTTATTACGTTCAAAACAACGATAAGAAGCCTCTCTCAAAATTAAATTTAAAAATGAATAACTTAGTCCATATAAACATTTATTGCGTGAATGTTATTTTCCAGTTGCCAATTAAACAAGTCGATATATCTGGTGAAATTAACTATAAATGGGATATTGGCAAACCAAGTCGATAGAACTAAAATTTTTAATGGATGTGAATCTGTTATTTGTATTAATTTTATGATAAAAATAATAATTTCAGTTCGATAATTAATTCGTTTTTGTACTTGATAATAGATGTACATATTTTATAAAGTTGGATAACACTGTATTTAATATTGACGAAAATATAAATGTGTTAAACTTTATTTATAATACAAGAAATAAGTAAATAAGGAATAAAGTACAATTCCAGATTCATTGATCATACTTTCAAAAATTTATATAAAATCTTAATAGGATTAGATTCTTAAAGAAATTAATTACATATGAAATCTTTAAAAAATTCATAATGATTTAATATATCAACGTAATAATAATAGAATTAAAAGTTTTGGTTATATTATAAAATAATGTTTAATTTAAAATTATTATGTATATTTTTACTAAAGCTTTCCTGGTGTTAAGTCACAATAAATTTATTTATTTAATCCGATAGTTCAATCAACTTTCAATAATTTTAAATTTTCTACATTGATTTAAGGGTGTTGTAATGATCTAGGCTCCAATTTATTCTAAAAAATATATTTCTACTACTGATTATAATAATTATTTAATAACGTGATTTATATATATTCATACTTACACACACAAATTTTTAATACAGATAATAACCGCAAAAAGAAAAACATTTTTGTTTCATTAGTAGAAACATGATTCTTAGAATAAATATTATTTTTTGTATAAATATAACAGAATATTCCAGTGCATAAAATTAACATTACTTGGATATAAATTTTTTTTAATTATAATAATTGAGAAAGTATAGAAACTGATTGTCGTTATTATTCGTGTTATTGAACAAATTCAAATTTTTCGGCTTTGTAAGATAAGTGTGAATTTGCACTGCTGCGTAAAAATTTTTTTCTTGTAATTCAGGAACGTGACGGACAAACTAAACAGAAAATTTAAATATGCTGAACTGTTACAACAAATCCAAGTGCTGATTACTGATTACTAAAACGCTGACATATACAAAGAAGTAATTTAATTTATTTAAAAATTACATATTTCTAAACTTATTCGGAATAATTAGTATTAATGAAAAAAACCGCAAGACGTTACTAAATAAAACTAACCGACGGAAACTTGCAATAATACAATTTAGATATTTTCGAATGAATTATGTTAAAATAAAAATGATTTCAATATTTCTAAGAAATTTACAACCGAATAATGTTTCGAGAAAATAAATAGCCTAATGCAATTGAGTCATGATTGACAGATGTATAACTTTAAAATAGATTAATATATTGAAATGTTGAACAAAAATTATTTATTTACTTTGCTTTTGTGAATCTGACAAAAAATATTCTGCTTTTTATTTATTACTCCGATGACCAAACGAACGTTACCAAAAATAAATAATTTTTTATGCAGATAAAATTTGCAAGACATTAGTGTAAATTTAATAATGAGTAACACCATATCTAATGGAAAATAAAATGAGACTTTTATCTTAATAGATTTTAAAGTATTATCACTACATATAAAGAAATATTTTTAATGTCTTTTAGATAATATAATAAAAAAGTTTCTTTGACAAATATTAAATTTTTCAAGGCAGTAATAATTAAAAAATATGTAAGTTAGAGTAGACAAAATTTTAAAAAAATAATAAGTTTTGAAAAAAAAAATTTTTATTTTATTTTACATAAAATTTAAATGTATTGATTTTGAATATATTTGTAATTAAAAATATCATTAAAATTTTTTAATTATATAATTGATAAACTAATATGAAAATAGAGTATCTTAATAATCATAAAACGGATTTCGATTATTGAATGTATATGGTATTTTTTTAAGCTTTGATAGTATTAGTTCAGAAAATTGAGTTAAAATGTAGGAATTAAAATATTGTAATTATACGATAAATTGCACGTTATTAAAATTATTCTGTTAATATAAAAAATTTATAAGCTTATAACTTCATAAAACTAACAACTTTTTTAATTTAAATGTAAAATAGAAGAGATATGTAATCCAATAATATATCAAAAATAGTAAATAAGCATAGAAGTTTGTCAAATCAATCTATATTATTAAAAATTATTGAAATTTTAAATAATGAAAAATTTATTTTAACGGTGAATGAATTTATCTTAAACAATAACTGAAACGATAAATTATTAAACAAATTATTTCATATCTCTAAAAATGTTCGTACATTTAAGATAATATTAATTTTATGCATCATTAAAGTTTATATACAAAAATTGTGTAATTTTTTACATCGTTAACATTATAAATTTTAAGAGTTTTCTTTCTCTAACTTTGCATGAGAGTAATAAATATTCTTTTCATAAGCTTTTACGACTGAAAGTAGAGTAAAATGAATGAAAGTTTTCAGTATATTATATTTTTACTTATAATTTTTCATAATTGCAAATATTTTTTATATTTCTTACTACATACAATTTCTATATTTTTCGGTAATAGAAAATAGTATATTAATAATATATAAATAAATAGAATAAATTAATAATGATTTGATAAATGATTGCACAGATGTTCATAAACTTAAAGGGAAATAAAATTTTTTCTCGAACCCAATAATGAATTTTAAATCAATATTTTCTTTTTGTATAAAATTTAATTAATTTATAGAATTATAAAATTAACTGAAATTAATATTTCACTATATAATATATTAATAATTATAAATTCATCGATTTATTTATTTTTAAAATTCCAATAAAAGTTATATATTTCTAAAAGTCTCGATTTAACAGTAATGGAAAGTGAAAAAACCAAAAGCTTGCACTTTTCAATCACTAACCGATAAATTACTACTACAAATAGAAAACTCTTAATATTCTCTCGTATATAAAATAAATTTACAGCTTTATAATTGGGTACATGTAAACAATTAATTTAATGTAAAATAAAATCCCGAGTATTTCCATCGTATGAAAGGAATTTTTTTCAAGTTTATTCGAAATAGTAAGAATGTTTATAAAAAATATTATTAAATTTTTATAAAAATGTCGACTATAAATCAGATTCAATAATTGTATATTTTTTAAATTAACTTCTTCAAATTATCTTAAAATTCTTTTTTTTTAAAAAAAACAAAATTTATTTGAAAATCTTGTAGCATTTACACTTAATATTTAAAAGTTAGTATTTTATTAATATTTGTTTTCATTCGTTAATTTAAAAATATATTTTAATCAAACTACGAAAAACTCTGAAAATTTGATCAATTAAAAATTAAAAGTATTATATCTGTATATCTGTAAGTTATGAACTAACGATAAATTATGTTATAAATAACTTTAGGAATATAAATATCGATACGTAAATCGTATATCGATGTTTTCATTGGCATTAAATTTAAATATATTTATACGTAGACGTACATAAATATTATCCATAGATATGTAAATTTACAATAAGAATTATCATCGCACTCGATATTACAATTGTTATTCGAAATTCGACCGTAATACTTTATTATCACGGCTGAATCTCCCGTAAATTTTGTTTTCTCGTAAAAAAAACTTCGTTATTCTACGATTCGTCTAGTAAAAGATTCTCATTATGTATACGTAGACGTGTATCGAACATCTTGCAGATGGAAAATGCTTTGATGATATATCGACGTTTGCGATATATAATCATACACAGTCGGAGGCGAAGGAGGAGTCGTCTCATAAAGCATCGGGCCATTTGTCACCGGAGTTAGTGACGAGCAAGAGAAAAAAGACAGTGATAGAGTAAAAGAGATGGGGGGAGGGGGAGGGGGGGAGGGAGATCGAGAGAAAAGCGAATAATCCGTACTTTCGTATCGCGACGGATGAAGAAAGGGAGAATCGTGACTTAGTGCCGCGATTCGCTTCGGTTTGTTCATATACGACGCGCGACATTTTTAAGCTCGAATTATTATACGCAATGTATCTCGCTTAGAATACATAAGCGAGACATATTTTTAAGATTATTTTTAAGATGCGATGGCTCCCCGGATTCCGAGCTAACTTTGATTTTTCTAGCATAACTGGAGCATAATTAACTCCAAGTTAATTATAACTTGACTTTTACCACGGAACGAAAACACTTTTCAATTACGTATTCCTGTATTTATTTCGATCGTTTAAATAGAACGTACAGCAATTCTTAATTTTTTCTTCCTACGTTATTTTTAGTTATAAAAATAGAACTCGCGTATATCGATAATTGATGTACACGTAAATTAATTAAAAGACGTACATACTCTTGTTTTTGTCGAGCAATATTTTCTTTTTTCAACCAATGAAATAGAAAATTTTACAGTTCGATAGTTTCATTTTGGAAAACCATATAAAATTTAACTACGTTCTTTAAAAAAAGTTTCGTTCGAACCGAACCAAATCGATATTTATTTAAAACACGACGCTCGTAAGAACCGGCACACGTATAACGATAAAATACACTTTGGTAAAATCTTATCCGAGAAGCGATCAAGTAATTTAAAGACCGATATCGAAGAACAAAGCAGAAACAGTCGAATCAGGGATGCTGGAACGTCGATGCATCAAAACGCTACTTTGCGATTCGACGTTCGGCTTCCTTCAACGCGCGAATATAATTTTCGGTTAGATAATATATAATTTCCTTTTTCGACTTGTCCTTCTCGCGAGTATCCGCGTAATTCGGAAAGATGACTTTCGTACCTGTTGGGATTTTTCGAGTATGGTGTCGAATCTTTTTTTTATTCTTCCTTTCCTGTCAGTCGTATCGATAAATCGATCGGAATTATGCAGATGTACGAGAGATTGGCGAACGAAGGAAAGAGGATTCGTGATCCGTGAGAAATAATGTGCTTACACGTGTCTTATCGATCGTTCGTTCGAGCTTCCTAAATTACCATGACTGAAACGTCGTTTACAAACATTTTTGTAAATTTCGTCGTCTTTGTTTTTAAAGCGAGCTATCGCCTACGGCGGTACCGATGAACATTCGCTGGAAATTAAAAGGGAATATTGGCTGTGTATTTAATATACTTAACGTATCTCGAATTCGTAATTTAATTACTCGGATCACGAAACTAATTTTGATCGATCGAAGTTGAGTTTTAACGAAAATAACGTCTTGTTCAAAGTTTCTAACGACCTTTGGCGGTAAAAGCTTTAGTTTGATGAAAATTAACGCTTCGACGAAACGCGACTAAATTATAACGATAACCGAACTTTTCCATAAATAAATCCAAAGCCATCCCTTGCTCGAATTAACCCTTAAACGTCCGCACGCGCAAGAATCCAGGAACCGCCGAATCCAAAAGTTCGCCCTCCCACGTACGCGTCCCCGAAGCGAGAGAGAGATAGAGAGAGAGGACCGATTAAAAAAGTGCCAAGACTCTTTTAACGTCCACTGCTCGGCATCTCATCATCGCGCGTCCTCGCATCTCCCAAACGAAGCGAACAAGATTCAAAAAGCGAACATCAGCCTGGGAAGAGCGAGAAAGTCCGGCGCTCGCTCCAGTTTGAGTTGCTCTTCGGAAAAGACTCGCTCGAGTCGAGTAGCAGCGCCTTTGGTTAAGAATAATAGATAGACCCGAGGTTGAAAAGATCCGCGTCCGAGTTGTTGGCCGTCTCTCGCTCTTTTTACCTCTCACGGCGTGGCTCGTATAAAGAGGATCGCGGCTTTTGAAAACTGCAATGAAAGACGAACGATGAACGCGGGATGAGGCGATACGTTCGTTCGTTCGTTGGACTTTGATGCGGATGGAGTTGTCAAAGTGCCGACGCGAATGTAAACTAGAGTCGTTTTGCGCTTGGTAAATAGCGAACGTCTTACGAAGAGAATATAATATTCGTATGATTTAGTTTGAAAATGTACCAAAGCTTTCCGTCTCGATTATTACAACTCCAACGAATTCCTGTACGAGTGCAACGGTAAATGTTATCGAAGGCGGAAAATGAAAAATTTTCATCCTTTAAAATGTATAATAACTTGGAAGAAATATTCGACGGGTGTATTTACTTTACCTTAGTAACGTTATATCGATATATTTCTTTAATAACGTATTACTCAAAATTTATGTCATAGAAGCAAGTTATAATCCCTCGTAACGAATGTCTTTCGATAAATTAAAACTGCGCTAAAGATTGATTATTTCTTGGTAAGCGAATACTTGGATACGAACTATTTTATTTTGTCTAAATACGTAAAAGTCCTTGGGTATCGGATACTTTATGGAAAATTTATCGTCGACCTAATTTTGTAACGACGCGGGGATGGCGAAGTTGATAGCAAAGTATTTCACCTACATCCGGCAAAGGGTTGGTAAATTAAAATAAGTTTCGAAAAAAAATTCTTTATCGAGCGAAGAGAGCAGAATTTTCCGCGGTAATAAAAATCCTTTTTAAATTAAATTTCATTTTAAGTAAACGCGCATCGTTCGACGATACATTCGGTAAAAATCTTTTTTCGATACGCATATTTTCCAGAGCAGGTCACGCGATAAACAAAATGGCACTATCCGAAAATCGTTCAACCTTCGCGTATCTCGACCCTCCGCTCAATCTAGGAGCTTACGAGAAAAGTAGCTTAGGTCGATTTTCCGTATTCCCCGGCGCGTCTCGCTCAGCCGACTGACCAATGGATTTCCAAATGGATTGACGCGCGTGGCTGTCTAAACGACTCGTACACGCTTATACGAGAAAAACGGAAAAAAGGTACGAAAAAGGTACGAAAAAGGCACTTAGGGTCGAGGATTCGAGTAGGCGCGAAAATCGAAGCTGCGGTCGCGAGATGGCGCCACCGATCGGTGAGTTTTCCTTCTCCGTGGAAATACGTTTCGTACCGCGATCGAATCGTTGGATCGAAGGGTGGAATTTGCTACGAAATGAAAAGTCGTTTAAAGGAAAATTAGTAGCTTGAATAAGAAACAACGAATTCGATTCGATATTGGCAAAACGAAGAATCAACGAAGTAATATTTCATTCTTTCGATTTAGGGAATAATTTCTCATTAGTTTTTACGAGTGTATTAGTTTATCGTTGGTATCGAATTTATATCGTTCACGTATATCCACGGTAAGATTAAAATCCAAACTACCTTCGCTCCATACGTTAAGTATCATCGGAAACGATTTATTAAATATTCAGACCTTCGCTATTACTTTCGATCTTTCTTGGTACGTTTCCACCGCTATCCACGGAAGAGATACATAGACTTAATAAATAGATTCCAGCGGTAAAAACATCCTTCGCAAATCTCGTATTATTCACGCTCGATAAAATCCATAAGTAACGAAACACGGAGACTAATTTTTTTATCGCGAAAATGCAACGCTTCTTAATCAACCCTCGACGTTCGATTCGTGCGTATCCCACACGAATTTACGAGCGAATCTTTTTCGGTTCGCGAATATCGATACAATTACGACCGTTCTCGTAGTAGTTCTCTAGATGTCTTGTATATATTCCGAGCTTTCGTCCATCCTCTCCCGGAGGCAACGGGCCGAAGGAAAATTGATTAAAAATAGGGAAAATAAATTAAACGCGAGTCGATACTCGAGCCGCTCGTGTAAGCCATCGAAACGAATCGGGGACCCGTGCAATATCCCGTGTAACCCATAAGCCAAAATAAAAAGACTCTCGGCGATATTTCGCACGCATCCCTTCGAGGCTCGAATCTCAATATAGACGATCGTCGCGTTATCGCGTCGTATCGATTGACCGGGCTCCTCTCCACCACGAGCCAAGTACAAGTAAGAGGGATGGAGGCGAGTCGGGGGCGAGTCCGGCTCGTTGCGTCTCTAAAAAAAAATTTAATATATCCAAATATATCACAGCAGCAGCAGGCGGCGATCGGCCATTCGGGAGTCCATAATACGATATGCAGCCGAGCGCTGAAGAAACGTCCCCATCTCGCGTTTTCCCGGGTTCGTGTATTGCCACGGGCTTTTACTGATGACGCGTCCCGAGCAGATGTGTGTCGACATTATTCATTACCGACCGATCGCTTCTTCCTTCCTTCCTTCTTTCCTTCCTTCTTTCCTTCCTTGTTTCCTTCCTTGTTTCCTTCCCTTTTCCGAGCTTTCCGTCCCGCTCGCGAAACGTCTTACCCGCGGCTCGTGTCTCGAGCGGGAATTTAAATCGCTGGTAACCGAAGCGCTCGGGAAGGTTCCGCTCGACGGAGCTTTTAAAGGACCCGGTGCATCGTGCAAAGGGGATAAATTACGTAATTCGAAAAACGGCGCATCCTCCGCTCGGGGAAACAAAAGGAAAGCGCCGAGGCAACACATGTGCAAATAAAAATTATCGTCCTACCCGTATATTCGGACGCGGCGACCGGTGCGCGGATACGCGGCTCCCCTCCTCTTTCAATTTCGCACCCCTTCGTCTCCTTTTCGAGCCACTTGAGCGAAAGGGCGAACGACCGAGGGTCAAGCTGCGAGTTTTTGCGTTCCCGCGCGCTCGATTCCGTCTTTGTCTCCTTCCTCCCGCGTCGGATCCGAGCAAGGCGGGAGAGAGAAAGCGAGAGGGTCGAAGGCGAAATCGCTGGCGCGTTCGGTAATAACGGGTAAGAAAGTTTGGGGAGGCTTTGAATCGGTGCCGATTTCATTGTTGTCGCACGTGCGTGTACTAGAGTTCTCGAGAAAGACGCGTGAATGAAAGCGATGGAAGCGATGGAAACTGCCGAGGATACCTATTTCGAGTTTTTATTCCGAGAGAGCGACACGCCTTACTTATTGGAGCTAAATGAAAATAGAGTTCTGTAACTTTGCGATGAATTCGACGATTAGTCTTCTAAGGGGCGCGACGAACTTTCGGCCTGCCTGGAACGAAAAATCACGTATATGCGTCGTTGGTGCGTAACGTCCCTCGTCCTAACATCCCCGTGTATAAATTCGGACCCTCATTAACACATAATATACGCTAATCGCTTCGGAAATTCCACGCAGTCGTTGCCCTCTTCGACTATCGTTCCACCCTTTCCGTTCCTCTCGCGCTCTCTCTTTTCGGGTACAAATATTCGTTTTTAATGGAATAAAAGATAAATATATCGACGAGGTGAAGAGACGGAATGAATGTAAAACATCTTTGATAACAACATGGATTCGAATCGGACTTTTCCCTTATCGTTCATTTTCTGTCGTTTAAAGTATTCGTCCTTTTGTTTCTATGAAAGATTCAAAAGTAATAATTTTCTCGTTGACGTATTTTTCGATGAAATTCAACCGTACTTGATTTATTATTCTTTAATTTTGTTATCAAACTAACGAGTAAACTACTTTCTCTTTAATTCGATAATGGCAACGAACACTCGAATATTACGATGAAGCGGTAAATTTGTTCCCGTTAAAATACGTAAACGTATTTGAAAAAATAGCGATAAATTTAATCGAACCAGAAAATTAAATAGTCGCTTATTTTACGAGACTTAATCGTTCGTTAGCGGATAGCGGAAAACGAAATCGAAACACGAAGTTGTACGAAATGGTTTCGACCGCGGAAATTCATAGAGCAGATCTTTACGTTGGTAAAGATTGTTTTTAAATCAATAATAATTCTCGCAACGTAAAATATGCAAATTCCCGATGGTAAATTGCGTACAACGCATTATAAAATATATCCGAAGTAAAAAGAGAGTTTTGAGTCGCCGCCGTTACGAAACTCGATTTGTTATCGACTTATAGGGCCAAATTACTTACTATTACCGCAGATTTATTTCGCGTATTAGCTGGAAATGGGATACGAACACGCCCACGCGTTCCTATATGCTTGTCTATTAATTGCTGGTTCGCCTTCTATTCGCCCCGTCTAACCCTTTTCTCCCCTTCTTGACGCAGAGCCTTTCTTTCTCTCCGTATGGTTATATTTCATTAGTACGCTAGAGCCATTTTTGCCTACGCGTTTTCAGTACGACGAAACAAACTATCGTGGACCAAAGCTCCGTTTCATTCGTAGAACGGATATACGTAAAACCGCTTTGTACGCTTTTCGTTTCGAACGTAAAATCACGAAATTATTCGAGTTGTATTTATCGATGTACCGAACTAAGTATTTTGGTAAAACAAAATTAATCGCGTGGCAATTCAGAAAATTAGAAAATCATTTCTATACTTGTTAAATAAAACAAATGGTTTTGTAACGATAGGCTTGATTCGAAGATTCGATACAATACGTATTTCCTTCGAAAATCATTTCGCGTAAAAAAATTGAAAGTAGGATTTTACAACTCGATTATTCGAAGAAATATAATTTTGCGATAAAAATTTCGATCGCATATATTTAATAACGAATTAATTTGAATAAATTTTAGTAACAATAAGAAGACATTTGCGAGTATAATTTTAATTGAAATAAGTATATCAAATTCTTTTGTTAAAACGACTAAACATTACTCAAGTTTTATCGAATTGGCAAAGATAGTTTTATTATATATTTCGTTCGATACACACATGTATATTCTAGAAATTTTCAGCGCACACGCATCGAAATTTAACGTACTTTCCATTCAATTTCTAAGTTTAGCTCGTTAGAAAACAACGGCAAAACTCTACAGCCGGCTTAGATCGTAAAATTAGACGCGCTCCGATGAATAAAAAGAAAAATAATTGTTTCCCAAATCAATCCACAGCGGAGTTTCTCCCTATTGCCAGAGTAGATAAAATAACGTTTTATCGGGCGAGGTCCAATAAAGAATGTACACAGGATAGCCATTGGCAGTGAAAAAAAGTGTACATCGCTCGGTCGTTTCTCGATATTCGAAAAGTATTTATTAGTAATACGCAAGTGGAAGCGGAGGCTTCCTTTACACAGCGAACGCCTCGTAAAACATGTACCCGACGATATCCATTCGCACCGGACAAAACTGCTGCTGCCTTTCGGCTTCTTGATATTCTGGAAATATCTATTTATACCCGAGGCGCGCGCGCACACCCCCAAACTAACGGATACTCTCATCGGCAATCTAATAAAGATAAAAAATAACGGCTCGCCGGGCCGTTTTCCCTCGTCCGGACGTAATACGGTTACGGGGAGAAAAGTCCGCGTGCGCGTAATCCATGTAGATGCGCACCCGCGTATCGGTTGCATGCAAACTGCCCTGCTTAGAAAATTCGAAAAAAATGTTCCTCGCGCGAGGAAATTCTTTAGGGGGTGGAATACACCCTTCGCATCGCTCCTTCCATAAGCCCTTGTACATCGACGGTTCGTAACGACCGGAGAATCTTGTCGCGTTGGCTACCGATTTTCCTAGCGCTCGTAGTTTATCGTATCGAGGAACGTTTTCTTGATTTTTTTTTCTTCTTTTTTTTTTTTATCCAACGAGGGGCGATAGATCGATGCGAGTTTTGGAATTTCACGGAGCTAATAGCGCGGATGTTAGAATTGAAAGAAATGGGATGCGTTGCAAAGGAAATGTTAACGTTGTACTTTTGCCATTGGATCTAAGTATCTTTTAATTTTTTGCGACAATTTCGTTGATTGTTGAACGAAAAACTGTGACTTTCCTTCGAATTTAACTCGTTCGAACGGACGCGTTAAATCAACTCTCGTCGTTTGTAAATTTTTATTTTTTCCATTGATGAGATTTCGTTACGTGTCGCTGATATTTCGATGTATAAGAGAAAAAATGTTTAAAAAATTGCCTATGTTTTTCAACATCGCGCGAGTAAACTCGTGTCTAAAAATAAATATTTGTTTTCTCAATGGCGTTCTTTGTATGTTTAAGTCTCGTTTGCTCTTCGTTTATACAAATTTGTGTTTTTATGTCGTAATTTTAGAGAGAGAGAGAGAGAGAGAGAGGAGGAGAGAAAAACCTCATAGTCAAAGATGAAGAATCAAGGAGAATCGTAAAAAAAACGGCCGTCGGTCGGTAAAGCAACGTAAAGATGAAGGAATATTAGAAAAGTCAGACGCAAAAAAAAATAAAAAAACTTCGAAAATTTTTGAAGCATATACAAACAAGACAAGCGCGTTTAGTTTGTACAAATAATTCGTCTTTACGCGCCGATGGAATTTTTGGGCTGTTGTGCAATAATAATGCGTATATGTTTATGCAAATTTTCGCGGTTTCTCATGTACAAAAGATTTTTTTCTTTTATTTGCTTCGTGTCGATAATATTGTTTGTTTTTTAGTGACGCATAAATTGCAAAACAAAAGTTAATTTTGATGCGCTGTAAATTAGAAAAATATTTTTATTTATCGTTCGATACATAATAGAACAATTCCGATAAACAATTTAATTTATTGGAAACAGAGTTCGAGTGTATTGGATCGGAGTCGTCGAGCATTCGATTCAATAGTATCGAATAATATTAACGTTACGGATTCCGACTAATCGCTCGATTCCTTTCATAAATTTTAGTCAACATATCCATATTTTTAGACTATACGCTATTTATGTTTACCAGCATAAATTATTTACTCAATTATTTCATAATATTTATCGTGCAAATATTATAGTGCTAATGTATAAACTTTTCTTGTGTTTCAGGTGAGCAAACATATTACGGACAGTTTCGTTTCATTTTTTATACGATGCAGTAGGTAAGATTATATTTTTATGTATTCGTTTTCCACCGTTTACGATTTAAATACGAATATTAAACACAATTTATATTTAAATAATGATTAGGTTTAAAATTAGTGACTCTTCGCAAGGACACACTATTTAGAATACAGTTTTTCGAAGAAATATAATTGCATTTTAAACATATATTTTACTTCAATTTTTTTTTTCAACCGAAAGTAATAAAAAGATATATTATAAGCGCGGATCGAATTTTAATTCCTTGTCTGGATCAATCGCTCAACCGTAACATTTTTAACAACAAGCTTTCGTACATTCGTTTTTCATAAATGCGAAATAAGGATCGCAAGAAGAAATCAATTATCGGCATCCAATCTAATTTTATCGCTCTATTCCTTTTATTTTCTAACGTTTCGCCGACCCGCGTATCGTTGGAAAAAGTAAATACTCGGCCATAAAGATTCAAATTCGAATATTCGAATGTATATAATAATAATCGAGTATCGATACGATATCCTTGCGCTCAAAATAAAGAAAATTTCAATGAAATATTCCTCGTACTTCTTTATTGCTCGTCTTATATCGTCCTCTTCGTACTTTGCTTCATAAAAGTATTATATATGCGATTCCATAAGCAACTACGTATCCTATCGGGAGGATCGGACTTCGCAAACTACACAAATCCGTGCTTACGCGAGTCGAGAGAACCGCGCCCGTAAAAGATCCAAATTGAATTGATAAAATCAATCGTTCGGTTTACGATATCCCTATATCATAGCTCGTGCGTATACAAATATTCAATAGTGTGTGCAGTGCCAAGAAATAATCAGGAATAACCAAGGGAAATATCCATCTGATACAAGTAGAAAAGACGATAGGCATCTCGACGCGAGCTTTCTTTATTCTCTCCTCCGAGCCAATTACATCTCTCTCGCTCCGTTTTTACTTTCCTCTTTCTCTGAGCGATGGGGTTGTATATCATGGTAGGAAAGTACCGTTTCTTCTTTTTCGATGGTCCTGCGTATAATATCCTTGATTTTCACGCAATCCAATAAGTTTTGTTAAGGCAAAGATTCCGAACTAACCTTGCTAAAAGTTTCCTGCTACGAGATTTCGCTCGATATTGGTTGACCGTATATTATTTAAAATTGAACCTCGTTTTAGTTTAAAATCGAATCTCGTTGAAAATAATTTTAATAAATATTCGCTGGATTTGAAACGTACATTTGTAGTCTACGCGTTATATTTTACACGCGAAGAACGAATATTATAAATACATTTATATTATATCGAGCTATTAATAGAAATTTTTTTTTCTTTTGTTCACTCGATATCTAAATGGATGATCAAACGATACCAGTAATTAATTTTTTAAAAACAGATAAGATTTTTATATAAAACGTTTTTTATTATCAACGATCGTAAACTGCAAAATAATTAAAGTGGTTGGATATAATTGTGTATACATTATTATGTATTCGTATAGAAATTGTGTAATCAATCAGTTATTGATATGCAAAAGATTTTTTTCATATATTTAAGTGTACATTTAGCGCTAAAAAATTAATCGTTACAAATGTAAATTGATAAAAAATAGTAGTAATTAAATATAAAATTTAACTCGCTTATAATATCATTATCTCGTACAAATATAATTATGTCTCAAAAAATATGGTATACGTCCAATATTAAAATCTGTTTCATTATTATTATTGTTGTCATAATATTATAAAAATATTAGGGTAAGATTTATCGCTCGTTGTATCACAGTTATTTATTTATCTGGCTGTGATATCGTTAAACATAAAAGTCTCGTTTAAAGATGTATAAATATCGTAAGCTGTAGCAAAGTTTCAAATAAATTAATAATTCGTAAGAATATTATCGCCACGTATTTAATTTGTTCCTTCCATAATCTTTGCACTCATACCTTATTCGTAAAAGCTAAGCGTAAACTCCGAACAAAAATAATTATACGAACGGATCAGAGTTTCCATATCCAAACAACGAAAATTAAAAAAAGTTTTCCGCAAATTTTTAATTCGTTCGATCGTAAGATCACCGACTGATAAATTTGTTGCTGATAAAGGCGATCGTTCGACTCGATCATCTTCCGAGACAAACTTCTCGACAACCGGATAGACGTTAAAGGATCACTAGATCCGCTTAATCCGAGTCACGAGTAAAGTTTCGCAGAGGGAGGCGATAAATAAGCCATAGCCGAAAGGCCGAAAAGGAAAAATTTCTCATCGGAGTATGGAAAAGAGAATCGCGCCTCGTATAATCGATAGTGTCGCTTCTAATCGGCCGCGGAGAATAAACCGCAGGTATAAAAACTGACGAGACTCGCGATGTATTGTTTATTACGCGTGTCATTGTTACACGAGTGAGAATAAAGGCCGATATTCGGAATTCCGCGGGTTTTTATCGGTGATAATTCCGAGCCCAGAGTTTCGTTTGGGGTAGGAAAATCTTGTACATATGTATTTTATATCGAAAACGATGTTTCTCGTATCGTATATTATAGAACCGTAACCGTTATTCCGAAATTTCCTGAAATTTAAATATTTGTATTGCTTTCCTCGGAAATCGTCCCAGACCGTACAAAAGATTAATTCTATATCGAAAAATTATTTAAGATACGATAAACGATATATTTCATGGTCTTTGCGCTCTTCTCAAATAAATCAGATGCAATTTTTCCGAATATCGTCCTGAAAACGTTGCCGGTAAGATTTCGACTTCCTTTCTCCTGAAAACACGAGAAACTCGGCGTTTCTTCGTGAGACAGGAGAAAGACGACGGAAAATCGAAAGCGCGAAGAAGCAAAGTTATCGAGGACCGAAACCGTTATTGTAAAAAAATGTTAAAACCACGGCTCTTTATGGCTGTATATTTTGCATCGAGGGTCGTCACTTTCGCGCGGCACTCGAACAATAAACGATAAAACTTTAAAATATATCGCCCTCGCCTTTGGGGTGTCACTCCTGTATAAAGAATATACTCTCAAGCGCATTATGCGAAAAATATGATAATCACATTGCCGAATTCATGCAAGACTTCCGCCAGTACGTCAAGCTCTAGGCCGCGAATGGGATAAGCGAGTCTCGCGCGATTCTTGTTTCTGTATATCTTTTACAGAGGAGCGTACGTGGAATGTCTGACAAGGAAATTCAGAGCTCTCGGTAGGTTGGAGAAAAATTTCTTTTAATCCGAACGCTGTTGGAAATTTTAGTTATCCAAGTATCGAGGATGTAGCGATACTCGTTGATAAATCCGTGTGTTGGTAGCGAAGGTCAATTTTGGTAATGGGGTGTTTGCTCCGATGTTGATAGGATCGTATTACTTTGGCGTTGCGTTTTAGCTAGGAAAGTGTATCCTTGGATGGTTAAATATTTAGAATTTAAGAAATTTTAAACATTTCAATTTTAATTGTATTCTCGATTCTGATCCGAGAAATTTTATAAACGGTAACGAATAAAACATTGAGTAAATTGAATAGAAAGGAAATAATTTTAAATTCATGGTATTGTAATATTAATAAGATATCGTTGAAAAAATATTTTATTTGCACTATTCTCGTCGAATGTGAAATAAGTTTTTAAGTATAAAATGAATAAAGAAATCATTATCAACGTTTTTCTTATTTCTGGCTTACTTATGTAATTTATTTAAGACATATAGATTAAATTAATTATATTTTTATAAAATCAAGAGAATCATACTAGTTTCGATTCATAATTTATTATAATCGAGGTTATTCTTCAAATGTTTAAAAATATACGACTTTTCATAAAATAATAAAGATAACTATATTTAGATACGATTGAGTATAAAAAGTTTCTTTTTCATAAAATGTCCATTGATCATTTAATCTATTAAATTACAAAATATAATATTCGTTCTAAACTAAAATTGTTTTATCAACTTTTGAAATAAATTAAATTTATTCGAAATATCAAGGATGATTATATTTTTTCAAATTAAATTTCTTTTCAAATTTATTCGATAATTATAAAAGAGTTTTAGCGAACGAGTCGATAAATAACGTTCGTAGATATTTTGACCACAATACGTTTTATCCTTTCCATTACTTTGTAATATTTTGATACGATACGATGCGATACGATTCATTACATTTTTTTATTGCCAACATCTATAAATATTAGTTCATAATTTACATTTATGAAATTATACTGTACGTATAAAAAAATAATAAACCTTTCTATATTTAATGAAATTAGAAGTATAAAATTATTGCGTTTCTTATCTATAGCTAATATTTCTGTACTAATAAATGAAATAAAATAGTTGAATTATAAGCAAGTAATATTAATAAAACAAAGTCGATATGATTTAAATATAAATTTTTTCTTCTAGGCTTTCTTTATCGACTCGTGCACATAATTATTTTTTATTTCTATCTCATGGATAAATTTAACCGAAGAAATTATATATTTAAAAAATAAAAAAAATAACAAACTCATTTAGATAAAATAAATAATAGTTTTCTATAAATCATTTCGAATTTTCGATATTAAAATATATCCCTTTCCTCGTCATTCAATATTATTCATAGAAACAGGCACCGTTAAATTATGTCCAGGAACATTGAAATAAAAAATGTATGTATCAGCGATATGTTTCTTGTCCCGTTTCGTTTCGCCGGTAATTCGCCCTTTCGGAAATTTTTTTTTCTCCACCCCCACATCAACCCCTTTCTTTCCGCGCTACAGCTGGCGATTTTAACCCTTCATCCCCGTGGAGGTGGGGGAGAGTAGCTGCGTGAAAAATATTGGATAATTTTCCAAGTCAGAAGACTCGCCATTGCTCGAGCTTAATTGTATCATCAAGAACTCGTGGCAAAATCGGTATAAGAAAGTTGGGGTGGCGAAAAGAAGGAAAGAGAAAGATAGAAATTGAAAGAGAGAGAGAGAGAGAGGGAAAGAGAGAGAGATTTAAGTAATACCGTACAATTTTTAACCGCAATCTCTTCTAGTATTCTTGTCGGAGCTTAATTTCAACGGAAGATTTCGTGAATCCGACGTGATTTTTCGCACTTATAAATATTGATGAGATAGTAATGTTTGTGTTGTATAAAATTTAGATGCTGAATATTCTTGTTAATAGAGAATTAAATTTTGTTGAAGAACAAAAAGAATGTCCGTACCTAATCAAAATTTTAAGATTTATTATTAAGGTAAAAATCGCACAAGTGACTAAGGTACGAAATTTAACATTGTATTTCAATTGATAAGTTTTCTCTTCGTTAAACAATAATTTAACGAATTAATATTTATATACATTTTTATAAAAGAATTAAAAATTTCTCGACAATTTATTTTTAAATCTCGGTATTAATCATGAATGGCATTAATCGTTTATTACTATGCTAAATTAAATCATTCCGTCTACCTGAATCGATTGTTTAAAAAAAAAGAATTGATAACAAATAAACTCTTTCACTATGACCAATACACGAATATCCAATTAATTATCGCGTCCAGTCTCAAATGTACATTTTCAGTTATTATTTTCTGTTTTCAAATTATATAACTATTTACAAAGATTGTCGCTGTATAAAATAAAAATCATTTTAAAACGTTCTGCGATTACTATTTACGATACGAATCTAAAGTATATTCAAAGATTCAAAGTGGAATATCGAAATATGAAGTTTGAAAAAACTTAAACCCCTAAGCAATCGATACGTGTATAAGTACATATTTATATATTAATCGGTCCGCGAACATTCGTATAGCCCAAGCAAATAAAAGTAGCAGCTCGGATAAAAAGGACTACTTATCGTGTAAACCTTCAGCTGCACATTTATTTTTACAAATTTTTCTTTATCGAACGTCCGAATAGAAAGCACACAAGCAATCCGAAGCCGAGTGTCACGATTCGTGTCACCCCTGGACGGACCGATGGACCCGTGACGCGAATTAATCGACGTCCTCGAGATCTCCATGATTCACTTTCCGCTCTTCCACGACGTAAAATGCATGAGAGCCGGTATAGAGACTTGGGCGCGTGCAAACAAACGAAAATGGACTGCGAATATAAATACGAGCGTCGCTGCCGTTTATCTCCGGCCTTTCCGCAAGCGAATCCTCGTATGCGATGTCATGATCCATAACCGGGGGAAAGGCAGGTGTACACAAAGATACCCGTGGATTTAAGGACACTCCAGTCTAATTCGGAGTCTCGTCCGCGTGCAAAGAAATATTCATAAATGCGGAGACACTGTTACATTTACGTTTCATTTTCGTTTATTTAAGTTCGTTTGGCTCGCCGAAGGTTGCTATCTTCGAATCTTGTGTCATGTTTTTTGCAAATACATTTTCAAGGGATTAAAGTCGTCGATAGTCGGTCGGTTGGAAAAAACAAACCGATCGACCGATCGGTGCATTATTTTTCGCGTACGAATATTAGAGCGAAGGAAAAGTAACGCAAGAGTTTGAAGTATCAAATTTATTTCCTCGCGGAAGGAAAATGATTCGTCGCTTTATACAAACATTCTAGAAAATTAGAATTTAAAAAATGAACATTCTAAAATCATATAATACGCAATGAAATAATAAATGTTTTACACCACTACATTCTAATTAATCGACTGCAGTCATTTCCATCGAAAATCTTTATTACTCGAGCCCCGCATTTCATCTTAATTTCGCTCATTTCATCTTCGGGGATCCGAAGCCGCGGATATCCGAAGCGAGTAAGAAAGAGCAAAAGCAAAAGAGACAGAAATCCATAGCGCGACTCCATCACTTGGAAATCCAGAAGCGAAGAAGAAGAGCCTCTTCATAATTCAAACAGCCTCTAATTGATACTGAATTAGTAACGTCCGCGAAAGTAAAACACAACGTTCTTATACCCACGAGCTCGAATAAGATTAACTTCGTGAGAAGCTTCTCGCGAATATAGCTTTTGATCTCGGCGGATCGTTGTAAAAACTCTCGGGGAATTATTTCTCATTGTATTCGAATTGTAAGAGTATTTATGAATGATCGTACAGTTATTTGTTCGTTTAAAATTTGAAGTTCTAATATGGCTCAGGTTTCACTAACAATTGGCCATGTTTTAAAACTTTCGATAAATTAATCGGTGGTTTTTATATTTTGGATCTTTTTACGTAAGAGTAATAATTATCTTTTCCAGAACCGATATTTTATTATCAAAGTAACCGAACGCGATCAAACACAATTTCTTCGCAGTACGTATTTACATATTTCCAGATTAGTTAAAATTCTTGTATCGCACATCCAATCGAGATTCCGAAAATTTTTAAGTGCGTTGAACGAGCGTAAATTATAAAAACGAAAGGGTGGATGTGGAAAATAACGAAAGATAGGAAGCGTAACGCAAAAAGAAAAGTTTCGGTAAGACAGGAACAAACTAAGCAGATGCACTACGGAAGAAAGTGCTGAGCAAAATTTTGCGCGCCTTCCGATTATACCCTCGTAAGCAAAGGAGAGAAAAAATTTGCTCGTCGAGGAACGCGGGGAAAATAATGGGAACAAGAGCAATGTGCGGCCGCGTTGGTAATTTCTCCCCTTTTTTTTTTCTTTCCGTTGTTTGGTTTTCATTAACGACTTGTAATCGACTGGCCTCCGTTGCTTCTTTTCTTTTTAACGAAGCGAATTTCTTCTCTGACAAGTAAGTACACACTCTCGACTCTTGGTTAAAATTTTTACCCGACTCTTACTCCTCGAGCATCATTTTTCGAAGATATAAAAAATCAAGGTCCTGTAAAAAGTTGTAAAATTTTCCACTCTTGGGGTACTTTAAGTCAATCTTTTATATAAATAAAATCAATTTATAAAACGTCTGTTATTTTAAATCGTAATTCGAGATTCGATCATCGATTATAAATCAATATTTTTGTATAAACGGAAAGGATATTTTTCCGTCAACGATGTTCCGATTAATTTTATTCGAAAAACTTAACTTTTAACAGAATTTCAAAATATTCGATCGACTTTCTCGAATAACTCGTTTACAGATGTCGAAAGATACGGTCGAAAGATATTCCAGATTGAAGCGTAATTTTTAAATTTCTTTGAAATTTGCAATTTTTCGCGTTATTTATAAACTGGTACGCGAAAAACGTATTTACATAGGCGTTGAATCGCGTTAAAAAATTGTTCACGCTATAAAATCCAATTCTCTCGAAGCTATAAAGAATTTTAATAGCGCGGTATTAAACTAATCGAATTTTATCAGGGAACAATCCGAATCTTTCTTTTTTCGCGAAGCCATTCGCACATAAATTGGAAATGCTTTTTCACGAGCGTATCTCTGAAGACATATAATCCTTTCCATCAGAAATCGCTTGATGAAACTTTCACGTATTTACGCGTCAAAAGAAAATCTCCGTCCATTCGGATTATTCACCCTCTTTGAATTTCGCGCGCACTTTTCAAATCGACCGCGGGTACAACGTTTGCAACATTAATCGCGGTATTAACGATTCGCACGCCTCCGCTTTTTTCTCCTTCCTCTTTGCTCTCGAATAAAATGCCTACGATCGCCAACTCCATCGTTAACTGCCTGTGTACATTATAGATGCCGGCCTGATTGATTCGTCAGCTCTTCTCCCTTTCATTCCGGTTGGTTTTTCTTTTTCGCGGGTTACGCGTTGAGATGAAGGGACGAATGGTTGTTTTATTTTTCGTCTTTCCTCGCTGCTGCCTCGATCGACAATGCATGAAAATCCATTTCCAACGAGGGACGGTCTTCGTATCAATTAGTGCGATTTACCAACGAAATCCAGTCGAGTTTATTTCCTTGTTTGTCAAATATTTTTCGCCCTGTTCTTTCGGGCTTGGATTTTTTAAACTTTAATGCCATGACATCGTTGAATAGTTTGACGAATTATTTACAACCGAATCGTTATTTTTAACCGGTTAACGCATCTATCGAACATTCGATGAAATTAATAAATAATTTTAACTTTTTAACTAATTTCGATTCGTTTCGCTCGAATCCTGTATCATAAATTAGTTTTGTTAATTCAATTAAAAATTGACTAGTTTTTATTCCGTATTATTTTTTCAGTCGTATCGTTTCAAGCTTATAAATAATTAATTTATTATGTACGCATCATTCACGCGTGTTTTTTTTTTTATGAACAAACAGAAATATATAAAAAGAAGAATTAAGAAAAATCTCTGCAGGTTTACGTCATTCGTCGCTCGACGAAATAACATAGAAAATATATTTCTGTTTACTCGAAGATAAGTGACAAGTACGACGAGAAGTGTTCTTATGTATGGATTGGCATTTGTGAACGTGCGTAAAAATTTTTGTAAAGTAAAGTTTGTTATTAAAATTTTTTATATTTAACTTCGATACTTGTATTTTGGTCAAAGGAATTAAAAATATGCTGCGCGACTTTAATTTCTAGGTATACATCGAAGAGAATTGGAAACGCGTTTCCCTTCGTATTCGACGATTGAGAATCATCGATGAAATTTAACGTATAAATTGAACGTTATCAGATTTTATTGTAACTCAACGAAAAGCGTAACCATAAAAAAACTATTCCTTTGTTTGATAGAAAAATATTTATTCGCAAATAATTACTCTTTATTACGCGTATAAAAAATGTATTTGCTCATAATTATTACCTTGTTCGTTCGTTTATGACTCAATGGATTTTTTGTACCACTATGATTTAAAAAAATCGAATCAAATAGTTTCCCCGCTGTATTGTACGAGTGTATTGTATAACAAGAACAAAAGGAATCCCTAGCAAAGAAAAAGCAAACATCTCATTGGAAATTTCGCGGTCGACTGTCCTCTCATGCTCCGACGAATCAATTATTTTTCCCCGATTCAATCCGCTATTGCGAAATCCTTATTCCAAATATGAAAAGCAGAAAAGGAGAGAGCGATTTCCCTTTGTCGCTCAACCTGCGGGAATCAAAGCCACGTAGGGAAGAACTACGGAAAATCCGGCGGTCCTCGACATCCTGCGGGTTTCCCTGTACCGAATATCCGGCGGTGGAACGAGCGAACTAATCAGACGCGATGATTACGAGTCGATGGGGGCGACGGTTGGCCATCGGTGCCGTCGTTTTCTTCTTTGCGTTAGGGAGTCGCGAGTGGAGCTTCGTTCGTTGCGTAAAGTTCGTAAACAGCTGTGGCAATCTTTTTTCGATAGCGAGTCGTTTGGATTATTGCACCACCGAATCGTTCGGATCTAATTTTCAGGCGCGCCTGATCTTCAAATTTGAGTATTTTTCACCATTCTTTTTCTTTCATTAGCGATTCATCGATCCAGCGTCTATTATCGGAAGCGATGACAATAGCGATAACCTTGACTTTTTTCCCAACCGAAATCAGGCAAGATGCCGAAAGATTTTAGTCGCGCACAGTTGCGGTTACTTAATCGGCAAATGGTTCACGAACATTTTTTATCTTGGATGTAGATAAGTATGCTAAACGTTTGAAACGTTAGAAGTGTACGAGTTCTTGTGAAATGATAAATATTTACGTATTGTTGAAGCGATACTTTTCGGCATCTTATCTTTATTTTCTCGGTAAATAATAAGATTTTTCAGGAAAAGATTTTGTTGATTCGAAGCGGATAAATTTTAATTCTTTTTTAAAAAGCCACGCGTCTTTCAACCATTCGTTCAGCTTAACAACGATAAAAGAAATGTACAAATTCATAGTAATCAAAGATTAAATTTCCAAAGTATATGTCAATCAAATTATTCTATTCCAGAAGTACATAATTAATAAAATAGTTTGAATACATAACTTGTTTGATATTACAAAATCAGATTCGAGCGAACAAAAATAAATTATCACGAACGTTGGCAAAATCGTATATCTTTAAACAGGTCGGGAAACCAACGACAACAACATTTAAACAAATTTTTGCTACTCGCGTATGGTACATTAGATTTTTCAAATTGCACTCTAGAAATCTTTATCGCAGCTTTAAATCAGTTCCAAAGGCAAAGGTAATTAACATATTTGCATTACACTCCGAATAAATATTATTGTTCCTATGCGTCGAGTGTAATCCCAAAGTGCAATAACGTTCAAACAAGGTTACACTTATTTCCCATAAACCTAAGCAACTAATTGTCTCCCAACTTAAAATAAAAAAACCATGGCTCTCGGTATATTTTATCCCCCGAACGAGGGCCACCGATCATTTTCCAAGTCCATCCGTATAAACTGCAAAGAAACGATAAAAATACTTTCCTCGCCAGCCGTAAAATAAAGTCAAAAATGATTTCGCCTAGGCAAAATATCGGAGCGAGCGAACGTTTTAACCCCTCGCGCTTTGCTTCTATCAACAAGAGGAAAATAAGTCTCGAACGAGAGCAAAGAGAGTCGCACCCGCAAAAATAATATTCGCACCGCGCGTCAAAGCCGCTGCGGAATAATAATAAAAAGCGAACAATATAAAGGGAATAATATTCGCGAATTCGTTACGTGTACCCGCAACTCGGTGCGGCACTTTCCCAGTCGCGGGAAAAATAAGGAGCGAGGGGAGATTTCACCGGCTAATTTGTATTCCACATTTCTCCAGCTGACGGCGTCGCCTTAGACGAGGAGGGTGGCAAATACCACGTTTCTCTCGCCCTCTTCTCTTTCTCTCTTTCACTCCCCCGGCGATAATGCTGATACACACGCGACTCGGTATTGTCCGGGATTCGAGCGAGCCCGACACTTTTCAGCTTCGCTTCGGACGAGATGAACTTTTTCCGCGTGAATCTTTCCGTGAATCATTCCGCAGTTCTCTGAAAATTATACGTATCCAAAACGAGCGCAAACTTTGTTAACCCTCTCTCACAGATTAACGCAAGTTACAAGTTTCCTTTTTTTATTCGAAGAAGGCGCGATTATCTTCCGAATTAGAACCGAGGCTAAGCAAGTTTTCGTTGTATCGACCGCGAACTTATGAACTACAAGAACGCGAAACATTAGCAGAAAAGCGCGTTCGTTAGGAAAATACTCGAGTGGGGAAACTCTCGCACGGATGATCGAGCGAGGTCGAGCGATGTACCGAAAAATGCAACAACCGCGCGAAGGGTGCGAAAAGGAAGGAGGACGAGAAAAGAGGGAACGTAGAGGCGTCGGGGCGCAACGAAGCGTCGCCTGATTATGCGAACGCATGGCTGGAGTGTAACGCGATTTAATATTAAAATATTATGACAAACGTCAACAGGAGGCGAAGTTGGGTTGGCGCGTCTGATTGGCCCGGTGTTGCTCTGAATACGAGATTCGGCGAGGAGTGACTTTCGAAACCACCGGTGAACTATGGCCAACTATGGACCGATTTTTTAAGCGGTTCGTTCCAAGTTACGTGCGGAGATAATTTTTCTTCCAAGAGCGCGCGGAGAAAAAAACAGATGCGAACGAGGTTTGTTTTAAAAAGTGAGAAACAAGTTTCGACGCGCGAAACAAACATCGAGATGATTGTTTTAGAGACGTAAATTACGGAGATTGTGGTATTTTTTGTTTTTCCTCGATGGATTATTAAACGATTCAATTAACAGAATTTTTATATCGTCGGTTGCGTCTTTTGATTTATGATTAGAGTTCGTTTTTTTGTTTTTTTAATATTCGTGTAGGAATTATTTGTTTATTCGAATAAAAGCGTTATGAAATGAATAATGAATAATACAGGAAAATATTTATTGTTTATATTAGATTTATTATCGTGTATTACATATTACGAATTTACAGAATCAGATAAGTCTCGAAAAATCAACATCTTAAAGACTTTTATTTAATTTTGTTATCCATGTTACATATTACCATATTTTTTTAATTTTTATTTACATAATCGTATGAATTATTCTGATTTATCGATAAATATAGTATAAAGCGTTGAATAATGTTCGATTTCGCTTTCAAATATCTAAATAAAAATTCTAACCCGTTGGAAACTAATACGGTTTTATATCAAACCAATAAGATTCATTATCAAAAAAATAACGATTTCGTGTATAATAACTAAATATTTTATCAATTTGGGCTCGTGTCTCGCTTTATTCGGTAATCTAGTAACGACATTACTTAATCTCGATAAATATCACAATGTCATAAAGTTGTTATTAAAAATATTCTGTTTTCAAATAACTAAAAATACATTTTGGGTTAGAAGAATAATAAACTACGTTGTTTATCCACGTTATCAACCGCAATTAAAATCGAACGAGAGAAAAGTTGAGAAAATGTATCCCTAGATTTATTTTTAAAATCGACTTTTACGTACCGTTAAAAACTTAACAACTTTAAATGAAACGAACGATACGCGATTCTACCATCGACTTTGCTTTAGAAAATATCACGACTCCGCGTCTTCGCACAACTTTCGCAGACGCGAGCTTTTAATTTTTGGAAAACAAATTACCCGGGAGGTTTTATTTACCAAGTGCAAGCGAGTATCGCGTATTTCATTTACATTGGACGACAACGAAGTAGCCGCATTGAAATCCCCGGGAATTTCCAGGAAGTTGCAAACCTCGCGGTACAGAGGAACGAAAAAAACATTATTCTCACCCGCGAGACTTTAATTCTTTTAAGCCCATCCAGAAACCTCTTAATCCGTTAATTAATACCTCGGGAAAAGTGTAACCTCCGTCGCGACGTTCCCGAAGGAAATCCATTTTTACGTCTTTGATTGCAGCTACACTTCTTAGCTTAATTATTACTCGCTGGGTTTTTTCTCTTTTTTCTGTACATTCGCTGTCCGCGGTCCTTCTTATCTTGTTCGATACGAAATGCGCCGGTTGTAAGGAGTTAATATTTTTCCTCGTTAATCGGTGAAATTGTGGACGAGCAAGATAAGAAATCAAAGCAAAGTGTATTCAAGAATAAAATAGTACATCCTTTTATCGAGCTTACAACCGCTTTGAATATTTTACTGACTCCGTTATAAGTGCGTACACGCATTTTATTCGTGTATAAGAATGTGTAAAAAAACGATCACAATTATCGTGATTTGAAAATGGGACAACTTTCACGTTTTCTTAACGGATTATTCCGCATTCTCGAGTAACGCATGGCTTACAAGAACGTATTTACATTCTCGCGAAAGCACATATTCGAAACCTAAGAATCCTGATATACCGAAATGAAAGAATCAATTATACGGAATTCGACCGTAGTATCGAAGATAAGTATTTTCGGTAAAAGCGAGTTTCTTTTTTATAAAAAGCACAAAGATCGCTGAAAAAATTCTATACGCGTTTTATTAAAAAAAAAAACAAGATTCTGAATTTTGCAATCGCCGGATATATTTCGTATCCCTCTGAAAATTCCGTTTCTCTTATTAACCTCTTCTGATGATCCGTCCTCCTAATTTCATAATATAAAAGAAAGAGGATGGGTAAGAACCGTGGGGTGTATGCACACAAGTCGGAAGAATACGTTGCGTCGACGGACGAAAAGCCGAAGTAGTTTAACAGAAAAGGAAAAAAAACGGCATAAGAGATCCTTCTTATCCAAAACCCTCAAGGACCATCGACACTGCGAATAAGGAAAATAGAGTAAGAGCGTCTTCGTAAGAGTCTCCGAAGGCTTCCTTCTTTCAAGGAAAGGTTAAATAAAGAGGCTGTTGTTGGCTGTTCAGATTTTCTTCATTGGGACTCAAAGCTGTATATGGTATAGCTGCCGCCCTTTTTTCATTTGAATCTCTTCGTCTCGTTGTGTCATCTTAGACAGACGTGACTCCTTTTTTTTCGCCTCCGGTTCTTTGCTCGTACTTTTCACGATGAATGAATACCGACTTCGTAACTTTTATATATTCACATTTTTCGCGAATTTTACCATACTTATATAGTTTACGGTCAATAGTTTTAGCCGTGTGTTTATCGATATAAGCTGTGTGTCAATTTATATACGACGTTTACTTTATTACTCGTATTTTTTAAAATTTAGAGAACGAAAAGAACAATCGATGTTCGTTCGTTATCAACAAATTAATATACTGCCGATTAGTTTTTATATTCCAGAGCTACTTTTAAAATTACGTTGGATTGTTATTTTTTATTTTAATAGGGAATATGACTTTTTATACGAGACTTACAATACGTATTCTTCGATCTTTAATTTTCCTCTTCATTTTTTTATCGACTGTTTACTGTTTGGATTTATTCGATTCACCGATGGTTCAAAGTATCTTTCTTAGTATTATATATACACGAGAGTATTCTGTCAATATATTTCAATACCTTTTTCGAGGTGTTGACACTCGCCAAAAGATACACTACAGTAGTACGCGAAATGATATTTATAAGAAAAACTTCATCCCACGTATCCCAAAATAAATTTCTTTCTTTTTATTTCTTAAAGTGAAAATAAAGAGTAAATAAGCAGAATCTATTTAAAAGAATTTGGTGATATACGTAAAATTCAAAATGTTTTTCGTTCCGCTCTTTATGATTTATATTTCGATGATTAAGTTAAATACCTAATTAAATTTACTTTATATCGTTTTAATCATTGTAAATCATTGTCGAGTGGTTTTATACGAGTGTAAAATAATTTTTAACCTTTGATATTACAATGGTTAAAGTATTGGAAATGTTCGATTCGATTAAGTTTATTACTTAAATAATAAAACCTGTCGATTACTTAAGACAATATTATACGAATCGCTTTCTAAAATTAATCCGATGGGTTTTGTCAAATTAAATCGATAATTAGATAAATTTGATTTCACCTTGACTTTAGACATGTTTACGAAAATCGTTGAAGTAATCTTTTTTTTATAACAATTCACGTTTGTGTTAATATTGTAGAAAATGTGAACAAAATATCGAAAATTTTATACAATTTAACACGGTATTAAAATTTATCTATTTTCGGATAGAACAAATTGTAAAAAAACTTTTACAAAATAAAATATTACATTATATTTTAATGTGCTTCATCTCATAAAAATTTCTGTAGGTATATATTACAGCAAATAGAGTTATAGAAAAAATGCTTATTTAACGTGTAAATCGTAACTAATGATAACAAATTAAACCGCTATCTTGAATAGATTACAAAACCTTGAATTTCATTTATGTTAGTCTTCCATAAGTTTATACAAAAAGAAATAAAGTGGCATCTGTCATTGATAAGAAGCTAGATATTTTTGTAGATTTAACCATTTCCACGTCATTTTTTAAATTTGAAAATGCTAACACTGTGATTATTATACCTCTTCATTTAGATACAAGAAAAAAATATTATCTATATACCGCAGTTTACCGTATTCTTAAGTTAGCTAACTTAGTTAAAATAAACGCATTATTCATATTAATAGAATTATTTGTACATATCAACATATCTATATTATAATCAATTTTATGAATTTTATGTAAATGAGCATTACTACATGGTAAAAAATTAAAAAAAGAGACATACATTTTTTCTTGTTTGGTAAAGAATATCCAAACTCTTAGAATATTTTATTTGCATTTTTTTTAATTAATTCATAAAAATCTTAAATATACCCAAGTTCTTAAAATAAAGTACTCGAGAGTAGTAAAGCTGTTAAAATGAAACACTTAAAAATACTTAAAAATACCGAAGCTGTTAAAATGAAATACTTGGACAAAGTCTCCCCTGTTATCATCGATTCTTCCATCGATATCGATCATTTTTCATCGTGCAAAAATTATGTAAAATCAGCTTAAGAAAACTAGTAAATTTTTGCAACTTGGCTCTATGTTAAATTTCATTTAGCATATTCATGATTTATCATAAATGAAATTTTGTTGTAGAAACTTACGTAAAAAAAAAAGTAACGTTCTAAAAGCTAAGAAACTTACCTTCTGAAATTTTGTCTAATGTAGGAAGATTCTATTTTCACGCCTAGAAAAATTCTAAGAAAAGGCTAAACATCGTCTATCTTAAAATCAACAGTTTCCGAGATAAAACTGTAAGTAAACAAAGTAACGAAAATAATTTTACAAACTCGAGTTACACGAGATGAGAAAGCTTTTACAATATGAGATACAGAGGTGAACAAATTGTGTAAAACATATTTCTTCAAAGATATTTTTTATACGCGTTTTTTTACACTGCATAATTCATGCATGTATCAAATATGAGAATATAGAATTACCTTTTTGTTCCCAATTAATAAATGATAACATTATGGCACATATATTACCGCAAACCGAAATCAGTCTCCTTTCCGACATTCGAATATTTATAGCACCTATGAAATTTTCTCTCGATCGCAATAAATAAAATGATTTCTTCCAATACAATAGTTTACATTCATTTAGAAACGTGTACATCAACGTACATCTACTTCCTCTTTTTACAATCGTTTATTTTTTTAGCCTTTACGCTCGTTTTCGAATACATTCGATAGAAAAAAATTTATTTAAAAAAACTTATTTACTATCTAATCTTCGTATTTAAATGAATATTTATTCAAATTCTCACGTATGTTCTCTTATCAAGCAACAGCTCAAAAATCAAATAAAGAACATTCTCTCTCTTCTGTTCTGATGTTCCACTCGCGTTAGAGCAGTTTCTAATTCAGAAAAAGCGCGCGATTCAATAATTTCTTCGAGTCGAGAACAAATAAATAGGTCATTCATCCGCGGCAAACTCACGGGTTGACACGTTGTATAAACACAGTTGCTAGATACGAAGAGCGGAGTTTTGACGCCACTTAAAAAATGGAGAGGCGACTTTTCGAATTGCTCGTGCCATTAGATAAGATCAATATTGTTTGTTACACGCGAGCGATCGTAGATTCACGAACCCTCAGCCGTGAACTTCAGGGTGTAAGATCATCACTTTGTATGTCGGATGTTTCGAAAAACCTCAGAATGCTTTTGACGATTTACAAAACAAAGTAAATTTGTATATTGACTTTTCAATTTTTGTAACAAGTGTTATAAGTTTGTACTTTGTTAATCGCTATTTGGATCCACAAAAGTAAATATGTTTTCAGATAACTTTTCGTGAAATATTGCTCACGTTATTTCTGATTGCAACGATTAAACTCGAAAATTATTTCTTGATTTGTACTACTTGTTCTAAAAAAATAATTCTAAATCAATATTCGTAAAAAAAAAAGTAACTTAGGAACATCTTCGAATTTCTGATGATTCGCGATTTTGCATAGTCGAAACTTCGTCGATAAAATTTGATACAATCATTTTCTTTACGGAAACGTAATTCATCCACGAATGGATTATGTGTTTGACTAAAGATTTACCATGTAATTACATAACGTTACAAGAATATATATTTTTCATACGTTTCTGTATAAAATTATACGAGAAACTTGTACTTCTTATTTTCATACAGGATTACTAGTATTTAAAGATATTTGAACATTAATAAAATTATCATTAGAATAGATCATCTGAGTCAACCTAATTGATAATTCAGGTACAAATACTTACTCATAGAGTCAATGACATGTAATATTGTATTTGTCTGAACAATAAAAAGAAAATACAATACAATAAAAATCATTGTTCAAATTATTAAAAATGTAATCACATTTAAGTTGCTCGAAAGTTCAGACTTTCATTTAATTATCCTTTCATTGTTTCTTTTAATTTAAAAATGTTTTTTTGTTCATTGTACTTTTTTTTATTTTCATCAATGATAAATTGTATTTATATAAGTCAAAAGATTCCAAAGGAAACTGTGTATATTAATAAATTTCAATATTCATGCCAGCAATTAACATTTACTTATTAATAATTTATTATTGTATCGTACCGTCCTTTTTTACAAAATATTAAATTTAAAAAAAACGACGATCTTTGTATTAAAAAGAAATATCGCAGTGTTTAATTTTTGGCAAATATTATTAGCAATGAAATCAATAGAGATGTAATCATTCGTATAGATAAGTTTTAAAGTAATTTTTATCGTATTAGAAACAAATTTTTATATTTTACATAAATTAAATTACGCAAATATATTTAAAATATTCACGTTAATATTCGAATAATACAATCTTTAATTTAAATGATCAAACATTCATAATTTTTGCTCGGTAACTGTATTTCTTCGTGAAAATTATAGAAGCGATACAACAATTCACGCAATAATAAACTGTAGATTAGTTTAAATAATTTTTGTTTTATTAAAATAGTCTATGAATTTAGCGAATAGTTATAGTATAAAAAACATTAGATTACTGACAATATTAGCATAGCTTAATAAAGTTTTCTAACAAAGCGATATTTTAATCTTTAAAAAGTTGGAACAAACGAAAAAAATTGTTTATAAAATAGATTGAATTCACAAAACAATATAAAGTTAGCGTTGCTCCGATCCCTTTTTGCCCCTTTTACGTAATGTTTTCCACTCCGCGTGTCTTCTCTTCTTGTCCTTTCACCCTAAAAGGAGATAGGAAAAAGAAAAAACGACGATTCCACTCTTTGCCCAAGCCAAAGTCTTATGCTAATCTTATTTGTGTACAATTACGTATGTTTATAACATGCAAAGAAGTTCGCTTTCCATCTCTCTCTATCCGCGTCTCTCTCTTTTTCTGGGTTATCTGTGTTTAGTCAGGACGCTCATTTTCTCTTTCGGATACGGAATGAGAGAAATATTATAAGGGTTCTAATATTATGTGTACGCTCAAGGAGATCGCAAAATATTTTCCAAAGATGCAAAAACCAAGAACCGAATCATCGCGTCGTCTAACTTTATTATTATTTATATTTAGAAATTTAATTTCGCGTAATAAAACTTTAATACTCGACGTATCGATATTTTTATTAAAAAATAACGTATAATTTTTAGCAAAAATTTAGTCGATCTTTGATCGCTACATCGAATTTACATAAGAAATTTAAATTTAGTTCATATGTAAATTATGTACTTGGAGCATTTTAACTTTCATTAACAGAAAGTGTTTATTCATGGAAATTCATCTCTTTTATTTCATTGTTTACATATAAAAACTTTAAATTTCAATTTTCATTACTTAACTTTAATATTGAATTTCCAATGATTCACAAATATTTTGGCACCAAATTATTATTTATCCTTAAACTTAAGCGATACAAGGTTGAAAATTATTTTCAAAAAATAGCTGAAAATACCTAACGACGAAATTCATATTTGATTTTACATATACACTCTTCCAAATTTCAGTTATCCTTAAAATATTCACAATAAATTAAAGATAATAGCGGTAAAGCTTAACCGTTACTATTTGACTAAAAAATATTTGTCAAGATTTCGGTTTAAACAGTCATGACTCATTACCAAGTTTCAAGTTTTTTTTTTTTTATTACCGCGACGATCATCTCAAAATAAAAAATATCAACTTGTGCAATTTTATTCTTTAAAGAACGAATCAATTTCCACGGTCTTGTCATCGATAAAAATTCTACGCATTGTCCCCGCGAAATCAGAAAAAATGATCTCCGATTAATTCAAACAGTCTCATCACCAATAAGAGTTAAAAAAATCTCTTCCAGGCAAGCAGTCTTTACGCGGCTCTGAAGCAGCAGCAGCAGCAACAGCAGCAACAGCAGCAACAGCAACAGCAGTGCGAGTCTCGGCTGAATCGCAGCCGAGAGAGAAAAAGCTCGAACGGTCCTGACAACGTCAGCACCGAACAGCAACAGCAGCAGCAGCAGGAACTCAGTATCGAATATCAAAGCAATGGAAAGCTCAGTCCGAGCGGACACCCAGTGACAGCAGCAGCAGCAGCACCCATGACCCAGCAAAAGCAGCCCCTTATCACCCAGCAGTCGCAGCAGCCAAGTTCCGGGGCGCCAGGACCTCAGCCCAGTCCACATCAGAGTCCTCAAGCTCCGCAGCGGTAAGACAGCGATGGTTAAATCGAGCTCATATATAATTAATTTAAAATAGTATTGTTGTTGGGGACCTTTGGATTTGTCGTTAATTTTTCGGGGGAACGAGGGAAGGTGATAAAGATACGAAAAGATTCGGTCGGAAATTATAGCGTCGAAAGTTATACAATTTTGGTAAATGCTCACAAACAAATTTAATGCCTGTGTCGTGAGATAGCTTAGGAAAGTTTGCTCAACGTCTTTCAGATTAGATTA
The DNA here is from genome assembly GCA_018907195.1 of Dolichoris vasculosae. Taxonomy (NCBI): domain Eukaryota; kingdom Metazoa; phylum Arthropoda; class Insecta; order Hymenoptera; family Agaonidae; genus Dolichoris; species Dolichoris vasculosae. The sequence goes on from JACCHY010000020.1 coordinate 1,321,897, forward strand.
ATATATTAATACGAGCATTTAGTTGAGTTACGAGTTTCGTCGAATATATACGACGAGATTTTATTCTAATATGTGTTCAGGAAAAATTAAACTTCTATTATTTTGCGCTCTTTACAAATTTTGTCTATAACGAATTAACGACTTTCATATTTAGAGCGCACGTATTTGTCAAAATTTTGTTTTTTTTAATTTTTGACTGTTCTTCTTTGCACTTGTGTAAAGTTTTACATCGCTATAATTTTTCTTAGTTTTGCCCAACTTTAACATAATTACGTGTAATTACTTCTATGTAATTATATTTATTTGCGCATAATTATACTTTGGATTTACATTTTAAAACCGTTTTATAATCAGGTCTGAAACACTTTAAATTTGGAATACGTAATTTTATTATTGATGAATATTTTAATGTAAAATATATTGATTTTTCTTTTTAATTTTTCGATGTCTTAATAATTTTATCAAAAAAAAAAAAATTATATCGAATATTACGATAATTTTAAATAAATTTATCATTGTTGTTATATTATTTTCTTTTAAGAAGACACAAGTAAATTTGTTATCGAATAATCCACTAAATAATAAAAAATATCTATAAAAATTTTACAACAGTGATATAAAATGAATTTTATTATGAATAAACCTTTAAAAGATATACGTACGATTAAAAGTTCAAGTTTATCATTTCAATAAATAATATATTTTTATTTAAAACGATTCTATTAAAATATATCGACACCAATTGAAATATAACAAAATTTTTAAAACAAAATAACTATTTATAGTTTTCAAGAATATATAAAATGATTTTAATTTAATTAATACGAGAATACGACTTGTATTTACGTTAATAAAATATTTTAGATCTTTAATTTTTATAGATTGAATATTGATTCAAACGAGTCGTTATAACTTTTTCAATAAAAATATATATTAGTAAAACGAAATATATACCGTAAATTTATCTTTTAATAATTTATTTAATCTTTTATTTAAAAGGTTAAATTTATCTCTAAAATAAAGTCATTCTCATCTTTTAATAAACCAACTTTATCGAACGTAATAAAAAATTTTAAAAAGAATAAATTTTTGATACAACAAAATTTTTTTTAATAACGTAATAAGTTTTTCCTTAATTATTTTAATTCTTTAAAAAAATATTCAACGCGGTGAATTTTTAAACGAACGCGAACCTCTAAATTTCTAAATTAAGCGCGAAAATATCGATGCCGGGTTTTCCAGGGCGTCTCCGCCCGACCCCTCGCAAGGTCCCCCAGGTGGGCCGCCCGGAGCTCCGCCACCGTCCTCGCAGACAACGGCTCAGATGATGCTTAGCCCGGTCAGCGGCCTGCACCAAATGCAACAGATCTTGCAGCAACACATACTCAACCCGACGCAGCTCCAGTCCTTCATGCAGCAGCATTCGCTCTACATGCAACAGCAGCAGCAGCAGCAGCAGCAGCAGCAACAACAGCAGCAGCAACAACACCACCAGGTGAGACTACCTTCCTTCGTCCTCGCGAATCGCTTCGATATCGGTGATCCCTGATTTCCCGATTGATTCCAGGACTCTTCCTCGGAGCATGCGTCGAACCAGGACAGATTTGGATACTTCTCGTCTTTGAAAACCGTAAGGACGTTACGATTGTAAAGGTAAAGACACGAGAGACGCTTAATTTGCGAACGAATAATTTCACAGCACCAGCACCAATTGGCTGAGTTGGGCCGGAAACAGTTGGAGCAAGCGATGCAACAATTGCAGGAGCAACTGCAGCTCAACCTCATACAACAGACGCATTTACTGCAGACCGCGGACAAGAAAAAGGCATCGGCTCCGCTTCAGCAACTCGCTCTTCAGCAACAGCAGCTCATCCAGCAGCTGCAGATAACGCAACGACAGTATCTGTTGCAACAAGGTCTGGGATTACAGGGACATAATCACTCCTCAGGTTTGGGTTATTGTGTTTTTTTTTTTCTTTTTTTTTATCTGTGTTTTGACATTTCTTTCGAGAGTAGGGATCGAGAGGATCGATACTACGATCTGTGTAATTTACCTCGTTGGTAATTTGTAAGTTAAATTAAACACGATAAGATTTTCATGTATTTTTTTCCTATCAAACGATTCAATGATTTTTTACGACGTATCTTATCGTACGAGTTTTTATAGGAGCGAAAGTTTCGCTTTTAACGATGTTTAAAAGGTACGAAATACCAATTAAAAGTAAATAATTTTAAACGTTAATATTTATTTCTCACGCAGGTCTCGATTATGATATTCGATGTTTAATCGTGTAATTGTTTATATTGAAAAGGTTTACCAGCCGAAGCATTGCCAACTTGGAAATCCGAACCATCGGAGAGTTCCGAGTCGCACGTGAACTCCAATGTGTCAAAATCGAGTTCTGGGCTAAACGGTAAATTCATCCCCGAAGTTTCCCGATCATATACAAAATTTATAAACCCAACTTTCTGCAATTACGGTATCGATGTAAAAATTGATTGTAAAATTTGAAATATCTCACGCATGATCGAATTAAACGTAATTTAATTTTCAAATACCATTAAAAAATCCATAAAGACGTTTGCACCTTTAACAATCCCAAACAACGAACGCTGAAAATGACTTTAATTGAAAAATGCAAAATTGCCGGGCGATTTATCGCAGGCCTTCTTAATTCACTAGTTTCGAATCGGCGCGCCGAAATCAATGGAACGGCGCAGCTGGACGAAAAACCGCTCGACGCCTCCTGCAACGAGAAAATACAACACCCCCTTTACGGACACGGGGTATGTAAGTGGCCGGGGTGCGAGGCCGTCTGCGACGACTATCAAGCATTCCTCAAGTAAATATGCAAAATCTACTTTTTAACGCGGATTGGGTTCTTTTACGAGTCGCGCGTCTTTCGTTGTTTATCGGAGGACCGATGGATTCGATCGGATCGAAAGGGACGATATAATATTTATTTCCGATACTTTTAAATGCGCTGATTTGCGAAAAAGACACGAACCTCGTCTTTAATCGTAAAATTACGAGTTAAGGTTAATTAAAAAATGTAGCGTTATTTATACGAAGAAAATTTTTGACGTCGACTTTGGTGAAATTATCGGAAGGAAAAGCAGTATTGACATTTCTACCGTTATTTTTTTCGAATAAGATAATCAACGTGTTGCGATTAAATTATAAATTTTATCTTGAATGAGAATTATAAAATATGATTCGATATTTTCGTACACGGGACAAAATAAATGCAAGCTTCGTTTGTAAATACACTTTGTACGAAATATACACGTGGGTCGCGTATTTTACGATTGAATATTATATACAATCGAATATTATAAAAAAATTATATTAAAAGCTGTATTTTGTTCGATTCTTTGAAAACGTTTGCCAACTTGACAAAATGAGGCTTCGAACATCGTTGAACCGTCTATCCTGTAATTTCGATTTTTTCTCGTCTCAGCGCAACAAAATTAAGAAGATAAAGACAAGGGAGCAAAGACACTTGCGACGGTTAAAAAATGAAATTGATACCTTGACATCGTTTTCCGATAAACAACCCCTGAATCTAGATATAAAAATTCGCACGAGTCAGCAAAATCGTCTTTGAACGCGTCGCGCCCTTAACCCCGTTAAAGCAGAATCCGGTAATCAGTAACGAACTCGCGCCTCGAAGATTTTCCGTTGCTTTCTCTCTTCCTCCCTTTCAAACAAATCGTTGCTTAGAATAAAACCGAAAGGGACAAGAGGGAAAAAATAAGAGAGAAGTACCGAGGAAAGACATTAATTACCTTTATCTCATTAATATTCACGACACTCGACCGCATCGTTACGCTTCTCGGAGAAAGACCAAAATCATTTCTCTTTCCACTCGCGTTCCCTTTTTCTTCATCTTCTTCTTCTTCTCCTTCTTCTTCTCGCTGCCATCTTCCAATATTCCACGCGAACAATCTGCTTTTCCAAGTACAAAGCCGATAAGAGACGACAAGGGGATTACGAAAATAATTTCAACTTGCGTAACGACGAGGAACGTTTTTGCGGTCAGTTTTTTAAGATTTAAAAATACCGAAAATACATTTGCATATCTTGTATCGATAAAGAAAGGGTTGCGCTATGATATTTAAATCGACGGATAATTTACGCGTTTTCGCGCTTCTTTACCAAGATTAATGCAATTTTAAATCTTTTTACGAATCTCTCTCCAACTTTCCTCCGTCTCCGCTCGAAAATATAACCAACCAACTTACCCACTATAAAAAGGCTTAGCCGCTTACATACAACCTCCAAATATCGTAAGAGTAACGCTTATCATTCGATGAACATTGCCGCAGACACTTAAACACCGAACACACACTGGACGACAGGTCGACGGCACAAGCGCGAGTGCAAATGCAGGTCGTCTCGCAATTGGAGATCCAGCTGCAGAAGGAACGGGACAGGTTAACGGCGATGATGCACCACCTGCACATGGCCAAGCAGATGGCCTCACCGGAGCCGCCAAAGTCCTCCGAATCCTCGGTAATGTCGTGGGCCCGATGAGATTTCCTCTCGTCGGCGTTCGCGAACACTTTTTCTTTTTTAATACGTTTCTTATACGATTCTTATACGATTCTTATACGATTTTTTCACGATTGCTCCTTTCAACAATCTTACTTTTCGTTTACTTTTCGTCCCCGCTACCTTCGCTCGAGTAGAGAGAAAAAAAATTGCAAATTTCCTCGTTTGTAAAGGAAAGCACACCGCAAACTCGTTGTTCCAGAGCGCGTCGAGCATGCCGAAACTAAACCTGTCCTCGGCGTTGATGAACCAGCCACCCTCGAGCTTCGGGGGAGTGTCGCAAGTCTCGCCCGTGTCGATGTCCGCCCTCGTCTCGGCGGTGAGGTCACCCGCGGGAGGACAGCTGCCCCCGTCGTCGGGGGGTGCTCCAGGCTTGCCCCCGGGTCTGCCGAACATGTCCAACATGTCGGGACTGCCGCCCATGCCCAACATGCCCGGTAGTATGCCCAGCATGCCCAACATACCGAGTATGGCTGGACCAATCCGCAGGAGGATCAGCGACAAGTCGACGCTGTCGCTCGCCGGAGGTGAGGATTTATGGATCTCCAGGAGTTCTCTTGGTCCGATATAATTATTTTGTATTACTTATTTCGTCGGGATTGTATTACTTTTTTTTCGCGCGCGATTTTTTAGTAAGGCTTTAAAGGAGACTTCCTTTCATTTGTTTTACTTGATTGCAGCGTCGTTTTATTCGCGATGTTTTTTTATTGTATTCTTTAACGATTGATTTTTATATCGGCTGGTGCGATTATTTCCATCGATTTTTCTTGCCACGGAGAAAACGCGAAATTTTAATATTTTTGTCGAACCGACGATTCGTCGAAACGAAATCGTAGATCGTCTCTTGGATGTAACTTCAAAAATCTATAACGCGAGATTTCAAATTTTATTTCCGCGAGAACCTTTCTTTCGATATTTATACAGAAAATAAGCGTAGGTTTTCCGGATATATTTTCATACGGATTTTCCGTAAAATCACTTTACGGATTTTAAAAAAATATTCTTGATCTAAACTTCAATTTTTTATATTTTACTGTTTTTCCGGCTTTATCGACAAATTCCCACCAATAAATTTATATAAACTTTACATTCCAGATACGTTTTGACTCATTTATGTTATACTTGCATTACTCCTGTTACGTAAAAAGTTCGATACCACCGATGAAAATAAAACTATTATCGATTACTTTATTATATACGATGGTCAAAATTTTTATTCGTAGTTAACTCGATCATTTTTGAGTCATTTTTTCCATCTTTCTTTTCGAATATGATCGCGGTAACTTATTTCTTTAAAATAAAGCGTCGCTTCGTCGATCGATAACGAACATACGATCGAACGTTAACGATTACAACAACAAAAAAAGATTATGCAATCATTTAATTCAAAATATTGCCTCGTGACTTTTAACGAAAATTACCATAATAACGTAGATTCTAAAATTTATCTTTATTTTTTCTACCGAAAAAAATTGAACGTTACGTAACGGATAAAAAATTTCCTTCCGGCTAATTTAAATATATACGAGTGTTTGAAATATCCAGAGAGTAGTCAGTTTACGGATTATTTGTTACTTATAGACAAAATATATGTAACGAAAGTTTACATATAAAATGAAATTTGTTTAAACTTTTTTGAAACTTTGTCCAATCTGTTTGAATTTACAGTTTGAAATTTGTATACCTAAAGTAATTATCACGTATATTTATGTACATATACTAACAAATACATCACAAGTATCTACTTTCTCTCGCTATCTCATTCATACGATACGACTTTTCAGTGTATTATTAGCCTGCATTTAAAAAAAATTTCACAATATTCGTATTACCGTTCGAACGCTAGTCGACTTAAAACTACAACGCACCTACGTAAAATAATCTTTTCTATCGGAATTTGTAATTTTCTCTAACGCTAAGATTGAGTAAGCACAGAAAAAATAAAAAATATCGAACGCAATTCAAAACGAGATAATACTATGTGTAGGACTATATGAGGAGGGCACTGTAAGGCGCAGAGTATCCGTCGATAGATCTGGAATAGATATTAACGAAGGTAACTTAAATTTCACGAGAAAAAGAAAAGCAAAAATACATATATTAAAAAAATAACAATAACAATAACAATAATAATAATAATAATAATAAACGAACAACTCGATCTTACGATCTGTTGGCTGTTTGGGAATGACTCGTCGTTTACGATATTCAAAACTCAAAAAGGTAGAACTCGACGCGTTTATCCCAAACTTTGAGAATTTCATTCGAGACATTTCCAACGGCGCAAAGAGATCGCAAAGATCGACGAAGAAATGTTCTTTCTTCCCCATAGTTATTATTGAGAATGCACTTTACGGTCCTCTCTTGATCTTTCTCTATCCGTTACTTGTCTCTCTTCCGTGTGATTTGTAAACTAAATGACAGATAACATTGGTGCACTAACGCGTCGTTTGTTTCTCTTGCGAGAATTACTAACACGAGAAAGCCAAGCCAAGATTTTGCGCTCTCTAAATTTCTCCGACCGAAATCTCACTCCGTGCAAATTAAAAACGTAGCCGGGAAGATTTTTAAAGTGTCTTCCGAGTCTTTTTCCCGAGTGAGAGTTCGGTCCGAATCTCGAGCGATGCATTCGGTGTTTGCGAATGAAATCTAAGGAGTTCGTATATCCGAACAACGTTTCGAGCATCGACACCTTGTTGGCGCGGTTCAGTGCACAGACGCTGCAAAAATGAGACAAATTCAGATAAAAAAGAACTTTGTAACGTTTCTTTCATGGTTAGTCGATCGGTACGGTTATTTTTCCGATGCGATATGTGTCAGGGTTGCAAACCGACGAGAGAAATGGGTGCGGTCAGTTGCTGTTGACTTTAGGCGATGGTCGAACAATATTTTTGTAATTTTATTGTTTTTGGATAAGCCTTTTGTTGAGAAATGTACGTTTCACTGAGAACGCATCAAAGATACTTATCTGATAAGTATCTTTGTGAGTAAAGCTCATAAATCATTATTTATTCAGAGATTCGATTGAAATTAAAATTAATTTGCAAATTGCTGAATTTGAAAGACAAAAACCATGAATTGTAAATTAAAGAGTGTCTACCATCGTAGACATTAAAATAAATGATGAGAAAGCAGTTTGAAAACAAAAAAAAAATGAAAAATACATGAAAGAAAGAAAAGTAATGACAAAATAAAACAAGATGGCAAAGCCAAGGAAGTGAGAAACAAGCACTTGATAATTATTGACAACAGAACGCTCGTTATAAAACGTTAAAATCACGCAAAAATAATTGAAACAGATCATACCTTCCACGTTGCTCCGTTGCGCCGGAAATAGCAGAATGTATTTTGGAGGGGGCCAAATTGTTGCGCCGTCGTTCCGTAAAATCAGCGGCAGCCGATCGTCTTCGCATTTCTAAATCGGTTCGCAGCCGACTCTGACGAATCTTGGGCATCCGGAAAGATAAGCAAAATCCGTCGAACAAAGAAAGCTAAAAGACAAAGAAAAAAACGCATACGCATGCAAACGAAATAAAAAAAAGTACCGACGATCTCGCGATTGCCTCGTAATCGTTTCTCTCATTTCTTCGTTTCTTTGTGCTGCTCGCCTCCCCCACCGTGTAGGGCTGCCCTACATGCTGGAGCGTGCAGGTCTAGACGTCCAACAAGGTACTGTCAACGAATTCACATTACCTCTCTCTCTCTCTCTCTTGTTCTTATTCGAGTCATGTGACTGCTTCTTTCGTTGTGTTGCGACGCCGAGGAAGAGTCTGCAGTCGATCAGAGATAGACTTTTTCTCGGCATGGGTGGATGGATTATAATTTCTTGCTTGTTTTTTACTTTTTTATTCGCTGTAGGAAAAGATGTACTTGCTTCGAATGCTTTTTCGTTCCTGAGCCAAATGATCTTTGCGCCTTTGCGATAACCGTGAAAAATTGTACCACGGGAAAAGTCGATTAACTTTAATTATTTCCATTTTTTCTATTTGTGCAACGTTGATCGTTTGATTTTTTTTTTTAACTCGTTCCATCGGCGATAAAATTTGCACCAAGCATCGAATCTATAAAAATTACCAACGTACCTAAACGCGAAAGATCATTGGTTTACGCAACGATTATTTTCAATATCATTTTTATCTGTGAATAATTTATAAACAATATAAAGATCGGTGTTAAAGTTATGTTTTATGTATGAAAATTGTTTTATAGAAATTTATTCATTTATTTACACGGGTAACGTTTTATGATATTGTATTTTCGTTGAACGATAATTTACAGTGTTATGATACATAAAGATATTTTTTCAACGTTTTAATAAAAATTATCATTTTTTCGGTACAGATAGCGATTATTCCTTATTTTAAAAAATATGTATAAATTCGATTAACCTACCTTCCAATGCATAATACAATGTAGAATCTGCTATTAAACTTTGAAATCTTTTTTCATTAGATTATTATTCCCGATTAAATTTATGCTGATCGCGTTGACTAATTCATCGTATTAGAATGTCTAAATCCTTCCAAAATAAAATTATATTAATAGTATTTAACATAAGATATTATGTCGAGAAGATACCGACGCTCGGATGTAAATATAATAGCAAGTGCATAAGATATTAACCGATATAAGATGTCAAAAAGCGTATATGGAATAAGATAGAATCCAAATGCGCTTAAAATTAATACAAAATCTATTATTATTGTTAATTGCATTTTAGCTATCGAAACTTTATATTTTGAAAAATTATTAATTAAATTTAACTTTATGTTCGTAAAATAACTTGTAAGGAATTTTAATAATATAGCAAATATATAAAGTTAGATGTCGATAATAAAGTTCCATTTATTTAGTAATATTCGATGAAATCTATTATACATATTTTTTATTCGTGCATTTTTTTTTAGAAAATTTATTTGTGATTATTTATAAATTATATCTTATACGTATTTAAAATAATTAGTAAAAATATTAAATGTTTTCGAAAGCTATTTTTATTTTATTTTTTATTTAATTAATATGTATGTATGTACACTTTTCTTTATTTCGCTAACACATTAATTTTAGTAATATTTTTACGTAGAATAGAATATCTTTTATACCTATATTTTGGCATTATTTAACGACAAATACAAGATAAAAGCGAATATTACAAATGTAACGTTGATTTTCTCTGTTACAATGATTGTTTGCTTTTTATATGTACAAAAGTGATGCATTTTTTGCTTTTTCTTCGTTTCCTTGTTTATTAAAGCAATTTTACATCCTAAATTTCATTAAATGTTTTTTATTTATTTTAAAACATGATCGATTGACTTTTAAAACAATAAAAATTATTTACAAACAATAATTTACACGTATAATTTTGGAGAAAAATTCGATAGATCTAATCGAGTCAAGAATATGTTTCAATTAAGAATTTCGATTTTTCATCCCTATTTCCGAATAAACATTTTAAATAAAAAATTCTTTGAAAGTAATCAAAAATTTATTCGCGATTACAACGATGATACTTTAAACGTATAAAAAGTAAAATTTTATATGAATATTCATACATGATTAAGTTCGATTTAATAATTAAACGTATTTTATTTTTAGTCGGCAAAAGCAATATTTTGAAAATCTTATATTTTGCTTGATGCTTGAGGATGACGTCATTGCTCAAGTACATATAACCTCAAGGTATCGTAGGCGATTAATGTGCTACTTTTACTCTAGGGCAAATTATTATCAGATTGAGTTATAATGTACGAGTATTTAAACATTCCAAACCCAAATAAATGTAATAATTTATGCATTTATTAAATGTAGCATTGATTTTACTATAAATAAATCGTTGATTCTTCTTTGACTCGTGTGATAACAAAAAAAAACTTATCTTTGTTGCCTTGCTGCTTACATTCTAAATATACATTAATTTTCAGAATATAACATATTTAAAAAATTTTTAAAATCGTAACGTAGAAAGTTATCGCTCAAAAAAAATTTATTTGAATATTATATTAAAATTAAATCGCTGTTAATTATTAAAATGATAACTATCGCAAAAATAATTTTTGCTATTCATTACTTTGAAGAAATTTTTTACTACGTTTAAAAATATCATAATCGTATAGAGTATTTCCGTATTCTTTTATTATATGCTCATTCAATATTGAATTTTACTCCATTTGCGTGAATTATTGACCTTTGATTATTTAACCATCTTAAATCTATATTAAATATTTATATCCTTATGAAAATATTTGATTATTCAAACTTCCAATTCGATAGAAATCTTTTGTTTTAATTTAGGACAAAATTACACTACAACCGATTTAATCGTAAAGTTCTCTATCTATAAAATTCAATCGATCAATACTCGTTTATTTATTAAGCAATCGATTTATCCTTAATAAATTACTTATCAATAAAAAAAGCAAACTACAATGAATCAGTAGTTTAGCTATAAACTTAATTAATAATAAAATCGAGAACCATGTATTCTTTTCAGAAATTCAGCGAAATAGGGATTTCTACAAAAATGCAGATGTTAGACCGCCGTTCACGTATGCATCATTGATACGCCAGGTAATTCAACTGTTAATGTATGTAGCACATGACGATGTCATATATTACTATTTCATGAACACTTTTTAAATAAATTTATGTGTGTTTTTTTATTCGCAAGAATTTTTCTGATATATTTTGATACTAATCAATGGTTTCTTACTTTGAACAGTATTTTCTAGATTAGTTATGCAAATCAAATTATTTTGTTCAAGTACGTCATTCTATTTTATTTAATGTAATTACCATTACCATTTTGTACGATAGTGCATATCTGGTAATATTGTTTCACCTATTTTTTTCATATACAATACTTAAAATAACGAGACTGAAATTTATCAATGATATAATTACGTTAAAATTTTAAAATTATGCACACACTTTTGTTCATTTTTACAATTGTTTACTATACTCATTCCACATACACAGTTTTAAAAAATTTAAACTAAATTGTAAATTAATAAATATATTTTTACAGGTGTGTAAAAGTATATATTAAACCATATTTTTAGTACAATGCATCTCCAAACTCGTCGTACTAAAAATCTATCCCTTCGCATCCTCGAGATCGAGAGATTTATAAATTTTTAAAGAAATCGTTATTAACTCGTCTTTTTTTACAGTCCATCATCGAATCTCCGGACAAGCAATTGACGCTAAACGAGATATACAACTGGTTCCAAAATACATTCTGCTATTTCCGGCGCAACGCAGCAACGTGGAAGGTATGATCTGTTTCAATTTTTTTTTTTTATGCTGAAACCTACTTTTACGGGAAGTTAATGGTTTAACAACTGTAAAGAAAAAATCGAAGTTTCACTGGATACTTTTTAAAGAAAAAGTAATTGATTTGATTTCGATTAATATTGAAAAATAAACGAAGCAGTTAATTGTTTCCGTATTCAGAAAAAAAACAAAAAAAAACAAAGATAAGTTAACGAAAATAAAAATAACCTGCTTTAATAAAATTGATCTCACGAATTCGTTGCCTTCATAAAAATAAAATGTTATTCATGGTTTCATTCAACTTGTTGTACATTTTAAAAAATATGGATAAAATTTATAAGGTTCGAAAGATTTTAACAACGTAATTTAGCAAAGCAATTAAAGTACAAAAGAAATTATTTCGTAATAATTGTCATGAATCACCTTAAAAAAATAAAGCGAGCAAATTTTATAATTCGTGCCCCGTAATGAAATCGCTATGAAAATCAGCGGTTGTTCTTTTGAATCCACTTCGTTCATCTTATCTCGTATCTCGATTCTCTGTTTGGGTATAAAATCAGCATCCGTATACAAAAAGTTTGGCTATTACATGTTTATACGAAATGTTCTGTGAATCTACGTTTTAGAGATTTATCTGATATTAAAAGGAAACGATACAGATCAAAAAATAAGTATTCGAAATTTACAAAATATAAAAACAAATTTTAATATAAATTTCATTTTGTGTACAGAATTTGTGTATTCGTACGCATCAAATCGTAAATATTGTCGAGAATTCAAAGAGGAATTATAAATTTATAATTATTATTTTTGTAAAAAAATAATTAATACAAAACTAAAATTAATAACCTACTACTTTTTTTCATACAATTTAACGAGTACGCGAATAAACGTTATAAAACATATTCGTTTACATTCGTCGCATCGGCAATAAATTAAAAACGTTCCAGTCGAATTTATAATTTTCTATTATTTTTGTATCGTTAAACTTTGACTCGGAGTATTGTAATCGCGTTTTATCGTTATACGATATTGCGTTACAGTGTATTACATTTTATTCTTTTACATGGATAACTCTTATAAATTAATGCCATCGAGTATCGAAAAATTGTCGTTTATAAAATAGCCAAGCTAATGTACGATTCAGTGTCATCCGCAAAAAAAAAAGGAAACATCCATCTTGGAAACGAAAAAGTGTCAGGGCCTCTTTCCATTCTTACAACAGTCGGTAAAAGTGTGTTTCTTTAAGAGCGAATTTTTCTCGACGTTCGCCAGGAAAGCTTCGCATCGCATGGACTTGTGTTTACGAAAAAAAAAAAGCTCTTGAAAATTCTTACGCTGCTACGAAGAAGAAAAAAGTAAAAAGATCAGGTTTTCCTCTCGGTTCTCCAAGGCAAGATTTTCAACCAATCCAACATCCGAAAAGAAAGGAAGCAACGGCGAAGCTGCGCAAGCGGATCATCGACGTCAACGATTTTCCTCCTCCTCCTCCATACATATATAATAAGAATATACTCACGTGCATACAAATTTATACGTATACATGCGGTATATAAATGTACATCCGCGTGCATTTATATATCGTACGTGGATACGTGTACACGTGCGTATATGCATATATGAATTTTTTTTTGTACCTTATTTTATTACAGCCACTAATCTTATGTTTATATCAGCCCTGCGGCATGAATTTGTTGTCGTTGCCCTTTAGTTTTAGTCACCTAGCTGTGCATTTTATTGACATGAGAATGCCACATATATCGTGCCTATTTTATAACTTATGATTTTTTATCATTAATTATCTTCCTGTTTTGTTACCTGTTTATTTTATTGTTTCTTGATTTCGTACACGTTTTTTTATTATCTTAGTCGTTGAATATATTATCTTATGCGACATTATGCGTAATATACTTTTATACATACATCGTCACTCACATTTATATAGATTATTATTGTATACGCACTTTTTTCCTTGTTTAAGCAATTTTTTTTTTAATTGGATAAATCGTGTGTACAATGAGTATTATTTTTGTTTCGATCGAAACGTTCCTGTACATTTGTTCAATTAGACTTTAGATATTACGTTAAATGTCACTTAATTTACTTTACCTCTACAAAGTTTTTGCCACTAATTTTCTTTTAGACGAGGAAGTATCATCGGTTCAATAATTTTGCCATAAAAATAATTCTCATCGACTGTAAAATCTTGCGATCAGTTGTTATCGAAGTGCGAAAAATTATAAAAAAAAATTTGTTTTTTGATTGAAAGTAATTTAAAAAGAAAATGTTTACAGTTTTTTCCTGATCATTTAAGCGACTCAAAAGCAACAAAGATACAATGGATCGGAGCTCTCGAGTCGATTATTTTCACCGAAAAAAATTAAATTCAGCGCACTTTCGATATTGTTCATAATCATTTATAAGAGAAATATTTTTATCGTTCGTAAAGCTAATTTCTTTTGCGATCTATTGCAAAAAAAAAAAAATATTGTTGTAGCTGCATAAACGGTGATGTTTCCACATTTTATAACATTACACAAAAACAAACAGAATTAAACAAATTGGCTTTCACCTTTTATAACAAGTTGCCATTTCCAAAATATTAGTCGTGCGCTATTGTTATTGAATATTTATGTCCAAAAATCAACGCACTAAACTCGCAAACTCACCTCCATAAATACCTTCTTTCTATCTTTCATTGTCTATCTAAATCTCCAATTCTTGTCAAATTCTGTTTTCTGCAGCTCTTCATCGATGCCATAAGTTTTCTTTCATTTCCTAATTTTCATTCATTTTTATTTTAAATTTATTTTTTGGTGGTACTTTTCTGATTTCGATCGATACTTCGAACGATACAAAATTTTCTTGCGAATCGCGATCGATTATTCAAATCCCGCTTTCGTTTCGATTTTCCATTCGATCGCGAGCGAGAATTTGAACGTTTCATAAATCCGAGTATCGCCGTTCGAAAACCTGAGTTCCGCTTTAAAATCGGCCGATGATAAATTAACGGCCAAATTTCGCAAAGTATTTAAATTAACTCACTTGTACCGACCTATGAAAAACCAGGATTTCGAAGACGATCGAGAAACGTCGAAGACCGATTCCCATAAAATTTGCGAATCGTCGAAGGTACGATCCATAAATCACGAATGAATCCACCGCGATCGTCGTTTTTATTATTATTATTATTATTATCATTATTATTATTATTATTATTATTATTACTTTTTTTTCTCTCTTGTCATTAACTCGTTTAATTTTTTTTTTTATGATTTTTTTTCTTTAATTTTGTTCTATTTTTTTTTTCTTCTTTTTATTAATTTTAGTTCTTTTACAATCCGACCGCCGCGGCTGAGTCGCGATTGAGTTGAGCTTAGTTAATTTGTTTGCGTTGCTTATTTAGTCTGTGTATTATTTTGTATAGAACGCAGTGCGACACAACCTGTCTCTCCACAAATGTTTCATGCGAGTCGAAAACGTGAAGGGGGCCGTTTGGACGGTGGACGAAGTGGAGTTTTACAAGAGACGTCCTCAACGCGCTTGCAGCACGACTGGGTACGTTGGCCCCCCAACCACCCTCTAATAGTCTCCATCTCGACCCCCCAACCACCCCCAAGATATTTAAAAACAATAATGAATAAACAAGAATATCGCGCGATTTTTTTGTATATATATATATTTTTACATATATCTATCACTCTTTTACCAATGTTTATATCATTAATATAGTAATTTATCATTTTTTAATTATTTACTTTTTGTTTCTACGTTTACTTCTTGTGAAATTCTACTTTTTATATATATATTACATTGCTCTCTCATATATATATATTTACCATTCTTAGCAAAGTCTTTAATTATTAATGATTATGAACGATCGATGGCTTGACTATTTTAACGTAACGATCGAACGCCGCCATTGTTTTGTCGTTTTGTCCGAGTAATTGATTATCGAGGTGTGATCGGCTGCCAGAGTCGATCTACGTCGTCGAGGCAATCGATCGTACATAATCGTCAAGTTTTACACTTAACTCTTCTTTTTTAAGGTGTATTTTCGATTTTTTCTCTCATCATATTGTGTCACAACGTTTTAAAAATCCAACTCCAACTCCATATTTTTCACAAACGCCATACTCTGTTTCTAAGTATTTCCCACTTTATCGAAATATCGACTCTGTACCTCTTATTTTAATTATACGACAACATCCGATCCCGCCCACTTCTGTGTTGTACTATAAGCCACGATTGCGAAAAAAGCCCGATGGAATTAACGATGACTTTCGAAGGTCGTATCGTGATGTTTTCTTATCGAGCATCGATAATTCTTACATTTCTATTTGACTTTTTTCTCTCTCGGGCATTTAACACTACAAATTTTTTATATTATATACCTTTATATTCACCCTTGCTTATATGTATACTCTTTAGAAACACATTTTTTATATTTACAATTTATAGGCGCTTTTATCATCTTTTTACCTATTTATCTATCTCTTTTTCTATATTATCATTGTGTCTCTTTTTTCTCTAAGTAGCCACAGTTTTACCTATTCTGCTTTATAAATATACACATGTATGTGTTTATGTACGTACGTATTTATGTGTATATATGTATATGCATAGGTATGTGCATACGTATACGTATATTTATATACAAACGTATATACCTATATGTACATATGTGTGTGTGTATACACGCCTTTAAATTTTTTAATATTTTTTATATCTCTTTTATTATTCATAATATTTTTAATATACTAGATATTTTACAAATTTTGACTTTTTCTATATTCGTAGATTTTTATACTTAATAATTTTACATTTTTACCTTTTTATATATTTGTATATATAAATATATATGTGTGTGTGCGTGGATTATATTATACACGCATATATAAATATATATTTTTTTTTTATATATATATTTCTACTTTTTCATAGCGCAATGCGTAAAAATGCGCGCGATTTAATTCCAAACGCGCGCATTTTACACATTTTCATCGTAATATTTTTTTAATCATAATACGTATTTTTACATCAAGTTTTTTATCCTATTTATATATATGTGTGATATTGTCTTAGTGGTTTTATATATTTATCTTATACGTTATTGGTAAACATCTCTTTTGTCTCTTACACCTATTTTTAAAATTGCCCAGTTTCTCAGATTCGATTACTATGTTATATGAATAATATGTGTGTGAA
The DNA here is from genome assembly GCA_018907195.1 of Dolichoris vasculosae. Taxonomy (NCBI): domain Eukaryota; kingdom Metazoa; phylum Arthropoda; class Insecta; order Hymenoptera; family Agaonidae; genus Dolichoris; species Dolichoris vasculosae. Next base: position 1,338,935 of record JACCHY010000020.1, read on the forward strand.
TAATGTTTCTTCGACACGAAATTTGGTATTGCAGTATCTCTCATATTCTTCTAAACCATTGAATATATTTATGAAATTTTATTGCTTGTATCTTATTATATTGTGTGTGTGTGTATATATATAGATATATATAATATATATATAATATATATATGTACATATTCCTTTTTTTACGCATACTAGTCGCGAGTTTTGCGAGTCGAGGCGCCTAAAGGGAAAATTCGAGGCTGTTCGATATGCTTATTTTTATGTGTGGGTGCGAGTCTGTGTATTATCGTATTTATTGTCCGGCTTACATTTTCGACTTTGCAAAATACACCCGAACAATCTGGAATTTTCCGGTGCGGTTTATTTCGATATTATTAAATTTATGCAAACATACGATAAATGTCGTATAACGAAATGCTCGAAAGCTTGCATTTACTTATTTCATGTTTTGAATGCTTATTTATTAATTTAATCTTTTACGTCTTTAGCTGCATTTGTATGTTAACTTGAGATATTTAATTCGTATTATCGAATCGACCAGTTTTTTACTGGTTATATTATATATATACGTAAACGTACTCGAAAGTTTTACAAAATTTAATTATTTAATCTACATTTGCTTACGTTGATGGTTACAATTATAAAATGCATGCTTAATTAAGTGCTAATAACGCATTTTACATTCATTTAACTTGAATTTATTATTAAAAAATATTTAGCGTCAAGGTTTACCGAAGCTTATTATATCTTAGAAAGAATGAATTGTCAATATACAATATAAGCACACAGTATAATTTATAACAAATGAATTCTCTCTTTTCTAACAGTGAAATATTTAATTTTATCTACATTCTGACTGTTTAAATATTTATTTAAGTTGGCATTAAAATTATAAACTTGGACGAAAATCTAAATTTATAAGGTCATTGTTAAAAAATATTATACAAATTATAAAGTTGTATAAACATTTCGATAAATTCGACTTAAGTAAATATTTAAATTATTCCATTGAAAAAACATTCATTTAAACTTATCGAGTACTTATAAATTTATATCGTTTTTATCGATGTTTGTACATTACAGCGTTGAAGGATTTTAAAACGATAATCATTTAAACGCATACATTTATACATACATATATTTTTTAACGTTATGTTTGAACACACGCCAAAAGAAATTTCAGATAATTTCATAATCTTAACTAAAGGAAAGTTACGAATTATTCCAAAGAAAAAAAATGTAAGTACAGAAACACGAAGGAGCTCGACTAAAAAATCTCGGCTCTCGGTTCCTCGCACGCATCCACTCATTCTTAGTATCGCATGTATCTTCCAAACTTACTCTTCATAAGTTCATAAGTATACACCGTATCATTCTAACCGTACGGAGCAAAACGGATGCGTCGTCCGAAGTCGCATCGATCCCACGAGATCCAAAACGAAGCAAAAGACAGAAAGAAACGTTGCGAACGATCCCCGAAAGGCAGAACGAGACGAATCCGCTCTCTCCCTTGGTGCGATGTCGACCCCCACACACACACACCCACACCCACACCCATATACGCATTAACACGACACTGATGCGTGGCGTGCGAGTGAATACTTAGGAATACGAAAACAAGGAAATTCGTAGAGAGCGCAGAGGAGTTTGCCTAATAAGCATGCGGGCTTTGCAGCGACTAACAGTGCCTGTGTCTCTATAAATGCGTACGACTATCTCTCTCTGTTTAAATGTCATTTTTTCTCTTTTTTTTCTTTTTTTCAACTTTCCTCGTACTGTACCGCGAGGGCGTACTCGTACGAGTCGGATGTGTGAAAGAAAGCAACGAGACACACAGAAATCAAAAGAGTACGCTGCTAAAGGGAAAATTCGGAAAAAACGAGGAAGAGTCCTTAGGGGGATCCGAGCACAGGATCATCGAGCGAGCGGCCTAAAGCTGAGAAGCTGAGGGATATCTCACGGAGAGAGGAAAGATCTGCTTTTCCCCTTTTCCATTTCTCTCTTTCTCTCGGATTCTCGCTACTTGCTTCCGTCTCTCGAGTCTTGTACTCCGGTGTAAGTTTTATCAAAGGCTGCGAGGATAAATCATACGAGAGTACAATTAGCTAACGATAACCGCTTAAAGATAAAATTGGAGGAGCGATTTGGCTTGGATTTATCGTTTGTTATCGTTTGGAGAAACGAGGTGAGATTCGATGATGCAAAGGGGGAGGTTTGTTTATGTATTTATGTGTTTATGTGTATTTGAGAAAGCTTACACCGATGCGAACGATTATACGCGACGAAAGAGAGAAATTAAGAAAAAAAAAAAGCCCGTTTTTCCAGCACCGTTTTTCTAGAGGACGTAAACAACGATTTCCAGTCTTTTTTTCGTTTACAGTTTTTGCGAGCCACTTCCTTTCTTCCCTTTAACTTAGAGTTTTATGGTTCTCTTTGCATACTACTTTGATACTACTTTGATACTACTTGCCTCCGTATTTATTTCCATTGTTTTTTCTCTCTTTCTCGCCTCTCGAATCTGACACGAGGTTATGTATGCACGCACTCACACACTGTCAGAGAAAGAACTAAAAGCCAAAAACAGAGAAAATTGGGGAGGCATTTGGTTGAGTTATGGGTACGAGTCGTGGGTCGGTTTTTACGAAAACGAAACAAGTTCCAAGGAATGGGTCAACGAATAAAGATACAAAAATTAATCCAATCTAATTTATACGTTGAAAAGAAAGCCACTTCCAAAGGTATCAAATTCGATTATTTGCGCAATTTTTGCTTGTAAGTTGGACGCGCGATCGTAAACGGTAACCTCGATATCGTAAGAAAAAGACTCGTTCGCTTTCGTTCCGACTCGAAGACTCGCCGTCATCTCGGACTCGGATAGAGAATTTTCGCCGCGGTTTAACTAATTTCCCGGTCCAAGCGAAGCTCAACGGTAAACGACCGCTTTGAGAAGTTACTTTCTTTTCCGTACCTACTAAAAGTATAAAGTAGCGTAATTAAAGAGCACAATGTAGCGACCGTCGCAAGGGCAAGAGAAAAATAATGTTGTTTTCCAGAGCAAAAGAACCGAGCGACGATCGAACGAAAAAAGGAAAAAGAAAAAAGTATAAAGAATAAAGAATAAAGTAAAAACAAAAAAAAACTAAAAAAAAAACAACAACAACAACAAAACAACCTTTTGAAACTTTTTTTGTACTCTCTTTTCTCTATTTCTTGGTGGTCTTTATCTGTGTATACAGAACGCGATCCGCACCAATCTATCGTTGCACAAGTGTTTTGTGCGCTATGAGGACGACTTCGGGTCATTCTGGATGGTGGACGACGCCGAGTTCGTAAAGCGGCGGCATCTGTCCCGCGGCCGCCCCAGGAAATATGACCCAACCCCATCACCCACTCCACCCCACCTCTCCGCACAGTAAGCACTACCACTATTTTAGAAAATTCTGCGCTGCTGGCTGAAAAGACTAAAAAAAAAAATAAACACGAAAGAACAATATGAAAAAAATGAGAAAAAATTCAAAAAAAAAAAATACAAATAAGACGTGTACCCGACGTAGTCCATCTTGCTGTCTATGTCTGCCTTGCCTAAAACTCTTGTCTGTTACCTTGTCTCCATTTTTTTTCTGTGTTAGTTTACCTTTATCACGGATCTCCCAAGACCCGTTTTCGTTACTTTTCTCGCGTGCTCTTCGATTTTATAATTTCTTGTCCGATTGTTTCTGTGTCCGATTCTTTATTAAATAACGGCAAACGTTTTACGCGCGAAGAAAGGAAGTTATACGTTTCAAATGTAACAACAATTCATTTAATTTTTACTATTGTTTACCTATCGATATCTAAACTTATGAAATTTATGACTTTCTTACTTTTTCGCTACTCCACGTTTCTTTTAATAGTTGTCCGATACGTTCAATTTTTATTTCTTACTCCGTTACGTTAAGTTTTACCGTCTTCTTTCCCGATATGTCGTTATCCTCTTTCGTTGCTTACTTAATTTTTAGGAGAGGCTCGAGACAACTTATTTGCGTACCCGTCTAAAAAAGAAATTTTTTCAACTCCTTTCAAACGGTCCTTTACTATATTTTATTTACTCGGCTCGATTCCTTTATTCTCCCGTGCGCATAAACGATCGCTCGATTTTCGATCTTGAAGAAAGTTAAACGTTACAAAATTTCGTTACAACGGCAAAAATTCAGCAAAGTTACGAAATCGCTCCGAATAGTAAATTAAATATTTTCGTAACGATGAACCGCGTTCGGTGGAAAGACAAAAAAAAAAAACAGAAAAAAAAGAACGAATTCTCGAAGCCTCTCCCTTCAAGCTTATTGATATATTGTTCTGCACACAAAAAAAAATGTAATATAATGCTTAATTCAAAAAAAGAAAACGAGAGAATGAAAGAAAGAAAATATCTCGTTTGTTTGCGTGCGTGCGTGAGTTGCGTAGCTGCGTGCGTGCGAGTGCGTAAAATTTCGGATCAAGCATTATATTTATAAATCTCCCATTCCTCAAAATTACTCAACGATGCATAAACATAAACATATATATATATATATATATAAATATATAAATATATAAATATTGCCATGTATAAATATATAAATATATATATGTGTGCGTGTTTGTACGTTACATCCCCTAGGTTTCACTGACTTGCTTGCTAATCGCTTCTCTTACCTTACCTTCTTTCGTATCTCTTTCTATATGAGTGTCCCAACCAATATATATCTCCGGCTGCATAGTAAAGCTCTATATATACATAGTCGTAGGCTTCGCTGAAAGAAAAAAAGTTGAAAGCTCGTAAGCCCGCACGGTTATAAAATTCTCTGACAAGAGAAGATTCGAAAGACTGTCGGTTAAACGATCGGAGATCGGATGCTTATATGACTAATTTTTTTGTTGCTCCTTTTTCTAGTTTTCCACCCTGTTAGTCGCTTGCATGACGATAGAGAAATGAAAAACGAATTCCCTGAAAGATTGGGATGCATTGCACCTTTCTTTTACTCTATCCGCTCTTGTACTATCGAATGTACTTTGGTGCTTCTTTTGGCTTCAAATTTGCTGAGTTTGGAATTAATAACGCTTGAGATAGAACGTGTGCGTGCGTGCGTGTGTGCGTATCTGTATTTTGTTTCTATTATTACGGCGTTCTTTATTTCATTGGGAAAAGTTAATACTTTGGTTCGATACAATCGTGTATTCGAATACAAATATCGGCTTTGTCCGTTAAAAAATTTTACTCTTTTTGTACGATGTAGAGTTTGTAAGTTTTGTATATTGGTATTTCGTTAGTTCGGTTCAAATGTAAGAATTAAAATTTCGTTATTGGGATGGATAAATTATTTTGACACGCGCGACTCTTAATTTGTATACGTAATACTATTTTCACATTTATAATTTTTCGTTTCATAGAATATTCAATATACATTTTAATAAGAATCATTTTAAAAGGTTGTTGATATATTTGTATCAAAGATTCGTTTAATACAAGTTGATCAAATAGGATTTATTCGAGATCTCGTTGATTCTTGAAATAAAATGTCGAATGAAATAATTAAAAAAATTGAAACACCATTCGATGATAAACTCTTTTATTTTCATCTTAAAAATAACGAAGGTAACGAGATAAATTTTTAAACGATATCCTATATATTTTGCATCGATCAAATATAAAATAATGCAACTTGAAAAAAAGCATCGATAAAATCCGCATTCTATTATTATCGCGAAAAATTCGAGCGTTACGTTTTCTTTTGTTTAAACATTTTTTGAGCGAATGCGATTGTAAGTCTTGAATAAAATTTCGCGGCTGTTGCATGTCGGGGCTTTATCAGCTATTCACAAGTGTGTGTGTTTGTGTTGAATTATCGTAAGAGATCCGATGTGTCCTGTTTGGGGTTCATCGCGTCAAAGTTACGTAAGATCTTCATCGCTTCCGTCGTCAACACCTCAGGTATTATCGTAAGGTTATACATATAATAATAGTGAATATAAAATTTTTAATTAAACTTCGTTTTTATATTATAATGCATTGAACTTTGATATTTTTAAATTTTCGATTCTATTTTTTACATCTACATATATATATATATATTAATGTAGTAATAGAAAATTTTAATAACTTTTTGTATATCTTTTTAAAATTTATCTATCGACTAATTTTTTACAATTCATCAATTTTATATCTATTTTTACAATTTATCTATCTTATATCTATTTTTAAAATTTATCTGTTTTATACATCTGTGTCTTCGTACTCTTTTATAATCTATTTCTTTCACTTTCTCTCATTCTTAAAGCGATATCAAAGTTTCGGCTCAAGCTCTGCTTCATTTTACAGACTAAATACTTGTAAAAAATTTGAAATATTTTGTTCTTGAAAATAAAACTTTGACTATTCCACATATCTATAATTTAATATAACGAATTATTCGATATTTTGTCTGTTCAATGGCAAGTTTGTAAAAAAACAAAAACTTTTATATCTCTTGCAACAATATACTCCATATTTCAGTTTCATAAATGGTCGCAGGGAAAATTTTATTCCTCGCATGATACTTTTTATTACGTATCTTGCAAACTATTTGCATCTTTCATTCATTTTCATTAACTTGTGTATACGTTTGCAAGAGTAAAACGTACTTCGTATACTTGATCACATTTTGTGACGGTGGTATACGTAACAACTACTCGGATATAAGAAAATAAAACGATTCCAAAAGGATTAATCATCGATTAAAAAAATATAAGGTAATCCAGCACCGTTTATAAACGACAAAATTGCTTCGAGTTTATATAAACATTAAAATATTTCGTGCATAAGTTTACGAATTAAAATTCTATTAACTTTTTATTTCAAAATTCGTGAAAGTTGAAAATAATATTTTATTAAACGTGTGATATTTTCATATTATTATCGATAAAAATTTGTTGAATTATCGTATAAATTTTAAATTCTCGCAAAAAAGATTTAAAAATGCAAAATTTATAAAAAGCGTATGTTTATTACACAAAAACATATATTTTTTGAGAATGATTTTTAAATGTTGTCTCTAAATTTTTTTGAAAAAAAATAATTATACGCATTTGCTTATTAAAAAACATTTCGATAAACTCGAAGCATTGGAGTATGGATCTTTCAATTTCCATTTTTTTCATAAATATCACTCGATCTGTTGCTGTCAATATACTATGGGAATGAAAGGTGAAATAGGTAATCCATTTTACAAGACTTTAATATTACTTTTTAAAACTATTTTCAATTTACAATTTTTCTTAATATATTATCTTCATTTTTTCATTACTATCTAGTATTTTTAATCACTATGTTGTCTTTTCTCTATCTTTTTTACTCTGTCTATATTTTATTCTCTTTCTATGTCTCTCTCTTTTTCTCTCACTTTCTTCTCTTTCTTTCTCTCTTTCTCTCTCTCTCTCTCTTTCTGTAGATAGAGTTTTATTCTTTATATCTAAAATTTTTAACATATGTGTATTCTCTTTACTCTCTATCTTTATATTATACTTTAATATTCATTACTCTATAGATTAACGTAGAAAAGCGTTAACACGTCGCTTTTTCATGTTTTATTTATATATATATATATAAATATATATATGTATAAATATATTTATATGTATATATACATATACTTGTATACTCCTTTTGACCCCTTTTTTAACTAAATTATATATATTTTTATATTATATTAAATCTATATATTTCTTATATTATATTAAATCTAATACACGACCACACGTTAAAACATTTTTATCTTTAATAAACGTACACGCACACACGCACAAACCCCACTGGACTCGTACACTTTTTTCCAGGAATATAATAAAAATGCATGCGATAACGCCAAACGCAAATCTCACTAATAAAAATCTCGTTTTTGTTTTTTTCATAATAGGGGTGTACCTTCGAAAAGTCCGACGCTTACGCACAGTCCAACTATGTACGGTGATGCATTGAATGCGAATCTCCAGGTACCTATTTTATTGTTTGGCTAAATTCCTAGTCCCAAGATTATTTAACGAAACAATTTCACGATGTGTCCGTGCAAAATTTAAGATGACGTATACTTAATTTTGTGTTTTATCGACAGGGTGAAATTTTTTCACCCGTTTCTAATGAAAAATTGTTTCGCGATTGTCTACTTTAATCCCTTTTTCTATCGAGTACTTCTTCATATTAGAAACGAATTGATACTCGAAGAACGTTGATTCGATGAAAAATTGTATAACGATCGCGGAAAAACTGATGATATGAGATTTTTCATACTCCTAAATATATTTATTTTACATTTCTATTTATACGGAGAAATAAATATTGCAAAATTTATGATACACCTTCTCTAAGAAATTAATTAAAATTATGTTACAAACGCCTCGAAGCGAATATTATTACTACTTTTAATTTTGTCGTTTTAACTTTTTTCGGAAATATTTATACTTATGATTCATTCATTTATCTTTTCATTGTTTTCAAATAAAGCAAGGATTCATTTTTATTTCATCGAAATAAACTACTTGTATTTTACACCTAAGCATAAGTTATAGAAAATTCGTAATACGTTTTAACAAAAATTCTTCCATTTAAAAAAAATAAAGATTCGTTAAACTTGAAAATCTCTCGTAATTTTCTTTCGTTGTATTTGCATTTGTTTTTTAAGATATTTTTACAAGCTATCGCGAATAAAGTGTTGAAGTTGAAAAATCTAAAATTGTCGCAATCTTTATTCGGTCAAACTTACTTTTCAAAAGCGTTAACATTTCTAAAAATAACGTTTAATCGCCGAGCAAGTTTCACTTTTTACTTACTTTTCCGAATCACGGAGTTTAATTGTTTTAAGCGACTATCGACACAAGAATCTCTTTCGTACGCGTTACTAACTTCTGTACGAAATTCCGAATATTAAAAATGTCCTTGAATTTGCGTAGGTAATCTGCAATTGTCAATTCTTGATTTTGCACGAATTCATCGAGAAACTTTCATTACGTTAACGTTGCGTTAAAATTTAAATATAAATATAAAAATTATTGATTACGAGGGGAAAATAATCGTAGCTAAAAATTTTGAATTTTAACGTATACAATAATTAAATTTGACGCTAAAAAGTTCGTCTCAGGTTTTCTCAAAGTAATCGTACACTTACATTTTCTTACAACTTACTTATTACTATTATATCCGCTCGTATATTAAACAACGTTCGAATACATATTTCTATTAGATTCGTGGATTTACATAAATTGTGATACTTGAATATTAATCGCTAACACCTGAAACATCGATAAGTTATTTATAAATTGGTATTTTTTTCCGAATTGGAAAGGTATTCGTTAAAAATAGAACATTTCAGAATTTTCATTGTTCGCGTCGATTGTATACGCGAACGTAAATAAAAGGAAATCGAAATATTATTTCAATTTTATTTAATTAAAATAATCACTTATTTCGGTACGTGTCAAGAAACCAATACACGTTTTTATAAAATTTATATTTACCTTATCGTTAATTAAATACATTTCAAATATGAGTGTTTATATTAACGATTTGATTACTTCCGCTTATTTGTTTTATCGACGATAACAACAACCCCTACGAATGCGTTAATAGAAGGTCATTCGACTCTCCTTACTTTTTCATCCAGCCACGATAACAAAGTATTTACACACTCGCCCGTAAACTATGAATTGTAGCTAATTATTTGGATACTTTTTGAGTATTTCCAGGCTGCACTCGGCGAATCGAATATGGGATTTCTTAACAATTCGATGTGTACGTCGACAGCAACGAGCCCCGATAAAGAACACACTTTACCCCACAATGATTTAATGTGAGTATTTTTCCCAATTGCGAGCAAACTAACAGTTTTCATTATCTTTCTAATATTTCACTTTTCCTCTATTTCATCTTCCGATAAGTAATATTTATACGTAGTACAAATATTATTGGATTTAGAGATCCCGTTAAATTTATATTGTACACAAATTTAAAATATTAATTATTCGCAAATAAACAAAAATTACATCTAAACGCGTAGTTTCTAAAAATAAGAAATAAAATCTATTTCGTTTAAAGTCTTTATAGCAAAATACGTTATCGTCTTTCAAACTTTTAATACAATGAAAGGTAAATAATTTTGCAACAAAATGATCGAATGCGTTGATAATCTTTTTTATTATATTAAAATGTAATAAATAAAATGTAGTAAAAAAATTATAATTTTATTTTACAAGTACAATAAACAAATAGCTTTAATTGAATTAATATTTGTATAGCGCAAATTCTTTTCTAATTAATTACAATTATAATTTTAAGTCTTTTATAATTAATTATTTAAGTCTCGTCAAATTTTTAAATTTAGCAAAAAGAAGTTATATTTTGCGATAACGTTATAAAAAATTCTGTTTATTTTACTCATAATAAATCCATTATCAACGAATTATAAAAATAAAATACAAACGCATTCTATTATTTTGTTTATCAATAACGCAAAAAATATAGTTTTTTCGTTTATCAACCAAATTACAAGAATCTTGAATAATTATTTTAGTGATTCGATTATAAAAATACGTTTATGGGTAAATGTTCTCGATAACTCTTCAAATACTTTACACTCTAAGGCAAATCGCGTATAAAAAACATGTGCCTGTTTCCGGTTCCAAAAAGTAACCGTCCACAAATCATAACCAATACCCAATAAAAAAAAACAGAAAACATCGCGAAAATCATCCCTGAAAAACTAAAAGAAAAAATAAACCTCAACTCAGCTCACCGCTGGACGAGTCCGGGATGCACATAAAGCAGGAAGGCCAAAGCCCGGAGGGCGGGAAACTCTCGAGGTTGATAAAACGCGAGCTCATGGAAGCGCCCGCGGAGCAAGACACGGAGGAGGAAGCCTGCAACGACGACAGGGAATACCCGGAGAGCCACGGCGGCGCCGAGTCCGGACCCGACGAGGACATGGCCGAGGACCTCTCCATGGCTCCCGAAATACTCGCACCCGAGGACCACTGCGAAGCGTAGTCGCATCCACAAGGCGAGACCACCACCGCGTGGTGTCAGAGGTGAGGCGAAGTCGAGGAGAAGGAAACTCCGCGTTCCCATCCAACCGATTCGATCCCTCGCATCTCAATACCCATATTTTCCAGCACTTCTTTTCGGCTGTACGAGAGAGCGTCGGCGTATTCCTGGCTGCGGAGGAAAGCTTTTCCAGAGCTAACGAACGAAGAAACGCGAAGGGGCTAAATAATAAATCTAAAAAATCCCGCTGCTCGCCGATGCGGAGGTAACCAAGCTATTCGTTTTAACTCCGGATCGTCGAGGTACGTCCGAGGCGGGACGATCGTCGCTCACCTCGGAGTTTATTCGCCATATCCGCTTTACGAAGGTGACGAGGAAGGAAACAAGGAGTTTCGGGGGAGGAGGAAGAAAAAGAATTGCAGCGAAGAGCGACGGCGCGATTCATCGATCCATATCTTTAATCAAGCAATTAAGAAAAACAACGATGTATATTCGAGAAGAAAACAAACGATTTCAGCGAGCCTCGTTCTCATGTATATTGCGTATTCGAGTATTCGATCGAGATGTATAGATAAGTGAGAAGAGAGATAGCGAGAGCGTGCGAGTAAGAGAGAAAGAGAGTGAAAGGAAGGAGAAGAAGAAGAAGAACGGTAGTCATTTTCTTATTCGTTTAATGTTTTCGAAGATTTTTTTTTTCTTCTTTTTTTGTCGGTTCCTTTTTTTTTGTTGTTGTTTTTTTTTTTTTTTGGTCGAGCACGCGTATGTACATGTGTATGCGTATGAAAGAAGTACACGATAACGCTAATATAATAATAACAATAATATTAATATTAATATTAACGAATAAATAAATAAATAAATAAATAAATAAATAAATAAATAAATAATAGTAATGATAATATTAATAATAATAATGATTATAATAATGATTATAATAATAAAAAATACTAGATATAGTAATAATAATAATAGTAGTAGCGTAGTAGTAACAATAATAATTACGTAGTCGCGAAGCGACGTTACCAAAAACTGTTGAAAAAAACGCGATCGGGTGCGCGTGTGTGTATACATACTGCAAAACAATTGTAGATAAATATTTGGTAGGCGAGAGGAGAGAAGAGGTTATAAATGTTAATCGAATAACGTAATAGGCACAAGGATATCTTTTTTGGCGTGACTTTTTATTACGTGTATATGTATATGGGATTTCAATCCAAAGAACTTTACTTTCTGTGTTACGACGACTCGCGAGCGGAGAGATAATTGTATATTATCGTACCATTGTAGGCGCGACGATTCGAGGACTTTTTATATATTATAAATATATGGTGGAACTACGTAAAAACAGAGTTTCCGTAGTCTGCGATGCGAACTTTCAACGAAAAGGAATAAAGAGAGAAGGAAAGGCAGACTTTAAACAAGTTTGACTGAATTTAATTAATAAGGAATTTTTAAAAGTGCGTATATAACTTTTTAGTAACTTTGAGAAAGAGGTTATACGCGAGGTTTTGTAAATATTCTTTTCGCAAAAGATAAACATTTTGTAAAATAAATATCGGTGTAAAAATTTATTTTCGATTTGGTCGTTTCATTTTTCCCGCGATTCAATTATATAAATCTTCGGAATTTAAAGCTTATTTTATCGATGAATTATAATTATATAATTTCATCGACATAAACGAATTATTCTTTGTTACAATTTTTGATAAATCGAATTATCTCCAAGTATATTTACGACGTAGCTTGAAAATCAAAACTTTACGTTGACGGAGTCGGAATGATTTTTATCGATTTTAAATTACTTTAACGTTAATCTATTGTTCGTATCAAAGACCCAAGTAGTTTAATTAGAAACATTCAAATTTATTTTATTAAATATTTTATCTGTATCAAAGCCATTTTTAGTAAATCCATTTTTACGAAAATTAATTCTTTTTAATTAAATTTGGTTGAACTTTATTCTGTATGCATACTTCCACTGATAAGTTCTCCGAGCTGATCTTCGAATTCCTAGGTTTGACGTATGATAAGAATTGATTTCAAACTAGTAATCTCGTATTTATTTATTTCATCGTATCGCGCGTTATCGGTTTGATATTAATTTTTTACGGTAATAGATTAAAATTCGTATAAAATGTAATAATTATTACAATCTAACGCTTTTAAGTAAATAAGGGAATGTTGTTATATTTTGGATACGTTACAAAAAAATTCGAACGAAGCAAAAATTATAACACGAATTGTAAATTTTAAATTTTAAAAAAATCTGAAATCGGTATACATTTTATAATCTATATAATTTCATCGTGCTTTTCCAGCAGTTCACCTATAAAGTTAATTTTTAAAATAAAAATTCTATTATGCGTGTATTTCTAAACCTAGGAACTCTCGAATTCGTTCTAAATTCTTTTGAAAAAAAAAAAATGATTTTTCTATGTGAAAAATAAATACGCGAGCATCTTTGAATAGCACTTGTATAGTTTTAAAAAAAATCGTATACTCGAGCATAAGTAGTTTCGTATTTGTGCGTACAAAGATATCTTGAGATACGTTTTGTATAAGTGAAACGCGTTTTCTTTGCGCGCACGAATTGAAAAAGAGCCGGAAAGAGAATGAAAAAGTGTCGCGTAAAATGTTGCCGAGCGGTTGAGACATAATTTTGAAAAATTGTGCTCGAAGAAAAAAAGATACTAGTAAGAACGTGATATAGAAGGTGAAAAAACATTTGAAGCGATAAAAGAGAAAAGAACTCTAAAGTGATCGCTGATAAAGGCAAGATTATTTAACTTTCAATTCAAATGAATGGTATAAAAAAACTTATATGAGTAAATTAAATCACTACGTATGCACCCTACATAAATACACATATATACGTATACGTATAGGAATATAAGAAATTAGCAGGCAAAAAAAAAATCAGTACTCTCAATCCTCCTCCTTAAAAAAAAAATAAGTAAAGCAAGAAAAAACGAAGAAAAACAAAAAATAAAGTATTCCGTCATCTCCCGTAAAATCTAATACCGTTTGGCCAATGCTTCAAGAACTCTATTTAAGTATACGCTTGCAATAAAAGTGGCCAATGACATTCCCACCGAAAGCCACTATTAAATCAATGCACTGAAAAAAGATTATTCGAAAGAGTTCTGCATCGTATTTTAACTTTATCTTGTAATATATTAGAGATATTAGTTGGTAAGGACAAAAATATTGGAAATAAGTATCGCATCATTTATCTTTCTTTCTTTATTGAATTTTTAACAAATCTTTACATTCGCCTACGAAAAGAAAATATGCCAAAAACATGAAATTAAAACGTTGATTTTTCGTATATAAAAAAAAAGAACTTTTTCTAATAATTTTTTATTCACGTGGTGAAGAGAACGTGAAATTTTCATTGTATCGCAAGGATCGTGAAACATTTCTATAGTATTAATTAACGCACGTGGCAAAAATCAAATTTCTGTCATGCGCTCACTAGGTGAGAAGAAAAAACGTGAATTGAATTCTTTTAGAGGCGTAAGTTTTTTTTTTTTTTTTTTTTTAAAAAAATGAAGAAGAAGAAAATAAAGGATTTCAATGTTTCGCATTTGCGCAATTTTAATCAAAATTTTTTAAACTAAACAAAGGACAAAAAATTATGTACAATGTCTCTCGAACGGATTTAAGTGAATTTTTAGTGAAGATTTTACCTATCAATGTTTGGACGATAATCAGAAGTATCGCTGTACCAGTATACTCAGATAAGTGGAAGAAAACCCACATTCGTTGACTATGAAGTTGTATGCAATCGACAGTACATAAAATGTACGATTTATAAGAAAAATAAAAAAAAAAAAATCATGTGTAATTCGCTTAGAAAATAAAAGAACTAAGGAATGTCGTAGTCAAAGTAATATAACATTCCAGTTTTCTTTGCATCAACGATACATAAAGCATTCGTGAATTTTTATTCGACTTTTCAATTGCGAATGAAGAAGTACTCTGTTAAAAAAATATGGTATAATAATAATAATAATAATAATAATAATGCAACACACGACAAAGTGTATCAACACATTGAGAAATATTTATTTCATAATCACAGATTTCTTATTTATATGCATTGCAAAGAAAGAAACAAAGTATTTTTTCACGATCATTTATAATTCTAGTTTTTACCTTTTTATATGAAATTACGAATATAATTAAAATAGAGACTTTGATTCAAGGGTTTTGATCTAAAATTTTCAGTGGAATCGTATACTTTATTTTTTGTCTTTAACGATGTTAAAATTTACCGTTGTTATTGTTAATATTGTATAGTATAGTTTGCTCGATTATCCTAAGTCAATTTTTTGTAAATCTACATGTAACTTTATATCGTTATATGCATTTATTACATATATATTTTATATGTATTTGTACATAAATACCACTAATCAACTTGATATGTAATTTATCAAAATTTCATAATTAATTTTGAGTAAATTTTAAAGTATTGTATATAGTTATTCCTTCCTCGGAAGGGATTTAATAATTAATAATCAATTTTTACGTTATTTTATAGTTTTTAACGAAAAATAAATATTCTAAGAAAAGTTAGATTAAAACCCTTGTTATGATTTGAGAAAAATCTGTCGATGTCATGCTTCGACTACGCAAAGTGTGATACTTGTATACTCTGCATCCCCTGATTACTACTGTAATTATATATCAAGCAGTCCAAGTACGAAAATAAGGAGTAGTTTTTCGAACGCGGGCTTTTAGAACGTTGATCAAGGTAACTATAAATTAAAACTATTTTCGTGCTTTGACTTTTTCACAACAAGACAGCAAAAATAATAAAGGATAAATTTTTAAAATCGATCGTTCGTTCGTCACGTCCGACGAATGTTAACGTAACAATCTTTTCCATCGCATCGAAGAACGATGTCAAAACTCGAAAACAAACTAATCGTTATGTTTCCTTTCATAAATATCGCTCATGTAAATTGCATAGTTGGTTCTATTTTGAGAAAAGGTAGAAACATTGAAAGAGTATATAATAACCACTTTATGAATTTATGTATTTTTGTAATTGTATGCGTTGAAAATGTTACGTTATCATCCATCGGAACGTTTAAATAGAAAATTTGATTGTGCAGAACTTTTATGATTATTAAAGCGACAATGTACATCTCGCATAGGATCAAATGAAGTAAGAGAAAAAAATGTTGAAGCTATGTTATATTGACAGTTTATGTTGTTATCAAGCAAATCGAAATAACGATTCAGTGCCATTTAGGCCCATTTTACGTGTATTGCAATGCTCTTACTTTTAAGTATATGTATTGTGTAAAATGAATAATAAGGATTCGACACATAGAAGACTTTTCTGTAAATAGTTAATCGACGAGGCATTAGGTATTTACCTAAATATACGATTTACGAATGATATCGAATTGTGATACTTTATTTTTCCCTTCCAATCATTTTTTTTATAGTCGAGTGTTATAGTCTGCTTCCAGATCGAAAGGAAATCCGTAAAACTCTGTGTAGTCACCGATTGACTAAGCGGTATAGGATTGAGAAGTTAAGAATATTAATTTATTATTTCGCATTCTTCGTACGATACGAAAGTACAGTTAAGTACGGAAACTATTGGTTATCGATAAAAGTAACCTAAATTTTTAATAATTTTTACAAGTAAAAGTTTTTATAAGTTCAATTATTGCGTTAACGATACAATTATACGTTAAATCTTGAGTTTTTTAAATTTCAAACTCTGCGTAAGATGAGTATTACATTTTATAAAATAAACTTGTAGCGTTCTTATTATGTAAGCAAATTTTGAAATAATTGAAATTAATTTAAACACGCATAAAAGTAAACAAATTATTTATAAATATTGTTCCTCGATATCTAATGAAAATTTTATTATTATTATTACCATAAATACGACACATTATACGTTTGAATAATTAAAGATCGTTGTTTTAGCGTTTCAAAAGTAAAAAAATTGTATTTATTACTTAACGGTATTATATAAATTTTTGGATATTAATTTTTGTAAATTACAATATTTATCAATTATTCTTTTATTAACTATTATTATTTAGAAGATAATCTTATCGTCTATTATGTTATCGCTAACGAATAGTCAAATATTACAGCTTACGGTAAGCGGTGCAAAGATTCTATGCACCTATAAAAGTAAATTAATCGATATAATTGAAATATATAAATCCTAAATTTATATGGAAACTTTTGAGAATTAAATTTTATCCTTTTGTCAGTATTGTCTAAACGCTCCTCGTCTAACGATCGGTTGCATTCTATTAGGCGGAGTGATCGAAATATCCAAATAATCTCCTATTGTGAACCTGGAATAAAATAAAAATATAATTTCATATTTTGAGTAACGTATTTAATAAGTTAATTAAACGGAATGCTTATCCAACAAATATAAACGCAAGCTTACCTCGCCTGAGCCAAAGTTTTATTATCGTCCGCGCCTTTTTGTCCGGAACAAGTTACACCTATTTCTCGCATTCGATAACCGGAAGTTCGCTGTTCCGGTGTAACTAAAGAAAATTCAAAATACGTTCCTTTACTTCGAGCATCGGGATTTACTTCTTTAACCAATGCCGTAATTTCTCTTAAAGTTGCATCCATCCTAAAATAATTAAATTTTTTCATAATTTATTTTTAATTTAATTAAAATAAGCATTATAAAAGATATCGAATGAGTATACAACTAATATATACGAATTGTAAAAAAGATTTTATAACTGTAATCGCAAATTACGATCACAACATTATCCACAAGACGCATAGGCTAAATTAATAAGATGGGATAAAATACCAGTAATATTTACCAAGTGTAAATTTGAAGTTCGTTCGATGGCACATTACCACGAGTATATTCTACGATATTATGGTGTCGTCCCGTATTACAAAATACCCTCAGGAGAAGGGGACAGGTCTAAATTATCGTGAAAAATCATAATATAATTATTTTGAAAAACTTTATACGATAAACGTGAATTAAAGCAAAATGAATAAAATTTAGGTTAGGTTTGCAATTATTCAAATAATCACCTTTTCTCTGTCCACTGGTTTATCTGGAATTTGTTTTTCGTCTACTACCATTGATTCTACAGCGGATGTCATATTTGCGCTATTGTTTAATAAATTACTTATCGATTAAACACCTTAAAACTTTCCGATGATTCCGCCGCAATCGTAAGTAACGCTTAAGCCGGACTAATGTATCCAACGTATAAACTTAAAGGGAAACTTTCATGGAGTAATAAAAGTGACGCGCCGAATTTACACGAGATACATTTTTCGCGGGAAAATACATTTTCATCGGGAAATGACATACTTGTAACATGGTCGAGTGATAAATTATAGGAATATCAAAAGTGTGATTCCTTTTTTTTGAAAACAGAGTTGACCGATTCTTTAATGAAATTGTAGCGAACAAGGGGACAATTTTATTTTAGAATTACGTACGTAGTAACGATTTAATGTAACGAGTGAACGATAATTATTTGCTTAGATATTATAAATAGTTTATGCAGTCCTTTATAATTATAGAAAAAATAATGCATTTATCGTAGTTTTAATTTTTACAAAAAAAGAAAAATGTATAAAAATTTGCTTTGTTTTTTAAATAAAAATTATTTTGATATTCATTTTTCATCGAAGATAGATAATTAGTTAAGATTAGTCGCTATTGGTTTATATAAAAATTTGTGAAATAAATAATTGATCTGGCCTGAATTTTATAAAAAATTGCGTTATTCGAGTAAAAAATTAAAAATTACGCGCAGGTGACGAAAATCAAACTCCGTTAACCTGCAGGAAAAAATAAATGTCCCAATTTATAAAAGTATTATAAAAGTCTAATTTTCTAAAGTCAAAAAACTGACGACTATATGTGATAAATTTATTAGTTACATACATTGGAACAAGTGTTTACAAAGTCTGCAAAACCGTTTGAAAAAAATTTGTTTCGGATTTCGGTGAAAAATTACAGTAAAAAATTAATATAATTTAAAATTTAGAATAAAATTTGTTTTATTGTTTATTGATTATATCGAATGATGAAAACGTGTAGTTATGCAATAATGTATCAATCCGCATATTTAACCAAGTTTATTAAAATCATCTGTAAAACTTACGTAATTATAAACTTTAACTCATCGTATAATAATTATAAAAAGACTTGCAACATTGTAAAACTGCGTAAATTGAATTTATTATTGATATTCGGTCGATACTTGATACGAGATCTTTAGAATTCATTGTTAATAATAGTATTTCTTTAAAATGTTTTGTTTCTATAGCGTTCGAATAAAAAAAGCGACGATATGCGCGAAAAATTATTTTTTTTAAACTCAGTGTCAATTTTTAATTACAATATAGTTATTTATTAACGATTGATTAAATACTGCAAGTATATGAGTTATGCAAAACGATAACTAAAGTTAATCTTAATGTACTTATAATTTTAGATTTCATTTTTTTTTCTCTTTGATACGTTTAAAATATAAAATTTCCTTTTCCTGTCAACATTGATCAATGAATCAATGAACGCAGATAAAATTTACAATTACTGAAGCGGCAACCGACGATTATATGACTATCATTAATCGCCATAATTTTACCGATTCATGAATTTTCGTCTTAAAAGATCAGTTTTATATAATCCCTGGCATTCCTTATAAATACAATGTTTTTAAATACATAGTGAGGTCAGTTGTGGTAAAATGATTTCATTTACTTATCGACTCGTTGCTAAAATCCTTTCATTAATGATTTCAACTTTTTTTTTCTGATTTATTGAAAAGAATTTGATAAATCTGTAAGTTTTCAATAAGATGTCTCCTTTGAAAAAGATTGTAAAACTATAGAATAAACAATATTCGAAAAAAAATGTACCGATATTTTTTTTCGTCAATTTATTACTTTTTAGAATTTTAATATGTAAATGATTTTCGTGCGACTATAAAGATTGGATAATTCTAAAATATACATTTCTAATGTTCTAGTAGTTTAGTTATTAAAAATATATTGCGTTATTTTATAATATATTTTGTAATAGGAATTTCGAGATGATTTTCCCTAGTAATTTGATTTAATGACATTTAATACAATATTTTCGTATAATTTAAGTAATTAAAAAATTATAAACATTTTATGAATATAACAAAACAATCAAGAATGAGTAAAATGAAAAATGCCGTTGACAATTGATCATAAATATTAAATTATGCTAAATATTTAATTTACCTTTTTTTAAGAAATTTCAGAATGTATTTGCATATAATACTTCTTTCCTTAAAACATTTATAATCACAAATCTCGTAACGATTGGTTAATATAAAAATAATCAAAAGCTTAAAATATATTATGAAAAAAAATTTGTTACTCGTTAGACATAATATTGCCTTTTTTTTTACTTTCCTATTACAATATTATGTTATAAAGTTTAAAAACTTGCCTTTGATTCGTTAATTTAATGCTAATTAATATTTCAAACGCGTTTACAAGATCCTAAACATTTTACGAATTTTTTAAAATATTTTTTATAATTATAATTTTATTCGTAAATTATATTAGTTTTAAAAAATCTAGTAAATAAATCCAACGAAATAACAATGTAATCAAAAATACATGAAACGGATAAATACAAAAGTACTCCTTTATATAAGAACTAGAATAATACGTTTACACGAAATATTATTCTATAAATATTTTTATAAATAAATAATAATATTCTGTCAACTTATTATATTTCTTTTATCGATATTGGCAACTTTTTAAAATAACAACAAACCATATTTAAAAAAGGTGTTTACCGTTTTTATTTAAGTGTCACATTAGAAATAATTGAATCGAGTTCTCATTTATGGGTTTCGAGTATAAACATACGAATAATAAAAAGTATTAAGCAATTTAAATAATTAACCTTTTATAAAAAATGAAAAATGTATTCGATACTTAATAAGAATAAAGATTGAAAAATAATTTTTTAATTAAACTTTACCGAAGAGTAAAATAATTATGGCTCTGAAAATTTTAATAAAATATCGATAAATACATAAATTATTATCGTGAAATCATCAGCGTTACATAATATATTGTATAATAAATATGTGACACGAGTCGTAAAGTTATTTGAAATATTCTAATTAAAATTGTATAAGCTAATTAACTCACGGTAAAAATTTAAAAATAATCGAGTTTAACGTTCGAGTAATTTGTTTCCGAATATGATTCCCATGAATCATTTATTTACATTTTGAAAATTTACCTGGTATTTGCAATAAAAGAAAATCTCACGAGTCGAATGGAATGGAAGGAAAGAGAAAGAAAACTCTGTAAGAAGATACGCGGAGAGAGAAAGAGACAGAGTGAGAGGACGTAAGTAAGAAAATATTATGGATAATCGCGACTCGGTGATATCGAATGGCAAATAATATCCACCATCGCTCGCCATTCACTATTATTACTATAATTATCTCGAAGTTAAGTTGAAACAATCTCAAATAATGTTCTCGATGTCTCGGGGAACGAATTTTACAAACTAAACCATAAGCTAGTTTCTTATTTCTCGCGTTCGCACCCCGGAAAAACGTCTTTAAAATACCGATGAAAAAATAAGCCCCGACGGCTTTTCCTTATCGCCTTATCCACAGATTTGGATACGTAGCTCGAGACGGTTGTTTATTCGATCACTATTCATAAATTGTAATCTTCTCTCCGTGTACATATTACGCGTACGCGTTGCATTGTCGAGAAAAACAATGGGAGATAAAAGCCAAAAGCTCGAGAGGCTGTAGAAATTGCATTCGAGTGTAAAACTTGTAATCGTAAGGGAAAAACAACCAAGTGTTGTAGCATCGAACGAACTACGTCCGTAATAATCTTTATTATGTGTATGTGTTCGATACGTATTTACGCGCGTGTGCATAAATCGCGAACACAACGTAACGCCTGAACATAAGATATACTATTATGTACGGATCTACGTTCTACGGTTTTAAAATCGGACTCAGTGTCACTCGAGGAGAGAAGACAAGAGCACGTCGATAGTTTTTTTTTGGTATCTCATCGCACGCACGAATATGATTTCTTTTCGTTTTTTCTTCGTTATCGTCTTGTGCTTCTGATTAAGAGATTTTGACGCGTAAGCATTTCGTAAATGGAAAAAGAAGAGTCTGTGCTATTGCTACTCGTTTTTTTCGAACTACTCGTTTACTTAACCTTTAACAAAAGTGCGAACGCATTTTTTATTTTCTATGGTAAGTTCGTTGATTCCGATCGGTGCTCGATTATTATTATTATTATTACTTATTACTTATCGATAGTCGCGGGAGGAACGAAAGCCGCGATTAAAACGGAATGAAAATGATTTTGATGCACGGAGTAATTATTTTGTTTTTGTTTGGAATCGTTGATAGTTTTATCGGAGCCGAGCAGCGAATAGGAAACCAAACAAAATTTCTATTAGAAAAAACTTGGAATTTTTATTTTCTTATCGTCACGTGCCTTAATTACAACCGAGATTTCAATTTTACCGTAATAATTAACAACGCTTTATTTTCAACCGTTCAAATTATATTGCTAACGTTAACTAATTGAGAATCGAGTCCACGATACTGCACAAATGTCTTAACTGTATTTTTTTTATATTTAACTTTATCGTTTTATTTTACTAAGAAAGTAGATTTATCAAATTTTTACTCTTGTACGAGAAGAATGACGTAAGTCTTGTAAAATTATATTCGATTGCTAAAATTTTATTTTGTACCGATTTTGTCGCCAATACCTCGAAAACCAATAGATTGAATTTTACTTTTTAACAACTTTATTTTGGAAAGATTTATCTTGGTTTTTTACTTAGATTTTACTTCTATAAAAACGTTGTTAAAAAATTGATAAATTAAAAAACTCAAGTTGGTATCAAAATCATCAAAATCTGTTGAAATTATGCGCCTTAAAATTTTATCATTCTTAAAAAGCGATAAATTAAATTTTTTTAATCGATAAGCTGTAACGAAAAATTTATAATAATGAAATTCTTGTGTTAGAAAAATTCAAATATTTAAATATTAAAATTGATTAAATTATCGAATTGATTATTATTATCCAAACATAACCTCATATATTATTTATAAATTGATAGAATTTTATATTGTTAGTAAAATGATAACAATGGAATATGAAGTAATTACTTGTGAAATTAATCATAAACCAATGACGTTTTATTTTAAAGTTATAAATCTTTATACTTTGTTCCAATTTTATTTAAAATAAAATTTTTTATTATTTAATCTATTTAATAATTATGGTATCTATTACTATTGGAAAATATTGCTATCAAATTATTTATTTTCCTTTCGATACGGATAAAACTATATTTAAAATTGCTTTGTTGTTTCGTTTCCACCATTTTTATTTTATTACAATTATATAAATATTAATATAAAGAATTGTAAAATGCGACCATTCGATTGCAGCGAAAGAAATTTAATATCGTGTTGTTTGTTTTAGGTTATGAAAAATACTTGGCATATCTTTATATTGTAACAGGCAATTAAAATGGTAAGCAAATTGCCCCAAGAGTTTAGAAGATATAACCGAAATCGAAATCAGTTGAGACATATTTTCAAGGAAACTCAACGTGTCCTCGAGGTTATAAATCTTGAGAATTTCTTTCCCGGAGGTACGTCATTAATTAAACGAGGATTAAGAAATAATTATCCTTGATACACAGATTAATCATTCAGATTTATTGGTTCAGCGGAATATTTTACCGAGGGGAAAGGCTTGTCAAAGACGCGGTTCTCGATTGAGCACACACTCGTCTTAAGCCTATTATTAGACTTTGATAATGATTATATACGAGTACTGATAAATTCCACATATTTTATATTTTTTTATTTTTAAAGGTTAGCGTAATAAAAAAAAATTCAGAAATTTCTTTTTAAAATAATTTTCTTTTATATAGATTATTTTTATACGCTATTATATTTTGATAAACGTTTACGTTTATCGTTAGAGGATAACGCGTTGTTGAAAAATCGTTGAAAACCTTTCCTTTGTAAATATTTGGAAATTTCTGTTTAATTTTTTGAATACCTAATATTTATCCAATATTTCGTATTTACAATACGCGTTTAAAATATTATTTGTTAAGCTTAACGATTGTTTACTTACAGAAAATATTATCGATGAATTACTATCGCCGTTAACTTACGACAAAATCACATACGTGCTCGAAAACTGCCCAGCCATTGTTATTTTCGGGCAGAATACCAAAGCAAAAGCATCGCTAGTCAATCATTTATTATCGACCGATGTTTTGCCAGTCTGCACAGGTCAGTGGCGATGGATAAAAATTGGTTGCGGACCAACGAATCATGTGAATCTCACCCTTGGTCTCGAATACGAAGTTGTAGAAAACTTATTAGCGAACGAAAAACCATGGGTAACTATTCCTACCGAAGATTTAATAGAATCAGGGAGCGTAGATTCAAACTGTCCAACGATACTAGAAGTGAAGCTAAATCAACCGGCGCTTAAAGATGGTGTACAAATATTCGTTGTCCCGGATTCAGGTTGTTAAATTTTTGTCAACCTCGTATTCGTTTTTAATATAAATTTAACCAAAGTGAAATATATTTTGAAAAATAACTTCACCGTTTGTGGAGTCTAAGAAAATTCAATTATAATTTATCTCGTTCGAACTTCAATTTGTAGGTGCGGTACAGACACTGGCTAAAGGAGTGTTCAAAGTAATACCTGTATTCCTCTACGCATTAGGTGAACATCCTTTATCTAACGAAAATATGGAAGAACTGAGACATTTAAAAGAGACTTATCCCTATAATCCAGTCTTATTCGTCTCTACGTTGACTCAAATAAACTTAGACAATTTAGATGAAAATCTAACCAAGTCGGATCAACCTAGACTAAAAAATGAAACAAAATCTTGCGAATCAAGCTCCAGAAAGGAGGATTTCACGAGACTGACTACCGTTCAAAATAACTCGATTAAATCAAACTCGGTTGCGTTGGATTGCGTAAAGGAAATTGACAATGGGCTGAATCTAGAGAAGATAAATTCGCTCGGCTTGACATGGCTTGATCAGCTCACAGATTTGGGCTTTATGGGTGAGTCCATTCAAGTGGATCAAGCTTTGTGGTTGACGCATCAACAATACAACCATTCCAGCGATCTTTTGGATTCGCACAAAAATTTAGGTAATAACGATGTTACCATTTGTATTTCTTAGGATTGCCAAATCGAATAAACAAAGTCAAATGAGTAATGAACGTATTTAAGTGAAGCTTCTTCGAACCAATTAAATCAACGCATTTTTGTTTATTATATTAAAAATGTAGCTATCAATCTCATTTTACATTGATAAAATATTACGGTATTGAATTAAATTTGATAATTATAAATATACTACATATTATTTTAAAAAACAATTTAAGAGATAAAATAATTGATTAAGCGAAAAGTATACAAAATTTTAATTGATTATTTTAATTAAATCGAACAAAAAGTCTATTATTATTTCTTCATTTCGCGTAATCTATTTCATTAAATACATTAATTGTAAGTATTTCGAAACGTCTTTTTTTAAAACAGGAAAGAAACAACTCCAATTTAAAAAAATTAAATTATACGATAACGAGAGCAAAAAAACATTTTATACGTCACTCGTATACATTTACAAAAGAATTCGTATTTTATTTATAAGAAAATTATTAAATAAAAATTTAAACTTGAAAATCGATAAGAATTTATAAATTTAGCGGTACAATATTTTACTCGTATCGATATCATCGATCGATGAAACACAAAAGACGAACGAACGGTATCTTTTCATCTTAGATCGAATCCTGTACTTCGTACGCAGCTGTTTACAAAATTATCTCGTTAACGTGAGCAACCACTTAAACGACGTGCATACGACCAGCCTACGAAAATTCATCCTCAGCGCTTTCGACATGGCGCGAGAAATTCAAATTACTCCCAAGCGAATACAATACGCTCAGCAAAAAGAGATCGAACTTTACGCCAATCTCATGAAAGTGGTCAATGCAAAACAGGAAGAACTCACCGAACTCATTCACAAGATCATCCAAGAGATGAAGGACGAAATTTTACTCGCTCCCGACAACTTGAATCTCTACCAGAACATTCCCCTGGACGACGAGGAAAGGGGCAAGTGGTCGGCCACCGTAAGGGTAGCCACCACCGAGGTGCAAAGGTTGGTACTGACGAGATTGGGAGAAAGAGTCGCCAAACAATTGGCGATATCGGTCAACTGCTTGAGGGACACCTTCGTCGGCACGTTGCAACGATGCCTCCTGAGTTTGGAAAAAAGCTACGAGCACGATACTAGTCTTACAGGTAATCATCGGAGTATTCGTCCGATTAATTCCGATCCAAGGAGTCGATGAACGAAACCCTCGCTTAAATTTCACAGCCAGCGACGCTCTCAAACAAATTCTCTCCGCGGCTTACAACGTGGAGCTCCAAAATTCCTCCCCGTCGCTCGTACACTCCTTCCTCGAACGCATGCGGCAGTTGTTCAAGTCTCTGCCCTTACCCTGGGCTCCCACCCCTATCCTGAACGCATCCTGGAGGCGGAAGGCCGCAGTCGACGTCCTCAACTCGCTAAGCGCCGCGAGACTCGCTCGTACCATATCCACGCAGTTCAGGGACAAGGTCAAAGCTTCCCACGACACCTTCCAGTCAGCGTTGAGGTCCCTCGAGAACCACTACTCTGGCAAATTAGAGCGGACCGAGGAGCAGAGGATAGCCATCAGGAAGTACCACGCACCGAGGCTAGCGAAGTTAGCCCTGGAGTCGACGTCTATGAGCGACATGGTAAGGAAGGTAGGATATCCAGGATGAGTCCAGGTTCTCACCAATCGATGTTCCAGGTGAGATTCGGCATCCCTCACCAGGGTAAAGAGATCGGCAGAGGACAGTACGGAGTGGTTTTCGCTTGCGACGCCTGGGGTGGAGCACCGGGTCCTTGCGCGGTCAAGTCGGTCGTACCCCCGGACGAGAAGCACTGGAACGACCTCGCGATGGAGTTCTACTACACGAGGTCGATACCCGATCACAAGAGGATCGTCAAGCTTCGGGGCTCGGTCATCGATCACACCTACGGTGGAGTGTTTGGAATGGGGGCGGCGGTTCTACTGATCACCGATCGCATGAGCAGGGATTTGTACTGTGGCATCCGCTCGGGGTTGGGTTGGTTGGAGCGTATTCAGATAGCCATCGACGTCCTCGAGGGCATCCGGTATTTACACTCTCAGGTACGCGGGTTGGTTCGCGGATTTGTTCGCGGATCGGTTTCGCGGTCCTTGGCGTATACTGTAATTAACAATTCGCCGAGGTTCGATTTGGATATTCGATCGTTCCTCGCGATCCAGAGGCTGAGATTCGTTCGAACCAACTAAAATGTATTTTGTGTTGCAGTTTAATTTGAGCTTTGTGTATATAATGGAATGGTACTGTGTACTAGGTTGAGACGAAAGTACCGAGCGCGACAAAAGTTAAGGAAACACGAAAATATTTACGATGAATTTCAAATAAAATGTAAACGAATGCTTATATTTTTTTACAGTTGCTTCTAATCTTAATATTCGTATCGGCGCCCACCGATACATTTTCACCAACGGACGACGAATCGTACGTAAATAAAATTGCACCAACGAAACCAAAAGATGACGAAACGTACGGAACAACGGGTACCAAATTCGATTCGGTAACGAGGATCTCCAGACGATAGTAAAAAAAAAACTCGTACAACACGTTTTTCATTTTCGTTCGAAAACACGGTTTTCTCTACTCGAAAACTTGTTTTGCTCGAGCGAACCTCGAAATAGCGCGGTTAAATTTTTTTCGGTTTCGAAGCCAAACGTCAACGGATCCATTAATCGCGATTTAAAAGAGCTTTACAAAAACAAGTATTCGCAAACTGGACGTGATTTCCCGTCGAATCCGAGCGGGATTAAAAAAACCTGGAGCACGTCTGTATACATGTTTTGAAATACGCTTTTGTAGGGTCTCGTACACAGGGACATAAAACTGAAGAACGTCCTCCTAGATACGGAAAACCGAGCGAAACTCACGGACTTGGGTTTCTGCATAACCGAGGCCATGATGTCGGGTAGCATCGTCGGGACACCGGTTCACATGGCCCCGGAACTTTTGTCCGGGCATTACGACAGTAGCGTCGACGTCTACGCGTTCGGCATACTCTTCTGGTACATATGCGCCGGACACGTGAAACTCCCCTACGCCTTCGAGCAGTTCCACAATAAGGAACAATTGTGGACGAGTGTTAGGAAAGGTACGCCCGAGTTTGCATTAGAGAGCGATCGAGAGAGAGAAAGAGAGTTGCTTTCACGAATCGACGACCCTTTCTAGGCATAAGGCCCGAGAGATTGATTATGTTCGACGACGAGTGTTGGAACCTGATGGAGCAGTGCTGGGCAGGAGAGCCATCGCGACGTCCTCTCCTGGGTGCTATACTCCCGGTCCTCGAGTCGATACGATCCAAGGCCGAGAGACGCCCCGAGTCCCGGGAACGCTTCGAGAGATCCGCCTCTCCTCTCGACAAACCCCTGGAGCTTTTACCCAACGGGAAGAGCAACCGCGCGAGCGTCGGTCACCGGTGCAACAACAACAACAACAACGAAAACGACAACGACAACGACAATAACAACAATAACAACAACAACAACAACGTCGATGACGACGAGGACGACCACGGAGGTCGCAACAACAACAACCGACACAACCGACACAACCGCAACAACGCCCTCGCGCTCCTCGAGCCCAACAACCAAAGGGGTGAAGTAGCGCGTCCGCTGTTCGTCCCGAGTAGGCGTAAAAAACATCATAACGCTGTCCTGCGAACTCCAAAGCACCCGGGTTTTCACATGACTAACTTTTTTCACACGAGCGTCTGCTCGAACTTGTACATACAGATGCACGAATTTTACTGACACTTTCATTTTTCTTCTTTCTCTCTCTTATTTTCTTGTTTCTTATTTTCTCTTATCTCTTTTCTACTACCGCCTACCTACGGTTCTACCACCGTTGCTATTGTCTTCATCGCTAATACTTTTACCACTTCTACCGCTACCGTTATCCTCTTACCGTTAGCATTACTATTATTAGTATGATTAATTGTAATTATTTTATTATTTTTACATTTTTTTGCTCCTGCGATTTTTAGTTTTTTTACGTTACCGAGACGAGAAACGTAAAGATATTTGATATTTCGTTTACCGATTCTGATGCTTTTTTTTTTCTTTTTTTTTTTTTTTTTGTTAAATACTTTTATACTTTTTTTATCCCTCTGATCTTATTACTTTTACGTTATAACGAACGCTCGACCGATACTTTAATTATCTAATCGCAGAGTTTATGTTTTAAAAATTATAGCTTCGAACTACGCTAAAATTTATACACGACGTTTGCAATTACACGTAAACAGTGCTTTAAAATTAAAATTTTAAAGAAAATTTAAACTTATGTTCATTTTTAAATCCAAATTTGAAATAAAAATATTACGATAACAATTACTACTTGTCTTGTATGATTCTCAGTTGATCTGAAAATATAAAAAAAACAACGGAAACCTTGACGGAAACCTAATCGACTCACGAAATCGAGAAATTTAAGTGTCAGTAAAGTAAAATATCGATCGAATCATTCTATGTGGTTAAAACGATTGAAAGATGAAGTACCGACATTCCTTTATTTCTACCTTTAAAAAAATATTAAATTATTCGAATTGCGAGAAAAAAAAATTAATTTTGATATTTTGTTTTTTAATTTTAATTTTTCGTTAAAAATTATTTTATCTACGTAATTATAAAAATCGCGGTAAACTTGACTTTACGACTCTGACGAAAATATTAATTTGTTTTTAATTTATTTATGTTAACTCTAATTCTAAAAAAGATCCTCGTATCTTAAACCCAGTGACTTTTCTGTTTTTCTTTTAATTAGAATTTTTTTATTATTTATTTTGTTAGTATATTATTTTCAGTTATTTTCTCAATCGATACAAAATACTCCTAGTTTCGATTGTCTAATTATTTTTAAGCGATAATGAAAAATAACGTTTTCTACTCAAGCCACAAATCCCTTTCTATTTTTAATAAATTTTTATAACGTATCGGTTAACGTTGATGTGAAAAAGAAACGAAACACTCGTTTTTTATATTTAATTATTTCATTTTTACAACCAAGAGAAGCTTAAAATTTGTAATCTCGATTCTTTGCTCAAAAACACACAATTTCCGATTATACAAACTTTGAAAAACGATTTAATCGTAAATAAGAACTTTTTCCATCAAATTAATACACGCGTACGTTTGTTTTTCGATTTTGTGTACTACAAATATTGTAGTCATCAGTATTCATTACACAGTAGGATTTTTTCATAAATTGATGCCAATGACAAAGTAAATGCATAATCTGTTATGTATAGTATTTCTTGTACAATAGTGATCGATGTTTTTTCACATTTATTTATACCAGCTTTGATTACATAAAAAATATCGATGGTGCAGTGAAAAATAATTTTTAAATTATCGATGAAACGTATGATTCGATAATTCTTGTTCTTGTTGGACTACATGCAATATTATTTTTATATTTTGTATAAATTTTATAAACAATGTTTTATTAATCAAAGCCTAATCTATTAGATTATATAAATATGTCAAAAGAAAATAGATATTATGTCGTTGAAAAAGAAAGAGATTATTGTTATGAAGAAAAAAAAGAGCTTGTCGATATTTTTAGTGAACATCATGTGGCGGTGCTTACTGAAATACTAATGGACGACTATCAAAGCGAGAGGCAAGCGCTAATTTGTAATTTATATACGTAA
The DNA here is from genome assembly GCA_018907195.1 of Dolichoris vasculosae. Taxonomy (NCBI): domain Eukaryota; kingdom Metazoa; phylum Arthropoda; class Insecta; order Hymenoptera; family Agaonidae; genus Dolichoris; species Dolichoris vasculosae. Next base: position 1,369,868 of record JACCHY010000020.1, read on the forward strand.
ACCTATGTTAAAAAAAAAAGTAATAAAAATCTTTAATAAGTTTTGTACTCGCTGTTCGTCCATCGTATTCCTTTCCAGTTTGCTTTTGCATGTGTCAGTGCTATTTATATAAATGTATCAATTAAAAATATAAGTTTGAAAAGAATACTAGATACAAAATTGGAATTCAAAGTTTTTCTTTTTATTAAACTCAACGATATACGTATATACGAATATTTCATTACGGAAAAAATCATAAAAATTTATTTATTCCAATTTTTCCGGATTAAAATAACAATTTACTATATATGTATATATGTATATGTATATATATATATATAAAGAAATAAAATTAAAAGTTGGAAAAATCGTATTTTAGAACTGTAAAATCGGTTAAATCGTTATACGTACGATAAGTAAAAAAACCTTTATCGATAAAAAAACAATCGTTTCGCACAATTTTTAAACATTTTTTCTTCAAATAAATATGCTCTATACTTTTATCATTGAGAATTTCTTTTCACTCTGATTTAATAAACTGCCAAGTAATTACGTTACTTGGAGGAAGTAACTTGCATTTTTGTATACAGGAATTCTCAATCAATATTCGAACTCGATCGTTTCAAATTTTATTAGCGTTAAGAAATACAAAATTAATTTTGTTTTTCTCATTTTCAGATTACCAAACGTATTCTATAAAGGAGAATAATCATCGTTAAGAAACCAAAACCAATATCAGCAACAAATGTATATTACTTGTTTTCATAGAGTTGCATACGCATCTTTTATTTTGAACGTAAATTCGAATTAGATTGTATAACTTCATAATTATTTAAACTGGTTTATCAGTTTTGCAATAAGTTATTACAAGGAAATTGTTATTTGTTTCGTTTGAATTATATGTAAAGATAGTTTATTACTTTCATAAAAACTATAAATATTGTAAATATATAATCTTAATAATTATATTTAATTGTAAGTCTGTGATAGCTCGATCGGATTAAAAATCTTGAGCCAAGTCAGTAAATTGATAATAGAATTAAAATTTATAGGACTGATTAGAATAGAGTTGAAATAAAAGAAAAATTTATATTTTTATAATTCATTATATTTCTAAGAATTTATTTAATTAGTGATATAGATTTACTATATAATAATGTTTTGTTATATACAAAAATAATAATAAATATTTAACAGTCTTTTGTATTCTTTTTAAGAATCATACTTGAATATCTAAAGCCTGTGATGCTATTTCTAGATCGTGTAGAAATTTATAAAATTGATCTAAATTCATTTCGGTAAAAATAGATTTTGTCTTGTCGTCTTCTTTGTAAATAATTCTCATTTGTAAAAAATTTTTTCCAATTTCGTCGGTTCCGCTGCTCGCTACGGTTACTAGAAGAAAATTACAAATTACTTTCTGTTTTAATTTGTACACCCTCGATGATTTATTTTTTCGTATCGTATATTATGATTTGTATTCTTTATTGTAAATAAACAATATTTGAAAACTTTCCAATGTCTTAAGAATGTTTCGTATTATAAATAATGTACAAAGTAAACATTTATAAAATATTATTTAACCAACGACGATATCGTCCAACGATATCTTATGGAAGAACTTAACGGACTTGGTTAAAATTCAAACAATTTGCAAATATAATTATGTTTATCGACGAATAACTCTTATCCAATTTAGTCTTCATCGGTTGTTTGTTTATTTTCAACTCAGAAATTAACAACAATAACACTCGTAATTATGGATCGATAATTTAAATGAAACTTTTGTAAAATAAAATTATTTTATAACAAAGGTGTAATATTATTTATGCATTCTTATCATAGAAGGTAAATTTCCCATCATTTACATATTATTTTAGAAAAATTTATATTCTAATATGCAATAAATAATACGTTTATTTATCGTGTATTGGAAGGGTGAAATATTTGTGTTTGCTCTGAAGTAGATAACCTTTATATAAATACCTCCAAAACGCCAGGATACGTCAACAATTGTATTCACTGGTATATCTTCCATTTTTCAATAAAATAAGCACTATCACAATGACCTGTGCTAGTGATTAAACAGTATCATCGTTTTATCTGCAAATATTTTTACAATATGTATCACAAGTGACTAGTGTTGTTTACAAAATTCGTTAAAAATTGGAGGTTATATATATTTTGTATACCTACACACTCGACTAACGATTTGAAAGTTTTATTTTTTACTCTCTTGCAATCTGAAAATAAAACAACTTCAATTGTATTTACAATTGAGTTTTTGTTATAAACAATCAACTATATTTTAAACTTGCACTTACCTTGTATACAAATATCAATAGATATAAATATATTTGGTACAAATTATAAATACTTGGAAAAAACCCGAAGCTTACAATTGTTTCAAAGTAACAATAAAAAAAATATAGTGGTTAATCGTTCGACTAATTACTTTTCATAAAACAAATAGTATTTAAGTTTAATAATAATTTAATACACGATCGTTTAAAAAAATTATATCGTCAAAAAATTGTTAAAATCGTTAAGTAAATTAAAGGTTATATGTATTAATTTACTAAAATAATGCTTAAAGAATATTTTCTTGAAAATCATACCGAGGATCTTGAAAGTATACTCGAAGATCCTGATGAATCTAAGATCTTTTCCATTTTGGTTGAGTAAGATAAACGTTTTTTTATATATACAAGAATATCGATCAGTTTTCAAACAATAAAATTTAATTACTTTGTTTTCACGATAATCGTTTATTTTCAGTTATTTTATCCTTTATTATCACGATGCCCAATTAGCAGATAAAATTACAAATCAACCGAGAGATCATTTATCAGAATGCGATGCTTCGGCTATCGAAGCTCAAGAAGAATTGGTCAAACCGAATCAAACGGTGAAAAAACGAGTACAGACAAATTATTTTCAAGTTTTAGATTACTTAAAAATTAAATTATTTTTGTTTAAAAAATTATCGAATACGTTGATAAAGAATAATAAATTACAACTTTGTAGGTTCGAACAAGAATATGCGGTGTAATTGGAAGTATAGAACAGAAAGATATCGGCCAATTAGTTTTAATTACAGGTTTCGTAGTTCGAAGTTCCCAACCATCCGTAGTAACTATCGCCAAGCACTTATCGTGTAAAAAGTGCAAACACGTTACAATTATAAAAGTACATAAATATAATTAAAGAAACATACCGTTATTTTTATAGTATTCTTTGTAACTTATTATCGTTTACTTTCCACTTAGCTCGAATGGGAAAGAGATAAATTTCCAGATGTAAGGGAATGCGAAGCGTGTAAATCAAATACTTTACATCCTGAGAATTCGTTAGAATATCAAGAATACGCAGATTACCAAGAAATAAAAATTCAAGTAAATTATATAATTTATTATTTATTATAATCATTGAAACAATTAATATCAACATATTAAAAGTGATAATATACACTTAAAAATTATTTCCCTTGCAATTACAAGTAAATTCTTAACTAATTAGTTGTTAAATTAACGTTATAGCTTAAATACAAAAACAACAATCAATTTTTAAATAATATATGAAAAACATTTTTATATAACTGCAACGAACGTAATATCGTTAATAACGGTAATTTTGTGATATTTTGGTATTGATCCGTAATTTGTCTTTCTAAAATTTGTTAACAATATTTAAATTCAATTTCATGCTTAAAAAAGAAAGAAATCATTTTAAAGGTAAGCTTTTAAATTTAACGAATCGATCTTAATCGTATACAGGATAAATCTCAAAATGTCAGCAGTACCATGTCAAATGCCATACAAATAATTTTACTAGAAGACTTGGTCGACAAATGCACATCGGGAGACCACGTCACTATTTGGTATACAGACAACTTTTTTACCGATAATTAAGTTGATAAAAACTTTGTTTTTCAAGTCGCTAATTAATTTTATTATTTCACGAACAGCGGCTTTTTGATTAGAAAGTGGGGAAATTTTGTTGAAGGTCAACGACCGCTTTGCACAACATTTATGATGGCCAATAGTTTATTGGTCCGGAAAAAGATCACAGAGTCGGAGCACTGCAAAAACGAAGTGACAAGGATCTTTGAAAACTACTGGAAAGATTACGAAGACAAACCTCTGGAGGGGAGGAATAATATTCTCGCTTCGATATGTCCACAAGTAAAGATAACTTTTACGCCACCTTATAAAAATCGTATACCCGAAACGCAGTTATAAATCTTTCACGCTCCAATTATTTCCAGCTGTACGGAATGTACAATTTAAAATTAGCACTGGCTGTTGTTCTCGCCGGTGGCGTAAGAAAAGTCAGCGATTCAGGTTGGCATTCTTTAAATTCGACCACACCCGAATAATCCTCGCTCCTAAACTAACGAGCCTTTCTTTTTCTTCTTTTTCAATAACGCAATCGAACCAACAAAGGTATAAAAGTAAGAGGCGACATACATTTGTTGTTGTGCGGTGACCCCGGAACAGGCAAATCTCAAATGCTTCGAACAGCGGCAAAATTAGCGAGTCGGTCGGTGTTAACGACAGGAGTCGGAAGCACCGCTGCTGGACTCACGGCTGCAGCCATAAAAGTAAATTAGTTATTCTTTCGTTGGATAGGTGAAGATTCGAGTATCGTTAACATTTTCTATCGAACGTTTCCCCGCGAGGTTACATTTCGCAAACGTCGATGTATAAATAAAAGCAACGTGTAACGAGTTGAATTTCAGGACTCGGACGGTTGGCACTTGGAAGCTGGAGCTTTGGTAGCAGCCAGTGGCGGAGTTTGTTGCATCGACGAATTGACTACGATGAGTGCGAGCGATATGTCGTCTATTCACGAGGCGATGGAGCAGCAAACCATATCCATAGCTAAAGCCGGTATGGTTAGTACACTCAACTCCAAGTGTTCGGTTATCGCAGCTGTAAACCCCATCGGTGGTAGATTCGTGGATGGCGAGGAGGTGAAGATGAGACTCGGAGCTCCGCTGCTTTCGAGATTCGACCTCATTCTTTTTCTGAAAGACAATCACGATCCGGTGTGGGATGAATACGTGACGGATCATATTCTTCAAGCTGCGATATCCGGGGGTTACAACAACCAAATGTGAGTCCTTGCAAATTTACTTTTGTAAATTGGTAATCAGATAATTTGGTAAAAGCGAGAAAGGATTTTTAGTGTAGTTTTTTTTTACCGAATTTAAACACTGCGGTTTTCTTTCGAACTTTGTCTTTGTTTCAATACAAATATTTCTTTTTTACCTCTCAGGGGCTTAAACGGTAGCAAAGATGGTTCTATGTCCGAAAGTATGGAGGAAAGGATGGATTTCGATACTAATTTGGACTACACAGAAATGTAAGTTCTTTTTCGATAATAAATTTTGCTGTCGTTACGAATCGATGTTCCAAGATAAACTACGTAATTCGTTTGATTAAAATTCTTTTATTTCGGTTCGATATACGTTGAAAAACTTGCTCTTGACATTTCAAGTATATTCGGTTTAAGAATTTGAAAAGTCACCGGTAATTTCCTTGTCGAATCAACATCGAATAACATTTGTAACATAACATATAAAAAGTTCATTTTGAAGTGTAATTCAGTAGTCCGTATCAGCGGTACGTAAAATAAAAGTACGTATGTCGTCAGGAATGCCAACGAAGATTTAGCCGTCTTAAAAACCGATGGTTTGTGGGATGTAAACACTTTGCGCGAATATTTTGCACACGTACGCGCTTTTAAGCCCAAAATGTCGGAGGAAGCGGAAAAGATCTTGTGCGAAGTGTACATGTATCACAGGCAACGAACCAACAGACAACAAGAGCGAACAACCGTACGTTTGATGGACAGTTTGATCAGGTTTGAACGTTTTTATTACGAAAGAAATTATACTTGCGTAGTTGTGCGGTTAAAAAAGCGTGGATTAAAAATGACGAATTGATGAATTGGTTCGAATAAATAAATAAATTCAAAGTAAATTAAACAATTTATTCAACCACTTCTGTAACAAATATTCATAAAATATTCGATAATAATTCCTTATAACTTATAACTAAATAAGTTTTATACAAAATTATTTTATTTGATTCTCCTTTAAGTATAACTTAACGTTAATATTTAAATTGCATGTACCGATACGAATGAAAATTACAAATGTTGCGATTTGTAGAAAAATGAGTAAACGATATTAGAAAAGTACGAAGTAAAATACGAATTTGTTTAAGCATCATCTCCCTTAAAATATCTTGAAAATATACGTGTTTAATACATTTCGTTTCAGATTGGCAGAGGCACATGCTAAAATTATGTTCAGAACCGAAATCCTTGTAATGGATTCAATTTTCGCTACGGAATTGATAAATCTGACCAATGGAATAGCCAACGAAACTTCTAAATTTCCCGAAGATCCAATGTCCGCGTACAAGGAATATGGTACGAGTAAAATAAAAAATCTATCGGATACAACAATTAAATACAATTTTCGAATGTTTGTAACATTTAGAAAATATTTTAATGACTGCGACTTAAGGAATTTCTAAATATAATACACGTCAAATATTAAAACAGTTACGAAAACATAAATTATTTCTATTACAGGTGCCGAGATACTCAATAAACTTAATTTGGATGACCTTCTGGAACTTTTGTAGATAAAAAGAGAGCATAAACAATAATTAAACATTTTAATTACGAATTGCGTGATTCTAGTTCTTTGAGGTATTCAAAAAAAGTAAGGTGAGTATATAATTTTAATATACAAGCGATAAGAAATCTTTTATAATTTGATTTTTAATTGTAAACTAGAGAAAAAAAAATTAAGTTTTAAAACAAAATTCTCCGACTAATTTTGCAGCACGTTCGCGACGATACCGCAATTATACGTTTCGTTCAAATTTCTATTGGCAATAAGTTATTCATCGTTATAGTAGTTTTTTTTTCTTAAACTCTAAGGTATATACAACACAAAATATGGAATGCTGTTGTAATACGAGAAAACATCTTTGTTTATAATTTAAATCTTTGATTACAAAAAAAAATAATAATAATAATTGATATAATTTATAAAATTTTATATAATATTTAAAATTTTCGAAGGAGAGAAGAGAGAAAAAAAACGTACACGCTACAAATATGTAGAATATATAATGCGCATAAAACGTACAAGAGTTCTCAACTGAAATTTAAACTCTTTACTTTACGTTTTCTCGTCGCAACAGACACACCTTTTCATCACAGCGCACAAAATATCTATTCCATTTCTTTCTATATCATTTTTTCTCCTTGTAAATTTATTATCGCTCCGATGCACATTGTTTTTTTTTTCTGTTTTTGTTTTTGTTTTTTTTATTATTATTGATGCGAACGCTCCACATTTAAAAGTAAATATACGCTGAAAAAATTATTTGATTTAAATAAATATTCTAGTTAACGTTTCTAAATGATAAGCAACAACGATAAAAAATATATAATAATATGCGATTACGATTTTAGACTCGATTCGTAACGTTAAAGATATTACAATGTTTATCGTAAGAGAAAATAATTTAAAAAACAATTATCATTTTTTACTTATCATCATAATTATAAATATACCGCAACCTTAGAGTCGGAGAGTCATACTATAATGTAATTGTAATAAAAAACAAAGGATGAATCTCTCCAACTTGGCGCGGTTAACGATAAATTTTCAATTATATCTACCTGAATAGAGCTTTAATTCTTTGCTTCTATTTTATCTCTCTCTTCGGTGTTTCTGCGGACACTAATAGCGCGGCTGCGTCATGTTATTAACTTGAGCGCGGACTGCACTCGCTGCAACGTTGCTCGCAGCAGTTTGCACGTGTTCGCTTCTAAAGAACGTCGTAGTGAACTCATCCTGAGCCTTGGAGAAGCTCGAGCCGGAGCTACGGTAGATGCGGTGAACCTGAGCGAAGCACAAAGTTTTAGCGAATGTTTGTTTGTTTGCCCGCGCGCGAGAAACCGATCCAAGTACAATGTGTAAATAAATAAATGAGAAAATATGTGTTATTAGATATAAGAATTTATAAAAACCCTTGTTTTATTTAATAATTATTAAGATATATTTTTGTACGTTGGAAACAATTTTAATAAAGCGTTTTAAAACTATTAGTTATTAAATTGTTTGTCCGTACCTTAGACAGTAATAGAATATCGCAAGCTGCTACTACGATAAATGTGAATGCGATAATAAGCAAAATAATGGCCACGAATGTGTCCTTTGTTGTTGACTTGAACGTTGAGATTGCTATGATGATACCACTGAAACAAAAATATAATCGCGTTGAAAGAGTAACTCTAAATATTGAAAATTGTATTTCTGATTTTTTACCATGTTCCACAACCAGGAATTCCAATACTTTGAACAACCGTTACTACAACTTGGAAAAAGAATACAAAGAAAAATACCATAAAGTTGAAGGAACTATCATCTCTAAAAGAAAAGAATAATCGATTTTTTTACATAATGAAATTTTCGTTCTTTTTTACGTATGGTACGTTTACATACTTGAAAGCTTGATACGCTGGTCTAAACCAGCAAATAAACGAGAATGGCGTGAAGAGAATGAGATAAAGAATACCCAGTCCAAATATCGTGAAGTAACCATAAGCGAGCAACATGATAAATCCGCCGATAACGTTTAATATTAGTACAAATCCATGGACTAAAAACAAAAAATTATGTACTTATTTAGGTTAATCGAAAACAAATTACGTTAATTACGATAAAATATCGAATGAACCAAACGAACAGTTTTAAGATAAACAACTAGAAAATTATAATAAATCTTTCTTACACATCCACAAACGATAAAGTTGTCCAACAATTTTCTGAAAATCAGTTTTTATTTCAACGTCGATATCTTGATAAAAACAAGGTTGTACGCAACATTTCTCAGATAATGGTGGCCAATTATTTCTCCTTGCTACAAATAAAAATCTTGTATCAAAATAAACGCGCAAATATTTTAACATACAAAAGTTGCTTCCGTTCACTCACGATAATAATGTGTATTACTCATATCTTGGTCATTTCTTTTCCATGCCTCGTTCGGTGGTTGCTAAAATATACAAACATAGAATTAGAATAAAAATGAAGCGTTTTTAATAGATCTTTATTAGCTTTTAATCGTTTGATATTTAAATCAAATTGTAGCGTAATCAAAAAAACATTGTAGTAATAATTTATAGATTTTTAAAAACTTCTATTTCATGAGAACGCAAAATTAAGCTTTTAATATCGAACTGCATTTATTTTATAAAACGTACGCTTGTGGGTGAGAAAATTGCACTGCTAGACGAGGGAATATTTTGTTGAGGACTGCGAGAATAATTTGGAGGTGGAGTTTCCTGACTCGTAGTTTGCAGCATCGCAGGTTGCTGCGCCGATGTACTTGTACCTCCATAGATGGGAGGATTCGAGGCACCCCTCACTTGCGTATTCTTAGTACCTCCCGGTTGATCCGCGAACGGATTGTAGTCTTCGATTCCTCTGTTTGGAATCGAGCTCGCTGCTTTACGTACCGCTGGATCCTGTACAAAGTATGCACCGATCGATTAAATATTTGAATAGGAACGATAAGTATATTTGTAAAAGATTGATTAAAAAAAAGACGAGTCGCTTCTTTTTCTTACGTAAGAATATTTATTATAGATTACAAATGTTATTGTTTCTAAATATTTATGTATACGTATAAGTACCGGTAAATACAAGATAATTATTCACAGATATTAAATAGTTTCCATCGTCGCGATGGCAAAATTATCTTTATTTTATTTGCGTTATACGTCGAGTAAACTGTAATAAACTATTCGTAATAAATTTGAAACGATTAAAAATAATAAAATCAATCGTTACTTCTATCGAGTACATATAGATAATCGAAGTACTATGCAAGACCGTAAAATTAAATTGTATATAAAATTTAAGTTACGGATACGTTCTCGAAGGAAATAAAAGCAAGAATAATTTTGGTCGAGATACCTTTGAAATATTAAGATATTGATTTTAAAATATAAATCATCGTACTTAGGTATAAATATTAATATTCGAGAAAACGTTTCTTTAAAAAAGAAATCATAGATACAACATTTAAATACAATAATTTAAAATTGATACAAATTATTCACCAAACTCTTTCCTATCGCCAAAATCGTATTCTCTTTTATCGCGTTACGTAAATCGACCGATACGCACGCAAAATTTCTATTTTAAGATAATTAAAAAATACAATAAAGTAATCGATCGAATCGAAATGTTGACGTTTAAAATATACTGTTTATAATTCTTATAATTCTTGGATTATACACGAAGCAAAAATATCCCTCCTCGAAAAACGGCGAGGACAAGTTTTATCGAATCGACGGTCGATATTTAAAAAGACTCGAGCAGGATATTTAAAACGAGCAACGTATCCGTAAGCTAATTATAATTCAACCTCTCGCTAACGTCGAATACCAAGGAGTAATTACACAAGCACACGAGCCTTTCCAAAAACCTAACCTACGTTCCAACCGTCGTCGATATCGACGAGGAACTTTCGTCACCCGCGTACATCGATAGCCTTATCGCGTCGATCCAATCATCCGAGTTCGAAATCACCACATCGTTATCACAGGCAATAAAAAAGCCGTTAATTTACGGCGTAAACGCGCGCCATTGGCTCTTTCGCGAAAAAGAAAAATAAAAAAAAAAAAGGTACATCCCGATAACGTAATTCGCACCTCCGTATCGAAGTCGAGGAGCACTCGGAAGAAATCTCAACGACTCACCGCGAAAGGATCGTTAACGTTGGGCTCGCCGAAAGGATTCTCGTCGAAGCCCGACATCTTGCCAATTCAGCCGTTTTCCTCGCCTCCTCGACGGAGTCGTCTTAGTAAGTCTTCGACCTACGATCAACACCGTCGTTTATCCCTCCGGGAACTGGAGCGTAAACACACGCACGAACAACGCGAATACGCGCCTTCTCTAGTTATCCAAAAAAAGAGCGAGACGCGTCGCTCCGATTCATCATCTCGTTCCCTCGCTCGGCGACTCCTCGGCACCTACGTATTTTTTTCTTTTCCTTCGCAGATGTGTCCCCTCGGAGCCTCGGCGCACACTTTTCGATCGGTCTATGTGTACTTAACGCGTGTCTGGGTGTAGGTGCGAACGGCCGTATACATAAACAATTTTAATCGCTGCACGGTTGTAACGTTGCTTCTGCCATTGCGCATGAGTTGACACCGCGACGACGGCGGCGACGACGACGACGACGGGGATAACGACGGGGATAACGACGAGGATGACGACGAGGATGACTTAAGTCGCGTACTTGGTTCGCGTCTCTGCGTATCGAGAGAGGATACATTATTCGAGAGCGCATGGCGATCAATTTTCCTCCCGTCGCGCGCGACGAGGATACGAGTATTGGTCAGCTTGGGAATATAAGAGAGAAAAGTTGCTCGGCTCGGGGGTAAACGTTGCCAAGCTTCCGTTCTTTTACATTTGCGGGACGCGGTTGCCAAACTTAGATTGACTCGGAGTATTAAATAGATTCTGGATTCGCTTTTGTAGGGATTATCGGAACTCTGAGTAAACAGTGAGTTCAAAGTCATCTTTCTTTTTTTTTTTTCTCTCCTTTTCGGCGGTTGCGATCAAAGTCGACACTCGCGCTTTCATCCGTACCTCTTACTTATAGCTACGATTTTAATGGATTGTGCAACGAATCGACGTCGGATGCGTTCGAATTAAAGGTGATTGATCGTATCTTGAGTATTTTTTATATTAGTTCCGAATGGCGACGTACGTTGCAACTCTTTTTTGACGGGTTCTAGTTTTCGTCTACCGATCGGTAACTTTGTATTCCCCCACTCTTCGTTGAAACCTATGCGCGTTGGTTTTTTAAATAATGTAGAAGTAAAAGGAGATACAAAAATTGTGGACCGGTGTATCGATTGGAAGGATCGCCGGTGATTTTGGTTTCTGGTACGAGAGTTTGTATCTCGTCGGACGAGTATTGAATACGAAACGAGTTTACCTTCGATACTTTTAATTTTAACATCGTTGGAATTTTTTTTTAAACCTTGATATCGATTAATGGTATAGTCGCTAAAGTTTTAAGCGCTCGATACTTTACTTTTCACGCGAGACGTGCGCAATGCTAACGATCGCGATAAAAATTAATTTTTTAACATTCTTTATAAATATCGAATTTGCTATCGTATAAGTGTATTATAAAATTACAATTATTTTAGATTATAGAGATGTACTTTATGTAAAATACTTGGACTGCCTTTGTTAACGTTACAAAATTTAAATTTAATTTATATTGATGTACATAAGTAGAATCTACTTGATTGACTAGCGATGATAAAACAATATGTAGTTAAATATGTTTGTAAAAAATGTTGTTTAAAATAAACCTACCTCGTTAAACAAGTGCTTATCGGAAAATGCGTTAATAGGTTAACAAGGACGAGAAAAGATAGACGACTCGAACGTAATTACGTCAAGTTATTCACCGACTTTCGTGAACTTGTAATTAAGCCTTAAATTCATGATTTATTATTTGATGTAATAAAAGAGCAATTGTTTGATCGCAATGGATAAATAAGTATTTGCTAAATGGGAAGTTTTGGCGAGCGCATCCTATAAAAGAATAAAGTTGAAACTACCGTAACATTGATTAATGGATAAAAATGTTATAAAAATAAAATGTAAATCCATTTAGCAAAAGAAATTGCGAATGAATACTTTTTTATGTTATTCGTTAAGTTTTCGGTATATAAATGTACGACATTGAATTATCTTATGAATTATAGAATAAAATATAGGTGACTTTTCTAATTGTATCTACAAATTTGAAATTTGTACACGTGAACTCAAAAGTTAAATGTAGGACATTAAAAATCATGAGGGTCACGTAAAATGATAGTAGTTATTTATATTCTGCGTTAGTACAGTGAATTTCAAATTATCGTATTGAATTTCTGTTGCGTTCAAAGTAAAGTACATTTTCTATTCTACATATTTTTTATCAAAATGTATTTAAAATGTTATCTTAATCATTTAAAATCGTGTTTTTTAAATTATTTTATTACTCGTATTATTCGAGGATGTAATTTTGCAAAATGAAATCTTCATTTTTTTATTGTAATAAAAACTAGGTTTTCATTGTTTATCAGTCTTTTATCCGTATACAGATTTTCTACATTTTGTTAAATAAATTACTTTAGAATATTTAAATTAATATTATTATTAAGAGAATTTGATATATATAATTAAAAAAATAAATATTGAAATATATTTTTATTCTTTTTCTTTAGATAAAAATTAGGACACGTTTTTTTAAGAAATATCTCAATTTATTTTTACAACTTAATCCCTGAAATCAAAACCTATTAAATATAAATTAGAATTTTATAAATAGTATCATTGGCTAATTAAAAATTTAAATTCAGATATACGTTTAATGTACAAATAATATTTATTATCAAAAAATAATCCTTAAGATTCGAAACGTAAATTATATATTTAAAATAAATTTAATTAATGCTTAATTAATAATTAGTAATTTTTAAATGATGCGTAATTGTCTTTATCAATAATTTAAATAATAAACTAATTATGAAATCGAGAAAAAATGTGACAATAATTATGTGAATATGATAAAAATAGAGGGGATAAAACAATACTGGGTTATTACCTAAATTGATAAAATATGGTAAGTGAATATTATTAATTTTAACATTCAAACGGTAAAGATTGAAAAAATATGTATAACTTGTACATGCGTTTGATAAATTAAGTATTACAGACAAATTTTGTAGAAGTATTCGAAGTGCTGTTTAGAAGAAAAATAAAAAGTATAAAATATATAGAATTTAAAAAATTAAAGAGTACAAATATTTACTTTTTAGCACTGTAACAATTGATAAACAAAAAAGAGGAATTCTAATCCTAAAAAATATGATAATAAACAAAGTTATAAATAACGGAAAAATTTCTACAAAATTTAAGACATTTAAATTTAAAAATTATTTTTGTCAACATGAAAACATTTAAATAAATTTAAGATCTCGTATCAAATTGAGAAAAATATATAACTATCAAATTAGTCAAATAGAATGCAATAAAAATTATTCTATTTATCTATTGTTAGTATCGATTGATATAATTTCATTAAATTTAATATATGAAAACACTGGATATGTTTTTTTTATCTTTCTACTTTTTTAGCATTGGAAATGTACATTTTTTATCAATCAAATACATTATATTTAATTTATAATGAATAAAATAAAATACGTAGAAAAAATTATTCGTCAGACTCTTATTTTACATTGTCGAGTAACAAAATCATCGAGTGCAGACTTGGATTGTTTTTTTTTTCGATGAGACGAAATTTAATAATATTCGTTTTTAATTAATCCCTTTTAGAAAAGTACTACTGGTAGCTTAGCAGTACATAGTCTTTATCGTATAATATTAATTAATTTATATAATCACTTGAAACGTGATAATGTTTTAAAATATGTATACTAATTAATGTATTAAGAAAATATTCTAAATTTCAATTCATATTTCTTGTATTAGTATTAAAAGTCATTTATGTTAATGAAAATATTTACTTATTTCGGGAGAGTTTTTCTCTTTACGATATATATTTAATATTAAGAAAATATAAATTCAATTTAAATCAGTAAGTATTTAATTCACATTGATGATAAAATGATTTTTTAATCGAATGTATTTTTACATTTCAGTTTCAATATGTAAATTTGTAACGATTCGATAAAGTAACAGAGTTTTATTTGTATCAGTGTTTAAAGTATTTACTTCCAAAATGCTGTGACTACATTTTCTAACTGAAAAGTGTACGATACGTTAAATTATCGCATAAATTAAAGTAAGGAGTAGAAGTTTATTGGTATATCACAATAAAGTAAACAAGATATCGCTATTTTTAATTACAAAATTTCTGTTTCAAATACTGTTATGAATTCTTTATGTTAAAAAAAAGTATACAATTGTAATAATATTAAATAAAAACGACGGTAATTAATATTAAAATTTCTGAACAGACATTAATCTTTCTATATTTCCATATTTTTTCTGTGATTACTTTTCGTATTTTGAGAGGCTACATTTCAATTTATTTTTATTATTAGTATTTTTATTCAATAATACACAAATAAGTTCTCGATTAGTTACCAGTTATACAATTCCATAAGGGTTACAGAAACGATGAAATTTTTTTTCATCTTATATTGCATCGTGTAAAAATAAGAATTTATAAATATTCGTAATTTCACGACTGTTCCCTGTTTACAAACATTAAGTTATTGCATTAAAAAAAAAAAATTATCTACGGTATGTTCGAGTTGTACGAATACATAATTTTTGGAAAATTGAGAAATATCGTTATATATTTTAAGAAAATTTACCATGCATAATTTTCATTTTGATAACGTAAAACAATGGTAATTATTTTTCTACATATGTAACAATTTTTTTCGGAAACAAATTACTTTGACCTCTATAGCCTTTTTAAAAGAGCTTACACTTATAATATACAAATAAATGTTTATAATCCTCTACACACTCATATTATTTAATTTTCCCATGTTCGTTAATTCGGTTTTCACATTATATCATATAATTCTACATCGAAGTGATTCATTTACATTTTGTGCAATAGAACGTAAGGTAAAAGATGATCGGTATCATTCTTTAAATCTACTGCGAAGAACTTGCCGACATTTAGAAATTATTCATTCTAATAACATCTAATAAGGTAAAGATACCAACAATTCCGTAATATTTATTATACTTTTAACATTAAAAATAAATAAAAGACTTATGTATGTTGATATGTCAATACCTGGCAACCCTAAAAATAATTTTCTATCAATAAACAAGAAAATTTTACAATATTTTCATATATTTACTCGTTTTTAAGATAATTGTTTGTAACGTAAATTATAATATATATATATTAATCTAAGATACAAGTATGTAATTAGCTTATTGAAATTGCGTAATAATATATTACAATAGATTAGTTTTACAGATCCGAATTTGATAGAAAACGAGCGTCGGTTTGTAATAGTTACAATATTCAAAAATTATAGGTAACGACCTTCGAGTCGTTGTACGATTATTCGATACAGAAAAGAGTAGAATTGGTCCGATAATACGGTTAAAATATCAAAATTAACGTATACATATGTTTGAAGGAAATACAGTTAAAGTAATCGATAACGCATTATTTTGAATAAAAAATAGTTTTATGTACACAATTATCTATAGTTTATTAATTTTATTAATTTATGATAGATCGAATCGAAGGAAAATCGATTTGATGTATCGATTTTTTGTAAAGTAAGTGGAATGAAAAATATAATACGACTTTTAACACGCGATATCTTAAATTTTAAACTTGCAAATCTGTTTGGAGAACCAGGAATAGAACTATAAATAAATATTGGTAAATTTAAATCGAAAGAAACTTATTTAATAAAGTTAATATAATTTTGAGCTGATAACGTTCACTGAGTAAAATACAAACAAATATGCAACGTTCGATAGAGTGTGTAAATATTCACACTCAAAGTGTAAAAATACAAAATAGTCAACCGAAAAAAATAAAAATATGTTTAAAAACACTTATCAGTCGATGAAAAAAGTACGAAAAGAACCATAAATTCGTTATTGACACGCGAGTTTCTTTCAAGACATCGTTTTATCCATCGTAAATTAAATTAAAAAACAAGAGCCTTTATTCAAGAAATCATCCACATATTTATTCCACTTACAGACTCACGTCTCTCGAACGTTCGTTCGTTACTACTTAACTTCCAATCCCGTGGTTAAGTAATAACTCATTCGTCGGCCACGTCGGGGCCTAGATTCTCGATTCGCGTTTCGTACTCGTTGATTCATCCTTCGTATTCCTCTGGTCGAACAGACTGCAAAAATTGAAATAAAAAAACACGAGATATTTCACAAGTAGTACAGATCAAAGTCCCACGAGCCCGAAGATATCGACGTTCACCATTCGACGACGTTTTCGTTGCTATCGTCGTGTTCGACAGCCGACATTCCGCTCTGATGCAGTTCGTGTAGCCTTTGACTCTGCTTTTCGTGGTTAAGCTTGCGCCATTTTATCCGACGATTCTGGAACCAGACTTTTACCTGAGCCTCCGTAAGTCGAAGCGCGTGCGCCAAATAAAGTCGCTCCGGTCCCACCTGAATTAATTTTAATAAACATGGTAAGATGCGATGCGCACGAGTTGCGTGGAAAGCCGGAAAAACTACAACCGCCTCGAGCAAACTAAAAGCTTCACTCTCGAAAATAATCGCGTTTGTCGGAAATAAATTTGTCGTAGCCTCGATGGTAATCGATTTCTTCAAAATACGCGATACGGAAGTAAATAAGAATATGGAGATTGTCTCTCTTCGTCTTACCATATATTGTTGCCTAGCGAATTCTCCCTCCAGACGTTCCAGTTGTTCGGCCGTAAAAATGGTACGCACTCGTTTGAGTTTGCCTCCGGTTCCGCTCACGTTATTGGTACCGGAAGTTCCGTTCGGACACGATCCCACCGTCATATTTTTCGTCGTGCTTTCTTGACCTAAAACCGCGAACGCTTTAAAGCATCCCTACTTTATCGACTCGATTATCAAGACCACGAGTAAAATGGTCCAAGTCGATCGTTCGTTATTTTCCGATGATTTAAAAATTAATTTAACAGCGGATCACGAAAGAAAATCGTCGTAAAAGAAAGTGTTCGTATCACGAGACGAACCTTGATGTTTCCTGTAGGTGTGATGTCTCTGGTGCTTATCCCTCTGACCGCCACCCCGGAGTCCGAGTATCGCGTCGATCGTGAAAGACTTGGCCTGTTGTTGATTCTGATGTTGTTGCGTTCCGCTGTGTTGCATCTGCGTGATTTGCGTGATCGCGTGGTGATGATGAGGATGGTGATGCTGATGATGGTGTTGCTGTTGTTGTTGTTGTTGCTGTTGCTGTTGCTGCTGTTGTTGCTGCTGCTGGTGCGAATGGGGGAACTGCCCGGTTATCTGGTCGTTGGCCCCGTCGCCTTGAAAAATCGAATGCGCGTGCCTCAGACGTTCGAAGGCCATCGTCGCGTCGACCTGGATCGGTCCGTGTGCTCGGGTTTGCATCTGCTGCAGGTTCTTGAGTTCCTCGGGCTCCAGAGTCGGCGAGCCGTCACCTGTCGAGGCAGAACGATTTTCACTGCGCGTGAATTTTCTTTCGAATCGATCGCATCGTGGAAGCAAATGTTTAAACCGAGTACAATCTTTGATCGATGATGATTCGAATTATTTCAACCGAATTTTCATTACCTTTGATTTTTATAACGATAATTAAATCCATCAATGGCAATATGTGCGTGTATTTTCGATCGATTAATTTTACATAATAGATGAAATAAATACTTATAGTATCTAATATTAATAATAATCTATAATAATAAAGTTTGCACGGATTTATATTCTGTTTTGATAACAATATTCCATGATAATTTATATGCGATCGTAATATTATACACAGAATATTCTGTATTATATTTTGAAATATTTATCTAAATGATCGATATAATTACACGTAAAATATAGTATGGAAAAACGAAGAATTTAACGTAACTTATTATGTACATTGTATTGAAAAATATTTATTTAAATAATGTTTCAAAGTTTCAACCTTAAAACTTTAAATAGCAGACCGTATAAATAGTAATAGCGTAATAAAATTAATCATTCTTCGACATTATTAGGTAGTGAAAGAGATTTTCCCACGTTGTACTCGAGAACATATTTCAACCGGTAATTACTCCACTTTTAATGTTATAAAGTAAAAAGAAATTGGTTAGCAATAAATGGTATAAAAGAAAAAATTGACTAAAACTCCGTTCGTTTATTTAGACCAGTTGAAACTCGGTGGTACTCAATCATATTCCTCGTTGGCAGCCTCCTCTATTCAAAAGATCTACAACGAGAGTTTTCTCCGCTTTCGCATTCTCACCATGTAACGGAGCCACCCTGAGCCTGTCCAAGGCGATGCTGCCGATGCGCGAGGCAAAACCACCAAAGTCCTTCATTCGGTCGAGAGGCAGGCCGTAAGTCTTGATAAGCTCGAGGTCCTTGCCACTCGTCGCTGACCTTTCCAGGGCCGCGTGAAGACTCTTCTGCCGAATCTCTCTGATCTCCCTGCAGAAGCTGTACATGGCTTCCTTGGGTCTTTCGAGGTCTTTGACGCCGCGGTACGAAACTCCCGTCGGATCCTCTCCGCTGGTTTCCTTGTGCACTGTGAAACGTATGGATCGTCCTTATTACGTATCCTCGAGGAGAGTTCGAGTGTTGATTAGCTTTGGTTGCAATCAATATTTGGTTCAGTTTGAATCGAGGGTAATGGCGAGGGTAATGGAACAACAATGTACAATTTGCGTTTCTTTTAACAATATCTAAAGTTTTACATTTACGCACAGTGTGAAAATTTAGTTTTATATTTGTGTTTGTGATTCATTTTTTACAGTTTATTTTTTTTTAGTGCAATTGGTTGGTTGGTAATTTTTTTTTCACAAAAAACGATAGCACTGGAAAAATATTTCCTCTAAAATTAAAAAGTTAGGAAAATTTTATTGGAAAAAATTGTTATTTGCTAAATATAATCGATTCGTGTCGTTCTCGTGGAATTTAACGATAAAATATCATAATGTACGAATTGAGAATTATAATAAACTTTTGAAAATTTTTGAGCGCTTTTATAGAATCAATAGGCACCATTGAACTTTGTCGTACTTGAATGCGATTTTCATAATATTACATATTTCTGGATTATGTTTTTAACGTGTAAACGTAAAAAATACTTAAAGTAGAATGAAAGTTCTTTTTTATTTATCCACGACTGGAAATTCAAGGAAAACCCGTTCGTTGTGAAAATTTAATTTTCCAGAAATGTCCGATAATTGTAGATGTAATACATCGGTACAATTATTCACTGTATTTGTTCAAATAAGCGATTTAAATATGTCGTATGCATTATGTATTTTTCACATATATTGAGTTTTTATACTTCACTGAAATATATTATAAATAATTCAGAAATAAAAAAGTACAAGATTATACAATATTAAATTTTTAGTTACGTTTTTAAACTCGGTCTACGTATTTAAAAAAAATTAAATTATTATTACTAATAAGCTTTATTTCATTATACATGTTGTAGTATTATTAATTCGTTTGATTTTAAGGTTAAACACTAATTAAAAGATAACACGGATAAAAGTATAAGCCACAAGAAAATGTTAAAAGCATGACATTTTATTACAAAATTATTTCCTCTCTAAAATTTCTACGTTTTCAGTAAAATTAAAAATTTTAGATTGTTTAATGAAATTAATTTATCGCAGAATATATGTACTTATTTTTTTAAGCGAATACGTGAAATAAAATATAGTCAATATACATCGTTTATTATTTACTAAGAAATTTATTCAAAATTTTTAAATTTTATACCTTTACCGCTAAATTTGATAAAGGTACAGCGAAATTTCATTTTAATCATTAAGGACTTTATATTAGATTATATGTATACAATAATTTTAATTTGCCTTTATTAAAGTTTTGTGTGTATAGTAAAATCTTAAAGTGAAATAATTAATATTCATGAAGTTTAACAAATAAAGTATATACAAACCATTATATACTTAACTGGATAAACAAATAGAATCACAATAAAATACTGATAAAATTTCCCAAAAATTTTTGTTAGTCGATAAATTCTTAAATAATTATGTTACCGAAAGGATAAAAAATCATTGGTGGTAAACGTTTGATCAAGAATTTTAAATATCTTTAATCGTCCTATATTCGGTCTAAATAGATAAATGTCAATGAAATTTTAATTAATCTTCTTAACTTATATTAAAACTTTCTTACACTGCTTAATCGATCCTTATCTTATTTTATTAATCATCGACTCAGCGAAGTATATTTAGTCTATCCACACATACAACTCAAAGAAAGTTACCTAAAATATGAAAGCAAATAAAATAAAATAATGTCTATTCCATTGTAATTAAAATGACACTATAATGTTTATAAAATCATTGAAATTAAAGAACCGAAAAACAATCGTCACAACCTCCGAGTTCGTACGCAGAAGGTGTAACCTAATTTCATTTACATCGGATTTACATCGGAAGGACATCCTCGGAAGGTCATCCTCGGAAGGACATCCTCGGAAGCAAATATGATCGAGCTCACCTTCGCTCCTCTGAACCGCGTAGTCCTTGGGTTTATCCAACGCCATCGGCAGTTCCGCACCGTCGGCGAGTCTTCCTCCAACGTTCGGAACATTCTCCGATTTAGCGGCGTCCATGAGACCCTCGAAGTTCTTGCAGGGGTGAAATGTCGGCAGGTGCACCAGTGATTCAGAGTGTCCGCTTACACTGCAGCTGCTGCTGCTGCTACTGGTGCTACTGTTGCTGCTGCTTTCGCTGCGGTCGGACAAATCCTCGGCCATCGTCGCGCGATTCACCAGGAGTTCGCTCGAGTTCATCTCTTGGCGAATTTTTTTTTTATTTGCAGGTTTAAGAGCTCTTCGTTAATTTGGATTTGCTGGGGTTTTCGTCCGTCGCGATCTCTTCATTTTTGCCGGCGGATCGTTGATTGCTTGGATTGTTTTGTCACTCGGTTATGTCGAACGCTATAAGAACGATCGTTAGTTTAATGGGATGATCACTGGATTAGATTCCGAATGTATTTTAGACTAAGGTTTTAATCGTGCAAGGGCGAATGGAATATAAATGTGATAGAAGATAAAACCGAGTGCATTTCGTTATAATTATCGTTCGCTGCGATAATGGAATGCACATCTTATCCTTTGAGTATTAGAAAGTAACGCGGTATTCGTGAAAACTGATATTCGACGACTAAATTAGGTTATAATTGAAATTTATTCTCGTCTACGAAATTAATTGGTGCAAAAGTTTCGATGAGGTATTTAGTTATGTATAGACGGTTCTTCTTTTCTATATAATTTTAAATATTTGTCGAGGTTTGTAAATAAAAGCGTATTATTAACGTATAAATTGGGTTGAAGCGAATAAAATATAAATTATTTTCACCGATTCTTGTTTACAATTAGTAATTTCGACTCTAAATAAAATAAAATTTAAACGTAAAATTAATCTTCTAAATTTTTTAAGTATATTGTTACTGTTACTTCCTTACAAAATAACAAGATTTTGTAATTTTGTAATTTGATCGAAACTAATTTGAGGCTAATAATTATATAATATATTAGTTACTTATTTCTTAAATTAAAAATAAAACATTTCGTATAATTGAAAAAACTTTTTTAATGACGTTGAAGCTAATTATCTTTGAATGGTTTATCAGAGATAAATAAATTTGTTTACTTTAAAAATAAAATAAATTCAGTTTAAATGATAAAACGTAATACCAGATTTTTACTTTTAGAATTCACTCACAGTAAAGTTTAAGTTCATGGATATTTACGCGTCTTATAGAAATACATTTTTAACAAATAAAGAGTAATCATATAATATTATTTAAATGTGTATTGAATTACACATTGTACATTATTTGTATATTCAATAATTTACTTTGGTGAATTTAAATCATTAAACCGAAAACATTTTAGTTTTTGTTTATATCATTATGATTGTGTTAATTAAGTAACGAATTAAATTAAGTTTGGCTTGGTTCTAACAACGCGTGAAAGCATCCCTCATAATTAATTAATAAAATTATGTACAGAATAAACTTACCGGTGTTTATATATTAAATATAGTTATAGTTAATATTATATAAAAATATATTTTTTTTAATTAAAATCTATCGAATCCGCGAAATCGAATTGGATTTTTTATTTTTTTGAAATTTATTTAAATAAAATTATTTCCATCATAATTTATCTACTTTAGTACTAAGCTTCGATACTTCGAGTAATATTCTATAACCATTTATTCGAATGATATATTTCATCGTTAATTATTATCCAACATTTAAAAATTTACTTTTACGATTTAATACGGTTATTAAAATTTCACGAAAACTTAAGTCTAAATAAATATTTGACTTATCACTTTAAAAATTAAATTCATCGGAATTTGATCGATAGATGGATATATTTCATTAATTATTTTTAAAATAATAATTTCTGGTACAAATAAATTTTTCATTCGAATATTTCTATTTAATATTTGAAAATAATACGAAGCACAAGATATATTTTTTCCAATTTTTCAACAACCACAAACGTGAAATTTTAGATAAACTTACAGGTGTATAATACAATAATAAAAGTACACTTAGAAGTCATAGGTAACGAATTGTTTTTAAAATATTTCACTGATGTTAACTATAAAATGCGAATCATCGAGGCATTTAAATACAGTCTTCTACGTTTAATAATAATATTTATACTCGTGGAATTTATTACGAAATACCTCGAATAATTTGTAATTTATTCGTTTCTGAAATAATGTTAAGTATCTATCCGAAAACAATGCGTTAAATGTATCGTTCCGCACACACATTTACATATACTTCGTAAGTACGTCCAAATACAACAACTTTTAAAAGTGTGTACGTCAAATATTTCACAATATTTCACAGTACGTACGTTTTAATTCGCAAACCACTTGGAACGTCCATTAAATAAGTAACAACACATATGGCCAAGGTACGAATTCCCGTGTTCGTCTACTCCTTCGAAAGAAATCATCCTCCGAGTCGCCTTTATCCCCTTGGTCCGAGGAAAACCAAACGAGTCGAGCTTAAACCCCCGGAGAACAAGGAGCGATTTCACGACGACCGACTCATCGCTTACAGCTACCGAAGAAAAACAATATCCCCGGAGATTGACTCGCGGCCGTGGAGCGTCGCCGAGGAAGTCGAGCGCACGGCATCCCGTAATAGCCGACACTGGCAGCGAACCCGCGGCTTTCCACACGCGCGACAAAAGCTGGCTCATACAGTGGCCGCGAATAATGATGTCAAGCGCCGCCACCGGCGGATGCTGCATACCCTGGAGAGCCGCCCGCTAATAATCCTTCGGGGAAAACGCGTGCGCATACAAACGGGGTGGTGAAGCGGTTTTGGAGTGACGAGTCACGGGACGGTCACTACCCCGGGCATAGGGGATGGGGTTTGCCTTTTTCACGAGAGCGAATCGTGCCAACTTGGGGGATTCGATTCCTCGAGCTTCTTCGAACGAGGAAAGGGAAGGTTGCTTTCGACGATCGCTGACTTTTTAAAGCGATCGAGGTTTCGTTCACTGGGTACTCCAAGTGCGAGACGTCGTTCGATGGTCATCGGGGAATCGAGAATGGTTTATTCGTTGTATCGAGCGCAAAAAATTATTTGCTCTTCTTTTTCTTTCGGGGGTATCGCTTCAACTTAGCTTAAATTGTATTTCAACAATTTGTACTACAACAATTTACGCGCGTACTCATTTTATCTTATCGCGGTCTACTTCGGTTAACCCAATGCGCGAGTAATCGAGTTAATTACTTTAAAACGATGTAAAACTTAATTGTAAGCGAACCTTTGTTGGATTAAAAATGTTATGTACACATCCGCGATGTGTAAATAAGGTACGTTTCAAATCTGATAAAAAAAACTATATACGTCGAAAAGATGATCCGAGGTCCGGAGATAATTAAGATAGTTTACCCAAATGCACCTCGGAAACTCGTCTCGCGATCATTTTTGAAAATAGAGCTGAAAACTTATATAGTAAAAAGATAAAATATATTAAGCCCGTCCTCGAGAATTGAGAGAGCTTCGAAGTCGGATTTCTTCCCTTTTGACGGACGATGAAAAAGTAGCGATGAAGATTTCTGGATGTTCTGCCGTGACGGTGACCGTACGTAACCGTCAATTGACTCTCGAATCCTCCCCGACCTCCACCTTTTCACCCGCGCCCTTCGAGTCCAAAAGTCCTTCCCCCAGACTCCGGCTCGCCAACCCTAAATGGACCGCGTAATACGCGGTGGAGGCGCGGACGGCTGGTCAATATTTTTTCGGTGTGCCCTACCCTAGACTCGATCCTCGCTCCTCGCGCCATTGGCCGGAGCGTCGCGACGCCATCGGACGACGACGCCGACTTGCCACGCCCATTCCCATCGATGTGCAAACGGAATTGTGTGCGAGTGCGATTGTGGGCTTATTTGCGGCGAGTCCGTTATGTACGTGTTTGCTCTTCGGAAATAGGTACGAAACGAAGAGACAGAGAGACAGAGAGAGAGAGAGAGAGAGAGAGAGAGAGAGAGAGAGTTGGGTTCACCTGCGATACCTCTACATTTTATGTGTTTATTCTGAGCGTAAAGGCCAGAGTCTAGGATAGAGCATTTCCAGCTTATGCTCGGGAATCGAGACTATGCTTTGTTTTGAAATTGTTTGTATACTTGTTAATGCATTAATTAAATCTGAGCGATTTTCTCTATTTAGTTTTATAGATGCGTTTATTTAGAAGCTGAGAAATATTGTTTTGAATATTTTACATTTTATCGTAGCGATGTATTTGTCTCCGAGTTTTTATTATATTACGTAATGAGATATTTTCCGTCTCTGCGTTCTTTTACAGAAACGCGTAAAGTTGTTCGTTTAGAAAATCTTGCAAACTTAGGGAATCGTAAGTTGGAAGTTAGAAAATAATTACGAACAAAAGTCGTATGCACTAAATACAATGATCAGTTTGTAAAATATCATTGTTAAAAGCAATTGATTTAATGATAACTTTTGCTAATAAAATTGGTATCTAATTTTGGTAAATATCCCATTGTCCTTGGAAAAATAAATACACGTGTATATATTAATAAACTCGAAACTGTATAACGCAAAGTTCAAACTTCGATAGAAGTTTTGATACACCTCTCGGTGAAAGTACTTACCCTTTTAAAGATTACTATTATATTATATGGCTAACTTATTACAATTATAAAAAATCATGATTATTGATTAATTTAGGATCACGTTTATAATTAATATTTAAATTAATTCTGTTTTTATTGTCAAATTTGCTATTGATAATTTCGAGTATTATTTTTTAAGTTTTCGATACAATTTATTATTATAATGCATTATTAAAAGTATTTTTATACATTTTATAAGCATAGTAATTCTCTATTTATAATATCAAGATATGATTCGATCGATTCTACTTGTGCAGATTAAATATACCTTACCGTTCATTTTAATTGACCTAATACCGAATTTCGAGATAATAGTCGTTATTAAATATTTTCTGCCTTGATGTTTAATTTTTATCGTATATCTAAAATAGCAAACTTTTCTTTGAACGGAGTAATGATAAAGCTGTGCATAATTAAGGGAAATTTATAAATATATATTGGCGTTTTCATAATAGAAAATATAATATCAAATGCTTAAAGTCTATTTTATTGGTAGAGAATTTATTTAAAAAAATTACAATCTGTAAAATTTTGTACAAAACTGAATTTGAAAGGTTAGAAAATTGATTTTAAAAAATAGATTACAAAAATTTAACTGATTTTCATCTATAAAAATATGCTTATTTTATCCGTATATTATATTCGAATATTATATTTTTACTTTAAACGAGAAACAATTTTTTATAATAGTATTAAGTCGGTTGTCGGACATCATTTATAATGTCACTACACATTGTATTCAAATGAAATAGCGCGAGACTAGAAATGATTTATATATTCATACGATAACAAAATTGAAAATTACAAGCATTTTCCCGTAAAGAATGTAAATAATGTAAATAAAGTAAACAATGATTTATCGCATTCGCTAAAATTCTTATAATATTAAATTATATTAAATCGAAACGTCCGTTATCTAACTCTTCTAGTTATCAACGAAAAATAATAAAAAAATTATTTTTAAAGCGATTATTTAATCTAACAAAATACCGTTAATCAACATTTATAAACCGTATTCTAATCTATGGCTATCAAAGAGTAAATTATAACAGTATCAATATTATATTTAAGCATTCAAAGAATCAAATTCGTACATCGAATAATCCTCTGCAGACTCCGCTAATAATTTAGTAGATCATTATCCGCGTAATCATTTTATGCGAATGTCTATATATTATCAATAAATTTTTAGAGATCGGCTTAAATAATTTTTTAATAAACAGTAGGCAGGAATAATGCCGAATAATGATTTAACGATTTCCAGAAGATCAAACGCATTCTTGCTTTAAAACAAGCAGCAAAAACCATGAAATTACGTATTTGAGAATCGGCAATTACTTATAAAGAGGCTCAAAGAAATTACGTGAATATCATCTCACCTAATTAAATACTCGACTATGTTTTTCCATGAAATTTCACCTTCAAAAGCAAATCTCCTATTAGCTATCTCCTACATCATAAGATTCCATCTCTCTCTCTCTCTCTCTAGCCTTTTGCATATATATACATCTTTTTCTTCGCCTATAATACAGAACCGAGAGAAGATTCGCTTCGGGCGCATTCAAGCGCCCTAATTAAATAACCTTGTCGTCGTTAGTTGGCACCTAATTACCAAAGTGGGAACGTCTTAGGTACGGGATGACGTCGTTTCGGCGGGGTGTCACTACTGGCGGTAAGGAAACTCGCATGCCTCTTAATCTCCTTATCTCTTACTCTCTCCTTCTTCTTATCTCTTCCTCTCGCTTCATAATTACTATCTTTGCTCTATTCGCTTTTATCCTTGCTTCTTTCCTTTCGAGAGGGCTTCAAATTTTTCACCGGTCGGCAGAAATATTCTTCCGCCTAGCGAATTTTCCTTTTATTGCCTTTTCGATTTATAGATCAAATTTTTGCGACGCGATGTTTGTAATTAAATTTCAAACGAGGTAGAAATTTGTAACGTATTTGTGGCGTAATTTATGAAAAATAGAACGATGATACCGAAATTTATTATCGCGCGATATTAATATATTTATTATGTTCGATTTAATATATTGCATCATTGAGTAAAGAGTATTTAAAAATAAATCAAACTTAACTTTTTTTAATTAATTATAAATTGTTTATTTTATCCCTCGATAACTAACGACGAACGCGTCAGCGAAAGAGGTTATATGAATTTCGAAACAAGCATAAAGTATTTATTATAATCCAAATTACCGCGATAATTATTTTCCATTTTAGGTATCGATGTCTTTCATACGCCAAATATAAAATTAAAATAGATCAAACGCTAATTTAAAGGCAGTGCATTAATAATTACCAGTGACTCGATAATGCGTTGATCAAACAACGTCTATATTTTTTTTTTTTGTACTCTCGCGCGTTTCGGGTCGTCTCTTGTTTAAAAATAAATTTCCTCTGTCTCTCTCGCGTGTTCTCTCTACCTGTCTCAGTCTCTTGTGTACTACTCGATACATAGGTAGATATGTATACGTGGACTCGAGGGGGAGGCTTGAAACTCGAGTCACAAGCTCGATAAAAGCTTATTACCGATAGGTTGCATTGTACAAAGACGAGATGAGGGACGAGGAGAGAGGTAAGAGGAATAGAGCGAGATGGATATGATGATCGCGAGCACGTTTACCTTGAGACGCCTATTAGGAAACGAAGGGTAAATGGACGGTTAAATCGAGCGAGAGCCGCAAAGGGTTGGAGAAAGAGAAGCGCTCAAAGGTTTGATATTCGCATACCAATTCAGATATACCTAATGCGAGTGCGTACATTTATCGATTGATCGCACTCGTATATTTTAATAACGTAACTGTACGAATAATATGAATTATTTGTACTTTTGTTTGGTGTACTGGAGTCATTCGACCGAATCACTACATTTTATGATTTATTTATTTACGAGTGAAAAGTTGAGAAAAAAATTGGCGGTAAGCCGAATCAATTAAATATTGCTTTTTCGATTGTAAATATTGAAACGTTTAATAAATTTAGTTTGTAGAAAAAATATAAATTTGATACGTTTGGATCGAACACCGATGATATCGTAATTTTTCGTTATAAGTAAATATAAACATTTGAATAGAGTTACCATGTAATCATTTATTTTATTTTATTTACATTGATATAGGCATGTCCTGATTATCGAAGATGTACAAGTTGATTTAGTTGCAAGTACTTAACTTTGCTTATGTAAACTGAATGAATATTTTGAAGGTATGAGTACAAAATGAGTATGTTTTTTATAATTACAATATTTATAATTATTGTATTTATAGTAAAAAATGGGATTTTTTAATTTAAAAATTCATTTTTTATGAATATGCAAATTATGATCGGATAATATATTTTCTAGTTTTAAAATAAGTTTATAAGTCATTTCATACGTAAAAGAAAAATATTTTGATATGGAATATTCAAAATAATTATTTATAATTGAAATAAAAATTAAAAAATTAAATGTTACGATAAATGTTACACATATTTTTAAGTCATAATTAATACTAAAACATATATGCGGGGATAAAATTAAAAGAAAATGTTTTATTTCGAGAAAAATTTTAATTAACGATGTAATTAACTTATTTGTACTTAAAAAAAATTAAAAATATTATTACTTGAGTCAACATTTTTTACTGGATCATAAATTTTCTTTTTTTGTTTATTACAGATATTAGATTTTCTCTGTTTTTTATACGCAAAACAATTTTAAATTTCAAATTTATTTTATGATCTTTACCATTTAATAAAATACAATGAATGAAATACAATAATTACTAGTCATTAAATAAATATTTTTACGTGTTAACTCGTAAAAGATAAATCGTTTAAATAAATTATAAAATTAAATATTTACATTAAAACAAAAATAATTATGAAATAATTATTATATATGTTTATCTTTATATTTATAATAAATATTTATTCTAATACTATTACTTCCCACTAATATATAAGTTTCATTTTAATATACATTATTATTCTATTTGTATCGATTTTTAAATTTCAACCATTTTTATCATAGTTTAGTAAATGTACTCTTTATATTAAGAAATACGTTTAAAAAATTGACAAAAAAAGTTTATTATTATAAAAACAACATCCAATGGTCAAGTTTTAATGAGAAGATCAAATACGAATCTCTGCAATTCTGTTGAAACTCGCAATTAAACACACTAGTAAATACATTTGTATACACATACGTAACGAGTAAAACTTCCAAGTGAAGGGTTGAACTGTTTTTGTAATCGGATTTGTAAGGTACTGTGTTATATCCTCTGTTTTAATTCGATAATCTTCAGTGTAAAAAATTATAAATGTAATGGTATATATAGTTATATTATAATAAGCTGAAAGGACTAAGATTAAAAATACATCGATGCATGTGATAAGAATATAACGTGTGTAACAAAAAAAAGTATAATAATAATAAAAACAGGGTAATAATTTAGTTTATAATAAATATTTTATGTGTGTGTTTTTAAAATTCAAATAACTTCTTTTGTTGATGCGTTTATTATTCGATACTGAAGTATAAAATTACAATTTATTAAAAAAAGTTGAATACAATTTAATTTATAATTTATCTTAAAATGTATAAAATAAGTTTTTATTACATTTGTAATATATAAAAATAAAATGCAAACTTTAGCTTATTTGAAAATATCATAAAACTTCATGAAATTTAGAGATAAATATGTTTAATTAAATAGAAGTGATTATGATTATTTCAAATATTTATTAACCCTCGAAAGTATATTTTTTTTACTAGAATTAATATATCTTTTAGTAAGAAATTTACACTATTCCGGTATTATTAAGCAAACGCCTAAATAATATTTTAAAACTGTATTATTCAATTTAATGCACAATACGTTGATATATTCTGAAATGAAGAATAATTTGATAATATTTCAGTTTACAATAATAACATTAACAATAATAACAGGAAAAAAAGTGGCATTCAAAATATAAAAGAAGAATAATATATTAAGTAATTTATATAAATTATAATATACACGTATATATTATTCTTACTAATTTACGCATATATTAAAAACTAATTCTAAATCAGAATTATAAAAAAATTTTAATTTTATAAGAATTAAAATTATCTTAAACAATATATTTTAAAATTAATTTTTAAGTTTTACTTCGTTTCTTTTAGTACCTACCTGTAAATATAAATAAATGCAATGGTAATATTTTTCTTCTCAATGTTTCTTATTTATTTTTCAGTAATAAACGTTTATATCCGGAATATAAATTTTTATAGTTTAATTGGTTATATTAAAAATATATTTCATTAATACAACGCGTAATAAAATATTAATTCGTTTAAAAAATAGAAGATCGTTATATCATTATCTATTATAAATATTAAATATCTATTTTAATCGAATTCTTTGAAATTAAAAATTTTAAATTATTCGTAAAAACCTTTTTTAAAACTTGACG
Organism: Dolichoris vasculosae; assembly: GCA_018907195.1. NCBI lineage: Eukaryota > Metazoa > Arthropoda > Insecta > Hymenoptera > Agaonidae > Dolichoris > Dolichoris vasculosae. The sequence goes on from JACCHY010000020.1 coordinate 1,401,278, forward strand.
TAATATTTTTTTTAAACGAATCAATCGTAAATTTTTTAGAATAATTTGGAATATTTTTTTGGATATCATCAATATCATTATTAATCTACGACGGTATTTCGATAATCGCATACCAAAATTAAGAATAAAAGCAATAAATTAAGAAATACTCGAAAGAATACATAATCATTAAATTCATTAACGAGTTTAGTAATTCAAAAGTCACTGTTTAATTCGACAAAAGGCCGAGAGAAGAGAACGAGAAGACGAAAGAAAACTTTGGTATAATTGACGTCGTCGGTGTCTGGTGACGAGCTTTTAAAACGAACAATTAAATTTCGAGTCTTTGTAGAATTCACTGAGTACGCACATTGTATGTTTATGTAGCTTATGAAGGTATTTTTTAATTAATTTCAAAAACGTCGTTTACGTTATTCCGAAAAAACTGATCGCATTTAATTAAACTTTTAAAAAGCAGCCAATTATTTTTACAAAAATTTCTCCAACAAAGAGATTTTAATAAAAGGTCGATTAATTAGGGATGAAAATTTTTAATTTATGTTGTATAATATTTTTTTAAGTCTCGGGTATGCGCCGATTATTAAAATATTATCGATAAGAAGAGCATTCAACGATCAAAATACGTTACAAAATTCCGAAATTATCAAATTATCGAATGTTTGGACCGATATTTTAAAAATCGTTCGTCACCTATCGAAAAATAAATTTCCGATAATGGAACACAATCGCAAAAAGAAGTCGGTCAAACGCGAACCTTGAAAAAAAGCCGCGACAGCCAATCATTACTCATCTCGAAAAGAATCGAAGTATGAAAAACATTTTATTCGTTCCTAAAACATCAACCGCATTTCTCGGTTCGAAACACGATCATGTTTTGGATATTAACGCATCATGCTTAAATTTTTATTATACCAAAGGTCGAATGGCACGCGGGTATCTCGAGGGTAATTCATCGAAAGCTTGATACTTATTAAACCAGTAGAAAAGATACAAGAATTCCACATCGGGTCAATATAAGTACGCGGGGCTACCCTTAGGGAAAGGCGGAAGGAGGACAGAAGTAGGAAGATGGAAGAAATTAAGGGGCGCAAATAATGAACGAGCGACGTAAGGGACAACCTGTTTATCTCTCTCTGTATCTTTTTCTCTATCTTTCTCTCAATCTTTCTCTCTCGGTGACTCTGATACACAAGAGACCAGCGGCAGTCACTTTAGCCCGAGAAAAAGGGCTGGATTCGGATGGGGTGAGGTAGGAGGAGGTAGGAGAAGGGTCGGAACGCGGCGTCGCTGGCTTTGTCGTCGGTCGCTAATCCGTCTAATCTGCTCCAAATGAAATACTTGCGATTCTTCCAGCTCGTCCGATGACGCCGCTCGTCTCTTCCCCCCAACCCCTCGTCGAGGGTGTTTCTATAGCGTCGCGTTCGGGTCCGAGCGGCGCGTGTACACGCGATAAGTAGCCGGGAATCGACGAGCCGATTTATGGGGGTTTGTTTTGTCGCATCTCCGAGAGAACGCGTTTTATTACCGGCGAAATTGACGATGATCGTTGCGCGCTTTCTCCGCGGAGGGGTAGTTTTTCACGTTGCGAGAGATACACTCTTGTTTGTTAACGGGATGTACGTTTGTTTTATGGCTTCCGAAAATTCCGACGTATCGTCTTCGGGTTCGTTCTTGCTCGAGAATCTCGGGTGGAATGTTGCTTTCGTTCTTTTATTTGCAAGCGAGTTTTCTTTAATCGGATTCGCTAAAACTGGGGACTAACGCGAGTTTATTTTGTTTGTATAATATAACAAACGAAACATGTCCGTGATTACGAAACGGTTTTGTTAGCGCTGTGATAAACGCGAAACTCGAGTCAAGTAAATTATGGTATCGGTTACCAGTGAATATTCGAATCCACGTCGTAACTTAACGACCCCGTTAATTCGATGTCTGATGAAGGGATTATCCGAGTTGGCCAATTAACGATGAAAGTATGGAGGAAGTTTGATTATCGATGCTTTCGAATAGTTTTGGTTCTCTTGCAACTGATTCCAAGTTAACTTTTATCCTTGGTTCTATTGGGATGTATAAATTTCTTTATATTCGCAGTATTATCGATCGATTTATGAAAAATAAATTGCAAATTTCAATTTCAAATATTTGTCGAATAAAAACTTACGAATGCGAGTAATTGATAAACTTCTTGGTTTTTACGTTCGAACGTACAAAAAATACATTGTTAATATTACGTTATCGATCGCTTGTTTTATTCCAATAATTACATTGACGAGATTTATTTATTATTATTTACGGGTATATATTATTGGATAAAGATAATATCATCGTCCACTGACTATGAAAAACGATTGTATTTAATGGCAGTAGTTATTAACGACATTGGCTGTTTTGTATATACACGGTAAAAGGAAATAACTTTTATTTAAAATAAAATTCACGATTTTATTGTAATTTGTAGCGATTAAAAATTCTTTTTGTCGTAGAATATGTTTTCCAACTTTTACGCGAGTCCAAAATTGAGCTTTCGAATAAAAATAAAATTCTGCAGAGATGTATGAAAATATGTGAACGTAATATTAAAATTTTTTAGGGAAACTTTTTATACGATTATGGCTCGGAAAATAATTACAAAACTGTGAAACTCGTTACGAATATTTCATTTACAACCCAAGTTAATATTAAATATCTTTTAGTATTTTTTTAAAGGAATCATAATCTAATATAATTGTTCGCGTGCTTTCAAAAAATATAATTAATCAAACTACGAGAAGCAATTCAATTTTTGTTCGGTATGTAACGGGAATTTAATTTTTCTCTACAAAATGGCGGTAAATCACTACGTAATATGAAGATATACAAGTATGTACATATAAAGAAATATACCGAATATACGTATCTGCGTTTAATGAAGAATGTTTTAGTGATTTATGTCGTTAATATTACAAAATATAAATATTCTTACGCAATTTGCTTGATTATTTCGTTGCGTATATTTAAATATAACATTTTACGATATAAAAAAAATTAAAGTTATCGTTAAAAATATTTTTTTTTGATAAAAAATGTTTGCTATATATTTATTTTGTACATTTCGGATATAACGAAAATTATTCTATTTTAAAAATTTTATTAACGCTTGCAATATTTATATAATTTTCAATCGGGAAAAATAGTAATTATATCCAATATCGATCAATTTCAATAAAATTATGAACAAGGTATCGATACAATTTGTATATGTAATATGAAATACGAGTAAAAAAAGAAGATGAAAAAAACACTATCTTTCGAATGACAATTAATTTTTTAATCAATTAGTATTTGAGGTAAATGTAAATTAAATTTTTTTGAGCACGATTCTAAATACACCGTAAAAATTTACGTTTTTAATTTTGCCTAGAATTATTCGAAATTTAAAACATTCGATTAATCGTAGTGTTTAATATTTAACGAAAAACATGATATGTAGAAATATTTATACATTTAAAATATGTTATTTAGAAAAAAACTATTTTTTTATTTTTCTTTGTGTACATTATTCAGTCTATTTGTACGTTACAAATCAAAACCATATTTCGCAAAAAACAAACGATCGATATTTTACATTTCACGGTTACACGCGTAAATAAATTACGATATTTAGAATTTAAAATGTTCACCGCGATTGTTCGTTAAATTAAACAAACTAAAATTATACAAAATTTTACTTTCAATTGTATTAAATATGGATTAGATTTAAAATAAAAGTTGGAAAACAAAACAATACGATAGATTACGATAGAAAAAACACCGAAATAACTTGCCACAACGTTAAAACTTCCCTACGAATTTGTTTCTTTGATTTATCTCTAGCCGTGAAAAGTAGTTCTTTTCTTAATACATTTCATGGCTACCTTTAATATAACAACGAAGATGAATTAATTTGTTGAAGAAAAAAATTCATTTATATCCGGTACCTTGGTCTAATTAAAATAAAGGAAAATGTGTAAGAATAAGATTCTCAACGGCCATAATAACTTTTTTTATTAAACACCGGGAAATTTCAACGAGCCGTCGTCCCTTACTCACACTCGTGATATTCACACGTATAAACGCTCTCGTAAAAACACAACAAAAGACTCATGAGCAGTTTTACGCGCACCCAATTTCCCGAGGTTGTCTCTCTCGTTGTCTCTCTCGTTGTCTCTCTCTTTGCCTCCCTCTTTTTCCACCGTCTTTTTCCGAATTCAAATAATTTCAAGCTTCCGTTTTCTCTTTCTCCCTTTCTTAGCGAAAAAGGGGAAAAGACCGAGTATAATCGTCCCGGGCTAAAACGTTTATCAAGTGAAATGCGGTGCGCCAGCGCTAAAGTATGTATACAGTTATAAGCGAGTACAAATTAATAAGCGTTTTCGTAGCAAAAGAGTGGAAGAGGGAGAGGAGGAATTTAACTCGCGGGGGGATGAAAGGTATAATACGAGACAGAAATGCCCGCGAATAGATGGAAGGAAGTGGGGTTTTGTAATTCGTTCTTGCATCGGATTGGCGGAAGATAATTGTTGAAGCTTTTATTTTGTACACTCTCAAAGCATAAGCCAGAGGCGGAGTATTTTCTCTTTCCCGGGGTTAGTTGCTTTATGGTTTGTTCGAATAGTTTACGTTATTTTGATGAATTGACTTGCGAATATGAAATTTAGTTGGATGTTGAAATCACTCGTCCGTTAAATATTCTCATCCATAGCTTTGCTTTATATTTATGAAATTATGTATGGAATTTTCTTTATTCCCTGTTGCTATGTGCTTTTAGTGTACCCCTCGAAAGTCTACGACGATCAATGTATGGATTTAATGATAATCGTTATCTCTTGCTTTTATACTATTCAATTTTTTAATACAAATAATAAAAGAATCTAAAATCTCGATACTCGTGGCTCTTCTCGATCGAATGGAAGTTTATACGATGGTATTTTATGCGTTGATTAAAGAAAGTTTATACTCTAAAATAAAGTACCGAAAGCGCCTGATCATTTTTATTAACGGTAAAAATTATTTTAAATAAAAAAATGTAGTTTGTTATTTAAATTATTATCGGTTATAAAATATTTAATTCATAAACCGACGGAATAACTCAACGATTAAATAAATATATATTATTTCAACGAGTTTTCTATTTTAATCCATCGACGTGATATTTAACAACCGATTTTTATGCAATTATATATATATATTTAAATTTTTAAATTCGATCGAGTAGAGTCGATTCGTTATTATATTTTTTAGAATGGTAAACATTCGATTCGTAGCGTAACGCAGTTATTTGTAGAAAAGTATTCGAATTTAAAGTTTTAAGTAAATCCCAACTACATTATATTTATAATAACGTAATATAAAAGTCTTTTTTCTTTTTCTTTTAACGAATTGTCATAATTTTTGTCGATCGAATATCTTACTGCACTGGATTTAATAGACCTTTAATTTGACGTATTAATTAAGTTACTTTATTTATTTTGAATCTAAACTTCGCTATATATATTTTTGGAAATAGAATTAAATATTTTCGATTTAAGCGTACGAATATATTTGTTAATTTACAATTCAAGTCGAGATGATCGAGACTCGCGTTAACTATATTACGTACGTACGAACATAATTATTCGAACGAGCTACTTTCGAGTACACCGATAAAAGTTAGCTTGGCGTACGAAATCCCGACGAAAGGCAACTCTCGACTTTCTTGACTTGCCGAAACTTTTGTTTCGCGGTTACAGTCGAATGGAAATTAGTTCGTTATTAAGAATATACGAATCGAAAAGTGGGACTTGACTCGACGGAAAAAATTTCACTGCCGTAAACTTATAAACGTAATTTAAAGAAAGAGCGAAAGGAGAAAGAGGAAAATAGGAAAAAAGAAGGAAAGCTAAGCCGAGTAACGCAAATTATTACCGCTTATAAGTAGATACGCAAAGAAAAGAAAGATTAAAAAATGCTGGAGCGAAATTGAGTTACGAAAAAATGAGTGAAAGAGGAAGAGGATAAAACGCGAGGCCGAGTCCCAAGCCGGAAAGAGACAAAGAGGGTGAGATTCCCGTAGGAGGGAATTGAGATGTTTCAGAACTCGGGGGTGGAGCCAGAGAACGGAGATTAAGCTAACCGACGGCGAATCATATTCGTCATTCTCCCACTCGTCGGCCTTGGAGCTTTCGAGCTTTCACCTCCTTCCTTCGCTCGTTCGGACGCGCGCGCATACAACGTCGGCAAAAAGTTTCGGGCTTCATTTTCACGAGTGTGATTTTCAAGGTTATTACCGGGTTCCGCTGTCCGGAGTTTAGTTAAATTTTTTAGTTTTACGCGGTTCGAGAGTTTCTAGGCGAAAGCTCCCGTACCCAATAGGAAACATTCGGTTCTCGGAGTTGCGCGAATTTACAAGATTGGTCATTTTGAAAATAAGTTTCGACGTTTTCGAGTCGCGTAAATGTTTAAAAGCTTGCTTAATGGGCTATAAAGACTATGATTAGAGTATTCACGAGTTTATTTACGGAGTTCGAGATAATTATTCCTTTTGCGATTTAAAGCGTAGGTTTTCCAAACGAGTTGGATATTTGGCACGATTCGAAAAATCCAGGATGTCGTCTCAATGGTTGTGTATAAAAAATTCAGCCAGTTGTAACGTGTACACCTAAAATATTATTAATTATAATTAACTATCGTACATTATTTATTCTATATCTTTGCCTTTACCGCTCTTTTTTAACTCAACTTTGTTAACGATATCAAATATCGATCGAATCGTATCATGTATTTACTTTGTAGAAAAATATCTTACTCTCGATTTCTAAAAAATTTACTTGCAAATTCGCTCGAATCTTCGTAACGCATCTGTCAGAGAGAAGGTTAAATTTTCCAACGTTGAATTTTAACTCTGAAAAATTTGCGTAGGTCGTTCCTAAAACTTTTCGATCGACTCCGAATTACTATGCCCTAAGCTTTTGGCAAACTGTGTACATCCAACAAACCTACACGCGATCATCGAGTGTATGCGCCTATAAGTACGTTAATTGAACCGGTTCTAATCTTGGGATGGAACACGCGCGAGATTACCGACCTCTCCACCTCCTCCTCCTCCTCCTCCTTTTCCTCTTCCACCTCCACCTCCTCCTCCTTCTCCTCCCACCATCCGAATGCCGGGAAAGCCGCGCTGTATCAGGACGGAGGGAGGAAAAGAGGATATAGCCGGAAAGGCGAAAGCTAATGAATATCCCGGGGAAGCTCTTTGTGTCGTGCGTGCCGAGAGCCGAGCTTGCACCAACATTGATTTTACGCTCTACTCTTGGAAAAGCCTCGTATAGTTTTATCTTCCTCCCTTTCGTTCCCTCTCTCTATCTCTCTCTCTCTCTTTCTCGCTCACTTTTTGCAGATTTTTAGCTCCTTCTTTTGCGGTCGAGTCGCTCGAGCTTAGGTATTTCTCTTTCTCTCTATCACCGAGAGCTGCGAGACGCCAATGATATACTGATAATTAGAAAACTTACTTAAGGTATAGTTGAGAGCTGAGAAGACGGTCGGGGTCGATTATTGGATGGAGCTCCGAACGTACGCGTATAAATTTTTAGCGAGGCGAAATTTTTTGTCGAGCTTTCGCAGCTTTGGTGGTTTAAAGACTTTTTGTTTAAACTTTTTTTGAGGAAAACCTGTGCACTGACAGATAAATGAATTGTTGCGAGGTTATAGAGCTTTTAATTAACAAGTCGAAATATTGCGTGTGTAATATCGAGTGATTGGATTAAGAAGCTTTCGATACATTTTCATCGCAATTTTCTGGTGGTATTCGATCGTGGTGTAAATTTTAAGCGGTAACGATATTTACGTAAAAATCTTGGATGTAATAAGATCTAATTTCATCGATACCATCGAACGCATTTTGAGCGCGATATATTAATTAATAATACATAAAAATTTGTTTTAATTCTCTTTTATTTTTATTTTTTGTATCCTACTGTTGGCTTTCGAATTTTAATCCACATTTTTCCGATAACTGGAGAGTTTTCCCGTACATGGTTAATATTAAAAAATATATTCCCGAAATGCTTTTTAGATTTATATTTCATCGAATTTGTATAATACTTTTATTTCGAAGTGACATTGATAATAATTAAAAAAATCTAGAATCACCATATTTTATCGATTAATTTCAAACTCGGTTTATCGTCTATTTTAGATTTTTATATACACGTTTTTTATTATGGAAATTGTTATTTCATTTTTGTTCGATCGATCCGTTAAATTTTTCGAATGCAATTACCCGAAATAATTAAATTTTTTTAATGGATGCATATCGGTTTCTGTCATTTCTTATATTATAAAAATAGATTTTAATTCGCTCGTTGCAAATTTGGTATTCATCGAAGAAGTAATTTTCAGTAAAATAGTTACAATATTCGATGTTCGTTCGAATACAGAAAGTCGAATAAAAATTTTTGAAAAAGTTTCATTAAAAACTCGAATCAATTATTAGATATAGTTAATATCATTGAAATATGAATTTCAAAGAAACTTTTTAAATCGTCATCGGTATCAAATATCATCGATACTTTGTTCGATACATTTTTCTCCTTTGTCCATTAATTTTTTAAAATACAACGTTCTTGCCAAATATTCCGAAATCGAGAATTTTTTTTGTACGGAACCGTATTTTACAAGTTACAAAAAAACGTAGTTTTTATAAATTATGCCTTAAGTACGCGCAAAGCAAAAGGTGCCATTCATAGATACGAAAGTTGTATTTTTAATCAGTCGAACGGTTTAAAAAATCGTCTCGAACGTTTCGAATTAGTCGAACGCAAACGCCAACGTTTCGAGCGTAAAATGAAATATACGAGTAAAATGAAATTACGCGCGCTTTATGCACGACCAATTAAGAACGATAAAATTATTACGGCGCCTAATGAAATTCGCGAACAAACGAAAATATCAAGAAAAGAATCGTATCAAAACCGCACATTTTAGCGGAATATTTTACACGATCAAAAGCTCGCATACCGCGTACAATACCAATTACAGCCCAACAAAAGCTAATCCAGGAAAGAGAAAAGCGATCGCGCTCTCGTAAAAGTCTCGTCCGCGTCCCGAGGTTGACCCGCAAACTGAATAAAAAATAAAAAGACAAAGAAAAAGAAAACGAGGCAGGAAGGAACGGACGAACGAAAAACCTCGACCGACGATCGCGAGAATCGCTTATCGCTTTATCTACGAGCTCCCGCATTGGCCCGTACCCCGGGGAATACGAAAAAAATAAAAAAAAAGAAGAAAGAAAGAAAGAAAGAGGAACGGGAAAATTGAAGCTGCGCGCTCCGCCCTGACAATGCACATCCTCTCGTCATCTCCGCGCGTTTTGAATTCCTGCGTTCGTATATAACCACCCCTGACTTCCCCCCCCCCCCCACCGTACCTGCGATGGCACGAGGCCGAACCGAGTGGGGGGATGAAGTTAGGGGGTGGCGGTGACTTTTATTGCAACGACTGACGTTATGAATGCGATGAATGCGCAGTGACGTCGAACGACGTCCCCTTGCAGCCGAGGCTCTTTAGCCGGTTTAAACGCTCCTCGCACACGTGCAACGCGTTTCCTACGTATTACGAGCGGACCCGTAGTTATGCTTTTTACGCCGTGTCTCGCGGATGGAACGGGGGTGTGCGTAGGAAAAAATGTTATTGATGTTCGTCGGCTGGAATGAGCAATTTTGATTTTTCCTTTCCTCCTTTTTTCATCTTCCTTTCGAGCCTGCCGGGGAAAGCGACGAGGATATCCATCTTGTCATCGTTTGACGCTCTTTCTCTCTCACCCACTCCCTCTCCCTCTCTCTCTCTCTCTCGCTCTCTCAATGCCCGTCGGTCGGTCGCACGCGTATGATCGAGTGCGACTAATTGCGGACACGGGGAACTCGGCCATCGGGGTTGGTGGAATTTTTCATTAAATAAATCCTCGAGTTCGAGTCGTAGCTGCGATCTTACGTAAATTTTAAGCAAATTGGATCTACCTGCATCGCGATTTCGAGAAAAGGAGATAATCGAACGCGGTTTGTTCGTATGGTTCGCGAGGCTGACCTTGAAGCTGATTCGAGCGATTCGAGGGTCGTTCGGACGAGATGGATGAAATTTGTCCAAGGATAGCGACGAGTCATTTTTCACGCGTAATTTTCGTCAGCCGTAACGAAAGCTGGTTATTGAAAATCACGACACGGCGAAAGAACCGGTTACGTATCGATTGGTCGAAAGCCACTGGATCGCTTTGAAACGTATTCCGAACCGCAATTTCGTTGGAGAGGAGTCGTGGGTTCGCCGCCACGTTCCAAAATCGAGGCGGACCGACGCGAAGTGGTGGAGAAGCGAAACACCAAGAGTCGGAAAGACAAAGACTCGATTATCGGTGGTAAGTTACTCGCAACCGTTGCTTGGGATTACCGAGGGATGCTGTTCATTAATTTGTTTTCGCGAACGTGAAAATGGTGTGGGTTATTAGCGAACGTATTTAAAGAGAATCAAAGCGGATTATGGGTTTTCTTTTTTATCGAATGTACGAACTGATTTGTAAATATGTTACGGAAATTACCGAATAACTTATTGGAAATATTGTTTAATAGTTTAACTTATTTATAATGGATAAAAATGAAGATAAAAGAATGAACGGAAGCGTTTTTTTATTACTTTTAAAAAATTGTGAAGCGTGTTGTTTCAAACATTTCATAAATGTATTGTTTCGTTTGCTTAATAACTACATATACCGATGTTTATTCGTGTACGTTGTTTCTAAATAAAATAAAAATATTCGTTCCAAAATTTCTGGATATTATAGAATCTGTATTTATATTTTTAAAAACTGTACTAAAAAAATGTATAAATACATAATTATTTTTTATCCGATTGTTATTTTTGTGATATTTACATATTATTTCATTTGAACAACAAATTATGCAATTCATTTAATATTCGATTTCGATGTTTACAGAATCCTCTCGATCTTTTTCACTTACATTTGCGTAAAAAGTGTCGTATCGATAACTTATTAAAAATATTGGATAATTTATTACATTAAAATGATTAATATCGTTTTGTATATGACATAAAATAAAATTAATATAAAATTTGAAAATAATAGTTTGTTACTTTTTACATATAATTAAATACTAAATTTTATAAATGTATGTGAAATATTAATCTTTCTTTATAAAAAATGTATAATCGGAACAAAAATAAGTTAAGATGTATAAATTTCAATGTTTTAAACCAGATTTTATATTAAATTAATGTAACGAATAAATATTTTTATGATTGTACTTAAATTTTAATTATTATGATTTAGTTTACTATTAATAATTATTAAACTGCATTTCTTATTCATTTTTATCTCATTAAAATATAACACGTTGAGAAGGTCTACGAATAAATTTTAAAATGATTTAGAAACGTTGCTTTAAAAGTAACTATTTTTTATAATTTCTAGAAATTCTTTTACCTAATATTTAATTTTACTATCTATTAAATTTCTTTCATATTAATTTGATTTCTATAAAAAAGAAAAAAAGGAATATTTCTGTCTCGTGTATTTTATAAATCGTGAACTGTTATTTATAATAGTTTAAAGGAAAAATAAAAAAAATTATATATATCAATCATTTTTTATTTTAATACTATAAATATTTATTATAAATTAAAAAAAAATTACAATGTTATCTTCTCGCTTATTGTGTTTTATAATACAAATTTATATTTTTTTGTACAGGCAAATAAAATTCATTTTATAACATAATGTTGGTATTGTAAAAAAATTTTGATATATTTGAATATATCGAATAATACAATGAGAAGATGCAAAAATAATAAATTCGATAAATCGGGAGTAAACTAATAGAAAATAAATTTATAAAAATTTGGTACAGTGAATTAATCATATGATTAAATTAAGTTACTAAAGTAATAACAAGAAAATATAAATTTAAAAAAACTACATATTATAACCAATAACTTGTGTAAATTGTGTTAGTCTCAATACATTACTGATTACAAAATGAAGAAAATAAAGTTTTAAAAAGAAAAATTTGATATCGAAATACTTTAAATGATGCGGGACGAGAATAGACTAGACAATATTGAAATGTTTATAAAAAAAATAAAACTGAAATAATTGCAGATTACATCGATGAATTAAAATTAAAAAAAAATGTTATAATCGGCGAATGAATTAATTTTTCATGAAAGTATTAACTAAATAATAACAATCAAATTTTGTATGTAAATTTATACATACATATATATACATCGATATATATATATATATATATATTGATACATTTACGAGGATTTTTTTCATATCAAATATATTTGAAATTAAATGTTATAAAAACTTATTAAAAAATTTATTTTTTATAATATATATATAAAATATAATTTTCAAAATTTCTCAAACGAATCGAAGATAGATTTCAAAGATTATGTACATTGTTATAAAGAAAATTTTTATTATCGATCGAAGTAATGAATAATTTTTACGTGTACATTTCGATATTTAACATTCGCACAAGCAATCCAAAAAATTTTTACGAGTAATCTATACTTTGATTAAAATTTTGGATAACTTTCAATTCAATTTATTATGAATTATCACACTCGTCTATAATTAAATGGACTGGATAATATAATAAAACGCGAGTTTTCATGGATATAAAACAAAACAAATTCTAAAACTCGTATATTTTGATCCGAACAAAAAGTACGAAGGGAGCAATAATGAGTTTTTCAGCTTTTCGGAAGTTCGACGAGAGCGTAAAGAACAGTTCTATTTATTTCCATTCTCAAGGCGTAAATCCGTTGCACCGTTGCGATCCGTTAATATTTGCGACACTGACTCACGTGCTGATCGAACGAGAACAAGTTGTTGAACTCTCTACGGCAAAACTGGCAAAAATATTGGAAATTCGCGAAGAGGGTTGCGTGCATGCACTGAATATGACGAGTCAAACTGAATTTTGATTTAGTCTTGAATTCGCAATGAGCGCACATGAAACGAGGTTCGATTCCACAAAAGTTCCGCTCGTGTCGCCTCAAGGTATCGTTCATGGTGAATATTTTGCCGCACTTCCGACACGAGAACAGATTGTGGAAGTTGTTGGGGTGTTTGCGCTTCATGTGCATTTGAAGTCCTTTATTGTAAGTAGTTTCGAAGGGGCATTGTTTGCATTTTAAGTGAGGCCGTTTTCCGCACGTTGTTATGTGTTTCTTCAGATCCATCGTATGTCCAAAGCGTCTGCCGCACTTGAAGCACTGGTAAATCTGTTCGTTGTGATTCTTTATCACGTGAATGCGAACTTGATCGAACGAATTTTTTTCCACGAAGCACTTTTTACATTTGAATCTCATTGGTATGTTGCAGTTGTCGCACATGTAATTAATATCCGTGACCTTTGTTATCTTGCATATGTAGCAGAAAGCCTCGATACTGTTTTGTATACCTGTTGAACGTAAGGTAAAAAAATTTTAATATTCTTGGGAAAAGGTCGCAACTTTTGTTTCGTTGCGTGCTGGGAAAATTGGACGATGTTTACTGGATTGTTCGATATTATGAATATTTGAGTGTATTCGAGTAACGTTTTAGTCGACGTTAGTTTCGCTTTTCATTATACATTTAATTACAAATGATATTATTGAAAATGTAGTACTTAAAAACTTACTATTTTCGAACGATAACTGCATAGCGTTTATTGCATCTTTGGACATGGGTTTCGATTTGCTTCCTAAAAGAATTAGAATTTTATGTGAATATCGTTATTTTGAAAGTTACAAATTTACTTAAAGTATTATAAACCTTTGAATTTTTATGTTTATTACCGTTCCTACGCGAAATAGGAAATAGTTACGATTCGAGCAAAGCGAATAAAATATTATCGAAAAAGACATCGTGGATAAAAGAAACTATATTTTAAGGTAAAAGGTAATCGAAGTAATTTGCAAATAAAATACACATAACGATATAAATACGTTTCAAATTTGATAAAAACAACATATAAAATAAACTTTGATATTGTTTTTAATCGTAAAGATAGAAAAAAAAACCAAGTATTTATTCACGTGGAGCATAAAAATGAAATACACGTTCGAAGAAAATTAAATCTAAAATAAACTTTTTTCCCCAAACGTCCAAGTGAAAAACGCCTTACCTATAAACTGGACATCTTCGTCTTTCAGATTCGCATAATTTCCAATCTCGTTATTCAACACGTGTTGTTGCACGTGCATCTTGATCGCGGATCTGTGCTTGGTTTTAAAACTGCAGAATTTACAGAAGAGGTGCGCCTCCTTGCCACAATAGACCTCGTGTTTCATCCTCGCCCCGTGCAATTTGAAACTCCGGCCGCACATATTGGAGCAAGGCTCGAAGTCCTCGGGATTCACGTCCGTGTGTTTGCGAAGCACGTGATCTTGCAAATGTGATTTGTACAAAGCCGTGTAGCTGCAAATCGAGCATTGAAAAGTCATTCGTTTGCTACATGTACCCTTCAGATGCTTGATTATCCGGAACGACATTACGCAGTGTTTGTCGCATTTTTTGCAGTGGATCCTCAAGTTGACGTTGCATTTATCGCATTTTTTGTTGTACGACGAGGAGATGTTATCGTACTGAATTCCGCATTTACCACAATAAAGTGTGATGAACTCTGGTATACCTGTGAAATAAGGATTTTTTGGGTTCGATTAAACGTATTTTATTTTATTTCTCGACCAAGTTTACCGATATTTATTAGATCGATTTCAAGCGTATTGAAATTTTTTAAAAGTAAACAAAAACTTACGAAGTAGTTTTGACCCGTACGAGATATCTTCTACTGGAATAAAAATTTTTAACGTTAAATTTAATAACGAAATTCTTCTAGTTTTATAAAAATTAAAATCTATTTTCATAAAATATTTTTCAAACCTATTTCCGTTCTTTTATTTTTCATTATCTGACCGTTGATTCGTGGACTTTGTTTCATTTTTACATTATGATTGTGTAATATTTGTACGCATTTTTGCTCGCCCTGGTTATTCCCGTACTCTTCTGGATAAATTCTACAATTCATATTTGCACTTGTATCGCACATGTACCAATGCTTTTGAAATTTATATTTCCCTTTATAAATTCCACCACATTTTGAACACTCCAAAGGTATGTTCAAAAGACGATTTTGCGGGTATTTTCCATCTGTTTGATAACATATTTTTAATAATGATGTAAGAATATTGATAATTAACCTTCTTTAAATTATTTCTTTAAATATAATATTTCACAATTAATTGAAATTGTCATCCTCCAATGAAAGTGTCAAATTCAAACAACGATACAAAATAGTATTTATATTTTTCAACTTACTTAACGAATACATTTGAATGTCCTCTTCGCGTTCATTTTCATTCATCAAATCTTTCTTCTTTTTTGACGTTAGTAGCCTTTGCTCGAGAATAGCCAAACTTCGGTCGTTTTCAGTATTATTATTATAATACGATAAATTTTCATCCACGTCATCTTCTACGTTATTATCATTGATAATTATCACTTCGCTATCTGTAATAATAAAAGTATAAAATCAGCTACTAAGTATCTACGGTAAAATAATTTTAAGCACTTTACATACCCGAATCATCTGAAATAGACATTGAATCTGGTATTTTATCTAAATCAATAACGTTCTGATCTTTTTCGTCAGTTTCTTTTAAACTAATACATTCTTTACTTTGGTCATTTTTATTATCTAAATCACTCACTGAAATTTAAATTAAGATTAGATTATATTTTTAATCTAAAATTGAAAAATTTACAAATGTTTTCATACTTATAAAAAGTGATTTAAACGGGCTTTCGTTAATATCCATTTCATTGTCTGAAGATTTCATTGATTCATATTTTAACCCATCTTCAACTGTCAATAAAATAAGAGGAATAATTATTTTAATGATTGTATTCATTTATTATCAGTGGACCTTTTATATAAAACATTTTATAATTTAATAATGTTTTAGATACTCAATTTTAATAATTAAGCTACTAAAACTGCATAATATTTTAATTTAATCGAGTATCGCTTATAACATCCAATTTTTAAACTAACTTTAATATGCATTACTCGAATAAACATAAAAAAAATATAGTAGTTAAAAACTACTTTCTAAAGTGACAAGTTACCTTTGCATTCAAAAAATTTTATTTCTTTGGGTAAATATTTATTAGTATCGGCATCACTAATATCTGTAATCTTTGTATCCTCTGTAATTAAAAATACTAATTATAAACCTATTTACTTATAAATATATTAATTAAATTTTTAATGTAACGATTATTTTACATATTTGATTATATACCAGTTTTTATGCTATTTATCATGTCTTTGCCACATTTATTTCTAAATGATAAACTATATTCGGTTTCTTCGATCTTTATATCCTTACTTAAATTTTCTGGTATTGTTCTAGTAATCTTAGTATCTCCATCATCTAAAGTCGCAACGATAAAAACATATATGCAATGTATTAATTAAATTTATAACGATAAAATTTTTATATGATATTTAAATAGACATACTAAAATATATAAGTATTATTGGTTCCGAAGATTCATCATCATCATATTTTTTAGCTAAATCTTCATCGCTAATATTTTGATTTAAGATTTCAGTTATACTATCATCTATAAATATAAATAAATTAAGTAATATTTTTAAGATCAAAATACATTAACTCGAATAATATAAGATGTTAACTATTTTAATTAGTTGTTTTTATTTTAAACTATTGAAATTAATATTTATTATTCTAAAGTAAATGATTAATTTTAGTTTTAATTTTAGTTCGCGATTTAAAATTAAATGAATAATAATTAGTATTCTTATCAATCTTATTAAAATATAATTAAAATACTAACCGTAAGAAACAAAATTTTTTTCATCAAAATTTTCTACAGAATATTCTGGTATTTTCTCGTTTTCGATTTGTTCCTTTTTAATTAATTTATTTAGTAGATTTTCATCAGGTACCGATTCAGAATCAACTAATTCATTTTCTAAAAAAAAAATTTTAATTACATTATTAAATTATCATTGCCACATTTTTCTTCATTTTTAACTGATTTAAAAATAAAATATACATAAATTTAAATTACATATTTAATAAAACATTATTTATAATAATTATTTTATTGCTTAAAGATTTTAGAATTGTTTTCTTTAATATAAAATTGTACTAATTTTGGAAAATAATATTAAACACTCGCAGAAAAATTTTATTTACCAGAAATACATTTACATAGAAATATTTGTATTTGACAAATAATAATTAATGAAACTTCTATTATATTCCATAAAAGTTTAATAGTAATAAAAAAGATAATATTTACCAGATTTAAAAAGAAATTCATTTTGTTTGTACAATTCGTCCAAATTTTCAATTTCCTTTTCTTCGTTTCTCGAGCAGTTTTTGTCAGCTTCGCTATCATGTATTAAATTACTATCTATAAATAAATAAAAAATAAATTTGAATTACGAATATTTAGTAAGTACAAACAAATTAAAATTAAATATTTAAATAAATATGTACAAACCGTCAGATTTCTGTTTTTCCAAACTTGTGACTTCTTTATTGGGTGACAATTTCGATTTAAAATTTTTAAGCGATAACCTTTCGACAAGAACTTAAAAAAAATATCAAATTAAATCAACATTTTATAAATTATACGTGATCTACAATAATAATAGTATCGATAACAAGAACAGTAATATCAAAGTATATTTACCTATTGGCAACGAAACGCATAAATTATTTTTCAGTCTATTCGATAAGGATTTTCTTTTCTTCGTTTTCATTTCATCTGTAATTTAAAGTAAATATTTTAGTTAATTTCTGAACGTATAAATGTTATTTATATTTAGTAAACTATGACAAATAGATCAAAATCATTTAAAATTAATGAAAGAATTATGAAAATATAATATTCAAGAATATAGAAAATTTTAAGTTAGAGAAAAAATAAAAATAATTATAAAAAAATGTTAAACTTAAATATAAAATATTATTAAAATAGTTACCCAAATTTGAAGAAATCATAATATCTTCGGTTTGATTTAATTTTATTAAATTAATTTTGTAAATTTTCAGACCTCATCTACTCATACTTTCCTCTGTAAGTTAATTAGGCTTGGTTTAGAAGCAAAAAATTCTAAAAATACTCGATTAATATTTAATTATCCTGGGATAATGAATAAACGAAAGTAATTAAATGCATCAAACAAGATTTTATTTTTTAAATAAACTCGATTATTCTACATGGATACTTCCGAAAAAAAACATTAAAATTTTCTTATAAATAAATTGAATATATAATAAAAAAACATGTTTGAAATCATTAGTACAGCACTGTATGAAAAATTGTCCACGACATTCTCTTAAAAAAATAATTAAATGGTCTCCGTATAACCTCTATAAAAACTTAAATCTTACAGGTTTTCTGAAGATGTACGATATACCATTGAATACGTCGATAAATTTTCTAAAACTTTTCTGAATATCTGCTCATAAATAAATGTCATACTTTACTGGATTAAACCAAAATATATTTTAGTTAAATATAAACACACACACACGTGTTCACGGCTGTCAAATTAAAATGAGATCAACAACGAAGTTAGCATCGAAAGGCTTTTGATTCAATGTGGTTACGTTTTACCAGATATTTTATATAAAATAAATTTACTAGTGTGAAGTAACTAGATGCATGCGATGTAATCTGGTGATATCAGGTAATCCATATATTGTACTTTAAATTTATAATAAATAATTATTTTAATTATTTATAACGTTAATGATAAAAATTTTTTTATGCCTACTTGTAATACAAAAATATCTATATAATGTGTGGGCGTAGGTATATTTTATTGAAACATTGAAACAATGTTTTATTACTTATACACAGAGGATTTTTTTATTAATTTTGGGTAAAACTTGAAAAATTTACACGATTAGAATTTCTGTATATTTGTAAGCTTTGTTCGGTAAAAAGTTTTATACGAAGAATCGAAAGGTTTTGAATAGTAAGGTTTCAATATTTTTTGTTTAACATGTATACTATTTAATGGACTACTATGCAACGCTTACAATACTATTGATCAGCACAGGACCGAACACATGGCTTTGATAGAATGTCAGATATTTGGTGAATAAATAATTTAGGCGATATAATTTTAATTATTATACTGGTGATTTTTTCCTTATATTCATTTTATGAATTAGTATCGCAATAATTTATATATATGCAATGTTGTAGTGAAATATATACTATATAGTACAAATATATACATATGGATATATAAGATATAACAAATTATTAAGTTATTATGCACAAAACGTTTATTTCTTTTCTGTTGGTTCGATCAGTTGATATTTTTCCGTACTACCACCCAATTGCTTTAATTCTTTGACTAATTCCTGAGGATTTATTTTTTGGGAAATGGTCAAAGTTCTTTGCGTTTTAGGGCCGTAGCTTTGCGATTTAAGTCCATATTGTTTAGCGATTTGATGAATCATTGCTCTTTCTTCGTTGCTGAAGCTCGGGGAAAATACCAAATCAGACGTTGTCATTATATCACCTTGAGCATAATTTTGTAATACTTCCAAACATTTCTTCTTGAATACTTGCATATTGTACAAACCAGGTTTAAGTCCCAGACCCTCTCTCGTCATTTGCTGCTGAACCTGCACAGGTTCCGTGATACCTTGGGATGATTTTCCCAATCCTCCACCCGACCAACCCATCAATTTCATCATCTTTGAACCGATATTATCTTTACCGAGGGCATCGGTAGCGGTTTTCGTCGATTCTTGCTTTCCTAAATCTTCGGTAATAGTCGGAGTTAAATTCTTAGTGATTTTAATCGTGTAATATATTTCCTGCATTTTTTGAAGAGCTATCTTCGATGCTTCCTTTTTTGCTGTTTTTTGATTGGTAGCCGTGGCTTCCGATACCTTATTTTGATTGAAAAACAAACTACACAAATAGTTTTCTTTAATTTTCTCGAGTTTCCATTCTAAATCGATACCGTAACTATTACCAGCCCTAGATATTATACTTTGAGGTGTATCGCTTAAGTATTCAAATAAAACAACATCTCCAAAATTGTTTTGCTTATTTACATTTTTTTTTCTTTTTCTTTCAAATTTGTTTTTCTGTACAGGTAAATCGGGTTTCCTTTTGAAATTGGAACATTCAGGCTGACTTATTTGCGAAGTTTGCGGAGAATGTTCGGATCGATAATTTCCTAAAATGAAATTTTTATTTAAGTACGATTCAATAATCATTTCATCGAGTAACTTTTAAAAACTCACAATTTCTTGCTGTACCTTTGACCTTAGAACAAGCTGCATCCGAAGCTACGACAAAAGTTCTTTTTAATCTCTTTTTCTGTCTTTCTCTGTAACTTTCTATAATTTCTTTCGACAATTCTGTATTTCTTTGCATCGTTTCTTGAGGATACTTGCATCCCAAAAACTCGATATTGGTAAAAACTTGAGCAAGACATAAAAGTTCATCTAATTGAAACTTACTCTGATGAGTCAATAAAAATTTTCGTCTCAGTTCCCAATGTTCGTCGCACTCGTGTTCGGTTTTAAATTGATCGATATTGGATTCATCGATGCAATTCATTTTCAATGTTTGTTATATTACTTTTCAAACTACCGACCAGTTGCAAACATTAATATCGTTCAAATTGACGATAATACTTATTCTAATTTACAATGTCGAATACCTTATTCCAAACAAATCTGTATCCGTTTAGGTTAGGCTTGTTCCATTTTATACGATCATATCTGTAAACCGAACTAAACCAGCGTTTGATACTTCAGTTTGTTTTTCAATATATATTCCCAGATGTAAAATGCAGTTAAAACCCGCGTTTCGCAAATATTAAAAATATAAGCGCGCGAGATTTTAAAGCATTTACAATTAACAGTCAGTAATTACGATTATAGTTCGATCAGGTTAAACTCAGTATGTAATATAACAAATGGTAAAGTAGGAAGAAAAACTCAAGCATCACCAAAATATCAAGTGTACGGAGATCAAAGTTTTGGCTGTCGTTCCGAATTTTTAATGGTGGGTAATTAACAATGGAGTTTGGACAAATGATGCGTAAATACATTTATTTTTTCAAAGACGAATGCATGTGCAAGCGATCGTTAAAACTTTTTGCAAGTCTTCGGCTTAGTGTTAAAATCTTTGCTTGGGTAAAGTTTTCCTTTTATTTTATTAAACGTAGTTTTATGTTATTTAAATAGAAATCCTGTAAAATCATTGTTGTCCTTTTTTTTATTTACCTTATGGTTATTTTTGGATTTTACACCGCGTTATGTATTACTTTTATGGAAATTTAAGAAATGTTTATCGATTACCAAAATAAAATAATTAACGCGTCTACATAGAAACATTTGATCAACCCAACAAATAAATAACGTTTTGCAGCAACGAGTTTATAAGGAAATTACTAGTGTACTATTTTACTTTTTAAAACTTATGGTAATGTAATATTTTTTAATATACGAAGTATAACCCTTTTTATCTCTCACAGAACGTATTTTATATATACATCAAGTTTTTATCATAGAACATTACTAACTTCTTACTTTTGGTCTTTGTAATCGATCGAATGTTGGGAATAAGAATATAATTTTTCCTTACGGAAAATGAAACATTATAGATGCGATTTTTTAGGAATAAGATGCAGACGTAGTCTTAGATTCCTATAGAAGATCTCTTGTATGTCAAACTATAGATTTGTTTGCTGAAATTGGTTGTCTATTAATATACGCCAACTTAATTCCAAACTACTTTCCTTGGGATTTCGTTGTCGGAACGTTTTTATTTATGAAACGACGACTAATTTGTAAATAATTATAAAAGATCTTAAGGAGGTTTAATTTTTCTTTCTTCTGATTAATGAATATTGTTCGTTAATTTCCAGAGTTTTTTCTACCTTAGAAACCGACGATGAAACTCACTCGATCGTATCTAAGCGGATCGTGAATTCTGTTACTTTATCCAATTCGTTTCATCAATTATAATATATGCGTACAAATAAGAAACGACAAGTCAAAATGGGAAACTCAAAAGCTCATTAACAGTTTAATGAGTATTAAACTATTTATCATCTATTCCATAAACTGAATTTGGACCACGTTGACTATTTTCACGTTTGAAACATAAAATTTAACGTTTGCTTTTACGTAGTTAAAATCTTCACAGTCTTAGTTTGAGTTTAGAATACAAAGATAAAAGGTTTTTCGACACCTTCAAATTTATTGATAAAGGGTTTTACCCGACTCGAAATTGAATGTTCCATCGTTCCTTGAACGAATCTCGTGTACACGCGAATATACCATTTTTCATAAAGTAACATACAATCGCACACACAAAAAAAGGTATACAATATATGATCAAAATATCTAGTAAGCATTTCGTAGTTAGTTTTGTTTGTAAGTATAAGGTCAGCTGACCGGTGAACATCATGCTAATTTACAAATATTTATCTTTAATGTGCTTATCAAGCACAAAAGTGTGTTTTAAATATTTTTGAAATATATTAACAGTAAACTCAGTCAGTAAAGAAAAGCAATAGTCACGAGAATTTCTAACAATAACCCGAATAGTAAGTTAAATTAAAGGACTTTATTGAAAATACTCAACTGATTATTTTGTGTAAGGTTTCATTTTATTTAGTTGCATAAATTTGTTATCTTGGAAATTGATTTTAGCCAATGCATGCATTTGAATTACAATTTTGAACATCTATCAAGAATAGTAGTAAACTAAATTTCTCATGTGTTTGTAAAGCGCTTCATCGATAAATTTACTTTCGTATTAATTTTAGGTTGAACTGTTTGGTTAAACTTAAGCCCTCGGAGAAGATGACTACGTATCCTGGTACAAGGTGTTCGCCAATAGGTAAACGACTAATATAAGTTAGATATACGTATAGAAGTAAATTTAATCGATCGATTTATATTTGATTGTAAAACGTTTAGTGATTAAATTACTCTTATTATAAAATAGTTTTCAAAATAATTTATTATGGAATTAATATCTATTAACGTAAAGTATTATTTAAGTTATTTTAGAAAAGCTTCCAATTAATTTTGACCAAAGGACTTATATTAAAGAAGAAATTATAGTGTCGGATATATCAGATTATTCTGGTTAGTATTTATCAAAGCTCATAAAAATTTTAATATCATATTTATATTGTAAAGTTTTGTTCTTAAATTACAGATACCGAATACAAACCTAAAAATAATAATGTTTTAAAAATAAAAAAAATAAAACGTAGATTTATGAAGAAAAGAAACTACAAAAATGTAAAAACTTGTTCAAATTTAGGTAAATTTATAATATATAAACTATGAATTTTAATGACAATTATATTTTATTGTAATGTACTCTAATTTTTTTTTTTCAACAGCAAATAAAATAATCGAAGGAAAAAATGATAATTTAATATCTAACAAAATAAAAAAAAAAATTAGAAAATTAAAAAAGGAACCAGTAAAGACTGATGTGGATTCAAATTCAGGTACATAATTTAAATATGTCTAATAACAAAAACATTTTAATTTATTGGCAGTCTTGAAGTATTGTTGTTTTTTGCATGTGTATTTACTATTTTATAATTTAAACAAATTATTGTAATGTTCAAAAACGAAAAAAATTTTGTTTTGATGGAACATTTACTTTTTAATTATAGAGGTATACAAATTGGATACAAAAGAATTTTTATCAAACAAGAAAGGATATCCGAATGATATCAAATTACCAATAGGTAAAATACATAGATTTACCACTGTTATTAAATTGTTTAGTATAACTAAAAATCTTTATAAACATTATTAATTCAATATATTTTTAAAGTTGTTCTAGAAAGGCTTTCTATCAAATTAGAAGAAAATTTAATAATTAAAGAGGAAGAAGGGACACTTTCGTGTACAACTGATTTACCTGGTAAGTATATATTATTAGAAATATATTTATCGACTAAGCTTTAACTTCGATCGAGATTAGTTTAATGATACATTTTAAATATAATTAAATTTAAAAAATAATTTTTTATGAAAGAAAAACTATAAACTATACCAACTGATAAAGAATTAATATATATATACATATATTGAACTATTAGATATTTAATATACAATAATGATAATTTCAAAAATTCTTGTATACAGTTATTATATGTATTTTTAATATGTTAATGTTTAAGTTTGATACATACATTATTTTTATATTTTAGAAGATGAAAAAATCGACATAAGTACAGATAATAAACTGACGATAAATAAATGTGTACCCGAAGAAACAAAGAGTGAAGAAAGTGATAAAGTAGAAAATAGTATAAGTAATATAAAAATAAAAGATGAGATAGTTGAACAAATAAATGACGACATAAATTACGAATGTAATATAATTATATTTGTGTGTTTGTATTTATTGTATATAATTTGAAATAAACACTTTTTTATATTGCAGATTACGAAGAATCGGAAATTAATGATTATAATGGAACGGATAAAGAATTCTTGGGTAATGAAATTAAAAAAGAAAATGATGAAACTGATTTATTATCAAACGATAATAAAATGCCAGAATTAATACTGATTAAAAAATGTCCAGGTAATTAAAAAATAAGTTACTTCGTTTAACTTTATTTTTTCAAACAATATTATATTTTATTTAAATTTAAGCGAGTTATCAAATATTTTGATTTATAATTATCTAATTCTTATAAATGCAAATTTAACATCGTTAAAATAAAGCCAAATGATATAAAGTGAATTTATTACAGTCTTTAATTTTCAGTTTCAGACAATGAAGAAGATAATATTCTACATGAAAATATTAATATTGAAGATTATTTATCCAGAGAAACAATAGTCGAAGATGAAAAAATTAATTTATCGTATATCAATGATAACTGTTCGCCGTTATTAACGGTTAAAAATTCTGATAGTATGTTACATTTCAATATTTAAATAATAAATCAATCTACTTAAATTGATTTAATACGGATAAAACAATTTAATTCTGTTTTTATAATTTTAGTTAACGAAACAACAGATACAAATAATACGACTGATGAATTTATAAATGAAGCGAGTAATAATGAGAATAAATCATTCAATTTAAAAGAAGATTATGATCAAATGGAAAACGACAGAAATTACGGTAACTTTTTTTATTTCAACAGATATTCGATCGAATAAATAGTATATAATTACAAATTTTAGTTTGCATAATCTTTTACATTATTAATTTATTTAGAAACTATTTAAATGTTTTCAGGCTATTTTGAATTTCAAGAAAACGAACGTCGTAATTATAACTTAACTAATTTTGCTCAGCTGTTAAACATTCCTACCAATTTTGGTAAATATAATTTTATTAAATATTGATAATTAAATCTTATCATTCATGTTTTTGTTATTTGTATAGACGAGGAACTAGTGAGCGAAGTCATTCATGATTCTGAAATTGAAAATAAAATTCCATTGGGTTTAAATCAGAATTTATTTAAAACGGTGAATAAACAAAGATCATATAGTTCAAAAGGTAATCGAAAAAGAATATATTTTAAATCTTTTAATTTTATAAAAATATAACAAGACTACAAAGTAAATGTTACGTTTTTGTTTAATTTATCGATCGTCCATTGTTAACAATTCGAATAAATTTTCGATTGCAGGCTCAAAAATGAAAATGTTCATGGAAAAATGTGTCAGTTGCAACAGAGTACAAAAACGAATCGATGATAAAATTTCATCCAGATGTATCATATGCGAAGCAAATGTATATTATGTATGTTTAATATGTAGGAGTCATTACAAATATCCAGCTGGAATTTATAATCACATAAGTTTAAAACATACGCAACATGACAGGGAAAAACCTGTCAATTGTCAAAGATGTGGCTTAGAATTTAAAGCGAACCGTAATATGAAAGAACATTTAAGATATTGTAAAGTATTGCCTTATTTGAAATGTGAATTTTGTTCTCTAATGGCGAAACGTAAAAACTGTCTTAGAAAACATTTACGATTGAAACATAAAAATGACATCGATGCGTTAGATATCGAGATACTTTTAAAAAAAATTGTAGAAAATTCAAAGGATTTAAAAGGTATACAATTTTTATTTAAATAGCAAAAATATTAAATTTATTTAACAAAAATTACTGTATCATAGATCAAGCGATAAAAATGGCAGAAAGTATATACGGAGGTTGTAGTTCAACTCGAATGGAGCCATTTCGTAAGTATTATTATTAATTCGCGCAAAAAATTAGTTTCGTACCGAAAATAAGTAGAAATTGATATTTTAAACTAATCAAAAACATAAAAATGAACTTCACTCTTCGTTGGAACATCGAAATCTTATTTAATAAATTAAACGAATCGTACATTTTTATAATATTTTGTAGCTATCGCAAAACACATTAAGCTGTACTGCAATAGATGTAAAGGGACGTTCAAGAAACTATTGGGCATAGATCAGCGAAGCTGCAGAATTTGCGGAGCTCAGTTATTCATGCAATGCGTAAAATGCGAGAACGTTTATAAGTTCCGCAGTAGTATGTCTTTACACCTCAAGAGCAAATGCGTATTGTCCGATAAGTTGGCGCTTCGCTGCGACAAATGCGAATACGTGACTTTTACCAAACCGCGACTCAAGCGACACATTTACCGAAGACATACGTACATTCATCCAGAGGACTACTTGACTTGTAACAAGTGCGAAAAGAAGTTCAAATTGAAGGAAGACCTTCAGAATCACAAATCGAAGTGCGAACGCTCGGAATGGTGTAGTTGTAACATTTGCGACTACAAAACTAATTGCAGAGAAAAGTTTGGCATGCATTTGAAGTATTATCACTCAATGGGAAAGACGTTCGACGGAATGACGCCCAGCGATATCAACGTTAAAAGTATAACGTCGTCCTTTCGAGTTTCCAAGCTCGCAAGAATATTTTTGAAACGTTTTTTCCCAAGTATCAAAGTGTACCGAAAGTACAAATTTATTTCTTTTTTGAAAAAATATTCATATCGTGATATATATTTAAAAGTTTGTTCGAGTGTAATTTAATAAATATTAGTAGCTTTTATATCCCAGAGAAATTTATCAAAATTGTTGTAGGCAGTTACGATATCACGGAAAAACGTTCTCGATATATTCAAAAATATTGTGTGCGATAGGCAAAGGAACTACACGAAATACAACTAAATGAAATATTTTTAATTTTACAGTCGTCGCGGATTCGATCATCGCTTATTGCTCAAACTGCAATTTACACACTAAGGCCATAGAAAAGCTGAACAAATGTCAGATCTGTAAAACACCGATCGTTTATCGCTGCAAAAGATGTAACATGCAGAAACAAAAATACATGCTGCTACGAATGCACGTAATTCGGACCCACTGCGAAAAAATTTACTGGTGTCCCAACAGTTGTGGGAATTCTTACGCTTACTTGTACGACTACCGACAACACTCGAGATCTTGTGGCAAGAAACAACATTTCCAGTGTGACCGATGTTCCTTCAAAACCAAATACAAGAACATTTTCGTACAACACAAGCAGCGTAATTGTGTCAGAGGTTATACTCATGTGCACAAGAGAAATATTTTAAGTCATTGTTACAAATGCGGTAAAATTTTTAAGCATAAAGCTTATATGCTACGTCACGCAAAATCGTGCGGCAAATCGACATCGTTGCTGTTCTGCGATCATTGTAGTTTTAGAACTTTTACAAAACACGTTTTGATAAATCACATTCAATCAAAACACGCTGCCCGATTGTTTCGGGGTATCAACGCCTTCCACTGTCACAACTGTACTAAAGTCTTCAGGAATTATTTCGTATATAGTAAACATATCGAAGATTGTCGTAGTCGCGAAAAGAAAGCATGACTTTTGTTCATGTTGACAAGTGTACATGTAGTTTATAGTTTGTCTTAGAATAGTTTTTGTTAACATTATTTAAAAAAAATGTACGTTCCTATGATGTAACAAACAAAAATCCAAGAGAAAGTTTTACATTTAAATTGAAAAACTATGACAAGTTGCTTTTTTAATTTTGTTAATTATTGAATGCTACCAACATGATACTTTAATTATCTACTTATTTTTTCAATATTGATATAAAGTAGTTGAAAGTTATGCATGTTTTAATTTATTTTATACTTTTAAAAATAAATATTAGAATTATTTAATTTATAGTAAATTTATGGAAAATTGATTTTACTTTTGAAATAGTTATAAATTATCAAAAAAATAAAGATTACTAAAAATTTTGGAGGATATTAGACATTTTTTGGAGAAAATAAATAGACAAATATTAAAGATTAAAGTAATTTATTCCGAAGGAAAATTTGATTTTAGCTATATGGTTTTCCATTAAAAAAAAATTAGTGGCCATGAAAAATAAAGAGTTTATATATTACTTAAATATCAAAAATAAAATCAAATAATTTTGCGAAAGAAAATCAATGCTGATTTTATCGATGATAATTTTTATTTAATTTTTTTAATTATTTTATACAATTTAAGGAAAGTTTTTTGTTTCAAAACTCAAAAAAGATGACATTTTCATTTCAATATATTTAATGTTAATTATTATTATTTTATAAGAATTAAAAATTGAATTTTAAAGTCTATTTTTAATAAGGTTTATTAATATAAACGAGATACATAATTTTTAATTGTTATAAATTCAATGTTTAAAGTTTTGGTAAAATTTATAAAAAATAATCTTAGTTTAAAAACTCTTAAAAAATTTATAAATTAAACAATTATTCGTAAAATCAATTATAAAAATCAATGAGATCATCGATTTTATTGTATTTAATAAATTACAAATTGTTTTTGTTTTTATTTTATGTTTTAAAAAATTTTATTTTAATCTCATCTTTTAAAAATTCTGAATTTAGCAGAATAAGAAATTTACGTTTACAAATGCAAACCTAACAAATCTTTAATAGTGCGTTGAGTATAATTTAATCTCAAATAATACTTGTACAATCGATATAAGTTGTAATGTCAACTATATAATTTTATTTGTTAATAAACATTTAAATTTTAATTATTATGATCGAACGTTTAAAGTAATATAATTAAAATTTCTTTCTTGGTTTCTTTACAAATCTTTAGAAATCTACGGAATTAAAAAATGCCATTAAATTTTTTTATTTAAATATTTGTAATTGTCAATTGATGATCAATGATATATCAAATACAGTTTATGAAAGTATTATAAAATACTTTGATGAAAAATAGTAGGTTTACTACATATAATGAAAAATAATTTTTTATATTAAAATAATTTAAAAATTTATTAAAAAATGTAAATCGCGATTTATCACTTATTATCAAGTTAATAGTTTGAATTTATATTTCGCGAAAATTAAAATAACTTTATTAACTTAATAAAAACTGTTAATTATTTATTTTTTGAAATAAATTACTATTAATAATTATGAAAGTCGGTTCCTACTATTATTTCACAGAACAACTTTAAGTTACCTAATCGTAACGTTGAATTTAGGTATAAAAAATAAATTCTAATATTAAAAAAAATGATTGGTCATCTTCTAATTAGAAAAAATGCAGAAGGTAAAAATAGTCTTCTACACGTGTGTTTATGTATACATAAGCAGAAAAGTACGACAAGCAGATGTAATATTAAATAAGAATTAAAAAATGAGGTAACTTTTTAATTGGTAAATTTTCTAATAAATAAAGAAATAGTAACAAGAAAAGAAAAATACTTTAAATTTAAATTGTAATAAGTTTATAGATAAAAAATAAAAAAAATAAAAATTATAGCGCATAAATAATAAAAGTGATATAAAAAAGATAATCTTAATCATTCCAAAGAATTTAATATTTGAAAGTTTGCATTTAAACATGCTGTTCTTTAATAAAATCAAATTTTTATATGTAATGCATATGTACTACAAGTATACAAAAACCGAATTTTTTTAATCGAATGTACTTATTTAATCAAAAACTTTTCATACCATATTAGATCTTAAAACATAAGAAAAAAAGCTTAATTTAATTTTAGGCATAATTCATAAAATAAATTTGTTGTAATTCTTTTATAATTTTGATAAAACTATTATATATTTA
This sequence comes from Dolichoris vasculosae, assembly GCA_018907195.1. Classification (NCBI taxonomy): domain Eukaryota; kingdom Metazoa; phylum Arthropoda; class Insecta; order Hymenoptera; family Agaonidae; genus Dolichoris; species Dolichoris vasculosae. Next base: position 1,431,496 of record JACCHY010000020.1, read on the forward strand.
ATATAAGTTAGAAAAAGCTCACCAACATTTTAAATACTTTTTGTAATTTATTAGAGCGTTAATAAGTTATATTTTATTTATTTATCGTAAGATTACGTTTTGCAAATATATAAATTAATTTTATTCCTTTAAAATAGTCATTAGATTACAGTACATCTAAGATATTTTTCTATTGTATTTCTTATACTTACAATGCAAAGAGTAGTTGTGAAAAGAATAAAAATTCTATATAAATAAAATTAACGTACAGTCGATATATCAAATAAATGCAAGAATTACTTACTTTTAATCTAAATTCATAAAATAATAAAGAACTGACTATGAATTTTATATCAAGAATAATATTCAAAAGGTTGTAAGTTATTTTATTTTCAATATCATATACAGCAAATTTTAAAAATCAATACTCTAAATACATTATATATATACATACACACATATATATATAAGAAAATAAAATTCTCAAAGTCAAACATTCAGGTTTGCTAAATTTTAAAATAAATTAGAATTTCACCAAATTCTTATAAAATAAAAATTAAACATTTTATCAAAGGTACATAAGAAAAAAACAAGAATCGCCATAAAAATGAAAGTTTATATATATCCACATAGAAATAATACATACATTAACATATAGGCATATATTTATAAAATGTATTCATAATTAATCAACGTTTATCATTTTGTAAATGTATGCTTCTCTCTTGCCATAAGAATTATTACCAAAAAATAAATAATTTTGTAAAAAAAACTGTTGCCAAGGAAAATAGCAAATCAATCAATATGACAAATGTGTAAATAGGTTACATCAACCGAAACCAAAACTTGTCTTTTCTATTCAATATTAGGGATAAATCAAGAAAAATAAATCGCAGAAAATTATAGTTAGATTTTACGAAAAGAAAGAAAAGGAAATAGAAACAAAAACATGCAAAAAAATGATAAAATCTTTTAGTGTTCATCGATCGCTGTAAAATTAATAAACACTTATCGCTAAATAAATACGAGATAAGGTATAATAAAATTTCCAAAGTAGAATTTAAGGAACGATGATTAAAAGCTTATTTTACACTCGTTCGTATAGGTTATTTACATTTTTAGTTTTCGTATTTATATTCTTGATTGACATAAATCCGAGAATTAGGCGTCTCGAAATAATCTTATCCGATGCATTTTTTATCGCTCCATATTAATAATATAATTATAATTAAACCGTTGTATTAGAAATAATATAATTGTAAAGCCATTTTATACATATATGTATATTCGTTTAAAAAACTAATCTAGTTAAATAAAATATAATAAAAAGGATTTTATTACATCTCATTAATAAATAATTATGAATAGTTAGAATAAGTTAAATTTATTAAGACAAATATGCAGAGGTTTTCGTCGGATATAGAAATAATTTATATTACTGTAAAAAATAATTACGTTTGTTGTGTAAATTATATCGCCATAAATTTTTTTATCGCAAAGTTGTTATATCGCTACTATACCATTATATATATACGAATTGTACATTGCTACTATTATATATGGAAAAAAGATGTATTGCATAAAATTATAAGTACAATTATGAAAGAGACGAAAAATATTTTTTGTAACGACTCATAGTCGAGAAATACACAAATTAAACGCATTATTTCGTCCGTCAACCCCAAATATTTATAACAACGTACTCATATACACTAGTATTGATACCACAATTCCAGATATGTCACTTATGCTGATAAGACACGGATACCTGATAAAACGAGCTAAAGAAGAAACTCGAGTTAAGCTTAGCATTCATCAATATGGATATACAGGCGTAATCGAACGACGACTGCTAATATTACGTTATCACGCGAATTTAGGTAGATGTACAAAATTATCGACTACTAATTAGTGGATGGAGTATGATTATCACGGGAAATCTAAAGCGGACGGACAAGAAATTTACACGAATCAGCAACAGAACATAAAAGTCGGTAATATAAATATCGCGTGTCTCTTTCCTTTTACTAACTTTTAATTAATAAATGGTTACTTTTATCATGATTAATTGTTGTTCATCATTTCCCTTCCTGGATAATCGAACTTACCTTTGTCGAATAATCAACGTCGTTATACCTAAGAAGAGGTCAGAGGACTATTAAAAAAAACCATAATTTTTTAATTTGTTTTAATATATATATTCGTATAAAAATTTAACATTAATAAAGATTTGAATAACATATCTTATAAAAAAATATCATTTGTTGTATAATAATTTTCATATAACAGCAAAAATTCTTAATAATAATTCAATTTTAACGGTATATTTTTTAGAAAAGTAAAACTTATATAATTATATAAATATTAAAATAGATTTTTTAAATACATCCTAAATCGATATGATGTCTATTATGTTTGATGTTTAAATATTTTAAAAATTGATTATAAATTTGATATAGAAAATTTTCATCAAAAATTAATTTTTCTGAATAGTAAGAACGTTATATATATTTTTTATGAAAAAAAATTTTCAATTTAATTAATTGTATCCTTGTTACCGAGTTTTAAACAATTAATTCAAAAGTTTATTTACAGTTAAAAAATTAAATAACATTTCATACATTTCATTCATCTTCTATTATATTTTTAATAATATAAAGTATTTCTACAAATACTATTGAATTTAACGTTTTTATAACGGTAAAAACCATCTTCTAATTTCACTGTATTAATAAAAATAAAAAAATATTATATATTTAGCTTGTAAATATCATTTCAATGTATAGTATAGAAAATAAATTTTCTCATTATAAACATTCAAATGTTTAAATTTATACTATCTATTTACATCGAAAGAAAATTTTCATTTTTTAATAATAGACAAATACTAACAACAGTTAAATTTTATTATTTACTATCGAATTAAATTTAAAAACCTTCTCTAATGATTCTTCTCTAAAATAAAATTATTACCAGCAATTAATCAATCCATACGCTACATTATATCAAATAAGTTATATTAGTTATCAAATATATGAATCGAATATTAAAATTTGCTATAATTTCAAACTTATTATTTTCAAAGCTTTTTGAGCTAATTGAACACACAGTGATTTTAGATACTGTCTCGATAGTACAAATAAATTCACTTCCTTTTCAAAAAGGTATTTAAAATGTCAACGTCATCGAAGCTTACAAATTTTTACTTAAAAATATATTAAAACAGTTATTAAAAATCGCATCCGTAGATCACAATATCTATTATTTACCGTACAAAGATGTGGTGTAAAATATATATCTACATATACATACGTAATAAAAAAATAACCAAAATAATTATCTGCATTATAAAATAATATAGATAAAAATAACGCTTATAATTTACATACAGCAAGTAATGGACAGACTAGATGAACACTCACAGATGACTATTAGTTTATCGAGGATTCTCTCGTTGAATTTTCGACAATAAAAATAAGATATTAACGTGATTGTCGTCGGTATGTCAATATGTATATGAATTTTAATTACGTGAAATTAACATCGAACTGTTTTATTCTAAGCGGTTTTGCGTTAGATCAATTTTTAATTCCAGATGTTTCTCAAATCGATGTGCATTCATAAATATTTGAGAAAACGGTACAACATAAATGAGCAATAAATTTTCAAATATTGTAAATACTTAGTATTTTATAAATTTATAAGTTGTAAAAATGTTATATATACAACTTAATTAATCGTTTAATACTGCATTTAATCTTTAAATAAATTTAAATATACAACTACGTGGAAAGATTTTTAAATTCGATATATTTTTATAATTTTATAAAGTTTTTGGCAGTACTCGCAGTCAACATTTTAATCCAAGTATTTATTTCAACATTGTACTTCTTTTTAATCAAAAAGATTAGATGTTTTTAATACTATGGTATTTTACATTTTTTACCTTATAACATAAAATTAAAAATATGTATACATACTTTTATTTTAACAACATTTTATTATATATTTTACTTTGTAAATAATTTTCAATAATAATATCATATTAAGTTTTTATTTTTAAGATTTATACAAACATATTAAAGCCGATGTAATAATCAACAAAGTAAACTATTACTTTTTTCTTTAAATTGCTTGTTTAATAAATCGTTTATCATTTAAATTATCGACCTATTTTGCATTAATTTTTATCGTCAGGGCTTTCTCTTTTAGCTTAACCAATGTCATCATTTCTGAAACAGTAGCGCCTCCGTTTTGTTCGAAAAAGCTCATAGCATCATTCAAACCATTTATAGCCTCGGCGGCTGATAAAGTTTTATTTTCTTCGCACATATTTTCCACATCTGTAAAATTTTTAATCGAATGAAATCGATTTTTGTTCTTTTGATGCGATTCTGGTAGAAAAAAGTTAACGTGAATCGTATTCAAATTCATTATTGGTTTATTCAGTTATTGTACGATTGTTGAAAGTTGTATAAAGTGCATGAATTATTTTACATTGTTTATAACAATTTAATTTTTTTCAAATGAAGTAAAAAGAAATCATTGTTTACTTATATCGATATTTACATAAATTCATAATTATTTTGAAATATTTTAAATATTATTAGTTTTATTGTATGAGATCACCTTTCTTTTTTAAATGTAAAAATTACATTTGTTTGTAAACATTTTTGCATTAAATTCTCGAATTTTTCAAGATAAATTATTAGATATTCGTTAGATAAATTTTAAGAAAATATCATTGGTTTTTTTTTTTAATAATTCTTTAAAAAAAATTCAATACATATTTCATTAATTACACGATGTTAAATCTCTGATTTTTGCAAAACTTTATACTTTAGGTATTTAAAAAATACAAATAGTTTCATATTATTTTACACCTGATTCGAATATTGTTTTTTAATATTTCTAACTAATATATTTAATAAAATTCAAGTTAATTTATAAATATATCGAAACGATTTTTATTAATAATAATATTTTGTTTATTCATCGAAGAAAACAAATTATATTAAGCATAAATAGATAATATCAAAATGTGATTGTAATTACTAAAATATTGCCTTTTTATATATTATCGACATTATTCTGTTCAACCAATAAAGACAATATGTTAAAAGTTTTTCAAATTTTGATCATTCGGAATCATTTTTTTTATTAAAATATGTTTCTTGTAAAATTAATGTTTTAGAATATACATTTAATTCTATTTACACTTAATTTTAATTTTTATATCAGTTTCTTTAAATCACTTTGATATTTCGAATTTTTTTTAATTTTATAAAAATATCAGTGCACTAAATTATTTAATAAATCTACACCATAGTAAATATTGATAAAAATTCAGTTTAAATAAATAATAAAATCTTTTGAAATTTTGCATAATTTAAATACAATCTACAGAATCCGTTCGATCATAATTCATAAAATAACTTTTTCTCACATATTTCCTTTTTACGACGTTCTCCAATTTCATACTAGACATTTATCAATAATCAAATAATCGTCATATTAACTTTTTTCCACCACAAAAATTTTATATAAAAATTTATAAGTAAAAGAAGAAATATTGTTACCATCGACCAAATCTTCGTTCGATTCTTTAACAACAATTTCAATTATGTGATTATCTATCGATATTCTCGAAGTCTCGTAGTTTTCCGCAATCCATTCGGTCACTTCGTCTTCGCTCACATCCTTGAATTCGCTTATTCGCCTCAAGGTCTCAAATATAACAAAAGCATTAACCTCTTGGGAATCACCGGTCAGTTTGCTACTCTCTTCGTTGTCGAGCAAAAACTTTTTCCAGCATTTCACTATAGTCGACGGCCTCACTTCGTCCCAAGCATTGCTAATCCAATAAATGAAGTCTCGCAGATTAATCTTCTGCAAATGGTGCGAGACACTTTCACCATCGGTTTCTGCACTCACAATGGACCTCAGAAGTTTGTACTCGTAGTTCAATTTGACGCTTTGCAAGATCTCGTTATCCAACGGACCGATAATCAAACTCAAGTTATGAAGTATCAGGTGTATCTGCAATTCGCTGGTTGGTCTGTTTTGAAAGGCGTCGGTCGGCACATTTTCGGCGATCAAGATCGCCTTCAAAGGCAGATTCCGCGCTTTCAAAAAATTCGTTACCCGCGGCGCGAACTCGTTATCGAACCACTCGTTCATCACGTCGGTGTCCATCCAGAGAGTCGTCTGATGGGAATAAAAAACGGGAAGACTGTTTTGCAAATTGACGAGCGTCGCCGACTTTACGGATTTACCGAGGACAACGAGGGGCAACTTGAAACTTCCGTCCGCGTTGCTGCAGGACATTATCGTAATCCGATCACCGGGGAATCTTCTGTTGGGCAAGGATTTGTAGTTTAATATAGTTTTATCGCACTTGAATATTTGACATCGAAGCAAGGATTCGTTCTCGATGGCGTTCCTCAAAGTCGTTGTCAGTTGATTAACCGCGTTGTCTTCGATCGGATTGTTCTCTTCGTTAAAGGTAAGATCCGATAAGCCGTACTTCCTCTTCCAGTTGCCAAACCAGTCGCTACTCGCGGTGAAATTCTCCTTTCCACCTAGCAGCTTATTTAATTCTAAAGCCTTTTCTAAATAAATTATAGTATGTTTTCTTCGGTAAATTATTCGATGCGAAATACGAGGATGTTCTTCTTATGCAAAATTGTTCGATCGAACTCGAGAAGGAAATAGAAAATTGAGGTTTTGCGTTCGATAAAAAGTTAAGATGCTGTTTAAGATTGAATTTAGAGGAAAATTTTGATTGATTATTCGTTGATTTGTAGCTTAATAAATCGGTCGAAAGAACTTTTATTCGTTACGATGCATCGATAAATCATTCTTCAGAAACGAAATTAAAAAACATTCGCGAAAATTTTAATATACGGTATTTAAATATTTATCACTGGTAAAAGTATTACGAATATCACGACTAATCTATCGATAAAAATTTTTGCAAATGGACTCTGTTAGTTTTATACACAGTTTACTTTAAATTTCTTTCAGTTAACAAATAATGATTTTTGAACTAACGTAAATTTTAACAAAAATCGTAAATTCTTTTAACGAAGTGAAATTATTAGAATATAGTCAATATGTTTTAATAGACTTTTAAAAAAAAATCTGATCCTCGCGTTTACAAATTATTTAATCGATCGCCTAAAATAACGAATCTTCTCGAGCAACGATACCGAAAAGGAGTTTCTAAGCACGTCTCTAAAAACGTTTATCACCAATGATAAAATCTACCCTCTGTATACCTTCCCAAGCATTCGTAAAAAGAAAAGCGCATACCTCTCAACATGAGACCGGAAAGCTGAAAGTTTTGTTCCTTGCACCGATTGTACCAAGCGATCAAAGCTTCCCCCACGTAAGGATTATCCTCGGCCCGGAGTTTCTTCCGACTCGCGTTCTCGTCGTGCAACGCATCGCGTATTTTCTGCTCGTCGTGAACCCAACGACGTAAAGTACTTTCCCCGATTCCGTACTCTTTGCGGACCTCGGCCTTAGCGCGACCGAATTTCACGTCGTCCAACACCCGGACTTTTTCTTGGAGGGAAAAATTCTTTATCCTCCTCTTGGCTGCGAGCAAAAATTAAGAGGCCATTGCTGAATTGGAATTAAGAGGAGATATTTGCGTCTTTGGGAGCAAAAATACTGACCAGAATTATCGGATACGTTTCTTAATGGAGCGAAGGAAAAGTCGTTTTTGAGGTATATTTGTTGGAATTCGACCGAATCGATTTCTGTAATTTTAATTTTGCTTCATTATCCCGTACTAAAACTATTTTTATTAAGCAATTGTGATAATTACCGGGATTTAAATAAATCTGCTCTTGTTCGTTTCGTTCGTTAACGTTATTGGAGCAAAACAGTTCATTGCCATCTGTAATTTAAAGATGATAATGATTGCATAATGATCTAATCGGTTATTCATTTTGTAAAGATGTACGAACCAAAATAAGTGGACATGATGATATGTTCAATTTTTTTTTAAATTGCTGATCAATAATTAATCGAGTGACTCTCTGTAACAATTATAAATCAATATACAAGTGATTGAAATGGTGTATTCGCAAAATAAATAAGATGTTCTTTAAATTTAAGCTTTTGGTGCCGTTGATGCTTTTAAATTTTAATGATTTTATACAAGATTAATCCAATTGCTGATAACGTTAAATTTATTCGCGTGTACAATTATATCGACGATATTTGATAAATTAAAATTTACAATTTTCATAAGTTATATTGAATTACGGATAATATCATTTAATATGCTTTTATATTTTAATTTAAGCTTACGCGATTACATATTTTCGATATCGAATCTGAGCAATTTAAACTTTACGATAATTCAATAATAAATAATGTATTATATCGTAACCGAAGTTCAAATACTGAAACTATTTACAATAAATTATATTTCTATTTAAATAATTTCTACTTTTCAGCGAAATATCTCGACAGAAATTTTTTATCTAAAAGATAACGTACAATGTTGTAACACAATTTAAGAATCCAAAAAAGATTTTTCTTATTTTAGGAAATCTTTTTACAATTATAAATTGGAATTTAATAAAAATTTTTTATTATTTAAACTTTACATACGAAAGCACATTTTCAATGATTCGTTTAATTTTTATAAATAATGTTTTCCATATAAGTATTTTGAATCAAATTTTTCAGTTTTCGAATGAAATTTGAATTTAACAATTTAAAATATAAACAAAATATTAAATGTTTTCTACGATAGAAATACGTAATTATCTAAACTTGATGAGAATATTAATCTATATATACATGCACATATATATGAGTATATATATATGCAATACACAAACTCTAAATTTTGGTAAGCATTTTGTCTGATTTAAAATGACCAAATATTCATGTTTATATTATTTATACACCTATATAAAAAGTATAGATTAAAGTAAATATAAATTCTAAAAATTTTTACTATGATAAATTTATTTAATTTTAATTTACATAATAAAAATACCATAAGTAATTTAAATTAATACATATTTTATTAATAAGTTAGATAACACTGATGTTAATTATATGTTACTGAATTTATTATAGTATTTTTAAAATTTTATATATTTTATAAATAATTATTCATCAATAATACTGTAAAAATATAACATTTTTATAAGTAAAATTAACTACTAAATATCTTAAGTGTTATATTTTCAAAAATAATATTTATTTAAAAACATATTTTGTAATTTGAAAATACTTTAAAACTATTAGTTTGATATGATTATTGTATAATAAAATAAGTATTTCTTGTTAGTTAATTCACTATGACCTTCAACTTCAAGTTTGCTTTTCATTTGAAATATAACAAAAGTTAAATTTATCTAAAACAAAGATACCAATTTAAAATCTTTTTAATCTTTTAATCCGAGTAATTGTATAAAGCTGAAAAATAAATTTGAAGAACTATACATCGTTATATTAATAATACAGATTTAATAAAATATTTATTTTAGATTTTAATGTTCAATTTATTAAATTGATGTACTTAACTATATTATCAATTAGAAATGAAATACTAAATTGTGCGTCAATGTATATACGTCAAATATTATCAGGATACGAGTTACTTTAAATGTTTATAAAGTTTTATGAAAAAGAATATAATTGAAAATAATACTTACTCAAATAAATAAATATAATGATAAATAAATTAATGTTAATAAAGTATGAAATACATTAGATCAGAATAAACCCAACAAAATAATATTATTTTATTATTTATAAATAAACTTTATAATAAATGTTTCACTTTAAAAAAATGTAAGTATTATTTTAACATCTGTATTATAGTAACAAATAACCTACAAATTTAGATTCTGCATTTCAACACATGATTAAATAGATTATAAATAAATACACCAAAATAAAGATTGATAAAATACATAATAATGAAAAAAATTTATTTTACAATATTTAAAACGCGAAATATTCTAAAAAAAAATAAATAAGAGCTTATAAATTAAATTAACGTGAAGCGTGACACTTACTATTTTTTTTTTGTAATAAATAAATCTCTGAGTATTTACATTCTTTAAGAGTTTCATTCATATAATAAAGGACCGCTTACGGTTTATATACTCATCTTTTACTATATCCACAAAAAATATTAATTGAATAACATAATACAGCAAAATCACAGATTCATTGTTGTGTCGATTGGCATACAATACTATATATATATAAAGAAGTAAACAAACGCAACACGCAATAATACGTAATGGTGGACTCGATATATGTATATATATATATATTTGTCCTCGATGTTGTATTCTTGTTAATAAAATTTATACGTGACGTTTCGAGATATTTATTATAATTGTATATATATATATATATATATATAATATACTGCAATTTGCAGATTGAAAATTGTTTTATCGACTTACCATCGTTGATTATTATAATGATCTCTTTTATACTTTTATTGCTTTGATTTTCGGCTGCTTTTATAAATTATTTCTATGAATTTAATTATGACTTATCGATATTAATGCATTACTTTAAACGAAAGAAACATTTTTTCGATCGTTTGAGATCGATCAAAATTCAAATGAAATTGTTAAAAAAGTTTAACTCATTCATCGATAGATTTGACTAATGTTTACAAAAATTCTTGCAGTTTTTATACGTATTTTTTAAAAATTTTAAAACAAAAAATTGAATAATCGTGTAACGATTAATAACGAATTCCTATTTTTTTTTTATAAAATATGAAATACATTATTACATTTTAATATAATTGTCACATTAAAACATTATTCAGATTTTTATTACTTTTCACGATCATTAATTTCTTTTATACAATGAATATCATTACTTTAAAAATAGTAACGCTGCTCATTAATTTGTTTTCTAAAAAATAAAAGAACGTACGATACAAATTATAAATTCATACAAATGTATTTTTATAATTAAATAGTCTTACCATCGATTAATTTTTTGGTTTTTGTCACTTTCGCGCTTACGCAACACATGTACACACACTTACTCAAAGGCATATGCACGTGTTATATTAAGTAATCGGCTGCTATAGAATTAGTACCAAGAGAATCTTAAAGGTGGCGTAAACTCGAGTCTCTTATGTCGAAATACAGGGTAGCAATTTACGCGCAAGCAGTAAAGTCTTCTTTATTATTTGTACACCAGGGCCATGTAATATACTATAATTGGTGAAGTCCTAGATAATAATTTATATGTATTTTAATTTGAAAAGCTTCGATGTCAAATTAAAGATAATTCTTATTTATCTATGAGACCGATTCTTTATTGAATGAATTCTGTACTGTGTATTTCATTGAGAAAAAAATACATATTAAAAAAAGAGATGAAAGCATTTTATAACGATTTTTAATTTAAATCTGTTACCGATATCATTACATAAATCTCAGATTGTTGGTTGTTAATTATTAATTTCTTTCTCACATCGGTGAATTATCGCTTCTGTTCCAGTCTAAGATCGGTATAACTGAATCGTATCAATTTTCCTCTTAACCCGAACTTTGTTGTACGTGTCGAGAATCCTTTTTGATAGTGTGATTTTTGATATTCGTGATTTTTTAATCTTTATTCCGAATCTGATTTTATGATATTATACACAAATTGATAAGGTGCCGTTATGATTTTATCAAAGGATTTGTAAAACATTAATTGTACTTTGATTAAAAGAAGCGATCGATGATTTACGAAATTATAAATTATTACAAATTTCTCTTTTATATGGTTTGTACGCTAATTTTTTTGTAGAAAAACATTCGTTGAAGATCATAAACCTAATTTTCATTTTAAGCACAAACTTTTATTTACAATAAATACCAGTAAGATTAATAATTCTAAATACAAAAAAATAACATATTTTTGAGCATCCTCAAACAAATTATTGATTATTAAAAATTTCTTTTTAAAATTATTATTTAATTGTAGATGAAAAAAAGAAATTTAATACATCGGTATAATATTTATTAAAAGCTTTAATATAATTCTATATTTACTGTTTTATGTATAAATAAAGAAATATTTTGAATAATGTTACACGATAAAATACATTGTTTTATCAGTATTCCAAAAAAAATTTAACGATTATTACGGAAGTTTATGGTTATATAATTATATTGCATTTATGAATTAAGTATCGATTTTTTTAATTTTATGAAACAATTTATAAGTACAAATATTAACGTGCAAACGTTTTAAAAGATAAAACTTTTGCTTTCCTATTATATGAATAACGTTTTTATTTAAATATTATTATTATACTAATTAATATTATACAAGAAAATATCTTTTATCGTACAGTTAACGTTGTAAACAAAAAAATGAATGCATAAATAAATATTTAAGCATACAGGTTCGTTTATATGTTTAAAAAATATCGATTCTTTTATTTATAAAGATGGGCTTGCAACTGTTTCGATAAACATAAAAGGCGTTTATAAATCTTTAAAATTTTCACTCGAAAATTATATGAAAATACCAAATTCCGTAATAAATATCGATAATCAAAAGCATCAACGAGTCAATGTAAATCTAGGATAAGAAATAAATCAAGACAAAATATATAAGAACATTTCGATAATTTTCAATTACATTTATACACATAATTTATATAAATAAACTATATTAAAACATTACGAACATTGATACAATATCACTGCAATTCCTTATCGTCGCTATTAATCAAGCGTCGAAAATAATGTCCAACACAATCTACACTTGTACATCCATCGCGATATTCACGATACGTACACCACACTAATTTCGATCTGTCGTCTCTCTCGTAACGTCTTCTCACTTTCGCTCACTATCATCCAACTCTTCGTAACGGAGAATAAACGTCGCTGCATAAAATGCGAACGAGATCGTCGAAAATTGTTGGAGAACGTTTCGGTCGCGTCTCGTGTGCACCCAAATTAGAGTACGAATTCCTATTGGACGGAACATTTGGAATCGGTCTTTGGTTTGTAATCCACATCGGTTAATGCACACCCGATAAAATCCAGGTAAGGGTAAACTCTGGTGTACATGTCCGGTTCACCCGTAGCGCAAGGACGAACGAACGAAGCGACACCCACAATTTCTCCGTTATTAATCAATCCCACACCGCTATCACCCTGTAAAATCATGGAAAAGTAATTGTTTAAACTCGTTTGTTTTATCGGCTGTGATAAGTGGTTAAATTTATAGCGCGCAAAGAGACGTCGATCGATCGAGCGATAAGAAATATTTAGCGATCTTTTACACGGTATTATTTATTGGCTGAGAAATAAGCTTGGAGAAGTCGTTGATATTTAGAGAAATGGAATTTCGAAATTTATTTTTTACGAACGATGAAAGATTTAACCTTGTTATGCATTCGAATGCACAAACGCTCGATTCGATACGAGGGAGAAGATTTATTCAATGTTAATATTTAAGCAACGTAAAATGTACGCGACTAACTAAATAAATTCGATAAAACTAAATTATTAAGAGTCATTACTTTTTCAAAGGTGTTTCTTGTCCTTCGAACGTTTACATTCGATAAATCTTCCCGATATTGAAATATAACGTTCGAAGATTATATTTATAGTTTTTATTCTCATCGGATCATAGGATAAAACTTTATTCAATTTTTTTATCGATCAAATAAATTTTTGGCAATGTTTGTAAGATAATTCGTAAATTACGTTGAATCTTGAGATTTTACGATACGTAATATTTATCGACGATCAAGGTGAAGGAACAAAGTCGAACGTTCCACACTATTTTCATTTTATTTATTTTGATCGATCTGAATACTTTGGAAAAACTTACGTAACATGCACCGATTCCTTTTTTCGCATATGCACATATTTGCTCGCTTCGAAGTCTAAATGGAACTAATCCCGAACACTCGAAATTGCTAAGGATTTCCATTTTAGCCTTTTGCAAGGTATCCGGATGTTGTTGTACGGAATTGATCGTTGATCCCCAACCACTGATCATAGCCATACTTCCGGCTTGAGGATTTTTACTGGCGAGTCTAACTTTGTTTTGATATTCGTTGAACTCGATATTTCTATCGATCTACAAAATTTTGATAAAATTTATAATTTCATTTTAGGATTCTTTACTCGCACTTTATTGATACAATTTTCCTAGTTCTTATCTTGGTTAAAAATTATTTATAATATCGATAACGTTAAATAATTATTGCTACATGTAATATATCGATCGATTCACCTTTTTATTGGAAGATATATTTAGTATTATTAAATATTTTAGATTTCATATTTAATGCAATTAATATCAATAATAGATATATTAAAATACAACGAATGCTTATTAATTAATTATAATTACTAAGTTATTAGCATTCGTTATTATTCATATTTATTATTCATTATTATTCATTATCTTTCATTATATTGTAATTATTTATGTATTAATTTAAAATTGCTTTGTCGAAAGTTTTTATTAAAGAGTTTCGATGCTGTGACTATTGTAATTTTTCTATTTTTTAATAACTTTATCTAAAATTATCTGTGAAAGTTTTTAAATGACTAATTGATAAATTACGTACGTAAGGTATTATTTACTTATTCGTGTTGACTCAGTGACATTACGTGTTCAATTTTGCTATTAATGATTTTTTGTTAAACTTGATTGAATTCGATAAGAATAATTCTATAAAGAGTTAAAGTTAATTAAAATTATATTAATATAACTCATTTTTTCATTGAAATTTTTGAAACTGAAAATTTTTTTATTACGTACGTTTATAAATATAAATTAAAATATTGATACATTTTTAAAAATATTATATTTACATTTGCTTAAAATAATATAATAATTTAATATAATTAAAATAATCCAATTATAATTTATTGGAATTAATGCTTACATTTTATATCGATGTAAACGTACAATTATTAATTACATTGGCACTATTTGAAGATAGTTTAACATTCACACGTAAAGTTTACTTTCCTTTTTTTGAATGCATAAATTATTCGAATCGTAGTATACGTAAAAATTGTTGAAACACGATTAATTTTTTCTAGATTTTGATCTACAAAAGCTGCCGCATCGAATTAAACCGTAAATCACCGTAAAAATCTAAACGTACACTTTTATCATTACTCGTTACCTTAATTCTATTAACTGCACATTTATATTAATCTCAAAATTCTTTTTTATTTCTCAAAAGGTTAATCATAGAAAATAAAAATTGTCTAATATACCGTGACAACACCGATGTCGTGATGCAATAGAGAGTGATGATTTATATCCCCGGTAAACCTCGGATGAATTTTGTAAGTTAGAATAGTGTAACTTTCCTGCCCAGTGGAAATCTTGTAATCACTATTACCCGTGTAAATCCTAATGTACGCATAGTGATATTTGTTGAGACAGTGAGCAGCCGTGAGAATATGTCGATTGGTAATTATCGAACCACCGCAGAAATGAAGTCCAGTGCTATTTATTTTAAACGATACCGAATGTGGAAACTCCCTTATATCGGCGGGTTGACCTCCGAGGATTCTTACCTTCCTGCCAAAGGTAACTATAAAAAAGCGAATGATTAAATTGATAAAATATCGAAGAAGAATTAAATCAACTTCTTATTTTTCTAAATTTTTAGATGCGGTGATAGATTTCAGAATTCGCAACGGTCGTATCAAAATATAGTGTAACGGTGTAAACTATTTTCACTGAGATATATTTCGTTCGATACTTGAAATGAACAATGATATTATTTTATATTCGAAAAGTCTATAATTTATACGATCTTTGCAGATAGTAATTCAATGTTTTAAAGTATTTATTATACATAATACATTAAACTTTATTTTGTAAAATGAAAACATATTTTTAAAGAATTTTAAATAGTTTTTTATCTTTATTTAATTTTTTAGTTGCTTTTGTAAAATTTATTGTTTATTTTATTAAAATTGAAATTGAAAAAATTTACCTAAGTAATTATGAATCGGATAAACTTTATTATTACACTTATTAGAAAAAGGTAACGCGATTACCTTTTAAAATAATTTTTAAAATGATATTTATTTTAAGCAAATTAAGAAAATATCTACGATACGATAACGACAACTGTTAAGATTATCGGATAAATGTAGAAAAAGGATAATAAACTTATTTTGAGGATATCGAATATTAATTAAAATTATTTACGATAGGAATTTATGCTACGAAAAATTATAGAAGCTATACAAACAAGAAGTGCTTATGCTATCAAATAAAATTAATTTTATAAGTGTCTTTGAATGTTAATATATTTTATTTTTGTAATGCATAGATTTTTTCTTTCTAATATTATATTTACCATTACTTCGAGGCATCTAAACATACAATTTGAGGATCACATTTAGTCAAAACTTATTCTAAAACTGAACTTCTCGTACATACTATATAATCTATAAGTTTATATATGTATATAAATAGGTTGAATTTAATATATTATTTATTTTTCTCGTACTAAAATTTAATATTGTAATTACCATATTTTTTAACGTTGAGCCATTTAAGTTTAAATACACACATAAAATTAAAAGAAAATATTTTTTATTAAATTCTGTTATGTAGATCAAAGCTATAAGTACTTACAATCAAAAGAAATATGTAATTATTATATGAAAATAGATATATTCAAAATAATAAATTGTTGAAGTACTGAACATTTCCATAAGTAAAGTGTTGATGTTATATATCCAGATATGCCAGAATATCAATGAATGTATAAGAACGAATTGGATTTGAAAAAGTAGAAACTAAAATAATTCTTATTATTAAAACAGTGACAAGAATAATATTTCACACTTAATAGTAATAAATAATATATATATATGATGTTGATATTCCATAATTATAATGCTATAAATTAAAATATTATATTTATTGTACTAATTCAGCTGTTAAAAAATAATATTGAATTAGAAGAGGTCTGAAAGTCAATTTATTTACTTACTCGTATTTAAAAATATTGGATATTGATAATATTTTGGAAATATTTTAATTAAGTGTGATATTTTGTGGATTTGTTTGCAAATTTTTTCATTTTTTATTTATAATTATACAAATAAATGTATTAACTTCTTTATATTTTATTACAAATATAATTTAATTCAAATTAAAAAACGATGTAATTTATAAATGATTATTTCTATGAATTACAATTTCTTAGAAATATTATTTTATAAATTCATATCATTATCATATAAAAAAATTACAAATTTTCTACTGAAACTTTATCTTACACCTTTTGAGAAAATAAAATTTCAAATAAAATTTTGAATTATTGAAAACATAAATGTTTTACCTCATAAATGTATTAATCATAATTTATAATATAATTATCTTCAAAACTATTTATTTTTAAGCATTGAATCTTGCAATTTTCTCTTATTAATCAATACAATAGGGCAAAATTACTTTTATACTATAATATGTCGTAAATTTGTTGTTATTATTATAATTAAGTGAAATTTATTAATAAAAAATTAAACTTATACTCAACATACATTAATTCTACTTACCAGTACACATTAATACACAAAAACTTATCACTAACTTAAAACTCATTTTGTCGTTTTCTTTTGATTAGTGAATATTAGCATTTCATTAATTCTTTATATAGGTTTGTTCAAATGGTAATATATGTTCAGATAACAGAGAATATAAAATTATTTTTTTTCTCTATAATTTATTAATACCATTTTTATTATGTATTTTAAAATATATTAAACCTTTAATAAATGTTTATTAGGATTTTTATAAATTTTGATTTAATCGTAAGTTATAAATATATATTTTATTATAACTAATTTATATATTTTACAAAAATACTATCAGCTAATATTTACATATGAAATCAAACAAAAAAATAAATTTATTAAATATTTTAGTTTGATAAGACTTACAATTTAATTAGTGCAAATAGAAATTTGTACATATCTTTTATTCAATATTAGAAAAAAATATATAAAAAATAAACGTTAGAAAAAATTTATTGTGCATATATTAAAATTTATATATTTTTTTTATTCGCATACAATTCATTAAAATAATTTAATTATAATACGTTTCAATTAGCTTAAGAATTATAAGAATTACATAAAGTTTGCATTTGTTATACTACAAAAATCAGATTCCTTATTATCTAGTGTCATAACAGTTAATTAATTTCAGTGCAATAACATAAAAATTAATGTTACTTGATTATATGAGTACATGGAAAATGTAGGTTATTAAAGCAAATATTAATTACTTTGAAATAAAGAAAAACAGATTTGTTCTACTCATTTACCTGAATGAAACATTGTATTTAAATGATAATTTTCAAAAATATATATTAACAGCTTTAAAAGGCTTTTACGTGCTTCTTTAAGTTTTTGTTATCGCTTAAAAATTGGTTCAAATTTTATTCAATATTATTACGTATAATTGGTAAAGCAAAGTGTAATAAATTTTTTTAATTAATATTTTTCTATTACAATATATTACTTCACATACGTAATAGTTGAATTTATAATCATATATTCACAATGCATAAATGAATTTATATGTTAATAAAAATAAATATTATGTAGTGTATTTAAAAATTCAAAATATGCATACATTTAAAAGTTTCATATTACATGTAAAATAAATTACATAATTGTATTATAGTATATTTATTTATTTAAATAATAAGTAATGATATTATACGAATGTATAATTTTATTATTGACATTTTATACATTTTATTTAATTCAGTTGTTTTATTTTAAAACTAATTTTTCGATTTAGTACAATATTTTGGAATCAAGTATTTTTCTATGAAATTTTAGACATAGATAGTTTTTATGCTCAATTTTCACGCTTAAAGATAATTGAAATTTTAAAAATTTGAAATCTAAGAAAAAATATTTTGTATATTTAATTGTATAATTATTTCTATTTATATTTATCAATTAGACAAACTTTGTAGTTTTCATACTATCTTATCTATTACCAGTCGAATTTGTTTAACACTTGTTGAATATTCTTACATTAATTTAACTGAAAAAGAAGGTCGCCTTTTTAAAATATATTTTCTATTTATAATAAATTTGTAGCTTATGTTCACGTCAAGTATTAGAAGTGTACTAAAATATTACTTGGAATATTGATATAAAAATAATGAATTTATTTTAATAAACCGAAAATTGTTAAAATTACTTAGAATTTTATTTAATGAATTTAATGGTAACGATAAAAAAATTGAAGAAATTTCAATTCGATATCAGTATAATCTGTTTTCCATGTATGTTTTAACTATGTGTTAAAATGACTCAAAATTTCAATTTAATGAAATAACTTATTCACAACTATGATAAGTATATTGAAAGAAACTTAAAAAATAATATTCTAAAAAGATTGATAAAACAATAATTTATGTCTTAAATATTAAAATAGTAATATGTGTATATAAGATTATAAATTAACACTACATTTACAACTGAAAATAAAAATCATTCCTTTTCTCAAAAATTTGTTTTAAATTTTATTCAATAGTTTAATTGTCTAAATCAATTTTAATTTTTTTTCTTGATAATATATAATAACTATTGCGAATACTTAAATATTCTTTCATATTTTTTCATTCAGCAATATTTTTAAAATTCTTTCAATTACCAAGTATTTTATATTCTATGAAAAACTTAGTTATTATTATTTCCTTTATGTATGTTTGATTGTTATTTGTTCAAAATTGTATTATATTTTTATCTAAAATAAAAAAACTATCAGATTCGTATTCATTATGTTGAAAGTGTAATAATATTTACATATTATTCTTTACCATTTACAAATAATTTAATTATATGTACATCAGTTTGTGTAATCATACCTATTATTTTATGAATATGTTTAAATTTAAAACACATTTTGTCAACAATCAAAACTTCAATAAAATTTATTTATTTCATTTATATTGGTTTAATCTATATTATCTTTAAAAAAATTTGTTTTATTGAAACTCTATTTTCTCTTTTTTTACCATTAAGAATTGGGAATGATTAATAAAATTCTTAATAAAAATCATGTTTAAATTCATACTTTTTATAATTTACGAAATAAAATTATAGTTATATATATACTATTACTATTTTAGAATAATAAATATCAACATGATATTTTTCACTTTATTTTTATTTGTTTTTAAATCCAAAACTAATTTCATTGAAATAAAAATTACCATTTTTTGTATTATACTTGGAAATTTTAAGTATTATTGCCATTTAGAAAACTACTAATAATCTTGAACATTATTAAATTATATTTTTATTTATTTAGTGAACTATTTTTCTTTTCATTTTCATTTGAGAAATACATTATTTTATATTAATTCTATATCCATAATTCGAGACTATTGCTATGTGATTATTTTATAAACATATTTATATAACGATTAGTTTCAATTGTAATGTATGTAACGATAAAAATAATTTTAACAAGATCTATAATTTTCTATAGATCTATGTATCTATAATCTATAATCTATATTTTTTTAATTTAATGATACTACAAGCAAATTGATTTTTTTTTACAAAAATTTAAAGAAACTAATAAGTTATTACTATTAATACTTGTTACGAGTTTTTTACTACTTTTTTATTATTAAATCATATTTAAATAATAATATAATTAAATACAAGGAATATAATCGATTATGAGGATTTTAATACTTATTGTAAATATGCATACATTAGAAAATTCTTTAATAGATAAAAAAATTTTTAATTTCAACGATCAACTTGTTTCACATTCAATCAAAATATTTTATTAAAATCGTGAATATTAAAAAAAAATTAAAACATTAATAATTATAATAATAATAGTAATACATACAATATAATTCAAACATATAAATATTATAAAGATTCATACGTGAAATCTAGTAATTATGAAAACTACTCTATTTTTTAATTGTAATATATAATTTATTAAATAAATTAATTTACTTAATTTTATACATTTACTTTTATCTATCAAATTATATACTTCAATTTATAAAAAAATTTATTTAATATGAAGTTTTACATATACTGGATATGCTTACATTTTATTTCTTACATTACAGCGAATTCTTAAATTATTTTATTTCAAATATAAATGTGACAAAATTTATACCATCGACATGTCTAATTAAATAGGTGTGATAATATTTACACGTGTTTCTAAAGAACTTACATCAAATACGATATAGATTCATATTAAAAAACATGAATTCTCATAAGATTATCAGAATATAATTTTGAATATAATTTAAGCAACACATTTAAGAATCTTAAACAAATTGTGACTCGAGTATCATTTTTTCTACATATGTATAAAGCCAATGTAACTCAACAAAAAATTCCAAAGGACCCATATTTTATTTGAATAACTTTTAGTTTTATGCAACAGAACATATCGGTAATCCCGAACTAGTTATTACAGATGTAATAAAATTCAAATAGGGATATATTCTGGTATATATATCAGGTGTTCCTACAGCACACGGACGAACAAAGGAACCAATAGCAACAAGTTCCCCATTGTAAACTAATGGTCCGCCACTGTCACCCTGTGAGGAAATCAAATGATTATTATTTTTGAATGATCATTTACTATTTATCGATATTCACTATTTTCGAAAATTTATGGAAAAAATTAATTTTTTAGCATGGATCAGAGTTTATGATAAACTTTTTGAAACAATAAAGTTAATTAATTAATAAAAATCCACTTAATTAATAAAATATTATCGTGTAGTATAAGATTTCAAAATTTTATATTTCGTTCATAATATTGACTTTTACTACTTAAGTTAGTTATTATATTGCATCTTATATTGTTAATAAGAAAATATACTATAAAAATTACTGAAATTTCTATATTCGATTAAAAATTATAATTTAATGATTTTATATTATACGTTAATAAGTCATTATGGAACTTTGGAGTAAATATTAAATATCGAAGTCTTGTAAAATTATTTCAAATATTATCGCTGCCATTATATTATTCTATAGAATTTAATGAATTTAAATCAAAATTCATTCAAACAAACTTTTTATGGTTTTTAATTATTAAAAACAATTTTTATATATTGTACAACTTACAAAACATGCACCAACTCCTCTACTCCGATACACGCACATCTGTTCTTTATAAATAGTAAATGGCAGTTTGTCAACGCACTCATAATTGCTAAGAATATTCGTTTTAGCTTTTTGCAGCGTTTCAGGATACGCGTTTTCCATGAAGGCAATTCTTCCCCATCCACTCATTATTGCATCGCTAACAGCTCCGACGTCCGAAGTTGGAAGATTTACTTTGTTTTGAAATTCGTTATACCTGATGCATTTATCGACCTGTAAAACAAAATTTATCTGTATAAACAAGCTTAGATGAATAAAATAATTATATAATATATTAAAATTTAAAGCTTAAATAATTTTAACTGTTTGCAATTGTTTCATAATTTATACATATAGTCTATCAATTATCAGTTACATCCAACTGTTTTATAAAAATGACATATTTTGTTCTTTTAATAGTACACGTGTACTAATAAATCCATGAAATAATTTGATATGTATCGAGTGGTTATCGATAAATATTAGTATTGAATTAAAATCTTAAATAGTTATTTCGTACGGAAAATATATTTTTAAAAAAGGTGGTCATTTAGGTTTACATTGATATACACTATAAAATAATAAGATAAGAAAAGAGCAAGAAACTCGGTTCTTAGATAAACAATATCGATAAACATTGGTTTACTTTATTGATCGGATTGTCGATACAAAGCAAGAAATGTATTTTAGTGCATAAATTACAGGTGAAAATCAAAGTATTAGAGTACAAGTAAAAAACTTATAATATTAACGATAAATATTTTACTGAGCAAGTAAAATTAATTATCCTTGATGTCGAATCAATTCGCTGGAAAATAATATTTGAGTTGGCTCAAGTCAAGAGTTTGTTATCTTGGACATAAAGGAAATGAGACGATAAGGTCGAATTCGGGATTGTCGCTAAAATTCGACTCCTGAAAATATTGAAATATATTATATCCGACACTTTAAATTCAATTTCGTTTATTTCAACATTGATTTAAGAAATCAACTTACATTCAAAGATTCTATTTGAGGTTGGATAGATGATCCGTATAATTAATGAAGATCAATTAGATAAAATTTGAACCTTCGAAAACATAATTTCGAACCAAATAACTAATAATGTCTCTTAAATTACGGAAGAATACCATCGAGTAAATGGTAAGAATAATAAGTAATAATTCAAATCTTAATTAACATGAATCAATTATTCGATTTATCGATCCTTAAAGTTTGTAGTTAAAATTATAATTACTTTTCTTCTATGTAGCTATATCTTCGTTACAAAGAAAATTATGAATAATAAATCTACCAATCTATAATAAATTCACCGATATAATCGTCTTCTATTATTTATTTTAATATACCGGAATAAGGATATATTACAATAATTAGGGAGAAAAAAGTACTTTTACTTTGCCTAGCACAGATTATATTATCACATTAACGAATTTATTGAATTATTAAAAGATACGGTAAAACAGTGTTTAATAATAGAAAAAATTAAGTTATTAATAATAATGTCAGTTGTTGAAAATAGAAAGCCTGAAGAAATTGAACATAGCGAAGGGGTTTCGAGTGGCGACAAAATAATTTAAGCAATTATAAACAAAACACGTAAAATTACCCGGACCCGAGTACCAACTTGACAGACAACGAGTTGCTCGCCTCCATTCCTCAAAATACGTGGCGCGGGGACGTTCGCGGCCCTTAGGAGACCGTGTAAACAAAATCACTTCTCTGAACTCAGAGAAGCGAGTAGTAAAAAGAAATCTTTGCAGAACTTCGTTCAGGGCGAAAAGCAATGCTAGTCTTGTGTGCATCACCACGGGGGGTCTTTCAAGAAGTGCACGCGTGGTCGTAAAAAACTTTTCAAGGAAGGCACGTGCCGCTGACGAGGAAGACAATGGCGAAGGTGTCGCGCGAGGGATTTATTCGAGGAAGCTGCGAGTGACTCGAGAGTCATAGGATATGTCGAAGGACCTGCCATTGCGTTCGGGGGACGGGCGTGACCCCGAAGATGAAGGCTTGTAGCTTAAGGGGTCCCGAATAGGAAGGCGAGAAGGGGTTGTAACGCGGACCCCTCCAGGCATGAGAACAGAAGTCCGGGCTATCGAAGAACCATGAGATGTCAGGCAACAGAGAGGCAATGAAATATGGAGATACTACGGTACGATCCGCAGAGGGTCCGGGAATTACGCGACATGTAAACAAATGACACCTTGTCAAAGCTCGATCCCTGGGAGGCAGTAAAAACAAAGGAAGACGGAAGTCGATTGAACCAGGAGGAGGGAGAGCAAACTTTGTAAGCGATACCGCAACTTAGGGCTATCAGCAATAGACATCGTCGAGAGCGTTGCTAACATCGACAGCTGGAAAAACATTATACGCGATAGTGGGAATTGTTATATAATTATATATCAGACAAATAAATTGTAATAACACCGATCAAGAGTACGAATTATTTCAACCCCAACATTAGTAAAACTTTGAACTTGTACAGGAACACGTTTTCTTATTTAAAGTAAAATAAGAGCATCGATACGAAATCAATACGATTACCGACGACATACAATAGAATAGAGAAATAAAAATCAATTATATGCATTAAAACGCAGTCGAATCGGTTATTTTTCAAGTTTTTAGGTCATTATAAATTATACACTTAAATAGGATTTGAAGTAAAATAATTCACATTATGATATTAAAAATCTTGTACAATACGTATATTTAGTGAGGTTAAAATTTAATAATTGGATATAAAACTTTAAAGAATAATGGAGATTCATATTAATAACGATGATAAAATGTTTATCGATTTTTAAAACTTATGTCTAAAACTTAAGATAATAAGTAACAATTTTATAACTAATGAGATAATTATTTACATATATTACTATAGTATTCTATTATGCGTTTTAAAAGAATATTTTAAATAGTATAGAATTAGTATAATTAGAACCGCGAATACAAATTTTTAGATATGTCTTATTTTTTATAGCGTTGATTATTAGCGACCACGAATTTTTAAGAGTAAAACTTAAATTAATTAAGTATCTACATTAAATATAGGTAACTAAATATAGTAAAGATGAAATATAAAATATGTATCCGTAACAAAATATTTTTAAATGATCAATATTTTACAATAATTATTATAGACTTTTATGGAAAAGCAAAAACATAAAGAAAATTAAAAATAGTATCTAACGAATGAAATTTCGTTATTAATGTTTAATAATTACTATTAAATAATAATACATAAATAATTAATAAATAAAAACAAATAAAATTATAAACTTGAAAAATAATGATATATACCGTAATAATTTAAAAATTCCAATAGTATATTTGATCAGAGCAGCTATTTTAGATAATTTGAATCTAATGTAAAATAAGAAACGTGATTTAGCAGAATATCAATTAGTTTGCTTAAAATATATAGACATTATTTTGATCAAATCTTAAATACTTATAAATCATAAATTGAAAAGGACTATGACGTATTTAATATATTTTAATTCAATAATCAAGTAAAGTTTGCAGTAAATATATAATATTATTGATTAATTAAGTAAATAAAAACTTTCTATAATTAATGAATCATTAAGTTGAATTTTTAGTCTTTATTTCTTAAACTTAATTTAAGTTTAATAAAATACATTTAGTAAATACAAACAAAAAATTTATTCAAATGCCACTAAAGATGTAATCAATAATTTAAATTAATTACCGTTAGAAGTTATTTATAATATTTAATCACTGACAATTACAATATTAACTTTTATCTATAATTATATTGTATTTAAAAATTTGAAAACTGAAAATGAAACAACTATTTTTATGTAATAAGTATTTATGGAGAAAATGAACAAAGATTCGTTTTTTCGAACTATAAATGCTCAAATATTCACTTAAGCGAAGAAGAAATTATTTAACGATTCAGCTTAAATTATACTTATGATTCGATTAAAAGATTGAAAAACTCAATTAATTAATATATAATATTGCAACGTTATTGTAACGACAAAATTTATGTATCTGGAAGAAAAGTAGATGTATGAATAAATTACAATGTAATGTAAATTTCTAATTTTTCTAAATTATAAAAATATACTTAAATATCGAGTAAAAATTTAATAAATTCGAATCGTATATAATATTGTAACCAAATTCAATCCATGCTTAAATTTAATACTACAACTTTGAACGCAATGGTATTATTTTTTTTATTTATATGAAAATCTAAATTACTTTATATGATAATACTTTAAATTGATTTATAAACATAATATTTATTAAATACCGTAATAATCGCAACGTCGTGTTGGTACATTGATAGCGGTACGAATTCTCCAGTGTATTTAGGGTGAATACTAATTTCCGTAGCTCTGTAAGTGTCTTGTATGGGAACCTTTATGGTTTTACTTCCAATGATGATTTTGATTTTGAAACGGTGAAAATGGGACAGACAATGAGCAGCTGAAAGGATGTGCCAATTGCTAATGATTACACCGCTGCAGACATTTTTTTGTTCATTGACAAATCCTATCGATACTAGATAAGGAAACTCTCTGATATCTGCATTTTCACCTCCAACTATTCTTAAATCCTTACCGAAGATACCTGCAAAGATTATCATTATTATTCACAATTAATATATCGAGCGTTTTATCATCGTATGTTA
The DNA here is from genome assembly GCA_018907195.1 of Dolichoris vasculosae. Lineage (NCBI taxonomy): Eukaryota > Metazoa > Arthropoda > Insecta > Hymenoptera > Agaonidae > Dolichoris > Dolichoris vasculosae. The sequence goes on from JACCHY010000020.1 coordinate 1,458,325, forward strand.
TTATATAGAAATAAAAAAAGAGTCAACGTTACAGTTAAATATTAAATTGAAATTTGTAAAAGAAAAACTGAAAAAACTATTATTTTCTTTGTCGATGCATTATTTAATAAATTTTGATATATTTTCTAATTAACTATAGAAGAAAGACTTTTCTAAACTTAAATATTTATAATTTAATTTACTAAAATTATTTGTGCTAACGACATATGTATATACATATATACAAAAATTACATTTGAAATTTTTAATTTATCAATAAAAATATTTGAAAATATATAATTTTAATATATAATAGTAGTCGAACGTAAAAAATCTTTTTGAATTTTTATTTTAAATTTCATTCATAAAATAATTTTTATAAGTAATATATAATGTAAATGCTTTTAATGCTTTAATCAAAATTTTAGAATCATTTTAACAATACAGTATAATAAAAAAAAAGCTTCATTAAATTATAAAATAGTTTACATACATGTTTGATTAAAAATTGATTAAAAACTGATATATTATTCGTATTACGAATACGAATATATTCTTAAAAATTATTGATTTTGATAATCTAATTACGCGTGAATAATAACTAAAAAATTCTTTAAAAAAAATTCTTAAACGAATACTTAGTCGTGTTCTGGATATCCGTTATTCTGTATTTAATACTAGTAACGTACAAGAATAAAAAAAATTTATAATATAATAGTTACTACGGCATAAAAATTAAATATATTACAAATATTGATATTAAATATTTTTATAAAACTGCTGTTTAAATATTCAATTATATTAAAAAAATTATATTGTACGTAAAAATACGTCGCACACCTTAGCAAGAAAAAATTTATTCAAGCATTATGAAAAATAAAACATCGAACGACTTATAAAATTATATATATATTATATATTTTAATTTTATAACTAATTATTAGAAAAAATAATTATTATACTTACCTAAAATAAAAGATGTACATAAATAAATCACAAACTGAAAACTCATTTTGGTGTTTGTCTAAAAGTAAGTAAAAATTAAAAGCTTATCGAATATATTATATAGGCTCATCATCAGATTAATAACTCAGATAACAAGAAATTTTTTTTATTATTTTACACGAGAATTTTTTGCACATGTTTATGCGCTACACAAAAAATTGAGCCTATTAAATATTTTAATCATACATAAGCACTATTATACCACAAATATAACTTTTATCGCAAATAAATGACGTGCGATATTAAAATGCTGTATGAGTTAATATTTAGATTAAAAATCAAATACACGAATCAATTTTTCAAACTTTTTAATACTGACAATTAGTAAATAACATTTATTATAAAAATAGTTCATGATTTAAACTATTTAAATATGGATTAAGGAATATTCTTAGTATTCATAAATAGAATATCAATTCAAAATTATCAAAAACATTAATTTTAATAATAAAGAATTTACTTTTTATACGAACCTATATTCTTATTAATTTTCCTTTTTATTTATTCTATTAAAGTAATGCATCATGAATAAAATAATCTACGTTAGATATACATTGAGTAATATTTTGTGAGGTTAATACTATAGTATAAAAAATAAACTAATTTACTTTATTATTTGATAACAAGTTACTTTTGATTTGATATCAGTGAGTTTTAAAACTTTTGTTCTTTTTTATGTATAAAAATGTATGTTTAGTTATAACTAACAATACAATGAAATAATGTGTGACTTCATACACATTAGAAAATTGAATAACTTATACTGTTATTGATATGCATTCATATTTCAGTCATCTAAATCTATTTATGAATTTTTGTTAGAAAAGTATAGATATGTTATATTAATTTAATTAATTTGATATTTAAAAAAAGACATATAATTATATTTCAAATAATTTATTAAGTATTAAGCATAAAGAAAATATTTTCCAATTGTGTAAATAATGCCTTAAAATAATATTTTATTAGACTACGATCAAATGTAGAATCCATATTTAATGATATTAAATTGCAATACAATAAAATCATCAAAGATATCATGTATAATTTTTATTTGAGTTTATTGATACTTTTGAAAGTAATTAATATATTAGTATACTTTTAGAAATTTATTACAACTTAATCAGAATAAATTGTACTTTTGAAATTCCTATACATTATTCATAGTTAATATCATATTTTATTATCATAAAATAATAGTCATATTTACTTTGATACATGTAGAAATATTTATTTGTATAGAATACAGATAAATAGAGAATTTCTATGAAAAATATATATCAAAAGATTAATATAGAAGATACGATGCGAGCAGTTTTTTATTTTAGAGATATTCGTATAAACGTAAGATTTTTTCGCTTAAAATTGCTTACTGTAGCTGTAATGACACTTTAGATGTAAAAGAAAATCAAAACATGACTTAATACTGAAAATATTGAAATTTGAAAAATCAAAAATGTATATATTTTTAATACTGTTTATAATACTGATTTTTTCTATAATTTTGAAGATATAGTGAAATTTTCTTAATAAAATAAACTTAATAATTTAGTACGTATAACATTACAAAAATTATATATCAGTTAATAAATTTTAATATTTACATTTACCTTTTATGATTTATTTAAAATTCAAAATGTTATATTTAGCCCAAAATATGAATGAATAGTTATAAACGACTTTTGTATACGATTAATGGATCACTGCATATAATCATAGTTTCTTCTAATATGTTTTAAATGGCAAGAATAATATTAAACAAATTAACATAATTACTTGAAATAAGAAGTATTTAAATAATTTTAAATGTTAATTAAATATTCATCATTAATTATTTTTCTAATTTCCTATAATTCTAAAATATTTTTAGCTTGAAAAAATGAAATATATCATTACAAATTTATTTTGCATTATAAAATATTAAAAAATTAATTGAATAAATGTTTGCTGTTTATAAATATTTGATGTACTAAGATAATTTAAAATGCATAAATGAAGCTTTTAACAAATATTTGACGTAAGCGATCATATATATTTCTATCTAACATTTCGAATTTAAAAAATTCGATGAAAATCAATGTTTCAATAAAAATATCGATCTTAAAACTTAAAAGTCTTGTATTTTTGAAATGAATGAGTGTATTTCTTTAATATTTAATATCATTTCTTTTTGAAACTGTTTTTTTTCTTATTTTATAATTTAAATAGATGAGTTTCTTAATTTCAAGTACGCTAAGAATTAAAGTTCAATTAAAGTACGGAAATCAAGAGTTTCTAAAATCCTTAAAGTTATTTTCGTTAACTCAAGGCATAATTAGATTCATTACGTTATACATTATAATGTGTAATATAATACATATAATATAAATAATAAATTATTACTAATTATTAGAGATAAAGTTTTTCAAATTATAGCGAATAAAATATATATAAAATTTCTTTAACTACATACATACACCAAAAACTTTAATTCGAGTGACATAAATAAATAATATATCATTATCGCGATAAACAAAACTAAATTATGAAATCAATTTTTTCTGTTTTTACAAAAAATGAATATTATAACATATCATTGAACTTTACCATTGTTCAATGGTATAAATTCAATGGTAAAAATTTCATACATATATTTTGAGTATTTTCTATAACAATATAACATTTTTATGTATGATTATGATTAAACAGCATATTTATGATATGTTCCCTGTTAGTTTGGATCTCCGCATAATTGTATCTTCATTTTGGTTAAAAGATTATTTTGCTATTCATTTTATACAGTAAAGTTTAATTTTTTTTATTGTATTGCAACACAGAAAGAGTAAGCCTAAAATATTTTTTAAATTATGACAAAAATATTTTCTACTGTATTAACAAAGATACGAAAAAATTTCGAATATTTTGTAACTGTATACATTGTTTATAAATATAATATATATCTCAAATAAATTATATTATCAACAAAAGGTTTTTATATTAGATAATTCAGATTTAATGAAACTTAGATACGGATAAACTCTTGTATATACGTCGGGTATTCCTGTAGCACAAGGACGAACGAACGAACCAATACCAATAAGTACACCATTCCTAACTAACGGTGCTCCACTATCTCCCTGGAAATATAAAAAATATAATTTTATTAGATTTACTTTCATTATTACAAATTTTTAGATAAAATATATTAAATTTAAAATTAAATAATTTAATTTATCAAAAATTAAACTCTTCTTAGATATAATATGTTCGAGTTTATATATACAAATATTCGTGTATGAATTCATAAATAAATTATTATATTTACATTATATTTTCCATAATTGATATTACAATATCTAATGTAGTGATTTTATGAAGATTTTACGATCACAGTATTAGAAAATTATACCTATTATAATAAAAATTATAAAGGAGTATTTCTGTATATATCGAATACTACAATAAAATTTTCAGTGCTTCCGAGGATTATAAAAGTTTCTATTAGTGTAAAAAAGATTTTTTTAATGTTGCAATACAAATAAAATTAACGCAATATTAAGACGATTAATTTTTAATTTACAAAATTGATTTACTAAATTAAAATTCATGTTTTTATAAGTTTCATATTGTAAATTATTTCATGAATGTTAATTTAAGAAACATACATATTCAACTGACTGATATAATTGTAATGTATTTAAAAAACTTACGTAACATGCACCAATTCCTTTTTTTTCAAGTACACAAACTTGTTTATCGCGGAGTTTAAATGGAAGATATTCCTCACAATCTTTGTTACTAAGAACTTTCACAGAGGCTTTCTGCAATATTTCGGAATAATCGGTCTTAACATCTTCGGTCATACCCCAACCGACGATCGTAGCTGCTTCATCGACTTGGATATTTTTAACTGGAAGATTAATTTTATTTTGGTATTGGTTAAATCGAATACATCGCTGAAGCTGTAAATGAAATTATTGTTTGTTAAGATAATTACAAACTTATGAGAGTTCAAATTGTATAATTAAGTATGAAAATTGAATATGTGAAACTCATACTTAACATTTTTTGTAATAAATGAAATATTTTTAAAGACAAATGAAAATTTTTTACTTTATTATAAATTTTGATGTACTGTTATTTATTTCCTTTATAGTGAAAAGCTTTCATTTTAAAATATTGAGATTATGGTTACGAGTAAATACCAGTGGTATCTAAAAAATATGATATCGCTGTCAAAAAAATTGGATATCGGTTTAAGGGGAATATTTTTAAACAATTTTATTTTGATATTTAAGCAATTTGTAGACAATCTGTAACTTTACTTTCTTAAATACCAAATAATTTACAAAAAGATGAAAATAAAATTTTCTCTGTAGTGAATAATATTCAAACAAAAAATATTACTTTTTTGCTTTTACATATCGAAATGTCTTTCACACTTTAATTTTATGATCGCCTCCTAAATATAAATTTCCTTACCGTCATAACAGCAATGTCATTGGAATAGTATGATTTGACTGTTCGTTGTCCAGTAAATTCAGGATGAACTTTTACACGTTCTATCCTATAACCAGTTTCCGCAGTTATTTGTAGTTTAGTAGTTCCTAAATAGGCCTTGATTAGAAAATGGTGGTGTTTATTGGCACAGTGAGCGGCTGTAAGAATGTGCCAATTACTGATAATTGTACCACCACAAAAATGAGTTGCGCTGCTTATTAGTCCTAATGAAACGGAATATGGATATTCTTCGATATCTGCATTTTGACCGCCGAAGATTCTCAGATTCTTGCCTAAGGTACCTAAATACATTTCGATATTTAATTAGAAATTCTTTTGAGGCGATAAATTACGTATTCATTTGGTTTCTTTTAATTTTTTGGATTTAGTGAAAAAGTATTGTATTTAGAAAAATGTACATGTTTTGTAATAAATTTAAGATTCAGAAAATTCCGATTGAAAATATTTTCCAAATTTAAACGAACGATAAAACATAAAATCTAATAATATATAATTACGAATAATTTTTCATTTTTAATCATATGATTATTTATTATTCTGTACCATAGCTTAAATTTACCAAATTTATTGTCTACTATTTGAAAAAGAATCGAAGTCTTTATTGATTTAACCAACTCACATCTAAAAAAAGACTTCGGAATTGTTTCCACGAATCGTCTTGAAATATTTCGATTGTACAAAGTTTAACCTGCAGATTTCATCAAATTATCAATATTCTTTTATTTTATAGAAAAGAAATAAAATTTTTCATAATTATTAAATTTTTAGACGATTTATACTCGCAAATGTTTATTTATCGATATAAATGGTATTCAAATTGAGAAAAAATAGAAAATTTGAATTCTTGTACTTTTAAAATATTATTATTAATATTATTTATTATCGCATTTAGTTAATATTAAATATTAATACATTAAACTATTGATTTCACATGAATAGAACTCGAATCACGATTAAATCGTAATTTTCAAAATTTTACTCAAAAATATTTTAGAAGCTGATTTATTAATTAGTTCATATTATCGTAGATTATTATACAAAAGATTTAATTAATAAAAAATTGTTTTAAAATATTTTTTCATTCACACTTCTTACATAAAGACTATAATTTATAATATTACAATGATATCGAAAAATTTATTTTTTTAATTTATCGATTCAACATCTGTAGTAAAGTAAATGTAGTAATTTTACAGTTTCTTTAATGCTTTAGTATACAAAAATTAGATAAAATTGATTGATATTAAAAAAAATATTATTTGTATAATAAAAATAATTATATTTCAAAATGTAGATACAAATTATGATTGTATAGACTTACTAAAATTTATTGTGAAATCGCTAAAAATTATTGACACATGTTAAAAATATAAAAACCAACTGTGTAAAAGAAAACATACTATCTAAGCAAATCCAAGAACGTTAATACATAAAACATAAGTATTGGGCTTTTATTTGTAATTTTTATTTGTACTAAATCTATTTTCGTAAAGATCTTGGAGTATATTAGAAAAAAAGCGTTAAAAATTAGTTTCTAAAATTTTCCAGTATTTTTAATTTAAAAAATATATTCAATTTAATTTTGATTTAGATTAATTAAAAATTTTAAATGAAATTTATTTTTCAATACTTTTTGAACCAAATAAATAAAATTAATTAATCAATAGATTATTAACAGTAAAATTTTATAAAAATAAAACTATGAAGATTTTGTATTTATAACTATTAGATTATAAGTAATTTAAAAACAAATATATGATTCTGATTATATACTATATTTTTAAATAGAAATATTTTCAATTTAAACGTATTAGTTTCAATTATTTAGAATATAATATAAAATAGCGATTAAACCACGTTTTAGATATTCACGTTTTAAACATTTTAAACCTATAGTTTTACTTTATTAATAAAACTAGCATAAAATTGAACTAATTTTATAAATTACAAAATTCGTTATCAAGTCCAAATCATTTAAATTGACTTATCGAAAAAAATATTTATATGTCAAAAGATTTACATCTACATAACCGCGTAAAGATTTTTATTAATTACTTTTTAATATACGAATTTCCCGTTTAACTAAATAATTAAACTTACCAGTAAATACTGCAAAAGTGAAAAATATTACTGACTGGAGATTCATTTTGGTGATTATCGATAAGTCAGTCGATATTAAATTGTTACCGAATATGCATTATATACGTATACGTAATTTATAGATATAGTAGCATATGTTTTCCCTCTCTTTTATTATAATTGTATTTATTATACTATATTTCAAGTTTAGAAGATATTAGTTGTGATTATAACGTATTAAATTCTATAATTAAGGCAAAAGTATGCATCTTACGTTAAGTAATGTGCGTAGAGTTATAAAAACCAGTTTAAATTAATATTTACATTTTAAATTAAATATATGAACAAATTTTTTAATTGTTTTCCTATCACTTATGCTTATATAATTGCAGACAATATTTAATTTAATATTTTAGGATATTTAGTATTAAAGTATTTATATAAAATAAAATTTTTATTATATTAATATATTTTTAGAAACACACAGAAAAGTGTTGAAAACAAAGAATATAAATATAAATAGATCGAATATTTATATCGATGAATAATTATAATTTTTATTTTATAAGTATTATATGTTTCATATTATTAGTTTTATATTTAGAAAACCGATTTAATTTTATAAATAACTAAATAATACATAATAATAAACTCATGAATAAAAGTGGATTAAAGACTACTAAATAAATTCGTTAATTCTAAAAACTTAAGAGTATCCTTTTAATTCTAGATGTAAAAATTATATTTATATTAAAAATAGTCTTATAGTAAATTATAATTAACTTCATTTTTCATTGTTAAACTTATTTTTCGATACAAATATAAAACTCAATTTTTGAGCAATCGATAAATTTTATCTAGTTAAGCATAATAATAATAATAATAAGAAGCTGTTAAAAATAATGAGTATTACATTTAAAATGAAAAATATATCTATAATTAATTATATATTTAAATACTAAATACTCAAGTATATATTTAAAATCTGAACTGGAACCATTTTTGCAATGTAATTGATATCAAATTGCATTCAATAAAATAGATCTGTTGATTTGCTCTTATCTAATTTTATTTTTGTATAAATTTTCTGTGCGTAATGAATTTTATAGTATCAAACCTATTTAATTAAATAACTACTTATTTAATAATGGGAATATCGATTTTTATTATATAAAAAATATATATATGTTATAGATTATAAATTTATGGATGTTAAATATAATTTTTTAATATATTATTTTTATAAAGTAAATTGATTAAAATGTATATAGAATTTTCGTTGCAACAATAAAAAAATTTCAGATGTCGTTATTCAAGAAAAATAATTTGTTTCGAATTATGTGATTACAAATTTAATATTCATGTATGTTAAGAATTTTATGAAAAAAATAATAACTTCCAATACATGATAATTTCTATTATTCGATGCTATTACAGCTTAAAAGGATAAAAACCAAATAAATATGTTGTAAGATATTATTAAAATTTTTTTAAGTATTTATACTTTGTTGGCGAAAGTGAAAGATCCACGTAGATATTTTAATCAGGTAAAGGTCTGCAATTTTATTAGAAAGCTGTTTTTTATTGCTTTTTTATTTGATCTATAAAAATCTACGTGGGGATATTATTGCATATCTTTCCTTAAGTTCATAGATAATAGAGCTGATCAAAGTTTTCAGTATTCTTGCGTGAAGTGAAAAAATATAAAATAGTATTTTGATACGTTAACATATTGTGATCAATTTTAGTGATAGTGAATTTGTTATATTTTACCGTATCATTTCTAGAATTTTATTATAAATATAATTACATTAAACTAATCCTAAATATATAAGAATGGTTTTTAACTATTAAACAGTTGACAGATAAGAATTAATATTTTCAGATATTTAATATTCTATGAAATCCTCGTTTAATTATTCCTTTTTCGATGATTTTATAGAAAACAGAGAATATGTTGCTGTAAGAATAAAAAAGTAAGTGATCAAATACAAAAAATTATATAAATAATATAGGTTTACATATAAAATTAAATTACATTTATATAAATGAATAAAATAGATAAACTCTGTATTTTTGATAAAAATAATAATCATAGAAATAAAAAAAAATTTAATTAAAAACAGTTTTTCTATAAAATAAAAATATAAAGAGTAATAATAAAATAAATAATGCAATTAGCAAATATAAAATTTTAATAAATTTTTATCTATTCCATATACTGAATAAAACAGATTCATTTTTACATATTAATCAAAAAATTGTAGTCGTCTCGAATTCTTTATTTGCAACCTGTACAATTAATAATAATACACATATAATCAATCAAAGAGATTATAATATTATAAGATTATGATAAAATTGTAGAATTTTCAAAAAATTGATGATTTTTTTTTAAACGATATTTAAGTACTCAAATGTAAAAACAAATTGATTTTATAGCAAAATAAATACGTTAAAGAAAGTTATAAAATCCAAACGTCATGTCCATTTCTCTGAATCATACATGTTAATACCATCATCGAAATTAAAATTCCAGAGATAACGAGAAACTGAATTTTCAGAATAAACTTATAAAATAAATTATGATTTACGTTAATACTTCTTAAATAAAAGATACCATAACTTAACATAATTAGAGATTCTAAATATAAATAATATGACGTTTTGTTATAGCATTAATTTATTTTTTTAACTAAGCGAATAATTATATTTTCATTCAATAATAATATGAAATTTATATATACTGAGAAAAATACAACATGAAAAAAAGCCTCATGAAATTAATAAGTAAGAAAAGTAAAGCTAGAAATAATATTAAAAATTAATATATAATCCATATGTAATACGTTTTTCAATTAAAAATTTTGTTTCTAATATACTTAGATTCGAGTAAAAAATAATAGTGTAGAACAAAGTATGAAATTTTCAAGAGTTCTCTCAGAAAAAACAGATACAATAAATATATTACCGCATAATGAAATTCATATAAATGTCAATGAAACTAAAGTATTTTTTTAAAATTATATTATTAAAACTGCTAAATCTAAATATTGCAAAATTTTTATTCAATTTGAAACAATAATAATTTATTAAATATTATTAAATATTATTTTAGAGAAAATAAATTAGCATTTTTTTATTCATCGAAAATTTTTTAAATTTTCAATAGAAACGCTATTTTTATTTGAAATATTTAATATTTTTTCCACATAAGATTATCACTTATTTTCATTTTTCTTCTATCGATAGTTTTACATAAATTATTAAGAATTTTTTATCTGAGTTTCTTATCAATTACCATAAATTGTTTTTCACTTAAAAAAATACGTATTCTTATGTCTAATATGAAAGATTTCAGATTTATATGTTATATGTTACCATATAAATTCTGAAATAAAGAAAAATTATTGAATTTAATATAATTAAAAAGTATTTTAATACAAAATAAATTTATATATGTAACAATGAATAAATTATTGAAAATTTGAAACTTTAATCTATAAATATTCACCTTTGATATAAAAACGCTTTTTTATCGATTTATGTACGATACTATTATTAATAATAGAAATTTTGTATTTATCTTATAATCAATTTAAATTCAAAGATCGTTATAAAAACGAATAAATAGCAGGGAATTAAAATTCCGAAAAAACATCTTGAATTTAATTATCAAATAAGATCGAATATATTTAAGAAAAATCTACACGATGTACGACAATTTATAATATGTGTTTAGATACAACATTTTGAATTGAATAAATATGGTAAAATGTGTACGACTAGGATAGACATTGACTAATCGGTTGAACTTATTGTTTAACCAAGAAATAACTTTCTTTGCATATTTTTTGCTTAACTATAATAATCGAATTCTATTCTTACTCAAAGCAATTTATAATCGGTATCAACACTTTATCATTAGCATAATTAAAATACCTTGTAATAAATTACCTCAGTTTTTTATTTGGAAAATCACGATAATATATATTTTGTATAATTCTAAAAACTATATATTTATTTACCGCTCAAGACGTTATAATTTATAACCAGTACAAGATAACAATTTCGAAATTGTTAATACAGATGTAATAAATTCCATATAAGAATGAATTCTCGTATATACGTCGGGTATTCCTGTAGCACAAGGACGAACGTACGAACCAATACCAATAAGTTCACCATTACTAACTAACGGTGCTCCACTGTCTCCCTGTAAATATAAAAAATATAATTATTAAGAATTAAAATCCTATTTACCGAATTTTCGTAAAGATAGACAATTATATTTTCGAACTTTTCTTAAATTATTGATAATCTTTGATTTTTAATCAGCGATATATTTTCGACCCGGTTTACGTACTTACACATCGATAAATATATTTTTTCACTCATGCAGCTTACGAACGCTACAAACACGATACAAGCAAACCAGCTTTAATATTCTTTGCTCGCGTCGCTTATCCCGATAATTTTTTAAATCGTAAAAACTTACGTAACATGCACCGACTCCTTTACTCTGAAACGCACAAACTTGTTCCTCGTGAACAACGAATGGAAGAACTTGGTGACACTGGGAATCGAGGAGAATTTTCATTGGAGCTTTTTGTAATATTTCAGAATTTTTCTTAATCGCGGTCTGAGTTCTACCCCAACCGCTAATTACACCATCGGATTCAGTCTTTGTCTCTCTGGTCGGAAGGTTTACCTTGTTTTGAAATTCGTTGAATTGAATACATCTGTCAACCTGTAAGAATATATATGTATTTCAAGATGTGCAAAAGGGTAAGAAGCTAATCGTTTTCGTTTTCAAATTATTTACAATTAGTAAATTTTCAGTATCGCATCAATTGTAAGATAAATAGTAGAGTTTACTTTAAAGTAAAAGAAACTAGAATTTTCCTTTTTGTTCAAAACATTCCTTACTTTACTTATAAATGTGTGCGACATTTTATCAATGAAGAAATAATCAACCTAACGTTCGATGTATTAATACACCTTGTAATTCTAAATTTAGATAGTGATACTATGAGTTTCAAATTATTTACGTAACATTGGACAGTAGAATAAAACGATAATTTTTCACATTAGCATAAATTGATAAGCAAAAGTTTAAGTTTAAATTATAGCGCTATTTGAATGAATACAGTGCGCAATATTTAATATAACAAAAGTCCTACCTCGGAAATAAAAAAATAAAAGAGCCAGAAAATTAAAATACTTTTAATTGTGAATCAATGACGACTTTTTGATACAACAAATTCTATTTTAATAGGAGTTGGAAAAAGTATTAAATAATGCCTATTCAGACTATACTAGAACGTATTCAAACATCTTATCAATTTACGAAAAGCTGAAAAATATCATTCGATCATTATATTTTATCTTCTTTCAAACAAAATTGTTTTAAATATTAAAATAAAATTAATTATCGATACGTAGATCGATGTTGTATTGTTTGGAATAATAAAAAAAAATACATATCCATTTGCGATATAAAGCGGTAAAATTTGCATTTAACAACTTGTATATTGTATAATTTTAGACGCCAATGCGCAAACAACGAGAATTAATGGAAGTGCGGACAATGAAAACCTTCTCCATCGTTTTCCAGTTTTCAAGATACCGAGACAAAGGATGTAACGATGTCTCTTTCTTAATTATACAGCATCAAAAAACAAAGTCTAAACTACTTTTGTCGGATCTTCGGAACTAAAAATACCAATTGGTAACACGAGAAAAATTCATCGAGAAGATTTAGCTTAGTAGATTTTGATTTAAGAGATTGACCGATACGTTTTTAAATAATAACCGTTGAAATTCGGTGGATAATGTATTATTTAAATTATTGTTTTATAATTTTTGACCAACGAATTCAAAACGATGCATCGTAGTTAAGCTTTTTAAATTAACTTACATATTATTTAAGTGAAAGAAACAAAGCATAATCAAATATAATAATAATAAATTCTATCGATTTCGATCGAAACGTACATTCGTAAATCTAAAAGATTGCAAAGTTTTATTAATAGATAAATTTTTTATATTTTAATGTTTAATCGTTTTATAAATACGTTTACATATACCATTATAATTGCGATGTCGTGACGTAATATAGATGGACTTTTCACTTCTCCCGTGAACATCGGATGAATTATGACGTTCATTATTCCGTAGCCTTGTTCTCCAGAAACTTGTAAATTACTGCTTCCCATGTAGATCCTAATTAAAGAATGTTGACGATCTTTGATACAATGAGCGGCGGTAATGATATGCCAATTGCTGATAATCGCACCACCGCAAAAATGCTTTTCAATGTTTAGCATTGTCAGCGATACCGAATAAGGGAAATCTTTTATATCCGCATTTTCACCGCCAACGATTCTCGCGCTTCTGCCAAAAGTACCTGAAAATAATTTCATCGATTATTTACGTGTTTTAGAAACACATATGTCAAAAGTATTTAGTAAAAATGTAATAAAAAAATTACGTATAGGTAATTTGATTAATTTTTTTGATAGATAAAAATTAGTGCGGTTTAGAAATATTTGAAATTATAGAACATTGAATTTTTATAGCTAGAGTAAAATATAAATTATTTAATATATAAACTAACGATGAATTAATAATATTTATCGAATAAAAATTTTTTACATAATTCATATTACTAATGAATCGTTATAAACCTTTTTAATATATATTTTTTTTAAAAAAAATTTTTATATCCTCTTATTACATATTTTTATCTGCAATAAATATAATAATAGAAACCGACATGCAAATTAAGTTGATAAAAACTATTCAATGACAATTTACGTTTAGTTATGTTAAGCTTTAGATATAAAAATTTCAATTTATTATATTCATACTTTTTTATTGTCTTTTTATAATGTTAATTTAAAATTTATTGTATAATTATTAGATTATTTCCCTATAAAATTACAGTTGTTCTAAATGAGCATTACTTAAAATGTTTGATAAGTAAATACAAAAAATATCGATAAATAATATTAAACCATCTAAAATATATCCTAAATTTAAAAATTATTAAAGCTACTTACCAGTAATTTCTGCTAAACAGAAAAAAAATATGAATTCAAATCTCATTTTAACATTTGTAGGTAAATTATAAAAAATTATAAATATTGTGAAGTTTTTTTTAACGTTAGATAAAAGCCACTCTTACTTTTTTTTATTTTTTAATAGAAGTCTTTTTTAATATATAATTAGTTATTATTTCAAAAATAAATTTAGTTGTGATTATCATATTTATTATACAATGTCACAGTTTTTGTATACATTTTAAATATTGTATATTCTAACGTAGAATTGAAAGACAAGATACAAATAAATTTTTGAAAATTTAAAATTGTCTTCAATTGTAATTATTATTTAATGTCTTATTACAATGTTCATTTTATAGCACCGTTTGAAGCAGATTATCGATTTTAGTAACCAAGCGTATATTTAATTTTATAAATATTAAATTGTTGAATCTTCGATCAATATATTTCTTTAACACTACCCTTTTTATTAATATAACTAAACAACGCTGTAGATTTTATTACACCCTTGTTTAACAATATATACATATGAGCGTTACACTAACGAAATTAACTAATTTCCAGTGTTTTATATACTAAACATCTGAGCATATATGCAACTATTATCAAATATTATATTATTTGTCTTTCGAAACAGACAAATATTTTTATATATCTCATATGAATCAATAATTTTATTTATAATCGTAATCTATCAAATACGCCAAAGTGACGATATCATCCTACGTATTGTTAGGGTAAACAGTTAATTCGTTAAATGATACTTAAATGGAAAAAATTATATATTTTTTTAAACATGTAAAATTTCATTATGTATATTAAAAAATCTATTGATCAGATTTATATGTTTTGTAAACACAAGACTTAGACTAGCCCTAAACAAACTAGCAAAGTATTTTCTAAGTCAAATATGCATCAAATTTGTATTGATGAGTTGTTTTTGGATAGCATTGGAAATTAATCAGAAATTTATGCGTTCAATTTTACTTAGTTTGTCATTTTTTGCACGTACGTAAAATAAAAAATTATATAACTTAAATAAAAAAAACTGGGTTTAAATATTTTCGATCTTAGAGAAATTAAACTGACACATGTTTTATATTTATCGTTATATATTTACCGATAATTGACTCATACACTCCTGAAAAGTTATTTATTTTGGAATAATTAAATTTATATATTCTACATAATAATATTTAAAGAGTGCACTTGTAATAAAAGACTGTTTCCGAGTAAATGATAGGAATTTAATAAAATAATTTTTTCTCTCACGAAAAAAAAATTAAAATTAATTTAAGAAAATAAAATTTTTGCTTATAAATTACATGAACTTAGCTCTTAAAATTTTTTTAACAAGGCATACTTACTAAATCTATACATAAATAAAAAATACTGTAAACATTTTGATATAATGCGCTTTTTTACTAAAGTATAAAAGATTCACAAGTATTTTTAAATTTATATAGATTTACATCGATATAAAATTTTATAATTATAAGAAAGTAATTAATTGATGGGAATCTTATTTCTAAACTTTATATAATAAAAATAGATTAACTTATATTTAATCTAGATAGAAAGATATAGAATTTATAAAATTCAATATCTGTATACTTTAAATGTATATCTTTAAAGTTACTTTCTTTTTTGAAGAAGAAAAATGCGATAAAAATTTATTTAGATTTATTTTTGTTTTATAATAATTAATAACTATTTTTAACTGTATAAAAAACTTCTTAACGTTTTATTCTTGAAGGAAACATATTTTGGTTGTAACAGCTGTAAATGCATAAATAAAACCATTATAAAAGAATATACTCTTTGTTAGAAACAAGGTTCAACCTGTGTAATTAATTTATATTATAAAATGATATACCTAAGCTACGTATTTGTGTATATATTGATTTATTTGAATAATAATAAAACTATTCAATCTACGAAGAATATTTTACTTATAATGTATCGCTACGATATTCATATATTTATATATGTATTCGACATATTAAGGGAAAATAAAATTTGTTATCTTATAAAATATTAGGTTAAAATTTTATAAGTATATCATTTGTTTAAATACTACATTTATTTGTTTTCAAATTTTGAATGATAAAATGGTATAATACCAAATTAAATAAACACGATTTGGTATCATCTAATATTTAAAAATGTAAAATTATTTACAATAAATATTTTCTTTGTGTATGCAATTATTTAAATTACGTATGTCACATTATTCATTTAAAAATTATTTATCATATTAGAAAAATGCTATAAATATTTCAAGTGTGTTAGCTTGAAAACAAAAAATTACTTGAATGAAATTTAATAGTACATAATCATTTCGATAATATTTTTTTATTTCAAAGGTATAGAAAACTACTAAAATATATGCTTAATAAATTTAAAGATCATTCAATCAATTTATTCGATACCCAGTTACGATATGTATTATACGCTGTTATACATTTTTAAAACAATATCAATATTCTAAATAAAAAATTGTTAATTTTTCAAACAACTGTGTAACTTTGTTTAATCGAAATCTTATTTTCTAAATTTCTTAATATTTATTATTTGATAGATTACTATAAATATTGCATCTACGTAACATTTACGTCATTAATTAAATACAGTATATTAACATAAATGTTTACAGTGAAGACCATTAAATATACGATTTTCAAAGATATGACCAATAAATCTGGATAATTATAAATTATATAGAATATGTAATATTCCTGATTTATAATAAATATAAAACTTTTAAATATTTATGGATATTATAAGTAAAATTACTAAATATATTATTGAATATGAAAAAAAATTACGGAAATTAAATACGTCAAATAATATAATAAAAAAGGTACATTAAAAAAATACTTTTAAAGAAGTTTATATCTTACTTTAAAGACTTACATTCGTAATTTTAATGCTAGTAAATCGATAATAGATCAATGATAAATAATATCATTTACCCTATTATAATATAATATAATATAATATAATATAATATATTATAATATGATGTAATAGAGTATAATATAATATAATATAAAATAATATAACATGATGCAATATCATATAATATAATATAGTATAATATAGTATAATACAATATAGTACAATCTAATATAATATTAATAATTCAGATTATACAATTATTGTGTGTAATATTTTACTATTATATATGGTTGTATGATAATATATAAATAGTGTTTATACTGTATTAAAAATAAAAATGATTCCGTGTGCAAAATTTTAAAAAAGTATAGAATGAACCGATATTTTATAATTCATTTATATAATGATCGAAGCTCTTCAATAGCTAATGATGTAATTTTAATTCAACATTATTATTTATTTTTTTCTAAAATTATCCGTGAATTAAACAGAATATTTTGTTGTAATATTTGAATAACATATTTTACAAAAGAATTGAGATATTCTTTAGTAAATAATACTTAATTAATTCACTTTGATAAAAATTAATTTAATTTAAAAATTTGAAATGTATATCTTTGATTTTACTATTTCATATTTTTACATTGTTAAGATTGTAGAAGTAAAAAAAACATTTTTAGAATGATTCAAAAATATTTCTAATCTTATCAAAATATGATTACCCAAAATATTTTTTAATTTAAAAAAAAAATATTTGATTTAAATAAATATATGTTTTATGTATATTTACTGCTTACTATAAATGAAAAAAGTGAGTTTGTCATCAGACTTATCAATTATAAATACTATACATTTAATTGAAGTTATGAACACTTGTTGTTTCAAGGATTTTTATAGTAAATAACCAATATGTGATTGAGAATTCTGTTCTCTAAATAATCACCGTCTTAATCTAATAAAAAAACTGTTCTTTAATAACCATTTTCTATAAATTGTATAATTGTTATTTTATTCTAATTCTAAAAGAAATAGTTTTAATTACTAGGTTCAAAATTGTTTATGTTTTTTTGTAATTTTATTAAAAATTATCTTTATTTCTATCCATTTTATGGATCTATTCCTAATAAAATAATTTTTTAATTGAAGAATCGAAAGAAATTTTTATGATCAATTTTTTGTAATCTCTCGTAATCAATTAAGTATTTAAATTTAGAAAAATTCATAATTTTTAAAAATAAAATACCGAATTACAAGCTATTCTATTATTTTAAAAATTTGGGTATATGATTATTTATGAAACATTAATAAAATCAAATGAAATCCTATAAACATTCATTTTCCAAATATTCAATTTTTTAAAAAATATCGTATTCTCATTTAAGATATAAAGACAATAATATTTTCATAAATCTTGTATCAACAGGAAAAAAAAACCGAAAGGTTTACATCAAGAACGATAAAGAAGGTATTTCTGTTAATACGAAGCAAGTTTTCCTTCTCTTATGTCGATAAATAATAAACCTCTGAATCCTATACGAAAACAACTACGATCACACTGATTAAATGTACTTTAGTAGCTGAAGGAAGCTAAAGACACTCTTCAATTTACCGAATCAGTTGAACCAAATAATAATAAGTGCGACGATAAGAGAAAATAATCGACTATTTATACGCGCCATTTTCGATGATTCATTTTTTATATGACAAAGGATACAGGACTTTAATTTATACGAATGTATTGAACTCTAAGGATGCGTAATTCGATACTATTAAAAATGTACTTTAAAGAATTAATTAATGTCGTTCTTTGTTATTATTTAAGAAACTAGTAGCAATTATTATTTTAGTTAATAAACTGCAATGTATATATTAAACGGTTTAGTACAATGAATAATTGAGAATAAACTCTTGTATTAAAAATAGATAAAAATAATATATTCCTACAAATCATAAAACTCTTGGTTAATCTTATAAATAAACATTGAATACTAAAAGACTGATTCATTGATTCTAAGAATATTGCTCTTCAATTTTTGTTACAGTGATTATAAGTTACATTAATTTCCATAATAATGATGTGAAATAAAAAAATTTAAATATATGGATTTAGTCAATTAAAGTTTCAAGGATATTAAGCAGTTGTTATTTATTGTAAAAAACATAAAAAAACATTTTTTTATAATCAATTTAAAACATTAAATCGAATTGATATAAATTATTTTA
The DNA here is from genome assembly GCA_018907195.1 of Dolichoris vasculosae. Taxonomy (NCBI): domain Eukaryota; kingdom Metazoa; phylum Arthropoda; class Insecta; order Hymenoptera; family Agaonidae; genus Dolichoris; species Dolichoris vasculosae. The sequence continues at coordinate 1,478,079 of JACCHY010000020.1, forward strand.
GCCATTATTTATTCTATTCCGAGTATTAAAAATATTGCTAATGTTAAATTTAATTGAAAAAATAAAAAAAAAAATTATGAAATCGGCTCAAAAAACGAATTTTAAATGTTTAATTTTAAAAATTCTCAAGCTTACAATTTTTTTTATAAAAAACTGCGAATTCTTATAAATTTCTTACAATTTCACAAGGTAACGATAAATATTACACATTTATAAATTTTTAAAGTTAATCCAAACCATCTTCCAAATGTGAAGATGTCAAAATGAAAAAAATAAAGTCTGGGGAAAAACACATGTGAAGTTTTTTAAATGCCTCTTAAAATTTTAAAGCCACTTCACCTTTCCGTTTACAAATCGACATTTTTAGTATGCTTATATGTATATATATATATATATATAACTTCATGGCATTGTATTGGAAATAACTTTAATTTAGGCTTTCAAACAATGAAATTTAAAAATTAACTTTTTCGATTCCCTAGTCTTTCATCCGTATCCATAAATGATTTTAAAAATCGAAACTAGACTTTACGAAGATTTTAATTATAAAAATAATAGCTTTGAATAAAACAGCTTTTATTTTTTATTGCTGTACTATTTAAGTTTGTTGATTTTTGAAATGCGATATATCCGATATTTTTTAAAGCATATTAATAAGTTTTCTAAGATATATGATTAAAAAATACAAGATTTTGATAATGATAAAATAAAGTGACAACAAAAAATAAGGGGCACTATCGTACTAATTATTTTTTCATTTCTTCAAAACTTGTTTTAAATACAAATAATAAAATAATAAATCATTTTTAATTATAATATATTATTGATTTTATTAAATAAAATATTATAAAGGTGTTCTATTTTTTATTCGGTTTAAATTTAAAGATTAATATTCATTTAGATTTTTTATTATTATTATTATATAATTATTCATTATAAGAAAGTATTAAAATAATTTTTTAACTTTAATACTTTTAATTTTGATTTAACATATAAATTGATTAAATTCATAACCTCAAAATCTACTTTTAAAAATGTTTATTTGAAATACAGTATTTTAAATATGAAACGACGAAATTTGATTATTATATTTTGAACATAAATCATTATTTTCGAATTTTTTTTCAATTATACGATTGTAAATAAATCAACATTATTTGTATATAAAATTTTTTGATAATTATATCTATTTATGTAAATTTCATGTGTATAATATTTGATACAAATTTTTTTTTCTCATAACCTTTTATATCAACTGTTTGAAAATTAGGTTAGGTCACATAACACATCTTTAGTTCAGAGACAAACGATAATTGTGATCAAACATTCGTATTTTAAAATAAAAACGGATAATTCTTTCTTAATAGTGTTTATTTTGTGTAATAATCGAGCTGTTTTATTATCTTGAGAATATTCAAAAGGCACGTATTAATCATAAAGATGAATAAAAACCTTTTATCCTTGAAAGAAGTCTTCAATATTAATAATTCAATTAATCATGGAAAAAAGGAAGATTTTGTTTCAGTTGTATACAAAATGGTTTATGATAAGAGCATTAATAATTATTTAAAAAATGGTGAATATTATAAATTATTTATCATATACTTTTTATACAAAATTTTTTTCTTTTTATTTTAGATTCTAACGAATGAAGAAAAAAGAAAGATCTTTGTGATTCAACTCTATATTATCTGTGATTTTCAATAATATAAAAAAGGATTTAATACGAATACCATACCGTGATAAAGATATTGTATCTTGTATAACAGCAGATATAAGAAAATTTATTTTTAAATTTATAATATTATAGATGTTTAAAATTTTTATTGTATTTGTAATATGATATTGAACATAGTTAAATTTATATTCCACTGAAATATAAAATAATAAATCTGTGGATACATCAAAAATGAAGAAATTATTCATAAAAAGTTTAGTTTAATAATATTAAACCTTTGAGTAAGCATAAAGAATTTTTTAAATTAGATCATAGATTTTATAAATTAAAATTTTAATATATTTTTTTATTACAGCACTTATATTTTAATCCTGTCAAACGATCATTTATAATATGTTATTAGTGCTTTCTATATTTGATAAAAAGCTGTATTAGATGGAGGTTATAGATTTTATTTTTTTTAGCATCGAGTAAGTATTAATATTCGATTATAAGTATAGTATCCATTCTGAGATAATTGAATAATGCATAATAAAAAAAAAATTATGGAAATAAATTTTTAATTCAATACATTAGAATATAATTATATACTTAGTTTACAGTTCTTAAAAAGATCTAAAATCAAAAATTATTAATTATAAATTAATTGTATATTTATGTTTAGCTATTTTTTAATCGAGCAATACAATTACAAAAATATTAAAACAAAAAAAAAAATTTGAATAATTTATAAATTTTGTGCTCTTATAAATAATTATTCAAGACATTCTTAAAATTATTTTGAAGGTTTTTCAAAGAATTGCATATTTCTTTAAAATGTATAAAAAAGATTTGTGAAACAATCGATAATGTAGGAAATGATTTACAAAATACTGTAAAAAATTAAACATATCCTTTATAATTTTATAATACAAATGTTTCAGGTTTTTTGCCAATACAGCAGATATAATGGAAGTTCAATTAAATGAAAACCTTTATAAATAATAAAATACATTGTGTATAAATCAGATTTATAAGAGGTTAGAAGAAACCGAGAATATTGTTAAACTATCACATGTGATAATAATTAATAATGTGTTCGAATTTATATCTTAAAGAAGTCTACTTTTAACAATTTGAGATTCAGAATGAAAAATTATTAGCATTATTTTGAAATAAAACAACAATTTTTCAAATATTACATTTTATGAAATTATTTAATATGTTGCAATGTTTCAAATGAGCCAAAAAACTTAATTTAATTATCTTTGTGTATCGTCAATTAATTTATGAATATTGGTAACAAATTTATTGTCATTTTAAATATTCATTTTAAGTATCAATTTTAACCAAATACTAAAGAAATAATGTAAAAATACATAGAATCCTTTATAAATATTTACATCGAAGGTAATATATTTTAAATAAGTTTTGGATCTATATTAAATTAATTTATATTTTATTACCGAAATATTCTTATTAAGATAAATATAAAAGAATTTTTTAAACTAATGAATATTTTATTCTTAAAAAACAAGTGCTTGTATTTTTAAAAATTAAAACGTACTTTGTAGTTTTTTTATTTAATATTTTAGAAAACTTTAACATAGCGTAATAAATTATTAGAAAAAATAATAAATAATGCATAAACTGCAAGTTATCGTATCGATAAGTTCTTTTATCCATATTATTATTCAGTACTATACGAGTGAAAGTATGCATTAGTAAAAATAGAATTTTTACTTATTCCACATCTTTACAATAAATAATATAAACATACGTTCATTTTACATTTTTTTATTAGATACTGCATTAATTTTTGGTAATAAATTAACATACACAAAATATTGTAAAAATGATAAGCTTTATTAGTACATCAATATTTAATATTGTAACATTTACTTATATTGAACTAAAAATAATATTTTTGATCATTAATTTACAATATTTCATATTGCAAAATAGTAAAAAATTCTATGAATAAATTAATTAAGCGATTAAAAAAGAATTTAAAAAACGTATAAATCGTAGAAATTGAAAAGCGCATTCATTTATTGCTATAATTCAAAATTAACTTAGTTTTATTTTATATAAAAAAATACTTTACATGAAATATTTTATACTACCATAAATTTTAGAGAATAAAACATTATAATCTGTCCATTTTCAATCAATAATAAACGCATAAGCTTCCATGTACTTAATTTTCGTAGTTTGAGAAATTCTTAAATAATTTGAAATTCCTTCCGTTAAATATCATATTCTTCCATATATATTAAAAGTTAAAATATAAAAATGTAAACTAATTATTGAAAAATTATAGTTTTAAGCACAACAAAAATTGATCTCTTTCAGACCTTATTTTTACCTAGTAACAATCACGTAAAATTTTTAGTTCCATTTTATCTCTTACGAACTTGTACACGGGTTCGATAGGTTCGAAAATAACTAAACTTCATAGAATTCTAAAATACATCTTGAACACATTACTCGGGTTTGCATCGTTACCACGAGCAAGAAAACATACACCAAAAATGTAACAAGCTTATCCACGATAAGAAAAATTATTCTCAAGAAACTCAAAACCCAAAATCCCAAACTTACGCTTCCCGCGATTCGTTTAGACATCGAATCTCGGAGCTTACGAACCTACGAAAAATCCCGAATCCCCAAAGGATCCATCCTCAGCTTCCGGGTACCCGATCTTCTTCGCAGTGCGCACTTGGCTTCGCGCGCCTCCGCCGAGAGATGGTTTTGTTTTTCATCGTATTTTTTCTCCTTTTTTCGAGGAGTGTACGCAGGCAGAAAACCCGGAGGGACTCGACGCGAGTTTCAGTCGCGCGCATTTGTCGCTGGCGGTTAGTTGTTGTCGCTCGCGCGACTCGAACTCGCGTCGACGATGTTCCGCGTCCGGTGCTCGAACTTCGCAGTAACAGTTTTTTCGCGTGTCCGCGTTGTGCAGATTTTGTGATTCGTACTCGCGGTTGAGTCGCCGATTCGAACGTCGTCCAACGAGTTGTGCTCCGATTTAGAATGAACGAGGCTCTCGCTTTTTTTGGACGGACACTTTAACGAACGAGTTTTCGTTACGCTCGGGAATATTTTTCTATTTTTCTGCGAGAGGACTTTTTTTTTTGGTGGTGACAGGGTTACGCTTGTGTAAAGGACTACTCGCTTGTGTTTTCTACGGGCGGTGTTGGCTGGGGAGAGGATTAGAAACATGTAAAACGAATTGTTTACCGAGTGCGAAACTTTTGTCGTAATTTTTTTCTCGAAGAGTTTTTCTTCGATGTGAGTATGAACGAAAACAATTTTTTACGAGCAACGGAGTCCGTGCCTTTTTGTTCCTTTATAAAAAGTTAGTGTCAAAGTTTTGTCTACGTTAACAAATTAATTTTTTACAGCTCGATCCAACGATCGCGAGTTATTTTTTCTTACGGCTTTGTGACTGATTTCTATATTTGATTATAAGGAGGCTCGAAAATTTTCATCGAAAAGAAACGGGGCGTACTAAAAAAATATATTCGCGCATAGATGGAAATTTTTGCCTCTTATTATCTGTTTGTTTCATTCCACGCCTACATTTTGATAAGCTGGACATTTGCAATACTGTAATATAACCAAAATGCAAGTTTTTCACTATAATAATAGACTTTTGGAATCTATTGGAATCGTAAATTATTACAAACCCTGTGAAATAAAAAAGTGCACAACTTAAACACTTGAAAAAAGTTAACTACCGTAAGAGGAAATTTTTTATAATAATTTTCTTTCGACTCCGGCAATACAATTTCCACACTCGTGTCATTTATACACATATGTATATTTAGTATCTCTCAACCGTATTCTTCGTAAAGTTTTAGCCTTGTACGATAAAAATTGATACTACTGCAAATAAGAAAACAAATTATTCCATTTATGGTACATTGTTTCGTTTGTCTATCATTCGATTTTAAAACGAAATCCCAATTACAAGGTACACGTGTTTTTATAAGGGCAACGAAGCTGTGCTATAAAAATATCGACACTAGAGAATAATGAACGTTTCGTTTAAAAAAGTTATCTAACTTTCAACTTTATTAAAGCATATTCACGCGATTCGAAACGGTTATCTCGAGTGTGGTGGTTATCTTGAAATTTAATTGTACATTTTATTCAAATTAGTACTCGATCAACGTGATAATATCAGTAAGATATTTTTTTAATAAATCCTGTTTCTAATAATATCTGTTTATGTAATAATATGAAAAATATATAGGAAACTCGCAGGTACGATCGGATAAGTATCAAGATTTGCCTTCGCTTGATATATTATTTTAATTGGTTTTTTTCTGTCTATTATCTATTTTAACCTTTACGTTATCCAAGGTATTATAAATTTTAAAATGTTAAAAAACAGGACAATGATTTGCAATGATAATTTATAAATCATTTGATCGGTGTTGCCTGTTTATTAAAAACAACCGAACTGCTTACTTTGGTGAAGCAAAAGAAGTTTTCGAAAATAATTTAAGCTTGTATAAAATTATCTTTCAACCAATATTACAAAAGTACTACGCGGCATTCAAAAATATACTTTGTAGTACTAAATAATTATTGGTTTAAATTAAAAATAGTCAAAATATTAATAGAGTAATAAAATAATAAATACGATTGTTTCACTGTAAAAAAGTCTAAATCTTAAATTTAAGCTTTGAAAATTTTATAAAATGTGGTTTAACGATTATTATTTTACGAATTTTTAATTGTTTAATTAAAAAAAAGACTTAATAATATCGTTTAAAAGGAACTTTTAAATTGTTTAACAATATTTAATTATAAAATAATATTACTTGTTTATATCTGAAATGTAATAAATAAATTTAAAAAACTCAAAAACTCATAAAACTTGTTGAAACGTGATTTTCACAAAGCTCTGACTAATTTAAAACGAAGATGATTGTATTATAAATATTTGTAATAGTTTTAAACAACCGCAATTTAACTAAGCAATTTTATTTTTGGAATCTTGAAATAGATTTTTTACGATTGAATTTTAGATTTGTATCGATAATAATTGTTTAAATTACCTCTTAATTTTAAAGTCTAAAATATTTTTTGTCCGTAAATGTTAATTAATTTAACCCTTATAAATATATGCAATTATAAAAAAAAGACTAATTAATCACATTTAAAACGATATACAAAATAAAAAAATTGAAATCAATCGATAATTATTTAAATTCTAGTAAGATAAAATCCATATAAAAATAACAATTAGAAAATTTAAAAAGGATATTAATTCCTGAAACATTTAAATTAACCTTCAATTGAAAAATGTAAAATAATTCAATAAATTTAGATTGCAATTGTAATAAATCTATTATTTATTAAAATTTTATAATAAGTAAGATAATAATAATTTAGATCGATTCGATCAATTATTAAATAAGACTTTGTCATATTTATTGAAAAACAAATATAATTAAGGGTAAGAATAAGTTATCAATGAAAAAAGAAGACATTATTCTTTTGTCCAAAATTATGTTTACAGCATATTTTTGGGTAACGTCGTTAGATAAAAATGATAATAAAGATAGGAAAAGTAAACAGAAAGTTTAATTCGAGAAATGGTAGTACAGAAATGTAATAATAATAGATATTATGCAGTTGGTAATAAATACAGCGATAAAGTAGGAATATTTGATCCACCAAAGAAAAAAAATTTAAAAATGCCATCATCCATTATTTCTTAGCGTAGTTATAAACATAAAAATAAGGCGATAAATTAATAGTACAAACGAGATTAATCTTAAACGGACATTTTCTAACACGAGCGTCGCAACTTTCCTCTCGTTTTCCAACGCCTTAAAAGAAAAAGAAACGAGCCTCGGTCTAACAATCAAGAAAGAAAAAAGTCACAATTACACAGAGCGATTGATTCAACGCAAAAACTTTTACCACGCGTTCGTTATAGTTAGCTCAGGATTGCCGACCAAGTTGGAAATGAGTTCGTACAAGCGAAAACGACGCGAATCCGCATGGGACGATGATAATCCGTACGCCGACTCGGGAGAGTCGATCTTGCATGTGTTTTTTATTTCACTTTTTTTTTTAAAGAACTCGAGTGCGTCGGACGATCATCGTTCGGGTTACGTAAATGCCGTCACAAGATAGCGATGATGGATCGCGGCAAGTCTGCGCTTGGCTGCTGGGAAATTGGAAAACCGAAGAGATCTCGTAAGTTCAGACGCACCTTATGCTTCCTTTTTCTTCGGTGGATGTTATTTTGCCGAGTTTTATCGCTCGAATTCGTTCCGTGTTTTCCCTCTTGTCGAATGGTTAACCTCGAATTAAAACGGTATTCCAGTTTCGATAAAACGCTCTAAAATTCAAGACTAAAATAGAGTATAAACAATAGATCTAGTTGATGTGCATGAGATTGTATGTGTGTGTAATCGTGTACACGTCATTACGTGATTTTTTAAGTAATAACTTACGCAAGACATATTGTAAACGATACGGAGTACATTTTTTTTAATGAAGAAATACGTTTACGATACAAATTTAGATTCTGCCATTATTCGTTGTATCAGGAGTGTGAAACTAAATTATTATAGTATATTTATTTACACGTTCTTCGATTATACAATCAACCTAGTTTACATCGAATCGAAAAGATCTGTAATTTTGTAAGAAATATGCTTAAAAGTGTAATTCGTGTAAATTTGTATTTTTTTTTATTAATGATTCATAAAAATCTAAAGTAAGTTTTTTTTTATAAAGTATATATTTTAAAAGTAGGCAATAAAATTTGCATCGAGAAGAAGTAATTCTTTGGAACAACTTAATATCGAGTAAATAGATTATATTTAAAGAAAAAATCAACCTTTCGATAAAGTAATTAGCATTAAATTCTTTATACTTGAGGCGAACGCGGTTATTTATTATATAAAAAGACTATTATCTGAATTAAAAAGGATAAAACAACTTTAAATAAAGCAATTGCTTTCTAAATTAAAGGTAATATATGCGTGTGTTGTATAAGTGTATATACATAAATTCGCATCAAATGAAATTGTAAAATTGTTAAATTATTCAATTTTAACGATTATTACTCAATTTTCACTACATTATTCGTAAAGTGTTTATAAAATCTTACTTTTTTCTACGACGCATTTTGAAATGTGATCCAATTCTAGTAACTAAATATCAAAAAGTCCGTAAATCATACTTAAAAAAAAAAATAAAGAAAAATAATGGGATTATAAAATAAATTTGAGACATTTAGTCTTATTTGAAACCTAATAGAAATGATTTTTTCAAAAAGATTATTAATAGCTTAATAATAAATCTATTAATAAATTTGTATTTTTAAATGAAATGATACTTCCATATCCAATAATACAATATATAAAAAATTTATAACAAATTGCTATTATAATTTATACCAGATAAAGTAAAATAATTTTACTAACGTAAGAATACTTTTATGGTATACCATTAATAAGGAACTATTCAACAAAAAATAAAAGAAATTTTATGAAAGTAATCGATAAACGCGTGAATATATTAAATCATTCATTATATTTTTTTAGTAATAGTATTAATAATATCTTAATTTATTAAAAAACATTAACAATTTATTTTATTCTATTTAAACAAAAATTTTTTACTTACTATTACGCGAGTTACTAATTTAAAAGCAAGTCAGTACTTCATAATATTATTTTTAAAATTAATCTCGAACATCATTTATCTCTTTGAAATTTAAATATTATAATTAATCAGTTTTCATCTTGACTTTTTCAGATGATATTAAAATTATGTAAAAAAATCTTAATTTATGTAAGAACACAATGAAAATATTTAACGCTTAAAATATTTATGATTGTTTAGAATTCTTTTTCGCTAAACGCTTTTTCAAATAAACGGTTAAATATAACATAGTTAGGAAATTTGTAAAGCAATTTGTATTCATATTATATTCTTTAATTTTTAAATTTATTAACATCGATTTATCAGGAAATATTGCATTAATTTACTACGTTGATAGCATTATTTTTATTATTTAAATAACTTTCCATCTAATTATTACTTTAGACTACATGAATACTTGAACATGAAAATATTGCTATAGAAAAATATTTTTGTAAAATATATATAGAAATACAAAATAGTATTAAAAATGTTTTTAGTGTTTTTGAAAAAAGATTTTTATAAAGGTTTTGTGTATTTTAGTTTTTATTACATTATTTACATTATATTGTTTTATAATTATGTTACTATAATTATCAATGGTTGATCGATATTCGTATATTATATGTGATGCCTTTATTTATAATATAATATAATTTTTCATAATACAATTGACACAGAAGCAATATTTTACTAAAATTCTATAAAAATAAACTAAACTTTTTAACATAAATTTTTTTATTATAAATCTTTTTCGTTTAAAGTAATTATATAAGTTTTTGAGAATCACATTTATGTACCATTAATATATTTATTAATAAGGTTGAAGTTAAAAATATGATTGGTATTTTATTTATCTACTTTTAGCAAGTCTCGAAAAAAAACTGAAAATGAAACATATTTTTTATTCTTTTAAAATTGAATATCAGTAAACCATTATAATAAAAAAGAAATCTGAACTACTACACAAATCATATTATGCATATTAATAAATAAACAATTTTCTTTGATATAAAATCAATTAAAAATATTGATACACCTTTATTTATATTTTTGTTTTTCAAACTATTCACTCCTTTTTAAAGCTTTGTTTTTAAAAATGATTTAATTTTAAATGTTATAATTGTATTTGGATTTGTAGTAGGAGTATTTATTTATATTGATGAAAATGATTAATTTAACTATTTTAATAATCAATTTTATTACGATATCAATCTAGATTTATTAAATATTCCGTCTGTATAGTGATTCACGATATTTATCTATTCGCGTAGACTATTGTAAACAAAACATCACGACTGTTTTATAATATCTAAATATTTATCAAAATCTTTCACGATTATGTATATTTTTAAACATTGAATTTTTTAAATATTCTTTATTAGTTAAAAGAATCGATTTGGGTAAGAACTAGAGCATTAAAAACTTATTTTTTAAGAATTTTAGACATTTTATTATTTTAAATCAAATACTTATGATTCATATTTTTTCTTATAGTTAAAATCAAACATACGCAAAGTAAACAATAATTTAAAGTAAAAAATATTAACCTATCGCCAAATAATTCATTTAATAAAGTAAAATATATATGTATGATGAAGAAAATAGATGAAGAAAATCACGAAAGTCTTTAAAATAACATAATTAACATTTGTTTGTATATTCGTTTACGTCATTATAGGTAAATGTTATTTCGTCATATTTAGTTTTATTGTTTTATGATTGATCTTCACAGTTGCGGTTTCTTGTGTATATTTAAACATTTTGTTCACTATTACGGATTTCTTTTATTGATTTTAAATAGATACTGTGTATTAATATATCAATATGAATGATTTTTGATAGTCCGATAAGATAATTTTTCCATTTAAAAGAAATAGTGAACACGGATTAAATTCGACTTCGATTATTATTTATAATACATTCATTCAACTTTTTAACTACGAATTGATTATACTAAAAGGCAAAGATTATCCTAGATGTAAATTTGTATCTATGAAAACGTATGAATAAACACGAGATATACATTATTTTTTTTAAATGTGTATATTAATTAATAGACTTATATATTTTTGAAGCACGCGAGCTTATAAAACTATGTTTTCGTAAAAACTTTGCCTTACGTAATAAAGCAGACTAAATTTAATGAGAAAATCGAAACGAATAGATGTAATCATTTTTTATTATAGTATGAAACACTTTGTTAATGTTTTAGTTTAATGGCTATTCATACTCGGAATAAAATTAAAATAATTTATAAATTTAAGAAATTGTGTACCATATTTTCAAGGTACATTTAATCATTTGTTATGTTTTATCATTTGTTATATTTTTAATGGTAAATACACTCATTTTATTATAATTACTTTAATTAATCTAAAATAAGTGCCCAAATTTTATGTGATTTTTATGCTTTTTATGCTTTTTATACTTTTGAATCTTTTCCAAGTGGAACACTGTTACTTTATTTTAATACAAAACATTAATATAAAAGTTTTGAAATTTATTTTAAAATATTAAAGACAATGTGTAAATACGAAAAAATAATATTTCTTAATAGAAATGTATATTTTTCTTTCCTTAAGATTTTAAATTATTGCGATTAATAACATGAAAATTCAGATTTTCATACAATGAACGAATAACAAAATTTAAATTTTTCGAATGTTCAATGTTGAAGATACATTTTTTTAAGGAAAAGACAATGGCAGAAATTTGCAACTACTAAACGACTTACGAATCTAAAATCTTAATTGCGCAGTGTAAAATAATTTTTTTTGTTCAAAGAAGAAAATGATTCGATTCGATTAAATGAAGATATTTAATTGATATCGATAAATTGTTAATTTGTTATCTTATCATACGTGTGATTTTGTTTTTCTTTGTTGAGCTTTAAATTCATAAAACTTATATAACCAAATCATACTTTTGTCATGTCTAAATGTATATTATTAATGCACCTTTATTCAATTTACCTTAACATCTTTTAGTGTTTGTTGAGTTTATCGATGAATAACTTCTATTCTCTTGTTTTTATTTTCATTTTAGTTACAAATATCAAATTATTACCCAACTTTATGTAATTTTAATCAAATTAAAATGTTTTACAAGGGACATAGTTTCTTTTGGAAACCTATTTTTCCTTTATTATAATTGTATTATCATATTTTTTTCGATCGATAATAGATTCTAATTAATTCGTAAAGCTTATTAAAACTTGGGAAACATTATTGCTTCGATCAAAACTTTTTTTAATCGATTATTGTAATTAGTTACATAACGCAATAAAAATTTATAAAAGTAAATAAAAATGGTAATTATTTATGAGTCTAGATTATTTTATGCTCGAGTGTAACCCTCTTATATATATCTAATTTTAAAGATACGGAAACACCGCTATTTCACTAATAACGTTCAACCACTAAAAATCAATAAACAAAATTAGATAAGTACAAATGACCTTAGTTAAAAAATTAAACTAATTTAACATGAAAAATGCACACACACACACATATACACATATATATAAATTTGATAAAATAAAACTGACAAGGTTGAGTCTCAATGTTGAAAGCGTAAAATTATGAATGCCGTGGAGTATGTAACGATAACCATAACACATATTTTAGTACTGGTGTTAGTTTTCAATGCGTTTTTGTCGAATCGAAAGCCCAGGTGTGAATTTGTACGTGTTTCATTCATGCAGATATAAATTGATTCTCATCGCGTATACAAACTTGAGATCCTTGACAGTTTGTTACCGAATATAAATTAGATATTTTTTTGAATTTTTTCTGTCTTCCTTCCTCGTCTTAGGATAAAAAAACTCTCTTTGTTTGTAAATAAATATTTATAACCATTTCTAACACAGTGAATACCATTTATCGAGAGTTTTACCGCTTCGTTAGAATAATTTGTTCAAATATCGTAAATATTCATGAATTTCAGTGAACTACACGGTACTTGTTCTAAAAAATTCACTCCATGTAAATTTACGTAATTAATACCGTTTCTAGTTTTATAAAACTTCAATGCTTTCATTATCTTGTTTTTAATTTCAATACGCAACTGTAATTTTATGAATTATTTTTAATTACACGCGTATAAATAGTCGAACGCGATCAACGCGTTTCTTTATAGAAACTTTTTCGAGCGCACATATTATTAAATACATTAAGTACAAATCAGTTGAATTTAAAAATGAAAAATAGAAAACTCTTTCGGTCTAAATTCTTGTACTCGATTGCTTTCCATTTTGTGTGTCCTCGATAATTCACTTAAAAAATGAAGACGTCATATGAATAATATTAACAGATAATGGAAATTTCTTAACTTTTAAAACAGTATTTTTTCTTGGTATAATGAATTTTTATTCTCAAACAGTTGGACCACAGTTAGAAATAATATTTATGAATAACTTAAAACTTATAATTTATTTACAAGAGGTTTTCAACGCGAAGCGATGGAAGTTATTAAATAGAAATGTTCTTATGGACTAGGCAATAAGATTATTAATGATATTATTATTTATAATTGTATACTTTTTATAGCGTTCCTTATTATTTTTTATTAATATTTTGATTACATTCGAGTGAGAAACCATGAATGAGATCACGTACATATACGTAACCTTGACGCAAGAATTAAATAAGTTCTATTTAGATTAAAGTAAATTTTTCGTTTTAATATCTTAATTTCGATTATTTAAAAAATTCAAATAAATTCGTGTTAAGTTTTCTATATTGCAACGATCCTAGAAAATTGTACTTTAATATAAAGATAAACCGATTTGGATACCTTTTAACGTTAAATATAAATAAATAAAGTGTAAGGATTACGTTTAACGGAGTAATTATCACACGTATATCTATTAAATATCAACAATGCATCAACGATATTAGAAAATGTATGCACAAGTATCAACGGTATTATTATTAAAATCTCGTGGATAACAATCCGAAGTTATCGTTTTCCCTATAAAGAAAACTTATCGCGAGAAAACTTCCTCGATTGTTCACGTAAAAGAATCCCTTTTATCTTACAAAAGTACCAGCACCAACGGTCCACATAATTTTCTACAAATTCTACACAAAGCGAATATACATTATCGGTGCACAAATGTGTACCAACACCACACATTCGCGTATATTTAGCAATTCAAATAAAGTTAGAAAAGCGGGCTTTGCACGTTCCAAGATAACAGCGATGTAAGGTAAGCACGTAATAATGTATAAACGATAAGTAGCGAGTTTGTAATCGTCTATCTGGGACAGTCGGAATGAGGAGACTCGAATGTATCTGTTTGCGTTATAGTCCTTGTGCCTGACATTGACCCGATTCCATCATCAATCGGTATACGTACATATTTTTTCTGTCTTTTTCTCTAAACGTTCTCTCGTTGCTTCGGTTTATAAAATCTACTCTTTAATGCTTGTTTGTGTCTCACTGTCTTCTCTTGATTTACTGGATAGATACCCTGAAGAATGTAGCTTTTGTAAGTGTGGTTAGCCCAAATCGACGATTACAGTTGCTTACAAACATCTGTAGACTCTGATTTTCGTGATTTTTTTTCTCAGTCTTCTTCTTCTTCTTCATTCTACTTCTTCTTATTCTTCTTCTTTATTTTTTTACGTTTTATTCACCTTGTAAATATTTTGACTTGAACTCGAATAAAATTTCTCTTGAGATTCTTTATGTCCAAAAACTCGTCGATCTATTTTATGCCAGCAAATTTATTTTGTTAAAAGCATTTTCGAGTTGCATCGTTTAATAAAAATTGCAGAGATAATAAGCTAAGGACGTTGTACCTTATTTTGAATATTCATTGTTATATTTTAAATAATAAACACAGCGAATACGAAAGAATTATGAATTAAAATGCTTTCGTTATCAAAATATTACGAACTGCTTAATATTACTTATAAATATTTAACAATGGTTAACTGACCTTAAAATATAAACAAAATTAATCTTACGAAGAATTTCATCGTTTTCGCTATCAAATAATGTTTTCGTTAATTTATTTTTATATTGCATGACATTATTGGTATTTGGTTTTAATTTAATACTAAATAACTTATAACAATTTAAATAAATCCTTGGATCAAACTTAAAAAAACTATAGATATCGGTCTTTAAAAATATTTATACAAAAATCTTTGTATTTCAAATTTGATGTTACAACGGTATATTTTACTATAAATTCATTTAATATTCGCTTCGTATGAATGTGATAAAAAATCAAACCTTTTTTTTTACAAAGTATATTTGTGAAATCTGTCCGATATCAAATATCTGTATGAATGTCTGTACTTAACGTTACACGTATGTTGTTATTAAGTATTCATAAATAAACTGATTATATTAATTCTTAAATAATTATATATAATTTATTTTAATGATAGAAATAATTCAAAAATACCTGCTGATTAAATTATCTAATTGCAAGTCTAAAAATATTGTACGATTAATAGTTTTCAGATTATAATTGAAATTATGAAAAAATTTTTATATTAGTCAAAGCTAATGGAAAGTATCAATTTATGTACATAAAGTATTTGTACGTATTTATTCAAGATCTTAAAACTACTTATGTTACATAAAAAATTAGTACTTTTATGAAAAACAAAATTACGATACGCAAAGAAAAACTATAGAAAATATAAATCTTAGAAATTAATATTTCAATATTATTTAACCATTTTATTTATTATTCTCTCTTTCTTTATCTGTCTGTTCTCTCTTCTTGTGCACACATACACACATGGGAATCCTTTGCGTTAAAACTTTTAAAAGCCTTACGTATTAGAAACATATGTAAATAATCATAAATTATTTAAAATGCCGTAAAGTTATTCGATGTATTATATATATATATATATAAAACCTCGTTTTTCAATGGTATATTATGAGTTTGACTTGCAAATTTTTCCCTGAGATATTATGCATTTTACCGTGTTTCTTTCGTGTCTTTTTTCTCTTTTAACTTGTTACGTTTACGAAAAATTTAAAAATGGCAAAACAAAACCATCGCTCCGGACATAAAAAAAAGATGAAACAAAAAATATCGTGGCCTTGTCATAAAAAAGACAAGACCGCCAGAAATCCGCTACTTAACCTTATAAACCCGATTTCAGATTCGACCGGAAGCTGCTTTTCGGAACAGAACATTAACACATTGTCATTTTTGCGTTTCATGCTCTTCACTTTATTGTAATCGAATAAAAATCACGAAGGTATAACGATATGCGCATTGCGAAATAATTTTATATTCAACAACATCCTATCTATAGAAATGTAACCGAATAATTAACCCACTTACTTGATTAATTTAATTTTTATTCAATTACAATTTAGTTTATAAAATTTTATAGTATTAAAGAGTAGATTAATATATTTATTGCTTAATACAAAATAAATATTTATATTTATTGAAGCTAAATTGAATAGTAAAAAATAGCGTGATAAATCTATAATACCAAATAATATTATAAAACAAATTATTGAAATCGATGAGTTATAACAAGAATGATTCTTCTAAAAAAATTATCTAGGAGATATCATTATTTAACAAACATAATTTATTTTATAACTTTTTTGTTTAAAATTAAATTTTTTTCAGTTTACTATAAATAATATTATAATTTTTGTATACAAACTTAATAATAATGTTTTTTTTTATAAAAATAATATCTTAAATTTTACCAATTTTTATTTTATAAAGTATTTATATTTTAGCGCAAATACTAGTTTAATTAAAAAAATATAAATAAATTACTTTTTTAGATTTCATTTTATAAGTCATATACAATATGCATATATTAATTAATAAAGTTCTAATCTATTTATCCACAAAAAATGTAATAATATTAAGAGTTTTACTAATATTATGTAAACCTATAAATGTATAAGTAACTTTAAAGTAAATAAGTTAATTGAAAATAATTTTTATCGGGAAAGAAAATTTCTTATTGATAATTAATATTGGCTAATTAAAATACCATTAGCTAATTGACATAATTACCTTCAAAATACCGATTAGACTTTTTATAGTTTGAAATTTTTTTAATTAGAACAAAAATATTTGAAGATTATTATGTTTTATAAACAATCTATAGATTATTTAGAAGAAAATTAAATAAATTTAAATTTCATAAATATTTTAGTAGATTTTAATAAATCATGATTTATCAATCAAAATATTGAAAACAAACAAAATTAATTAAATAAATTAGGTAATGATAAAATACCAACGACATTTTTAATCAAATTTAACTTTTAAATGTCGTTGAAATCGAATATTTCTGCATTCGTTTACAATTTTCTAGAAAATTTATAATTATACAGCGATAGAAAAAATTTTTTATTTTTTTATATATCCGTGAAACTCAAATTATAATACTCATGTATTAATATTTAAAGATTTAAATCATTATTCGACAAATATTGAAACATACAAGTTAAACAAATCTAAGCAATTTAAAAATTTGTTTTTAAAAATACCAACGAATAACTTCAAGAAATATTTTTTTTAAATTATAAAACAAAAATTAAAATTTTAATCAAAGACGATTATTGTCTTATTTTGTTGAACATTACATTTAAGACGAACTATGAATTTTTATAAATCTATATTGCTAAGTTTATTAGAGGTATAAAATATACGTTTTATACGTTATTTTCATAATCGATAAAAGTTTCTGATCGATTATAATTAAGGTATAACAGAGAAAAATGTACCGGTTTTAAGAAAACTTATAAAAATGGTTTTTATATTTTCGAACTTTATCTCATATGTTTTATCCGATTAATTTCGAAAGAATAATAAAATTATCTCGAATCGGTCATCAATATCAACGACTTCCTATTCAACCAATTTTTTAAAATTGTACTCTTAAACGATACTCGTATGCTTTTTATTGACGACTATATAATTAGTAATTTTACTTTAAATCTATCGCTTAATTCATCAGCGTATAAACAAATACATTGATATATTACTCGAATATAACTATTAAGGTTACTAATTGTCTACACAGACTATTAATATTTCTTTCTTAAAAAATCATTGTAAATTGATAATATAAACTTTTATAATTTATTGGTAAGGACACACTCGTATTTACAATTCATAAAATTATTTTTAGTTCGTATTTATAGATATCATCTAAATTTAGCTTTCCGATAAAACAAACGATTTAATTGTTATTATCGATCAAGTATGTTTTATAAAAGTATCTTTGTAAACATGCTTTCTTTTTTTTATAAAATATGTTAATTGCGTAAGTAATAATAGTATAAAGATAATAAATTTACGATACAACAAGTTTATTTATTTCACGAATGATCGTAGTCTAAAATTTATCAAAGCCTCCATTTTCGTACCTTTTGCAGATTTTAAATTCACCGCTAACTAACTTATCATCGAAATTATTATTAAACTAAGTTTAAAAGTTTGAAAGTGTATCGCATTAAGAATACAAGAAAGACATTTTCAAGCTCTGTGCCAAATCCACCCAAGGTACTTGCTTTTAACCTACTTCTTTTAAATGTAATATTATTTTCGCATTTTTGTTTAACATAAATTTAAAAGTTTCAGAGTCTGCGACCTCGATACGATACATATAATTTACATCATATAAACATTTTGTAATAATGTTATAAAAAGATCTTTTCTCCGATACTTGGCTACTTACGAATATTATCGAGTTTCCGATACATCGAAGCTCTATCTATCAAATTGGCAGCTTCGTTAATTTTTATGTAATATTAATGGTTTTACACGTTCGAATTCCAATCTTCGATGGGCTATTACTTTAAAAGTATCTCATACGTCCGCTACATGTAACCGTACTTTATTCGATATTTAAATATCAAAGTAATACTTATATCTCGAACGAGTGGAATTAATATCGGTAAATATTAAAGTTAAAATAATAAGCTAAAATCTCTAAGTTTTTCTAAGCGAGATATCTTAACGTCTTTACTAGAGAGATACTCGTATAATTATTCGCTATATCCAATGTTAGCAAAAATATCTGATAACACAAAAGTACCGATCCAACAAGGTTAGCTTAACGTCATCAGCCTTTATGTTTTTAAACCTGATTTGAGCTGCTTTAGTGCCTTTGTACCGATCCAATTTAAAGAAAGATAAATTTACAAAGTGACTTTCGTTTCATTTACCTCTTCTCAAACACTTCCTCGGTACGAAATAAATAAACCGAAAAGCTTTTGCGATACACTTAGTATTAAATTATTAATACCGACTGGGAATCGGTTTAGTATTCCTGTGAAATACAGAAAATACGCGACGCATAAAATTTCTTGTAATTACTACTATTTAAAATCTAAACGTAAACTACGTTTTTAAAACAAAGAAATTCAAGATGCTAAAATCTTTTATGTGTAATTTACGTTGGCAAAGTTCGAGTGTCGATATAAATTTATATTTATATTGAAAAATGATGCTTTCACTGTATTAAAAACTATTAATGTCTAACAAGAATTTTGATTAACATCGCAATAAATTACCGTTATTTCTCTTAAATTTTCTTTTCGAATCGATTACTCGGAAGACTTTTTAAAACAAGCATAATTCATTGATAAAAAAAAAATATTAAATCAACCTAAACGTAAAAATATGAAACAACAAAATATGATTAAAACTAAAACGTTGCTAAATAAATTATAAATTATGTATCACACTTTTCTATCGTATCGATAAAAAAACATCGTTCCTTCCATAAAAACTATATTTTTAAATCGAATTTCGATTTTTGAACAAAAATATACAATAATGTTCCAGCGAGTCGTAAAATATAAGAACGCATAAAGAACGAAAGATTTTATACGACCGAACGATGATCGTTCATCTTCGTTTAACGTACATTAATTTCGAGGATTCGTTCGTTGTCCATCCATGCGTTTTATGAAAATGACGAATACGTACGACGAACAATAAATCTATAAAGTGGACGGGGAATTCACGTTGAGAAAGTCCGAGGTGATTCGATAGTTTGGTAACGAAACGACGACAATGCCGATGACAAAAGCGGAATCGGCGCAACGATGATGAGCTCAATTGGCTACTGACAAGATAATGGTGCGATTTCACACAACTTAGACGGAGATAGACACACGGCAGACGGACTATACGTTACAAAAATCAATTGATGATGTATCATAGTTACATGTATACTCTTCGTTTCGTTTACGTTCGCGTCTATTATGATAGAAGCAGCTTTTACGCGTTAACCCTGCTGATGTCATAGCTCTAATGTAAGGTGTTGCTACGCGGATCGATGATTCTTAATCTCAATTAAAGCGAACCTACGTCAATGATATTTAGAATTTATTAATTTATAAGTATTTGAAATTGCCGTGTTTTTAATCGGTCGGTCAGTAACGTTAAGATAATAAATTATAGAAAGGATGAATCGAGATCAAACGAATTATTAATCATTGATGAAATAGTAGAAGTTTCAATTATTTGAATGATGTATTATTTGATGAATTGTATCGCTGATTGTAATAAAGAGTAAAAATTCGAGATACGTTAAAAATTTCAGAATAATTAAATTTATTAATTGTTAAACTGGAATTTTATTATAATTTACAAATGATCTAATTCTTAATAAAACGATCTATAACTCATCTTCTGAAAAAAAAATACGTATTTACGTACATAAATTTTTTAAGTCAAGGTTTGTTTTGTACGACTCTTTAAAACTTTATCAAATATACTTTAATTGCCGAAGAATAATTGGCTCGTGAGCTTACGTTGCTAAATAATTTAAATACAAATTTTAATGTAATTAGTTACTTAAGACTCTCGAAACACCGTGTAATAATTCAAAAATTAGAAAATATCCTATCATCTCGAATATTATAGAAATTTAAGCTATTTTACTTGATATTAAAATCGTGTATAGATTATGAAAAGAACCAATTCAACGATAGACTATTTATTTAATTGTACAAAAAACTCGTTTTGAGTTTTAAAAGGATATTTTTTATTAAGAAAATAAGAGATAACAGAGATCAAAAAATTATCTGTACATTTTTTTATTTGGTAATAATCATCGTGTACTTAATTATTTTTTATATTATAAAAATTTGCATCTTAATTTTATTACGGTTATAATACGGTTAAAAATTTTTTTAATCGAAGACTCATACGATTCGTTCGGATATTTTTATAAAACAGTAAATAAAACAGAAAATTAATTTAGGTCACAAATTTTATTTTTTTAATTTCGTACAATATATTTATCGATAAATTTAATTCTTAATAATGCTAATGTGAATTTTGAAATATTGATTTATATACAAATATCTATTAATATTTTTCTTACTTTTGTTTTGAAATTAGAATAGTGTATTAAATAATTAAACTCTTGTATAATTACTAAACATGTCGATTTAAAATTTCTTTAAGTTATTTATCACTTCTATTTTACAAGAATACTTTTATTATTTTAAAATACAAGATATTTTTTATATTTCTTAATAACAAAATTTCTTTTATAAATATATATTTTTAAGCATCGTTCGTTCGATTAAAATATTGATTAATTTTAATTCTAATAAATAAACGTAAAAAAATTACCTCAAATCAAACAGGATATTTTAATGTTTAATTGAAATAATTGCGAAATAATAATAAAAAATATTACCGTTACTTTTATACGTAATCTCTAACAGATAATCATTAATGTCGAGACCTTGAAAAGCATCGGTCATTAAAAAAAAGATATTTATACAGCAAGTTACGGAACTAAAATGAAGAGCTTATATTGCAATATAAATAATACTTGAATGAAATAAACTTTTGAATCACATGTTTGCAAAAAAAATATAGTTATCTATGAAATAGTGCGAGGAGGTTTGAAGTAGGCTTTTTTTTAAGAAAGTTTGAAATTGTGCATACATATATTTAAAAGCAACTCGAATATTACTAAGATTATTGATAATATTTGTTATTAGTATTTAAAAGTTCATTCATTCAAAATGTATTTTATATCTATTTTGTACGTAATTCATACGCGATATTTAATCACGCGATGTTTCTTAACAGGAATATACATTATGCTATAATTTATAAACATAATTTTATAACACGTTAAAAAATATATATAGTTATTATATATATAACAAGATTCTATATCAAAAAATAATATTTTATTTAATTTCAAAATTTTATTTTATTTTAATCGTATAGAAACTTTTGTTTTAGGTAAACTTTTTATAAATTTATTTTTAAAGTGAAAAGAAAATTCACGAGAATCCTTAAACGAGAAAATAATTTTAATTCCTACAAGTACACGTCTATCGAATGAATAACCTTTTTAGAGCAAAGCAACCAATTTTGGAATTATATAAATAAGTATTTCTCGTTTAAACTTTGTGAAACTCACCTTAGACTACACACTGGAACTTAAACTTTTATTTATATTTATATATTAGGAGATACATAAATTAGCTCAAAGTTAAGAAGTAAAAAATTTTTTGAAGAAACGAAACCATTGTAATAACAAGGCAAATAAAGTTGTAATACATCATACCATTTAAAAATAAGGAATTTCATTAGATAGTTGAATAATAAATAACTGCGATAGAAAAATTTAAATATAAATGGTTAATATATCAAATTTAATATTATTCAAATAAAAATATATAGAGATTTAAGTTTAATGTCTATTTCTTTTCGATTTCAATAGACAAATTTATTTTTAATGAAAATCTATCTCTTTCAATTTTATTTCAACTATTTATTCGAGAAGTTTTATTGTTTACTAATCACTGAATATGTTTGATAATATTACTTGATAGTTAATACAGAAAAACAACCGCAAAAATAATAAAAATTATTGTGAAAATAATCCTAATAATTTTTTATTCTCTATCGCTTCATTCTTTTCAATTCTCATAAAGATAATTTTCATTTACTCGTATATTAATAAATTCCTAAATATAATAGACTTTTATTAAAGTTTAAAAAAATTCTGATTGCAATAGACTTATTAACGTCATTACTTAAAAACTAATAGTAAGCACTATTTCATAAGTTAGAACAAGAAATACAAAATAAACGTGTAATTTTAAGTACAAAACGAGAATGTTTTGCGATTTCTAAATTGGAAAAAATTCTTACGTAGACTAAATAGAAATATTTTTATTAAAGCTGAATATAAGTTTATGATGTATCTAATGAAAAAAAACCAACACAATATTGTAATTTTTAGACATTAAAGACGTTTAGTCCTTTTAAATTATTTATTTCAATATTATTTTGTACGGATACTGGATTAAATTGTAAAATATTTTATTATTATTATAAACTATTTTTATTTTAATTCACAACGTTAAAAATATTAAAATTTAAAAAATTCTAATACTTTTGATATCGATCAAGTATTTCCAAAAACAATAAATAGTTTTTATTGACTTCATTAATGCAACAAATATAAAATAATAGTCGCATTATTAAAAATTTGTATTCGTTTCATCTTTACTTAACAGTTATCCTTTATTCAAATAAAAATTTACAGTTTTTTTGACATAAGTCTGAGACGGAATAAATTAATATTTTAAATTATTGTCATCAAACTTGCCGTTACGTTCTAAAATTTCCAGAGTAAAAATTTTACATTAAATAACGACATTGAACACTCTTTAATTAGTAAATTACAAATTGGATTATGTTAAAATCAACTATTTTAAGTATTTCGATAAAAAGTTGTTTTATTACATTTCTTACATACGTACGAATAAAAAAAAGAAATTCTTAAACGACCCCTATACTATAAACAATGGTTTCACGGCTACCGCTATTATTGTATCCTCAATTAAAAGTGAAATAATACGTGCCGAGAATAGTATAGCTTTGTATCTCCTTTAACGTAATTTTCAAGTGCTCTTTCAAATTTGATGCATTATCAGGCAAAAAAAATTGTACCATAATTCATCGGTTCTTTGCGTCTAAAATGGAAAATTCTATTTTTATTTAGAAAGTAATCGTAAAAATAAGCAAATTTATTCATATTATTTGAAAGACATTTTGTATAAAATATTAAACTAGTGTTTTATTCATATTGTATTATGTTTAATAATAATTTATTGGCAAAATAATGTATTCTTAACGGCTGTCGGTTATCCTCATACATTAGCCATTGATGCGCTAAAATTCCAATCGCTCGTGGCTGAATGTGCTTGGCTCGGTTGACATTTTGTAATCATTATCAGTCGATCCAGGATATAAATAACGTAATTAAAAACGATATGATATTCATAAACGAATATTAAGCATTCGAGTCCAAAATAAAAATCCTGTGGAAGAAAAAAAAAAACGTCTCTCGAGTTACTTACGAGTCTTCGAGGAAGATCGACGATTTATTTATCTTACGATTACGCGTATGCCCATCAAAAACTACGAATCGCGCACGAGGCAAGTAAGTCCATCGAGAGTCACGAAGCGATACTTCCCCGTTTACTCGTATACGTTTCGATCTTAGCTCCCAGAAATTTTCAGCTCGGCGAATGGATTTTCGATCGAGCCGAGTTTACCGTCTCAGGAAAATCCGTGAAAAGGAGTTTTATCATCGTAAACACGTACGCGGACATGAAACCATCGTCGTCTTCGTCGTCGTCGTCGTCGTCGTCGTCGTCGTCGTCGTCGTCGTCGTCGGCGGCGGTCCGAGCCAATTTCATTCAATCGAAACTTTCTTGTTTCTTTCGACGAGTTGCGCCTGTCTCTGACGCACGCGTGACGTCAATCGGGTAGGCAAGAAAACGTTGCATACCTTTTAACGCGAATACCCGTGGCAATGTTCCCTCGTTTAACGTTCCTCCCTTCCCTCCCCTCGGCAACTCTTTCTTCCTCCCCTCCGCACCCTCTTTTTATGACTTAAGGACTCGTTACTTCGGTGCGCATCAACTTGCGTATAATGCCCGGTCTATCAGTGAAATGTCGTTCGAAAGTAGGTTCCAAAGAAATGGATCCTCTGTGTTATCTTGTTCGTGCTTATGTGTGTGTGTGTGTTCGCTTCGCGAAAGAGCGATAAGGATGACGAACGAGCTCAAAGATAATTGAAAGTTTATTGTACAATAGTGAAAGCTTATCGATATCTGTTGGCGTAGATACGTTAATTTTAACATCGAGCGATATATATTTTTTTATTCGAATATTATGTAGAAGAGGATTGAAAATTACATCGAAGAATATCTTACGTTTATACGTTTATCAAATGCCTTTTTGTACTTATTGAATCGTAACCTTCTTTCATCTATTTATTCTATGACATTTATTCTCCTTAATTTACTTTGTACTGTTTGAAAGAACCAAATTGAAAATGGTAAAAGATAAAGAATTTAGAGTTTGATTGAATGAAATGTTAAATATTATTATAAATGCATAGGTTAGTTCCCCTTTGATAGTTAATAATTATATAATTTATAAAATGAATAATTTAGCTCGTTGTATTGTTAATCCTGGACAAAAACTAGGAATATATTAAAACTTGTTTTCGCCAAATAAAATTAAGCGTGTATCGATTGAAAATGTAAATCATTTTTTTTAGTTTACTAAAGTTATTCTTACGTAAGATTAAAGTTACCCTGCATATTTAAAAAAGCTTTAAATTTTTTAAGATTTAAATTTTTAAGATTTTTAATTAAATTATTTAAGAAATGCATCTATCTTTACTATACATTTTATATTTTACACATAATTTAAATACATAAACAAGGATCGAAGCGAAACCCGAGGTGAATTAGCTGTAAATAATTCTTAAGATATCTTTTGAGTTATATGTATTAAATGTAGGATTTTTAAGAGCAGTGTTCTATATCGTATTTTCTGAATTAAAAAAGTGCTAATATCAGTATAACTGAGTTAATAAATTTTTTACAGATATACTTAAACTTATTATATAACATTAGTATCTTTAAATTAGAAGTTTTTTGTAACTTAAAACATGCTTAAGAGTTTTTTAAGAATTTTTTAAAGAAGCATCGAGAAATTTATAAAAAAATAAATACGAGTCTACATTTCAATTATTATAAATTATTCTTTGACATTCAAGATTCAAAAATAAAATACAATGTACAAGAAATTTGTAGCGCGTATATTTTTAGAATTTTTTTAAAAGAGTTTTTAAAATCGACTTTTATTCGATTATACATCCATAAATGAATTTCATAAGAAAATTTTTTGATTTATAAAAGATCTGGATGTTATTTACCTTGATGCTCACTCTGTGACTAGTTTATGACGATACGAGGCTTTAATCTAGTGCTTTATCGCATTACAAAGTACCACTAGAGAAACTTATGTCGTAAACATATTAACAACAACCATAATAAATCTGATTATGGTAAACAAGACTTACAATCGAATGGTTTTCAACTTCAAAGTTTCTAGTGGAGTTTCAAAACTTGAGGATATTTACATTTTAACGTCTTGTTCTGGGCGAAAATGTTATTAAAATTTACTTAATTATATCATATTATTACTTCAAACTAATTTTAATAATTTGATAATTAAATTGTTATATTTAAAATTCCACAATCTCTTCGGTCTATGAAGAAAAATTATTTATTTTTTTTTTATAAACGTATTATCGTATTTACGGTTGTATAAAAAGAATATTTGATAGTTCAGTATTTTTAAATTTGGATATGTTACATTTAATTATATATGATGGTTTAAAGATTAATTTTTTTAAGTTACCAATTATTGATTGAGTATTACATTTTTTAAACAGTAAAATAAATTTAGTAGAAAACGATTAAAAACTTTTCGGAAATATAATACTTAACAAATAACAATAATATTATTGATTATTATTAGAAAATATTTGAATAGAAATTTAATTAAATTAAAATTTAGCGAATATAAATAATTAGAGGGAAATATTAGTTTGTTATCTTATTTTTGAGAGATACAAATTTAATCAGTATTAAAAATTTAATAATGAACTAAATTAGCGAATTAATTACATTTACAATCTCGTTTTCCAAATGATTAAACTCGAATATAAATTATATAATTGATTGTTAAAATTTCTCTTTTAGTAGCAAAAGTGACTCCAAATTTGAATTTCCTTCGAAATAATTTTTACATACTTTCATTTTTTTTAAGTTATTTATTTTAAGAATATCCTCACTTTTTGTTTCAAATTTTAAGAAAATTTGGAAATTTTCTTCTTATTCTTTCTTTGTTTAGTGATTGAATACCAAATCATATATCGAATAAAACTGAAAACATATTTAGAATCAGAATTAATATGAAATGCAAATTTATCAACGTACGTATCAATCATTTTAAACGAAAATATAAATAAGTATTATGATAAATAAAAATTGTATTTAAATCTATTTGATAAAACAAACAACGATAAAATACAAATCTATAACTCAACAACATTTTGCATTACCCAAAAAAAATTTATATTGTCATCGCATGCACTGAAAGATATAAATATGTAACGTCTCTCCGTAAATTTCTTATTCTGGGGTATTGGTTGGAAACTTGTTTTTCCATATTGTAGCTTCCTGGAACGAGGGTTTTAGGATATTATCCGCAGGCGTATTATAGTCGGATGTAAGACAACGTGTTTTAAAATACACTTGGTGCTGGTGAAAATTGATATTTTCAAGAATATTTTAATGTTTGCACTTTAGTGGCTTTTGACATGTCATACTACGATTTTAGCTAATTTAATTTATTAAATATAGAGTTGAATAAATAGAGTATATTAAGATTATATATTTTTAAAAATAAGACTTTTGTTATTTTTTAAATTTATAAAAAAATGCCTCGTTTCAAATAAGCAAACATTTAAATTATTAGTACATTTATATATGCGCTTATTATTATTGCTTTACAATCCAGGCTTAAAAAAATTTATTTAAAAATATTTTTTTACTTATTACATTGGAAAATTAAACCATTTTTCTTATGTTTAATATACGATATACGTGTATTTAATATGTATTTAAAACTTTTTATATTATGGTAATACATTTTATAATTCAATATTATACCAAAGAAATTTATTTCATTTAATTCTCGTTTAAAAACATGTTTAAGATAGTAAAACTATGACAAATCTTTGACTATAAAGCGATTTTTAAATTAAATCAAAAGTACTAAAAGATCAAAATCAAATTAAAAATATTTATTTTTCGTTGAATTTTTATATTCCTGATAGTTCACGTCTTTCTTAAATATGTCTTCTTAATACTAACTATTAAGAATGGTTTAATTAAATTTATTAATATTAGAATTCGTGTCTTAATTAAAAGATAAACTATAGTTATAATATGTTGAATAAATTCATTAATAAATGTAAATACGTTTAATACGAATTTATGATTATGTCTAGTTTCGAAAAATGATTGTCTATTTATCTCGCAAAATTTCCTTATTCGTGATAACAAATCGTAAAATTTTAAGCCTACCGGTAGTTTTCAGGAAGAATATTTTTAACTACAATTATAGCAGCGATGTTTAATTTAGAGATAAATTTCATCCATTATATTATATCATTCAATATAATAATAATTAATAAACTTAATCTTTCGTTAATTTTAAAAATTTAAATACAAATTTACTTTTTTTAAATAAAATGTTAATCATTTCATTTTTACACTTTATTTATGATCATAGAATTATTAAATACTAATACTATGCAAAGATTTTATGCGAATATAAAAAATGTAAGCATCAAATTTCATTTGAATTAGTTATTGTAGTTTTTAGATCTTACAAAAGTTTTTCAGTCTTTTTCTTGAAAAAATACAATTCCTAGTATTAAAACTAGTACTTACTTATTGTTAAAAGAATTACTTCTAAGAGAACTAATATATCTTTTAAGATAATGCTCTTATAATAATAATAATAATAGATTAAATTGTATCTTTTAAAATTGATTGTGACATCATAATAATAGTATGCTCAAAATATAATACACATGTATAAAAAGTTTAATAATTAAATAATTATAAATAAATATTTTATAGTGACATATAATCATATATATTAAAAACGTCATAATTCACAAGATAATATTAATACATTATTAATATAATAAATAAAATTGTATATCATATTCTTTTCAGTTTGCGTTCACGCGAATAAATATGAATTGGTTTTAAAAAAAAATTGACGTAAATGAGAAAAATAGAAATTAATACATAAATTATGGAATTCTAAACATTCTTTTCTTAAATTAGACTAATGATGGTTAAAATATTTATCTGATATTACATATATATATATTTTTTAAATATTTATTCACACATTAAATTACTTCTCAAACACATGTAAATATAAAGTACAAATATTGAAAAATCATATCATGTTTAAAAAATAGATCAAGCAAAATTTTTTTTACATTATTGATTATAATAATATGAATTTAATTTGAATATAGTACATTTAATTACATTATATTATTTATATTACATTAATTGTATTATCAAAAACAATCAGTTTCAATTCTATGTTTGTGTGCTTTATTGTGTGTATTTATTGTGTGTATTTGAAAAAATTAACAACAATAAGATCGTTCTTATGTTTTTTAAAATAATTGTCTATATTTTTCTGTATTTAATTTAAGTCTATAAATAAAAATTTTAATATTCTAAATAATAATAATAATAATAATAATAATAATAATAATAACAACAATAATAATATATTTATGTAGGTTGTAATATATTATAACTGTTTATAGTGAAGATATAAACGAAAAAAGTTTTTAACGTGAAGAAATCACAAAAATATCTACAGAAAGTAGTATAATATGAATTTTATCATTGTATATCGAGTTTAAATTTATCGATCTCCCGTTTCAAAATTTTCACCGAATACTTAAACATTTATCTTATTTATTTAAAAAATTCTATGCTCGTATAAAAAATATTTCTTTAACAGAAGTTTAAAAAGAATTTATAAATATTTTGCTTCGATAAATTAGAAACACGTATTGAAATATTTATGAAAGTATTCAGATTGATCTTAGATATTTGGTTTTGAATCATGTTGAATCGAATATTTTTTATTAAAATAAATATTATTAACAAATCAGATTATTTTTAGTGTACTCTTTATCTACCAATATAAACGATTTGTATTTTAATGTTACTATTCTAAATATTTATAGTACGTGCAAACACATTTTAAATAAATATCCAATTACATAGATACATAAATTAAAGAATATTCTTCCATTTTTTAATTATTGTTTTACCATTTTACATAATATTTATATTATATGCGTTACACATGTTTTCAATAAGTATCTTTAAAGTAATATTTACCATATTTATGAATATATTATTACGTAAATTATGAGATTTTAAATGAAAATGTGCGTAAAAATATATTCAGTCGTTTAAAAACATTAAAATTAATTTATAACGATAACAAGTAATCGTTATCATCTTTACATATTTTTCGACAATCTTTAAACATTTCATTCCATATTTTCATTTCTTTACCTCTATCTTATCTTAAAAACTTTCAAATCAATCGAATTCTCGTAGCAACTTTCGCCCATCGATGGAATCAATTTTAAATCAATTTTAAATCAATTTTAAATCAATTTTAAATCGACGTATCGTTCCTAAAGTCAACTTAACCACGCGATAAGTGGCGTTGAAAATACACAGCCTAAAAGCGCTAAGGAATGTGAACACTAGCAAACTTATCTAATTCATTTCACCAAACGCCGTGGACCTGACCGCAATTAAGATGAGCCGACCTCCGTCGACGCGAAACTTGCTATAAATACTTAAGCGACGAGCGTCGATGCAACACTTGACATAAAAGAATGCCTGGACTTTCTATTCCATGTTTATTTCGCTACAGGGCTCATTCCAATGGCATCATTTTATTAACTTTTTTTTAATCGGTCACTTTTATTCCGTCCAACATTCGCGTGCTTATTTTTTTCAACTTGACCCTTAAAGTTAATTTTGTATCCGTGAGACGACGAACTTTTAACGTAACGCTTAGCATTTGTTTGTTATACCTATTTTTCAAATTATGTAACCGTGACTTATATTTTAAACTTAATTTCCTTATTTTTATATTTTAATTTTTCCGTTTACTCGTACGCGACTAAATGGATCTTTAAAGTAGACTGTGTCTGAAATTACGCGTAATATATTGCAATTTTTACGATATATTACGATTTTTATTACAAAATTTTCACATAATAATGTTGAAATTATTTGTATAGTACTAAATTATTAATTAACAATTAAATATACTAATTTTTTCAGAACGGTAAATTTATTTTGAATTAACTTTCAAAAATGACTTTCATAAGAAATATTTATTGAATTTTTATTCGATCTGTATTAATTTATAAGTAATTTTCTTAAGAAAACAATCTGTATTCGATCGCATAAAAATAAATTTATCGTATAAACTAATTTATACTTTATTAAAATTTATATCGATATTTAACGTCATTACAAATTTCATACATTTTTTGTCTTAATTTAATTATATTATATATATGTAAATAATTTGAAAAACGTACAATACGCGTAAATAAAATAAAACAAAGTATTCTAAGGAAAAGTTTATTTGTAATACGCCAAAATTAAGCTCAAGTTTGAAACAATAAGTTCTAAGTCCACAAATTAGGCTATCAAAATACATACAAAGCCGTTTTGTAAAGGAATTCCACAATCCAACAAATACACCAATTCATCTTTAAGTGACCAAACATCAAAACAAATTAAGCCTAGCAATAATATAAGAGAACCTTGGCATGCAATTCGTTTCTTACAAGAAAATATTCTACAAGATTGTAGCTAAATTTTCGGATTCGTTCCTCTTCGATAAAATTAATGTGTATGTTCTAAGTCGAGGGCGAACGCCAAGGAGAAAAGTCGAGTTTCGTAATTCCATCCCGGATCGTTTTATGACTGCGATATTCACTGGTTTGGTTGAACGCATCGATGCTATAACGGATGTAACATTTATATGTAGCACAATTTTTTTTATTCGAGCGATATTTTTCCAGCTGAGCTCCGATTCGAGCATCGACGAATCTTTCGAGGGCACAAATTTATTATCAATGTGGATATTATCGAGTGGTGCTTTTAAGTGATTTTAATTTACTTGGTTTTAAAATTTAACGACTTTATTTATGTGTATTAAAAAATAGGTACATTTTTTAAATACTAGCGTACATTTTACTCGGGTAAAATTATGCAATATATATTGTAAATACTTTGAAGATGTTCAAGGTTTTATCAACTTGTATACAAATAAAAAATGCTTATGTAAACGTTGTTTTTAATCTTTTATGCTAATTTTTATTTATACTTCTCCAGATGGTATTTTATATATTCAATCGGATTATGCTCGATGAAATAATTACCGTATTTGTTTCTTAAAAATTCTCGAACAAACATTACGAGTGGATCGATCGTATGGTCTTGGTAAAATTTCGATGCATTATTCGTTGGATGCTTTTTGTTATTTTTACAGGAAAAGATAATGTATTTTGTATTCATTGCAGTTCATAGTATAAATTCTTTAAATGCAATACCGTGAATCGTATAAAAGAATAAGATCCTCGAAATTTAATCAACGTGACATGTTTATTTAATAAACTTGGACTTTCAGTGTTATTGGTTTAATTTCGTGACTAAATAAACCCAAGATTCGCGAGTGGATATAATACATGGATAGTTTCGTGTACACGATTTTATTTTCTCAGAAACTTTTTAGCGATTTTCGTTGTTTAAAGATTAAAAAAAAGGAACATAATTTTTTACATTTTTCCAATGATTTTCAATGATTAAAAGTATTTTTCAATATTTTCACGACAACGAAATAAATTAAAATAAGTTAATTTAAAGGAATAATTTTAATTCGACAAATCGATACGTTCCTTACAAAAATTGCAACGCAAAATTTTGTTGCGAACGTTCAATATCGTATTTTATTTTATAAGTGTGCGATGATCTACGACTCTAAAATATCGTTAAATTAAAATAATTCATGCACACGTATAAATGTATTTATACGAACGGATTATGTCATCGTTCGAATCGAGGCTCGACCAATAAAATTATTTAAACGAAATATTTGGAAAGCATTAGAAATAATCGAACGAAAATTTAACGAAACTTTACATCCATTTAAATTATTTATAAAATTAAGAAATATTTATATCAAAGATCTTATACCAATCTTATATCCAAATTACGAATAAAATTAACATTTGGAACGTAAACGTTTAGCGAAAAGTAATAAAATGTTAAATAGCTAAATGAAATAAACGCGCTTACGGTTATTTTCGTTTCCTCGACCAGAAAAAAACGCACACCCTTCCAATTACAAGCTGTAAGACCGAAGAGGTACGGATCTAAGGAAGTATTTCGAGCACGTAGAAGAGTTACTCGGTAAACTCGCGAGTACGTCATCGAAAAAACGGTAATTTCAAATTCCGGAGGACTGCGTGATTTCTCGTCGCACATTTCTCGCGTGTTCCAACGAGTGGAAAATAAATCCGATCGCCGAGTCTAACGTAGAAAAAATCGATCGCGCGATAAGCAACGTTCAACTTTGCTGACGAAAAGATAAATTATTCAAAAACAAAAAAGACGACAAGAAAAAGACACGAGAAAAACGGTTTTCGCAGAGAAGAACACGGAGAAAAAAAAAAAAAAAAAAAATTAACGGCAGGAATGTTTTAACTATGTCAAGTACGTAAACGCTGTAACGCTCGTAATGCAACGATAAAAGATCGAAACAAAAAAAGAGGGAAAAAACTTAGCGCGTGAAACTCAAGAGATTCGTTAGGAAGCGATCGATCGCATCGTTAAAAAACTCGCGATCAAAGGCAAGAGAAAAAGAGAAAAGGATGAAAAGAGAGAATAAGACAAGAGCCCCGAAATAATTTGCTGTATTAACGTTTTCTCCGAAATCTATATCCATGCATTCTGCAGGGAGTAGCAGTAGGAATAACAATAATACCAGCCTCGGTCGTCGGCTTTGTCTGTGTGGTGGCGCACCACGTCGTCGGGTTAACCCGAGAGAGAAAAACGCTCGGCGAGCGAACGAGAGAACGAGGGGGAAAAAGAGTAAAAGAGTGGGAGAAAAGAGAAAGAGCGAGACACGAAAGAAAGAAGACGCTCGCATTCGGTAGTACACAACGTTATTAGGCTCTCCTACGATGTCTCGTGGCTCATCCGTTCGCCTCGTTTTAGAGCGAAAGGGCTAACGCACACAAAAGCCGAACTGGCGCTTCTGAATTTTTCCTTTTGATTCGTCGCTCGTTCGCCGACGACGCACAGTTATAAGTATGCCGTTGTAGCGGTGCAGTGCGCGGAAATATAGGTTAAGAACATGCGGGCTTTGTTTACAGTGTTTTTTTCCGTTGTTTTGTAAAGCCAGGATGACGATGTTCGGGTGTCGGGTCGGAGCTTCGAAGGGCTTAGTTTTGTAGGTTAGATCAGGGACGATCAGCACCGCGTTCTAGATTTTTCCTCGTCTCCTCGGGAGTGTGCTCGTCTAATGTTTGTGCATTTTTCGGAACGATGTTTCCTGCTTGTGGTTACTCGGAGAGATCGTTTATTTACCGATACAGGTAATGTAAATAATTTATTCAATTGTTAAATCGCTCGAACCTAGCCTTATTTATATTTGACTCGCGCGTGTTTACATTCGACGATTTACACGCGAGTAAAAACTTTGCGTCTATCAACGCAAGAGTTATCGCGTTATCGTAATTATTTAACGACATTTTAATTAGTGCTTTTCGGGCGTTCGATAGCTAAACTTTACCGCAAACTTATCAATCGAAAGTATTTTTCGAAACGATGTCTCGGTTCTTTCGTTCCCTCCCTCGCGTTTACGTGGCTTCCGATGCATTCGAGCATTCCTCGATAAATTTCCTCCCGATAAATCGTGAACGCGATTCTTTTTTTTATTTTTCGGTAAAGGAGGCGATTCGGGATAGGCGAACTCGTAATTGTACGATAGATGCAGAAGCGTTTGCTTGACACCGAGTAAAAATAAAATCTAGGTTAAGAGAGAAACCGAAATCGTGAAATTCTATATACGTGACGAAATTGAAAACTTTTGTTTAGGAGTATTATTTGAGCTTCTTTTCGATAGTTTGTAAATCAAGCGCGGATGAATTTGGTAAATCCGGTAATAAATGTCAACGCGTTTTTACTACATTTTCGAAATGGTAAAATAAAATTGATGGACGTTGCGTTTCACGTTTTTTTTTATGTGTTTTTTTTTAATAAGTTTACGTTGATTTCAACTATCGAACGAATGTTATGAAAACGGTTCGTCTGGGTTCCGATTATCGAAAATATAATAATAAATGCAAAATTAAATATTTTATACATAATTTTTGTTACGCGTACAAAATTTTAAAAATATCGTAATGGTAAATTTTGTATGATTTCCTCAACTTTGTACATCAATTTTTATTCCTTTAGATTTCTAATATAATTATTCTTTTAGGTGTTTGTAAAAAATTTAATTCCGTTTCCAATAATAAATTGTAAAAGAACCTTCGTGTACAATTACGAGTAGTCCATCGAATCCAATTATACAAATTATACTAAAACGTAACACTACCGATTAATTTTCAATATCATCGTAAATTTATCGAATAAATTTTTTGTTTTTAAATGATATTTTAGTAAAACGTATCGATATCGTGACAAAATTGGAGTATAATGATACGTATGTTTCGGTTTGAAACATAATTTGGTCTATTTTTAGAATTTAATTTAAGCATTGATGAAAAATTTATTAAAAATATTAACGATAGTCTTTTAAGGAATATAATAAAATATCATTAGAAATGTAACGACCTGTAATATTCCTCCAAGGCACGAAGAATATTGACACAGATTTTTACTTCAAGACTTAACTGTTCGCTTAATTTTCAACTTTCAAAAGTTAAATCAAGTAGCTTTACAGTATTGCATAGGAGTGTATTTATATACTATCGTAAAAAGTAGTTTATATAAATATTAGTAATTATTTCGCAGTTAGTAAATGCATCGCAAGCAAAACACATAGAAAATACAATTTTCAATTATGTAATAATTGATTACTACCTCTAATTGTACAAAAAACTATAGATTTCAATATCCATTGACGCACTACTTTTTTACGCTTCATATTTAAACAATTTTTATTATATAATTATTCTTACTTCGGGAAGTATTATTTTCTTTGCTTTGTTCTTTTACAAATATTTACGTAAGACGTAATACATTATAGATTCTGTTCCAAAAAGGTTTGTCATTTAATTAAAACATTTTAAAAAATATTATAACCTTCAACGGAAAGCGAATATCAACTACACGTTTCATTTTTTAAGTACTAATTTTACCTTTTTAGTTTTGGTAGTAACTTACCAAATCGATAGTTCAAGAATCAAATTACAGCAAATCAGAGAGAGAGAGAGAGAAAGAGAGAGAGAAGCAATTGTTCCTAAAACAATTTCGAGTCTCGAAAATTTATTGACACAGTTGACAATTTTTCCTTTCGTGTATTTCATGTAGTTTTAAAAGTATTATGCAAATTACGTGCACTTTCAATTTGATGTTTAATCCAATTGCTTTAATTTCTGAGTGAAAGCGAAAAAAAGAAATTCACACGTATCTATGAAACGACAAAAAATAACTTTTTAAAGTAAAGATAAAAATCTGAAAGTATCATAAAATTTTAAATTTTAAACCTTTTCAAAATCTATGTATATTTATTTTTAAATATTTATCTAAATTATCCGATATAATTTGATTCTCGAAATATTTAGGATCCTTAAATTGCATACATAAATTTTAAATATAAAGAATTATTCTTTCACTTGTATCTTAAGAAGATATATTTTTCAAAATTGTTGTAGCTTTCGTTTTTACGAATTCAAACTAAAATATAAATTTAAATACTGCATTACATACGTTAATGAAAAATACAATCACATTTAAAAAAACAAATCATTTACGCTAATATATAAAGTAGTTTAGTTACAATTAATATAATATAAGTTTATTAACGTTAGTTTTTGTGTCGATGTTAGACAATTATTTACCGTTATTCGTGATTTATTTGTAAATCGGATTTTTATTTAACCGTTTCATCCATTCAATTTATTAAGATAAATCATGATGTACTTAAACAATGATAGAATTTTATTCTCAATGTCGATAAGACAATGTTTATGTAAATTGAAATATTATTATAACATATTCTTAATAAAAAATCCATAAACTCTGTTTCGTATCTATAAAAACTGATATTACTCAAAATAATTAATCTCTGATAATTTAATAAAATGATTCCACGTACCCTAATCAATAAAAAAATAATTAAAAACTGCCATTTATTCCAACGATTCTTTTATCGCGAGTAAATAAAATAAAAAAAGGAGTTAAAATCGTCTTTCTAATTCTTTAAAAATCCTTTACAGCTTTCGTCGTATCAACGATGACATTCGTAACGAAGAATCAAACAAAGTCAAGAAAATAAAAGCAATGCGTCGTCGTCTCTTCGCCTAATAAAATCGAGTTGTCCCGAATTATACTCATCATGAAATCGAAAAACGAGAGAGTCGAAGTGCTCGGAAGCAGCGACGAGCATAGCAATCCATCTGTCGAAGCTCAAGAAGAGTACGATGAGTTCAATTCGAAAACCGTCGTAAGTTCGATGCCGATCGCCGTCGCTAGATCGGCTAATAAAAGTCCACTGAGCGACGAAGGAATCGAACCGGATTCCGAGAGGAAAAGGGGATCGGTCTCGAGATGCTGGAGCATTGATTCCGCGGTGACCAGTGAGGAAGATTACGGCCAAAATGTGAGGAGGCAGAAGCTCAGGGTCACCAGGTGTTGCAGTTCCGACAGTGCAGTTCTCAGCGACGATGATCAAAACAAGGGTAAGTTTTTAGCTACTGGATCATCGTTTTTTAAAGCTGTGATTTGGATTTTTTTTAAATCTCCCGACGCCTCGGATATCGGGACGAGTCGAGGGACTCGTAGATAGAATTTATTATCGCAAGAGAAACATTTTGCTAGAGTTTTCAGAATTCGAAATATTTTAATCTCTTACTTGGAACTGTGAGAAATTCAATATTTTTAAGAATTGGATTAAAAAGTGTCAAAACGTGGGAAAATTTTTTATTTTTAGTAACAGATATTTTTAATAGTTCTTGTGTATCCAAATTTTCATTTCCTTTTTAAATTAAATCGACTTTATCCGTTAATCCGATTTTCTCTGAATGTATTTTTTTACAGATTGACGACGAAAGAAATGTCATTTATGGTATTGTTTAATTTCAATTTAATAAATAAGACTTTTAACACGTAGAAAATCAAGGTACATTTATCATTTACACATCGATCGTATGTAAATTGTAAGTTAAGAAATACCTGAACTACTAACTTAAGGAGTCGATAAAAATTTATTACAACAAAAATTATTGTTAAATAATAAAAAAGAAATTTATTCGCGTAATCGTGATGCATCTTTTTTAATAATTTTTTAACATTACTAATTTGATCATTTTCTTGAATTTGCTATGCGAATCTGAAGGTTCGTTTTCTCGTTATTAGAAGAACTTTTAAAGTTCTCTATTGTATACTCGATAAACTTTTCTTTGATATTAAAGATGTTATCATAGTTATTATTCGTATATTAATTATATCGAATGCGTTATATATATTTAATTCATATTTGCCTTTTCTTGTTTAGTTTTATAGAAGAGATTAATGACACGGTTAAGAATTTTTTTTTTGTAATTGTAAATATTTTGTTAGTGTCAATATCATTTACCAAATTACTGATTAATAATCTTCAATATACTTTGATGTTAAAATGATGGACGAGCTTTTATAATAGATTGAGTAATTAAGCGCGTTTATAATTGTTGCAACATATAGGATATCAATTTTTAGAGCTTGTCAAGATAATTAATTTCCATGATTTTTTAGATATATTTTCAGTATTGCGTGTAGTAAATATAAGTTTTTATAGTTGAAAATAAATGATTATTTTTTTTATTCTACAAATTTAATTCTTAGTTCATTAATTTATAAAACACAATTATTTTTATTTTCCGTCTGTTTATGTAAAATGATACTCTTTTGTATAAATATTGACGCTATAAATTATCCGATTATCTACTTTAGTGTGGTATTTTTAAGCTTGTAGTTGTAGCTTAAAATAGTTCTTTATTCATTAAGTAGATCATTTATTTCCGCAGCTATGTTTTAGCTTTCTAATCGACTTAAATTCGATTTAAGTTGAAATCTTTTCCAATACCGACAGTATCTGTGTATTATTTGTAAATACTGTTCTACTTATTGATATTTTGTATCCTTTGAGCTAGATTTTGTTCAATTTCGTTATTTGACCTTAAAAACTTATCTTTTTGATTTAACGTTTTACAGTATTTAATTTTGAATAAAAAACTTTTGTGTTGTTATTTTTTATTCTATTTCTTATATTTGTAACTTCTAACATTTATCACGTTGATCAAAAGTACGTATTTAATTTATCCGTAAGTTAGTATCTCACGCGTTGTACAACATTTTATATCAGATATATAAATTTCAACTCTATTTAATCCTAACCATTTCTTTATAGTTTTTCTCACAATTAATCTTCGTTTCATGCAAATTTAATTTATTTCAATTTAAAAAAAAATTTGTTTTTAATAGTTATCGCAAGAAAATGATGAGATTTTTCCATTTTTTTAAGAACAAAAAGTATTTTAAACACTTTTTTTTAAAAAAAAATTCAGTAAAAAATGACGATTCAAGTTACATCCAAGAACATTAAAGTTACTTTATCCATAATTTATTACACGGATAAGAATAAAATGCTTTGTTTTTTGGCCAAGAATTTTATAATTTCCAATAATTATATCAAAGATTAAAAAAGTTATATTGTACGTTTTAAAAATACTTCTTTAACCGGTTGACTCATAAATTTATGTTAAAAGATTAACTTTGAAAAAGAGTCCCTAAATTTGTCTCAATAATATCGTTTTTATATCATAAAATGAATCTACTTTATTTAAAAAATATTTTCATCACCATTTAAGTAATACCTTCGATTACTTATAATTAAACCAGCGTTTCTTCAATGTAAAATTCACCATTGTTCCCATTATTTTTCGAAGGAATAATTCTTAAAGAGATAACTCGATATTAAATGAAATTTCTCCTCGGTTTTATTTAAACCCCTGTATTTAAAAGCAACATATTTTTATCAGCCGTGCCCGTATTACATTGTATCTCTATCGTGTCATAATACGATAGAGTAAGATGGATAAGAATTCAATAATCGTTTGTAAA
Source organism: Dolichoris vasculosae (assembly GCA_018907195.1). Lineage (NCBI taxonomy): Eukaryota > Metazoa > Arthropoda > Insecta > Hymenoptera > Agaonidae > Dolichoris > Dolichoris vasculosae. The sequence continues at coordinate 1,518,772 of JACCHY010000020.1, forward strand.
ATAAAACAACCCACCCGTCAAAACATATACACACGCGTACAATTTGTCTAGACCAGTTATTAATTTCCTCCGTCGAAACCTGCTACTCGTTAAAACCAAAGCAAAATAAAAATAAAACGATGCCTTCCTCCACCGGACTCACGAACCTCTTAATAAAAGAATACGATCGTTAAAATCACAGGTGACAGCGTCGAGAGCGAGTCGAGCGATGGCAGGCCGAGATATTGGAGAACTCCAAGCGTCGTTGTAAGCGATTACTCGGATTATTCATACTTCGATGAGCGATTCGAAAGAAGCGACTCTGAACTCGAGAAGCTCGAAAGCAACAGCGCTAGTCCGAGTCAAACCAGCAGTTGCTCTTGCCTCGACTGCGACGAGGTCCGGGACTTCCAGGATCTTTCCCCGACCCTTGAGAATCATATGCTTCAGGTATGCAGACATCGACGACACTCGGATTCTTGCTGCCTGTGCGTGAGGCCGATAAACTTGAGTACCTCAAGGTAATACACTGGATATTCGATGCTTTACGTACTTTTAAATGATTGATCTCGTAAGGAAACTTTTTTTCCATTGATGCACTCGCAAATTACTTTTGCTAACTTTGTAGGTTGACTTCGTTCCAAGCTTTTTACTCGGTAATTACTATTAAAGCTTTGTCAAATATAAATGTTTCTGTACTCTTTGATGATAGCGAGTGAAACCGAGTTCCGAAGTTTAAAAATCTTGGATCAAACTTGGATAAATATTAGAGATTTATATAAGTAATACCTAAAACAAGTTTTTAAATTAGTATTAACTGCACGATTGAATTTGACCAGGATAATCATTGTTGATAAATATAGTTGATCCTGTCGTATACCATTCATTTAATTTTGTGTGATTTTTATATCAAGATACTGCACATAAGTAAATAAACTCGAAACCAAGCAAAAATGAAATTAATATTTTTTAAATACATAAAAAAGAAGAAAGCAAAACAAAATAAATAATTGTTTTATAAAATGAAAAAATAACGGTGTATTTCTAAATGCTATTTTTTTACGTAAATATTAAAGTTAACGTTGATAAATAATTGTTATTACTTATTATAAAATTTAATGCTTACACGTTTTTCTCTATGAAATATTAGCGATAAGTTTGATACAACGACTGAAACAATTTCTGATAATTAAGTTAGTAATACACTTATTGTAAATTTTTCGTAAAAAATAAATATTCCTTTATAAATAATTAATACAAGTATATACATTTTTTTATTAGTGATATTTTCCGAAAGTTCTTATGCAATTTAATTAAAAATACGCTTAGTAAAATTTTCTGCTACATAGACGAAACGTAGATAAAAAAATTTGCTTATAATTTTGAATACGAACCAGAAAACAGAGAAATCTTTTTATCGATAAAACAAGAATTTCATTAATTTACGATAACAAACTTTTAATGAGATGGGTAATGTATGTTATCCATCATTTTAATTTTTATTATTAACTATAAAATTGTAACAAATGTTAACAATTCAAGGACTTTGTATATAAAAATATTTTCAATAGCTTTTCTAAAGTATCATTGTTGGTATTCTTTATTAACGCTTGATAAAATTTGAATCAAGTAAAATGATTAATCAGAAAAATCACGATTTATAGTTTGCAAATAATTATAAACAAAAAAATAAACAAATGTAAAAGATTATGAATTCGATTTGTAGCCGGCACATAAACGACGGTGGTAACAGGCGAAATTCCTGCCTGGCGTCTTCTCATCCATATTATACCAAACTATCCACCGGATACGAGGATTCATCCAGGACGTCAGAGGAAAAAGACAAGACGAGAACAACGACGACGACGACGACGACGACGACGACGTTCGAACTTCTTGACATTCCTCCATCTCGCAAGATCTCAGACTGCTCGACGATCTCAAGCCTTAGCGGTGACGAATTCGAGGTCACCGAACTACAGCCGATAAAACACGCTTCGGTGAGTTTTCCCACGTATACATTTACTTGGTTCAAAATTATCGAGGCGAGCCGAGGATGACTGCGCCATCTAGCAGAATTTTTGAAAGAACCTCAGTCGTGATCCTGCGGTACTTTTAGTCGGTACGAAAGATGTTTTCTGCGTCTGGTGCTATTTGAGATCGATTTGAATTTCAAGATTAAATTGGATCACCGTTTTAGATATCGTTGACGTGCTTTTATGCTTCTTTGTGGGTGTAATTAATTGTTTTCAAATGGTGCCAATGTATCACTCGTTCAAATAATGCGTGGATTCATTTTTTATTTAAAAAATGTATTTGTAATAGGTAATCAAAAGTATTAACATTTTTCGTTTACTTTTTAATATTTTAAAGCATAATGAGATTAGATAATGCGTATGGAAGTTTAAAATATGAATTTGTGATCACAATACGTACGTGTGATTACTCGTCGAAATTTTCGTTTACTGACGCAATTGATTAATAGTCCAAAAGGTTCGATCGATCCATACTTTTAATAAAACTTTAATTTCTTGGTATAATTTTATTCCGTGGACGATATTATCTAGAAAAACTGTTAAAATTTGTTATAATTAAGAAACAATGTTTATTTTAAAGCAATGTTAATAGTAAATAGTAAATTATGTATTTATCTAGTTTTAAAAAATTATTAAAAACGTATACTTTAATTGTATATTATAGTGGGAAAATAGTTATTACAATAAATATTAGAAAAGTAGTTGATATCGATATTATATCAATGCATTACAATTTTATAGGTAAATTGGATCAGTTAATATTTTTATAGATGATCAATATAAAAATAGTATTAAATAATTCGTTACATAATAAAGATCATATTGTAGTTCTTTTTCGAATGCATCTTTATTTTAAACGACGTTTTAATCGTTTGTACAATATGAAACATAGAAATCCTAATAAAAAGAAAACAATATAACAACTTGACCTTTTACAAGAAAATTTATAAATATTTTTATACGATACGTACTATTTTAAGACTATTAAATTGTTATCTCGGACAGTTGAAACAATTATTACATGCTCACGTATTTAAAAACGATGTTATTCTTTACGGTTCATTGATAGAACGTCCGTAAAAATGAGTATCATTCGTTAATACAATTATAAATACATAATTAGAAATAAATATTCGTTAATTAGTATCTCAATAAAACCCACTAACTAAAAGAGAAACAAAATTTCGCTCCATTAACGCCTGATGCGTCAAAACAACTCTTCTGAAATACAAGCTTTCGAGTATCGTCACTGACTAATGTTAAATCTTGCTCTTTCTTAAGAAGCCAAGAGAAAAATTACCGTACTGCCATACTTTTAATAATTTGCGTCGGCACGGTTAATCAGAGAAACGCGAGCGTCGATTGAATTAATGCGCAAAGATTCTATTTGCCTGCGTAAGCGTCTTGAACACATGGAATCTACTCGGATGTGTGTAAGTAGTGTATTAGTACGCGTTATCGTAGGATTCGAATTCACTTGTCTGTACATTATTTTATTAACATATTTAATTACCTTCAATTATAAAAAGAAATTTGCGATTTCTTACGTTTTTGTTTTAAATAGTTTCAACATAAGTTTAGTCTTTAAAATAATCTGCAAAGATTAAACGAAATGTTTGTGTTCATTTAAATAATGTCATAATTTTAAAATATTATTTTCTTTCTTCATATTTTATATTTCTTAAATTAGTTAATGTAAATATTATTATAAAGGTATCTTGTCGATAAAGTACACTAATTTTATAAATTTCGTATTCCTAACTATTTCACTTTACAAACTCTTGTATTATACAAAAAAATTACTAATTATTTGGTTAAATAAAATTAATTTAATCGTTCTTATTAATGTAATGCTTGTTGCATTTTGTTAAAACAAAAATAAAAGTGAGACAATCGTTTTATGCATGTATTTTATACAAGTAGTAATTTTTTATAAATAGTAAAATTCCCTCTACATTTTTATGTAAGAGTGTTAAAAACGTGGCGGTTAAAAAATTTTATTACTCCTGTTAAAGGATATCTTTTACTTTCCTTATAATACAGGAAATCATGATAAAAAGGATCGTAAACAATTGTACATTGATAGTTTTTGAGATTTAAATACCAGATATATATTTTTTACAGATTTTTAGATATACATTTCAGATATACATTTGAGATATACACAGGCAAAAAAATTTGTTTAAATTATTTGTTTCTTCTACTATAATAATAATTTATATACAATGTTAGTTTAATTAAATATAAATTGATCATTTTTCTCAATGTCCTAAAATAATCATTAAATAGTTTGTAACGTATTCATAAAGTAAAAAAGTAAAAAAAAACTTGTAAAATTGCAATAAACTAAATATTTGTTTATCATAAAGAGCCATTTTAAACATTTAATTTCGTAATATAAATATTTGAGGCGTACATCTTTCTAGAAAATTAAGTGAATTTATAATTTATAGTTTCAAATGCAGAAATATTCATAATTGTATACAATAATACGATAAATATCAAATTCAAGTGAATACAATTGATTTCAATCAAAAAAGTAACATTTTAATAAATATTACAGTAGAGATAATTGATTTGAAGATATGTTCATATCGTAAAGTAGTTGTTTCAATTAGAAAACCAATTACGTTGATGCGAAATGAAGGTTTTATTAAAAAAAGGCAATATTACTTCAAAAGTGATTATCTTTTCGGATAACATCATAAACGTCACTTCAAATTTTTACATAAATGATTATTATATATGTATTTATCATCACGTGTTAATGATTGGCACATGTTAAATAAAAAAAATAAGGTAAATCTTATACAAACATTTTTTGTTTATATATTAAAAAAAAATAAGAATGAATTTTATTATCTCAACTTAATATACAATAAATTTCTATTTATTAATAATAATTATTATTATTATCTATCTTTAATTATTAGAAATACATTTTTTTGTGTTTAATTATATATATATATTAATTTAAAATGTTAATTAAAATATAGCAATTCTGTTCTACTTTACAATATATATATATATATCAATAACGTCACTTCTGACAAGACTTATTCATCACCAATGTATTGATAAATTTGGCTGGTATAAAATTTGCAAGTTGCGTGTCAATTTATTTTTAATTATCTCTATACTACATATAAGTGTTCGATGAAAAAGTAGTTTTGCAGTTTTCTGTCAATCTTTACATGTACTTATAATGAATATCATTTTTCCTTTTTCACTAATTCATAGTTTATGTTAATTAAAATATGTGTCCTTTATTTATTTAAAATACTAATCAAATATTTTTCAATCAGTTACGTTTTTCATTTGCATGTAATTATCGTTTCTGTATAGATTAATTTATCTTTTAATTACTTTATTAAATAATGTTTTTCTTTATGTAGAAATATTTTTCAACGTATAAATCAAAAAATATTTTAACTTGTAAATCTACTTGCACATTAAGTTTGTTATGTATCATTTGATTATTTGAAAATCATTTAATACATATATAGAAATTGTTACGAAAACAATGTTAGAAATTTTTATTATAGATTTTAGATTAAAAATGCTCAAATATAGATTTTATGTTTAAAAACATCTGATAAAAAATCAGTCTAAATCTTATTTATTATCGATCTCAATAAATATATTTTCACGTGATTTATGATATTAATTAATATACTAAAATATGAAAATTAGAAAAAAAATCTTTAAATTATATTATCTGTAATTTCTAATCGTTATTAAAACATACGTTAGTCATAAGCACGAACGTGACTAAAAGATTTTCTATGAACTAACTTAGTACAATGACTAATATTAACAATTCTTGTTTATAATAAAAATTAATTGTAGAAAGAATATTTATCTTGAAAACATTGTAAGTATATTGTAAAAATTAAATGACTACATTTCTCTTGAAAATATCATTTTTCTGGAAGTTATATACAGATATTCAATTTATGTACAAATTATTAATGTACAATTTTTTTATGTTTTAATCATTATCAGGAAATTCAATTAAAAAAAAGATATAAAAATGAAGTCATATATGATTTATTATAAATACGTATAATAAATACACTTGTTGTATCGTGATGAAAAAATAAAACAAAAGAAATTAGAAAAAACTAAAATACGTAAAGTAATTATTAAATCCACTGACGAAGAAAAAGAAAAAGATGAGAGGGAGATATTAAAATAAAATTTTTTTCGTAATACATATATTGTCTTGGAAATTTTTTTTATTTACTTATGTATTGTAGCATAATTTTCTATGTGTAGATAATTTTTAATGCAAATAATTCAAAATAATTCGAGTGAAATATAAAGAATACTACAATATTGTATTTTTATATATTTTATTTTAACTTAGTTTACATGATTTTATAAATTCGTAGATATTACAATTATTAATTACTCCTGAAAAATATTTGAAAGTATAATAGATTTAAAAAGTTTTTAATATTGTATCTGCATTGACTTTTACATTTATTATGACAATTTAGAATCATAACAGATTTGAGTTCGAATTAATGAAATCAGAAAAGAATACAATTAATTTACATGTGTAATATATTTATGCATATATAATCGCTTATTATTGTATGAAATATAGATTAACGTTTATAGAGTTTTGAACTTACCTTTAACCATTTTTAAAATTAGCTTTCATTAATTTACTATGTTCATTTGATATTACATATATTTGATAGAATTAAAATTTAAAAAAATGTTTTAAAATTAAATATTTTCTCCGAGTTAAAAATATCTTCCATTGAAATAAAAATGACTATTATTATTTTAACCTAATAAAATATTAGATTTGAAATTTGATATTATCTTACTCCTTGAGAAACTTATAATTTATAAAGTGTTGATCTCGCGAAGATACATAAATGAAGCCTATATATTTGTCCATGTACAAATACCGCATTATTTTCATTTATGATCTACTTTGGTGAATTTTTTATGCAAAATAAATAAACTAGACAGGGGATGAATGTTCTTTTAAAATTTATATGCTATGAAATACTTAAATGCAGGAAAGGTAAAAATACATGTATTTATAATTTAATACATTTTTAAACATAAAATAACACTAAAGGATTATGAAACGAGAACAGCATTTTTCAATAAAAGAAATTTACGTTTCTTATACGAATTAACTAAGAAGCAGATAAATCTATCTATTTTCCATCTGTACGTAATATTTTCGGAGTTATATTTTAATACAATCCTATCGTTTTTATTTCAATTGGTTCTTTATTTCCTTACTACACGTTTCTAATGAATATAATGAACTCATTTTCTATTAGAATCAAATGTCCACTTTATCTTAATCTCTTGTTCAATCACTCGATCGTATTCGTTTAGATGCTTGAAATTTATTTTCATAAATATTAATTTATAATCACATTTTATGCTTTACTTACTTCTTTAACAGTTTTATCGAAAACATGTAGAATATTTCTGAAATATCGATAAATTGGTATAAAAATCAATACTGAGTAAGAGAAGAGCACTAAAAACTGATATTAACGTTTCTATAAATTTATGAAATTCTATTAAATAGATAAAATATTAATTTACGAGAAAAACTCTTTGCAATTAAAATTTAAATGTTTTTAATAAAAAATAATATTAAAAATCGTTATTTTTATCTTTATTATAATTGGTACAAATTTTGAGCGCTAATTAATTAGTTAGATAAAAATTTGTTCTCCAAATATAAATAAATGTTTGTAATCGTTACGTAAATTTAATACTTTAATTCACACAAAAGAATAATTTTAAAGGATCGAAACGTAGTTTAAATAGATGTAAAGCAATCAAATGAACTTGGTATCGTCTCACAAACAAAAAAGACAAATAAATACACAACTAAAAAAGACTCTACCCCCGAGAAATGAAATTGTCCAACAAATTTCTCGCTCATTCTTTTCCCTTGTAAAACACTCCTAAGGACTCAAAAGAGAGGTGAGAGCCGAGGTTGGACATTCCGAAAGTCATGCGCACTTACCCAATTGCGCGAACTCTTAAGTAACAGTTTCATCCGTCGTTTGATCGACGCTCTAGCTTCGATCCTATTTTATCGGCGTTTACACGCGAATGACTTTTATGGCGATCGCTCAACCGTTATGGCAAAGTTGTTTATTTTTATTTTTTCCTTCTTTTTTTTAGCCGTGCGCTATTGGAAGTTGGCCCAGAACGAATTTTCGGCTGAAATACGGATCGGTGCTATTATTAAAGTTCTCCTACAGGAAATGAAAACTAAGAGGGTTGCTATTGACATTAATAAGGCGATGATTTTGAATGGAGCTTTGATTGAGTAATTACGATATTTAATGATGTATCTTATGATTATTCTATTGAATGCATAACGATCGCTTTTTTTTATCTCAAATTATTTACTCGTTTTCGTGATACGAACTCTTGTGTGACGTTAGGCAAGTTTATTTTAGAAAGAAGATAACGGATTTTTTGGCACATTTTTAAGCTATATATTATTAATATTCTAGTGAATAAAATAGTTTGAGTACGCGTAAATTATCTATGGATACGACAATAAGATATAAGTCATTGTATTGCGTAGACTAGAAAAATTATAATAAAAGTTTTTGATTACGTTAATTCTTTAATTCTATTAAAACTTCAAAATATAGTTATTTTACAAAATATTTGATGTTTAGAAAAATAATATACTTTTTAATTCATTATGGATGTTATTGCAATATTTTTCCATTGTTCCAGAAATTATTAAAAATTAAATACCGATCGAATAATTTCACGTGTAAAACCATAAATATCTTAAACCTGTTAAAAATTTATACGTTTGCAATATTTTATAATTAAATTTTGAGATTATCTTTTATATTTCACAACTCAAAAAAAAAAAGATCGCTTAAATTGTAACGAGCAAAATGAAGTATAAATAAAGATAATATTCAGCAAATTATGTAAAATATGATGGAATTAGTTATTTTCTGGTTTTAAAAATACTTTTATTAAATTACAAAATTATTTGAGAAATTAAATTTAGATTCAAGTTTACATTATTTCGTTATTAGTCTCGACATCTTGCGGAAATATGTTTTTCTTCTATTATTTCATAATTTCAGATGATTGAGGGATATTTTTTTGATAACCGTAATTTTGCCTTTGCATAATCGAGTTATGAATGAAAAATTATAGGTTATTACGAAAAGAATCAAACGAGAGAGATAAGGTAAAAAATAATACCAGGCTTATGCGAATACATACGTTTGAGTCTTTTAAACGAAATTTCATATAGTTTTTTTACTTTTTTTCAAATATCTTGTTTTTATTTTATTATTGTTTAAATAAACTTTCGACGTAAATATTGCAAAAAATTATTGGAAATATTAATGAATCAGATATGCATAAGGATTCGCTAATTTATAAATATATAACTCATATTTGGTTAAAATTTATAAATATTTATCATGTTTGAATAATACTTTTAAAACCAATTGTTATCTCAATAAATAATTACAATACTAATCGAAAAGAATATAAGCATTGAATGTATACGCATCATTGGAACAATAAAAAGAAACGCAAATGTTTTAAAGCTTCGGAAACGTGAAGATATGTAATTGACGCAATTTTTCGCTCGTGTAATTTAAACAAAGAAAAAATAAATAACGAAAGAGGATGATAACACGGTATAAGAAAGCGCGCAAAATATGAATAATTTAATTATAAAAGAAGAAAGTTGTATACGATTAAGTGTACGAACTTGCTTTTATAAATATATAAATAAATTAGTTTTTTAATAATAAAATAAAATAATAATATCTTTTAGATTATAACCATAAAATCAGTTTGTATATTCGTGAATTATTCATAAAAACTTGAACACATGGCATAAAAATGTTTTCAATCGTTATACAATTTTTAATAAAATACTATTGTAAAAATAATGATAATTTCGGAATAAAGACGGTTTTAACGTCATTTTAAATACTTTAAGGCTTATAGGATTTATGTATCGACGTTTTAAAGAGTTTTGGCGATTTAAAATTTTGAACCTGTTATTTTGACCTGTAATCATTGTGTATATTCAAACGTAACATGACAGACTGTAAAAATTGAAACGTCATATATAAAAAGAGAAACAAAAAGTATAAGTCTGGACCTTGAATGGGTAAAATTGCTGGTATTTAACGCACGTGACGTACAAAGCGAATATCGTGATGATCACTTTCGATAAATACAGACAGCATCACGCATATTTTATACAATATAAATATTTCCAGGTGCAGTACATGCTTTTAAATGTATTTCAATATATGCGTTTTAAATGTAATATGAAATATTTTCTGCATAATCACGTCTTCTTTTATTTTGTTTTTCTATGTGAAGTATTTATAAAAAGTTATTGTGATTTAAAATTTGCAAAATGAAGATTAATCGTCTGTAATTTAAACATCTTAGATTCACTCGAAATATATATAATATTTTTTGTTGATTTAAATATTTTATTTTTGGCACAGTTGATCGTTATTTAATTAAAAATACAATGTTTAAACTTTATTATTTATAAATTGCTTGGTTGATCAAGGAATTTGAATTACAAATATTTACCAATGATTTTGTCGTTTATCATCTATTTAAATAAAATATCCATTGTCTACACAACTTTATATTTTTAGATACGAAACAATATTTCGTTGCATCGAATCATTTTAATCGACACATATTTCTTGATGAATACGCATCATCGAATAGAAGAGATCAGATTACATCGCTAAGAAAAGAATCGTTCGAATAAATCATTTGGTAAACACACACATGTAACCAAAAAACTACATTTATTTGTTTTTGATATCAAGGTCCATGTAAAACGATAATGATCTTCGGTAATTAAAAAATCGAGCAAGTGTATACTTATTAAAATAAAATTGCCCTCGTTAATTCTATACAGCGAACAGAAAAGAGTAATCAGAAATGAATGATTGCAGTTTTTGTTCATTATTGCAAATGTAGGGATTTATTATATTTTATTTTCGGTTAAATTTCTCCTCGTGATATAAGTAAATATAGACCAAGAATTGTAATATCATAATCTGGAATGATAAACATACATTAATCTTTACCAAATATTCATCGTTTCGTTGATGCATCAAACATTTTTTTTAATAGAATTTTTAGAAAAATATTTTTACACGCTTATGGATCCGATCGGTATTAGTCTAACGTAGTCTAATAAATAACGACATTTTTTTACAACACAATAATGTTATTGTGTTATCTTTTACAACAATAAAATTCTTTTTATGTATTAGCGTTTGACATAATCGAGTCCATCATTTGAATCACGTGTATCAGAAATAAATTTTTATTAAGTTTATTCTGAGTATATTTCCTAGTACAATCATCACAAAAATTATAATACAAAAATATCTTACTATGATTTCAAAGTATTAGTTGTCAGTTTCTATTCTACTCTGAAACATATGTATATTTCTATTTCGGAAAAAATAGTTTCTTTCGCGTCGTTAAATCAACAACAATTTTCTATTTTTTTAATATATTTTAGCACTAATATTATCGTTTTCATTTAATTTCTTATATATTTTTTTCACTTTTTATAAGAAATAATTTAAATAGTTAAAAATCATTATAACTTTTAAAGATATCCTCTTCAAATTGATTTTGTCAAAAAAGAAAAACAAAGCAATTGGTTAAAAGCACTCAACGATAAAAGTAGGTGTAAATAACGTAAGACTTAATCTTGGTTTTAAATGTGAATTTCAATTCGCTGATATTCCATTATACATTTACATGAATTAAAATCTTTCTGTCCTTTGATGCATTAAACATGCTCGCGTATATCATGTCAAAAAATTTAATTACTAGATAGTCCATAAAAGTGGAATGCTTGGAATACTCGAGATCGATGATAAAGTTTTGCTTTCAATTAGCTTGCAAAAAAATACTTATTAATATTAATTTATATTAATTTAATACATAAGATTATAAGAAGTAATCGAACCAACCAATTATTACAAATTTAATATTAACTTATACATTCCAAATTATTAATAATTTACATTATTAATAATAATCGATTATCACAAATTTTTAATCCAAGATATATCGGTAAAAATCATTGTTAATGTATTTTTACTTTTATATATATATTAAATTCTTTCGTAACGACATTTTTCGTTTTATATTTCTCCTTCTTTTATAATGTAACAACGTAATACTATACGTCAAAAAATCTATCGTCAGTAATTGCGAATAATTTTCGTTGAATTCATTTTATAATTTTTTTATATATCGATATGTAAATATTTTATAATATATTTGAGTTTGATATTATACGAATCAAAATGATTGTTTGTACAGTATAGAAATCCGAATTGTGTAGAAGACAAAATTTTATAAAATAAAAATAACTAATGTAAAGTCAATATTCGATTTTCTTTACGAATTGAACCGTAAGACTAAAAATCTTTCAAATAATTTTTTATCATAAAATAGAGTAAAATAATTTATCGCATTTGTGGATACCAGTTCTACTTTCCCTCTAACATTAAAAAAAATTTAATTAAAAATATCGTATACTTATTACTTGTGTCACAGTTCCATTTTAGTATTTCATAATTACTCGATTCAATCCGAGTTATATACATTAATTTCTAAATTTCATAACAAAATATATTAATTTATTCAAATAAATCGATTCTGGATTTTAAATTGAATAAATTTATTAAAAGTAAAAGTAATAATTAAACGATAAAGACATTTTCGATAAAAATTTCACATTCGGTATTAAGTAGTTTATTAAAAAAAATTCCTGTCATACATAATTAATTTTCTTTCAAAAAGATGTCTTCATTCTTGTTCTTAATTACTTAAATTTTTTATCGTTGAAAGAATTTATTTATATCGATATTTGACAGTTACGAAATTATGAAACATGGAATGTTGGATCTAAGAAATTATTGTTTTACAATAAACTACAAATTTCTTTAAATATTCAAAATAAAACTTAAAGTGTAATCAAACATGTATTGTTTATTGTATTACAAATCTCTACTTGAATCGTATGTAGTTTAGAATCAAAAATATTTTAAAAACTCAGCCTTACTCCACATAAACTACTTAATCCTACTATTTAATAAAGTATAATTTATCGTCAATCAAATATGATAATACTTACCCTGATAAAAAATATTATAAAGTAAAGTATTAATCGTTGTTGTCGTTTTTATAGTTTCAACAAACAAGCTTAAATAAATCGGTTAAAGCACAGGTACTCGACGGAAGGTTGGAAAAGTTAACGCTTACAATGAAATACGATCGAACGTAGACTCGAGGATTGATGTCTTACATCGCATTTATTTCACGGGCCCTGTATTTCTCTTTGTATGTCTCCGTGTCCTTTCGTTATTTATTCGTTGTTCTCGTTCTTTTTCTTGCTTTATCATAACTCTTATCACTGCCTTGAACACAGTCTTCGAGCGTCTCCAATTTACAGCGCGAAATAACCATAATTATTTTTTATTAATGCGACACGAAACATGTAAATTCCCTCCGTATAACAAAATTACCACGTGGATTTTTTTATTATTTCCGATAAACATTTAAAGCTTTCTCGAGCGTTTAAAACCTTATTATCCGAATGTATATAGGAAACAAATTATTTCCATTTTAAGTAAATACAGAGGGCAAGTGTCGCCTCCTTAAAGATTTTTGATACGGTCGAATGACGTAAAGCTAAAACAGGATGTTTATTCGAGCGTATACGTCATACAAGGCGCTCGTGAAATTTAAATATGGTACAAAATTTAACTGATAACAGTACCGCTACATTACTTAAGCTTTGTAAAAGAATAATGTGAAAAGGTTATTTAAAATTTTAAACGCTCCTTTTAAATAAATTTCTTTCAACGAAGCGTTAAATAGTGTGTTTTTAAAAGTACTCGTAAAGTGACGAGAAAAAAATTATAATCTGTGGTTCTAACGTGAAATTAATTTTTAAATTATTAACCACGAGTCAACGAACAAACTTTAAAAAATTTTGCTTACGCGGTAATTTAAGTTTTAGATTACTTTTCGATTGACTTTTATATTTCGGAAGTATCAACAAAATTTTTTAGAAATATATTTCAATCGCTTCTAATAAACGACGTTTTAAATACGCTTTTAAGGGTGTCTTCTTCAAAATTAAGTTGTATATTTCGATAAGATAGATGCATGATTTTTTTTGATTTTGAAAACTTGTCGATCAATTTTAATTATTATCGACTCTTAAAAATTAAGCTGACAAGATAAAATAAAGCGTAAATTTTATTAATGAATTGGTAAAATTTTACTTTTTTATAATCGATAAATACGCTAAGTACATTAACGATGTCAGGAAAAAACTCGTCTGAAAAGTTCGAAGGTTTTCTTGTTTCGTTTATTACTTTTTTATGAAATAAAAATTGTCATCGAGAAAAGTTTTAAATAAAATAGAATTAAAAAGTTAGGTGGTCGAACCTTGATGAATAAGTTTCTTTAATTTTTTATTAAACGACTGTATATCAATCTAATATTTCCAACCAAGGTTATATATAAAATACATTAATACCTACAGTTATATAAATTAATATCGAATTATTCGCGTTTCGTCGTTCGTAAAATCTTATAGCAAAGAAAATACACTGTAAAGTTTTTAAAAAACGCCTCGATTTAATATTTTTGCAGCGATTACGTAAAAGACAGGTGCGGATATTTTCTAAATAAATACACAAATCTCTAATAAAGTTCCTCGCAAACTCCACCAATTTAGTAAGTAGTAATCGGTCGAATATCCTCGGATTTCCACACTTAAAAAATCGCGCGTATCGTCGCGAGTTTCAATGTCGTCCGCGATAAATAAAAGTAAAACACTTTTATAAAAAAGAAAGCAAGAGACGTGAAAAAACATAGCTGATTTATCCGGTGCGAACGTCTCGCGAGTCTCCCTTCAGCTCCTCCATAAAATAGCCGAACCAGCGAACCAAAGAAAAACATAAACGCGACGAAATAAGAAAATAAGTCAAGCGTCGGAGGAGAACCGCACAGTCTCCCTCGATCCCTTCCTCGAGCGCCGCCGCGACGCTTACGAGTCGCCGTCCTCCGCAGTTTGCTCCGGAAAGCCGCGGCGTCTCGACGCTCTCGTCTCGTTAGTTTCGTCCCCGGAGTAATGACGGACAGACGGAAGCGTCGTCGCGAGCGTAGTTTTCCCGATTTCCCGAGCTGCGTGAGAAACGCGCGCTGAAGTTTCGTGCGGCGTTGAGTTCGCGAATTCGATTTTTACCCCTTCGGGAATGGAATACTTTTCGCGAGCTTCGGAGGTTTTCAAGTGCTTAGGACAGTTTTGTTTTTCTGGATACTTTTTGTAAGAATGTACCGCTAATTATAGCGATCGGATAGTCGGGCATGACGGAAGGGATTTGAAACGAGATTTAGTGTATCCTGAGCTAATCGATAGTAGCGACTTATTTTTAAAGTTGTAAAGTTTTTTCCTACATTATTAGAGAAATAGATAGATATTTTGAAAGATTGCCAAATCGTGATTCACCGTTGTCTAATATAAGAGCCTTTCCTTACAATATTTTTAAAACGTACGAGAATTATTTATCAGGCTAATTCGGTGATCGATATTTTATTTCTTTTTCAAGGACGCACTTTATTCTTTGTTAAATTAACGAACGAGTAGCTTTTGAACTTCGAGGAACGATTGATCAATTTAATTCTACGAATTCGAGCGTTACAAGTAAATACTACCATTGCCTTAACAAAACTCGCGTCGTTGCAAAACGTTGTATTTATCAATAAAATCATCGCTGGAAAAGATAAAAGTAAAACTTATTCGGAACTCGAAAGTATCAGCCGATCCTCGATCGATCGTAGGAAGTAATCGGTACCGCGACTTTCGTAGAAATTACTTTTCGTTGTTCTTGTTTTCCCCCTCTATGAATTACTCGAATGCTTTCGTCAACGGAAACCTCGTTTGATTCATTGTACTCGTACGTACATATATGCGCGTGTGTCGGTGAAAATAATTAATGGAAAGTAGTGTTTCGCGAACGACCGAACACAGAAATATGGATGCAAAGATCAAAGTTAGTTAAGCGTAATTTCTCCGAGTACTCGCGAATTTCATTCACCTCCGGTCATTTTTCCTTATTCTCGTCGAGCCTAAAATCGATGTGATTCGATACGGACGCGTCAACGTTCGGTTGGTTGGTTAACTATTTTTCAGCACCGAGACTTTTAAACGGTTAACGAAGAAAACCAAATCCGGTCTGCGATACTCCGATTTCATTTATCCGGAAAACCTTCGCGCATCGCTTCGCTTTAACGATTAACTCGTTAGTCGCGTTAGCCGCGAAAATAATCGACGATCGAATGATATTCCCAGCGAGCCAGGAATCGACTTGAACTCGAGAAGAATCGTTCTAAGCGTGAAAAAAGGGTTGAAAAAGGTCGCGAGTATGGACGGGGAAAGCAAATGCGCGAATTCGCGCTGTGCAAAGTCGAGCACAGTCGCAACAACATCCCCTATCACACCAACCCTCAACCTCATGGAGCAACTCCTCCTGGCGAAGATGGAGAAGCACAGCATCAGCCAGGAGGAGGAGGGGCAAAATCAACTATCTTGCGAGGATCAGCGACGAGCCAAGACTAAGAATTCTTTACTCAGGACGGACTCGATGGACAGTCAGACGAGCGTCAGCACTTTGAACTCGCTGTTATCGAACGACTCGGGATCCGGGAATCGTTATTGCAGGTGCGACGATTGCCTGCTTGGAATCGTTGACAAATACCAGCAGAATCAGTCTAGCCCTGGTCGGAAGAAGGTAATTATCGAGGGTTTTACCCGTTCGATATCGTAGGTTTTTCGTTTTGGGAAACGCCAGAGTTCGGCTCACGATTGGGAGAATGAGATCGATGGATCGAGAACACGAACGTATAGGTATCTCTTATCCGTTGGAAGAACGATAAAAATGATAAACTTGCTTCGATAAGAGTTTATTAAGCCTATTTACTTCTTTACAAAAAATTGATAATCGTAATAACGGAGAGGTATTTATGAAATCTGCGACTGTGGTTACTCGGAAATTAAGTGTTTTAATGGAATCGCGAGGAGGTGAAAAAATTTATTGTTGGAAAAAGAAAAATTTATTTAAAAAATTTCTGAATATTTGAATCTCCAATACCACGTATACAATTTTTTTTATTGCGATATAATCAAATGAATGAGAGAATATCAATTTCGCTCGATATTCGCTTCACGTTTTAATTATCTCTGGAAGATTTAATACAAATTTTTAAACGATAACAGATGTAAATTTATTATATTTTGAATTATATTATAAGACTATATATAATTTTTCATTTCATTTTTAATATATTCGTATAATAAAATATGGGCGTATTAAGTCAAACGTAAATCACATTAATTTTATTCAATAAATTTTATGGTAAAACAAATAAAACAGTTGTTACGAATAAAACTATATAAATTATTAAATCTTAAACAATGCTATTAAATTTTTTTGTATATGTAAATAATCAATTTTTTGTAACTTTGACAGCGTTTACAACATACGATTAAGATCTTGTATATTTTTTTCTAAACATTTATTTTTGAGTAATTTATGAATTCCTTAACATTAATCGTTTAAAGCCCTTATTTTCAAATTGTCGTGTAAAATAATTCGTTAAAAACTCGTACGAAAGTTTTATCGTTTTTTTTCGTATGACTTCTGAACTTGCGAAAGAATCTGATCAGTTAGATAAAAATATAATCGTTATTTTTTAACTTATATCTACCGATGTAATTAATAGTAAATCAAACAATTCACGAAATTTGTAAATTTAAAATCTATTTCGTTTGCTTAAACTTCGTTCTTAAATCCTTTTAAAGCTCATCGTAAAATATTCAGTTACTCGAGTAATTTTAATAAATCTGCATCATGTAAATTAAGTTACATTTTAAATATATTATACACATATTGACTCTGCACTTTAAAAGAAAATCGAAAGTTCATTATACAATCCATCAATCAATGCTTAAATGCATTCTTGAAGTTCTCGCGGTGTGCAGGTTTGACCAGTGAACCAGTTTTCGACTATTAGAACTTATTTTCTTAGGAAATAATGTCGTTTAGCTACGTCAATTCAAATTAAAATGGTTTTATTATTAAATTGCATTTTAAATAATCGTAAATGAATTAAAACATTTACAAATCAATTACGTTACAAGCAACTGTTATACAAACAAGTATTAGTATTTAAATAACGTGAATTTCGTATATAATTATTTTTTAAGGCTTTTTCAATTAATGGAAATTTTTTTAACGAATTCTATATTTTATAAGGTTTATAATATAAAAACTTGATGTGAAAAAAAGTTATATTTTACGAATTTTCACAGCGTACGATTGATCCGATATCACATATAGTTTTTAATAAAATCAATTTACAATATTAATCTCATTTTAAGCTTTAATACAAAATAACTAGTTTAACAAATCACAGAAAAGTGTACAAAAAACAAAATATGCTTCCGTTGGTAGCAAACGATGAATAAGACCTAAAAAATTTCAAATTTTCTATATTATTTCTCAATTTTCGCGAATGCAATTAATTATAAAAGAGTGGAAATTTCAAGATTAAAATTAAATATTATTCGAAAGGAGGCTGGTAAAAAAGAAACTGAGTACTGACTTCGTAAACCAACGTGAGTTTGTTACGTGGTCAAGAAACTGGTTAACGTAATCATCGATCAGTTGCAGTCGGACTTAAAACAGTTGCGATCTACATCTTTCTTTCTTTTTTCTTTTTTTTTTGGTGCACCTTTTTTTATTAATTTAGTTAATATTTCATCGACGTTTGTTTACCAATGGATTTATTTTAAATGCAAATCAAATATTCGTATTCGAACAAAAACGCTTTTCGGTTTGATTCGATTTAAAATGATTACGATTTCTATAATTATTAATTTTTAATATTTTCGTACGATAGATCGATCGCTTTCAAATTAAAAGAAAACTACATAAAAATATGAAAATATGTTTTTATCCTAATAACTGTCAAATGTATCACAATTTTAGGTCAGCCATTTTTATTAACCTCGACTTATGAATAATAATACTTCTGGATTTTCTGAAATAAATAAATCAAGTAAGCACTTCATTATCAAAGAGAGATATTCATTTAAATGCTTTTCTGATGTCTCTTTATTGGTTGCTTTAGCTCAATCTTAATATATTCGTAAAAATTGAATATTACATTCATTTTATTACGAAAATAACAAGAAAGGAAATTCGATATATTGTTTTTCGCATAAATAAAAGAATTTTCCATTAAAGTAGTTAGTCGGAATTATCGACGCGCGTAATTTCTAAAAGTTGGTCTAATTTTAAACGAGTAAAAATTGGAGCAGTAAAATTTTAATTTGAAATCATAATAACGCAAAAGTTCTATATTTTAAAATAATGTCATAAAAAAAGAAGAAGTTTATGAACGACTTTTTTTCAATAGCCTCGTCACTTGAAGAATAACTCTTGTAAGAAATCATCTCGGCTTCATGCCAATTTTTTAAAGAATCTTCTTAACTTCCCCAGGATCTTCAGGCGCAAAAAAAGCGCTGCGAGAAAAAAGTTAAAAATGTTATGCATCGGATATAAAATAAATCGTCGGAGTGTATTGGATTGCTTTATAGTCGTGAAATATACGCTCGAGAGATTTGCCCCCTCGGCTCTGCTCAGACACGCGTTGCTCAATTCCCTGCATCAATTAGTCTCTCGCTCTCGTTTCATTAATGTACGGGAGGAAAGCACGTGTCCTTGTTACGACTCATGCGCACGAAATTCGTGTCCTCGCCATTAGAATCCATCCTTTTTGCCCGGCGACTTTGCGTTTCGTTTCGACTCGAAGCTTTTTCGATCCGCGTCTCTCGAATGTAGATTTAATTTTTACTTCATCTGCCTTCTCGCTTTAATCGCTTGTCTAAAATTCGATCGAAGAATCGTCGTTTATAAAATGTCGTTGATGCGCGTAGATGAAAATTAATCCAAGTCCGACTTTGAGTGTAAAATTTGCATTTCGCTAAAAAAAAACGGTAATTTTTCGATCGCTTAGATTTTTTTATATGAACGGCACTTGACTTCAAAATTACTGTTAGACTGTTGGAAGACTTTATATCTATATATCGAAGGGGGCTTTAATGTTCGTCGATATTTGAACTTGGTTGCCGTTAGCGTGACTAAATGACATTTATTTATCCATGCGACGAATGTCTCTTGGTTCTGATCTCGTAATTTATTATTTTGCCTTAGAGTGATGGATGTTTTCATTTTATGCGGGTTTTCTAAATCTTTGAGACAAGTTTTTCGAGGATGTCATTTATTATCATTTTACGAGATCCGTTACAAATTTAATTATTGCCATGTTTTTCGATGGGTTCGATATAGTTACAATGTTATTACGTAATATTTAAGATTAATGTAGTTAATAATGTAAGAGTATGATTTTCTGATCTGCGATCGAGTCTATATGATTTCATTATTCGGTAGAATGTGTTTAATGTGTCTTAAGATCGAAGAAGGTAATATTAAAAATACCGTTGAGGATTATTACACGGTTGTATGGATTTTCTTTGTGATGAAGCGACAGTTTTTTTTCTTCTAGTTTTGAACGGTTTTATGTTTTATGTATTATAAGCATTATTGATCGATTATTTTTTGTGAATCGAGTAAAAACCTAATATACGCGGAAGATTTAATTTGATCGAGGTATACTCGGATAGAGTTGAATATATAGATTGGAAATTTAATAACGCATCGATGATCGATGACAGGAGTGATCCGAACGGAATCATCTTGCGAAGAATGATTTGATTTATGTCTGAATTCATTTCGATTTTAAACATTTTATGGATTTAAAAACAAACATAAACAAAGTTAAATTTATAATAGATTTGATTTACAGATTTTGATGTTTATTTTATGAATAGTGACACTTCTTTTCGAGCTTTTAATTATTTTTAATAATAAGTTCTTTGAGAAATAAAATAATAACTTTTACGGTCGTCGGAAGCGTTGGCGTCTCATAATTAAATAAAATTGTCAACTGTGATTAATATTATCCTTATTTCTCCCTTTTTAACGTAATTGGCACTGTTTCGTCCTTCGGAGGTAACGAAAACTCAATCGTAAAAATCCCCTTGAATAAATTAACGAAGAACTCGCTTGGAATCCTGAGTTATATCAAAGTACAATAAAGTCTTCGTTGTGTAATCAATTCGAATCTTTGCGGATATCCTGTCCGATTTGATGACATTGATAGCTTCGATAGGCAAAGGTATGTTACTTATATAATGTGTCGTTCGTTGAGAAAGAAAAATGTTGGGGTATGAATAGCAAAGTTTTTAACACAATGGATGGAATATATCGCGACGTCTTTATCGAAGTTTAGAGATTTATTTATATATCTGTTAACAGATTTAATTGACTTTATTCATCTTCGCGTCCTTTGCAATTTACAGATTACCACGTGCACGAACATCTAATAAATACGTGTACTAAGATAAAATACCTCTTTTGATACAATTCCGTATAAATATTTTTTAATCTTAGATATTTTTAATTTGGTACCATTCATTTGAATTTCGTATCGGTATATATTTGCTTCGACATAATTTTGAAGAGAGCATCGTTGCTATAAATCTCCGTAATGTACGCATTTCGATAAATTATAAATTTTAAACGACTTGGTTACCTTAAAATTAAGAAAAATAGACTTGAGTTATCGTTTCGAGAATACAAGCATCGCAATAAATACGTTAATCGAATGTATTCACAAATCGAGTGTCGGAACTTTATTCGAGCGTTCCATTCGATAACGCTGCTATAAATTCTGCTACGATTTTCAACTATTAAACGTACATCTAGATTTTCATTGAAAGAAAAGGAGACGTATCTTATACGATAATTATCCGTGCACTTGAATAAACAACATGGCAACATGAATTCAACAACCGGAGGTAATTAAATTAATGGTGCACACGATTTATGTCGTGTGTTTGTTTTTGTTCGTATTCTCGATTACGCGCCAATCGATTAGTTAAAAAATCGAAACGAATCGCTGTTACCTGTACATTTTAATTGTTTTCAAGACTAATTTTTACATTTTTAAGCGATTACTCTTAAATCCTTGCAATAACGATTGTTGGAGTTCGCGTAAATTACTTAACCGCTACCAAATTTTCGTGCGATGGATTTGTTTTTTATTCTCTATTAAACCACGCGTATAATAAAAAAAAAGACCAAATTAAAAACTATCAATTAACTATTAATTAACATTCCGTCTTATTCACATACAATTATACGTTCCTTTACTTATTTTTTACTTATCGATACTTTTATGTAACCAAATAATTAAGCCTTCATTTTACACGCACTTGGATCGAATCGTACATACCGGTAACCAACTACTCGAAAAAAGACAGTTGGCAAGATCTGGACAAGTGTTACACATAGTACACACAGGCCAACAAACTGCCAGTGAAAAATTGCTTAGAAAGAAAAAATTGGCGTATCATAACGATCGATCGGCGACACTCGAAACTCATTTTCCCATAATGATTTTGCGTCCTCGTAATCCAGGCCCTCGTTCCGATATAAATATTAACTCGGCTGCGGGTCTCTGTGCACGTATACCAAGGCTTGCGAAACGAAACTTCGCCCGCGCGCATTAGAAGGAATTTTTTCATAAGTCGGTACTCGAATCATGAGAAAAAGAAACGTCGCTCAAACTTGTATATGTGCGTGGGTCTTTTAGCAAGAGCGAATGTAATACTTCCCGAACGGCATTCGAGAAATGCGAGCATACGAAGGACGTCGCTTGTGTGTATCCATGTGTAATTACACAGCGTTGGTGAGAAGAAAAAGATATATTATACAATTTAATCATCGCGGTTCATTCATTTTAGCGTTCTTTAACGCTTTAACTTTGGATTTTATGTAACGCAGGCGTAGGCTGCGAAATCTAGTAAACTGCGCCGATTATTTCGTTGTGCGATTATTTCGATGAATTCGCACGCAAACACGGACTTTGAATTATTTATTACGTGCAAAAAGTGGAGTACGAGAACAACTTATGATACATAATTGCAACGAGAGCCGGTATCCGTTGAAATCGATGGTTTTTTTCGCGATCCCCACGAGCCAAAAACAAAATTATTCTCATCGAAACGCTAACGTTACCAAAACTCAGCGATATCCAAGGTTTCGTCCGATGTAATTTTCTCTAATCGTGAAATATCGAAAACAATAAACCGTCGAAGGCGTAAATTTGCCAATCGAACTTAATTAAATAACGTTTATTAATAATTCACTGCTGAAGTGAAAATGCACGTTATTCGTTGGATACAAGCTCGTGACGTGCGAAATACCCTTGACTAAAGTGTTTTTTGTATGCAATTATTTTTTCTTTTCGTTGTTGAAATAAGATTAATTGTTCAAAAAACTTATCTTATGCTATTGCGCAGAGTATCGTTAAATATCGTTAAGTTTATAATTAAACTCATCGCTACGAAATTAATTTTCAATTTTTTACGTTACCACCTATTCTTTGTGGAAAATTAATTATGGGTTATAATTATTCTCCGAATTCGTCGTTTCGATTACTTTTCATTTCGCGCGTGTAAAAAATACTGAAGCGCTAGGCTAGACTATTTTTTAGAGACAAATTTATAGCGAACCGCGATAAACGTTGATCGACCTAAATATCGCGAGTGAAACGCGAAACCAAATGTAGTTATTTCGAAGTAACGTACATTGTTTTATCAGCATTCTAAGCAGTCGGTACGATACCCGTCGAAGAAGCGCATATATCAAATTTGCGAAAGTTCAAAAACTACTCGATACGTGGCGCGCAACGTATATTTGGAGTAATCTAAATACTTGTCGAGTAAAGTGTGAGTAAAAATTTATTTATTCATCGCGAAGTTCCGAATGCGCGTATTTTGTAGCTTATTCTAACATTCTATTATATCCGATCGATCGATGCTTAGGTACCGGATTCTAAGTGCACAGTTGATACGGTAGATCTCGACTCGAAGTTAGATATCGTATCGGGACGGCTAAACATCGACGCAACGATTCGCTTAGGTCCGCAGACGAGAGCAGAGCTTCGACGCGCTTCGACGAGTAACTCATCCTTGAGTAATAATCTGAGACCGATGCGCCTTTCCATAAATAACATTTCGGACCTACGATCTATCGGAGTATAGGTGAAATCGGTGGATCGATAATTGCCCGAAGACGTTTCGTATGCTTATTCGATAGGTGAGAGAAACACGTATTTTTCCCATCGAGGAAAAGCTTTGGCTATTATTTAACGCGTGTACTCGTCCATTTATCTTCGAGGTTGAGGTTTGTGTTAAATCGTGGATGTACGCGATATTAAACATCCAGTTGAGAAACTCTGAAGATAACCAACGTCTTCCCCGGGTTTAACGCTCGGGTGTACGATATCCTAGTATATTCGGACGAAGGGGTAAATCGATACCTAGGTGGAAGTATTGCGAGGATTTGTTCCGTGAAACGATCGTATAACCTAAAGTAGCTATTAATTTCGAAGAGACTCGATTAACTCGGACGTCAGAGTCTTTTTTAAGTTCTTGTATTGGACTCGAGAAACTAATTCATCGAGCATAAAAGTATACGGTATAAATACGCGATAGTACGCATACGTTGATTAAGAAATATAAATAGTGAATTTATTGTCTTTTCAGGACCTTTGTCCGAAGATTCGTCGAGTACTAAAAGGTAACCAATGAAATATAGTGCCGTGGAACTCATTGGGAATTTCTTTTAGCGTCGCGTCTTTAGCAATATCCTTGATTTATTGCTTTGGCACCGATTCTTTAATCGATTATATTTTCAAGATGTCTTTTTTATCGATTTAAATTTGGCACTTTAGTTCACACGAGTCTTCTAATTCGCGCGATCTAATATCGAAACATATTCGTTCGTAAGTTGTGGACGAGAATCTTGAAAACTATTTCAGTGAGATCGTTTAGATATTAACCGTCTCCTTTCACCTCTTCTTCTTTCGAAGACGACGTCTCAGAGTTTTGTCTAGATGAAATAAAACGCTATCTCGATTATATGTATGTATTTATCGATGATTTCCTCATTGCGTGTAATAATAAGAAAGAGCACTCGAACGTCTAAACATTTTATTAGAGCGTTTCATTTCATACTATGCGATGATTAACACCGTGAAATGCACTTTCGGGGTCGAAGAGATAATATGTTTAGGTTGTTGCGTTAATACCAAGGGGATTAAGACTCTTAACGATAGCTTTACAGCGATAGTGAAATTTCCACAATCTTAGGTAATTAAGCAACTTCGACGATATTTAGGAATCTTCGTTTTCTCCGTCGACTTGTGCCATAAAAATTATGATAATTAGTGAAATAGAAAGTTCGAAATTATTAATGTAATAATTAAATTTTAACGATGGAAGTAATCTTTTGAAATATAAATGATGAATCAAAATTAATTATACTATTTTGATTTAATTTCAATTTAGTTCGGCGTCTATAAAATTGACGATATTAAAATAAAATTACTTTTAAGAATTTGTGCATAGTTTTAAATTTTTGATATAGAGTATAAATAAAGCGCTTAAAATTTAGCAAAAATGACATTAATTTTTTATTAAGAACTTCAATGTGTATAAGTGAGATGCGTAAAACAATCATAAAAATTTTTATATAAAAAGTATGATCGAGTCAATTTTTGGTATTCAAAATTATGCTCGTGAAATATTTTAGGCCAAACAATAATTTGATCTTAGGCGACATTGAGTACAGTAATATATATATATATATGGATATTTTTATAGAAAAATATTAGTTAAATTAATTTCCTAAAACACCTCTGATACATATTAATATTATTTTTTTAAATTTACATTTGATCGATTTACTTCTTGATATATTTATATTTATATTGTACTTTTACTTGTTCTTGTACTTAAGGTGAAATTTTATCTTGCGTGTAAGAGAAAGTACAAATGCACATTGAAAAAAATTTTTTTTAAGTGTTAACTTTTTTGTGTGCTTTTTGAATTATAAGTAGTATATTAATTAAGTACTAATTATAGATTTACATTTGTTATTACCATAAAACTAAAAATAAATATCTTTAAAAATCTTGTAGATTTAAAAAAATAATCGGTAATTTATTATTATAAGTAAAATTTATTATTATAAATAATAAAAAAAACTCACTCGTGCGAAAGTTATTATACTGATTTATACATCGAAGAACCTGAAAATGATATTATTTTCATAAAAAGTTGGATTCGTGACGATACTATATAAATTATTAACGGCGGTCGATAAATTGCAGTGTGTCAAAAAACAAAAAAATTTACCTCGCGGTCAAAAGTACGCCGCAGTCTTAAAAAAATTCAACTTATTTTTGACACGTTTTATCTGACGAAATTACGACAACGCGACGATGGAAACGAGGAAACGCACTTTAAGTAAGGAATTACGTAGTACGTAACCTCATGCAACCGCTGACTACCGGAAATTATAAAAGGCTATATATAACCCACATATATATACATAAAGTAAGTATAAGGAGATGAGGCGGAACATTTATTAAGATGAAGTATTATAAAAGCAGCGTGTAGCTTTTATAATGGTGAAATATGGATTACTTTTAAGAAATCTTAGCGAATTCGTATTACGTTTTACTGCTCGGTTGTATTAATTGCATTAAAATTTCTGCAATATAAAATCTACATATATTGATGGTGTATTTATATAAATTTGAGCTCTAATTTTGTACCGCGTTTAAAAAGAATATTAATTTGTTATAAGTATTAATTATTTATCGGTAAATCTGGGTTTTGTTAGAATATGATTCAAAAAATTTCTGGAATAAATGATAAATATCTTTTAATTAGTACAAAAATCAAGATTTTATTTATTTCGAATATTTAAATTTAATATTTTGACCATGTGAAAAGATATAAATGCAAGTTTTCTTACGAGTATAATAATTTTATGCATTTATTTAATACCCAACTTTTATAAAAATAAAAATCCGTGAAAATAAGATTTAAAAAGTTATGTTATTACATCGGTCAAAATATATATAATTTATAAGAAAATAATTCCAACCTGAATTTTTATAGCGTAAAGTCTTTGTAATATTTTCTTTGTTTTATGTATGCTGAAAACGTTTTCTTTGAATGTTAACTAACTTTAAGTATATGTACATATACATGAATTATGCATTGATTATGTAATAATCTAGCCAGATACCATTTTATGCGCAGTTTTTTTTTTAATAATCTTTTGAAGATACGAAACTTTGTTAACTGGTAAAGTTACTTCAAAATTATCTATATAAATTAAAATATCGAAAGATGATTAATTATATCAAATATATTTTATACACAATTTAAAATAAATTTTTCACATATAATTATAATATATGTCTAATTTTGTAACTGATTTCTTTGTTCGATTGTAGTATATAAATTTTTTTCAAATACTGGAATCGAACTCGCGCGAATAATACTATAAGAAAATAGTAGTAAATATCGGTAACACTAATATTTAAAACATATCTGTTCTACATTTAAAAGACAATACACGTTTGAATTAAATAAAAATAACTATAAAGATCAATTATATCGCAATTAATAATTTATACAAACGTAGCAAATACCGCGAACATTTTACACAAACAACGGTAGAGTTTGTCTTTCATCCAATTAGACTATTTAGAATTTCAAGATGCTAATTTTTTGTGGCTACGGCATTGATTTTAGGAAAGTTTGCTTCCTTTGTTTTGGGTATTTTTCCATAAACGTGTTTTAAAAATGTGGATGAATATAAGTAAATTAATTGTTGTTACATCGATAAATATTTTTAAAATGTTTAGTCGAAATAAAAAAGTATACTTGACCTGTATAAATTAATTACGGCCATAAATAAGTTAAGAATTTACTTGTATTACTTTTGCTTTATATGTTTAAAAAGAAATTTTCCGTTACCAATACAATGACTTTAATTCGAATGCATACAATTATATTAACATTTCAGTAGTAAAATATACCGATTGATTTATTCTTTATTTTATATGTTTCTAACATTTTTATATTAGTCAGATAAAACATTAAGTACATACAAAGGATTTATTATTCATGAAGATATTCTACCGAAAATAAAAAAAAACAGTAGCAGAAGGTTCCATGATTTATTGTTCGTCAACATTTTTACGGAATTTATAACTTTGATAATCAAGAATAATTATCTTAAATCCAATTTTTCAAAAGTCATATTTCATATTCCTACGACATAACATTTTTCAACAATAATAAAACTGTAAATACCAAAAATTATAAATAATTGGACAACGAAAATTTTCTGATTCCATTTGTGTTTAATACCAAAACAAATAATTATTCCTTTATAAAAATGTGCACAAGACTCGAAATTTGAATCATTTGTTAATTTTTTAGTTTAATACCTACCGATAATACAAATAAAAGTCTCTTTAAAAAACTAAATAAATATTTTATAAATTTTTAATGCATAATGAAATCGCAAGGAAATTTCTTAACCGATTTCCACATGAATAATAAATTGTGGTTTGTACAGCTATATTTCACCGACGAACACATTTCGCAAGTAAATGTCTTTTCTTTACAAGTCGTAAAATTCGTAGAAAATGAATTTTCACACGAGCCGATCGCTTTCATCGTAATGTTGCCCTGATTTCGCATCTACACTCGAAGGATCCCTGATACGAGATCGAGGCTTTACCTTTTTCGGTGATCGCGTGCTTTCCAAAAAGTCTCCGGATAATCAAGAGCATCGAAATTGATACGACCCGCGAAGGTATGGCGATTATCCGTCGGGGTAAGCCTTATTTTATGCAAACTTATATTTTTAAATGCTGGACCGAAGATACGAGGTTTATCGGTGATCGTTGCAACCGCGTTGCAAATGCGATCGAAACCATTTTTTTTATAAAATAAGAAACGACCTTGCGTCTTCCATTTTTGCGTACCTGATTAACCAAGTATTTTGAAAAAGTAATATACGATCGTATTTTTTAATTTTTATTTTTCTCTTATCGTATCGTTTCTCAACCGTGATAATATATCAAAACACGGTTCTAATCATTCGTACAAAATCATTGCAGCCTATATCGAACAGCGTCAGAATCTCCGCTTCCAAAGCTTCCGTGAATAACGTTTTCGCGTGAATAAGTTTTACGAGAAGCGGAAGGTTAATCGTTATAAAATTGTTCGAAATAAATTTGTCATTATGATGAAGATGTTACGGTATAAAACCGACGCTAAAATTTTGGTAAACATAGGTAAACGTCAGTCCGTGCGTCAATGAGAAACAAAGTTCTTACTTCGGTGATCGTATCAGCTATTTATCTAAAAAAATAAATGGGACTTGATTTAAATGATATCGCGTTCAGGTGGGATATTTGTATAATAACCTTCTTACGCATTCGTATAATGCTCGCGTTAATTATCACTTTTAGTCTGACGTATTTTGTTTCCGCACGGTGAATAATTTGCTATTCTCTTTTCACGTTAAAGAGCCGCGCGAAGATCGTTTAATTATATCGGAAATACGATACCGAGAAGGATGAAATAAAAGAAAAATACCGTCAGGTTATCACCGACGAGATGGTAATTAGAATTTTAATTTTCGGAATATTAAACAAATTCACAAATTAACGTTCAACTTGAAATAATTAAAATCTTTCGAGGTATTATTTTCAGATTGTACGTTTGTTTATAAGATTATAAAAAAAAAAATTATCCTGTTTTGTTTATTGAACTCGATGTTTTAAAAAATTCCGTGTATACGTAAATATTTTGATACTTTTTTGATAAACAAATTTTTATGACACTCTATTCGTTTAAAATCTATTAAAAAAAATTATGATTCTTATAATATAAAGTATAAGATTTAAAAGGTAATATAAGATTTAAAAGATTAAGAAACGTCGAAAAATACTTTTAATTACCTTTTCAAAATCGATAATTTTTTAAACATTGAATCAATTTTTGGATATTCGTTAAATATTGCACATTAAGTATTTCAAGCTCGTAAAGATAATAGTGTAGTAGAAGTTGAGCGTTATTTTAATTGTTACAATTAAAAGATTTGTCTATTTACATTTTTTGGTAATTATGTAAGGTTATACATTTTAACGAGTAAAAATTATCTTTTATGTATTATTATGCTTAGTTCTCAAGATACTAAACACTTGTTTTGACGTACAGATTAGTATAAGTGGAAATCTTATCAGTAAGTATATAATAAATGACAAGATTAGAATCTACGTTGTTTTAGTTAAATATAGACCATTTGTGCATTTTGAAAGTATTTGAAATATATTTGAAACAAATATTGACCTTTAAGATTGTATGTATGCTTGAAAATTTAATCAGTGTTTTCAAATTTATATGTGAATGGTCGAAAATCACCGAAAGTGAGTGAAAAACGAATTTTGATCGAACGTTCGGATTCTTTTTGGAATCAATTTTGAACACGTTTTAATCACTCGCACTTCTTACGTATAATTATAATAACGATGAGACAAGTGTTTTATTGAAAATATTATTGTTCCATCTATAAACATACCACTTATGTTTTTTTTTTAATTGAAACGTCACTCTGCAAGTTGTGCCTGAAATTACCTAAAATATCGGTAGAAATATATCAGTGGATGACTTATTTCTTAAAATAAAAGATACGAGTAAAATTAAGACTGATGACCTTTCCGATATATGTTACACGAGAAATATTACTTAATCAAATTGTTATGGATGCAATAACATTATCAACGTTTCACAGGCTCTTATGTACGAATATTAATCGAATCAATTGTGAATATTTATTAAGAACGCTATTTTAATTTTATAACACTGAAATTATTTCAACTTCGAGCATAATTAATAAACGTTTTTCTGCCAATCAATTACTTTTAGTATTTTTTAGTACTTCATAATAATACTTAATGCGCATCGAATTTAAATTACTTTAAATCATAGGAAATATTCTGAATGAATATATTTCGAATTGTGGAATGAAATTTTTATTTTAACTTATTTCGTAATAATTTGTCAAAAGATTTATATTTAATCGTATCACTTAATCAAATTACTTTTCAAAAGTGATTATAAATGATGTATAAAATTTATACAAGGAAATATATATAAGTACGAATCGTGTGTATGAGAATATCTTAAAAATATTAATGGATCTTTCAAACGCTAAAGAATAGTATTGAAATTTTTCGATAATTACACCATAGTGTAAATATAGAACACAAATTTTAATCCCATACAATTAACGAATTTAACTAAAAATATACGTATAACAAATATTACTTAAAGTTTAACAACTCGATGTCCTAAAAAAAGTATCGTAAATGGTTTTTTTTTTATTTAGAGTTTTGTATTGTCCTATAAATTCTTTATAACACACAAGTAATTCTGGCCTTAATCGAGCAATTAAAACATGAAATACTTTTGTCTTGTTTTAGTAGCCAGCTTTATAATTGGGAACAAAACATATTGTCAATATTTTCAAATAAACGATCCTTTGGTTATGTTTAAAACTGCTGACACGTCAAGAAAAAAGATAAGGTGTCGAACACTTTATACTTCGGTAGTTCTTAAGACAGCTCATTTAATGACGGGACACTTGCAAAATGAGTACATCGACTGCGTCTGAGAATCGATATTATTTTTACACCTGTGTATACAACCGTTTTGTAAATAAAATAAATAGTATTAAAAAATTGAGGTTTTAACGATATTTAATTGAAGCGCCAATTCATAATGTATTCACTCGTGAAATAAAATCATGTTATGATTTTATTTGCGGTAACTTGCATTTTATCGCCATTATAATTTTCGCGTTATTTTTTTAAGTATGAAATTGAATATTTAAGAATCCAAAATTGAAAGGGCAGCGATTTTTTATACAAAAGAAAATAAAGTGTTAATGCTAATGTTCCGTTAATCGTGTATCGATGCATTAGTACTTAATATGTACTAATGGTCTCAATTTGAAATTTAAAGTGTTAAATAAGGATAAATAATGCTTTTAAAAGATATAAGATATATAAAATTATAATTCTGTGTTAATGTTCAAATAAGTACAAATTATGTTTAAATTACGATTGGTTTAATGGACAAATTAACGTTTCGAAAAATGTATTTTCTAAATTATTTTAAAGTTAATTTAATGTTATTACTTAAATGGCAATAAAAATGTATTAATCCGTCTGTAAATCATACCACTTAGAAAATAATTTTTAAGCAAAAAGTTAATATTTCCACGAATGTGACTAATAAAGACCTAAACATGGTTTATCTTCGTTAAAACTAAATATTTTTAATACGAAAATAAGTATATATATATATATATGTATACATCCGGCACACGTGTCCGGGCCTTCAGACTACGTCAATGCAAATCTTCAAATAGCTGTTAGTATTGAAATTTATGCAAAATCCCACTTATCGCTAATATAGCCAATGCGAAAACTCTTCGACGGTACAAGAATGAAAACTAGGCCTCCGGCATTCAACCCACGAACTTTCAATTTTTCCCTCTTTCGCGGATTCTTTGTGTTTTCTTTCACAATTTGAATCGGTGTCGATTATTTATTATTTATTTGAGAACTTAAATTACCCAAGAAAGTGTATGTATAGGACAATCTAAAAATATTATAGGAACAAATGATAAAACGTTAACTTTTTTAATCTATCCGATACAAATTTAAGTTTGGATCAATTGAAAACAAAAGTTGTTGTTATTGGCCAAGGATTATGTAAAAAATGTAATTTTAAATATAAATTTAGCTATTAGTTTATCGATGACTAATGTATTCTATAACTATTTAGAACTATTACTTATTCAACTTAAACATTTTGTTTCTGTAACGATTGTACATATTTTGAATATAAAGTTGGTAGTCAAAGTCTGACTAAAAAATGTTATTTTCATATGATTCATGGATAATAATGGAATTTCTTAATTCTGTAAGTATTCAAATATAACAAATTTTATAATCCACAAACTTGAACTGTACGATGTATTTGTACATAATATATTGAAGAGATAAAATAAATTATATAAAATAACTATTTAAGCAATTCTTATGAAAAGCTTATAAAACTTATTATATAAAAAATTTTAACTTATTTTTATAAAACAAGAATAAAAAAATATCAGCGTAACGTTAAAATTTTCAAAAATGAGTTATATAAAATTATACCCAAAAAACAGGATTTAAATCGAAAAAAATTTTATGAAATTTAAATTAGTAAAGTAATTTGTATAAAATTACTATTATATTCTGTAGCGAATAACAAAATTTTGCGCTTACGTCAAGGTATTAAGTAAAATGAGAACAAAAACGGACTTTCTTCGCTAAATATACTTTGCGTCAATATAAAACTCACGGCAAAGTATTCGTTTTATAATTAAGACAATAGAATACAAATCGAAAATTAGGATACCTAATATTTACCCAATAGTTATAATGTAAATTCTACTTTAATTACCGGTACAAATAGAATAATAAAAGTTAAGCAACGAGATATTCCAATAAAAACGCAAACACGCGCTGTTCCAATTATCGGTTTAGATTTGTCACGAACTGCTAAGGATAGATTACAAATACAGGATAAAGAACTTCTTTTTAAACGAGAAACGAGCGAATGGATTATTCGGACTAAATGGTTGTGCATGTCTGTTTCTTATTCGAGGAATTAAACGTTTTACTCCGTTATGCTTTTATGTATATAAAGCTGAATATTTTAAATCGAGGCAATGATACTTTTTTTATAATTTTAGAAAAAGTTGCATCGAGGTAGTATTTTGACTATTTTACCTTTGTTTTTAATGTTTATGTAGATGTAAATGTAATAATTGCTAAACTCTTATTTTTATGTAATTAAATTCATAAATTATTTATCATGCAGGTGTAAGAAACGTTGGATGAAATCAAAATATTCAAATATTTACTTAAAAGTCAATATTAACTGTATTGATATAATAAAACGCCAAATATTTAACAAATTTAATCTCTATAAATCATTATTCAATTTTATTAAGACAATGGAAGAATTAAGAAGTATCTTAATAAAGTAAAATTAAAAGAATGTGAAAATAAAAACAAAAGATTTTAATTTTTGAACAACAATTTAATAATAATTCATAAATTCAATGTTGTAAAGAATATAATTTATAAAGGGATTTATTGCTAAAAATATATTCATGAGTAACATCGATGATTATGAATATTTTATTAGAAGGACAAAAATCATTTATATTGCTCAATTAAAAATTGAAATATTGATTTTATATTTAATTGATATATCCTAGTTATATTAATGTTATTTATATATTTAAATATATCAAAATATATTACATTTAAAACTTACATCTCTTCTTTTTTTATAAAAATCACGTTTTCTTGGTTTTGTCTGCATTATTTTAAGTGACGGTAATAAAAATACGATTCAAAAATATTCGATATCGAGTTTTTTTACCAAGAATTTATAATTATTCTATTACATAAGTTGATAAAATAAAAAAAAAATTTTAATTCAAAGTTATATAAAGTTACATAAATAGTGTATAACATTATTTTAAAAAACCTTTAGTTACTCTTAAAGCGAAGTATAATCTACTAAAAGCGTAAGGTATCGTGATATTTTTACATTCAGCACGTAATCTAAATATCAATAAAAAAGTCCACTGAAATCACAGTGTCATAAACGATGATATATATTTCGTAATCGCATAAATACATAGACAATAAAGAGAAATTATTTAACTAATTCGCGATGACGAATATGAACTTGTGTTACGTTATTTGAATGTACCAAAGCAGAATAAAGATTCTTTTTATAGAGTGTGTACATAATATTAATATAATATCAATTTAATAAAATATATATAAGTAATTCGATGTAATATGTGATATAAAATAACTAAATACACTTAAAAACTTGACAATAGTTTGTATGTTATTTATGAATTTGTTTTACAAATTTATAGTATTAGTTGAAAATTATTGTATAATATGATTTCTAAGACAATTTTTATTGATAAATGAAACTTTTCTACTTCCAGCTATTATATAGATAAATATAATTTATTTGTATGACTTGTAATTTTCTTGGATATGCATTTTTACCGAACTTTCATTCAGAAAATTCATATTAAGAATGAATTGTATAAATTTGTCAAAAAATTTTCCTGTTTTTGTATTTAATATATATTTTATACTAAGAAGTCAAATAGAAAAGTGACAATTATTATATGAAATTTTTAAAGTCGCATCAACCATTTTTCTATTTACGAAAAATCCCGAGTAACATAAAACAGTTTTTAAGCTAAAGGTGTTTTTGCTATTTGTATTTGCTATTCTTTATCTATTTAAAATCAATTTATATCTTATTGTAAGCATACAAAAAGTATCTAATGAATTCAATGTATTTCAAAGTCTCTCTTTTATTGATATTATGCATTGGTAAATATACTGTAATTTTACAAACCAATTTTTATCTGATAAAAATTTTGTATAATTTATTTATTATAATCGTTGATAATGAAATATTATATTTTATTTTAAACCAAGGTTATCCAACTAACATCAGTTTTATCTATTAATATAAAGGTTTTTATATAATTAATTAATAAAGAATTAATTAATACTTACATTATATCGAAAAATAACACTTGTTCTTAGTTCATAATTTACTTTTATATACACGGCAAATAAAATTCTGTTTAAATTTATTTTTTCTAAATGATTATTTATATTTGTCTACAAATATATACTATTTATTTTGAGAATGATTACCTGTATGTAGAAAAAAATTTATTTGTAACGAATATTTAATAATAAAATATATAATTGTATTATATTCATTACACGAATGAGTTTGAAATATATTGCAAAAAATCTAAATTATTAAAAATTTTTATTTGATAAATATATTATAATCTTATTATAAACTTTAGTATACGGTTCAAAATAATGTTAATTATTATATTACGGGTGCAATTTATATTCGACTAAATATTCAAAAATTGTTGATAAAACAATTTAATTAATTTTAAAAATTGAAGTATTTGCATGTAATAACGTTTTAAAGTAAAACTATTAAACTGACATCAAAAGTTCACCAGCACCTTAAATGAGTAATAATTCACTTGATAAATCTTTATCAAAAAATTATTAGTAGCACAATGAATAGTACGTGTGGAAATCAAAGACGAACGTCGAAACCTTTGTCCTTTTAATTTTAAAAACGTCAATAAAATATTAAACAGTAATTTTATTCTTTGAAATATATCCATGAATAATATATTTCACTTCGTTATTACTAAAAAGAAGAAAAAGATGAAAAATATTTCTGTAAACTTTGAAACTTGGCGATAACAAAAGAAATAGTCATTCATACGTATGAATTTTGTTGTTTGCAATCAATCAACAATGAAATTACAATTTATTTCAATTGTAGTATTATAAATTTATAAATGTATAAAGTAAATATATTTAATTATCACAGAAATATAAATTTTTTTATATCAAGCATTCTTCCATTATTCAAATGAATTTTAATAGAATGTACAATTCTTAAAGTTTACATTAATAAACTTTTTGTTCTTGAATATAAAAATAACTTTGCGATATAATTTTTCAATGAAAATGAAACAATTTAAAAAATGTAATTTAATAAACAAAGATAAATAAATAGTAGTGATTGAAATAACTTATTTTTGTAACAAATAAGATTTGGATGCTTAGAGAAAAAATATGGTTATATATAGAATTTGCTTGAATTTTAGAATATTATACAACATCTATAAAAGATACTAATATATCATTTAATACGTCAAATGAATTGTACTGTAAATTATATAAGTGGAATATAACCTTTGAACATTGCACAATTATAATTTAATGACTATGCAATATAAGTTTCACATAAAACAATTATTACAGTTTACTCCATTTTATCTTTTCAATTCAAAAAGATAAACTATTTAAAATTAGTTTTGTAGTAATAAGATTGAAAATATTGACTTTGTTCATAATTAGTTTATTTGACTAATATAAGTTTTAATAAAAGTATTTATCAATTCGAGTATAACATTGCGATTAAATTGGTTTTTGTTTCTAAATTTTTCAATTTTAAATTCTTTCTTTTATAATTTATTAATTTTTTTTTATTGTAGAATCAAGAAATTGAAATATAGTTTGTTGTAGCTTTTCTAATTTGATGTGTAAATTCCGTAAGCTATTCATTAAACCAATTTTAAAACTGCTTATACATAATTTATATTTTCATAAGGTTTATTTTTTATTTCTATTTATTTAAAATATAAAAATACTTTGCAAATTTGAAAATTTCAATTTATATCCAGTTATAATTACGAATTTACAAGAATAAATAAAAAATGCCGATTAAAAACGCTCATCGAAATTTTGTCGCTGTCCATTTTAATTATTTTTCAATGTTTTAAAACTGCTTAAAATTGTTTAACAATCACCAAAGAAAATGTAAAAGACGCTTATAATAATAATAAGCTAGATCAAATAAAATATTGAGAATGACGATGGAATAAAATATGCGTAATGGTGATGAAACAAACGATGACTCGTATAATTAAAATCAAGGCAAGAAACGTAAGCAGTGTTTAAATATATATTATTTATAAAAATCGTACATTATTGACTCGCAAAATACGTACTCGAACCGATAACTATTTAAGCTTTTTTTCACATTTTATTTTCTTTTTAGTATTACAATTTTTCATTTATCTACGTGAAATTTACAGTTTCTTCATTAGAAAAATTTGAAAATTGTGACATAAAGATTTTGTTATAACGCGAGGCAATAATGTTGTATCAAACGTTAAGAATTTGCAACGATAACGCAACAATTTAGATAAACGTGCTGACATTTAAAATTTTGTAATACATTCAACTATTAATAAAAGAAAATTATCTACATTGTAACAAAATTTCGCTTCTTCTTCACTCTTTTATTACCAACCAACGACTAATTAAAAACGAATCCAATTGCTTCGAGATATTTTAAAGTCAGACATAACAATAAACACGGAATTCAATGGATAACCCTCGACGTAGAAGCGCAGAAATATACAATCGCCACGTGAACTCTACCTCGGAATCCTCTGCTCCTCCGGCATGAAAAAGAGAAGCGAAAATAAACGAAACAACGCGCAAAGTTTTTCGTCAGTCATCGTACATTAACAGATACGATAATCGGCGAGTCAGACGTTCGAAGTCGACGAGACATAATCGACTACTACGACGACGACGACTACGACACGACGACGACGACGAAGAAGACGACGACGACGACGACAACCTCCGCGTCATCGTCTCCTTTTTGTCGGCAATGACGACCGACGATCGCATCGCCAGATTCGCACGCGAACCGAAATCGGGACTCGTCACCGGTTCCGGGTAGCTTCTTTATTTCCCATGCGATGAAACATCGTTTATTGGAAACTAGAGACAAACGTTAAGAGTAGACTCGAACGAGTGTAGTTCGGTGCAGCTGGAAAGTTTTGAATGATACATTGTAAACACTCGTAAGTTTGTATATCGGTAATGAAATGTAAATTGTCCCCTCCGACTTGACTAAGCCGAACGAACGAACGAAATTTCACTGCATTATTTAAAGCGGAAAGAATCTTGGCGATTGAATTGCTGCGGTTAGTTTTTTAATTATAGGTTAAGTCACGCGCAATTATTATTGTCTTTACGTAGTCCTTAATTTCTTATTTATAGAAAATTGTTTCGTCGGTGACAAAAGGACGAACTCGTCCAAGTTGTCAACGTTATCGTAGTTGGAATCGTTTGGACGAGTATCCACTCGAAATAATAATTAATAATAAATAATAACTGCTCGATACGAAAGAGTTTTTTAAACTTTCGATGCGCCGTACGTAAAGTGCAAGTAAACTTATAAATGTAAACAAACGTTGCTTTGGAGGTAATTTATAAATGCGACGATCAGTCGCTTTTGACGCGTACGCATCGTTATTTTTTCGATTTATATATAAAACTAATATATAATTGGAACGTAATGTATTTATTCCAATTGCTTAATCATTAAGATAAAAAATCTTAACGCTCTCTTCGTTAATCTGTTCTGTTCTACATATTGAAGAGTAGATCTAAATATAACATTCGTACGCAATTCCGATATAAATCCACATTTCTTTCGAGTCGATACGTTCTAATAGAGAAGCTGGAAATTTTAATTAAAATCAACGAGGCTGAAAATGAAGGAAACTCGATAAAAGTCGAAACACAATCTCATTTTCGACCGTTCAAAGTCCAAGGATTCACCAGTTCAGCCGATAACTTTCTTGCAAACGCCACTCCGTATCAACTTTCCATCGATAACATCGATCTTACATCATTTGTTTATTTTGAGCGCGATAAGCGCCTCTCCGACGACACAGACGACGTCGACTCCGCGATCGCAGCTTACATAAAACCTCGTCGAAATCTCGGCGAATATCCTCCCACCGAGAAAGAAAGCTCGGACTCATCGGTCCATCAAGGATGTTGGCAAGGATGTCGGCAAGGATGTCGGCAAGGATGTCGGCAAGGATGTCCGGTGTCTCTTGGAAAATTTCCATGGGCCCGGCAACCCCTGGCTACTTGGCATTCCCGACGAGGTTCGTTCCCCGAAGCGCGGCGTCGGCGTCGGCGACGTCACCGCCTGACTCCTTCTCCCTCGACTCGGCGAATAAAAAAGTGGCACACGCAGTTGCTCTCGAGTTGTTCGCTCGCGCTCTTTCGTGGGTGGCAGAAGGAAGAGGAGCAGTCGCACCTCGTGCCTCGGTCAGTGCGATTCGCGATCGAAGACGTGAGTCCACGTGTTCCTCGCCGGGTTTGTTTACGGGAGGAAGATGTGCCTTGGGTACGGGAGTGAAACGTGTACGGGTTCGCCTGGAAGATGCGGATATTTACTCAAGGAAAAGGAGACGGTTTGGATTGATTTTTAATTCCAAGAGGAAAAATTGTCGCGAGAGATTATCGGGTAAACACGAGTTGGAGACGTGCTTCGTATTTTTTCCAAGGAGAAACGTTGCTCAGCTTTTACCGATGCGTTTTCTCGAATATTGGAACTTTGATCTCGATCTTGAGAATCGAGTTGTTTTATAGATCGACGAAGAAAATTCGACCGTATTTTTAGTCAACTTCATTACTTAAAAAATGTTCTTTTTTTAAGAACATCGAAAACGTTTTGATTCGTATTTTTGAAGCGCCAATGTTATTTTAGAAAACTAAAGAAAAAACTGAAGAAAAGAAGGAGAAAGCGAAGAAGAATACGAAGCTTATCAACGCTCTTGGTTTCTATTTGGATACGAAATTTTGACCTTTCGAACGGTCGAGAGAGACGGTGAAAAATTATCGCGGGGACGAAAAAGTGTCTTGGATCGAAAGCTCGACGAGGAAAAAAAAAAGTTCTTTAAAAGGATTCGCAACAGTTCGCGAAACAATCACGAACATCGAGTATTTAATTTTTGGATTCGACCCAAAGAAACAAAAACGACGAGCGATCGTGGCACTTTTTTGGACTCTGAAACTCGGTGAGGCAAACGACGACGGTGCAACGAATCAGTTGACCCTTATTAAAGCCAATCTTCGTAACCAATATCAACTTTAACGCCGAGATAAAAAAAAATCCTTGATTCGTACAACTTTTTGCAAGAATATTAATAATCGTCTCACAAAAATAAAGACCAAACAAGATAGCGAACGGTTTCCTCGTACATATCGAATATTAAAAATTTCATCATTTTAAATTAAAAATGCAGTCGTAAAATGTAATCTTCGTGCGAAATTTCGCGTTGAATAAGCCTAC
Source organism: Dolichoris vasculosae (assembly GCA_018907195.1). Taxonomy (NCBI): domain Eukaryota; kingdom Metazoa; phylum Arthropoda; class Insecta; order Hymenoptera; family Agaonidae; genus Dolichoris; species Dolichoris vasculosae. The sequence goes on from JACCHY010000020.1 coordinate 1,559,809, forward strand.
GTTCGACAAATGTGATGGACGAATTAAAAAATATTCGAATACCTAAAAGTTATAAAAAATGTGCTCGGGAGTGTTTTAAAATTGTACGTGCAAACGTTAAAACTAAACAACTGTGCACTCGAAGAGTGGAACTCGAAAAGTCCGCGTAATCTAAAGAATAAACATAGATCTCATTAAAAATTAAGTAGAAAATAAATGATTCTTATCGAAAAGTAACCGATATCGTCGTAACGTAAAAAACGGACGATCTCGAGTGAAATTTAACGATAATAGTTCCAGTATAACATTGATCTCATTAAAAGATGAAAAGTCCTTAAATACTTTTCGATTTTTATCAATCTTATATACGCGTCGCGATAAAAATACAACCGATAAAATGCAGAAAGTTACGTGCGAAAGAGTAATTCCAAAAATAGTGTGTACTCGCGCCAGTTTCTGCGACGATGAGCTGGACAACGACGGCGAGAGCAACAATAACGTGTCCAATCCCATCTCCAACCACAACAACAACAACAACAATAACAACAATAATAACAACAATAACAACAACTGCGACTCGAAGAAGTCGAACAACAGTAGCATCGCGCGTCAGAAAAAAATATCCCGTAGTCGCGTCCGCCGCAATTCGCGGAGACTCACGGTATCGACGTCAGAGTCTAGACGTTCCTCGTCATCTTCGAGGAGTCCCTCGCCGATATGCGTGACTGTTCGAGGTCAGGAGAGTCCGGACGGAACGACCGACGAGGAGGGGAACAACCTTAAGAACTACTGCGAGGCGTCCGGTTATAAGCAGTACTTGGAGTTGCTCGATGTGCCCGATTTCTTTGGAAATAACGTCGAGTGGAGCGAACCCAGTGGCGACGACCTGAGCTCCGAATGGGACTCGGATCAGAGCGTGAGAGGCGACAAAGTCACCGATGACGAGGAAATTGAAAACAGGCCGGTGACTGCGAAGGTACGCGAGATAAGGAAGAGTGGTAACTCTGCGTCGATGCAAAGTAGTCATATCGTACAAATGACGAAATCTTAAGCAGAAAATCGAAAAGTTATCGTTGCTCGTTTCTAAATCGAGAGTTGATTTAATAGGAATGTAGTCGCGCAAGTGTAATAAATAGGAGGGGTATAGTATAAAAAATGTAATTTTCATTCAATTTTATCTTAACGACGACATAATAATTGAAAATTTTTTCGATGATGAAGCCGATGATTATGCTTGAAAATGATGATTGAAGAATGGAATTAAGTTATCGGATTATTACGTTAAAACCATAAAATTTATCGTAAAATATAATCTTAATGTTTTTAAAATAATGATTACGCGCTGTGATTAAATTATAAATTTTTCAATAAATCCCTTTAGTTTTAATCGGTTAAATAATGCTCGAATATTTCAAAACGTCGGAAAATTATCGAAAAATTATTCATCAAAATTACAATTCAACGAATTTTTATACTTTTTTAAATTGTGTGCGTTAAGATCCGCGTTAAAGCGATAGAATACAAATACTGCACTAATTTTTCGATAAAAATTTGTACAATAAATATCAATGATTATGTAAGCTTACAAGATTATAAAAAAACTCCACGATTAATAACGTATCAACGATAATTTATGGGTTATAGCGAACAATTTAAAATATTATTCCATTGCTTTCATTGATTTACTCACTGGATAATTTTCTTCGCAGAAAAGAAAAACCAAGTCTTTGCTTCGATCGATGGTATTAAAAATTTTACCTAATCCTTGTTTAAAAAATTTATCGATTACCAGATAGACCAGTAAATCGATTCAAGCGCATTAAAAATTATCGCAGAGATGAAATTTAATCTACTTTGATTCAACTAAGCGCACATTGATTTTTTGTCTCTCCTAACAAGTTTTTACACAGTTCTTTCAACTGTTTATAAAACTGTCCAAACGCATAACGAGATGTCGACAATATTGTAAACCTACATCGTATTTCTAAATAAAATGTAAGAAAAATACTCGCGTCTTCCTCACCTTCGTTTTAAATTAAATTTATTTCACTTTTCAAACGTCGTCTACATTGTATATCGTATACAAATATTTAGTAAAATAACAATCGCAAAAGAAATTTTCGTTTCATCGTCCTCGCAGAAAATACAAATTTCTAAAATTCGCGTTTCGTTTGTTTTTCAGAGTTCCGGATGGAGAAAATTAAGAAACATTGTTCACTGGACGCCTTTTTTTCAAACCTACAAGAAACAACGATATCCATGGGTAAGTTCCCTCAAGCGGAAAATCTTCCCCACTCGAAAAAAGCTGTCGGTCGGGTAATAAACAACTTCTCGTACACGATCTCGGCGATCTCGGCGATCTCGGAGGAAGTATTAAAGGAACTATCGTGTCCGCAAAAGCGAAAATATCCGAAAGAAACGCACTCGTGTAATTATTTAAACGCTACTGCATAATTCATCCTCCGCGTCAAATTACGAGTAAACGACGTTTCTTGTCCCGATCTCCCGAGGACTTTGATCGATCGCACCGTCCCATAATAAAAATAAACGACGCCCAAAGAAAAAACCGGCTCTTTTTTTTTTTACAGGTTCAGTTAGCGGGTCACCAAGGCAACTTTCGCGCTGGTCCGATGCCCGGAACCATCCTCAAGAAGCTCTGTCCCCAGGAGGAAGCCTGTTTTCAGCTACTCATGCACGACGTCCTTAGACCCTACGTTCCCGAGTACAAAGGTGTACTGGACGTGAGGGAACTCGAGGTGACGATTACTTTTGGTTTCTTAATTGACGTTGCGTTGGGAATCGTTAGCGTGGGTATGACATTCGCTCGACGTCGTCGTTGTGTTTGTTTAATGAACGTCTCGAGTGTGGTTATTTTAATAACGATTAAAAAAACTCGAGCGCCTTCGAGTTCGAGGCTTCCCATCTTTTTTTAATATTTTTAATTTGCCAATCTTCCGAGCGTTTACCGGCGTTTTTTCTTTTCTCTTTTTTTTATCTTTTTTTTCTCTTGCTCGCTTAATTGGTATACGCGATGTCACGGCGGCTGCAGTTTCAGCATATTATTGTCATCTCGATGGGAAAGCGATGGTCGTTCTCGACACCTTGGCCAATGAAATTTTTAAATATCCTCAACACGCGTCGAGCGTTTATTTTGTCTCGTTTGCTTATAGAGTTATAATGAGAGAATTAAGATTTTTTGCACGGATTCGTTAACCGTTTCGTCGATTTAACGAGTTACGTGCTTCGCGAATAGTTGTTTTTTTGAACGATATAAATTGGCTATAACGATTTAAATATTTCAAGATAAATGAGATTGTGCGAGTAAAATGTACGGATTTAAAAAAGACGGAAAATTTTGGCGCGCGATTTAATTCGTTTGATCGTAGGCTGGAATAAATTTAACGTGACTCCGAACGCGTAAAGAAATTGTATCGGGAAAAGCAAATACATTGCATCTTATATTCGAAAACTTATCAGTTGTGGACGTTGTACGAACTAAGCACGGATCCACTTACGATCGCATACAGACGCAAGAGTATACGTATATTTGTAGTCAAGGTTCATTTGATGTCATGAAAAACTGCTTTAAAAACCCAACGATGCTAGAAAAATATGGTAGGAAGAAAGATAAAGTTAACGTGGTAATATGTATCGAGAAAAAAGATGTATTTTTTAATTTGAAATGTCGTTTGAAAAGTTATGAAATAAATTATCAAAATATTTTTAAAATTTATAATTGTTATCGTTATAATATTTGTAAATTCGATTGGAAAAAGAAATATTAAATTGGTTGACTTTAAAAATTGCACAACGTAATCAAATATATTATTTTAGAAAACATTTACTATTTCAAATGCTTAAACATTTATTTTAATTTCATTTGTGTTTTAAGCTGTAAATGTACGAGTAAAAATTTAATCGTTAAAAAATAATGATATCGATTTAATAGATATTTAGTACTTAATTTTAATGACGAATTTATAAAAATTCCAAGAAACTTTAAATTTTGTACAATTTTGAAATAATTATTAATATACTTATTCCACGAAAAATACAAAAGTACAGTAATAATAGTAATTACGACTTTATTTAATATTGAATTATCAACATCGTTCGTTAAAAACAAATGTATAAAAAATATTAATAATTTAAATAAGATTTGATCAATCTTATAATTTATTTACTTGATCCAAATTGCTTACTTGAAATGGTTGCAACGATAGTTACGATACTTTTGAATGACATAGCATTGAATTGAAAAGAATAATACGTCTGTAAAACTATTTCATAAAATAAATAAAGCATACGAAAACAAATTTTATTAAGCAAACTATGGTATTTTCATCCATTCATTATCTTGTCATTTTTATAGTGTCAGATAACGCGCACAATTAAAAAAATCCCTTTCAAAATTAAATTATATTATTTGGAAAGAATAAAATATGTCTGCTTCTGTTTAAAATTAATTTCGTCAAAAAATAAACATAAAAAAAAACTGAATAGAAATTGTAGTTTTACATTTCTAAAGATATTTTTATCGACAAAAAATTATTATTTCCCGAGTAAATAAAATAACTCGATCGTGTATTTTTAATTATTTCTTATAAATAGAAATCTTAAGTTACTGTTTCGTAATAATCTTTTAAATTAATTTAACGTTTTACTTTAACGATATCGTATAAAAAACTACGATACATTACGCGAGATAATATCAAGATGGATTATCCATTTTTTAAACTGAAACTTATTTGGTTGTAAAAATAAAATATATTTTTTAATCGATGATGAAATCTATAAACTACACGATTATAATTACATAATTATAAAGAAAACAACTCATCTCATTAACCCATAGTTTATTCTTATCGATCGTAATAAACTTTAAAAAAGGATATCCCAAACGGTTATATTTTAATTCCAATGCTCGATATATCGAAAAAGATCTTTAAACGTTAAAAAATTGCAGGACCGAGGAAAAACCGAGGCGAACAATCACACGGACGGAATTCTAACGAACAACATCGACGCGATAAACGACAAAGAGGATGAGAAAGGTGCGATCGTCGCCTCGTACCTGCAACTTCAGGATCTCCTCGGTGAATTCGAACAACCCTGTGTCATGGATTGCAAAGTCGGCGTTCGCACTTACCTCGAGTCCGAACTCGCCAAAGCTAAGGAACGACCGAAGGTGAGGCTTTTTTACGTTAACGATGTTCGTTCGTTGGTTAGCGAATCTCGCGACTAGTTTCCTTCTCGGTTTGTAATAGAAATTGCTCGTTAATTAAATCGAATCGATCGGTAATAATACACGTGAAAATTGCTTTTGTAAACGCGAGTCGTAAAATTTGTAAATATAAACATGGACACACGATATCGAGGTATAATCAAGAAACAGTCCAAAGATGAGTATCGGTCGATAAGATTGAAACTTCGCAAGATTATGTATATCTTGGTAATCTTGCGAACCAACGACGTACGATTTATCGAACGGAACGAAGGAACGAGTATTTCTCGATATCGTATCACTGGATACGAACGACCAACTCGATCGATAAAAAACCAAAACCATTCGAAAATCCTGAACATCCGCCTTTTTCCGTTACAGCTGCGCAAAGACATGTACGAAAAAATGGTCCAGGTCGACCCGAGCGCACCAAACGCCGAGGAACGACGACTCCAAGGTGTGACGAAACCAAGGTATATGGTGTGGAGGGAAACGATATCGAGTACAGCGACTTTGGGCTTTCGGGTCGAGGGTATGAAACTCGCCCGTGGCGGTTCTTCCAAGGACTTCAAAACGACGAGGACCAAAGAACAGGTTCGTCCTTTTTGGTAACAGAGAACCACCTTTTTGGTTTCGTCGATCCCGGTGGAAAGGAGTTTTAAAAAAACCTATAAAAAGCGTTTAAATTTACTTTAAACCGGAGATCGAGTCTATTCGGATCAATTACAAAAGTGGTACAATTATAATTTAATTTGATAATTCGGACGGAAAACGATGCCAAAGTTAATTTGCCTCGTTTCGGTTTCGTTAAAACTCTAAATTATGGGAAAAAGTGTAAGACGATCCGCTGAATTAAAAACATTAATTTATGCACACGGAATGAAACTTAAGTTGGCCTTCCATTAAAATGTTCGTCCGTTACGTAAAGGTTGAAGCGATCGTTCCAATTACACGAATATAGAAGCCGTTTCGTTTTTCAATAGACTCGTCTCGACATTTAACTTTTTCATTCCGAATGTAAATTCCAATCGACGCGAATATATTGAAATTTATCGCGAATAAATTGAGTCGCAAGATAATCGGTATCTATATCTTAACGCTTTTCGTAATTACAGTATCAAACGCACCGGAGTAGAAACGCGCGTTAAAAATATCCCGACTACATTATATCGTAAAGAATAATAAAAATAATAATAAAACAAAGCTCGGAACGTTCGACAAAGAGTAATCCTCGACTCCCCACGATGTACCGGATAAAAAAACCAAGGCACGTTCTCAGGTAACGGAGGCGGTGCAGCGCTTCGTCGACGGATATCCACACGCGGTTCCAAAGTACCTCCATCGACTGAAGGAGATCCGCGCGAGCCTCAAGGTCTCCCCGTTTTTCGCCTCTCACGAGGTCGTGGGCTCGTCGCTGCTCTTCGTCCACGACACGAGAAACGCCGGAGTCTGGATGATCGACTTCGCCAAGACTTTGCCGCTGCCGCAGCATCTTCCTCGTATCAGACACGACGCCGACTGGCAGGTCGGCAACCACGAGGACGGCTACCTCATCGGGGTCAACAATCTCATCGACATCTTCGAGGAGATCAAAGAGTGCGGGTCTTGCGCTCAGTGACCTTCTCTCGTTCGTCCCGGGGATGATGTTTATTGAATTCGAATTGTTTTCACGACGCGGAAGACTCGGAAGACTCGGAAGATCGAGGACCGGTTAAATCTGCTCGATGACGAGCCGTTGAGTTTTGTTTGGGTTCGGACGTTTGCGATCCTGTTTTATCAGTTGTTCGAGGTGGAGGATGAACGATCGAACTTTGTTCTTCTGTTCTTTGTAGGCACAACTACGGGTTACTTTGCCTTTTTTGCTCCTGTAAATTCGATCGAACGTTACTTTCTTAAGATTAAATTTGACCGAATTCGAGTAACGCTTAATAATTATATCTCGGATTTCTAAGTTATCGTTGATCAGAAAAAGAAAAAAAAATTTACGTGAACGGTTGATCTAAAAAAAGCTTTTCTTAAACGAATGCATATTTATTAGTTTGGAATTAACGGATTGGATCGGTTTAATAAATATTAATTTGAATTCATTAAATTTCCTTTCGGTGTTGAAACGATCGATTGTATTTACATAAAAAATTGAATACGTGTTTGTGTGTGTGTATATATGCGAGTGTGTTTGTATGCATGTGTGCGTTGTATAAACAAACATAAGGTAGAAGAAATACTGGTAGACGAATACTGAATCCTCGTATCTGAATACCTACATAATTAATTGTATATTTTATTTAGAATCATGATTAATGTATGATAGAAAACAAATTATAATATTTAGGTAAATAAACTATTACCTTTAATTTGCTTAAAAATGGAGAGGCGTTTCGTTGCTGGTATTTTTACCTTGTATATATGATAAGTTTTTACGAGCGTAGAGAGAAATTATAATTTTGTTGCGAGTGATCGATTTTACGAAATCTTTCATAAAATTCTAAAACATTTATAAATTTTATTTTCGAATCTTTGATTATTTATAGAGTCAAAGACGTTAAAAAAAAACATTTTTCTTTAATTATGATTAAAAATTTTTTTACTAACGCTCGATGATAGGGCTTGTTTCGAACGTTTAAAAGAAAAAAAAAAAGTAACGAATGCGTATGCTTTCGACAATCGAATGTAAAAGTTAAAGAAAAACGCGATTAGTTTGTTTTTCTATAATTTTCAAATTGAGTAACTGTAATATATATATATATATATACCCGAAAGGGTAATTCATCTATTCAACAAGGTTTAAAAAGTTTTCTTTCAACTGCCTTTATTATAGAAAGTCAAACATTACCATCACTGTACATAATTTCATATTAAAGTAACCACGAGAATTAATTGTAAGTAAGTAATTGATTTTGTCTCTCGATCGACTACAATTATTCATTATAGAAAAACTGAAGGCAAACGAATTGTACGCATAAAAAAAATGTTACAAATCCAGGAATTGAGATAAGTAAGTAATCAAATGAAATCAATTACTCACTACGCTTGTAACGGATAATTTTAGAAAAGCTATTTTGCTTGCTAATTTTACTATTTAATTTATTCGCAATGACGTTACAAAAGTATTTTTTGATGCTCATGTATGGCAAAAATGCGTGATATGTACAACGCTTATCAATCTTCGATATTAGTTTCTTCGCTAAAAATAAAGAAAATAAAGTTTGAATTAAGTCGAGAGACGAGGAAGATTAAAGCGCACTTATTTTTTTAATTATTATACGAAACATACCAAAGACACGACAGCGATGTTTTTCCGTAGCTGTCTAGAGAATGAAAGTGTAGTTAGATGATCTTTAGCTTAGCAAAGGAAGTTTTTATAGGATTAATAAGTTTCAAATTAATTTAAATAACAAATTTATCGAAAGTAACTTTTTATTTATGTATTTGAATTAGAAATATTGCAATAGCCCCTCAAATATGTGAGTGCCTTTGTATTTAAATTGTATTTCTCACAGTTCTTATGTACTCAAAAGCATCTGTAAATAGTCGCATTCTTTCGAATTAGCATTTCATCATTCACACTGTCGATAAACTATTATTTAAATCGTTGTTATTATCGAAGTTACAAGAATTTTACAAGAATTATAAGTAATAAATAAGTGTAAAAGAGAAAAGTGCGTTTCTTCACTGCAAAACATTATCTTCTTTTTTATACGATTAGTCAAATAAATAAATGCGTAATTAAATTTTCTATACAATGAGTGTTCGTTCGGTAAGCTAAAAATAATTTAAACGAAATAAAAATTTATTTACATATATTTTTGTCGAATAAAACACCGATATATTTAATGTAATAAAAGTATCAAAAATTGATTCGCAGATAAAAATCTTCCGTTACTTCCACATTTACCCCATTTTTGCAATTAAATCCTGACACATCGCTAACCGCTTCTGATAATTCACAATAATTTTATCGTTATTACCTTTTCACCATTTACAAAAAATGTTTCTCGATCAAGAAATCAGACGATCTTAAACATGTACAGTAGGATTTTTTAATTTCTTTGAAATTTTATACATTAAACGAAGTTTTGTGAAAACATCGATACAAACATTTCTTTCTAAATTAAAACTATTCATTATTACTTGTTTATTCTTAAAAATAATTATCAACACTCTTCGAGATCTCAAAGTTTTCAAGACCTATACGTATATCCTTAATTACACAAGGAAATCACACGCATTTTCATATACGCGTTTCGCTCACTTTTACAAAGTCATCATCGTTGCAATCACACTCGGACACTGCAATTTTTCTGTATTTTTATTTATCATTTATAAAAGAAAATTCTGTATCGATCGCAGCAGTTTTTCGACAAGTATTTAGTACGAAAAATCTATGTACATTGAGAAGAACCTTATTCTTAATGCTGACGAAGTACTTTGTCGCGGTGACGAAGTTTTGGTATAAACTATTACTTATCTAAATCATAAATGATGGTAACAAACTATAATAATGAAAAAGAAATTTACTAATTACTTGTTTTATAATTTCTCGTACGTTGCAGCTTAGGTCGATGCTCGTTACGTGATTACGTATATATAGATGTCGTCGAATCGATGCACCTGGATGAAACGATCGAAGATACTCGTGAATCGCGTTGCGGTAAGAACTTCGTACGAAGATCAAAACTATAACGGAAGTACGCGAAAACAAACGAGAATAACTTCGCGAAGAAGTTCGGATAAGTTATACTGGAGCTGTTACTCGAGCATTTTTCGACGTTAACTCCGATCCAGACTAAAAGGGATATCTAAATTTAAATCGAGATCGGTTAACCAAGGATAGGAGCCCCAGATTCTTGAGTATAAATCGAAAAGGAAGTTCGAGTCCAAAAATTCCTCCTCTTACATATCTATATAATACAGGAATTTGGAATCTTATATAGATAATATTTCTTAGATATTTGTTAGATTAACTTAATCCTTTATATATACTTTTTAATTCTCTGTTTAAATCAATACTAGTACGCTGAGTTTTCGAATAAGAAATCGATAAACCGATAATAGTTTTAATAATTAATACCTGTGAGTTGATGAACTAAGAATCAATATGTACAATTCTTGTGAAAATGATAAATAATGTTTTGCGTGGTATATTATTTCCTTCTCCGCTAAATTATCGATACGTATTCACTGGTTGTCATTCGAATTTTATGGAATCTCAAAATGCCTAAGTTTTACACCGTTGCTTCTTAATCGTATAATGCATTGATAAATTTGCACGAGCGAATGTAGAAATCAACGTAGAAAAAAAATTACGGACGTCTTTAAAGGGGGGAAATTTATACCTATTTGATAATTAAAACAATTAAAAATCTACTGTAGAATAAAAATGAAAATAGCTCGATTTAGGAATATCCAAAGAGATTCCAAATTAGAAGATAATTTGAAGAAATTTATCGTACGCGAAGAATTGATGTTCACTTAAATTCACTAATAATAAAAATAGATCGAAATATCAAGTTTCATATCATATGGTAAAAAAATATTATTTCTTTAACAATGCTCGATTAAAAGGTATAATAATCGTAAAATTTGACGATCGTACAAAGCCGAGTGGAATAAACGTGTTCTTAAAGTATACAAATTCAGAAAATAAAAGCAGCCGATCTCGTAAGCGATTTAACTGGAAACAAAAGAAGGAATAAGTACTCGTTAATTTTTTAATACTATGCGTGATTTGAATTCCATTGAAAAGAGAAAACCTTAAATTTAATAAGCGATGGAGAATAATGTATTTTGGATTATTGAAAGAAATAATTCGGAAACAAAAACAATCGAAGAATACCTTTAAAATACGAATTTTACTCGGTATACCATCGACGGAGTAATTAGATCGAACGCATAAATAGAATAATCAAGAATCGGTAGCTTCGTTTCTTTTTAAAATAATCGGTTATTGTAGGATCAATTTATGCCTCAATTTCAATTATCTCGCCTTTATTAACGAATCGTTCATTATAACTTTCTACATATGTACATTTTTATAGCTATTTATTAATTTCATACTTAATTTGAACTTTATAATTTAATATATTAATCTTATAAATAATGTTTTACTTGCTTTGATGAAAACAAATTGACAATATTTTTAAAATAGTTTGCTTATATAAATTATATTTTATCTCGTTTATAAAGATAGTTTTAATGTCTTAAAAGAACTTTCACTTGGAATTTTTATCGGTGTTATATTTCAAATATATATATATACTTTTTTTTTAAAAGTTATAAAATTTTAATTAGAAACATTTTTATAACACCACCGGATATGATAATCGTGAGGGTTACATTTTTTTATTTATTCAAAATAACAAGATCCTTCGAGATTTCGAGAATCCATAAATGTATACATCACAGCAGAGCACAAAACGATTTCTTTAGTGCTTAATTCAAAATATACACAAAGAAAGATATTTAGCCAAATCAGCTATACTCATTTTAACGAGGATACCCTTACCGATAATCAAAGTCAGGGCGATTATTTTTATAGTTGCTTATACTAAGCGTATTGTCAATTCCTACAAAACGTTTAGTTACTTTAATAATACATCTTTAATATACTAACCCTTACTTAATTACAAAATCATTTATACAACGCCTCGAGGGTCACCACCACGCGAATACCTTACCAACCGCTCCTCCAAAGGATATACGAGCACCATCCTCGTCACTGTCCAGCACAAAATGGTCTAAGCACTTCGCCAGCAATTATACAAAATACAAAAGGATATAAACTGCCCCGCGAGATAAACACCCAGACGTCATCACTGCGACCCGCCGAACGAGTTATTCCTCGCGTTCTGCAACTGCTGCTGGACGTTTTGCTGTTGCTGCTGTTGTTGTTGCTGTTGTTGTTGTTGTTGCTGCTGTTGTTGCTGCTGCTGCTGTTGTTGCTGCTGCTGCTGCTGTTGCTGCTGCTGCTGCTGCTGAACGACGACGTTCGACTGACTCGTCTGACCTATGGTCGTGGGTGCGATGACCCTCGCGTACACCGCCGCTCCCGTCGTCTTCAAACCCGCGGGTGTCGGTATGACCTTGAGCCCGTGGAGAGTCTTTATGTTGAGCAATTGACTGGGTAATATGATCGGCTGCTGCTGCTGTTGCTGTTGTCCGGCTGGACCGACGCTCGTCGTCTGTTTCCCGAGGACGACGTTCCCGCCCGGACCGACGTTCACCCCCACGCTCTTACCCCCGGCGCTGCTCGCGAGGACGATGGGCTTACCCGCGAGTTGCGCCGTCACCATCCTGACCGTCTGCTGGGTCGCCCCCTGCTGCTGGGCTTGAGCCGACTGCGAGCTCACGATTATCTTGGGCTGACCCGAGACCGTCTGAGCCTGCGTAACGACCTGAGCACGAATTTCACCGTTAATTTCGCTGTTGAAAGTTCCAACTGTTTCCCTCAACCTACGTACCTGATACTGCGTCTGTATAACCTTGTTACCCTGGCGAGCGAGTTGGTTCGCGTGCGCGGCGGTCGTCGCGAGTTTCAACCCCTTCTGCGCGAGTAGACTCTCGACGGAGATGAGCTGACCGGTACCCGCGCTCGTCAGCACCTTGGCGAGGACCTTCTGCTGTTGTTGTTGCTGTTGCTGTTGTTGCTGCTGCTGTTGCTGCTGTTGTTGCTGCTGTTGCTGAGGCGACTGTTGTATCTGGACGGCGATGGGTTTGCCTCCGATCTGCGCTATTATCCTCTGCATTCCCGAGTTCTGGAGACTTTGCTGTTGCTGTTGTTGTTGCTGCTGGGCCGTACCGACGATGCGCTGCTGGACCTGAGCCTGAGCCTGTTGTCCCTGCTGGCCCTGAGCTTGGGACACCGTGGCCGAGGGCGACTGCTTGATGAAGATCGTCTGGCCTTGAAGTCCGTGGCCCGTGAGAAGAGACTTTATCTGCCCGGAGCTCACTGCGAAAATTAACGCCGAGAATTAACGCCGCTCGAAATCGTTGGATTTATCGTTGGATTCGCGCGAGGAAACCCACCTAATTTGATCTGGGAAGCCAACAACGTCTTCCCGGGTAAGACGTGTTGCTGCTGCGTCTGTTGTTGCTTGAGGTTCGACGTCTGGAGTACGCTCTTACCCGCTTGGGTGCTAAGGACGGTTTGTTGCTGCGGCTGCTGAGCTTGGCTCTGTATGACCTTGGCAGCGCCGGGGAATATCGTGGCGACACTCGTAGCCGAGGAGGCGGTCGGTTGGGCCGATTGGAGAACCGAGTGACCGGACAAGCGAATCGTCTGGAGACCCGCGGACGTCGACACCTGGATCTGGTGATGCGGGAAGTGCTGCTGATTGGATTGAAGCAAACTCTGAGCGTTGCTCGACTTCACCACTGCCACTGGCTTCACGTTCACGTTGCCCGTTACCTTCTTAACGGCTGGTGGACTCGACAGGGCCGAGGTCAAGTTGGTCATGCCGGCTATGTTGCCCAGTTCTGGGTGGACGAAACGTTAAGAACTCGGATTAAAAATAAGTTCGGAAGATTGTCAATTTGTTAAGATTAATCATCGAAATTCTTTTCGTTAGAATCGTTAGTCAAAGCTTAAGTATATATCGTACCCCTGGCAGCGCTGATGGTGAGCTGAGCCTTGGGTTCGATCGCGTTGGCGATGACGTTGACGGGACAATCTTTCTCGGCGATCGAAATCGTGTTCATGGCCAAGGTCGTGGAAGCGGAAGGTAAAAGCGAGGAACCTGCGATATTGACTGCACTGCTCGTCGAGGACGAGACGTTCGAGGCCGCGACGTTACTGATCGGTACGTTAATGTTCATCGGAACGGTGGACGTCGTGGCCACGACGTGGGCGAGAGAAGACTGTTGTTGTTGCTGTTGTTGTTGCTGCTGCTGTTGCTGTTGTTGAACAACGGCGGCTAATTGATCGGAAGCTGATACAGGTTGATCGACCGTGTTGATCTTCTCATCCAGCTTTTTCGGAAGCTCCTTTCTGCGAGAGTCGAGTGGATCATTGAGACGGAGAATTCATGAATATTACATTCTAAATGGCGATATTGCTTTCTCGAATCGTTCGATTTGTTTCGAGTAATTATAAGTAATCGAATGCGAATTAAAATTATTTGTTCGTTTTTCGTTTAAGTACGCGAGATTGTTTAAATTTTTTGGTGTTTATTTGGTATCTTTCCAACGCGATTGATGAAAGTACCGTTGTAAATTTTCTTGCTACTATAGATTGATTCGAGTATAATTTTATACCAAAAAATACGTATAATAAATAAACAGTGTAAAATGTATTCTATACCTAGTAATAGTAGGAGTGGTTTGCATAGCAAGTTTCTTTTCTTTTTTCGGCGTTGATTCCTTTACAATAGTTGTAATTTGTTCCTTCACATTTACAATTTTATGCGTAGATTGCATCGCTTTACTCCTCGATGTTCCGCTCGAGCTCTTTTTATTCTTAGGTACACCTTGAAGTTGTTGATGGTACATTTCTTTGAACAAAAAAATTCACGTTGAAACCTACTTTTACAACTATAATAGAAAAAATACTTAATTAAATCAATGCCGATCAAATTTTAATTTATAGTAATAAATTTACGATTTCCGTTACTGTACAATCATAAAATAGATTTTCACGATTTTCAAACGTTTGTAACTTAACGTAAAATTTTTGTTAGATTTTACACGAGTCGCTTTAATCCAAAAACAAACGGTTGCGCGTAAAATTCATCACCCCTTTTACTTTCAAATAAATCTGACCGATCAAAGAAATACGCATTTCCGCGATACGCGCCAAATCAATCCAACCACAATTACCAAACTCCGACTCGGATCTGGCTCGGTGCAAATAAAGCCACTCCTTCCTCTTGGGATAATATCTGACGCACGGATCGTTTTCGTAATGGAGCCTGTCGAGAGCTCCGGAGACGACCGAGTTCAAGTTCCCCTCCTTGTCGTTATTAAAAATGTCCTCCTGGATGTACTGCGAGTCCTTGAGCAATTGGCAGATGTCGGCGCGAGTTCCCTCGCCGTTCGGAAGCCTCGCGGTCGCGTCTCTTACAAGCGCTAAGATCGTCACGAAATTCGGTCTGTCCGGAACAAGAAGCGAGTGTCCACGCGCCTTCGTCAGCCCGGAACCTGCGTAAAAAAAACACACACATAAGTACAACTACCGATTCCTCATCCCTCCAACCTCCGGTATTTTCCAACACTCACCTGCGTTGTGCTGGTAGATGCCTTTTACCGGTCCAACCACGGAGGCGTATCCGTGCATTCTGTAAGTGAAGGCCTTGTGCGGAGCCGCGTAACGCATTCGCTCTTGTCTGCGGAACTCCTCGCGTTCCTCGACCGTCGATGGTCTGACCTTCCAATCCGTGGGCCAAAGAGCCTTGGGAGGTTCCCACTCGAGTAAGGAACTCGGCGAAACTCCGTCGCCCGTGATGTTCTCCAAGGGGAGACTCGCGTCCGTGGATACACCCAAGACCTCGACGTTGTTTACATTGGCGACGTTCACTTGTTGCTGGGATTGCTGAGGCGGCTGGGACTGTTGTTTCTGGACGATCGAGGAGAGCGACGTCGGCAGTTTCGGTGGTACGAGCGAGTCTCTGGGATAAATTGGTTCGGGCGTGAGAATTAATTTGATACCGCGATGTCGTCGATTTTTTATCCTTGCGATAAAAACGATGTCGTAAACGTGTATTAGCGTTACAATTTACAGCAGGATGAAACATTTATCGCAAGGATGAAAAATACACGATAGTCGATAGCAGTTCGCATAATTTTCGTATTGTCTTACTTATAAAGCAAAAATTTGGTGCAAAGCATTGCCAAACGAGAATCCGAATCTCTTCCAGCACCGATCCACGCGTAAACTCCGCGTCCTTTATTTTCGAGATAAGGTACGAGTTCGTGATCTCCATCCAAAAGCTGATCCTGTGGATAAACCAACTCTCCCGCGAGGAAACCTAAAGCTAGTGGTACTAAAGCTGACCATGAAGAAACTAGAGAATACCTGTCGACGATAAATAATTGATAAGATAAATAAATTTAACGACAAAAAATAGTAGTTCTCGATACGGTAATTACCAATCGTTCAAAGGAGATATCGGATTATCTTGCCACAATACGACAGCGTCTTTCATTTCGGCTCGATTCATTCTATATTCTCCTTTCGACAGGAAAGCATCCCTTATCAACGAGAAGAAACACGAATGAGTTTCTTGCATAAGTTCGTCACCGTTCATTACGATATCTTCAACGATGGAGTCCGCCATTTCTTTTTCCGGTATAGCGATGACATTGTCGCCTTCGCATCTGAAACAAAACATCGTTTCAAACACGAATTCGATACACTCGTCCTCGCCTTTACCAATACACCAATAAGGTTACAACACGACTCACTTTACATCTCCGAGTATGTCTATACCGTCGTCCAATTGAATCGGCAACTGCATCATATCGATACTGTCGAGATCGAGTTCCTTCTTATCGATCTCCTCCTCCACCTCCATTGGCATCGGCACCGAGACCGGGATTTCCTCGCTGACCATTATACTGTTTTCAACTTTGATATCCGGCTCGTAGTCCAGATCCTCGATCTCCTCTTTAATCTCCGTCGCGGACACCGGCGACGACATTTCGTTGTTCACTGACTCCGGATCGCTGGAAGATGTTAACAACCGATGTTAAAAAAACTCAATAACCCAGAAAAAACGCGGTATTCCTTACTCGTCCATTATCGTGGGCGGCGGTTGGGCGGCTGGTGGTTCGATCTCGTACTTCTGTTCCATGGTCTCGAGGGGTTCGTGTTTGACGATCCGCTCCGCTGCGAGTAGACACGCCGGGGGTTTCTGATCGGGTTGCTCGATGACGCTGTGCTTGAGTTCGTCGGCGCTGTGGATGGAATAATCGCCGCTCGTGTGACTGTTGGTGTCGCTCTCGAGCTTCACGGGAGTCGCGCTAGATTTAATCGGCGTCGACGGCTGTTGATATTGTTGGTACTGCTGTTGGAGTTGTTGTTGTTCCATCTTAACGCGTTTCTTCGAGGCGGGAGTGCGAGACGAAATGGTGAGCTTGTGCTTCTGGCCGTGTTGCGCTCGTTGCATCAGGTCGGACAAAGCTATGCCTTGGGTGTTGAGCTCGGGGTGAGTCTGCGAATTTGGGAATTTAGGAATTTGTGAAAGTGAAAAGACGATCGCTGGTTTTGGATTGGGGTGTCGAATATTTTCGTATCGTCGTTGCTTACGTCTCTTCGCGTCCTTCGCTTTTTATGCGCGATTAGCATTGCCCTGTAAGATTCCTCGGTTGGCTCCGACCTCAAAGAAATCATCGCTAGACTCGAACCAACTCGAACTCCGCCGCATTCGGTTCCAATTCTCTGCAGAGTGGAATACACGGGCCTTATCGCGTCGTCCTCGGGCCTGGAAAAGATTCGTAGGAATTCGTAAGAAACGAAAATCCTGGATTGATTCGAAAGATAGTTTTCGATCGATAACGTTTCTGATTCTTAACGATTGACCTATATCCGATGTAAAAATGAACAATTACTATTAAATATTGAAATGCATCGAAGCTTAAATGTTCGAGTACGGGATTACGATAACGGAACTTTGGTAAAAATTGATTTTTCGTTCGAATGCGAAGTATCCAAAAATAACGAATCTCCTCTTTCTTATATTGGACAAAAACGCGTCTTTGAACGCTAATTAATTTTCGTTCCTCGTATCCGTGAATACGAAACTCACGTCAAGTGCATCGCTCTCGTTGGCAATAACGGATGTTGTTGTTGTTGCTGTTGTTGCTGTTGCATCTGCTGCTGTTGTTGTTGTAGCTGTTGCTGGGCCACTTGAGCCGCTCGTTTCTTCCTGCGTTGCTGCTGAAGAAGTTGAAGTTGCTGCTGGAGTTTACCTCCCGTACTGGCTTGCGCCGGAGTCATCAGACAACTACTACTACCGTCTTCGTCGTCGGATTGGGATTCGGAAGCTGTGAAGCGAGACGTCGAGCCCAGTTCGGCGTTTATAGCGTTCAATTCCTCTGTGTAGCGCAACTGCGTTCTTTCCTCGACTGCGGTAATTGCAAACAGTATCGATTATCGCTTCGTTGGTAACGATTTATGTTATGTTACGAATACGGAACGTAAGGAAAATTTGTTGCGACGCTTTTCTGCGTTACTTGGGATAAAATAAATACGTATAAATAATTTCGATGATTGATCTTTGTTTTTATAAAATATCGATTGTACTTTGATTTTCTTGCATTATATTAAGGTAGAAAAACTGCTTTGTTTGAATTTTTAAACATCGTCTTTTGTCAATTAAAAATATACACCCTAGAAATTCAAGTATTTAATAAAAGATATGTGGAAAAAACGCAATGTTATATCGATATTTCGAACCTTAAACTTACGACTGTGCTTATTATAAGTATACTTGTATGCACTATTGAATAGCAACGATCGATATCGATTTAAACTACATTAAGTTCGAAGGCTTATTTCTTAATAATTACCTAAGGCAGGTTTTGGCTTCCTCCACTGTAACTTCGATATCGTTCGATGAGACGGTTGACTAAAACCTTGTTTGTACGCATTAGATAATAAACTCTCCCTCGATTTAAGAAGTTCACCCGCGAGTTCGTAAGTTCGCTTTCGTTCTTCGAAGAGAAATTTTCTTTTTTGCGCTTTTTTAACCAGAGTAAGCATTCGTTTAATGTCAGGCCTAAAGTGTCCAGCGGCAAGATGTTTGTGAAACTCGTCCAATGGGTTGACACCGAATCTAGAATCACAAGTAAATCGAGAGTTTAGAAACATTTTTAATAACGATCGATTCGTCGTAAACTCCTTCTTTAAACGATAACGACGAGAATTTTAAAAACTCGTATGCTTAACGTACCTATGAGTTTCTTTCTTGAACAGCATATCCAGACTTTTATCCAACTCTGCTTCGATATTACAATCTTTTGGAAATGTCGGTAAGAAACTGTACAAAGACTCTTTTTGACTCTCGCTCAAACATTCATCCCAAAATCTTGGATAATCGAGCATTTCCTTAAAAATAGACGTATGCTCGCACAGGTCTTGAGGAAGTTTAACCTTTGTTCCACCAGCCATACACGTTTCCCACCTCTGAATAAATAAAATTGAAATAAAATCTTAGAAAAACTCGACGAGTTGTAATAAAATGATATTTATCGAAAAGAGAAGCATTTTAGTTTTTTTCGCTTAATAAAATCGTATAACCTTTTAATTCGTAAAACTAAGTATATTTTTTTGATACTTGCCTCCTCCGGATGTTCGCTGGTATCGTTTTCCTCTTCGTCGTCGTCCACGGAACTGTGACTATCCGAGCTACTCGTAGCTTGCTCATCCGCACTTTCCTCTCCGCTATCGGTTGTGGTGCTACTGGCACTGCTGTTACTGCTGGTCTCCGTGCCAGAGGCTTGAGACAACTCTTCGTCCTCGTCTTCTTCGGCTCCGGAGTCACCGTTGACCGAACACTCGTCGATCTAATATAACGAAATGAATACATTTTTTATAAAATTGATATATTTAAGTTTTATTATTAAGAATCTATCGATAAGATGGATATCTTTTAAAATATCAAAATCGATCATCTTCCGGATATACGATTCGATCGAGCAAACATTTAATAAAATGCATAAATTT
The DNA here is from genome assembly GCA_018907195.1 of Dolichoris vasculosae. Lineage (NCBI taxonomy): Eukaryota > Metazoa > Arthropoda > Insecta > Hymenoptera > Agaonidae > Dolichoris > Dolichoris vasculosae. Next base: position 1,579,671 of record JACCHY010000020.1, read on the forward strand.
GTTTGCTATAACGAGTCACCGAGGAAAGCAAAATTGCTTATTCGTATATCTATATATGTATATGTATAGTATGTAATAAATATATGTATATAGATATATTTATAAGAGTAATCGGTAGTTGCAAGTAAGAATAAGTATAACCGTACATTGAAACTTATCGAAGAATTATGAAAATAGCGGCAAAACGTTGTTAAAAAGGATAAAAAGTTGAATTTGTCTCCGCACGGATAAAAATGTAATTATTGGACTGGCAATCTTGAAAATTTTTCAATAGATGGAGAATAACTTAAAAATGAAACGTAGTTGTCGGGTACAACGACCGATTACAGGCTTAACGAGCAAAAAGAAAACGATCGTTGTTCATGGTCTGTAAACATTCAGAGAAATTTGAAAAATCACTCATCGAGCATTCGCATAGGTGCAGTAACCTAACACACTCTTACAAAAATCGAAAAAGCAAAGTCACAGGAGAACGAAAACTCGTAAAATAATACATTCCCCGAGTAAATGAATCCCGATTAGAAGCCATCAATCGACGAATTGATAAAATAAAGCGTGCCATCCTAACCTCCATGACGTCGACTCTTGGCTCTTCTCTCCCTCTCGAAAGCGCGGAACCCGAAACTCCAGCGAAGCGATAACTCGTCGGAAAAGACCGAGAACTCCAACTCGTTGTTCTCCCTTGCAAAAGAGCAACGAACCCTCCTCCGTACCCTCGTTTTATCTATCGATCGTATTGTATTATATTAGGTAATCTCGGAGCAGTCTGTCACTCGGCTGCGGCGGCTGCAGACGATGATAATAGTCGTCCCTCTTCTTCTTCTCCCAGCAAAACGCGGCGATATTGAATCAAACTCGTGCTCGAGCGCGATCGACTCGTTCCTCATGGCATCTGTAAATCCGCGTCCGAGTTTTTCCGCGCTCTTTAAAATATCCGCTTAGATATCCCAGGAAATAAATGATCCGACCGCCGACGCGATCGCGCGCCGCGCGCGATTATTTATACGCCGTGTATACACGCGCTTTGTGTGACTGTGTTAGTGTGTAGGACGAGTGTGGCCGTAGGTGCGATAACTCGCTGTTTTTTCTTTTTTATTATTTTCCGCGTGGCTCTTTGTTTTTGGAAGCGCGTACTTGTTTTTGGGAGGAGCGTTGTTGTCTTTTTTACGGTGGTCGGATTTAGGAGGGCGACGAGGTTTTTCGCCCGAGCCGAGGATATTTTTGAACGGGTCGCTGTTATCTTTTAACGCGCGAGATAAAAATCTACACGGATTTTCGGGGAACTACGCGTTGTGATAAATTAGTTTTGATGTACTTTTTGATGAATTGTTATTGGTCGGTTGGATGGATTTTTATGGAAAAGTCGAGACCTTCCGTTGAGAGTTACAGTGCAAATTTTGTTGAAACGACGGTTTTAATTACTCTTGCCTTGTGTTTTATTATCTTTCTACGTTTGAGATATTTATCTGTCCGTGGAAATATTAAAGGCTCGTTAACGTAGATACGAAGTTAAAAGTAAAACGATTTCTGAATATTCTGAAAAATATTCTGAAATACGTAATAACGGTAGGACAATTTTACGAGAGTTTATTATTTCTTGAGATAACGCATCGAAGAACTTTTTATTTACTTTTTTTCGCTGTGCATTGCATATATTAATTATGAAAAATATAGGTATCGCGTAGGTATAACAAATTTTTTTCGATAAATTGAATTATAATTTATATTTCGTGTAAATATTTATAGATGGTTCGACGTTGCGCACCGAATTTTTATTATGGTATAAAACGTTTTGTATTTTATTAGGTTACATGTGTTTATTACCATTTTATTTTATACAAAATATACTTGATGAATAAATTAAGCGACGATTATAGACTGCGATGTACGAATTTGAATAGAAAACTAAAGTTTTCGCCGTGTTTACGTTTATGATAGGTAATATAAAAAAATAATAATAATAAGTTAATAAAATCTATTTATTCGTTTGTATAGCAAAGTTTAAGGAATAAAATTCAAATTTTCATATTTCTTAATAAATTATTTAATACAAGAATATAAACTTTAATTATCGCAAATACGTTAAAATGACATAGTTTATATCGAGAATATAGCTGATATAAAAGAACTATAAAAGCAGTCCATTTGAAAAGAATAAAATTTTTAATTCTTGAAATATCGACTAAAGCAATTTGAGTAGATATTTGTACGAGCCAAAAGGGATTTTTTTATAATTTATAAATAAAATAAGTTTCTATTCTAATGTAGATTGTTAAAAATAAAATAAAAATTATAGTTTGTTGTATTAAAATGTTTTATTAAAATGAATACTTATTACATCAAAATATTATTCCTTTATTGTTGATATAAACATTATACAATATGTTACAAGCATGTGTGTATACATATTAATATATATGTATACTTGTATATATATATATACATATACATATGATATAATTTTTTTATCTATTCTAGTTTTCGTGTAAATTACATTATTTTTAAAGCTAATACACTCTTTGTGCAGTAAAATTTGAAAAAAAACTTTTCAATAATATAATCAGGTATATCATGGTCAGATTATCTACTGTTTATTCTTTAAGTGTTGAACAGTGTACATATACAATTGTGTTATTAGTCATTATAGTCGTAAAAAGTTCCGAGAAAACTTTCACCAAAAGTTCGTTCGTAGTCTTTAGACACGAACTAAGGAAGAAAGAATTTGTATCGTTTGCAAATTAGCTATTTGCGAAACGCTTATCGTCTTCTCGAGTCTCGATTATCTCAGTGGTCACTACTCCCTGGTGTATCTCAACAAGGCACGATTGAAATATATTTCATTCACATACATGCATACAATCTCTGGTGAACAAGTCGATAACGCAAGCAGTTACACCAGTGATAAATCTTACGTGGTCATTTTAATAAAAAAAAGAGATTTTTCTTTATTTGTGTCATACATTTGTAAATATTACTTTGTTGTCTATTATTATATTTACATCCTTAGGAAATAATTCATTATCAATTTATGTACTTAACGTATACAATATCGTTTGTTTCGTTAAATAGGTAAGATGTAACGCAAAACAAACGTCGTTTCAATTGCTTCTTTAAAAATTGCCTTTGTCTATATAAAATAGTAAAGCTTTGATTTTATCGATACATACATCAACGAATTTAAACGTTCATCGCGGGAACTCGCTAATGAAAATAGTACTTTCTATTTTTTGTAAATTATTTTTATTATATAAAATATACCGAAAATATTAAAAAATTTCTTCTTGATATAAAATTTTTTTTACACTGTTAAAAATATAATTTTTCTTTTCTATTATTTTGTTAAAAAAATTTGGTATCATCGAAAAATAAAATCTTTTTACTTCTTATATGCTTACGCCTTTAAGGAACGAACTCGACGTTTTATATTCGGTACACGGTATAAACATCGAGTCACGGTAATTTTCTTTATTATAAATAGTTGTAAAAAAATGTTGACATAATTAAAGAAAAGCTCATTGTTTTGAATCAACAAGTAAGTTCAACTGGTTAAACGCTTTTACATTAAGAAAGAACTTATCTTCGAATCTTATCTTTTCGCTCAACGAAATCAAAGAGTCAGTGTCAATATAGAAAAATATAAAACATTAAAAATTCCTTTAGCCAAAAATCATCACAGACAAGTCTCTTACTTTCGCCATCTTCCGAATACGACAGACACAAAAATTGTTTATCTTGTTACAATATATTGTATTAGATACATTTAAGCTATATAAATATCATAAATATACATTTACACTTATGTATTAGTGGCCTTAATGCTTTGTCAACGCGAGTCTATCATCTCTCTGCTGTAGAATCGTCAATCGAAGTGATTATAGTTTAAATTTTCGAAAGGCAAATCTAATATCCTGTTGAATTAAAACTTTGATTTTTGCCGTTTACTCGAGTATTTTTCGCGAGTAGGACTACAAATTACCGAGTAAACGAATAAAACGTTAAATTCTTTATAGTCCAAACAAAGATTAAGAAAAATACTTGCATTTCTTCATAAATAATTATTAGTTATTTTATAATGTTTATAAAGTTAATAGCGAGAAACGATTCCGAGTAAACGGCAAAAATGAAAAATTTTATATTCCAGAATTGAAGTATCGACTAAAAGTCACTATTAAAATTACGCATTATATTCGTATAGAAATATAGTCCACTCGTGAAATTTTCGTATATTTATCGTATAAAACATTTTTATTGATATATAAGCACTTAAGTTGTATGTCATTGAAACTCCGACCCACGATTCTATTTTATAAAAAGATCCACGACTCCCTCTTAACTACAACTTGTGCATGCTGTTTAAAAAAATAGTAAATTGTTCATAATTTCAAACACACGAACAGCAATTCTATTTATTATCTATAGATGTTAATGTTAGGAAAAACAAATAATACGTTTACTCTAATGTAGCACACTTATTCATTTAACGATAATAAAAATTCTTACCTAAGAAAAATACAAGGAATAAATAATTTATTAATCGTTTAAAAAATATCTAAAATACTTTGATAAATTAAATTTAAGTTTCTTTAAATTTATATTCGTGTATTGAATACGTATTGCATTAATTATACAGCAAATTCTTTTCAAAGTACGAATAATCCTTCGTTAAAAAGAAAAGAACAAAGAGAAAAAAGAAAAAATCGTGTACATGAATTTATGAACAAGGCACAGGTTTATCGTACACACTTGATCTGCGTACAGATAAGTTTATACATTTTGATTATATCATCGTATATTCGTTGACAAAATAAAAGAACTAACAAACGAATGAAAAAATTCATAATACTGCACCTATTATTTTTATGTACATACACACCAGACTGAAGCGAGTGGTGCACTCGTGCTTGAAAAAAAAAAAAAAACAGTCCCTCGCTTACTTTTTCTGTATGGAAGTCTTCGTGTGTTTTCGATTTATTTTTTCTTACGTAATAATTATCAGAAAGTCGATTTTATTTTTAAACATTGATTGAATATTAAATATATAAAACTAATTATTTAGCGCTAGAATTACATTAAGAGTACGAACAGTAATGTTTTCAAACTGTAGTGAAAAAGATTTAATCGAAAGGATAGAAAGAGAGAAAGAGAGGGAGGGAAAGAAAAAGAGAAAAGTTAAATTGAAATCTGTCCCACACGTTATGTAGCACCAGATTAAAATAAACGGAAAAATATCTATCGTTAAAATATTTCTTACGACTTGGTTAACTTCGTGCGATTGGCGGCAACCGCGGCCAAACAAGCCAGAGCTTCGAGATCTGGCGATGCACACCATGCTAAAAAAAATAAATATATTTATTGTATAATAGATTTTTTATAGAGAGCAATCGAATAAGAAGCTTCGTTGATATTTGGAAATTTGCAGCACTTTATTCTCACTTTACTTCTCGCACGGTTGGTTTAAGAGCGAAGGGAAGGTTGAGCTAATTATTCGATTTTAAATCGAAAATTTAATCACTTACATTTACTGGGTGCTTGTTCTTCGTTAATAATTGACGAATCGACTGTTAGTGCATTTCTTGTGATACTCTGTTTTCGCGCTTTTCTTTTCTGGCTACCAACTAAAAGCGATTTTTCTGTTTCCTTTTGCAAATCCGTATTCCTATCGAGTTCCAACGAACTTTCGCTACTTAGTTTTTTCGATGAGCCACCGACTTTTTGCATGATTTTCTTCTTCTTTGTTCTTTGTTGTTTTTTCATTGCCTGGAACTCTTCCAGACTCAAAGATGGCAGCGCTTCGATTTTCTTCTCGAGATTAAAGTCCCTGAATCGCAATCGATATAATTTTAATTAGTAAAGAAAGCACGTTTTATATTAACGGTGTTTTCAAAAAGTTCATGTGTATATTAGTAAATAAATAATTGGAATTATAAATAATTATATATAAATGTGACTTAAGATTATAATTTGAAATATAACATACTTTTTGGGAAAGGCAAATTTTCAAATACTGTGTAAATTAGAAAAAAATAGAAATAATGTAAATATCTTCTTCACGGTTTTGGTAATTTCTGTTAATTAACTATATCGAACGAATGAATAGTCGTATCTTACTCAGCCTTAAACCTTTTGCGCGACATCCATGCGATATGTCTTTCGCATCCTTCAGTCTCGGTTTCTTCAGGTTTTGAGGCCTCCAAATTACCTTCAGCGCTAAAAAAATATTAAAACGTGTACGCACCGATACTTTTATTTTATACAACGAATTTTTCAACTACGCTAAAGTTATTATTTAAAAACTATATATTTTAATTTTTAATCCTGTACATGTAAATTCGTTTAAAAAAGAATAAAAATAATAAAATTATATCGATAAAAAGTAAGTTGATGTTAATTCATCTTCTTTCTTTCAAATACAATTCCTACGATAAATGTATTTACATAAAAACTCCGTTTTTTAAACGTTAAGATGATTATCAAATTATTTTTGTCGTTTCAGATTAACTGTTAAATTAATATAGTAATAATATAGTATATGTATAAAAACGTGTGCAATGCGTATAATAAATTATAAATATCGATTAATTATTATTCGAATTATCGTGAATTTGTATTCAACGGTAAAACATCTATTAAAATATCTGTCGTTAAATAAAATACATTTTAAACATGATTTAAAATTAAAAAGAAAATTTTCGACTTACCTTTCAACCAGATGTTCTAAGTCACCGCGAGAACTTGTTCCTTCGCTACTCAAGGAATCGGTTTTTTCACTGACATTGGAAGAAATTGAATTTCTTCTTTCTCTATTGTGTTGGTCAATGCTAAAAACATAGATTATTATGATACACTGATCGAAGAAATGTTTTAAGAAAATGTATCGCCTACCTTGGTAATCCAGAAAGCCGACGTTGTTTTGCTTGATGAGTCAACTGATCAGCTAAAAATTTTTGATATCGCAATCCTTTGCAAGTTCTTTCTACTCGGAATTCATTGTCTTCGACCGAAGTATCGTCCATGTAACTATGATTTTCCTCGTGCTCATCTTCTACGCTCTAAAACAGTTAAACGCAAAGAATATTATCGTCTTAGATTCGAAGGAAAATTTCGCATCAATGTAAACTACATTATTTTCGTTATCGAAAGGTACATCTGTATCAAAGTTGAAAGATTTGTATTCGCATAGTTAAGATATTCACCGTAAGATGATGATCGTTGTTATTTGACTCGGTTCTGCTCTTTTTATTGCCAAATAAATCAGCCTTGCAATCTTCTTTTGATTCTGTTGAAATAGGTGATTCGGAATAACGTTTTTTAGGTGGTTTTGGAACTTCACGAATGTCGGTACCAACATCTTCAAAGACAGGATTATTAATCGCTGACTGAAAATCTTGAACGTTTACTTTCTGTGGAGTGAATAAAGAACTTAACCCCCCTATTTGAGTTTCGTCGGCTAATTTTCCAGGTTGTATAGACTCTTCGTCTAATTTAGCTAAATCTGAAGAAAGATAATCGCTTTTGATTAATTCGGAGCCATTATCGCATTGCACAGAGTCTGATTTTTTATTCGATGGCCTTGTATTTAAAGTACGAAGCGGAGGAGCTGGTAATTTATACCATTTAAAATCTGGATTAGCATTTAAAAATGCATCTTTGTACTGGAACAAAATTTAAACGATAAATCGAATATAGATATTATTAAATCTTAAAATTTATACAATAAAAAAAAAGTAATAAAATTTTTAACTATTGTTGTAATCTACCTTTATTTATTCAAACTTACTAGAAACATAAGTGCCAGGTTATCTGGAATTGAATCCGAACGAATGTACGAATGCTTTCATTTAAGAATTAAAAAGCATTTGATTTTAAATAAAAAATGATTTAGTCATAAAACTAACGATAGAACGTATCTCGTATTACTTAAACAAACTTAACACTCGGTGACTCAAAGTGTTTTATATGCTAATGAACTATGCTTAGAACGAATAGAAATTAATAAAACAGAATATTACGTTAAATATAAATGTTAAACATATAAAACCATATACTGTGTAATTTACCTCCTGAGCTAAATTTGTGTATGCACGTTTTTGTTCGGTGGAAAGCATAGCCCACCATTCGCCGAGCACCCTTGTGACTGCTCGATTTTCTAAATGAGGAAAGCCAGAACGTACGGAAGCTCGATGTCGCTTGCAGAAAATAAGAAAGGCATTCATGGGCCTTCTCGCGTGATGAGCAGGTTCGTGCTCATCCTCCTCTTCCTGTATTGAATTTCATAAACAGTTTGAGACAATAATATTTTGTATCGTATGAAAGTGGATCGTATTTATTAATTAGAATCGAGGGGAATAATACATACTCTAGTTGCATACAATTTTCAAACAGAGCATCGACTTTATTGATTTAATTATTCCATTTGTTTAGTCGATACTTTTATTCAGTTAATGGATAATACAACAATTTTTATATTATTTTAAACATTTTTATCAAAGAAATGTTAAAATAATTTTTTTTTGCAGTACCTTCGAACGCTTGGATATAATATTTATTCAGGCCTAATTTAATTTAATATAAAATGTTTAATTTCCATTCCAATGCATAAAAAAATCATGACAAAGATAATATTGTAACGTAAAAAAGGCAACTTTTTTATATTGTAAACGTTATCGATCGATTAATTTTAATTCATATATATCCGGATAAAGATACTTGCAGGATAAGCGTTCGGATACTTAAAGAGGTTTATTCAACTCGTACTTTTATAGATTGCAAATTTCTCTATGTCTTACTATTAAATTTATTCTATTCGAGTTACATTCCACTTTGTTATATTTAGAAACTAATAATGCAATGTCATATTACTCGAACGAGCACCATTATTATTTTTTTTCATTGTAATTGAACATTTTAAAAATAAAACCAATAAATCATGGTTATTATATTATGTGCATGAGCAATGCATAATTCATCCGATTCATTTATTTTAAATAAGATCTTTAAAGACCTATACATCTTTCTTAATTGAAATTGATCTTTTTATCAATAACGATTGCACGCGGAGAGCATAAATGTAGAATGAAATAAAATTAATCTAATTCTAAATAATACTTTTGTGACTTAGAAGTAGATAAAGAAGCTTTGGTATTTAATCTGTTACAGTTTATATTATTATACATTAACGCGCTACGAATGAACGAACGATTTAGTTATATAATAATTTATAAATATATTAAGAACGATAGGCTACATAAAACTTTAATGTGGAAATCGATAAATAACGATCGAAAAAAAAAGTTTAAATAAATAATTATCGATTAATTTTGTTAAGGATAAAAGAAAAGAGCGTTGAAAAAGTATTTATTTTGCCGTAAATTAGAAAAACGAGCATTTCACCGATAAATTTTGAATCGGCCATATGTTCTCGTTACTAAATAAATGTCAACTACATGTAACGTTAAAATAAAAAAAGTCCGAATCTAAAATAAAATGAGTAAAAAATGACTTGCACAAACAGAAGCTAACAAAGACGCTATTGAATCAAAACAACGGCAAGCTAATGTAAGCATTTCTTAAAAGTAAATCTAATGACCAATCATAAACATTCCAGTTATTAAATTCTTTAATAAAAAAGAAAAAGTCGAAGGAAATGAAACTGTGTGTAAGTTTTATCTTATGTATTCGATGTGTACGAGCTTGTAAAAATGTAAGGAGCGATTATCGTTATCAACAAAAATATGCAGGTAAAACGAGAAAAAATTTGTTTCCAGACGAATAGCCCGACCGAAATAAAATTTTTTTTTAATGGAAAATCTCGTTACGGAAAGTGTCGCAATATATGTAGTTGAGAAGGGACGAAGAAACCATTTTGATCGCGCAAGAGACAGAAAAGAGACAGAGACAGAGAGTAAAAAACGTACGTTTGCTCACTCTACTGCCGAAAAAAAACGGCAGAACGAAACGTCCTTAAAATAAGACTGAAAAAGACAAGAGAAAGAAAGAGAAAAACAGCAGACCAATAATGGCTACGAACGAATTCGCGTACTTTTCTTGTAAATCTGCCAATTGTCACTTTGACAGCTGTTTATCTCTTTCTCTCTCTCGCCGCGATGTAAACACGATACCGTCGTCACATAATTAAAAGACTGACAATCTTTGTGTATACACCTACATGAATATGAAATCGAAAGTAAAGAGAATCGAACAAAGCCATATTTTCGCTCCTCGTATAAATGACCTTGATTCTGAAAAAGAATAAAGAATGACAAGCGCTATTCCGAATTCGCACCCCGTAAGGAAAATGTCAGCGCGTCAAAACACAAAAATTTTCCCTTAAAATACAATGAGAAAAAAAACATAAATAAAAATAACAAAAAGCTTCTGGGGCAACGACTCGCGAAAAAAACTGGTTGGACGATGAAAGGAGACGAAATCGTGAAATATCGTTGGATCGGATCGTTGCATTTGCACTATTGAAACGAAATAAGAAAACGACGGACTTTGTAGAAAAAGACATTATAAAAACGGAGCTACTCACTTTCTGCTGATGCTCGTTGGCAGCCATATTCCGTCCGCACTGTATATGTTTTGTGTCGTATGTGTATATATAATAATAAATATATATATAAATATATGTATATATATATACATACGCGTACAATGTGTACGTCCCTATATTATTCGCATACTCGTCTACGACGACTTATATACATAACTGTATATGTACCCACATCCACACCAACGCGAATCTTCTACTTTGACAAATCACTCCAGCAAAGAAAACTAATATAATAAAAGATAAAGAATAGACAGTCTGTTTATTTCATTGCTGCAGTTTCCAGCAACTCTCTTTCTTCTTCTCTCTTTTGAGCGCTCCCTCCTAATGTGTGAGCGCACACAAACAAACATACACAATCGTAAAAGATCTTTCTCCGCGATACTTCGTTTCTATATTTTACAGCTGTTCCTGTGTTTGTCTGCTATTGTCGCTCTCTCTTTCTCTCTCTTTCTCTCGTTCACTCTCCTTCCCTCTCGTTCGCTCGCTATCTCCTTCCCTCTCTCTCTTTCTCTAGTTTTTCCAAACGGTCTTGCAATGTTTAAAAAAATCCAAGTTAACGTCAGTTTTTGTTTTCGTTTGAGGTTATTTTTTACGACTCGCGTTTTTAAATTTCAACTTTAAGGGAGACGATTTTCTTTTACGAAAGCTCCGCGAAAGATCTCGAGTACATTGGCTGTAATGCATATACATTCGAGATCACCATCGACGCAAACGTCATCGATGCAATCCACCGAATAACGTCACTTCTTTTCTCGTTCTTGATTTTCGCTTCGCGATGTCGAAGGAATATATTTTCCTATGGAGATATTTTTCCTCGTTTCGAAGGACGCGAGCTTTTCATCGAGTTCGAGATGCTTGTTTTTAAGGGATCGTCGAGGATTCCTTTACGGAGGAATTTCGTTTAAATTTACCAAGTCGTAAAGATTCGTAAGATTCTTTGAATTTCGCGCCTAACGCAATAAAAATAAATCATTAGATGTACATACCAATTTTAAATATCAGTGGAATGCGAGTTTTAAATTTTATTCTTACCGATGTAACGATCATCGTGTGTTATGAGATTAAGTTTACACGTCGGTGTTAGATATAGACCGATTTAAAGGTAAGTAAAATTATATTTATAATATGATTTATTGTGAATTCTAACGCGGAATAAATTGTCCATTGTGATTTTGATATTGCAAAATCTCACAAGTATTGTCTCGTTATCGAATAAAAGAAGAATTGTTTAAAGAAATTTCGTAAGACTGCTTATCTCGATATCTTTTCTTTGTTTTGATCCTTTTAAAACGTCGCAAAACTTTTTTCGCGTTTACCCGTAGATGAAATAAATTTCGATAAGAGTAGCGATACAAAAATTGATTTTATCTTTAACTGGCGTATTTTTATTTTTAACAATTTACCGTTAAAAATGCGATGTAAATAAATTATAATTTTATTAAAACTAAAATTATCTTACGTAAATTTATTTCTTACTTGTTTAAAGAATTGATGAAATCTATACTTTGATTTCAAAAGGAATGGATTTTTTACTTACAATTATATTATCAATGATACGTAAACATTATTTTACTTATAACATTTATTAAAATAAATTCAAGAATTTGGGAATAAAAATAATTTGTGGAATGTAATTTGAATTTTATTAACATATATTGAAATCAAAGTTTTATAGATTTTTTGTATATAATTGTTCATACGATAGTTAAAATATATTATAATGCGCCATTTTTTTATTAGCTTTAGTACAATTTCAATTTTATGTTATCATACCGAGAACCAAAAAATAATTTAATAAATTGAATGTATAAGTTTTCGAATATTAATGATATGAAATTTTATAGTTAAATATTATCAATTTTTAATGCTTTTACTATAAAATAGCATTTGATTGTTAAACACATTATTTAAGCCTTTATATATATATATTTACACATAGAATGTATAATTTTCATATAATTTTATACATTTTTTTATTATTATTGAAAAAATTGATTTTTGTACACAATAATAAAAAAAGACCAGAAAGAATTATAAATGCATTATTGAAGTAATTCAGAATAAAATTGAACGATTATTTCGTTAAGTTAATTTATTTTAAAAAAAGTTTTATCGTTAAACGTTAATAAATTTTCGAACAAACTGGTAATATAATAAATAATAAATTTTTCAATTTCAATATTAAAATTATTGTGTTCTAATAGAATGAAGTGTATAAATAAAATCTGAGTTGAAATTTACTTTTATATCGATTTAATAATTTTAAAGTTTACAACTTAATTTTAATCCAGGTAAAGAAAATTAAAATAATTCGGATCTATTTTTACGTATTTAAAATAATTAGACTAATAAAATTATCGTATTTATATTTATTTATTTAAAATTTTGCACATATAAGATACGTTTATGTATTTCTGGCATGTTTAATTTATTATATTATATAAATAATTATTTAGAAAGTTAAAAATCATATAATTAATTATTAACGTAATAACACAAATAATTATATACATTTCGTTATTCAACTATTTTAAAATCAGAGGGAAAAAAATTAACAAATATAGAGAAAAAATTATTCTGCAAATATTTTTCGATTAAGATTTTCTTAAACTTCAGGAATAAAATAAATTTTTTCTTTCAAATTTTTCCTTTAATTTACTAAAAATTGAACGTATAACAATTTATGAATTTCTTGTAGAAATTATATTGATTTCATGCTTTATTTATTTAAGCGTATCGTAAGTATTAATATTTTCAATATTTGACAACAATGATATTAATAGATATTTTCATTTTTAATATATTTTATTTCTCTAGGAATTATAACTAATTTAAAAATTACGAGCAAGTAATCAACTATTATATCGTACATCTTAAAATTATATTTGATTCAATAACTTAAGCATATTTTTATGTAAACAAATTAGATTTGCATTTAAACTTTTAAGTTAATAAAATAAATCAATTAAAAAATATTTCGTTTGCCTTTAAGACGATTTACAAAATATATCTTTGATAATTGTATTAGATTTTTTACACAAATTATAACTTGGAAATTATTTAAGTGATCATAATAAAATTATCATTATTTACTTAAAATAAAACTTTCATTAAATAGAATATTGAAATTTTGATATTTGCTTCAAATATTACGAAAATACAATCGTTACCCATTTAATAGCTATGAAACTAAAAGTTTGCAAATATTTCAACATTATTTTGAGATAAATTTATATTACTCATATATGAAATTTAATCTTAAAATTACGACAAATTATTTTATAATTTTGGTATTCTATTTTGACATTAAGCAACGAAAAGCAATTTATATAAAATAGAACATAAATACTTTGTTATGTTTAATGATTTAAAAAATAAAGCAAAAAAGTAACATTTTGTATTAAAATATTTTTTGTTTAATTTAATTATTTTTGGTAAGTTAAATGAATCATACAAATAGTACAACTTATATCAAATATAACTTTTCTTTTATAATTAAATATTGTACATTGAGCCAATGACTATATATTTTATCAGTTTCAAACGTAAAATCTTTTTTTTAATATTTATCTTACATTATACATTAGAACCGTATATTTCTATGATCGAAGAAAACAAAAATGTTTAAAACATATGTAATAATATACACAAACTTGACAGATACTTTTTAAATATTTATAACAACTTTTAAAAATAATACCACTTAAGTAAATTTAAAAACAAAATATAATGCTTATCTAAAAAGAAAATTGCAGATAATTTAAAAATGACAAATTATAAAATGAGTCAGCAATTGAGAATAGTTAGGAGCTTTGCATATCTCTACCAGTAACTCATTTTAATTATAATCTCTAATTTATATATAATTCATTTAGGTAGCGAGTTTCTTCACTTTTAACAAAATATTCTTTCTAGTACTTAGAATAATATATCATCATCACCCTCATCGAGCATATTAGCAACATCTCCCCTTGCATCTTCTCTTCCAGCGGCAATCATTTCCCGTCTAAGTGCTTCCACCTGTCAAGAAATATACAATATTAATCATACATTATATTTTTACTTAATGTATTATTATATAATGGTTAAAATGTCTGTCTCGTTAATTAAAATTAATTATGTAATACGTTGGTAGATTTTATTAAACGTGTAAAGAAATTTACTCTTTTATATCACAGATATTATTTCCTTTCAAATACTTCGATCTTATTAAAAAAGAATATAAAAACAGTGCATTTTTAATAAAGTTATCCCTATATTTTATCAGAGAATATATAACAAATACGTACCTTAGCTTTAGCTTGCTTTTTCTTATCCTGTATCTTTTTTAGACGATAGAACTCTTCTCTTTCAAGCTCATCTAATTCAGAAATAATGTAAGCTAGCGTCCTTTCGATCCTTGGAATGATAACATGTTCGATAGCATTAACGCGTCGATTTGTGATTTTGATGACTTCGTCAAGAGTGACGAAACTCGTTTGCAACGAAGCTAATTCTACCAATAGTGTCACAGCCTTCTGATAATTTTTCTTTAATTTGGCCAATTGTTGACCTCCTCTGGCTAAACCAGCCAATTCGTAAGTATCGGTACCGTCTTGATACGACTCAAATACTGGAAGATTTACACCCGCTACATTGTCCTTCTTTGAACGGATTTTTATTTGTGCTTTTGTTACATTCTGCAGTACAACTTGGTTAAAGTCACCTGTAGCAAATTTTGCTTCTGCCAATGAGAAAGCTGCTTCCTTCATCACTTCCCCCATAAGTGTTTTTGTCTAAATATTTAAAATGTATAATTTAGTTAGAAATAAAAGAGAAATATGATAAACTACTCAATGGTAAACAAATAAAAAAATATATAAAAAATCTAGGATTAGTCGTTATAATATTTTATTAAATCTAAATAAGTAAGCTCAAAAAAAAATTTTTTTAAATTTTATTTTCATTATAAAGTGAACAAACCGCAATAATTTTTCCTAAAATCATTCTAAATCGCATTTGTAGAGCATCTGCTTTTTTCTTGAGCAAACCATGGCCTTTTTGTGCACCTGCTAACCGCGACTTCATTAACATTTGGGCTCTATAATAATGAATTATTAGTAAATTTGGTTGGCTATTAAAATTCAATATAACAATAATGTCCTTAATTTAACATTGTCATAAACAGCAGAATTAAATATATAACATCGCTGAATTTACTTCTTTTTGAAGAATATATCGATACTTCGGATGTTTATAATTTCGCTTTCATAGTCACGGGACAAAGTTAAATTTTGCAGGAATTAGTACATTTTCTTAAAGTAGGGTTACACCCATTTTTTTCAACTCCAAAAATTGCGATAAAAATATTACGTTAAAACAGAAAATTTACGGATAAACGTTCGATAATATTCCAAAAATATCTGCCTGCATTTTTCATTATAGTATTCGATAATACTTACCCCCGAGAGGGAAAAATAGGAAGTTTATCCTTTCCTGACATGTTTTCTAGCACAAGTGGACAGGAATGAAAATTGATCAGCTGACTCTCAATGGACCGGAACGTTTTAACTTGACCGAAAGAAATTGACGGAAACGAACCAAAGCGCCGGGAAATTTTTAAATCAATGTCAATATTTTTGGGTTAGGTAGCACAAAAACATTCAAAATTTATATATAAATAGTTGTATTTTAAAATCATCCATCGCTTATCAAAATGTACATCGTTGTATTAAAATAAAATATACATTGAATTAATCGATAAAATTTCAGCTATAATTCGATTTGCCCAGGTTTTAAAACTTGTCTTATATTTAAATTTATCCTAGCTTTAGAAATATAAGATTTTACTTTCTGCCAGTCTTCGTTATTCGTCGTACAATTATACATCGTATCCCATGGGTTAGACTCGTTGATTAATATTTTTGGGACTCCGTGATATCTTAATCTAGAACTACCAGACATTATCAAAATATCGCCGCTCCTTAAAAATATTGCGTTAGCTGGATCTTCTTGGCTACAACCTCCTATCAAAAATATTGCAGTCTGCCCAAAGCTTATAGAAAAAAGTGGAGCTTCGAGAAAGACTTCCGAGTGATCCGTATGACCGGCCAAAGTAGAGTTCACGTTATAATAGTTAACGATACCGGCTTGAGCTTCGAATTCGTAAAAGTCAAAGATTTTTGCAAGGAATTCGGTCAAATCTTTTACATCTTTTGGAACTTTTGATTTCAAATCTTCGGAGTAACGCTTCGTGTCCCAATTGTGATGATATCCGAACGTTGCCCATCGCAGTTTAAACATCAAATCGTTGTTCAATATTTCTCTTTATTAAAATACTTAATTTTAATTATTTTTATATTTAAAGATATATAAATTACAATATGATAATAATATATACCCAAAACAAGTATCCCACCAAGTTTCGTTATTATTTAATAAACCATGTACATCGATATTTAAAATATTTGGTTTTCTAGTGTATTCTTTTAAACATTTTATAATCCATTGTTTTTGTCCTTCTACGGTAAATGGATCTTGTATTAAAATCAATCCTAAAATATCAAGTATCTTTTAGAAATTGAATTTTTAATATGTAAATTTATATACTTGTAACATATACCTGGTACTTCGATAAATTCATAAACATTCCACTCTTTTATAGATTTCATTCCTAACTGTACCTCCAAATCCGTTTCATATTTGGAGGAAATCGTTATTTTCCTAACCTAAAAATCTTGCAATAATAATAAATAATAATAAATAATAATAAATGAAATAAGTTGAAAAATGTAAAATTGATAATAAAATAGCTTACAGCGTGATTTTCAGTCTTTTTTACATCTATCACTCCTTCTAAATCAGGTGGTGGTTTTCGTGCCTTGTAATATTTAAAAATGTCTTTAAACATGCTAAAATTATAAATACAAGTTAAATAAAACTTGTAACAACGTCCTCGTACACATTTTATACAAAATAAAAATCTAAAAGTACAAGGTAAATTCCTTGTGCATTTTCTTTATATTCGAAACTTAAACCTAAAGTTAAATTTAGTCTGCATTGTGTCACTCGTAATGTAACATGTGTACAGTTAGCATAAGAGATTAAAGGAGAAAATTCATGGAGCGATAAATTCGTTAGGATGAAATAGTCACGTGAATTTCATTTGTCGCTTCAGCGACTATCGCTCAATAATTATCTTGTATTTATCTAGTTTTTAGCAATCAAGGCTACTAGGAGACTGATTAAATTGCAGTAAAATTAGTTTTGAAAGTATATTAAAACTTGCAAAAAATAGAGCAAGAGGGAACTTATAAATTAATTTTATAAAATAATTTCTTTTCTATACGATGCTTTAATTGTGAGATAATGATAGACTTTAAAATAAACTAGCAAAAATAAATAAAAACTGGTTTTTAATTGGTTTAAATTGAATTATATTCGTATAAAAAAAGAGGTAAATAGATAAATTTAAATATCATATTTAATTTTAATTCTAGCTTTTATTTATAATTAAGTTTATCAACTAATTATTTAAGTACTTATGCGAACTTAAACGAATCGGTATTTAAAATAATATTAATTTAAAATACCGTCGGTACATTTATCGTTTCATCGGTCTTAAATTTGGAATTCTGCCTATCATCCCTTAACGATCAATTATTCTCCGACCATCGATGGACGTCGGGTATTTCTTCATCCTGCGCTTTGTTCTCATCTCACATCTGAAGATTTTTTAATGTCTTCGGATGAATCATTTTCAACTTTAAGCTTTGATACGTCTTAAGCGCATTATCGATGCTCCGTGATACTTCGTTCACCTGACGAGTGAACGTTACTAATTGATTCTTACGCAGATTTTGTTTTGTTTCTCCTTTCAAGATAAAGACTTTCGTGTCATCGAATGCAACTTTATAATTTTGACACGTTTTTCCTCGATGATATAACACTAATCGTTCATTCTACTTGTAAAAATGTAAGAGTTATTTTTTAAATAAATTAATACCATTCATTGAGGTCTTTATAAAATTAAGTTACGTTGTTTCTGATTCGAACGATTATTTAACGATGCTGTAATGATCTTTATAAATATTCTAAATAATCAACGAGTTTTTTGTTACTTTATAAAACTTTTGCCAATCAGATTTTCTATCGTTTCTTCAACGGAACGTAAACTTGTAGCTTATTCGGTAGGCTTTATTATAAATTACGTAATTCGATAGGATATTAAGTTTTGTATAGGTTTTTAACTCTTTCACGTTAGTTTGTAAAACAAATTTTAACCCCTTACATATTAGGAGTTTTTAAGTGTTTCGGTATTTATTCAACTAGTTATAATTTTATCAATTTAATGAACAATCGATCACAATGTTGCACAGAAGAAAAAATAATGTACCAGAATTACGTATTAAAGCTAAATATGTTGTGCATTTCTTTATCTGCTATTATCGATTGACAGTGTCTTCGTTTTTCGAGAATTTGCTACTATCGATATTTCGGTAGCTTTTCTCTCCGGATCTCGATTTTTCTTCTTCTGAAATTTGCAAGTAAACTCTTCGCAACAAATGTATTTGTTTTCCGTTACCTCGCAAATTTATTACATTTTGAATTATTAAAAATAATCGGCCTTTATTCTATGATTAATTAATATATAGAGATAAAATATTTATTTTTAATTACCTGTAAAAGAAAACTTATTCTTAAATTTTTGTATCAAATTATTAATATTTATACATATATTTTATTTCTTTTATAAAATTACTCTACTTTTCAGTATTATATAAGTTCATTATACTAGTTTTCATAAAAATTCCAATTCAATAACTATTATATAATTTATGAATGAAAAATTACAATAACTATTATATTATGCTCTATTATAGTTAACGCGTGTATTATTTCATTCAAACTCTGACTTCTACTTTCCTGAGTCAACTTCCATACACTTATCGACTCTTTCTCTCTCTTTCCCTATTTCTTTGTCTATCATACTTATAATATTTCTCTCATATGAATAATATTTTAGTTATATTTTTCATTTGATATTTGAATATGTACCATATTAAAAATAATATATATCTAAGATATTTAAAATAAATTGATATTAAAACAAATTTAATGCAAAATAAATATAATTGTTTAAATAATATTTGACAAACACTTTTTTATAAAATAAAATGAAGAGTAAACGTTCATTTGTTATTTAAATTCGATATTTAAGATCGACGATAAAATAACTAATGTTTTATAAGAAATTATAGGATAAAAACTAATTTAAGGTCAATTTTAATAAGTTTAGAATAATTGTTAGCTTCGATGTGTATATTAATTCTTTTCCGATTAAAAGATTCAAAAACTTTTAACTATGGCTTATCGAAAGAATAATAGTTTAATTAATGAAAATGAAGGATTTTCGTGTCATATTCAACTCAGTGTTCTAATATAAATATAAATTCACATCTATATTACATATTTTTACATCTATATAAAATCTACTGATCTATATCTAATCTAGCGAGCATAAATGTAATTTATGCGGTGTATTTAATAATATTTTAGTTTTCTTTTCTTTGCGATGCTATAATATCATGTAAATTAATTTAACAATTAATTGCACTAAGTATGAAAACATTAGATCATACTTTAATTTTGTATCACAAGTACCCGAAAAAAATGTTATATTGCCCATACGAATGATTTTTAAAGTATATTTTTTTTAAAACAAAGAGTTTTAAATGAAAAAACATTTATAAATATTTCATAATACATTGCCTTTAAAATGCATAGTGTGACGCATAGTTTCATAAATCATGATTTAGGCGTGATTTGAATTCTAAAATTTATTTCGCGTAATAAACTAAATTAATATGAAAAAAATTTTTTAGGTAATAATTTTTAATACGAGACATTTATAAAGAATTAAAAACGTCGCATAAACCCATATATGTCAAAGTTTACGATGCGGAAGTTGCAACTGATTCTGTTGATTCCAAAGAGTTGCAGAAACAAAGGAACTTGATTGTTGATTATTTTCATACATATATTGTTTATAAAATCAATTAAAATTGTAATTAATGGTTATATTTTAGGATTGTTTTTTAGTAGATCAAACTACCCGTAGTTCGATATAAAATTGTGTAAATATTTTGTATAAGGACTAATAAATATCCTTGGTAATTTTATTATGCGCAAAATTGAATTCAAAACTCTTATAGAGTTGATGTAAAAAATAAAAAATTTTATCTACTTTAATGCACCGATTCGAATAAAATTTTAGTTTCATATTTTTAATTATACTAATAAATTACTGAATATTTTCCATTTCGAATAATACTATAAAATTTAAATTAGCTAATTATGTTTTCTTGCACATAACTTTTTATACTCATCTATATATCCTCAAGAAATTCACTCAAACTATTCCAATTATTTATCAAATGAACATTTATCTCAAGTAATTAAATCCCTTATTTGAAAGATTCGATGCATATGTAGATATGACGAGTAGTTCAGTTATAATAACGAACGTTAGTCATGATACTTATGAGTTCGCATACACTGGCGTACAATATTTCCATATTGTATATTAATGTATCGTACATATTATAAAGATGATATATAACCGATAGATGTAAAACTACTTGTTGAAAATAAATGAATACGTCACCTTTCAAATGAAAAACTGTTTCATATTCAAGTAGCTGGAAAGCAGCCAAATATCGAAATTTCGTTTTTGTATTTGAGCAGATATTTGACGAAACATTTAGACGAAGGTAAAATTGACTAGCACTTTTTAAAAAGTTTGATGAAAGAAGATAAGTCAAATACTGTATTTGAAAATCATTTACATTTTTTAACGAATGTTTTATATTCTTAAATACTCGATAAAAGTGAAAAAAAATCTTTTTAAAATTTGAAATTACGAGTGTTTGTTTATAAAATTTGAAGTATGAGTCCAGAATTGTTATTGAGCCATAAGTATTTGATATTTTAGGAAAACATAACAGATCGATTATCACTTATTGCTACTATTTTAAAACTTAATCATTTGAAACCTCGTTAATATTCAAAAATATATTCGAAAACACCATCCAATTTCAATTTGGTCCGAATGATCGTTAATATTTCAAATATTCATAATTGTTTCATATATCTATTTAAAGCTTTTGATAGTTTCTTAATACATTTATAAAAAAAAATAGTATTCGTATCTCTTAAATGTAAATTAAAACGCTTTAATAGTTTTAAATTAAATTATTTGTTTTTTTTCGACAGTAGATTAAACAGTATACAATATTGGAAATACGCTGGTAGAAATTTCTGTAAATTAATAGCATATCCTGAGTCAGACATTAAAACTCATACAATTTTAAGTATAAAGGATATTTGTTCGTGTTATCTCTTATAGAATTTCATGCACTAACCTTATAAATATAATTAACTTTACAGATGTAACGATATTTATTTTCATTTAGAAAATATGATTTTAAAGAGAATTTTGAAAAATCATTATAGAAACGTGATCTGGTAAATATAAAAAAAATTGAATTATTTGCAGTTTAAATTTTGAAATATTTCGTATCACGCGAATGGATTATGTATACGAATGAGTAAATTAATTAATTTTTATAAAATGAAAAGGTTAAGCAAAAATATTTTGATATATCATTTAAAGGTCAGTCTGATTTGGTAAATTTGATACGAGTGAACATTAATAATATTGAAGAAAAAATAATTACTTTAAATTATTTAGTTTTTATTTTTAACCAAGAGATTTCCATATGAAAACAATATTTATAAAGCATATTTTTTTAAATACTAAAAGATTTATATAAAAGCAAAGTTTTTGTACGCTTTTACTTTTATAACCTTTATATTAAGTATTTTAAACTAAAAATCTTTTGTTAGGTTCTTTATTTTATGCTTTTATGTAGAATATAAATTTAAAAATAATATAATACCAATTCAATATTATTTAAATGCATATTTTAAAAATATTTGAAACATTAATATTTTTTTCTAATAAATTAACTTCCGTATATTAAATCTACATTTTTTATAAAATTATTGGATCTTAGCTTAAATTACATAAATTACAGTTCATCATTTTCTAATCACGTTAGCTTATTAAATTCGAAATTTTTTTTAATTTTTAAATTTGTTCGCTTATTCGAAATATATTCTCGATTATAATAACATGATTATCCCATTTTAATGTACATGATTTATTTACTCGAATCAAAAACTAAAGTATAAAGTTCGTTTGGCACAACATTGTGTAATTTCCATGTAATAAAAAAATTTACATTCTTCACATATTATAAGAACTTATGTTTTGCATACATATTCTTTTATAAACAATGTTTTGTTTTATAAATTAAAATTGTTAGTTATGCGCGGATAAATAATAAAACTGATGTACTTAAAATATGTTTCATAATTTCTAGTAAATTTTTTCTTTATTCTAATGTAAAAATCGTATAATACGATTACCAAACCAAATTTTGTTAATAAAAGATAAAATAGTAGTGTGTATTAATCTTATCTAAAGCGTAAATAGTAATAAAATAATTATTTAATTATTGATAATGCAATATCTCGATTTTTAAAATGTAATTTATAATTTCAAAACATTACAAATAAACTCGTAATTTAAATCCAACTCTTATTTTTACATACTCGATTAGTATACACAACATCGATGCAATATATTTAAAATTATTAACAATAACTACTTCATCAAAGCAAAATTATTCTAAGTAGAGTTTAATAGTATGTATTACGTCATGATATATTACAGGTTACTCTTCATGAACGTTAAATAGCTTATCAAAATAATTTCTCCATCTACTAATTTACCCATTTGTATCCCTACTAAATTCCTGTTTCATACGAGTATTAGATTTGACCTAATTTTCAAAATTTCTTGAGAAAAAATTTATATTCATGATTATTTTATTAATATTACTTTCCTTCGATTTAAATTCGACTTTTTTATAACAATATATTTTTCTGTAAACATTCTATTTGCCTCTTTCTTACCGCGATATTTTTCTAAGTGAAATATTTTGAAGTTATCTAATTTGAAAAGAATTTTATCTATGAAAAAATAATATTTGCTCTTATAAATTTAAGGTACAGGTAATATTCACAAAATACAAGCATAAAATTTCTTCTGTTGAAGTCCATTCGGAGATTTCTATAATTAAAAATGTTTTAACGAAATCAAAATTAAATTATAAAAATACAAATTATTCATAACGTAATTATTGAACATATTATTATTATTTGCTGCTATTCGTTTAAATATTTTACTTTCTAATTCTTGAAAGAAAAACGATCGTATCGTATGTTACATTATAAATTGGATTATAATTATAATGTATTTGTTACATCGAAAGAGGCAATTATTTTATACTCGATAGAGCAGTTTTTATATGCATACATCATGTGATATTTCTCATATAACTTTTTCCCTCGTCACGACCGTCGCATTAGATAAAACCTAAACAATCGAAAAGAAAAGTAAGTATTGTCTTTACATTGATCCAACTTTTAACACACGTTACTTTTCTGCAAGAACTCTTAATTAAAGAAATATTTCTTATCTCCTTCAAGATTTATCACATTATCTTAATTCGTTTCAGTCTTGCGAGACTATAATAACACGAACTTGATTCGTAACTAATTTTGTTCGATCAACGTGAGCTAAGTTTTTATTTTGACATATTCAACGATGTTCATTTTGTTTCGTGCCTACCAGAAACGAGGTTTACTTTCCATTGAAATACGATCTACTTTAACCAGTCCAAGTTACGTTTCAATTTAAAATTCATTCAACAATTCATCCTCGCAGTCCACCTAAATTATATCAATCTTTTCTAAACTCGAACGGCCAAGTTCTCGATGAAACGCAGCTGAAACACACATAAAAATTTGTATCTCGAACAACTGCATAATCGTATAAAACCTAGCGTTAATATTCGCAGCATCGCGTATCTTTATTTAAAAAATTTTTCGCACAAACTAAACCACCGACTCCAAATATTCGCATCCAAAGATCTCGAGAAAGCGCAAAGAGCAAAGACAAGGTTCGAAAAAACTCGCCCCGCCCGAGAAAAGCGAAAGCAGCCCCCGAAAAATCCCGAGACGCTTCTCTCGGGGCTCGTTGAAAATTCTCGGCACGTATCGGAGCTCTCGCTCTTCGAACAATTGCTCGCGCAAATTCTCGGGATCGGCGCTCGCTCCCGATTACAATCGCACCGAGTGTCGGCCTCCCGCGCTATTAATTTACGCGCCTATTCCGCGAGCTTTCGAAAAGCCTTGAGGCATCGAGAGCGCGACTCGTAAATAAAGTCGGCGTTGGATCTATGCTAATCCGCGAAACGACGCTTATTAAGGGCAGACTCCTTCGCTCGTGCGAGGAACTTCCTTGCGAAATCGGAGGCTCTTTCGATCGGAGACTTTATCGCGGTGCGGATGGATTTATATTGCGCGGACGTCGCTTGGACGGGTGCGACATTACGTGTGACCGGTCCAAGGTCTTAGGAGCTCGGTACTGTTCACCGAGGCTTTTATGACACGCGCTTCGATGTTGCAAATGTGTGAGAAATGTCTTTGGACGTATGTCACGCTTAACGGGGAACTACTAATTATCCTCCGGATCTCCGTCCGGATTTCGGCGTTTTCCGTAACTCGACCTTTCAGATTTTTCGAGGGGAGTGTGACGATTTGAGGTTGAATTGATAATCGCTGGAATACGAGGAATATTCTTAGACGTGGGAGTGGAGTCATCGAGGCCTTCGATGCGGTTGCAAGTAAAGGAAATAAAGCGGTGAAGCGAAAAATTATTCGATTCGTTATATTTCAAATGTTTTCATCTCGTCGATTCGAGTTTATAAACGTCGAAAAAGCTCGTTCTTTCGTGAGAATTTAAATTCTATTCAAGGTATATTAATTCCTTTCTTGCGTTACGAATATTTAAAATTACACGGAAAGTTGATACGATCTCGAATCGTGAGTACGAGATGGAAAATCCTTTATCGATATCTATGAAATTTCATTTTTTTTTTGTAATTCAGTTTCCTACATTTAAGTATTTTTAATCAACAAATTTAATGGAAACATATTTTTTAAAGATTCAAACTTTCCGTTAAATTACGATTAAATTATTGAAATTCTGTCGTAATTAACTTTAATCGTTATTTGTGCAAATTACGAACGTTAAATAAAACGGTGCAATTTATATACGAAAAATTACGCAGAAATATATTTAGCGAACGTACCGAGCATTATACAAAAATGATAAATAAATTTCGAAAAACAGGACAAAGTTCTTTCTTTACACAAATTTTTGTAAATTTGTTTATATCGTCGTTTACAGCGTCAATTATTATATATTATGCATAAAATATTAATTCCTACGAACAATATCATAGCGATAAATAACGTTTGCGACAAATTGCTGATATAAATACTAAGTCGTTAATCATTCGCACGCACAATTAACGGTATTTATTTTTCAATAGAAAAACAGAATTTCACATTCCGAAAGATGGAAGATAATTTCAAACTCGATTCGGTGCGTCTTTATTTATTCTCATTTTTTGAGAACTTTTATTACGAGCGCACGGTTAAAAAAAAAAACTCGATTCCCACCTCAAGGTATAACCTACTTACGTAAAAAGGCTCAAGAATTAAGATAAGAACGCTTTGTTCGAAAATAATAAAAAAAAAAGTACTCGAGAGCGATGCACCGCAATAATTACAATCGTAACATCAAAACGAACCCACTCGAATTTCCCGACGAGTCGATATTTATCGAATTGTCATCGCTTCGAAGAAAGGAAAGAAAAGATCGGCTCGGGCAAATTAATCACGCCTCGTAAAAATAAACAAAAAAAAAGCCATTACCTCCGTTGCCCCGAGTTCACAAAATCCCCTTTTCCATTCGACGCGACAAATCGACCGACCATTACTCGTTCGCCAATTTACACAACGCCATTATCCCGAGGCGATTTAGTCACGCCGAGGGTTGGGCCTACGCATCCTCTCTCTTTCGATTTATGCGCACATAGAAAATCGATCTCGAGATCGAGAGCCGTTGCGAGATTTCACCTTTGCGCGTTTCAATTCGGATGACTCTCTTTTTTCTTCGCGGAACGAACTGAATCTTGATGCGGATTCGAGCGAGAGAATTTCTTAGTGAAATGCGAGCATTGAAATCAGGTTTTTCTCTTGGATATTGCGAGCACGTAAATCGTGTGTTTCTTCAACTCGCGTAAACGTATTCGCGGTGATATAAGTCGCTACTTTATTTTGATAAGAGTAGCATTTGTTTTGTTGACGTGTGGAGTTGAGAAAGATGCGTACACGCAACGAAACCATTGCCATGAAATTATTTGAGAGCGCAATTGAAATTTGTCTTTAAATTACGCCGAGTACTTTTGCAAAACTTAAATCGAGGCGGAATAAGACGTTTTACATTTATGACAAAACGGAATTGCCGTCGTTTCGTTTCCAAAGTAATTCGCACGTGGAATACAAGATACGACGATTTTCGAATAAACTCTAAATCAGCTTTATTCGGTAGTTTAAAACTAATTTATTAAATCTGGAATTATTTGTTTAATAATCGTGAGCAACGTCTTCGTTTCAAATATATATATATTAAACACGGAAATAAATAATACGATTTAAGCTTCTTCGTTTTTACAACATCATTTTTTTCATGCGCTTACTTTCAAAAAGTCTATTTTCACCGACGGTTTTAAATATCATTTTTGCGTTTCTGTATTCCCCATTACGTTGTAATATTTTCAAATATAATGCAACGATGATCGTTAATATTTGTTAAAAAGGATCGATCGAATAAAATTAATCGTTCGAGATTCGTTAAATATAAGCAAAAACTGTAACGTTCGAACAATTCCTAAATATTGAATAATAGATTATATTTATTATTGTAAAGCGTAAAAATAAATTTATCTAATAATTTTATAATCGTAGAGTTATATTAAGCTATTTTGAAACACTAATTACTCTTTATCAAATTCTAGAGATAATGATTTCATTTTTATAAAGCGAATTAACTATATAATTCAAGAGATTTGTTTTTTCGTATTTAAAGACAAAAATAATAAATAAAAATATAAGCTTTGTAGCCAAAGCAAAATACATTTTAAATTAGTAGGGAACTAAGAAACGATAAATATTTTATACTAAATCTTGCTGAATCAAAAGCTTAAACGAAATCGATCGTTTCTCCTTGAAAGTTAAAATAGTATTGAAAATCTTGCTAAAGTAAATTTTTCGTTCGCGCATTATTAACCGAGTAGATATCGTTTGTTATCGACTATCTATTTCCAATTATAAGTTTTTACTAATTACACATACACGTTTATCATTTTTGCAACGCACGAATAATCATTTTATTTTCATTATAATTTTTCATTCGAACTCTATTCGAATAATCGATTTGAGTTACAAAATAGTTTCAGCTTTTTCTCGCGTAATTGAAATTATTATTACTCGCGCATTTTAGATAAATTCGATCATAGCACTTGAGAAGCATCAGCTTCTCAGTTTTTAATTGTAATTTTATGCATGTGTACCGAAGTACTTACATATGCTTTCTCTTCCGCGTTGTCTGAATTTCTCCCCTTCTTCTATTCTGGTCTAATATGCGATATTTCAATATGGTTGAAAATACGTTCGTGTTTAATTGCTTTTCCTTTTAATTTAAAAATAGAGAAAAATAATAAAATGTATGTGCTTTCGAAAAGTATTTAAAATTCATTATTCTTTGTCGAGTATATATTTATGCTTTTTCTATTTGCAATAAATGCGTATTGCAAAGAAAGATTATGAATGTTTTACAAGTAAATACTTGCGCAAATACATTATTAACAAATACTTTGACAAAACAATTTATTATTTAAATATCGCTAGTTAATTTATATGTTTTCTTCTATACATGTATATATAATAGTGAATTACCATCGATATCGCAATGGTTGACATTACGTAGTAATTTTTTACATAAAGAAGAACTTAAAGATCTTTATGTGAAAGTTTGTAAAGACAATTTACGACAATTACAAATAGAAGATATTAGTTGAAAACTAGTTGTTGAATATTGACTAATTAAAAATATGACAGTAATAACTATTAACGCAGCGATAATTAGATATTGTATTCCATTGTGTGAATTAAAAATATGAAAATCGAATTACGAAAGCATCAAAAGTTAGATTACGAAACTGAAAATCGATTTACTCTTTGTAATTAAATTTTGATGAAATATAAACTAAGGAATAAAATAATACTAAAATATAATAATAGAGTAAAAAACTTATACATTCATTTTTTCCTTTATATTTTAATATTTGCTTTAGAATAGAAAAATTTTGTCATTTTGGTATAATACAAGGTAAAAAAGAAAAACAGTTTACAAAGTAAATTTTAAAAGTCTTTAACCAAATAAATAAACTTAAATCGGTCATTTGTTAGTAATTTGACTTCTAAACATGTATAATTACGATAAACAGCTTTTGTTAATAACCTAAATTAATGTTAATTATTTTAACTCGTATAAATTAGCAGCATTAAGTACCGAATTATTGATTTATACTTTAAGATCAAATTGCTTTTTAAAGTCGGTTTATAAAAATTTATCTTTGAGTTGGCGTCAAACATTATTCATTCATTTATAACCAACCTACTAAATAATATTTACCAGTTTACCATTGCGTATAAATCATGTTACATCTACGTAAGCTACACTAAAAATTTACCACAATGCATCCAAAGAAAGTCCGTCTACGTAATCTTATTCAAAACTTGCGAGACAATTCAGAACTAAAGAAAAAAACTTTCATTAAATATAAGAGAACGAAGAATGAAACGAATTTTTAAGCAATTTTTTTCATCGTAATAAATGTTTTTATCTTTCATAGAAACGTTATTAGTAAAACCGTAACGAACGTTTTAATATACGTAGGTATAGAAATTTTTATATTAAGTTGACGTAGGTTGAAAAAATACGGTCACGCGTCAAAGTCTTAAAAGAGCGAGAAAGTTCGATATTTATCACATTATTATAGAAAGCGAGAATCGACTGCAATAATTTAGGTTTTATATCGAACTGTAGGATATATTTAAATACACAAATGTGAACGACAAACCAATAATACGAACTTTTATGGCAAAAATAACGAATATTTTTAAGACTCGATACAGAAAACGAAATTATCAAAATTTGATTTTTGGATTTTAATATATTTTTCTTCTTCCGTATCGATCGAGTAATCGCAAATTTTTCTTATTTTTAACTATTTAAATTTATACGAATCCTTGGGTGAAAGTTGATTTTTAACTCTTCTACGATTCGTTTAAAATATTTATAAAAAGTTATCGATCGATGAATAACAGGTATTTTTATTTCCAATACAATAAATTTTTTCGATAGTTATAATCGGTGATGTTTTTAAACGAACGCAAAGGCACTTTTGATCTGCATCTCCGTATCCCTAATCCTCGGGAAACATCCCATTTCACGAAAACGTATCGAGAGTATTCATTTGATAATGAAAGCAGACGATATTACGATTTACGAGCACACGTTACTTAATTGGAAACAGGTCGTATTTCGCCTCGAGTACCTTATTACAATTTGCAACGCGGAATACGGAAAGCAAGGTTTTCGAAACTCCCGCTCGTCCAGGTCCAGCCCATACCGATCGACGCGTCCGCACCTCGCGCAGCCTCGGTCCACCTCCGGAGAGCGCCGCGACGCGTCGCCACGTCCAGCCAATGGGCGTCGATCTCGCTGACGACAGCCGCTAAAAATAGCCGGGTATCCGCGCGAGGGCCACCCGGGCGATCTAGGCCGTAGATCGGCGACGACGGCACCAGCAGTCGCGCGCCGGCAGCCGAGGCGAGCGAAGCTAAACGTGCCCAAGCGATAAGTCGATAAGCTAAGCAGTCGGTGAGTTTCCAGAGCCCGAGGAGAGATCATCAACGGGGGAGTAATAACGCGCGGTCCCTAGATCGATCGCCAGGGTACGGGGGTGATGTTCGCGGAGTGAGGACGGGAGTGCGCGGACACACGAGGCGTCCGGGTGAGCTGGAGCTGGAGGAGCGGTGAGACAGGGTTTGTTTGTTTATCGATTTGCGATTTCGTTCGAGAGTGATAAGCGAGTGCGCGAGTTGGACGGGGGAGGATTCGTTCACCTCCTTCGTCGTCGTCGTCGTCGTCGTCGTCGGTGTTGTCGGTGTTGTCTCCTCTTTTTTACACACTTGTACTTTTGCTCCTTTGTTTTTCGCCTCGCCGAGGAATTCCGAGGGTGCGTTATCGATTCCCTCTCGTCGTGGAGGAAAAGCGCCGACAGTGGTTTTCTGTGTCCGGACGATCGCGCTACTGAAATACCCTTGTTTTTATAATATCTGCGCAGTTGCTATTTTTAATTTTGTAAATATAAACACTACTTTTACTTTGAAATTATTATTTTAACGAATTGGCCGACGCCGACGTCGAGTTTCGAACTCGAGATTAAATCGTCGAGGCGCGCGATCCTACCTGAATCGCTAGGATAAGGATCTCCGCTCTCGGAGATGATTAGTTTGCGGTCTCTGTTGTAGGATCGGTGCTCGGGTGTCGAATCCGTTGCATAACGCTGGAGCCGAGATCGACGATCACCGTTGAGTTTAGGAGATCGCTTTATCAAAATTACGTCGGCGCTAAAGTCGAAAGCGAGAGGAGATTTGCGCGAGTCGTTGGATCGCGGTTTAATAAAAACTCGTGCGAGTGGTTCGAGTGGCGTTGATGAAATATTTCTAGTAGTTTTCTCAACCACTGCCACTTTTTCGATTTCGAAGCGCATAGTTTGCTAAACACCGACGACGACTTATTAGCTTTCAGCTCGACGTGTTCCTCGAGAGCCTTTGCGCAAAGTCACGAATGAGAAAAAAAAAGAGAGAAAAAAAACCCAAGCTTAGGATTTGCTTTTTAATTATGCAAAACCATCTGGTAAATAAAAAGCGCGTGTGTTTTAAATAAAACTTTCGAGACATTTAAATTACGTTCGCTCGGAGCACTTTTCATTTCGTTCGCGAGAAGTTTATTACATATTTTGTTGGAACGTCGGTCCTTTGTAAACCGAAGGTAGAAATCGAAAGGGAAAACGATAAATTCAACGATAGACCAGGAAATTAGAAAAACGACGAAACGCCGATTAATTTTAGAAAAGCGAGCGAAAGAATATTGTTTAAAAAATAATAATAATAATAATAATAATAATAAACAAATCGGCAATAAATTATTTAGCTTCGAGAAAACGTATAAAAAATGAAATACGTTTCGTTCTAAAATATTCGTAACTA
This sequence comes from Dolichoris vasculosae, assembly GCA_018907195.1. Taxonomy (NCBI): domain Eukaryota; kingdom Metazoa; phylum Arthropoda; class Insecta; order Hymenoptera; family Agaonidae; genus Dolichoris; species Dolichoris vasculosae. Next base: position 1,611,583 of record JACCHY010000020.1, read on the forward strand.
GCAATAGTTTGATGTTTTAAATTAGAATTTTTATTTTTTAAAAATGATTATAATGTTTTTAAAAAAGATAAGATAAAGGTACGAATGACGAAACACTTTTCATTATCGGAATAAATGCTATTACTTAACTTTATACTATAAGTTGCAATTTGTATTTAACTCAGCAGCTTAATTTATAAGTTATTTACATAATTTATATAATCATTGTAATCGACTCAAAATTAATCAATCGCGTAATAAGTAAGCGTCTGGATATCAGTATCGTTATTTCACAGTTGGATCGAAACGTTAGCGACAACAAAAAAATACTTTTCGACCTAAAGTTCGCGTTGGAATTATTAAAATTCGAGTACGACGAATTTTTTTACTTGCACTTCTAATTATATATTCCGCATAAATAAAGCAGTTTTACGTTCCCCGTCTATTTAATGTATCAGCATTTTCACAAGACTCGGTACGATCGTAAAATAAATAGTCTTAACGTTTCCGTCTTATCGCGAAGCGAACGCCAATCTCGATATGTTTCGTTCGCGTTTCTAACCAACTCATCCTCGAACCTCTCCGACTCGAATCTCCGAGGCATTTCTCGATACCCGACAAATTATTTTTCATTTATTTTTCGCGAGACATCCGCTCTTGGCCCCGCACCAACTCTTTGCACCGTTCCAGCGTTCCCAATTTTACCGAAGCCTACTTCCGTCCGTCGAACGAACGACGCTCCCACCATCCAATCAATCGTAATCGCGTCACCGAATGCATCGAAGGGCGGCGCCACCCGACGTCCGAATGCAAATCTCCAACGACCGATCGATACGAAATTAAGAAGACCCGTTCCCCCAGGTACGGGCTCGGGGAAAAACATCGCGGAAACGTCCCAAGGAAATGCGGCGAGTTAATCCCGAGCAGCTGCGGTTAATAGCTCGGAACGTAAAGTTGGCTGAGAGTCGCTCCGTGTGCACCTCTGGGATTTCGCTAGCGATTAACGCGTTTCTTTGTGCGCTTTGTCGGGAGAGGCCTTGAAACTTTCCTGCTCTATTGACGTGACACGCGACTAATTACGACGAGCATTGTTTTCGCGATGCGCTTCGTATGCGTTTTCGATGGGTAGAGTCTCGTCTGCTTGGAATTCGGATTTTAAAGGGCGCGTCGGACCGATCGCGTTGGATTTTCCGCGCTTTTCGCTGATTTTGTAAGTCGATCGAAACGAAGCAAATACTAAATTTCGCACGATTTTTTTCTTCGATTATTTCCACCGGCTTATCTTATCGTCGGATTACATAAAAAATACATAAAAAAAAGGTACAAAATATTACAAAAAGTATCCCTTTCTCGAGAAAACGCGTCCGTGATTTCTTTTTTTATCTTTTTTTTGTAGAACAGTGCTTCCAACTTCTAACTTTGTTCAATAATTTTGTTGACTTAGGTGTTTGGTGTGTTACACTAATATTTGCCGAAACTTGATAATTGTAAGAGATAAAAGACGCAGAGGAGAAGAAAAATTTGTATTTGTTTTGAGATCAAAATTGGAACGCTCGGCTTTTTCCCTATCGTAACACCATCGAGGCGGTAAAAGCGAGCGAAAGAGTTAAATTTTAAAAACGAAAGTTCCCTCGTTCCCTAAAATCCCTATTCGCTGCGGAGAATGACTAATAATCATTTCCCACATGGCTCGACTCCTTCTTCTCCGCTAACGATAAATTCCATGGCATTCGCTACAAATGTGTGTAGACTCGCGTGTCCGAATACTCCAAGGCATCTCTATGGTCGTGTGTTTCAAGGACAAAAGTAGATTGAACGTTATGCGATTGTGTCTTGGTGCGTACTTTCCTCGCTCGTGTACACAATGTGTTGAAAAGTTAAACAGGCGAGTACTTGTGCGTAATTATGTACTCGTGTGCTTTGGACCGTATTTTCTTCGTTTTGCTTGGATCCTATTCCCTGGATTATTGGCTCGGGTTCGGTTGGTTTTAGCCAAAGTTTTTAGATCGCGTTTGTAGCTTAAGCGAAGGCAATGGCTTTTGAGCATGAGCTTATTATATTTCGCGGTAAATGTCGGAATTAAATTGCCATTCCTAGAATTATAATCCGAGAGATTTATCGTAGGGTCATGGCTAAAAAAATGTGCATAATTTAATTATTTTATGTATTCTTCTCGTGCAAAAATACCGTTTCAAGAATGTGGAACGTTATTACATTTTATACAACGCGAGCTAAGTTTTAGATCAAACGAAATTTCCTCGCGTATAATTATTTTCGTATCCAAAACATAACCGAGTGCTTTAAAATTTTCGAGCGCTCGAAGCTTATATTCGCGAATAAATTTGTCAAAGTGCGCACGCGAACCTTTCAAAGGTATGAATTGATTTTATTTCTTTTGTGCATGGCCACTCGAAACGTACGACGATTGCATCGGAGTATTTTGTTTCTATTTGATTACGTTTCCGCGAAATCACAAATACTAACGAAATAAGCGATGATTATTTTTTTTTTGCTTAAAAGCTTAAATTATTTCTTTGATTGTAAAACGAAGACCGGTTGAAATATTTCTCGGTGTGCGTTTTTTTAAAGGAACAAATATGGGACAAAATTTATTTACTTTGCTATTGGAATAAAAAATTTCTCTAAACTTAGAAATCACATGAATTATTCATACAGTCATATAATAAATTTGCACGATTAAAAAATTGTATTTTGCGTTCATTTTGTTATGAAAATATATCGTAAAAATTTTTTCGATAACGTTAATTATTTCTAAGTGTAATTTATTAATGCAATATTTATTTTCACGCAAGAAACGTAAATTGCATTAATTATCGCTTTTTTTTTAAAGTAATATATAATAATAATATTAAACTAATTAAAGTAAATAAGTTTTTTTCGCGAAAGGGTAAAGCAAAAATGTAAAAAAGTAAACTGTACAGATGCAGAAATATATTATGAATTTTTAATATTTCAAAACTTATTTAAAAATTTGAATTAATTGATCAAAGTTATATTGGTGACTAATAATTTTTCTTGAAAAATATCTACTTTATAAATATTCAGCGTATGTTAGAAAATAAATTAAATTTATTATAGGCTGTATGCAAAATATTCTTCATAAAAACTAAAATTTATTTCTTTGTCATATAAGAAGTAATTTTACTATTTTATTATTGAATATATTAATAAGACAAACACCAAAGTTATAAACATCAATTTTGTATTAAAACTTGTATAATAATCGAGTGGTTTGGTATATTATTTTAAAATACTAAAAAATATCTTTTTAAAAATATTTTTTGCAATGATACTTTTGTTTCATACAAATATAAAAATTGTAAATACTTACGTGTACAAAGTATTATAATTTCATTATTTAATACCGATTAAATTGTTAGGCTCGTTAATTTTTTTAAGGAAACGTTAATGTACTTGAAAAAGAAAAGGGTATATTTTTTTTTAAATTCTAAAAAATCGATACTTTAATCAAAAATTTTATTGCGGTATCGTAAGATGCAAATAAGCATTAAATTTGAAAGGTACATTTCCTTCTCTTCGAATCTTTTTTAGTCCACTATTAAATCCCAGTTTGTAAATTAATTACGTTGTAACATTTCAATTGATTTTAAAGCATAAATTTGAATAATATAAAATGGAGAATTAATTATTTCGAGAAAATAAGTAAATAACTGATATTTCTAGGCTCCTAAATCAACATCGTAAACTATAATTTCAGAAGCTATGGCAAAATATCATTCGATAACTTATCACTTTGAATACGTTATTTTAATGACAGATCTACTCAATATAGAATCAAATTACATTATGAAAAACTGCAATCTTTTTTTGATAAATTTACTTTTCTTAATATAACTTTCGAAGTAAAAAAATCATAACAACGTCGCATTATTATGAAATTATTCGGTATTTTTTTTTTTTTTTAATAAAATATCATAAACGTAAAATATTATTTTCTTAATGATAATAAAAAAAACTGTATAAAAAAAAAGTTATAAGTTGAAGAGACGATATTTTTTATTGTGTTTTTTTCAACTGAAACTAAAAATATTTTTATGCAATTTTATAAATACTAATTTTTTTCATCTACTTTAATCCAGCCAGTTAATTTTACTTAAATGAAATAACGTCTCAAGAATATTTTATCTAAAAAATTACATTACCATTATTAGAAATATCGAAGTAAAAATTTATCGTCGCATCGTTAAACTAATCGAAAAAATGTATGCAAGCAACAAAACACATTATCTAATATTCGATGGTGTGATCAATTATTTTGTTCCATTAACAAAGATTTTTATTCTTGAAAAAGTTAGTTGTGACTGCATCGCCTGCGTCCTTCTTTTATTTGTGTGTACATAATGCAACATCGAATCAAAACTTGAAATTCCATAAAAAAAAAAGGCCTAGACTAATAAAGCCTCTCGTGTTATGTCTCACGAGACGATAAACTGGTATACAGACACAATCGCCTTTTTATCTGACTTCTTGTCGCTTTTGGCTGCCGAGTCCAAATTTATACAGCTCTTGCCGAAAACGAAATTCGGTCTATGTATTTTTCCTTTTTTTTTTTCTTTTTATGATGCAGCAGACATAAAAGAAAGAAATAAAAAAAAGACTAAGTTCTCGAACTCGTGAGCGCCAAAGGAAACGTACCATGACATTATCGATGTGTCTTATCTAAGATGAGCGGTCAATAGAAATTATTAGTTCCTTTCATAAAGTTGTGGTTCATTGAAAAGGAAATGTGCGATTGCGGAAAATCGGTGAAAAAATCGAAACTCGTACGGGAAAATCGTAAAAAGTTCTTACACTAAATTGTTTTACTTAAAATAAATATGCTTTTATTCTATGGAAAAGTACTAAGCGAAATAGAAATAGGAATTTGCCAAGAGAGCTATCGATAAACATTCTTTAACACTTAGCAATAACTGCACTTAAAATTTAGATAACGGTGTATTTTAAAACTTGCGAAAAATATATAACGTATTGTAATTCGAAAAGAGTTAAAAAGTTTAATGGGTTTCCTCGATTCCAAATTAATATACAATATTTATTTTATATAAGGCTTCTTCAATTTTCAATAAACTTTATGCAAATATTTTTAATTTAATTTTTATCTCTTTATTCTCTTATTTAATTGCATTACATAATTCATAATATTACTCTTCCTGATTATAACTTATACTCGTCTTTAAACTTTTTGAATAATATCAATTAAAGTTAAAAATAAGAAACTCTATTTTAATGTACAAATCACTTAAATAAAAGAGCTCATTGCATAATTTTTCAATTTAAGTACTAATGGAAGATAATTATTTCTTTAAAAAAATCAAGGGACCTTAACAAAGTACAAATCTGGTTAATCGCGAACAAGAAAAAAGACTTTTCCACTTAATTTAAGTTTGATTGTTATTGTCTATTTCTGCATGTACCGGAGATTATTATCATAAATTGCAGAAAAACGTGTACTTCATGCTAAAATTTGTTTTACATTCTCCGGCTCGAGTAACTGTGAGCGACCTTAATTGCCGATTACGTAAATCTAAACACCTTTACTAACCTTCAAATTGTACATTAACATCGCATGAATGTATTTTCCATTTTAACTTGCATTTGAGATTTCAAGACTATTTTCTGGTTCGTTATCTTATATCATTCCCTTCGTAATAGTTGGAAAATATTTATCGATCATATTTGCTCGCTATAAAAGATAAATAAATACCAATAAAGATAATTAACCAATTATATATTTCTTTTACTTCCTGTACTTTTTTAATGCTACGTTAATATTAATATAATTATCATAAGTATTTAATTTTCCCTGTATTTAAAAATATTAATGGAGCAATTAATTTTTTTTTACTTACAAATAATTATATTTTATAATTGAATAAAAATCTTGGTTAAGTTTTAATAATACCGAAGAAAACATAATTTTTTTTAAAAAATTTTTTATACCGTTTAAATGTAAAAGACAAAACATTTATTTTTCTGCGTCGTTGATTCTTTAATTATAAACAACTTTTTTAAGAAATTCCAGACGATCGATATTATAACTTTAATAAATAATAAAACTGAATTCTCGTCTTCGTAATAAAGGAATAAATATTATCTTTCCAAAGAACGTTAATTTAATTATTGATCGCAATAATAAAACTCCAGTGTGTGCAATAAAACAGCGGCGATTGAAAAAAGACAATTTCTTTTAGTTAAATAAAATTATACACTCAAATTCACAGCTGTGTTTTGTCCTGCATGTTGAGGATTCCGTAAGAAAAAACAAAAAAACAAAAGAATCGTTGAAAGTCCACGAAATAAGGAAGGTATATTCGGTATCTTCGCATTCGAAAAGCATCGAGGGATCGCCAAAACACGTGTGGGCCGAAGTTCGAAGGGAAATAAAGAGGAGTATGTGTTACCCAACCTTGTTTCTTCCCTCTCTCTCTCTTTCTCTCTCTTTCAAACTTTCCACATGACCTTAAAGGCCTTTCAGCCCAGTATCCGACTTTCGAAATCTCCATTCGTTAAAACAGCCGAATAATCCTACTCCTCGGTTTTTATTCCATGACGCACTCGAGGCGTTGCTTAAGAATTCGATTACTGCAGTCGATTTATTTATTTTCAAACGAGGATTCTGGTAAATTTAAACTTCTCGCTGAATCGATTAAAAGTTTGTCCTGTAAGTGAGACAAAAGGTGTGTAATTCTAGTTTCATCGAGGAATGACTTTTAATTCGAATTTGAACGTACGTATTTTTTTTTTTTTTTTTTTATTCCCAACGTAAATAGTTGCACAGTATTTACGACTCGAAGGAGAGTCAAGATTTTTTTTTCTAATACAACATATATTTGTGTTAAGGCAACTCGTATTTCAAAAATCAAGGCTTATAAAATCGAACTACAGGTACAAAGTTTCATCTGTAGGGACCAACAACATCTTTCGGAAACTCATTAAAATTCGTGAACCTTCGTTTGAAACGTTCTTTTGTAACTTATAAGTACAATAAGTAAAATAAATATAAATAAAAATACGGTAAAAGAAATCAACGATATAAAATTAAATGATCTAGTTTAATCTTTATCGGAATTAATAAATACAGCCTGTAAAATACCAACGACTACAAACACATTTTTAATATGTTAATTTATAAAAGTATTTTAACAAAGCTTAACGCATTATCGATTTTATTTATATCAATTCTAAGTTATAGTTGTGAATATAAAGTGTTATTTTAAACTAGAGGGACATTATTTAATCGAATATAAATACTATTTTATAAAAAATATATGCACCAGTTGCCGCGTACAAAATCGTTTTTTATCTCGCAAAGATGATAATGCGCATAAAGTATCGTAAAATTCTATTAAAATTCTTTATAAACATTCTTGAAATTCTTGTGTGATATAATACAAAGTTGTGAAATACGTTTTTTTTTTTACAGACAGCTACGAGTAGATTTTAATTTTTCTTTTTAGCAAAAGCAGAGTTTTTAAAAATTTAAGAAAAATCGATTAATTATGTATTTACTATGATGTATCGATAAAGGAATTTTTTGTAGAAAACTGCTCGAACGAGAAATGCATAATAAATTATAAAATCATTAATTTTTGACAAAAATAAATGGATTTACGTAAATTTTTAAATTCCTTGTACACGAGCTTAACAGACGTTTTCATTATAATAATTCCTTAACATCTTATTTTTGGGTACTTTCTTGAAACCTTCAAATCTAAATAATCTGTTTAAATATAAGAAACTATGATTTCGTTAAAAAATAAGTAAACAAGTAAATTTTGTAATATTAAAAAAAACTGACTCGACTGTATATAATGTATTTGTAAAACAGAAAAAAAGATCCAATCGTGAAATAGAAATAAAACTTTTCGTTAAATATATTCATAATTATCGTAAGGTTTAAAAAATATTCAAAAACGATTACAGATGAAATAATATATTAAAAATTTTATTAATTTATTAATTTATCGATCGGTTGTCTCGAATACTCGGTTCGAGATTTGCTTCTAAGTAATAAAGTTATAGAAAGTATAGTATCTAACTTACGACATAAATGTAAGTAAGTTGACCAGTAAGTTGTAGTCTGTAGAGGATGGCATTGACAATCCGAACGTCATAATCGAATAAAAATACTCTTATGTGTACAACTTTCCAGACTCGGATACATCTATAAATTAAGACTATATTTAATAATAATAAAGCGTTAAGAAGAATTTTATTATTCATGGTTTTTGTTAACTCAATGATTTTCAATTAAGTATTATTATCATTTTTATTATTGTTATTAATCTTTATTTTACTTGGAAATATGTCAATTCACCTGTAATGCAACACTTTTCTCCATTGTTTTCTAACTCTATATATGTATTGTTCTTTTATTTACAAATTATTATTTCAACTTTATGTATGGTCCCTTTTTATCTAACAAATTATCGTTACATTATTCTCCAAGTTGCATGATAGTTTCTCATTTTCTTTTAAAGTATTATAAATTTAATGTCTTATATTTTGCGTTATTAGACATTTCGTAAAAGAATTATCTACGGTTTAACTATATAATTTAATCTTTCTCAATCGTTATTTTTTATTTTTTTTTTTTATATTAAATCATTTTACTCGTATATTTTAATCTGTTTGCTCTTTAATAAGTTTTATTTAGTTTTAGTTGGTAATTGTATACATCTTTTCTTCTTTAAATAATTTCTTAAATACTCTTCTGTTAACTAAAACCTCGTTTAAAAAGTAAAACTATTAATCGTTTTTATAAATTTATAAATCACCGTTGTATAAATTAAATTCCAATACTCGTTTTAATTATACTTCTTATTTAGTGTTGTAATTCTTTTGTAAATACGAGTACAATAATAACAATGACTCCAATACTAATAAATTTATGAATATTAGAAATACTTATTACTTTGTCATAGTTAATCAATACAATTATCAATGTATTAGACTTGGGTTTTTAATTGTTTTAAAAAATGTAAGGATCATAAATACTAATTCAGTGCTAGGTGTTTGCATATATAGTGTATTTTTAATTAGTAGTATTGATTTCATCGTATTTTATTTCGATAACGTTTTTATGAATGCTTAATAACTTATCAAAATCGTTTCACCACGTGTTAAATAAACCATTTGTATGCGCTACTAAAAGAACGTTCTTATCTCGCATCGGATTGGAAATAACTTGAAATCTTTCTTCGTGTAGTTTATATCTATGTATGTATCGCGATAGTTATTCTTTTTACGATTATTTTATGTATATAGAATTTTTGCATATTTATTTTCTCGTTTTTAACCAACATCTATATTATTTAAAGGATATTTTTCGCTCGCGATATTCGGCTCTGCGTTCCTTATCGAACCACAGTTCTATATACATTGCCTATAGAAACCTATTATAATTTATGGTTTTATCGTTCTTTTCGCATTGGTTCCAACATTTCTTATTTATCGCGTTTTAGTTATTGCCAAGTCAGGATTGTTTCCAATCGATCGGGAATTCAAACTTTTTACTCGGTTCTTCCTTTTCCTGCTCAAGCTTACCTATATTGCAATTGTTTATTGCATTTGTCTAGTTTTATTATTATTTATCGATAATTAAAATTATCAAAAGTAGATTTTATGTCTTTAAACAATGTTAAACGTGTACTACTTATGTGACGTTTATTCTTCGTTAAAAAACCTTATCAGATTAGGCATCGATTCATCTATGGATATTTAGATTACTATATTTAACTTACTATACTTACACATTTCTATTTCAAATACATCTATTTATTTATTTATTATTATATTTATTATAGCGAAATAGGAATAATTAATCGAAAAAAACGATCCATGAATTATTTAGATCTCGATAAATATTTGAGTCGAATTATTAAATAATCAGGTATAAATAATTATTATTCGTCCTCAGAATTAATTTACAAAAATACGTAGTGTCACTTTGATCGAGCGATAAACGAAGCAATTATTCATAATTATTTGCTATTGCGAAAAATTTGAAACTTTTTTGTTGCTGTATAATAACTAGACAATTATAGAAAATGGTTAATATACTCCTTACGGTTATAATTTGCAAGATAAATAAATGGACAAATGTTTAGTATACATTGGTACGGATGCGATTCCTGCAAAACCGGTTTTCTGTCACTTGATTCTTTTTTATTTTTTTCCAGATGAATATGAATTTGAATTTTGCAGAAATTCACGAGTCGCCCGCGCGTATCGCCATTATCATGCGATTCTGGTTTTGCTTTTTAGCTGCTTTCGAGCTATGAGATTTGTAGATTTTATGTAGTTGCCTCGTCGAAAAGACGTTTTCTTATTTTTCATTTGCATAAAACTTATTTACGAGTTCAGTGAGTGCGGAACAATCGTAAAACTGAAAATTTTATAGATTGTGCCTAAATTACTATAATTAAAGTGTAAATCTGTAGTATTTTTTGCATAAATCATCCTTAAATTTACATATTTAACCGAAAATACTTTTCATAAAATAAAAGATTGTTTTTTTAAAAACGTATGAGTTTTTAAAGAAAGTAAGGCATTGCTGATATCTAGTATAAAAAGAACTGGAGAGTTTTTTAAATTTAAATGCAATACATATTTATGCGTAATTATATTTAAAACCTTCTTTTCTACCTCAAAATATTCATCGTATTCATGAAGTGTGAAACAAATTGAACTACAAATGAATATAACAAGCAAAGGTTCACTTTAAGTTCTTCGACTGAAATTCGCAGGCAATAAATTAAATAAAGTGATCATCAAAAATCATTGTCAATTGTAATTTACGGCATTTCCAAATTAAACCTCATTAGTCTAAATTATTTATTATTCATTAATCACAATTCATTACAAATTAATTTTATTCCCGTATATATATTTAAATACAAACAAAACTTTTACCTTTTTAACGAAATACATTAAAAACTTATTTTTGAAATAACGAAGACTCGACTATACTTTAATTAGTCGTAATATCGAAAATTGTTTTAAAACGTATAAAAATATAACTTAAATATGAATTATCGTTATATTTTCTCATCGATCAAATAACGTCGTTTAATAATTTACCATAATTTAAACAGTAATTTGTAAATCTTTTATAGCGTATAAAAACTTTTACGGAATGATTGAAAAATGAAATTTTATCTTTATAGTATCTTAAAGTTATTAAATTTTAAAATATTTTATTTTTTTTTTTTCATTAATATTTTAAGCTTCTAATAATATATTTATTTTATGTCTTATATGATGTATACTGCTTAAATAAATTACTTTAGAATTAATATCATCATAGAAATTCAAATTTAATATATTAAATTAATATTTTACATTTCTTTGTTATATTATTATAACTATACGAAGATCGCATTTAAAAATACATACCAATAAATTTGTAATATAAACTGATTCAGCTTTATATATCATTTAAAAAAATGCTTTATGAATAGCATTTTAAAAGTATATTGATTATAAAATAGTAAAAATATGAAATTACAAAAGAAAATGTCAGATTTCAATTTTTGAAGTCGAGTGTATTTAAAAGTAAACGCGGCCATGAAAAAAATGAAATCGATCGATTCTTCCTAGTTGATAAAATCAAAGTAGTTGTAAATTTTTATCTCTTCGTATTTTAACATCTTATCAGATATGTCTATAAAAAATGGAATGAAGAATGTTTGATTATTTGATATTCAAATAACACAAAAAGATTAAAAAAAACTTTCTATAATCTTATAATAAGCTTAATCTTGATTAATATTTATCAGTCTAAAGTTTTTAAAGAAACTGAAAAAACATAATATAATAGGCGTAAATATTTAAAATAATTGCTTTAAATAAATAAATAAAATAACAGATAAAAACGTAATTTTTTTAATAAGAAATTTAAATCCACGTTTAATATTATTTAATTATTGTTTGATATAATGGTTATAAATATATTTAATTTATGCGTGTAATATGCTTTACTAAAAAAATTCTTTACATAATTCGTGTTTTTTACATTGTTAAATTTCACATATTACAAATATATCGATATCATATGTTTACAGATCTTTAATTTTTTATTCACACATACATAAAGTGTACACTTAATTCTTGCAATTACTTCGACGTTATCTATTCCATTTCTTAATAATGATTAAACGTATATTATATTATTTGTTTAAAAAATCATGTTTTTCTTAGAAAAAAATTATAAAAATAATCAGAGAAACAGATTTTTCTATTGTTTTAAGTTTTTATTACGAAATTCGTACATTGAAGAAATGAAAATAAAATTTAATTTACGTATTATTCTTATCATTGATCGCATTTATAACACAAATATTGTTTGAAATATTTAAAAATAGAACAAAAATAAAGTGCATAATAAAAATGTTTTTTTCTCAAAACAATTTCATTAATTGAAATAATCCATTAAGAAAAATAATACTCTTTTTATATGGTAATTATCAGGAATAATTTTTTCCATTGTTTCTTCTTTTATATATTATAGTATTAGCAAATGAAAAATGCAATTCGACGAAACTTAATTGTGCGTTATTCCGGTCTTTTCTCAACAATACATTTCATGAGATCACTCACACGTGCATAAAAAAGTATAAAAATTTGATTCGGCACTTTAGATAATTTAGGTAAAAAAGATAAAGAATAAATATCCAAATGATATGAAAAAATTCCAAACCGAGTCTTAAGTCTTTTTATGTTTATAATAACTATGAACAAAATTGAGAAAATAATTAGGCTAATGATTTCCTTTTATTCACGATTAGATATTATTCATTCTTGATTTGAGCTTCTCTCTCTCTCTTTCTCTCTCTATTTATCTTTCTTCCATCCCTTTCGATTAGAGCAAAATTTTATATAAAAAGTTCGTAGATTACGAAGTGCTTTAGTAGAGATAAAGATAATCACATAAATGTTTTTTCCGTACCTGAAGAAAAATAATAAAAACTACGTTTAATTTATTATTAATTACCATCGGATATTTTTTATATTAAATGACTATATAAACATTCATATTATTGTATATCAAAATATAAATAAAAAAATGCTATTAAAAAAAAATGTTAATAAATGAAAATAAATTCATAATTAAATTGTACTAAATTTTTTGTTAATAATTTATTATAATAATAACTACTTAAAAATAATATCTTAACAATTAATCAATTAATTTATAAACGTTACTGTCTTTTTTCTCGATAAGGTCCCTCAGATTTTACAAGAAAATTTACAAACGCAATTTTACATTATATTATTATTAAATACATAAATCAAAGTCGTTAAACAACCATGACGTCAGATAAAAAAAAAAACTAGAAAAGTACGTTCATGGAATAAAGTACTTTTGTATAAGAAACGAGCATTTGAAACACCTCGTATAATAATACGAATAACAATATTTCAATTGTTTTACACGAAAGCACGGAAATAAGGGTAAGTAGGTAATATATAGGCAAAGATCATAAAATAGGATAGTCGGTATATTTATGTGCGTTCATATAAATATTGAAAATTCGATTAGACATCGACTAACGTTACACGAGTCTAATACTCATATTCCTCGTGACTTTTAGAGCAAGGGATCCTTTATCGATGTTAAGAAATCGTTAATTTTTTTATCGCTCGCATTAGATTTTATTACAATATTAAGTATTTTATATTTTTTTAAATTTATGCCAAGTTTTGACATCGAGAGATAATTTAAATTCCTTGGCTTCAAAATTTAACGTTAAACGTTGATGCCAAGTTTTATGTAATGCTCAAATTAATGCCATTTTCAGCGAATAACATTTTTGTGAACAGTGACTCTTTTTTTAAAACATTATTTGTTATAGAGTAATTATTCTACACGATATCTATATTTGAGTAAATAGTCGATCGGTTGATTGTCGGTAGTGATTCAAGTACGGATCATTTAATCCGTAGCATCGAAAATTATTTCAAATTATTAATATCGCGTTCTCTGTATTTAATTTCCAGTATTTAACATACTAGCCTTATATTCGTATTCTTAGAATATTAGTTAATTTTAAAAGCAATAAAGAAACACGAATAAAGTTTTAAATTTGCAACACGCTATTATTGTAATACATTCGATAATATGTTGAAAAGACATAATAAAATTACATATTCTTACGTAGAGACGGACATAACGACTCGATACCATCTCCGATATATTTCCATCGCTGTACATGGAACAAAAATTGTTGGATAAACAAATGCTCCACATAATTATACAAGCAGATTAACAACCTTAAGGTGCCAACAGTTAGGTCACTTACCCTATAACTTTAAGCGCGTGGGAAAGACGCAATAAAAACGTATGAGAAATAGAAATAGAAAAAGACGGAGAAACGGTCACATGGACGTCAACCAAATGGGAATGTCGTTATACGCACACAACAATAATCCGATTATGCGAGTCTCTTCATTACCGTGGAGTTAAACTACTGACACCACGGCTTAGGCCATGGCCGATTCTCTCTCTCTCTCTCTCTCTCTCTCGCGCGCATACAAACTGCCTTTCATGAACTTCCCACGACTTTCCCATGTTACAAGTGTCGCGATGCTTCTCTTATTTCTTCTTCCTTCTGCGGCTTTATCGCGGCATTTTGGGTTGCCCTTCTTACCGAAATATAAGTTTTTAAAATTCTGCTCGAATCGCGCACAACGTCATCTTTCGTTTGATCGTATTATATGTTGCTCGGAGCATTCGAACGAGATTTTTGTTTATAGTTGAAAAGGGTGAAGGCTTTGAAGCAAAATTTTAGATGTTTGTTTATTATCCTCGTGAATGCAATACGCGAACGTAAGGATCATGAAATTTAACGATTTTTTTTCTCTCGCGATGTTTTTGATTTCATATCCGGAATATAAGGCAGACTAAAATCAATATCTCTAGGTATTTCTTAAACGTAGGCGTACAAAAGTCACGAAGAACTTATGTAACATTTTATGCCCTTGTATGCCAGTCAAACGATCTTTGGTATTATATAATAATGTAACTTAGGTTAACATAATTAACTTAATAGTTAATTATCAATGAAAAAATATTGACAATAAAAAGTAGGACTGTTTTTTTTTTCTTTAAATAATACATATTTTAAATTACTCATCGATTCTTCGTTTATTTTCAATGTATTTTTCTTTACGCTTGTTTGCCTTTGCATTTTTATAAAATACTTCAATTCTTTTTCAGAATAATCTAAACATTATGTATAGATATGAATCATATTTTTTTATTTATGATTTTTTTTATCTTGCACCATCATTCTTTTTCACAACTTTATTTCGTATAATATCTTCATTATTTAACTGTATTATTTTTAGCAATTTAAAAAAATGATGTTTCTTTTCTAAAACACTTGTTTCAAGTCATTTAGCGACGATGTTTTTAACCAACACATTTTCTCATGATAAACAAATTAAAAGAGAATAGATGTATATTTTTTACCGATTTTAAACTCTTTAAAATAACACGAACGAATGTATGCATTTATTTATTTTTCAAACTGTGTCTATCCGTGTATGTATTTACGCTATTTGACTTTCGTGAAATGAATATAGTAAATGCTTTCCTTATTCCAAAACAGATTTATTCAAAATTCGGCAATGTTTACTTTCCTTTTTTAACGTTCTCAACGGCTCAACAAAAAATGTTATTAATAATTGGACGTTAGAGGAAAATAAATGCAATTACTCGATTCGATAATTCTATGATATCTATCGAATATTAAAACCAATTTAAGTATTTATAATTACCGATATAATAAAAACAATAATAAACTACGCAATGATGAAAGAAGAATAATAAAATAAATCCTCGTTAACTCTAAATCCCTGTCACGGACTTTAATGAGATTTTGCTAGGTGTTTTGTCTGGTATCTAAAAATGTAACCTGCGCGTAGTTAGATTTCATAGGCTCTGGCTTTTGAAGTATAAGTTAACTTAACATAAATTTTCGTTATTTGGTAAGGACTTATATTTGTATTTTTAACTTATATTTATATTTCTTTCAAACATGTAAATTTGTTGGGTTTTATAATTTTGATTCATGTATGCGTATCGTTTATATCACATCGAAGTTAAAATATTCTTTTTCTACTCTACTCTGATATTTATCGTTTAACAAATAGTAAGTTACGAGTTTCAAACCTTTCGGTAAACGTAATTACAAACTTGTAGGTTACATTAAAACTACCGCTTTCTTTCATCGTCAATTTATTTAAAAAATAAAGTATGTCGGCAATTGTATACAACTTTATTATAAAATTAATCATAGTATCGGCAAAGCCAAGAATTAGAAAATTTTACACGCGCTACTAATTTATATATATTCGACAGAATACAATAATTAACTGTACTTTCATGAATCTTTTATATAAGTTTTAACGAATACATTTTTCCGCTCCGCTATTTAGATCAACGAGCACATAAATGCACCGAATATCAGTCATTATTAAATCGTCGAATTAACGTGGACATAAAATTACTCGGGCAGCTCGAAGTTTCATCGGCGATTTTTTGCACAAAACTTTAATTTCTCCGCACCGAAAGCGTTTTTAAAAAGCCGAGTTTTAAAAAATATTTCTCATAAGAGTCCGATGAAAAAACTCGACCGTTTTCAACGATGCTTCGACGGGTAGGAAAAAAATCGAGTATTCTATTATAAAGCGGTAAAAACGTCGAGCTACAAATTCGTACCTCTCGTTAAACAACTTTCGTAGATGTACTCTCGAGCAAAAATTCAAAAGCACCGCCTTATAATTTGACGATCGACTGCCTCGAGATTACCATCGCGTCCAAGTCGCGTAGTTTCTTTCTCGTCTCTGCAGCTTCTTATATAATGCACGCGTACTTTGCTGATCGAGCAACGCCGAAAACAGAACGAACGAGGCCCCAGGTGAAAAAAAAAAAAAAAAAAGAAAAAAAAGAAGCGTTGCAAACATTAATAAAAGCCTGATCCGACTCGAAGATGCAACTCGCTGTCATCCATATACGGTCCTAACGCCTGCGATTGATTTAATTTGTGCTCGAGTCTTCGCTCGTATTTTCGATTTCTGCCACCGAGACTTTGGGAACTGCAAGATCGACAAATTTTCACGGATCGTTGATGGTTTTGAAGAAGCTAAAAAAGAAAGTCGTTCTTTTATTTCTTGCGGAGTGTCGAGGTGTATTATCTTTCCATCGAGCAACATTTCCTTGTCTCGAGGAGAAACTTATTTAAACGCTCGAAACGTCGCCGCTCACCGATAGACATATATTTGCTGTTTCAGCAAATACTTTTAGCCGTAATATCATCCACGTGTACATACTCGTAGTATAAAAGCTTTTGCTTTCTCAGCTAACGACTGAAATTATCGAATATCGACGCGTCGACTTTTACCGTTATTTAACTAATTATTAAAAAAAAAACTCAACGTTCGCGAATTTTTAGTTGTTTTATTTTACGAATCAAAAATCACCGATCGAGTTCAAAAGTATTTTCATTTTCGTTCGACGTCGACGTTTTTCGCTGACAACGAAAACTAAAGCAAAACCAATCCACCGATTTCTCAACCTAAACTTGGGATAAATTCTTTATCTAAAGATACGAGGCTTTTCGATATATTACGTGACTCTCGTCGGATACTCGGCCCATTGTTTTCTCCCTTATTCTCAAGCGTAATATCTATATAATAATTTATTAACAACTTAAAACTCGCGTCACGAGGTAGAATTTACCTTTTACCTCGTAAACTCGAGAATGTTATTTTCTCTATTATGTATTAAATCGACCGAGTCTTACACATTGTATCTCAAACACTGTACAAAATAATTCGTTTTCAACATTGTCCGCGGCTCGATGGGTGCGAGTACGAGTAATAAAGTCTCGCTGGTCCGATTTTCGATCGGTTCGCATCGCGGAAGCTGAAACAACGACCAACGGTATCGGAAAACGTGGATTTGGCCATCGCGGGGGGTAAAGAGGACGATCGAAGCATTACATAAATTCGTTGCGTCGAATCGATCGAGTCGTCGTCGCATGCGTTTGGCAGACCTAAGGTTTTCCGATGTCAGCGGCTACGAGTCGAGAAAAAGCGAGAAAGCGAAGAAGAAGACGAAAGAGGAACGGAGGCGACGATTTTGCCTTGCCTTTTTCTTTTCTCTCGCAACACTTTTCGCTCGTGTCGCAGGAGTTATTCAACGTTACCGTAATAATGCTAATTTCGTGCGTAAGTCGCGAATACTTGGGTCCGGGATGTAGTCGTTGGTAAGCGGTGGCAAATGTTGTTTTTCTCCGGACGAGTGATTGATTTATCGTCGATTGTTCTGCCCGGGACTTTGGAAATAAATAATACGAGTTTTTATGGGGAATTCGGTCTAATTTGACAATCGGATGATATGTTACCGTTGAGACGCGTCGGACTCGTTAGGCTTGGCCAAACGGAACTTCTTTAATCGTTTAATGGTCGGTATATTATTCCGACGGTAAAGTTCGCTTTAAGAACAATGTTATCCAAGCGCATTAATTCACTTTGATTTTTTTGTATTTTTAAACGTATTACAACGTCGTAAAGACGTAAAGGACTGCTGCATCGACAAAAGTGAGCCGTACGCGATAAAGGATGAAAACGCGTTTGCATTTGAAAGCGAGAATGTAAATAACGTTTCGGTATTACGCAATCGCGCATTAATTTTTTACGGAATTCGCATCGAGCGAAAATGTGTTTTCGAGCTCGTCTATCGACGCTCGTATAAATTCCGATCGCTCGGTGTGGAAGAGCGAGAGAAAAGCGCGGGAAACTCGCGAGTCAGGCGAATAAATAAAAGCCAGCTCCGATAAGAACTAAGTTTATCGGGGCGCGATTCAATGGCAAAAATGAGATATTTACCATCTCCGAGGGAATATTTACGTTTGCGGACACACAGCAAAGGAACGCACCTCCGACGTTGCATCTCGAGTGCGTTATCCCAGCCGCGGTCGAGAAAATTGACAGTTTTATTAATGTCGTAGAGCGAAGTCGTGACTGGCAGTCTCGAGCCAAACTTCCAGCGCTCAATTATGTATTTTAATTTTCCTTGGTAAATTCTCGGCGTGCTCGCGCGGTAAAAGGAGGGCGCCACCCGTCCATTGTCCCGCTCTCTCTCTCTCTTGATACGCACATATAAAAATATAATCGGCATTAAACAGACTCTATTTCTGCCTATCCCATTCGCATGCGCACACGCAAGCGTGATTTACACCTTAATACGACAAAAGAATTACATCCATCAATCAAAAAACCAGCGCCGCTTCCCGCCGACCTTCCACGCAACTCTTCCCTCTCTCTCTCTCATTGTCTCTCTCTTTGTCTTTCTCTCTTTGTCTCTCCGTCCGTATTCCACCCGCCGCTCGCATTTTATAAATCATAATCGTTTATCCGCGGACGCACGAGGCGTCGGCTCTCAGTTTTCCAGGCGCGGAGAGACGCGACCGAAAGGAAAAACAGCCGAGCTGCGTTGATTGATTCGTGTGGGTGTCGTTTTTCCTTCGTTTTTCCTTCGTTTTTCCTTCGTTTTTCCTTCGTTTTTCCTATTAATTATTAATTATGAGTATTGTTGGGAGCGCGACGATCGATCAACAAGGACGCGAACGATCTCGACGCTCGCGTGATTTTTCATCGAAGGCCGGTGGCGCTGTTACTTTTCTTCTTCCTCTTCTACCGCTGCTTCGACTTCGTCGTCGTCTTCTTCTTCTTATTCTTCTTTTTCTTCTTCTTCTTCTGCTTCTTCTTTTTTTAATAATAACTCGCGCCTGCGCTACGTGCGCGCATTAATAATCGGCGCGCCAACAATGAGCTCGACATTATCTCCGGGAGAGAAGTTCGAGAAGTCCGACTGGATTTTTTCTCTGTATCAATTGCATAATTTGCTATCGAACGAATCGTATTACCCGCTAGGTTATCGTATCCACTCGGGAGGGACGCGATCGGTAATTGCCCTCTTTCCTCCCCGGCTTCTCCTTTCTCGCGAATTCGAGGATTCCCCCTTGTTTTTCGCTCCTCTCGACTTCCGTGCGAAGATGCGGGCGAAGGGAAGATCATCGATCTCTATTAGTCGGCGACGTCCGACGGCGGCGTTTTTCGTGGCTCCGTCACGAGTCGACGTCGAGTCGGGCAGACTAAACATCGCTTGCCGTCGATTGATTCTCCATCGATCACCGGCTCTCGTTTTGCCCTCATTTTATCGTGCGAAAGCCACGACGACGAGGAAAGCGGGTGCGATCGATTCCGTTGCGAATGTTTCGACGAGTAACAGCTGGACTCGAATTTGAAGATTTGCAGGCTCGCTATTCGTTGTTTAAATTGTTCCGCGGATCTTTTCTTGCGCCGAAGATGAATGAGATTGACCATTTAAATTCGGATATGAATTTTAAATTGTAATTTTTAGTACTGGAAACGTTGAAACGATTCGAAAGAAACGCCGATTCCTTTAAAATAATTAATTAGTCTTTTACGTACTCGTGTCTCCGTTCGTCGTTCAAAAAATTTTATTCGTCGGTGATACCTCGAATTCTATGGAACTAAATGCAACCTTGTATACGAAGCTGATACAAATATAAATTTGTTACGCCTATTCATCGAAGTTTGAATCGAAAAGACCGACGTTTTCTTTGTAAAATTTGAGCGTCTTTTTAATCTTTGATAAATTTAACGTTGCTTCGTTCATCGAATAAACTATGATTTACGATCAACTTCTATAAATAATATTTTACGCGGACCTTTATTAAAGTGAAGCGCATTAAAAATAGTGTCATCGCTCGAAATTGTAAAAAAAGATCGTTAAATATTATTTATATTTCTTAAATCGAGCTCGCCGATATCCTTTGGAAAAGCAAACGCGATCGAACGAATCTCACCCCGAGACAAAGAAACGTCGCTTCAAGCTCGAACAAACGCACGCAAATCCAAAGCCAACGTATGCCGAACCTTCCGCGAGTAAACCCACCGTTCGAAAGAAGCAAGAAAATCTCCCGCCTCCCGTCTCCCGTCTCCGGTTACGAATCGAGCGTCGAGCACACGGCGAAAATGAAGCCGGCGTTATTATCGAAAAAGGAAGGGCAGGGAAAAAAAGAGCCGATGCATTAGCCGTGCGGAGAAGCGAGAAAAAAATCCTTGAATCGACTCGCGGCGCTAATAGGCCGGGGAACCGGGACTGTGGCTGCATTGTGCGCAGGGCAGGAAGCATAAATTTGACTCGAGCGCCGAATGTAAGACGAGGGGGTGGCCGAAGGGGGAGAGGAAAGAGGAGGTGCGGTTCCCGCTGTGGCCACTGGCTAAGGAAGGCAGAGCCAGAAACGGACGGACGAGGAGAAAAATTGTTGCCTCCATAGGCGGTGGAGTAGAAGAAGAGGATGTTGAGGAGGTGGAGGAGGTGAAGGAGGAGGAGGAGGAGGAAGAAGAAGAAGAAGAAGCTTCCATCGCCGGTTGAAGAATGTTTCCGATTTCTTTTTTTCTACTAGCAGTCGCTCCTTGCTTCGATCAGTGTTTCTCTTTGTGGACAAATGACGGAACGCGACTCTTCTCTCTCTTTCTCTTTCCCTCGTTTAGTTACGCTCACTTTTACGGGACGCAATTATCGTACGAGCACATTTGGGTTCGCTCGGCTTTCGAAGGGACCCCGAATAGGCGAGTTCTTTGGGCTCGCGTTGTTCCGAGGTATTTTCGTTACTAGTAAATCATCGTTACGGTTTATTATTTGCTCGGGAGAAAAGTCGGCGGTAATCCGTTCGGATAAAGTTATCGCGAGCGTTTTTGTACGCACGCGCGCATAAATTTATATTCGGTCGAAATGCTTTTGGCAACATTTGTCAAAAATTATCGTAACCTTATTCCTCTTGCTCGGCTCCCCGAAACGAAAGCGCTTACAAACTTTTAATTTAGCTCGAGCGTTCGATGAGCCGTGAAATTGAGGAGGAAATTTAAATGTCTCTGTTAAATTAAATCGAGCATTGGTTCCGATCGAACGCAAAAGCGTTACGCGTCCATTATCGAACGGTTGTATCGTCCTTATTAAAGAAATGTACCTTGGCCTAATAATTTTCTAGTCGGCGTTGAGTAACGTCGAGTACCGTTGAGTATCTTCTAAAACGACGCCCGAGAAACGATAAAAACAATTTAGACAAACGTTGCATCACTCGAACCCGACCTTGAAAGTCGCGGTGCACGAGGAACCGGTAAATCGGTCATCGAGGATTCGTAAAGAAAGAAAGGTGCAAAGTCGCAAGCTCTTGTTCAAATTTCCCTCCCCTCGACGAGTTTCACTCGAGGAATGTCGAAAATCGGTCGATGTACGCGCGCGAGAAAGAAAAACGTAATCAGCGTTTGGTTTTCCTCGGAGTGTTCGTTCGCCCGGACTTCGAGGCCCATCGATTGTCGATCAGCTAAAAACAGGCGGACCATCGAAAACAGCCGAGGCATCGGGTAGTTTGCGAGCCGGGCTGCGTGAAAATAGACGCGAGAAATGAATTATTATGCAACTCGTGTGCGAGCCACGCGTAAAGTAGGCAAGCTCGAGTCTTTAACGTGAAATATCGCACGAAAGCCTAACCAGGCTGATGGAGGACTTCGTGGAAACGTCTCGTTGATGGGCCAATTTTCCAAATTTCCCGCTCGGTGACGATTGCCTAGGAATTCGGGGAAACGCCGCTGTTTCGGACTTCGATATCGATGCTCGCGCACCTTTCGCTTGTTGGGAGGGGGGAGGGGGAGGGGGAGGACGTCCATTTAAAAATATAATATCTCTTTGCGATCGGTTCCCGCTTTTAAACTCGTCGCTCGTCGTCTTTGCAAAAATGCTTTTAGCGCACGGCGAGTAACCGCCTTACCAACCTCGGACATTGACTACTTTATGGATTTCGAAAAATGTTTGGGTTTCGAAGGCGAAAGATCTTCGATAGTCGGTGAATCGAGCGAACTTGTTCCGTTACGTTTCGTGAGAATAGACTGAATTACGAACGGTATCGTTAGGTACATCTGTCGAGTACTTTTACGGTTCTTTGTATCGTTGCTTCGACTTCGCGAATCTTTCCTTAACGAACCGAATTTTCGAATTAAACCGCTTTGGAAAATATCAAGATTCTGATTAAGAATAAGTAAACGAGCGCAGAGACGATACAAGCAAAATCGTGTATTTTTAATTACCGAATTACTCGTAATTTATACGCGAGTTACTTTGAAGAGGTTTTCGTCGAATAAAATATTATGATAAAATGTATTAACGTTAAAATATCGCTCTATATCACTTTATAATTGTAACTTGTACAATAACGAGTCGGTAAAATTATGTAATTGGTATTTAAAATTGAATTCTAATTAATGTTTTTGCTTCGGTTGTTTAAGTACAAAAGGAAAAAAAGATGAAGTGTTTTAGTATAATTGCAAAACCAATAAAATAATGAAAAAGCTAACAGAGGTAAACATTTTCGATACACGATACAATATTTAATACGTAAAAATCTAAAAGTCGTTTTATTATTTCTTTCTTGTTTTTTGTTCGAATATTAATCGAGTATTTTTAAAACAATACTTATAAATTACGTAAAAGTAATTACGAACGAGAAATTTATAAGTTTCTAAACTCGTGACCTAAAAATATAGATTTAAAAATGACGGATTACGTTATAAGATTATAAAAGTACTAATATAAACCATAAGTTGGCTATTCTGTTTTTTTCGTAAAAAAACGAGTATAAAAATAAAATTTTTAACACGCATATATAAAAAATTAAACATCTGCTTCTATACAATTACAGTTGAACTCGACTTAGATCCGGTCGAGCAAATATTTTTTTAACATCGAATAAACTCTCAACGTTAAGTAATATGTGCAGTCGCATGCAAATGTTGTTTAATAGACGTTAGTCACCTTTAAAAGCAAATTTTATTTCCTCGCAATGTGTTTTTTCTATATAAATTTAGATAACATTCGTACTGCAGTACTAACTAATCCCAACATAAAAATCCTTTCATAGTAAATTAATTCCTCGTACTCAAGCAAATGAATAAAATATACACATGGAACAATTTCTCGTACTTCTCTATTTATAGATTTCTTCGATAATAAACTATATAGACTAGATTCTATATAGAAAAAAAATCTATGTTCTCGATTATTAAAAACACCTGTTGCGATGGTCAAGAAAAACGAGTAGATGAAAAACACCTCGACATCAAAGAAAGACAACCGCTCGCAACTTGACAGAGTAAACGTCTCGCCTCTACGCATTTAATATCAAACGCGTGTTTATTTTCATTCGGTCTTCCGTATTTTCCTCTCGTTCGCAGGGAGATAGACTTGAATTTCTTCATATGACAATGGCGATAAATCTAGTTTTATAAGACGTCTAGTTTTACGAGAGGAGCTAACAGAAGAAAATTATATCCACATTTTTACAACATTATTCAAACTCTCTGTACGTTGTATGTTTATAAATATACGTTTATTGCTACCGAACAAATTCAAGTGTTCGTGCATTGCGTTTCTTATATGGAAAAAAGATTCGAGTTTAGTTTCAGTAATATTAAACATTGATTGTATCTTGAGATGTTCCGTTTATTGAAACGAGTAACTTTCGTATGTCGACAAATTTATAGTAATGTTTAAAATATGCAAAAATATCAGCCGTTTATTAGAAATTAAAATCTTTTAAAAACGAACGTAAACCAAGTATTTTTAATTACATTTGCATCACAGGTAGAATTTATCAGAAACGAACGTAAATTTACATTACTTTAATAAAGTTTTTAATTTCTTAACTATAATTATACTTGAATATCGTATATCAAGACAATAAATTTATAAATGTTTCATATATTTCTAAACAAATGTCGTATTTAACGATACCACATTTTATAGGAGTATCGATCTACTTCAATTTAGTCAATAAAATAATTCGGTCATGGTAACTATGTTTTAAAGTAATTAACATTTATATAAATATTTTGAATTTCAAAATTTTTATTATTAAATGAAATATTTTATTTTATATTGTGACTATATTTCTTCGTTAGCGGAGTAAACAAAAATAGGTGAATTTTCGTGGAATAAACATCTATTTTCTGATTTTGTTTAAGATAAATTATATTATCTTTGAATTATTACCAACAACGTGTTACTTTGTCTAGTTCCATTTTACTTTTAGTTTACGCTAAATGCAAATTTATCAATGGTTTAGGTTCAATAGTCAAATATCTTAACATTTTTAACCAACTTGTTTATTAATTTGTATCCAAAATTATTTCTTCTGGCTTCGTATTACTCGTACGCTTACGCAAAATAATTTTCCGAAATATAATACATGTCAATTTTCTTAAATTTAAAATTTCGGTATCATTGTTTATAAACAACGATAATACAATATAAATAATTAATCGAATTTAATCGATCGATACGCGAAATTATGAATAAACTAAAAAAATATTATAATTCGAGAAAATTTTATACCGTTTGTGTAATAAAATTTTTACGTATCGATAAAAGTATTGTAACGATGTTTCCGTAAGATTATAAAATCGTTGCCTTGAATAAAATTAACCGTATAATGAACTATCGATTATAGTTAATGCAACATCGAATTTTTAACCTTCGCTCCGTAATTCACGATTATTCCAACGTACATCAAGATTAAATATTATTTCCAACGTTAAATTTGTAAGTTCTACTGGTATCTAAAAAAGTAATCAAACAAAATTACTCGAATGTACTTACGAGCTTAGCACGCTAATTCACAGAAATTTACCAAAGACTCGAGATGAGTGGTCAAATGCTGACACGATAACATGGCTGAAGCTTGTAAATTAATGTACAAATAATAAATTTTAGAATTGTAACTGATGGGATAATAATGTCAAATAAAAAGCATAAGTCGTTTCCAGCAAGATACGCGTGTTAGAGATATTAGTACGGCTCGAAAGAGGAGAGATTATCACTCAATTGGTATTTTAATTACTCCACCCGAACGCCTGTAGCACATTTTACTCCCCGGCCGTTCAACGTTTCGGCGATGCAGATTTTTCCTCTCTCTAACAAAAATTATATATCGTATCGGGTTTAACGAGGCAACCTACATTCGAAAATTCGCGCGAAAATATAATCTTCGACGAAATATTTAATTAACGCAAGATAACGGATTTCGCAATTTCCCTGCAAAATTATCTACGTTTTTCCATCTCCGTCTTCCGAGACGATCCGAGTTTCGAAACTCCAGCAGCCGCGACTACCGAATGTACGTTTACGCGTAACGAATGCATCCGACCACCGAGCGAACAACTTCAAAACAAAAATATACGAAAATAAAGACGAAAGACAAAAGCGAGGGAAACTCGGGCCTTTTTCGACTCTGACGCGAACCCGATCAAAGCCCCACCCGTGTAACCGTGTAATACAAGGGAACGCATCCGTTCCTCTCCACGAGACTCTCCAAGAGACTCTCCTCGAAACTCTTCACGGACGACGTTGAGAACAAAAATTGGGTCAACCGCGGCGACTCGAGTCCTTTGTCTAATTCCGACGGCCGACGGCGGCGAGGCGAAGAAACTCCGATCTCGTTTTCTTTTCCTATTTTCCCCGCGGCGATCCGAATACCGTGGGTGTTGTATCTTCTACCGGCGGTGTCACCGAGGATGCTGCGTCGGTTTTTGGGCATGCGATCGCGAGTGGGAGGAAGTTTTGGGTCCGGAGGAACTCGAAATCTCGCCCACTTACTACCGTGCGTTGATCGAGTGCACCGAGCAAATCTTGTACCGACTTTCGGTGTAATAAATTAACGCTCGATTATCGAACAGCCGAGACAACGAGAATTCAATTATGGTAATCGACCATCGTGTACGGGAGTCGTTATCTCGCGAGGAGCGACGACCCGCGAGTGACATTCGTGATCGCGTCGCTTTTTTTCTCTCTCTCTCTCTCTCTTCTTGCATCGCTCGTATCGCTGCGTTTTTCGCGGGGCTTATTGGTTCAACAAGCTGGAATAAAGCGTGGGACGAGGAGAATTCGTTCCGAGCGAATTCTCGAGTGACCCTCAAATTTTATTGAACTTTCAAACAAAGAGAACGATGATCCGGTTCAAAAATACGTCGCGTTTAGAAACGTGTTTTTAGAATTTTTTATTTTGCCTGGGATACGAGCGAAGGATCATATAAAAGATGCAACGCACGATTGTCTCGATTGCGAAATCTATATCGTCGAGTGTTTACGAAAATAAGAGTTTCGAGATATTTTAGATCGATTATTTCAAACGTCGCTGCGAAATTAGTAGGAATAATAGAATTTCTCAACGAAGCGATAATCTTGTTCCTATCAAAATAGTACATATAATACGAGCGGAAAATTATCCTTAGCGTTGCTTACAACGATAAATATATATTTTAATACAAATAATACCCCTTCAACGTACGATCATCCTTTCCTCTGCGATTCAACTTTTCCCAGAGTGCGCATCAAAACTCGGATCGTTGCATCCGATACAATAGCGAGAGAATGAAAAAGAATCGATCTTCCGCGCAGAGAATATCCCGTAAAACGTAAACCAAAACCATCCCCTTCTCCGCGATAAGGAACAACCTTACCCTTTCATTCCAGCTCTCGATCCAATAACGAACGCCTTAGCCGTAAACTACGACTCAGCCTTAAAGCAACCATCTCCCTCTTTCAGACTCGGACTCCGCCGCTGAGATCTCGCGAGCGGAAGATGCGAGAAAGTTCTTCCAGAGCGGGATAAACGCGAGCGATAACAAAATGTACAACCTGAACATGAACGTGAACCCGAACCCGGGTGCAGCCGCGGGTCTGCTGAGCGTCGCGGCCGCGGAGGCGACGCCCAGGACGCCGGAGATCGTCAACAGCCTCATCGCCATGACGAATCCCTTCGACGGTTTCTCCGCCGGGGAACGCAGTCGTGACCGGACGGACTCGACCAGCAGTGGCGAGCCCAGTCCTCCCAGCATTCAACACACCTGCAGTCAGCTTATAAAAGAAGGTAGGGGTTGGATGCGACGGAGATACGATTTCGCGAAAGGAACTTGGTTCTTTATTTTTCGAGAGGGCGGAGGGAATAGTCGAGAGGATTGGGTTACTTCGTGAGTAAAACTGAGTAAAACTGGGTTCTTTGAACGCCAACGATCGGAAGAATTAAAGGTAAACGATGCTTTGGTGAAATAGTTGCGCGCTATTATTAGTTTCGAGTAATGTATTTCTATTCTTCTCGTTCCCTTGAAATATCGGGGCACGGTTTAATCCAATTAATCCCGAAGTCTGTAACGTAACAGTTTTATACAGGGTTAAAACGACTCTTGTTCGAATCGGCGTTTAAAAATGTGTTTCCGCGAGTTGTCCGTTAATTGAATGCGATGCTTATCTCGACTATCGATGAAAAAACGAGATTTCGTAACTGCAAATAGAATATTTGATCGTTTACTCGCGAATAAAATATTGCCTTGTGTAACGTAGCGCAAATATCGACAACCTTACCGATTGACTTCCAAGATTTTCAGGCAATATGTTTTGTATTCTTGCTAAATTAACTTCCATCGTCTATTTCCCTCGAAAATGGCTTAAACGTACGTTTAACAACGCTTTCGTTTTACTCGCTAATAATTTTCCATACAAAAAACGAGCTATTCTATGCAAAACTTTTAAAAATTATTCATTGTTATTCGCGTTGTAACTTCTATCATTACTATTCTACAGAATATTAAATTAAAATTTATGAAGATGAATTATAACTATACGCGTAAATTAGGTACAACTATTACTAATATAACGTCGATTGTACACATTGAAAAGGCAAAACAGCGAATCCATTTTACTGTAAATTTAATATTTTGAGTTAAAACGTTAATCTATTCCGCTTGAAATATCTGCGATAAATTAAATTTACCTTTATATAAATTTTAATTAATTTTCGTACGGGCAAAGCGTAACGATAATGTTACAATGCGGATATCAAAAAAAAGTTTCCAATTACGTAGAAACGAAAAAGAACGTTTTCTACGCTAAAATATTTTCGTACTCGTTCATTTCCATCAAACGTAAATATCTATAATTTTACGGTTACCAACTATCGAAAGAAATAAAACCGCACAAAATATAGGATAGATGCGAAAATAGCATGAATTTAGTTCACACTTTACGTTTCAAATAATTATCTATTTCAAAAAGTTAAGTGTATATAATTAGAGTAACAAAGGAGTTTTAAAAATTGAACAAAAACTCGCGCGCGTGTTTTTAAAATAAAGAAAAACAAAAAAAAGAAACATTCGGTTGGAACGTCGTATCAAATTTTAATACGATGAAAACTATTACAAAAAACAAAAAATAAATAAAAAATAAATAAATAAAATAACGTACAGGACGTTATTCGCCTTTCAGGTATATTATAATAGGAATGTAAACGTAACACGAAACAAAAGATAAAATGCTAATTACCAAACAAGAATAATAACTGAAAACCTAACTTGTACCACTACTATTCATAGAGTCTGCACGTGCGTGACTACCAGAGAAACACGCACACGAATAGTAAGCGAGTAGTGTTGGTAGAAAATAAAAAAAAACCGTTTTTTCTTTTTACCTCGTCCGCCGAGTCGAAGCTTAATCTCCGCTCTATTCATTTTCATGCTAATGCAGAAACTCGCCGACGCCGACGTCGCGACACTTGTTACATTAACCGCATGAATATTCACGGAAAACGCGTGTGCGAGGAAATTAGTTGGCCACGACGACGACTTAACACACTTGGCTTCGCTGTTTTCCGTGAACTCGCCCGAATTTTCACCGACGCGCAAAAAGCATCCCTGACTCGTTTCTTTTTTCCGACACGACTCGTAGGTTTGAAGCTGACGCTCCAGACGAAGAGGAGAGCGAACGGCAGCACCGACGAGGGAAAGAAGAGGACGAGGAAGGAGGACGGAAGCGCCGACGACGAGGAAGACGACGAGTCCAGCAACAGTAAAACCAGCAATGGGGTAAGTCGCGTATTCCAGGCTCGATATGCTTTTCGCAAACTTCATTTTTGTGCGCAACGAACTTTTCCTCGTCTACGAGCGAATAACGGCGTTGGTTGCGTTTAAAATTAAACGCAGAACGCGGCGTTAAAATTTAACTGATTTTCAACGTTATACAAACGATTAATTTCAAATACCGAGATCTCGTGTCTCGGCGGGTTTCTTCGTTGTCCAATCGAGTTTTTCGGAATTTGGCGTAATTAACGTCGGTACGATCGAGTCGAATCCTTCCTGCCTACGACTTCTATATTAATATCGCTATTGTGATACAATCGAGCGAGTTTCTTTGAGAAATTTCGACCTCTGAAATTATTCGTAGATTTTTTTTTTTCTTCTTCTTCTTCTATGAAACCTGCTTTTGATTCCTGTGACTTTTTAATGAATCCATTTGATAACGTCACTTTGGCGGTGAAACGCCGATGGACGATTGAGTTTTTAAGGATCGAGATGTTTCCAACGCGATTATTTCTTTCCTTCTAACTACGGATAAGCGAAAGATATTAAAATTAACGGAGCATTAATAACGCGAATGTTTTTAATTTAAAAAATGATAATTGACGTGTCTTTGGTCTTTGAAAATTAGGTTTCTTCAATTAATAACGATATTTTAAGTTATTTTCTACTGTGTCGAAATTA
Organism: Dolichoris vasculosae; assembly: GCA_018907195.1. Lineage (NCBI taxonomy): Eukaryota > Metazoa > Arthropoda > Insecta > Hymenoptera > Agaonidae > Dolichoris > Dolichoris vasculosae. The sequence continues at coordinate 1,642,288 of JACCHY010000020.1, forward strand.
TTCTTTTTATTATTTTCTTCGTTTAATCTAAATATCGCGTACGAGCGAAAAATGTTATAAAACGTAAAACATAATATTTTCTGATATATCGTGTCAGCCTATTAAAACGTAATTCTGTGAATAAAGTCTAGTTTAAGAGAAAAACGTGCGCTATTACTTTGAATATGACTCGAGCATCGTTTATATTATAAATTTGTATATTATATATCGACGACCGGATCTAACGTAATACTATATTTATATTCGAACGTTCGAAAGATGATTAGTATTATTCGTACACTTGTGCAGTTATTATTGATTCGAACATCTGTACATCATAAATGACCTTATTTCTAGGTCGACTGTACAACTTGCATAGATCGCATTCCAAAATTTCTTTCAAGGAAAAAATTAATCTCCGAGCATCAATTTGATGAAAACTGTTTATTCTTAAGATTATTAATCTTCGTTGCTTTATTACTCGGAAAATACGATTAAAAATATAAAGCTTACGTAAATCTGTATTTTAATTTTTCTATTATTTCGTAAAAAATTGACCGTTGAAATTTTTCATTCTTTCACCACGAGTATAAATAAACGTAAAATAATTCGGTAAAGCTTCGATCGTTTGATCGCGATAGATATTATTTGTATAAAGAACGTAAAAATTAAAAAAAAATCTTAAATATCCGTAATTAATTTGTTCGTGCATCGTATGCTATAACATTTTTTCCTAATGTACAAAGTTTTACGTATATTCGCCAAAAAATACGTTAATTCTTGTACGATAAAATTTAAATAACGTTATAAAATATAAGAGTGAAATTTTTATAATCGCTTAATATTTACTTTCGGAGTAAATTTTAATACGTCGTTCTTAAAATAAAGATTAAATTTATCCAACTTGATATGCATAAACTCAATCGAATGAAACGATAATTTACTCTGGTGGAGTAAAAACATATTTTGTTTGAACAGCTGAATTGTTGGTATTCTATTTGAGCATAAGATATTAAATATAAGTATAACGCGTTAAATAAAAAAAAAAACACCCTTTTAATCTAACTGTATAAAGTACTGTACCTTTTCATATCGTAATTTTTAAACGATCGACACTTGACTAATTACACAATTATAAAGTTAATGTCATTTCAACTATGTATCTCGTATACTTGCAAAAAGGGAACAGACATGTTTCGTAAATGTATACACATTCGTTAACGATTCAATTTTTTTTATCTCTGTTTACATAAAAATTGAGAATTTAAAACTTTCTGTGATTAGTCGACTGTTACTAATATACCTGTCAATGTCGTATAGTCGTATATTACATGTTAATTCATGTACTTGGTAATTGAAATGAAAATAAAGAACAACTGACATTTATATTCAAAGATCTTAATAATAAGCAATGAATTTATTTTTATATCACGTTCGTAAAATTCATATTTACGAGGTTTTAGCCACCATCTTGGCTGTTTGATGACACCAAATTCGTTCGAATTTTTTAAGAAGGTACGATATTTATATTATTTTGTATGTATGTGATTTTATGATATATGTTTTTTTATTTACACTGTAAATGACGAGTCTGTTCCCTTCGTTTAGTAAACGGTATTGGAAAAGAGTAAATCAAGATCATTTTTCACTTATGAGACTATTCATTTTTATTCATTTTTATTCATTTTTATCGAATATAAGCAGATACATTCACATTTATACAGTTTTTTCACAATAATTGATATCTCAAAGATAAGAACCAAATTAATAAAGATTTTAATTTTTTGCACATTGCACAAATTTCACCAAAATGTATTTATATTCTATTCGTATGTTTTATCATTTACTGTATATTTTTTTCGATCGTTATCGATAGATCGATCGATTTAAAATAAATTTTTTTACTTCACACGAATAATTTTGCTTAATTATTTTCAGTTTTACAAACCTTTCAAAATAAATGAGATTTTATAATATTTTAAAGATTCAAAATAGATTTTATTTGTATTTCACTTTAATTAATAATTGAGTTCTTAATATTTCTAATTTTTTTTTATAATACACTGTAGAAAGAAATATAAGTTCGTATGCAAGTAATAATCGATATGTTTACGTTTACGAGTACGCGAATAAGAATTATCATTTTGATTTTATATATAAATGAATAATAAGGAATATTCTGTAGTTTATAACGTAATTATATCTATTCTATTTAAATTATTTAACCGCTCGGACAAAAATTTAACAAATTTAAATAAAAAAATAAAATAAAATATGTCAGTAACGATCGAAATACGTAATAAAAAATTAAACGATCAACGTGTCCGGATGATTAAAAATAATAAATCTATCGTTATATTTATTAATTATTATCATTTGAATCGAGTACATAATTTTGAAGAGGAGTTTAAAAATTGTCTTTCCGTTGTAACCTTTTAAAAACGTTACGAATATAAAACCTACGATTTCATTATTTCGTTTAATTCTTCCAAGTTTTTTTTAAGTAAAACGATATCAGCGTTTGATAAAAAAAGGCTTGTCCCCAATATTAACGCTAATGTCGGTACGTACAAACGCGCCTTTGACTGATTAATGCCGCCCGGCGTCGGAGGTCATCGGGGCTCGTAAGAAAAAATGTGACCTAAATAAAAAACAAAAATTAGAATGATTACAGACTAAGGAAAGATATTCGAACGAAAGTCTATTTATCGTATACTCGTACGCTTAGGTGCAATAATAGGTAGAGAATAATTAGACGGAGTTGAATATCTGTATATGCATCGCAGTTTATAACGATATGTTAATTCGATGGGGAACTTTGAACGAGTTCCAAGTGAAACGAGATATATTATTAAATGGAAACAAACGTTATGCGATATTATTCTTTCGTAAAGTTATAATCGATATTTTAAGATAATTTTTAATTGCGTTGGTCGAGGATGATCGATATTCGTTCGTGTATTTGCCGGGACTTATAGAAACGAGTCGCTTGGAAAATTTTTCGTAGTCTCGTGAACATTAGGGCTTAATTATTCCGCGATTTATCGATTTAACTTTGACGCGTGAAATAAGTCGAAAGTAGTTATTCCATTTTTAAATTATCAAATATTATAATCAACGACTTTCTTTAAATGACTTTTTAACGACCTGTTTAAAATATGAAATAAATTTTTATCTAAATATCGCCTTTTTCGATATTACCAATGATATGACTCATTACGATTAAATACTCCAAAGCTTAGAATCGTGCGATGGAAATCGAATATCGAACGTCATTTTACTTTTTCTATCGCATCGTTTCGAGAATAATAAATGATCGACCGAGTGTTCGTTTCGATCAATCAAAAATATAAATTGAACCTTCTCGTAAAGTTTTATCCTTTTATTATCTAATTTATTCTTCAAAGTCTCAGCCGTCTATCCAATTTCCTCGGATGCGTTTTAAACGTAAGAGTAAAGTATACGTTTATAAAAACTAAGTAACGATAGGATAGTTATCTATGGAGGGCAAATAAATTTGAATTCCGTAGAAAACGTAATACTCTTAAGTATTAATCGCATATTTACCATTTTACCCAGTCGGGGATTTTCATACAATTACCGCGGATACGTTATTATCAATATCGTGTAATTAGAACGATGAAAAATATAAATGATCAAAGTGAACCGTATAAACGTTGCGTTACGTTACTTACAACAACCAGTAATTTGTTAGCCGTATCAACTCAATAATAACTCAATAATCAGTTTATCGTTGCTTCATCTAGTCAGTTTCCAACTAATAAGACATTTTAAATATCTCATTAGCGACGATTAAGCAGTTACCGAATAACGATTCATAGACTCCCAATATAATTGGCTAAAATCTAGTTACGATTCAACCACGATAGATTATCTTTCGTTCCAAGTCTGACGCGACATTTAAAAAGAGAACAAAAAAAAAAACAAAAAACAATATCAAACGTCTTTTCGTAAAATCCAATCGATAAAACTTCACGGGTAAACTCCATAAAATAAACACCTACGCATCGAGGCCGAGACTCGCGCGTCCGGCGTCGCAATAAATAAAGAATAAAAAGAAAATAAACCGCCTCGAATCGAGCGAACTGGTAAAAGAAACAAAAAACTATCCTTTCCCAGCTGACTCCGGAGGACGAGGAACGCAGGCGACGACGACGCGAACGCAACAAAATAGCGGCGACCAAATGCCGACTGAAGAAACGGGAAAAAACGGTGATACTCGTCCAGGAGTCCGAGACCCTCGAGACGCAGAACCACGAGCTCAAATCGCAGATCCAGGAACTCGAGACCCAACGACGGAGGCTCGTCGATATGCTCAATCTTCATGGACCGACCTGTTTGAAGCAACCCTCGCATCCCGTAAGCGAATGTTTCCTCGATATTTTCGTTTCGACGTTCGAACCGATGCGCGCGATTTGAAAAGGAGTAAGTAAGGCACTTCGATAGCAACTACTCGTTTACTTTCTCGGACCGAGGCGTTGAAAGATGCCGCGGCCAAGATTATTATATTTTACTGTTAAATAATAACGCGTTATATTTGTTACTACCGATTTTATTACGAGAAATAAAATGAAAGCGGTTGTTTTTTTGCCGTTTTTACGATCGTTTTTAAGACGATTAAAAATAACAAGTAGAACATAAAAAATCAATTAACGATAAAAATGGTTAATTTTATCGCAAGATATTTGTCTTAAATTTAAATGGAATATTGTACATTATGGCAACAATAATTTTAATATGTTTTATAAAAAAAATTCAAATACGTTGGATCGAACGATTCGAAAGTGCAATGAGTCTCGGTGTTATGACATTCTACGTTCGTTATTAAATAAAGTAGTAATAAATCATTCGTTTTTTATCGGTAAAACCAGAATAATTATCTTTTTATAGGTATTTTTATTCGAGCGCTTTCGTTATTAATTATCGATTCATTTTTTAATTTTTCTAACGAAACTCGTAATTTTTTATTCGCAACTTCGCTTCGAAAACTATTCAAAAACTCGTTTCAAATTTTATCCGAACCACGAGCGGATACCATTTTCCAAACAATGATATATCTAATCGTAAATCGATAAACCGCGCGACAAATGGTCAACCTTTCGAAAAATTTCCAACGAATATCCCTCGTGCAAAAATTTCGCGAGCATTTCTCTCTTCTAAAACGTACCGTCGTACTTTTCCTAACGGATCTATTTTTTTTCTTTAGCAGGACGGACCCTACCAACAATTTCCCGAGCCTGTGGCCCAGTTACCGAATTACCAGGAAAACTTCGTCCCCGGCGTCGAGTCGAGCGGCCTCCAGAGTCACAACGACTGCGGCGTCCTTTCGGATTACGGGCCGGTGAAGGTCGAGGGATTCGAGGCTGTGGCCCAGGACTTTTTCAGGCAGGGAAGTCCTTATGCGACGACGACGACGGCGACGGCGGCGGTGGGAAATACCGACACCGGTTGTACGGTTTAACGGCGTGTGCACCGATAACGGAATGTTTCGAGGGTTGGGAAGTGAATTTTCCATGTTTAAAAGGAATGTCGAACTTGTAAAAACTGTGAGAGAATATTCCGTTAAGCTTCGACAAGACGTTCTAGGTGTGTTTTTAATGTGGGGAGAAAGAACGACTTTTATTAAAGAATGTACGTCGCATTTCGAGAGAGAGACGCGATTCAATTTCCTTTCCGGTGTATATGAAAACTCTTTAACATGCAGAATTTTAAAAGAGCTAAAAAATTGAATTCTTTATGGATTCTTTTCGAATGGTAATATTATGTGGATCCGTTATGTCTCGTGTTTGGTTTGATGCATTAAGAATTTAAAGGACTGAGTTTATATGGATTTAGCTATAAATTATTAATTTAAAGTATATTATATTGGATTTATTTTATTAGGAATTTTGTTGTTATCGATTATTCGAGATCTCTTTAGGATTTTTCAAAATTAATTTCGTAAAATTGAATACTTATTTTTTATAAATGCATGAGAAATATGATAATTGTAAGATTCATCGTATGGTTTATCGAGAGATAACAACTCCAATTCGAATGAATAATTTTAAAAACGTTAAAATTGTAACGAGTGGTAACTATTTTAAAATAATAATCTCTTCCACGTCAATCATTTTACATTCTTTTACGATTAGTTTTTATTTTCAGATTCTATAATTGAAATGTATAAATACGCGTAAAGATACATAGAGTATTTAAAATTGAGAATTTGATAGCATTAAAGTTTTCTTTATAATATTTAAATAAAACAATCTTGCTTTAAATACGAAGAATGGATTGTAATCGATAACGATTATATTGATCGGATAATAATTATTTTATATCTAAATGTAAATAACCTTTCAAAATTAAAAATAATTATATTAATTATTCTCCAATGTTTAAATATATTACAATAAAATATTTTTTTAAATACATAATATATTATTTTTGTACTTATCAGTTTACAAAAGGTCTCCTATATACGTAGATGATTTTTTAAACAATAAAGGAATTTTGTTAATTACACGTATAATTCGTTCATATAAATACGTTTAATAAATCCAAGAAATGTATCAAACCAAAGTACCAACTCTAGTAAATTCTAAAAATATTGTAAAATTATCAAGAGCCTGTTTCGCGAAGTGTTCGTATATTATCTTAAAAAATGATGATAATCAAAAAAGAATCAATAGTGATTTGTGCGCTCGAATGTACAATTTAAGGCAAGAAAAAAAACTCTTTTAGGTTGTAGTATGTCGAGGAAAGGATTAAATTGATCAACGATATTCGCTTGTTTACTTTTATGCGCTTGCGAAACTCTAATACTGGCGTGAACATATTTACATACACGTAGTTGTATGGGTGAAAAAAAAACAGCAAAGCTGAATAACTTAAAATTAAGTAAAAACTCTTACATAATTACATATAATTAATAAAAGAAATCCAATTTTCGCTATATTTATTATCTTAATGAATTTGTAAGAATAAATCGTACTCGTACGCCCAAAAGTATACACGTAAACCTTCGTCGAGAGGTAAAAGAAATATAATAATTAAATGTAAATTATAATTATATGTAATTACATAATTGATTTATGATAATCTTTTCCTTGGCGCAATGAAAAGATTTTCGCATTCCATGTTTGAAAAAGAAACAGTAGGAAGAGTTGTCGAGATAAATCTTGTAAGCAATCATAGGTAACATCTACGCACAAAAAATTCCGTGTATGAAATTGAATGAAAAATAAGAAACTTATAAAAAAACTCTTCGCTATATAAGAAGTATCTAAAATTGATGCACCAGAGACAAATGTAAAAAAGTATTATTTTGATGTTAGTTCTTTCTATCTAGTATCTATTTTTAAGCGTTAAATGAATTAAACTAGTAATATCCAAATTATTATTCAATCTAAATTATGATCTTTTGATACGATGTTGTAATTGAACAAGATTTCTTTACCTAGGTACGATTCATAGGTCTATTTTTTAACGATAAAAAGGGTACGTTACTAGAATTAGAATTATTAAAAAAATAGGAATATTATTTCTGTAAAAACGAACGACGTATTATTTGAGCTTATTAGAAATTTATTGAATTAAGGTATTCGTGTCTTATAATCTCGATAAATTTTGATTTACGTTATCTAAATATCGTTCGAAAAATATATATATATTCTACCTATGAATGCTTAGCACAACTTTTTTTACGATGGTATGATTTTAATTTTAAATGCTTTTTAAAAGCTATTCAGACGTTTTGATATTCTCACGATTCGTCCTTGGTTCTTTCACGCATTTTTTTTTTCCTTAATCTATCCGTGTAAATCCTTGACACTTTCAATAGAGCTCCAAGAGCTTACATTTTTCAACTCTCAGCAATGGGAAATAATCAAGAACGAAAAAAATGACGAATCGTGAGTCTTCGTCTTGTTGGCGATTTAGTAGTCAATTACTTGGTATCTAACGCGTGTACGTTCTTCCATTTTATTTTAACACACTACCGATGCTACAGACGAGTGAATTATACTTTTAGACATTCCTTTTTTTTTTTTTTTCATGAATCTGTGCCGGGAAAAAATTTATTAATGCATGGTATACGTACATTGATATTTTTTGCCATACGCATATAAATAACAGTGTGCGACTGCGTATCAAATGTGTATTCAGTGCCATCGATTTCTTAATATAATAATATTCTTAAAGATTCTTACGAGCGAATATTATTTTTCGAAAAATTAACCTTGGTTTTTTAACAAAAAAAAAAAGACGAGTTAATTTTACAACATCGTCTAGAACAGGATACAATAGTGATACAAACAAACGCGTGTACGTTACTCGCGCAAAGAAAAATGTTTATGCACGTAAAATTTTTCCTGGTAATTATATCTACTGTGACATTCTCGAAGCCTTAAAAGAAAAGATATATATATATATGTATACGTGTGTGTGTGTGCGTAAAAGCGTAGCATCGAACTGCCATTCTCTGCAGTTTCGAACAATTTAAGGATTTAATTTTTAAGCTTATTATTACATATTATTATAAATATAAAATTACGATTTTTTACACGGCTATTATAATTTATGAAAGAAGGAGAAGCGTTTGTCGGTTGAATCATATTTTTTTACGTTTTGAAATTATGAAAGAGCTTTATCAAATCGCGTACTTCGCAGGCGAATACCGCAAGGATATTCTTTTTCTAGTTCGATGAAGAAATAAGTAAGATATGCACAAAATATATAAACACATTAAGAGTAAAAAGAATTTTTATACATTGTTGATATCGTCTTTTCTTCGAGAAATAGCGAAATGCTTTATTATATGCATATTTCACAAGTTTTTCATCCTAAGATATTAATTGTAACGTCCATTTATATATACATGCATGCATATATACGTATATATGAGTGTGTGAAGCAAAATATGCTAAGCGCTGCTACTTGTTCAAAGAAATGCTTATATTGCATAATTGATATTTAATTGTGTATGTTATGTAATTGCGCATATTTAAAATACTTTTATAGAGTATACGAGACGCATATGCAAAGTGTTATGATATGGTCGATCGATGAAGCCTTTAAAAACTATGTAACGTTGATATGTGTTTAAATTTTAAGTCGATACAAAAGTATATTATATATCATAGTTAAAAGAAATGTCTATAGATGTCTCATTCTAGGGATACATGGCTCCTTGTTATTTTATATTTTAAGACAATTTTTAATACACCGCTTGTTTTAACTCGATTATTTTCAAAATTACGACCATTCACTGTAACTGGAGGCTTTCAATAATAACCTTCGTTAAATTAAGATAAATCCAAAGTATTAATTAATCATTTATCGAGCAATGTATCTCCAAAACTAAATGCCATAACTTAAAAGTTTTACCAATGCGTAGTAAAAGTTCTAGTGACGAAGTACACCGAAGTGTAAATCATTTTTCTCGCTACGAGAAAGATCGATTAAAATATTTCCGTGCACGTGCCTTAAATAACGAAACACACTCACTTCTCACGATTTTCTTTTATCTCAAAAAAAGATAATAGCAGTGAGAAACTCAAATATATATTTTAACCAGCTGTGCTTAAAATGAAAACATATATTTTTTAATATATACATAGATATATTTTTCAAATAATTTCAATAAACCATATATGGTAATGAGACTTCTACGAGCTCTATAATTAATAGTAATTATTATAATGACATACCTCAACGTAACTTAGAAGCAGTTACCTATTATAAAGTGCGTTTGCGACTGATCGATTACCGTTTACCTATTGTGATTCACGTTTTTCATTTAGACATGTTAAATTTTCTTTTAAAAAGCAAATCCCTTAAAAAGAGATGTTAATTTTGATAAATGAATAATTTATCCATAAATGCCAGTTGATAAAAAACCAGTGCTCATATTAAAAAATGTAATTTTCGTTGATAAAGAAACATAAAAAAATGTATTATTTTTATTGATAAAATATTATACAATTTTGGTTATACAATTTTGCTCTGGTACATTTCCTAAGTGCAAAATTTTATTTTTCTTCCTCCATTTCATACAGGCCACAAACTTTATTTGCTGGAACAGCCTTATCTGAAAAAAGATTCGTTCGATTTATACAGTTATTATATATATATATAATATATACGTTATTTATAGAGTCAATGTGTAAATATTTAAAAAATTATTTTTAAAATGCATCGATTAATATTGTTTTAACGATTTAAAAAGCTATATTTTAAATCTTTTAAGTAAATATTATTAATTTTACTTCTACGTAAGAAAATTAAAAAGAAATTTATTAATGAATGTTATTGAAGTTATTATTTAATAAAACTTTATAATATCTTTTATTATTACTAAATATAAATATATATGTTTTTAAATAAATAAATTTATAATTTAAATTGTAACAAAGTAATAATGTAATTTAAGTTTAAAACGATTATTCCGTCCATCATAATAAATTTTTATACTTAGCGATAAAATTATGTTTATCATTTGTTATATTACAGCTAAATATTTAATCTTTTTTTTTCAATAATCAACGTCATTATTTTACATAATTTTAATGTTTACCTATTGTTTGAATTTAGTTAAATAAAAACTTTTTACAACTATACTTGAAAAAACACTTTACATTGAATTGAAAGGCTTCTTTAATTAAAAGTATGAAACAGGTATAAAAATTTCGAATCTGTTTTATTTCTAATATTTGAAAGATTTAGTTTTTCACTGGGTATTAAAAAAAAATTATTTTAATCTATTACAAAAGTTAATATTTTTTTATTAAAATTTATTTTATTTTGAATTTGAAGTATTCGATATTCAATTTTAATAATAATATGAATTAGATTTTTTTTTTAAATAGTTTACCGATTTTGAAAATTATTATGAAATATTAGATGTTTTCTTACAAAAAATGTTTTCAATTCAAGTTTTTTCAAGCAATTTCAATACACAATGCAATAAGAAAAGAACGTCTCATAACTTACCGATTATTATTTTTAAATCGATACTATTTTATAAACATGTGCATACAAATACTTGGTTGGAAATTCATTGTTCATTCGTATCAAGTACGATTCAATAGTCTCTTTCGACGATTCAAACAGTAGAGCTTAACCGTATTCACGATATCGGTACTTTTGAAATTAACTGTTAAAGTTAATCGATCGTGCATAATAAATTTATAATCGCTTCGAATTATATATCACCGTTACAACTATCGAAAAACCGCAACAACGGCATATCAATAATATATTAAAATTACCAATCATCTTCGGATACGGCAGATTCAGATTATTCATAATTTGTATAAACTCTTCGAGAGATTTGGTCAATCTCGGATTGAATTGTCGTTCCTCCGCGACGGTTGTAACCATTCGTCCGTTGTAATCGTGGGCTGGATAAATTTTGAAATTGTCCGGCAATTTGAAGATGACCGAGTGAACCGAGTTATAGAGCATTTCCGCCGATCCACCCTGAAAACATTTCATTCCATAACTAAACGGATCCAAAGTGCTGAGATTTTTTGTTTGGCTTTCGTCAGCCTTATCAACGTTTTCGATAAGACTTTGTATACTTAAAAATGTGTCACATGGATAATCGCGACTAACGCTTTCCAATTTTATGATATTACGTTCAATATTGGAGCATGGGAAACGTATAATATAATAAAAATAATAACAAAGGTGATATTTGCAATAATTTAAAAGTAAGATATTACGTTCCATGGATTATATCTATAGGATACACGAGTGAAAATTTTTTAGCAATTATAAAGTTAGAAAGTAATAAACATCAAAACATCTGTATAAACACAAGTTTTTCGTCGAACGATTATACCAAACTGATTTTAACGAAGTTTTATACGTGGTAAAAAATAATAAAGGTGATACCTGAAAATCCGTTCTGCCACATCCTCTTATCAGCAAAGTATCGCCGGTAAATGCAATTCCTTGTTCTTTGCAAATGTACGTCATACAACCTACACAATGCGATTACACCGTTAATCGTAACGAATCGAGTAAAAACTGTGCGCATATTTCAATAAGTTTTAAAGAAAGTTACGAAGCAACCGTTACGTATTTATAAGTCATATTTTTTAATTCTTTCAAACTCGTTTTTATAAAATCGGTTTCCAAACGAATACGATCAAAAAAAACATAAAGGATACTTCGTGGAAAAAATTTTCCTCGTAATACGTTATTACAAATTCTGTTATCATACGCGCGATGCCATTGGATACACGGATTAAAAAAGTAAACCACCTCGACGCATCGAATCAATTTGATTAGAGAAAAAATGTACACACACAAGCGCATACAGTTGAGATAGAAATATACATTTATATGATCGCGAATTGTATGAAAAACAGGTACGAAATATAAGATCGAAGTAAAATGTAATTGATTTATCGTTAACGAAACAAAGACACTCGTAGAAACGATTCGGAATAAACATTTAAACCTACCACTCGTGTGTCCAGGCGTCGGAAATGCTTCCAAAAAGTGCCTTCCGAACTCCACTCGATCTCCCGACTGCAATAATATGTCCGCACATGCACCGCTGGCTTCCGATATCACCGACATTGAACCGGGTAGAAGTTCTTTCAGTTTTCCAGAGCCAGTTATGTGGTCCGCGTGCATATGAGTGTTCACTAGTTGTCGGTGATTATTATTAATATTTTTATATCGATTATTTATATAAGTATTACCGGTTACATTTTGCGAACGTGTTATAAAGTATATAAATTTAATTTCGATTTGTCTCCATTGTTTTTAAGATTTAAAAGCTTGTATCGAGAATTTTTTTGTATTTTAAACGAATGCGATAAATAATCGAAAATTATCGTTATTTCTTTGATTTTAAATTTCTAGAAATATGGGAGCGTTAGCGTTTTTAAAAAAAATTTAATAAGAAATTGTTACGTTGCAAAATACATAACACGCGTGTATAACATACATATAATAATCGTTTACGTATATTTCAAACACAACTTACCAGCATACTTTAAGTTTAGGCCTAATTCATTTATAATTTTTGTATCACGTTCGACCCAGTCTACAACTGGATCGATTAATATTGACTCTTTGCTTTCGAAGTCTGCCAATAAATATGTATAAGTCGACGATACTGGATCAAAAAACTAAAATAGTGAAGTTTGATATTATTATAGGTGTTAGGAAGAATTTTGATATAAATTAATTACTTCGATGTTAACATTTTTTATTGTAGCTTTTCACCTGAAAGTTTAAACTTATTTATGATTGAAACGATTGACAATGAATCGATTGATTCGTATTAAATTTGTTTCCTTTACAAGTTCCTGTATATATTTTTTAACGTTTCACATTATCGATCGTTGATAAAAACGATAAAAATTATTATTCATAATAACAACAATAATAGTCTAACCTCCCATGAACGAATAAAGTAAAAACCAAATAAATTTACTAGTAGTTATTAATAGAAATATCCGTCTCTTTTTAGTTGACAAGTAAAAAACTTATGAATGAGAATTAGCCACGTAATACTTTGTAATACAATGAAAATAAATAATAATGTATAAATGTATAGAAAAAGGAAATGATATTGATACGTATATTACGTAAAATCAAATAAATTGAGTTATTTTTATTCAAGTGTTTGGTTTTATTTTTGTTTTTATTTTTGTTTTTATTTACTAAATTACCTGTCTGAATAAAAAGTCTGATGATTGGCTCACACCTTTAGTAAGAGTAGAATAATGTTTTGCTGTTAAATTGCAGATTTGCGAAAACATTGTTTAAAAAAATTTAATATCGATCGAATGAAAACGAAAAATTTATCTTATTCGTACAAAAAAACACATTACAAAAATCGCGTCATTCAAAAAAATAACGCGTACGTTTAACAGTGTATCAACAAAACTCCGTTCCAAAGATAATTCTATCTAAAATCAAGAGTATCTGCTTACCAAAATTATTAAGATATGAGGAGTAGATACTTTACAAGTGATCTACAAGTGTTTGAATTTTATATGAAGTACTTTTATTATCAATTACTGGAATGCTATCAATTTTTCACACGTTACTAATTATTATACATAAATTTAGTTAATTTTGTAATTTTTTATTTTTTTACGAAAATTTTAAAATAATTTCGTAATTTTTTTTTTTATAAAATATTTTTATAATAAAATTTTTAATTATTTATATAAAAATAAAAGTATACGTATAATTAATATAAGTATATATTAATTTTCCGTTATATAATGAATATTAAAAGTACGATAGTATAAAAAAAGGATAGGAACAAAAAAATGAATCGTTCAAATGAATAATATATATTTTTTTTTACGTTGTCGGTGAGGTATTTAATCTTCCATGTAATCAAATTTTTAAAAATAAGTTTAATGCACTTTAATTTTGTAATAAAACTAAATAACTACTTGGTAGTTTAATATACGGTTTACAATATCATTAAAATTAATACAAAAAAACATCTTATACACAAACAATATCATTTACAATAATTTAATGACCATTAACTTCACCTATTTAAACAATATTATTAAACATTAGTACTTCACAAAATATGTATACATATAACTAATAAAGATTTTAACATCGTTCTTTCGACGATTAAACATAATTCAATCTTATCGTGCTAAATAAAAAATAATTGCATTTTTGATACAATTAAAAATTTATTTTTAAATTATATTTTCAATTGATTCCTATTTTTTTTCCTTTTTTTTTGTATTATTTGATATCTTCGTCATCGTGAAATTTGAAATCTTCGTAACGTGTAACCGTAATATACAAATTCTGGACTTAACGCAGCGTCGATTACGCTTACTTTTGGTCAAATGCCCATGTAACTGCAGAGTATAAATGCACCGCTGATGCTCGAAACTATGAAGATGAGGAACAGCCAAAACGGCAATGCATCTAAGGAATATAAATTTAGAGATATTACGAAACATCGATATTATTTTATCGTACTTACGGAAATTTTTAAATATATTAAAATCAATACCAATAGTCGAATCTCTCGATAAATTTTATTACTTCACCAAAGACGGAGAGAAAAAAGTAAACGTTTGAAATTATAAAACCAACTTACGTCTGTACGGTATATTGTGGATACAGATTTTATTATCGATGGAACAACTAATAACGGCAGCTTCGGAATTGCTCGTAATGGCTGGACCATCAAGTTTGGTCGGCAAAAACTCCAAATTTGTGATAAACATATTGTGCGCACCAGGCACATGTAGTACTCTTTGTAGGCTAAAAGCTATAAACATATCTACAGTGCCGGAGGACATTGTGCCAACGGCTACAAACTTCCCGTCGTCGGAGACAGCCAGCTCCGATAAATTCTCCTTGTACGTAACCAACTTGTCAACCGTTCCCAGCTCGACGTTCCACTGCTGCAAAAAACCAAATTGAACCTTGCTCCTGTTTCTCCGGTCTCTCGCAGGAAGCGAGTTCGACAGTGTAAAAAGTTGTTGATAACTCGTCGAATTTTTCACCAGTGTACTATGAAAACGACACCTTTTAAAAACAGACTTTTCACCATCTTTGGGAAACCAGACTAATTCCTTAGTTTTAGTGCCATTCGAGACATCCCAAATTATCAATTTACCATCTTTCGCCACCGTAGCGACTTGTTTTCCAGCAGGACTAAAATCGATATCGTCGATTTCTGTAACATGACCTTTTAAATCGTGAAGTTTGGCGATTTGAGGAAATTGCCAAAGGCGTACGTATCCGTCGGTTCCCCCAGTAGCCATTACATTTCCACTGGGACTTATTCTAACTACTCTTTGTACAGGTTGCGTATCTCTATTGAAAAAATAATATGCGAATATTATAAATCGTTATAAAAAAGTATATACAAAAAACACTATTTATTTCTTTTGATTTCATATTTTAATTAACCTACCCAAAGTCTGTTTGTACACTGTCCGCAGGTTTAATTATTAGTTGTAACTTTTTATGTTTAGCTTTAAACTCTTCCTCTTTAACATCCTCGATATTTTCTCTATTTATACTAGCTTCCTCTTTTTTTTCGCTTTTTCTTCTTTGCCTTAGTTCCTCTTTAGATGAAAAACTAGACTTTTTTGGAATTTCCCCATTTTCGGTAGCGACTACTTTTGCTTGTATATTATATAATTGACAGTGACTTTCTTGACCCGCAACCAGCCACATTCTTTTCCCATCGTTATGCGTTGCGCTATTCATAACAACATTGGGTCCAGTTTCGTATCGCGTGACTTCTTCGGCGACAAACTGTATTCCATCGTGAGATAATTCAAATATTTCCTACAACAACAAAATCATCACCGTTTACATTTATATATCGTTACCGTGTGCATTTTACCATTCTAATAAAATTAAAACTAAATGCAACGACGAATCCAAGCTCTCTCTACTTTCAAAACAAAGTTCTTTGCGATCTTTACAAAACGCTTCCGTAGCAATGCTAAGATATTTATAAGAAGCTTTTTAAGCGTTTTATGTAATATAAAAAGTATACAAATCATGCACAAATTTAAATACCTATCCAACACTTAATCGTTACTTTAACAAAATAATAAGCTAAGGAATGAAAATTTTGTTTCGTTCGTGGTATCGAAACTACGAACTTAATCTAAATTCTATCGAATGGAGTACAATATCGAAACTCTCCACCTCTTACATAAACGCTTAAAAAATTTAAGGTTCTCGTTCACCCTTCCAACGTTTAATATTTATCATTCATCCTTCGATCACTCGCTGCAATGCACAAAGAACTCGAAGCACCTCTCAATCATCCCTCGCATCTGCATTGCCCTACATTCGGAATAAACGCGTTAAATAAAGTAGAAGCATTGTAAAAGGAAAAGGGCACATACAAATCCATTGGCAACACCTGTTCTCGAGGAGCCACCGCCACCACCGACAAGGACGTGTCTACTGGTCAGCATCTGCAATGTATAGGGAGGAAAGTTGACTTTGGCCAAGAGGCCATCCTTCCTACGTCTCCACGACATGATCGTTGCCTCGGTCTCGCTTCCTTATCCTTGGCTCTTGTGTGGCTTCTCGAGGATGTTCGTCACGTTGTTACTTTTGCCTCCTGGACGTTCATACCGCCGATGCATGACTGGGCAGACGGACACTCACCGCCTTGGATATATCGTACGCACACACGCGCGCACACACACACTCGGAGGTGCGCGTCGATAAAAGGAAAGCTAAATGAAATATTTACTACATATCCGTAAAATTGCGCGCCTGTGGTTAGGTGGTGTGCGTTAAAAGTAAAAGGCGTCTATTCGGTTGCCACATACACCGCAAAGAAATTTTCCTGGGTTGGTAAATTGACAGTGGAGTTGACAAGGGTTTAAGGTTATGTAGGTGATGATTTGACCGGTCAGATATTGGGTGGAAATTCGATGGGAGTTGGAACAAGTTGAATCGAGGGAAGAATTTTAGGCGAAAGAGACTAGAAGAGATTAGACTGCTCGAGATAATGTTCGATTATTACGATTGGTTTAACTCGAAAGGTACGTTGATTACTTAAATGACGATTGTTTACTTTATTCTAGGTGAATGCAAATAATACAATCGTATGTTTTGTCCAATAATAAAATATTACGATTGATTTAATTTTGTTTGCTACGAATAAAATATATTTTCTTATTCTACACAAATGTACCAAATAACGAGAATTACGAGATACTCGATGCACCAATTGTAAATTTTTAAAACGATTTTCAAATTTAAGTTCAATTAAAAGGTATGATCGTCAATTATTTTGTGACTTGTCACGTTTCATTGAAATACCTAACTTAACATTATAATCTCATACTTCACTTTTGCTCCACGTAGTTTCTATTCATTCGCTCGTTAATCGTGCATTAATAAATCGAAATTTAAATTCACCGTCGAGATGTATAAAAATGTACGGGGAAGAGTTTTAATGGATTATTTATAGCTTTTACGGATAAAAAAAATAATTTTTTTCGTAGATAAAAAAAATTTGATGCAATGGAGAACAAGGCTGTGATTATTTCTGGTGAAGCTTCGGAATCCGATGAAGAACCTAATAACGCGAAAGCAGGAATCCCATTTCCTTTGCTTTTAGCATCTACTTCTTGTGGAACTATGATTCATGGAGAAGCAAAAGAATCGGATGAAGAAAATAATAGTATAAGTAGTACAAGTTATACGGTTGATCCTGGCCCTTGTTCCTATATGGATATGAAATCACATAAAAGCGAAAGAAGTTCTGTTAAATATAATAGTTTACTTCACCAGAAACTGCGAGAATGCAACAAATCGTTGAAAAGAAACGTTCAAGAATTTTGGTCTAGTACAATTTCTAATTCCGTAGAACAATTGAACAATATCAATAAACAGCTTTTAAAAAGTGAATTGATGTTACAAGAAACTGTGTCTAAGTCTCAAACCGCTATGACGCAGTTCGAAGAGACTTTAAATTGTTTGAATAGGATCGTAGAAGAAGATTTTTTTCAAACGGTTAAACTGTGATATATTATATTTAATTAAGGAAATTAATATAAGTTTTAATTGTATAATAGCGGAATAAAAAACTGTAATAAATTATATTTTCTTTATTTTACAATTTTTCTTCTTTTATAAAGGTTTAATTTTATAACAAATTTTTGACTTATATACATAATTTAACATTGTTAAAATTCGTTGATTATAAAAATATCGTCTATAAATTACACGTTCGAGTATTAAAAATTATATCTTTTCCCATAAGAGGACATCGGAACCGTTGGATGCTAGAAAATTATTTTTGTTCGGATGGATTCCTATAGAAATAATAGGATGTTTCAGCGACTGCTCGTCCGATAAATGCATCAGAACTTTTCTAGATATCAAATCCCACACCCAAACTCGTCCATCGTTCGAACCAGAAAGCACCATAGTATCGTCGTGATTAACGCTAGACTCGAGACAATAATCACTTTTAACCAGACCTTCGTATTCTCCCAATAGTTCTCCTGTATCTTTATCGATCAGTTTGATGGTTCCATCCGCGCAGCTCACCAAGATACAATGATTATCCTTGGTAAAACTGGCGCAAGTAATAATTTCCCCCATGCAATCCGTGACTAAACTTCCTGCGCGAATATCGTATCTCCTAGTTTTGGTGTCGTACGATCCCGTAAGAATTTCATGGTCCGTAATTCTCACCGAGGATATAGAATCCTTGGCATCTGGAAGAACTTGCACCGGTGTCAAGGTCCTCGCGCGTATATCCCACAGCATGACCGAATTATCCTGAGACCCTGAAGCGATCATCGTGGACATTTCGTTGAACCGAACCGTCGTTACCGTTCCTGTGTGACATCTTAATCTACGAACGGGTGTTCCAGCCATAACGTCCCATACTATGACAGATTTATCTACACTGCAAGAAGCTATCTGACTCTGATCGCACGAAGAACAAGCATCCATAACTTCGTTTCCGTGACCGGCGTAAGTCTTCAACAGAACATTCTTGTACGGATTCCATAACTTAACCTTTTTATTGGATCCGCTGGTTATACAATAAGCTCCGTCCTCGCTAAATCTTACCGATCTGATAGCTTCTTGATTACAGAATATACGCGAGGTAAGAGTATATTCTTCGCTCATATTTTCGAATCGAACTTTTCCAGCTATAATTTTTTATACGCCGCGTAACCTTACAATATGACGTTTACGAACATTTGATTTAACGCGTTTAATCGGTTCATCGATGTGCATCGTAACACTGCTTTAAAAGTAAGCGAGAGTCTTGGTTTAAATTTTATAAATTTTACTTTACGTTTACACGAACTTGTCGATAATAAAAAACTTGATGAACGCATGTAAACAATACACACACTACTTTGGACGAGTATAGGAGACACAGATGTGAAAATTTATCGCATTCAAAGCTTCAGAGATTTCAAAGCTCATTGGTTTTCTAAACGCGCGAGATATAAGTTTATTAAGGAACAACTACAGCGATAAGACGCTAAAAGAAGAATTTCTCAAGGATATTTTAACGAGCTTAAGAAACGAAAGCAACTAAATTTACTATGTCGAAATCGCTTCAATGAGTTATTAGCCGTATTTAATCGTAAAACCGCTTCTTCGACTGGACACGAGAGGGCCAATGAACTTATAACTCGTATGCGCAAGCGATAAATTTGCATCTGTCGGACTTTACACCTCCGTCTATACTAATAAAAATGACAGGTGAGCGGTAGGAAATTGAGAAAGCATAAAGAAATTGACAAGTCAGTTTTTCATTGGCTTCACCGATACTTTGATACGCTGGTAGGAAGCTTCGCGAGTCGTCGATATTTCGATGAGAAAATTATCGATAGCTGTTTGGTTTTTATTTTAATCGTTGTTTTCAATATTGTTTGATTTCTAAGAAGCTCAGTTTTTAGTATGATTCCAGTTGTGATTTTGTACGATATGGAGTAAATACCGTTACATATCCTCGTTTGCAGCAAAGTGGATGTTTTATTTTTCCATGCACATGTGAATATTTTGCGTGTGACGTTACGTTAGAAATTAAACATATAGTAAGCATAAATTTCGTGTTATATTAATTGATATTTCGCAAATTTTTCTAGCTAATAATTAATTTTTATTTATGCGAGTTATTAAAGTTACATTTCGTATTACCTTGTCTAAAATATGGACGAAACGTTAAGTTTTTTTATGAAGTTTTATTTCAAGAATAATAATTGTTAGATCTTGGTTTTTTTATCGCAGCTGTATATTTTATAAAAATTTGGATATCTAAATACCAAGTTTTGTTATGATTTTGAATATAAAAGTTCAGAATTACCGTATTTATAAATTTTAATAAAAAAGTGCCAAGTAAAGATTTTTCTTGTTGTTTATATTATTTTATATTAATTTTATTTTGTTTTATATTGGAAGAGTACAAAATTATTAATTGATGTATCGATACATTTTTATTGATAAAATTTTACAAAGTATTCAATATAGCATCGAGCAAATAATTATTTAGTTTTTGTAAGACTATCCATCGATGACTGTAAATATATTGAGTCATTGTATAATATTTTTACAAACATCATTAATACTATTAATTTTTTCCATCAATTTAAAATTACATAAACTATTTACAATAGACAAAGTAATTATAACAATGTAACTTGTTTATGTTTCTAAAGAAAAATTGTGAATATAAAATTTATTGATAGATATTTGAATGAAATTTTAATGTCTAATTTTAGATTCTAAATTGAAATATCTAAATAAATAAATTATTAAATTATCAATATAGTAAATTCACTTATGATATTTAATACCAACTTGCGGTGATAATAATTAAGTAAAAAATATATCTATTTAAGAAAATTTACCTTTTCTTATATCTTGCAACAATGTTTAAGAGAATTTGAACTTTTAAAAATTCGATAATTTTATTATTCTATATATAATATATGTAATATATGCAATTTAAAATTATTATGGTTTTAATACTTAAATGCACTTTATATGTTCAATATGCATTACATATGTTACAAAAATTATTCGATGCTAAAAATTAATTTTTATACAAATAATAAATTTGTTTCATTTAAGAAGTTTTGAACATTTATTTTAAAGTTGCTATTCATCTTTACTAGAGGTGAAAAATATTTACAGCGTATTATCATGGTTCTTTATTCATATACAAAATAAATATATTTGTCGATAAATTATAATTTCAATAAAAAAAAAATAAATTTATTATTCATAAAATATTTAAAAATGTATGTACTTTTAATGACTTTTATAATATCTTTATAAAAATTTTCTAAAATATTTGTATAATAGAATACACAGTAATCAATTAGAAAATATAAGCATTTTATGTTTATTAAAAATGATTAAACTAAAAACTAAAATACAAAATTATCGTCGGTATTTAATTTATTTCAATATTTGGATTAATTAAAAAAATGAAACTAAAATATTTTATCGTTGTTTACATTCTTGCATCTGTTCCTTTTCTTCGCAAACATTTATCGATTAACTTATTAAAAACAAAAACATTTCGATAATTATTTCCTTTAAATAACCAATTGGACACTATTTTAATCCTAAAGAAAAACTTATCCATGAATAATAAATAAATCATTTTTTCACTCGCCCCTCCACTTGATTTTGAAATACAACAATAACAATTGATAGACAAAGGAAAAATGGAAATTTCTCTCTCCAACATTTATTATTATAACAAATTGAAAATCAGCGCTCGTCTCTTCCATTGGCTCTCGTCTTATCACGTGATCTATTGTCAACGCAATGCGCAAAATTGATTCACGCATATAATCCTCTTCTCTTCCAAGGCTGCAACAGCCGCTAACCTTTATGTAATTGTTTGTTAATCGCACGCTTTTGCAAAAGATGATGCAGATACGAGACGATTGGCAAACGGAATATTGGCGATACCAGTGATTATCATTTTCGGTTATTCTAGTTCCAATTATTACCACAAGTTAAGCGCACTCGTAGCTACACGACTAAGAAACGCTAATCGAGGAGTGCTTACAAAGTGTAAACGTTTAATGCATCCATGAGATCGGAATTCCTTATGTTCCGACTGCATTTTGATTAGAGAGACTTATCCACGTATGTAAACAGGAAACTTATATTTTAACGTTCAAGTTAGGATATTGCGGATAAGTTTTTTTGGGGTTGAATTCTTTTTGTGTTTTCAACTGATGTGGGACCGAACCTAATTTTTGTTCGTGTAAAATTTTAGTTTTTGGCTGGAACTGATTTTTACTTTTTTTAATAAAGCTGAGAAAAAGTGAATTGGAAACGATACTGTTATACAGGGAGAAAGAAATAAACTAACTTAAAATTGTTTTGACTATCGTTAAAATCGACCTTTGATTTAAGGGTTATAACGACGATAGCATTATTAAGTTGAAATCTGAAGCATCGTACCAAAATTATGTAAAATCTGTCCTGTGTATCGAAAAATAATTGGAAATAATTTTTTTAACGAACACGAGTAACGGTTTCCATGGTTTTATAATTTTGTTTAAGATCGAAAATTCCAATTCGAATTTATCATTTTACAGAATATTAAATAGTGATATTAAAAAAAATGATATAAAATGTAATGTATTTGTTTATCGATAGCTTTTAAATTGTTTTCAGCTAGATAAAAAATGTCGGATTCCGAAGGAAGCGTGTATTCGGATAACGAAAGCGAACGAGGTGGAAGAAGAAGAGGCGGCAGCGATAGCGAAAATCATTCGGTTAGATCTGCAAATGCTAGTGAAATTGGAAGTCCAGCAAGATCTAGATCAAGGTCTAGATCGCACAGTGTTTCCAGAAGTAGGAGTCGTTCGGTGACTTCTAGATCTAGAAGTCGATCGAGATTCAGATCCGGTTCAAGGTCTAGATCCAGGTCTAGGTCCAGATCTCGGTCCAGATCAAGATCTCGTTCAGGCTCTCGTTCTGGGTTAATATAATTTTTTTAATTATATGTGCTAGGTAATACAAATTTTATCTAAACGAATTTTAATACTTTCAGATCTGCGAGAGAAGACGAGGCGGAAGAGGTTAATTCGGAAGAAGAACCAGAGCCAGAGGAAGAACCGGAAGGTAAATATAAACCAAAACAACCGTTTTATATTTGTTTAAATAAATAAACTAAAATTGATTATTTCACCTTAGGAGAAGATTTAGATGAATACGATGAAGAAGAAGACGAAGATGACGAGGACAGGCCCAGAAAGAAGAAAAGGAAGAAGGGACAAGTTTATGACTTTATTATTCAAGAAGCTGAAGTCGACGACGAACCCGAAGATGACGAAGAGTGGGAAGAAGGTGCTCAAGAAATCGGAATCGTTGGCAATGAAGTCGACGAAATTGGGCTCACCGCTAGAGAAATTGAAGGCAGAAGAAGAGGAACGAATCTATGGGAGTAAGCGACATCCATTATTCGCACAACGAAGTCATTTTTTCTCGCTAATATTCATATATTATCGGTATAAACAAAATTCTTTTTTATAGCTCGCAAAAAGAAGATGAAATGGAAGAGTACTTCAAAAATAAATATGCTCATGAATCGGCTGCAGCTCATCGTTTCGGGGATGGAGGTGAAGAAATGAGCGATGAAATTACGCAACAAACTTTACTTCCTGGTGTAAAAGATCCAAATTTGTGGATGGTGAAATGTCGTATAGGAGAAGAAAAAAATACCATTCTATTGTTAATGCGAAAATTCCTGACCTACCAATTTTCTGGTAAATATTTGCTTCTCGTTCATGATATTATGATTATTTAATAAGATTGAAGTGATTATAAAAACAAAATTATTTACATTTAAAATTAAATTAGTTTCAAATATGTACAAAGCATAAATAATTTTTCTACAATATAGTACGATAGCAACGTTGGAAAAAGTTTGACCTCGCTATTTATTTAATCCAACGAATTCATTAATAAAATTAACATTTCGTTTCCGTACGATCATTTAAAATTTATATTTTTGTAACGTATCGGAAAACTGAAAAAATTTGTTTTTACTTAACGGATGCATTAAATTTCATGTATTAAATATGAACGAAGTAATTATAATTTATCAAAGAATTTTATCGATGCCAATTAATTTGTTTAGGTGAACCTTTACAAATAAAATCCGTTGTTGCACCCGAGGGAGTAAAGGGCTATATTTACATCGAGGCCTACAAACAACCTCACGTTAAGGCTTCGATCGAGAACGTAGGAAACCTCAAAATGGGTATTTATAAGCAGCAAATGGTACCTATCAAAGAAATGACCGACATTCTCAGAGTTGTGAAAGAACAAACTGGTCTAAGAGCTAAACAGTGGGTGAGATTGAAGCGAGGAATTTATAAAGATGACATTGCCCAAGTAGACTACGTAGATTTAGCACAGAATCAAGTGCATCTGAAACTGTTACCAAGAATTGATTACACGAGGCCTCGTGGAGCCTTGCGAACAGCGCAAAGCGAATCCGAAGCGATGAAGAGGAAGAAGAAAAGAAGACCACCGGCTAAACCTTTTGATCCCGAGGCTATTAGAGCCATAGGTGGTGAAGTAACTAGCGATGGTGACTTTTTGATCTTCGAAGCGAATCGATACAGTCGTAAAGGGTTCGTACTTTCGAAGCATTTATTCAAACTTCTTTAACGTTAGCTGTAAAAAAAAAAGCTGTGAAAAGAAGAAATTAGACTCAAAATAGAAAAATACTTTTTTAAAAATCAATTTTTAAGTTGATATTTCTGTTTTTATTAATATTTTCAATTCGAAACTAATTCGATTTACTGTTAATGTACAGAGACAAAAATATTACAACACATTTCTTTGATTACTTATAACATATAACTTATTATTTTGTTTACACTTACGATAGTAACAATCTAAAATTCTATAAAAATGAATTTGCAGATTTTTGTACAAAAACTTTACAACGAGTGGCATAATTGCGGAAGG
Organism: Dolichoris vasculosae; assembly: GCA_018907195.1. Taxonomy (NCBI): domain Eukaryota; kingdom Metazoa; phylum Arthropoda; class Insecta; order Hymenoptera; family Agaonidae; genus Dolichoris; species Dolichoris vasculosae. The sequence goes on from JACCHY010000020.1 coordinate 1,667,749, forward strand.
TGTTAAACCTACGTTGTCCGAGCTTGAAAAGTTCGAGGAAGCTCCGGAGGGCGTCGATATAGAACTAAGCGGACTTCCAGTAACCGGAGTTTCCGCGGGAAAGGAAGATCAAACCGTGACTCATACATTTAGTACCGGTGACAACGTCGAGGTATGCGAAGGCGAGTTGATGAATCTGCAAGGTAAAATCGTATCGATAGATGGAAATATGATCATGGTAATGCCGAAACACGAGGAGCTGAAAGAAGCTTTGGAATTTCAAGCCAGTGAATTGAGGAAATACTTTACAATGGGTGATCACGTAAAGGTAAGAATAAATTATTGGAACGATGATTTCGAGTTTCAATGTTAAATTAATAGCGTGGTTCGTCAAAAAATTTTTAATTTATACGATAACTGGTCTGAACATCGATGTTTATGTTTCGTTATTTATAAAGTGTTTTACAAAAATCGTATTTATCGAAAGTAATACAAATCTGTTGGTTTTACCTTCGTAATAATTAATTATTACTTAATAATATACGAGAAATAGAAACAAGATTCATTTTTCAAAATTAAATAAGATATAAAAAGATGTTTGTTTCGGTTTATAGAAATGTTTATTGATCTTAATATTACATTAGATAAAAAAAATTTGTATTTGTTTCATTTTTTTCTTCTACTTACAAACTAAATAAATTTGTACATGCATAGATACAGACTGACCAAATTTTATATTAATTATAATTTAGCACTTTGTCGTCTCAGCAACGAACTAATATACTTTGTAAGTACAACGAATACGAATCAATTCTTTGTAAATAATTTTTAACGGTAAATATTTGTACACGTCACGAATCTTTATTCGCTAGTTTTCTATTTCTATTTATTTTTTAAACTCTATATAAATAAATAATATGTACACACTTATTTTTATAGATAAAATAATAAGTAAATAACAAGTGTTTGCAAGAGAATTGAAAGTAATCTTTATTATCAAAGTAATAAGACATTTTTTTTCAAATGAAAAATAACGTTTATAAAATATTTATTCTTAGATAATTTTATCGTTGCGGTACCTTAACAGACTGTTTAAAAATTATCGTCACTTTGAAGTTGTTTTCAACTCATTATCGATCGTCTGATCGATACTTATATATACATGTATACACACATAAACATTACATACCGTCGATCTCTAACGACTTTTTCGTAATTATAATTAGTCGTATAAATTAAATATTTTTCAACGTGGAAACAATTTCTTCGATATTAAAAATAATATCGCATCCTTCGAATTCTCTCGCTCGAGCAACGCTCCTTTGATTTTTTATCCGACAAATATAAGACTTGCCTCGGATTAAAATTAAACCTCTAAATCTTAGAAATTAATAATTCAGCCTCCGAACAAACTAACAAACCTTCTTCTTCAGGTTGTAGCCGGCAGATACGAAGGTGACACCGGCTTGATCGTACGAGTCGAACAAAATCGTGTCGTCCTCTTCTCGGACTTGTCGATGCACGAACTCGAGATTCTACCTCGCGATCTCCAACTCTGCTCGGACATGGCTACTGGAGTCGACAGCCTCGGACAGTTTCAATGGGGCGACCTCGTCCAGATCGACCCACAGACGGTCGGAGTCATCGTTCGTCTCGAGCGCGAAAACTTCCACGTCTTGTCGATGCACGGGAAAGTCGTGGAGGCGAGGCCTCAGGGTCTCACCAAGCGCAAGGAGAACAGGAACACCGTTGCTCTCGACTCGCAGCAAAATACCATTCAAAAGAAGGACATAGTCAAGGTGGGTTCGGACGTCTTTCGAGTTTGATTCGAGAAATGAGATTTTTTTGATCGAGACGCCGATATTCGTACAATTTTCAGGTGGTCGATGGTCCGCACTCCGGTAGAAACGGAGAGATAAAACATCTGTACAGAAGCTTCGCGTTTCTACACTCGAAAATGTTTATCGACAATGGCGGAATATTCGTCTGCAAAACGAGACATCTGCAACTTTCCGGTGGCAATAAAGCCAACATAGTCTCCTCCATGTCACCGATGATCAGCGGATTCATGTCACCTCGAATCAATTCCCCGATGCATCCAAGCGGGTAAATCTAAAAATCGTAAAAACTCGTCTTAAACTCGACAATTTTCACAGCCGTTTTCTTTCGTCTCACAGCGGCAGAGGAGGCGGCGCTGGTGGAGGACGAGGTCGAGGTCGGGGTTCCGGAGCTAGACGCGATCGCGATCTCATCGGCACCACCATCAAGATCACCGGCGGACCCTACAAGGGCAACGTCGGCATCGTCAAGGACGCGACCGAGACGACGGCTCGGGTCGAACTACACTCGACCTGCCAGACGATCTCCGTCGACCGATCCCACATCGCCAACGTCGGCGTACTCACCAAAGACGGTAGCTTCAGCAGCTACAGCCGAACCCCGGCGTACGCGGCTGGCAGTCAGACTCCGATGTACTCCGGTGGCAAGACACCGATGCACGGCTCCCAGACGCCGATGTACGAAAGTGAGTATCGGTTATTCAAAGTCGAGCTGGTTACCCTCGTTTACGTTGTTCTAACCGAGGCGTTTTCATCTCGTTACAGCTGGTTCCCGTACTCCTCATTACGGCTCGATGACGCCGTCCCACGACGCCGGTTCCCGCACTCCGGGTCAATCTGGCGCCTGGGATCCGACCGTCACCAACACACCCGCGCGTACCAGCGACTTCGACGGGTACAACATCGAGGAGGGAGGTTCGCCCGGATACGCTCCGGGTTACCCCTCGGGCGGGCCGTTCACACCCCAGACACCAGGGACGATGTACGGATCCGAGCAGAGCTTTGGACCTTATCAACCGAGTCCGAGTCCCGTGGCGAGTGCGACCGCGAGTCCGAGCCCCGCTGCTTACGGAAGTACGCCCTCACCGGCTGGTACTGGTTATACCACCAGTCCACACGGGGCTTTTGCCTCGCCCTCGCCTATGGGTTACAGTCCGATGACTCCTGGTGAGTTTTTTCGTACGAGCATATATCGTTGGCTGTTGCTTAAAAAATTAGCAGTGTGTTCGAATAGATCGAACGTCGGCTTCGATAATTTGTATATATACTCAAGCTTAACGAGAGAATTGGAAAGTAAGAACGTTCGAATGTTTCTGTAGGAACGGCTAGCAGTCCTTATAATCCTCAAACGCCGGGATCTGGTATAGACACTGGTCATGGTTCCGGAGTGTTCGGTTCCGAATGGCACACAACGGATATCGAAGTTCGAGTGAGAGATTCTAATCAAGATGCGGATTTAGCTGGACAACAAGGTTACATCACAACGATCACGGTAAGTTTTTGGACTAGGTGTAGATACACGATATTGATTCGCGGTTGAGCGCAAAAAAATCGATCGAATGCGATATAATTATAATACAAAGTTATTATATGGTAAAAATGTTTCTAGGGTGGAATGTGCACGGTATTTTTGCCACGCGAGGATAGATCCGTAAACATTCTGTGCGATCAGTTGGAACCCGTTGTTCCGTCTCAGAACGATAGAGTAAAAGTCATCATCGGAGAAGATCGAGAATCCGTTGGCACACTTTTATCCATTGATAATCAAGAGGGTGTATTCAAGTCCAACGCGGGAGAAGTGAAAATGTTACAGTTGCGATTCTTATGTAAAATGAGATCTCCCTGAATACATCGATGATCTTTGATCTAAACGATCGAACGATACGAAGGGGGATTTTATTATTATTGTAAGATAGTATAATTGTATATTTTAGAATGAAAACGCCATAACTGATACGTTGTATTGGTTTTTGAATTTACGTTTACCGTTTATGTAGTAATTACTTAGTTTTTCAATTACTGAGCATTTTTTTTTAAATTATGAAAAAACATTTATAATATATTGTATCGATTACTTTGTTCGTGCGGGAACAACTAATTTTTTTTTTTTTAAGTATTCAATCAACTTAGTTACTTAACTAAATATCCTGTTTTTAATAAGTCTAAATTAAAATACTTTAAAAAGTTGTACACAAGCTTTCTATATTTTCTACATCCTATCGAATGCATTTTTTTTAACGTCGAAGCGTTAAAAATCCGTAAATTAAACGGAACCTTAAGCACGATATGCATTACATACACGTTGATAATGTATTATTGTCTTTTTTCTTAAATAAAAAATAACGTATGCACGTGAAAATTGACGCTTTTCGTTCCAAGTTTTAACGGTAAGGAAGCAAAAATTTGAGTTTACGAGCGATTTCTGTCCCTTCTAAAACACGAAGCTAACCTTTTACAAGGGTCAACTCTTCCATTTATTTTTACGGTATTTTTAAAAATTCGAAAAGAACGCGGTTCTCTTTTCCGAATAAAGATAGCGCCACCATATCGAAAACAATCCCGTGAGTTTACATTAGCGCTTGTATCTCATCACGATAAGAACAAAATGCACACTCACGTAAACAGTGTACTCTTGTAACACTTGGTTGGTTATTTTTTTATTCGAATGTTTGAAATTTTATCCACGAGAAAGATTAAAAAATAGTCACAATCGCGTCGGTTCGCTCGATCGTTGTTAGCGTCGAAGTAAAGTCGAGGGACGAATCGTAATAGTAACCTTGCAAATAAAACGTCAAAGATGTAACGTTGCAGTGTAATGCCAACCGTTTTGTCGTGAAATTTGCGAAAGCAGTGACGCATGCGCACTCAATTTGCGAATTGTTTTTTGCCTTTTTTTTTTATTTTTTTGTTCTGCTTTCTCTTTCGGTGAATTAAGTAGTGCACGATCCTGATTATACATTCGTAATCGGCATTCAACTGTATATCATCCAATATTGCAAAAAAATCGGTAAGTCGCTTAGGTATTTTTTTTAAACTTTCAATAGATACAATTTAAATTAATTCGTATTATATCCTTTGTATTTTTTTTACAGATCGTTTTTTTGTAAATTGTAAATTTTAGTTTTATTTGTATAAACATGATTTATGTACGATCGAGTACACGATTTAGTAAACTGTTTAATATATGCAAGGATATTTTTGAAATGAGTAATGTTTAAAGATAGATTCATAGATTGATTATCAATAATAGAAATAATAAAATAAAAATAATTAAAATATATTTTATGAAAATATTGTAGTAGATATAACGTTAATAAACTTTGTTTCAAGTTCGTATTCAAATAATTAATAAAATATATGAAAATAGTATTTTATAAATATTATCGAAATTTGAAGTCCATCGATTTAAAAAAATCTATCGTATATTTTTGAACATTAACGTATCAAAATCCATAAAAATTTTATTTTATTCCCATTGTCTTTCTTTTAAAACTTTATATTTTTCTTTTCGAAATTTTCAAAAATTCATCTCGAACATTTTAGCATTCGGTGTCAAGATATGAAAATTCGATCGATTATCATTATTATTTCCAAGTGTGTGGTATACATTTATTATCTTGTAACATTGTACAAAGAAGATTGCACTTATGATTGAACTTGAGCGATTCGATATCTTTTATAAGAGATTTTTCTACTTAGTAATTAACGCGAATATTTTGTTTACGAGACATGTAATCAAGAATACAAGTAGATTAAATTGTATCCAAATTAGCGCTAGAAGGAAATTTGAAAATTAGCGATGCTTTATTTTCTATTCGAGATTTTTTTGTAAATATTAATAAGATTTTTCAGCCACGTTGACAAGTTTTTTATAAAAATTATAAAAAAAACAATAAAGTAGAACGCGTGATACACATTTAACAATTTTTATATGTTCGATATCGATGAATCGTCGTCGATCGATAATAATTCCAGCAAATTTAAGTTGAACTTCGTTACAAACGATAACTTTACTTTTATTCGTAAAATTTCTTTTACGTATCGACCGAATTTATCATTTAACTATTGTCGTGAAACGATACCCCAATGATGTAACGAAAGTACGATTTCTCAATTTATGCGTCACTCAATTCTTATAAATAAAAGTACACTTTATTACAGTACCGAACTAATTTAGTCCATTGAAAGCGACAATTTACTTCGCTTCACGGTTTCATCGTATTTATTCGAGTGTAATCGATAGAAATATATTTTTTTTATCGATACGCAATATTTATTAATTTAATAAAATGGAACGATATTTTTCTGCATAAAATCAACCGTATTTATATCGATATAAACACAACAAAGTAAAATCGGATCGATCGATAATCTTTTTTAATCAACTCCTTTTTAGTAAATACAGGGACAGTATTTTGTCCATTCGAATGTAAAAGGAAATGGAAATCATGATAAGGAGACGAGGATTATTGGTTAAGAAAAATAAATAAATTCTTCGAATATTCTTGAATCATTCGTTTATTCACGCAAACAATAATAGATTTTTTAGATATCCGTGTGATCGATATGATACGCGTTATACATAATGTATATATATGTAAATAGTTATAATTTATTAAATTTATTTTAATCGAATAGGATACAACTTCCACTGCTCCCTCATAAAAGTTTCATCCTCTTTTTTTTTTTTTTAAACATTTCCTATAGTTTTCGCTCGGGTCGCTCATTATACATGCATGAAACAGTTGATATATATCATTCATAATTTACTTTTTTTTGTCAGTATGATTTTTGTCTTCGCTATGCTTTGTTGTTTTTTTTATTTTTATTTTTTGGTCTCTCGTTAAAATTGTTTAATAATATTCGGAATTAATAGTAATAATAATAGTAATAAGAAAAAAAGGGGAAAAACGAAACGAGCGCTCGTACATTTGTTATATAGTCGGAGAGGCTATTATTTAAAAAAGTAAACTTTAAAAGAACGATACAAAAAAATCGGGCAGAGTTACATAGATTCATTATGTACACACATCATTTCACGGTTATTTGTTTTATTTGTTTATTTCATTTTTTTTTTACTTTTAATGGAAGAGGCGCTCGCCAAAGGAAGAAAACGTTGCTTTCGAGAAACCGTTTGAATTTTTCGAAATTTCAAAACATTCCAAAGGCTTATCGTCTGCGTTTCGCCGTTAAACTCCGACGTCGTTATGAAAAAATAAAGATATCATCACACTTGCACAATACCCAGCGTTATAAATAAATACAAATAATATTAATAATAATATATTAATAATAATAATAATAATAATAATAATAATAATAATAATAATAAAAACAAAATACAAACTGTCGATTCCCCGCGACAAGAATCGTAAGATATACGCGTACGTATATTCTAGGCGTTGGCATTTATTTCATTTCATTTTTTTTCTTTTGTATATTACGTATAAGTTTTAATATAGTAACGTACGAAAAAACATGTTGCGAAGATAAGATGTGTTGGGCACGATGAAATAAGATCTCTGATTTTCTTTATCGGTTGTCGTTTGCGTTTTTTCTCTTTGTAAATTATACATTCATATTTTATACAGTGTATAGGAATACAATATTCGTACGTTACTAATTTTATGTAAAGGAAGGCAGAATCATTTGCTTTTTTTCTTTAATTTACGAAGGGGGAAAAGAGACGACGGAAGGTTAGTGGATTTTTAGGTTTCGGAGGAGCTCCTACGGCCAATTAAATCCAGCTTTTTGTACTTGAGAAAAAATTATGCGATGGAGCATTTTAGCAACAATTTTTTACGAAAGTGCAACACTGAAGAGTATAAATAAAAATATTACGCTATTACATGTTTCATCATAGACGATGACTCTTTTTATTTTTTTGTGCAGTTATTTCTTAGTTTTGTAATTTTAAATTAACTATAAAAGAGGGAGTATAAAAAATTATTTTTTTTTTGTTATTATATTTTAGCTATTTTTACTCGCGGATATTCTTTCTATAAAGAAAAAAAACATGCATTTATTACATCGAGAAACGAATCGACGCTCACGGATTGAAATTTATTAACTCGGTATGATTAATAAATTTACTTCGAATCAACAACACTTTCTTCAATGTAAGTTAAAATTTCTTTAAATAATTTACTTAAATTTAAATATTTAATTAATAAAAAAAGTGAATAATTTTTATTCAAGTTTACAAAAAATAAATAACTAGCGATAAGGTCCCCTCGGCATTACTTAAGAAGAGGATCGTTGTTGGATCTCTATGTAAAATTAAAAAAAATGCAGGGCTGCGTTTCTCAAGGAAACAACTTTTCAATACTGATTTTGGAATGGTCCGTTATACTCTTCATTTCTTTCTTTCTTTCTTTCTTTTTTTCTTTCTCTATCTCTCTCGGCTTCCATTCTCTCGATCTCTTTCTCTCATTCTTTCCTTTTCTTTCATTTTCTCTCATTTTCGCTTTATTCTCGCTTTATTCTCGCTTTATTCTCGCTTTCTCTCACTCTTCCACACAACATACTTACGCACGCGCGCGTCTACGTGTCCACACGGGCTCGTATACTTTTGCGTGCATACGCCTGGCACGGAATAATCATCTCTCGCAAGATTTTTTCGCACTCCAATCGTCCGCTTGTTTTGTTAGTTTTCAGCTCAGGGGTCCGTCTCCTTCGCTCGTACATCCAACTAGAGTCAGTTACCCGCTGTACCCACGCGTACTTACACCAGGACCTTCCTCGAGAGCTGGTGTTTCTCTCTCGCACCGGAGTACAACGTGTTTCCACGTGTGTGGGTATAAATGGATGGGTGTGGCGCGCGCGTGTATGTATTTGCGAAAAAATCTTGAAGTTTCGGATTTTTGCGTCGGTCATAATCAAATATTTTTCTTACTTTCGTCCTTTTCTCTTTCTGAAATATTCATATATGCGATTTGAGAGTAATTTAATATAATACTCGCTGTGTAGGCTAAATTCACGGAGCTCGTGAAAAAATAAATACTACACGTAAATACCGGATACGGGCGAATGCGTCCGCACAAAATGTCAAGGCGTATCAACGCAATTAAATTCGCAAAATTTAAAAATGTCTTTTTTCATCTCGTACTTTTCCGAAACTATTTTCCTCGACCGGTGGAAATATTTCTGTGAAAAATTTTAAAATTGTCTTAAAACCTTTTGAATAATAGCGTTCGCTTTGCTTCCGTTAATATTTATTTACATGTATAAATATCTTCAAAAAAACAAAAAAAATTCTATAACGCAATTAAAATATATAAAATAAAGAAAATAAAATATTGAAGGCGTCGATTAACAATGAAAATGTATGAAATCGTTAAAAATATAAAATGTTATTGGTTAACAATTACGAGAGAAGGATACAAAACTCGAAAAGATGTTTGTCGCCGTTTCGATAATCGATAGGAAACAATGATCCTTCCGAGTGCGATAAGCGGAATCGTTTGCAAAAGCTATAAATTTGAGAACTCGCTTGCACTAACCCCAATTTAAATATTTATTTTTACCGATTTCATCCTTTCGTTTCTAAAATTTTTCAGCGCGTAAACACCTCCACCGATAACAAACGTATCTCTCCAACGAAACTGCCAAAAACTATCAAAGATCTCGTCGACGTTAATTTTGCACATTTTACAACTTTTCGGCAATTTCTGCCTCGTTCACGATGCGAAACGATAACTCGAAAGGAAAAACTTGACAAAAAAACGTCCCGAAATCCAGTCGGCGTACGTTTCGCCATACCGAACCATTTCATTGATCGATGCAATGGCAATATTATTTATGAGAATAGTATAATAATAATAATAATAATAATAACGATGACGATGATAATTATATAATCTTAATATTAATATTATTAATAATAACAATAATTATTATTATTACAATAATAGTTATAATTACGATGGTGATGGTTATAACGATGATGATGATAATAATAATAATAATAATAATAATAATAATAATAGAAATAGTAGTGGTTATGCGGATGTAAATACACTACGTACGTATATAAATAGTGCGTACAACGATAATAATAATAATATAATAATAGCGATAATAATAATAATAATAATAATAGCTGTAATAATGACAACGATGACGATGATAATAATGACAGCAATAGCAATAATAATAGTAGGATTATTAATAAAGACAATAAAAATTCGTAATAATTATTTCTAATAATTAATAAACGTGCTGTACACATAGAAGCGCCTCGTCTGTGTATTTGTGCACGGCACGCGCGCGCGGATATTTTCATCGACTAGAATTTGTGTTTTTATGGGATGCATGTGACTACTACTCTTCTCGCATTTTTCGTTCTCCATTTTCATTTTCTCGCTTCGATTTCAAAGATAAAAAGATAAGATTCGCCTCGCGTTATTATCCCGGCGCTGTTGTAAATGCCATCTTTATTTTAAACCGCGAATAAATAATCGAGCCGCTGCATAATACGTAATTTCTTTTTTTCTTCTTCCTTTATCGTGAAGAAAGATAAGCTGTCGGTGTTGGTTATCTTTCGTACGCGAAAATTCTTCTTCTCTCTCGCTCGTCTTCTTTGCTTCGCGATTCGCGAGTAGTCTTCCAGAACCAAGAAATAAAACATCCTTTTCTCCTTTTCTCCTTTTCTCCTCCTTTCCTCATCTTCTCTTTTCGATCTTTTCGTACACGAAAGATAATAAATGACGCTCTCGTTTGGTTCCTTTTCACCAACAATTACAAGCCGCTGAAACTCCTTGTCGATCATCACCTTTATAGACGGAAAATTTTTCACGCTACTCGGGCGATCGGTCGAAAAATTTCTCGAACCGCGTCGCGAGTTTGAGCGATTCTCATCGAAATCCGCGTAGCTTGCAAAAACCATGCGCACAATTGTACGGAAAGCTGCGAAAATATAACGATAGTCTTGGGCGCAAAAGTAACCGATCGTGTGAATCCAATTTCACCTATTCGCGTGTACAGTCCGGTTAAAAAACATATGAACGGTGATTTTTCGTACCAACGGTAAAAGCGTCTCGACTCTGCCATCGAAAACGTAACAAAAAAATCTCAATTTTCCGTCTAAAAAGGACGTACTACACGTGTCTGAATTCGCACCTGTAAGATTCTTCCGCCCCCCCTTCGTTTAGAAATAATAATTCCCCTTCCTTGATCGCGTTCGCGATTCGTAGCCGATCATCCGTTTCTAAGTCCCATCGATCCTGTCTCTCGATATTCAAGTATTTGTCTCGTTCGCCTCATCCCTCGTCTTCCTCGTCGGTCTTGTTTCTTCTTTCTTCCATCTCCTTTCCTCTTCTACCCTCTCTCACTCTCTCTCTCTCTCCCTCCCTCTCTCTCTCTCTCGTCATTTTTTTTCGTCAGTCTCCCAGGGCTTTATTTCTTGCGGCCAAGGTACTCGGCTATCTCTTGGAACTTTTCCTTTTCGTCCTCAAGCAACAGCGCTTGGATGCAGCTCGTAAAGTATTCGCTGCCGAAGCAGTTCTGTCTGTTGGGCGGTAAATGAAAATAGCCGAAATTAGAAAAACAAATTTTTGCGGGTCCGTGTAGCTCTCGTGAATTTTGTGAAAGGTGGAGAGCTCGGATTGGAAATCTTTCGAAAACGCGAGAAAAGACGTACGAATGTTGGAACGTGCTCGAAAAGATAATTGAAAAGCGTAAGCAAAAGTTTCGCGGCTTTTATCCAAAATTTTTTATACAAAATCAATGATCCACGGGCAGATCTTAAAGGACGCGTTTATACCGCTGGTGAAACGATGGTTCGCAATTTTTTATTTTTAATTTATCCTTCGCCTTCCATTTACTCATCGTATCGTCGAGAGCTCGAAAAACTACAAAGACACTTTAATTTCGCGTGTGTTCTTTTTTTAAATAATGCAGAATTTGTTATCGAATGTTATCTTTAATAAAAATATACAATGGAAAAAGCGAATAATAATAAAAAAAAAAGCGTAATAATAACGATCGATTCGTATCTTGTAAATAGCTTCGATAAATATATGCCAAGGCTAAAATCGAACGCATCTTTTATTTTTGCCTAACTATTTATTTCAATAACGATTTAAGAAAATATGCTTTTAATAACGTACGTCTTTTCTCGAGAAACATGCATAGAAATATATTAATCGTAAAATAGTTTGTTAATTGGGTAGTAAGTGGATTTCGTATGGTTAGTATGAAAAAATTCTTTCGCCACTCCAAGGACATCCTAAAAATAGTTCACCTTTGTTGGAATTAAAAAAATCTCCTTGAAAGAAAAATTCGAAACGTTTCAAAATATTCGAAAAGTAGTAAAAATTACCATCTGTATCGATCTTGCCGCAAAAATATCGCTCGATCGAAAAAAATGTATATCGTCAAAAAGTAAAAAACGTCTGCAAAAACAGTTTGATGAAAAAAAAGGTTATAGGAAATTCCGTACATACATTCAAAAATATATAGTATATACTTGCGTTGAATATTATTGAATAATCGAAATCAATGACATTGAATACGGAATTACCTAAACTGTGCTACAAGCCCTTTGAATCTTGAAGTAACTGGCCGTTAATAAATATTATATTGCGCAAAATTAAATAAAGTATCGCGAGAAATAATATGAAAAAGTCAAAACGAACGAATATAGATAAAGAATCTTAGAAGCATAAATTTTATGTACGTTAAGGAGGAGCTACACCGTAAAATTTATTTACGAGAACAAATTTTTTTTTTTATTCGTTATACTGTTAGTAGCCATATAAAATTCTGAATCTTACATAATTTACCGTTGAAATTTTAATGCTTTTAAATATAGTCATAATAAGTAGTATATTACCCTACTTAAAATTTATTTTATTTTATAAAAATATATTTTAAACATCAATTTTTATAAAAGAATATTCGAAAGCTTTCTTTTTTTCCATAATTATTTAGAAGATCCGTTTCGATCGAAATAATATCTCGTATAATTTGAAAAGACGTTGTAAGTTTTAAACAAAAGCCGTCATACATATTTTTACGAAATTTGAAAGTACGAATTACGAAAGTACGAGCCGTTGCAAATATATCGCGCGAAAGATATTCTCCCTCGATCTATGAATACATCGATAAAAATGCCTCGATCGCAATGGAAGATCGTATTTTTCGGACACAGGTTGGAAAATTTAGAATCGAATTTTAAAACTATGCGTTAGTATAGCTTCACCATTGTTTAGTAAAATGTATCGGCAAGATAGAAAAGAACGTTAAAAAAGCGGTAAAAGAGGAACGTAAAAGAAAGGAGAATACGAAAATCATAAAAATAAAAATAAAAAAGCACCTAAACCCCAGGATCGGCTCCGTGGAGTTGCTTGATAGATGTTTGGATCCATTCCATTTCGTCCTGCAGCAACAGTACGTCTAGGCAGCCCTTAAAGTAGTCCGACGTAAAACAGTTCTTTCTGAAAATTTCCAGCCAACATTGACTCGTTTGTTCTTTTCTCTCTCTTTCTCTCTCTCGCTTTCATTCTCCCTCTCATCGATTCATTTTATTCATTTTTAACCGTGACTTGGTCAGGCAAAACGCTTCGTTTACAATTTTACAATTTACGTCAAAGATCCTTAACCGAGCGATTCTCACGTGCGTATACAATTACAAACGGTCGAAAATAATATTTGCGTACGTATTTTCGAGTAGTCTCGTGCGTAAATTAGCGAACGCGCGAAAACAGTTTTCTGGCTCGCAAACTGTAACGCATACGTAACGACAATAAGCTCCAAGATCGCGAAGAGAAACGGGCAAAGTAGAAAAATAGAAGCAATAATCGCGAGAGGAATAGCGGATCGTAGATCCCTTTCGAAAGTCCCGCGCACCGCGAAAAAGGCTCCGCGCACGTCGTCCCTCTCCCTCCTTGAAAGATAATTTTAGATCTCGACTCTCGCGATAAAAACAGGTGAATTATACTCTCTTAAAGCCAGGACTTGCGCGAGCGCGCAGGTAATAACGGATGTACGTTCGCCTGCTGTGTACTCGTTGTAAGTGTACGTACGCGTACAACGGCGGCGGTTCTGGCAAAAGGCAGCGGCGGCAGCGGCGGCAGCTATAAATAGAAGAGAAATCTCACAGTTTCGATACGCGTGCCGAGTTTGGCGAGAACGCGAGCGCGTGCAACGACTACTCTTCCGCGTATTTACTGGAAATGCTTTTGTGGCGTACGAGCGGGAACCAACTTCCAACGTCCGCAAAGGTCTTTTTAATGGGGCTTTCGTCACCGGCGCTTTCGTTCCTTTTCGTTTCCTTTTCCCTCGACCGTCGACGACCTTTCCTTTGCCATTTTCGCGTTACTTTCTCGTTCGTTTGCGTTCATCTCGTTGCGTAACCGATATTACGGTCAAGTGTGCTATTTTAGAAAAATATTCCGTTCCGATCGAAATTTCCTTCGTTCCCTTTCGAGGATCTCCTCGTAGGAGACGCGATAACCGAGTATCGACGCGAGCGATTTACAAAGCCCTTGTCAAATATGTTCCTCGAGGGTGAAAACAGACACCGGCTCGTTACCTGCAGAGCGTATGAAGTTGAGGCTCGCGGAACAGATTGTAGCAGTCCTCGCAGATGCGGTCGAGCCTCGCGAACAGACTCTTGTCGTAGACGCCCTTGCACTGGATGTCCATGAAGGAGCGCTTGCTGAAGGGGTGACCCATGAGGGCACCGGCGTCGGCGATCCCCAGACACGAGGTGAAGAGCAGCAGCGTCATCGACCAGGCCAAGACGGAGAGAAGTGACGACGAGGTGTTGCAGCTGCTGTTGTTGCTGCTGCTGTTGTTGTTGTTGTTGTTGTTGTTGTTGTTGTTGCTGCTGATGCTCGTGGTGATGGTGCTGCCGGTGTTGGAGGAGGTCGCCGAACCTGGACAGTTGTCGACTCTGATGTTGCTCCTGATCGGGTTGCACCTCCCGCTGCTCGATGACCTCGTCAACGAGGCCCTCGCCGACCGCGACCTGGACATAGACCTGCAGAGGATCCCGGTCTTCTCCGTCGCTGCGGCGCACAAATTTCGCGTTTCTTGACGGTGCATCATCTGTAAGCAGAAAGTTCGAGGTTCCCGTTAGTTCCTGGTTCTTCGTTGTCCGCGCGATTCGATCGATTAACCGACGTTGTATTTTTTTTTCTCTTTTTTCTCTCTCTCTCTCTCTACCGATTTCGCACGCGGGAGGCAACGACGTTGAAATCTAATTTTAAAAATTTACTTACGAGCCTCTTTCGTTTATTTTGCTCAACTTATTTACCAATTCAGCGATTCTATTATTTTTTTCCTTCCTTGAGATTCTCGCTCGTGAATTTAGCGTGTAACGCTGAAACGAATGGAACATTTTGCGGAGCGGATAAGTTTGACACATGATCGTGCGAGAGTAAACTTTCTAGCATAATGAACACGTGACTTTCTTGACTGTTTTTACTGGAACATTTTATTATAGTGTGCAGTGCAGCGCTATTATACGTATATATATATACGTATATTATTCTATTAATAGCTTATCTTTTTTCTTACTGTTAGTATCGCTGAGAATTGACCGTTTCACCAAATTTAGCAACTCACAATTGATAACGACCAACTTAATGCGCAATACACTTTACCCTGAATATTGTCAAGTTTCGTGGCTATTTTTGTAGCTTTAAAACATTATCTACTACTTGTAACTAGTTAAAATTTCGTACTCCAAGAATTTCTTGTATCGGCGTGTCTCTTTTATCTTTGATTTCAATGCGCGGAGGAATTCTACGATTAGATATCCGTATTTTATCTATTTCGATATAAATTTTTTTTTCGATTCAAAAGATTTAAATCGCTGTATATTAATTTTCTAATATCACATTTTTTGTACCGTGTAAGTTGTTTCTTATGTCTCTAAATTACGATAAAATTTGTCTTATCGTTTTCATCGATCGAGAAGCAGAAAAATTTACTATTTTTACGCTAGGTATTAAGTATTTAAGCGAACTCGATGTTATTATTTCGGTGAACTATATTATCGTTGATATCAATTATATTTAACGCTTTTAAGACCTTCGCGAACAAGTATCGTATAAGTTTATAGAAGTAATAATTATTATGGATTGAGTCGTATACTTACTGGATTAGTTAATTTCGTTAAATATGGATACGCATTTATATTTCAATTTAAGAATATTTCTTGTATTCTTCGAAAGTAATAAAGTTTAATTTTACATACGTGTGAGAGCCAATTCGATTCTCCATTATATTTATTTTGAGAAAAAATACAATCTTAGGTATAAAGTATACCGGTTTATAAGTAATTATAAATTGTTTTCCCCTTCCAACCAACGATAAAAATAAATTAAATCAAACAAATTAAAACTCGCGAGACGAGCTCCGTGTAATTATTAAATCAATATTTCTTATAAATAACGTATTACATATTAGAAACAAAATTTCCATAGAACGTGAATATACGCGGAATAATTTTAATAAACGTTATCGAGTGGAACGATTCGTTGTCGGTAATAAGTCTGACAAGTTAATTAAAAGACTTTCTAGATCGCCGTAAAAAACTTCAACACGTTGTTGCTCTTTCGCGTCTCTCCGGACTATAATCGCCGATTTCAGGATTAACACTCGGTACTATATATCAAATGCTGTTTATGGCGCGCAGCCAATATAACAAAAATCAAAGAAGTTTTTATTCAAAAGGCGAAGTTTATGTACGCGATATGCAAACGCGTGTTTAATCTATAGATCAACGTACAAGATGCAAATAACTGGATTTTGTCTTTTATACGTACAATAATAGAAAAGGGATAATATCACGGAGTTTATTTAAAATCCGTAATTTGGAATTCTTGAAAAATAAACGCTCGTCTTTGGCATATTTAATTTGTAATGGTAACAACGTACAAGATATTTTTATAAAATTACGTATTTCGAGCCAACCGCATTTTTGTACTCGTTAAAATCTACTTTTTGCATTCGTAGGCTCGAAGAAGCGATCGAGAGTCGCAGGTTACACCGACGAATACAGTTTTTACAATATTATACGATTGAAAGGTCGAATCTGGATCGCAGTAGTAAAATGCAGAACTCGATCGACCGAGTTTTACGCGGACTCTTTAAATTTTACCCTTGGAATAAATTTTGTTACTAATTAGACGGTCGACGTCGCAACCAACCGATAATTCGTCGCGTCTACGCGTCGTCGAGCGCACAAGTGAGGTAAAACGGAGAACCGCGAAAGCAGGTTCGTTAATTGAAATGGATTGGATTAGAAACGAAACGCGATCGTTGAGAGAAGATGAAATTAGTCGGTCTAAGTATCGCACGAAACGGGTAAATCACCTCGTTTATTAGAACAGGCCCGTATCGCGTCTAGAGGCTAAAGCGTAAAAAGGTCAGAGCCGCGCGTGGGCTGAAGAAAGATACAGAGAAACGGCCAAGATACTTATAAATATACCGGCTTTCATGAGAGGCATAACGGATGAGGATGTAAAACAGCTCCTAACCAGTCGCACGCTCGATTTACTCGCCTTCTCTCTCGCTTCTGCGTGAATGGACCACACGCAGAAGCAGCAACGGCAGCAGCAACGGCAGCGGCGGCAAAACGTCGGAGGCCCCCACCTGTAATTGCCTTCTCAACCCCGACAACTTCATTAACCAGGACCTTCTCTCTCTCTCTCTCTCTCTCTCTCTCTCTCTCTCTCTGTCTTTCCCTCTTCGTCTCGGTTTCTTTCTCTCTTTGCTCTCGGCGGTATCGTTCGCTCTCGTTTCTTCCTTCTTTTCTTTTTGCTTTCTTTTTTTCCCCGTTCGCTCCTCTTTCTTCCTTCTCTCGCAGGGCATAATCGTCGTCGTCGTCGCCGTCGACGTCCTCTTCGTCGCTCCCGGGTGGGATCTTATTTTTAGACCGGGTCGGTGCCGATTCCCGGAAATTTTTCTTTCTTTCCTCGTTCGAAGAGGCAACGGGGAACGAGAGAAAGAGAGTGAGAGAGAGAGAGAGAGAACGGGATAGCGAGGATACAGAGGAGGACGAAACGAACGACTCGTGATTCTTTTGGTCTACACCGCAAGCGAACTCATTGTCTCCGTTTTCGGATCCCGTCTTCCGCGCGTATCGATATTTTACGCTGGGTCTACTTCATCCTTGCGATCGGCTCGCGATTCGCAAAAGAGAAAGAAAGAAGATTTCGCAGGATCGATGTCGCGCGTATTTCACCGATTTAATAATCCTTGAATTTTATTAGCTAAGGACTCGCTCGGAGAATAACGTACTTTTAAGTATCCTCGAAACCGGTGTCGAGTGCGCTACGTTGAAATCTGTGTGGTAGTCACACGGACGGGTACATTATTATAACAGTACGAAGAGCAAATCGAACTGTGCCACCCAGCGATGAAATACTTTTCAGCGAAAATTACAAAATCGGATAACTAAAAGCCTCGGATGAAGCGATAAAGCCGCCCGAACGAAAGATCCGAGAGAGTAAAAAGGGAGGCGGAAAAAAGAAGGAGCTCGTAATTATCATACGAGTAAAACGGAATACAAGAAATCATTGATGAAAAAAAAAAAAAGGGAAACGAACGAGAGGGCAGTGCGCTTTTATACGCGCGGGTATACGTATTTATACAGGTGCAGGGACGCACACGCGCGCACACGCACGCACACGCAGAGGTAGACGGGCGCGCGGCGAAGGCCGCAAGAGGGAAGGGCGACACGGGAGAGCGCATAAAGAAAAAGTCAGAGAACGCGGGGACCGGTTGCAGCTACGCTCGGCCGTTCTCGCGACAGGTGAGGTCTTTTCTCCGCGTGTGAGCTCGAGCACAGGTGCGCAATCTGCAAATCTCCTCATCGAGCCTAAGAAAAAGCCACGCGCGCGCGCGAAACTCGTAAGCGAGACTTCGCGGGACTTTCCCAGAGAGCGGCGGATTGTACGGGAGCGAGGAGTCGAGAGATCGCTCCTACGGGGGGCGACTTTGGAGACCATTTTTTTACTTTTGTGGAAATTTTTTTAAACGTGGAAAGCGAGGAAAAGTACTTGGACGCTGGTCCCGAGGACGGCGCCAAAAGACTCGACGAGAGCGACCGAAATTCCACTCCTTCGTCTTCTCCTTCGTCTTCTTCTTCTTATTCTTCTTCTCCTTCTTCTCGTTCTTCTTTTTCCTCGGGGCCGGTCAACCCTTTGATCGGCGAGATCGAGAGAACGACGCGCAGACGAATTATAATCGCTCGCGCGGACTAAATATAGAACGAACTTCGGTCCGCCTCGTCCCGAGAAACTCTCGCGTGCGAACCTGTGGTTTTATGCGATCGCGTACTATGCTGCATTGTTTTGGCTACAAAGTGTAAGAGTTGTAAGTGCTTGAAATTTTTATTACGCGTGTAACGCGCGTTACGATAATGTTTCGCTCGGTTTCCTCGTTATTTCCTCTAAATCTCTTTGCGCCCGTTTTACCCCTTTTATTCTTACGAATATTTCATCGCGATCGACGTTCTTTGGAAAAGTGCACTTTGCGCTTTCTTGCCGAATAAACAACTTGTTTACACTTTTTCTCCTTCTCGTTATTCTTGCGCTTCGTTTTTATAAAAGGGGATACTAAGGCCGATGTCGCAAAATGTCGCGATTCCGAGCTAATAAATATTTTACGACGACGTTTCTCCTATCTCTCGTGGCTCTCCGTACGCGCGATTAAACCAAGGATATTTTATAGAGATTTTAGCTTTGAAAAATAATTACCTACTTACGTAAACGAGCGTTTATTTAAACTTTGCAATATAGGCCAAATATAAACGATACCAATCTGTCGTGCAACGCGAAAAAACCAATGTTATAATAAAACATTTGTTTTATCGTCCGGTGATTCGTATTCACCGGTAATACGTTACAAATATTTTTATTCCCGTTCGATTATAAATTCTATCGTTCTAACGTGTTAATTATTTTTAACGACGAATAATATTCTTGTGTACGTACAAAGTGACCGTTGTATTATTAATGTAGCTGAAACGCTCGGAGATTTAGATTACGCGAGTCAGATAACGAAAGCACGCAAAAATATTTACCGTGTTAACCGCGAACGAATAAATAAATAAAGAAAGAAACAAATAAATAAATAAATACTCGTAAGCTCTTCGCGTTGTTCTCGCAAATAATCGAGAGCCGACGATAAGTCCGGAGCGGACGCGACGAACAAAGGTGAGAAAAATGTCGTTGATAGGGTTTTATCTCGCGGGATAAAAGTAGCTGCACGATAAAGACCGTCTCTCATCCGCGTGAGAAATAAATGGCGTTCCGGCAAAGTGAGCCGTGCGAGTAAAGCAACCGTAAAGTGTCGAACGTCCGGTGGAGATTTAAGGCTTTATCGCCGATAAAATAAATATCGAGAATTGGTCGAAACGGTAATTATCGCTTTTGAAACGTTGACAAGGTAGCGCTTTAAAAATTTATTTTTCGTTTGCATTTTACGCTGGATATTATTTTCCTTTACGCTAATTATTTAAACCGACGAGTTGGGTAATGGAACAGCGCATTTTTTACGACTGAGAGACGAGCGAGCACAATTTTAAGAATAATTTCCTTAGATAAATTTCTTTGCGAAAAATATAAATAGCCTGTCTTATCGGCTTCTAGAGAGAAAACGAGTACCGACGTACACTTGAAATATACTCGATCGCTACTATCCAACCTTTATCGTGAATTATACTCTAGGATAATTCGCGTCGATGCACAAATCTATTTTGCAAAACCGAAAAAAATATAGACGGAAAGGAACTTTATTACGGAATCATT
Source organism: Dolichoris vasculosae (assembly GCA_018907195.1). Lineage (NCBI taxonomy): Eukaryota > Metazoa > Arthropoda > Insecta > Hymenoptera > Agaonidae > Dolichoris > Dolichoris vasculosae. Next base: position 1,688,333 of record JACCHY010000020.1, read on the forward strand.
GTTTTTGCGATACCCAAGACTTTGGAAAATACGTTGCTTCTGTAATTAGCGATATTTTATCAAACGCTTCGCAACGTAGGCTAAGATCTTTCGAGATATCGCGATTCGTTCGCATCGTAAAGTTCGATACTTTTAATAATACGCCGTTCTCTTACGTTTAAAAAAAAATTGCCATAAATCAAAGTGCGCAAGATTGGCGCACTTTCAAGTGCATTCATCATACTCCAGAACAGAGAACTCGTACAGAGCGAGATCCTAAGCCCGAGTGCTATAATGGGAATAAAAAGACGAATCTCCCGAAGGAGCGGAAAAAGAAGAAACGAGAAGACAATTAATTAACGATATAGGCATATATATTCTCTCGAGTTACTTGCAACTAAAAGTACGTGGTAATTATTGGTTCGGACTATATATAGTCTCGAGGACAAAGAGATTAAGAGGGTGGAGGAGATAAGAGTCGGATAATCGTCAGAGATGGATATCTCCGTACTTACTCGCCAGGTGGTCCTTCTCCAACCGGACGGATGACTCAATCGTGAGAAGGAGTTGCCTGACTACTCGACAGAGAAAGAGAGAAGCATCGAGGAGAAGAGACGGAGATACAAAAAAAAAATCCGGGAGGTGGGAACAGATCGCGAGTGCATGTATTAAGAGGTGCCGAGCGAATCTGCGCAAGACCGTTTTACAAAATTTAACGGGCCATTATGACTATCGTTCCTTCGATCTTATATAAATTAATTATTATCCGTAGATTTGGTTTCTTCTTTTTTCGATCGCGTCGCGAAATATGGAACGCACGCTTCGTTGATTCAGTGGTCCAAGTCGACTTTTCAGCTCTGCAGAGAAAAGTGTCATCGATCGAGGTAAGATACGATCGTGGAAACTCGTTCGAGCGCTTTCTAAGAGCTCTCGACGAATACGAAATAATAATCGCGATACAGCGTAATTCACTTTCTTCTCCCGTATGCATCTTATATTTCACGAATGCACTCGTACATATATTTACGACGTTTAGATCACGATACGCGCGTATTGAAAATAAGTAAGTCGGTATTTTCATGTATAATACGGCATTAAATTACGTTGAATCAACGACGCGATTCGTCTTCCGATCCATTTTTTATTTGGAACGATGTTGAGCACGTTGAATAAAAAAATCACCGTTTAAAAATATTGAATAATCTAGAAAAATCATTCGCATCGTTATATTCGAGTTGAAAATATATCTAGAATGGTTACTCGAAACCGTTACAAACAGCTAAAAGAGAGTACAAAGTAAAAAAAAATATCAGCGAAAAAATAAAGAAATAAAGATTAAAAGAGCGAAAGAGATAAAAGAAAAAGTATTAAAGGGTGGGTGAATTCTTGTAATTAGGCGTTTGGCTTCCGTCACAAGAAACGAGAAAATAAAAAAAGCAAAGAAGAACGGAATAAATCAAATGGTAACGAGAGCACGCGACAAAAAGGAAACAAAATGTACCAAGTACCCGATATTTATAATAAAGCGATCTTTTATCTTTTAATCCGAGCTACGATAAAAATTTAATTTTTACGAATAATAGACGCTGTATAAAACGATTTAGCTTCGGTTTGTAATACGTCATTTATTTTTATTACTTATGTAAAAAATGCTTCTCGATCGTTGAAAGTAATTTGAATTTAACGAAATCTGCGAATAAAAGTAAAATGGAAAGATGTGAAAAGATCGACTTTTAATATCGATCTATTATCGATATTTAATTCGAACTTACACGTAAATGTAAAATAATATTATGAATGTTGTACTTTAAAGAAAAGGTTTATTTTTAAATACGCTCAGACCGAATACATAATTCATCGCAGGAAATTCCAAATTTAATTCGCGTCTTCGATTTTAAATACCATGATCGTATGACTAATTGTAAACTATAGTTATATATTGTAAGAGGAAAATCAACAAAGACGTTAACTAATTGAAGTTTTCACATTACGCATATAATTAAAAGAAACACTGGTTGCCGCAATTCTTATCGCACTTGTATTTTTTATTTATGTGAACGTAACTGTAGTATTGTATATTTATAACGGATATCGTTTCTTCGTAATAAGTACGTTAACTTTGAATAAATATAAATATTTAATGCGATTGTATTGTATTTCGTACGAAAATAAAATTGGTTCAACGCATTTATCTCGGTGTGCAAAAAATTGATATAAAATTTATTGCACCACGTCCCCAAAGAAACAAATAAAAATATTCGAATAAAGCGGATTGCATTTCTATGAATACTCTCGAAAACTTTTATGAATCAAAAGTGCGTCGCGGATAATTGATAAAGACACGTGTAGTATCAATTTCGAGAAACGATTATAATAAAAGGTCAAGTGTATTTTTAGCCGGTTCCCACGATCTCGAGAATACCTCGAAAAATTATGACGTTGATCGATACAGGCATACACACACACACACACACGCATACGCACACGGTGTGTGTGTAACAGCCGGTCCAGGCTATTTTCGTACACTTTTTTTCCCGTTCATTATCCATGCGTGATTAACGGCCTCGGAAAGTCGAGAGTCGGTGAATCCCATTGAGCCGTCGATCGATATCGGTCTTATCGTATTTCGCCTCGTTTTTGTGCGTACGTGCGTGAAAGAGCCGCGGCAAAGGACGAAATTCGATTAACCCGTTGGTCTTTTCGAGACGATTTGTGAATGGCGGTTGGCACGTTGCGTAACCCGTGTACGAATGTACAAATGCGAGCGCACAACCTTAACATTCGAGCGGTTTACGGTTTCTCCTTTCCATGAAGCAAAATTTTTACTTCGAACGAGATATTTTACGATTTGGAGAAGATTTTTTTTTCGCTTGTTTTGCCAATCAACGCTTTTGTTGATACGCCGCTGTGGTTTTCGTATTATAATAATATTATTAGACTTCTCCTTGCTTGTAAACTCGAATCGTTAAAAATGGAACTTGATTTTATTGATTTTAAAACAGCTACGTTTCGAAGGACTTTTGCGCGCATACAACATTTCATATAAAACGTCTACCTAGAAAATATTTCTATTATAAGAAACGGAAATTATAAAAAATTAATTGCTTTTAAATTAAGTGTGATTTATGCCTGTTTCCGTACGTTACTGTAATATTATTGAAAAATGGTTGTGTACATTCGAATAACTTACTTTTCTACACCTACGAACTCGATATTAAATTCGTTTTAACGATCCAGCAAAACGTGTGCGAACCGTAGAAATTTTGATGCAAAGTTTCCGCGACGGTTTTAAATACTTTATATTAACGCGAAGGGAATGTACTATAGATGAATAAACAGACTAGATTTATGACGACGTAAGCGTCGGTAATTAAATTAAAAAATAGCCAATAAACTTGTACGTGCGAGAAGCAATACTTTTCTTATCGCGCGTAAGGTCAAGAATTTTTTATTCGTTGGCCAATACTTTGTAAATAAGATTGCTTATACGTGCGTAGCAATTTGTACAACGTACAGGTAATTCAGGGGATTACTACTATAAATCCATTAGGCTCGAGAAGTTATAAGTAAAACTAATATTTATTTTAAATCATTAATCTTTGGTTTTGATGTAGATTTACCTTATTTTGTTTGTTCTATCTAGCGAATAAGCGTTCGTACGAAGATTCGAACGAATGGTAATCAAATGTCTATAGTACGTCTATAGATTGCAACGTAATGATCGTGTGCGATCGAAAGATCGTAACTCAATTTTTCAAAGCGATGACGATCGAGATTGCGATTATTTTATTAGTCGAAATCGTTAACACTGCTAATAAATAAAAAATTACCGATGGACCGAATTTAATTGAACAACGCGATGCGATAGAATCAACCGTAATTTTAGTTAACCATGTGATAATTACCACAAATATACGCATAATATTTTTCGTTATCGTAACGCGTACCGATAACTATTAGCGAATCTCAACGGGTTTTTCAACCGAGCTATTATCAAGATTCCCAAGTTTTATTTTTGTTGACCCTCTTGTAAATCCAAACAAAATCGTAGTACCTAAATAAATACGAGGGAAAAGAGCACCGCAACGTCGAGAAATAAGGGTTCGGAAAAAAATTAGCTCGGCGAGTATTTTGCAAATAAATGCGTTACGATAATTTTGTATTTACATTTATAAACATTGCTTCATTACTTTCGTACTTTATGGTAATTATATATTTGATTTTATATTCCATTTATGATACGAATGCAGTTAATTTATTATAGATTATGTTAATTATTAATGTATACGAAACTGGTTAAGAAAACATCTTGAGGTTTTTGACAAGAAATCCGAGCGAATTCCTCAGATGGATAATAAGCGTCTCTCAAAAAATGTTAAACGCACCGCGATAAATTTCATCTGTAATATTTGTTGCTGAATCGTATACGTTAATAATTAAATTTAATTGCATATATATTTTTCACGTTTACGTATGGCAATTATTTTATAGGTAATTTTAATACAAGTCACAGTAACAGAAACGAATATCCTGCAAATTTTTAATTATCATGTAACATTTTCTTTCAATTATACAAATTACATCTCATCGTATTACGATGTTACAATTCTCCTTTAAAAAACGTTTAGGAAATAAAAGAAAATGCATTATTAATCCGTCGTATAAATCTATTCGAACGCTTTAGGCGATTTCGTTCGAATATAATCATGAAACTAAATTCTGATTTTTTTTAGTCGTAATCCGAATACTGCTCGCATAATAAGCACGTATCTATCTAATCTTCGATTTTAGACGCGCTTGTAACATGCAAAGGTCAAAGTCGACTGAGAGAGAGAGAGAGAAATGGGTTTATCCACGGCAATGCAAAATGTCTACCAACCGGCGGAAGTGACAGTCACTGTTGATTCGAGATTTTAGGTGTTCTTGTCGCGTAGTTAGTAAACAGACAAGCGGAAAATGTGTAAATGGAAAAAGGTCGAGCAAGACACAAGTCGACAAAAAAAAAAGTTGCCGCGAGAGAGAAAGAGTAGGGGAGGGAGAAGAAACCGCAACGCAAATAGAAAAGAAGCCAAATGACGTCAATGGGTGACGGTAATTATATAAGATCGGACACATCCATTAGTGCTCGCGTTAACTTTATTAAATGTTAAACAATTCACGCGGAGCGATTAATATTTTCCGTTTCGTCTCGATCTACGTTTTCGTTTTTTTATTTTTTTATTTCTTTTTCGAGTCGTGCCTCGCTCTTCTCGACCGGCACCTTGTTCCGATCAATCTCGGCCAGTTTAAATATTATGCTTCTTTTTTTGCGAGAGTCTCATTAGCCAAAAACCGCGTCGTCGAGTTGGCATAAATATACTCGCCGCTTAATCAATTTTATTCGACGAACATTTTTACTATTTAAATTTGTATCATTGATGAAAAATTTTTTTTTCCGTTTTAGTTACGAATCCGATATGATAACCTTCGAAATATTAATTCATAGTGACATTTGTAAACTGCGACAACTTTGTTTATGTTTCTTATTTATAAATGTATACATGAAATTTAATTATCCACTTAATAATATGCCAAAGGTAAACCTATCGCTATTAAATGCAGGTTGGATCGTAAATAACAGAAAAATGAAAAATATAGAATTGGATTTTTCTAGTAAACGTACGCATTAAATGTAACGTTTAAAGAGTTTTATCAATTCTAGTCGACGTATCCATGCAGGCATGGATCACGTTATCCAGTTATAAAATGATAAAGAATTAATCGGCAGCTTATTAATTTGATCGTTACAGGAAATTCCATTGTAGCCCTGAATTTCAAATATTTTTATACGTGATGCAACATTGACCTCTCAATGGAAATGAATTTTATTAATAAACTCGTTCCATGGATCATTTTTGCATAAAAATGGCATATTTTATCTTCTTAGATTACAATGGTTTCCTACATCACAAAAGTTAACACGAATGCGAACGTCGTACATTTTCGCTAAGATAAAAATGCAATCTATCGATGCCGAATATTTTTGCGAGTGAAACGAGGATCGTAACCAATTAAAAAAAAAAAGCCTAAAATAATTTGAACAAAAAACGACGAAGATCTTCACTTTTCACCTTCAATTTTCACCCGTAAATTTATTCATCTATAATTTTCACATCCAATTTAAAATTCGAGCGTCGGTCTACGTCCGAGAAAGCTTCGGTCATCGGATCTTCGCGTCGTCTTCTTTTATTCATTCGGGTCGAGTGCGCTTCGAGCCTCGGCGAAGGTTCGCGACGCGCGTTAGGATAATGCCAATATTCCGCGCTCGAACGTCGCGGAGAGTAAAACAATTTCGTCGGTGCGCGTCAAGCATGTATAAAATAAACCGCACAACGATTGGATTTACAGGGCGAGAGTCTCGGATTTTTGGTAGCATCCTCTCCGACGGGGGGGAAGGACACAGCATCTTCCGAGCGATGGATGAAGCCAAGGAAAGCTAAAATAAGTACTCGAGCGTCTGTTCTCAAGCCAACCGATTTATCCAGTTCTCACCAGCGGAGCGGAGAGTGCCAATAACCCAAGCCTCGAAAATCCCTCCTCTCTGCCGGTCGGACGTCGAGGCGCGGAAAAATAAAGAGATTCGCGGAGATTCTCGGCTGCGACGCGATCGAGGCGATGCGAGTCGCGGCTCCGCTTTATATTTGCATTGATAAAAGTACCCGCGACGGCCGCTCGTCGTGGCTATTTCGAGAGAATTCGTCCTTGGTTCGATTGTACACGCGCATATATTTATATTATAATGCAGGCGTGCGTACGTGTGTGAAAAACGAGGCTCCGCGCGTATGTGAGTTAAGCTCCAACAAAGGATGTTAATGTTTACGTGGAGGAGTGATCGTTCTCCCTCCCTCCCCACCGTTCATCTCTCTCTCTCTCTCGCTCTCTCTCTCTGTACTTTGGATTGTTATCTTTCTCGGGACATGTTGCAGCTGCACATTGCCGCACGGAGATAACATTCCTGAGGTCGGCGTCTTTCCAAACGGTGGTTACGACGTCGTTACGCGCATGTGCGTGTTTATGTGCCTACGTGTATGTGTGGACGCGTGTGCACGGACCTTTGCACGCGTGTGAGTGTACACTCTTAATTTCTTTTCCATCGGCTCGGTGCGGAGTCTCGGAAATTTTCACGGAGGGAAATTTTTACTCGCGTGGAAGCGCCGATTTATCAACGTCCGGACGTCGAACGTTCTTTTCGAGTTTGCGTGGATGCGCGGCTCTCGATCGATACATCCGTGGAAATAGTTTAAAAAGTTTTTTATGCCTCGGGAATATATTTAATTTTACGGAAGTTCTTGGATATTCTATCGTTGTAAAAATTTTTATTTAACCAATTTGTCTTCGAGCGATTGTTTGAAAAAGTTTATCTACTTAAGAGATCGATAAGAGAGGCGAATTTATACGCTTGGATTTAATTTAAAATTTATTATAAAACGATAAAGTTTCTACCGTATACTAAATAAATAGCCACCGTTTTATTGTAATAACAAAAGCAAATTGTAATCGTCGTTGAACGTGAAAAATTAGTGTTTAAATGAAATAAATCGTTGTTATCTAACTATTAGGTTTGAATAATTGCTGATACGAATCGAAATCCACGAGGGTAATGACTGACTCGAACGAATTCGTGACATTTGATGTTATGCGTTAATAATAATTTTTATTACGAATTTACGAGTTCGTGTAATTAATTATAAAAGTAGTTTCATTTTATAAATTGACCGTTATGTATTCGATGTTTATTTCTTTAAATATTTTGACTTAAAATTGATTATATGTGTAAATAGTTGTAGGCGCATAATTTAGAAGTATAATCATTTTATCTGCATTGTAAAAGAGACAGTTCTAAAAGAATCCGTAAGTCATAAACTAAAGAATCTTGAATAATAATTTCCCTATATTGCGTTAAAATTTAAGTAAAGAATATTGTAAATTTGTCATCAAAACTTTCCAAGAAATCATGACTAATATAAAAAACAGAAAAAAAATTAACCGATGAATAATCTAAGCTCGAGTATCTATATATAACCGTCAAAAATCGGTCGATAGCATCTTTCCATATAATCACCTATTCACCAAATACTATTCACGTTACAATCCAAACTTGAATCAGTAAAAATTTACTGATTCATAGTTTATAGTCACTGACGTAATCAATGAAAATAGTAGATAGATTAGACTTTCGTTAAAAATAAAATTTATACGTAGACAATCCACCAAAATTAATTTTTGCGCATTACATTTCGTATTCGTGATATATATATATATATATACATCATAGAAAAATATATTACAAACGAACTTAACTTTTAAAAAATGTATTTGAATTAACATTATGACATTAAATGATAATATTTTAAAAAACCGATGAAAAATGGAAATTGCTTTTTAAAAATATTACGGTGAAAACTTTTTTTTAACTTAATATTTCTACGATTCTCTTATAATAAAGTTTTTAAAACGTACTATAAAATAAATTCAATTAAAAAAAGTTGGATGAAAAATCATTGTTTTTATCTAAGATGTAATTTTGTTAACGAATGCTTATTTTTATTTCAAATTTATTGATTAACTATTTATACGAATAATTCTCTATCGAATTTTTAAAAATATTTATTATCTACAAATACATTTAAATAAATACTTATTTATTGTAAAGAAAATTAGACTTTATTGAATTTGCTTAATTAGATAACGTTTACTTTGCCTTAATTAGTAGAATAAAGAAATCTATAAAGTATAAATTTATAAGGTACAGTTTTAATAATTATATTATAGCATTAATATAAAAAAATATTAATAATTAATTTCCCAACTTGGTGAAAAAATTCTTAATTAATTCACATTATTAACAAGTATAATCATCATTTTCAACCGTTTAGTCGTTCAGTCTTAAATAATAAATTATTTGCTTATTTAGACGACCAAAAATATAATAATACAGTCAAATTTAATAATAAAAATGTATCGTAAATTGTTTATTTCTATAAAATCAATGTTTAGTAAACAATTTGAAAGTTTGTACAAAATTTATTTAGAAACAAGCCTCGGAAACTTTAAAACAATATTCTACAACACAGAAAAGATAACACAAAAAGTGAGATAATGCAAAATTCTTTAGACGCGGTAATCTTATAATAATGTCTATAAATTAAAAATTAATTATTTTATAAGAGTTTATGCAATATCACAAAAATTTATGAGTTTCGAACGTGCAATAATCTAAATATTCTCATAGATACGTTATCTCTGTTCGCAGAATTCAGGTTTAAACGAATAAATAACGAATATCGTCTATTCTTTAAGGAAATACGAAAACCTGTGCGCTAAAAAAAGAAAATGAAATATCATTGCCTGGTTTTTTCAAGCGTACTGGGAAATAGTGAAAATGTGGAGGTCCGTTATGTGTTTTCGTTTCCGCATTATATTTAGAAATTAAGAAATGAAATCTTACTTTCCTGTACACGGAAATTATTTAGCTCCCAGAGATCGTAAGTCTCTTTTCTCCATTTCAAGAACGAATTGTCAAACGCGTACACAAACACACGAACACGCACTCGGGGAATTTCCCCAAACAAAAAGCGTCAGCATCGTCGGCATTTATTTCCCGGCGTACGCTTCTATATCATATCTGACTACCGAACGTAACAAAATCGTGGGCCGCGGACTTCCAACCTTCATCAAACAACTTGTAAACCCTTCTCTAATCGAGAGAAAAGATCGGCCGATCGGCCTCGCAGGAGCGCCGGAAAGAACCGAGGCATTTCCCTCGATCGCTCACAGGTGGAAAAACACGGAAAACCCCGACCGCGGTCTCTTGGCTACTCGCCCGTCTGCACCGCCTCGAATTTCGAGTACGGGCAGGCCATTTTCGCCGATTAGTCAGCGGCCGAACGAACGCGGCTAATGACTCGCCACGCGACACGGAAAGTGGAGGCGCGCGCATGCGCCTTAAGGCCCCTAGCGTTCAACGTCCTCTCGCAAGCGTCTGCATCGTGATTGACGTGCGACACGGGGAGGCGCGCGAGGTTTTCTCTTTTGTATTTTTCCTTTTGTTTTCCGAGCCACGAGTCCGAGGGAAGTCGCCCATTAAGCGAGACTCGAGGCTTTAAAGATTTTCGCAAATTTGGGATCGAAGGGAGAGTTAACGCGAGCGGATCCTTTATGTTTCCAAGCATCAGGAAACGAGACGTAACGACGATACGTTACCGATTGCTTATTAGAAACGCTTCCACTTTTCTCAATTAACGGTTTGATTGACTCGAGGGGGAAGTCTAAACTCCTTCCTTCCTGGCCCACATAGCGAAAACGTGAGAAACCGTAGATCGGATCGGAAGGAGATCGGGTTCATTTTTCGACGGGTCCATTCCAGCCTCGTTTTATTCGCGATCGACTCCAACGACGAGGACAACGACGACGAGAACGAAGAGATCGGACACCTGTTGAACATTCCATCACGAATACCGTCGACGTCGTCGTTGTCGTCGTCGTCGTCGTCGTCGTGGTGTGATAAAGAACGAGCGAACTTTGTGCTCGTACCTCTTGTACATATTTCACACTCGAGCGTTAAGATGGAGATCGTTGAATTCTAATTGCATTTGAAAACCGAGGAATTTATTCGTGCGATCTGAGCTTGGAATAGAAATAATTGCTATCGATTTTGCAAATTATACGAGTCGACCGTTCGTAATTGAAAATTCTTAATATGTAATTAGTGCTCGTTTATCAATTTGGTGAAATCGTGGACGTGTAACTTTGGAAATATAACGAATTTACGTATGTCAAAGTCAAATTCTTTTGACGTGAATCCATCGTAATTCTCGAATATAATAGACATAAATGTTTTTTTTTCTTTCAATTTTTCCAAAGGTTTCAAAACGACGCGAGGATACATTTCCTTTTTAAAAATTAAGAAAAGACATTTACTCGTGTTTAAGAAACGCTTGAACGAGGAATAGTCCAGAGAAATTCTTCGTTCCCCGTGATGTAATAAATACTTCGCGTCAAGAAAGTAAACGCGTTAAAAGAAAGCAGCTCGTGAACTCTTACGGAAAAAGAATGTGCAAATAGTGTCGCTCGCGTGTCGTGGATGAAAGTTCACGCGCACTAATTACCAGCTATACTTTCAGAATTTTTAGACGTACACTCATCAACGTGATATAATGTTCTCGCTTTTAATACGTAATGAAAATGTGAAAAGCGAGACAATCGCTCGTCCGTTCGTTGTTCTCCTTGATAATTGTTTGAAATATTAGGAAATTTTGTTAACCGATGGCCGATTATATCGCTTACGATTTTTAGTCTTATGAAGTTCGAGAAAAAAATCACCGTGAGTAATCACTTACATAACTAATCACTTTATCTGAAAAACCCAAGCTTTAGCCTAGACTTTTTGGCGTTTCGTGTCCGTCCGTCTAAGACGCGAGTGATTTAAAGGTACCGTGTAGATAAAATGCCATAATCTTAGCTACTCAATCACATATCTGGAGAAGTTGTACGGGTTATGTAATGTAATACACGCGTTGGCATATATAATTAACAAATTCTGAGGTGTGATTAGTGTGGGAACTGTACTTCGATACTCAATTTTTATCCGAGTTAATATTTGTGAAAATTGTACTATACGATAATAAGTATTCGTTGTTACATTTATTTATGAATACTCGCGAGTACTTATTTTTACACAACTACTTAATTTATAACAATTTTCGTCTACGATTGCCGAGAAAAAATTCAGCTCGTTCGTACCTTTTATACCGCGTGAAATGAAAAATGTCCAAGCGATCGTAAACCAAAACTTTAATCTGTGCGCACTCGTTTTGAAAATTTTCATTTTACGATTATATTTAAAATAAATACGATCGCGATCTTCGCGGATGATATAGTTGTTTTTAACTATTTGATCTACGATTAAGGTTACACGAAGGAAAATATAAATTTTACGTTACAAAATAAAACGATCGTATCGACATAATATTGTGAAAGATTCGATACGGAGATTTAATTTATCGATTTAAGATTGGCAAAATAATTAGGAAACACGGTAACTAATTTTTTTTTTATTTAGATTTATCTTATTTAAATTGAAAAAGTTTCTTTTTTAAATCTTATTGGATAAGAAGTAAAATAATGTATATATATATTGGAATAAAAATTTAGCTCAAGTTCATAAATATCGTATAAAATATAATACGAAAAAGGTTTAAAAGTACATTTGGAAGTCGAGTGCAAATAACCGTTTCGAAAATAAAAAAAAATGGTAAAAAATGTTAAAAAATTTTGTCGTTTTTAAGACGTAGGCTCGGTAAATATTCCTCTTTTAAAATTGCCTTTTCACACGTCAAACTCGTGTTTGCGTTTAAAAGCAAAAAGTGCTCAAAAGTGGAAGAAAGTACTTTCTGTTAAGGCTACATATTTACCGAGTAAGAAGGCTCATTCTCATTTTTCGAGCGAGAACCAAATAAATCCTATCCGTTAAAATAAATTTCTCTTTTTTTTTCGTGGCACGAGCATCGCTCGAATCTTCGCGAGTCGCTAGTCTAAAATCGATTTTTACAAAAGTTACGAACCGCGATTTCCTCCAACTTTCCTATATCGTCGCGTGCGTCGTCGAGTCACCCAAGACTTTAAGGAAAACTCGTAATTCAGCGATCGATTCGATAACGACGTTATTAACTCGCCGAGCACTTCTCGCATTACTCGAGCATCGATCCCCGTCGCGTTAAGTAGACTCGTTTTTGCGCGAGCTACGCTTTTCATTGAATTCCAGCTGCCTACGATGTGAAAGTAAATCGGACCAACGACGGCGAACGAACTCGGACAGAACCTTCTCAAAACTCGCGCTCGCGAGTTAATCCGCGCAGCTTTTGGTCGGGACGATCCGAAGAACGAGGGAGAAAAGTCCGTGGAGAAAAAGTGGCGCTCGAACACGCGCGCATTCATTCAAGTATATCACGCACACGCGGAGGAACTCGACGAGTTCACGGTCCCGGACAGTGGAGCCTCTGTTTTTACTACGCCAGATATAAAACGAGAGCTGCGTTATGGAAGAGTCCCGGGCCTCAAGTGTAACTCGGCGCGGCGGAGGCGGACGGCAAAAACTTTATTTTAGCGAGAAGCCTCGAGAAAATCCGACCCGCTCCGACGCGGCTAAATAACCAAAGAGAGGCGCAACGCGAAGCCCGAGGTCTTTTCCGAGCTGCGATCTCTCGAGGATCGGAGGAAAGGCTGATCTGAAATCTGCGATTCCGATAAGAGCGGCGACTCGTTTTTCCTCCTCTTTGATTTTTAACGCGGCGAAGGAGCGGGGCGATTTCGAAAGGGACAGGGTAACTGTATTTCGACTACTTTCGTGGGAAAAAGTACAGGCTTCGATTTAAAGAACGAGGCGGTACGAATACCGTCTTTAAAAGTATATCTCGTTCGATCGAGCGATCTAGTCAGAAATTTCGAGAAATGGGAATATCCGTTCGATGGTACAGCGAGGTCGACGTACGTCCCGGGTGACGTCTGCGAAAGGTTGATAAACGATGGATCGCGACGAAATCGAAGGAACGAGAAATTTGAGAAACCTTAAACTTTGAAATTTTTTGCGAATCGCCTCCTATTTATCAAAAACCGCGCAAGGTAAAAGAAATTTCTATCGCGCCCCCGGAAACATAATCTTGGACGGAAATCCGACGTCGCCGTCAACGCCACGTACGACGCGAAGGAATAAGAAACAAGAGCACCGAGTCCCGGTGAAACCGTCGACCGCATCGGTGACGAAAAAGCGTTAATCGGGCCAACAGCCGAGCCAAGTGCAAAAGCTCGTCGAGCGATGTTACGACGAATCTCTAGCAGAGGACGCGCGACGCGTACGAAAGTCGCGAAGAGAGGCGCGATGTAAAAGAGCGGAAAAAAACGACGGAGAGAGAGAGAGAGAGAGAGAGAGAGAGAGAGAAAGGATAAAAAAGCAGCACCGACAACTGCACAATCGTCGAGAGCGACTCGCGCGCTCGGGTCTACGTCGACCGCGAGTTATGTAGGGCAGACGAGCTTCTGCGCGCGAGAAAGAAGGAGAGTGTCGGCCTCTTTCTACGTCCCTCCGACGACGACGTCGACGACGACGACGGCGATTCCGTTGAACGACTCGGTGAGGGAGAGACGCCGAGGTCCGAAAGGACGAAGAACGGCTCTTTAAAAGAGCGGAAGGACTCGAGAGAACGCGCGTAAACACGCTCGAGCGCCCGATAGCGTATCTCCGTCTCCGTCTCTCGGCGATGTGCTGCGAAAGCGGGGAACTCGCGCGAGCGGAGCGAGTCCCGAGCGAACGGCAGACAGCTTGGCGTCCTGCGCGTATCGTGGAGCCTCTCGCGACGACGCCGGCGGTGGTGGCGGTGGCGGAGGCGACGGGCGTCTCTTTGCTGCTTTGCCTCGAACGCACACACTCGCAAGATCGACGTCTCTTGGTTTTTCCGGGCCTGGGTGTTTCCTAGTTTTCGGAGGGGAGAACCCGGGACGCTTCGCTTCCATTTTCTCCGATAAAGTTTAAACCTCGAGAAGAAGCCATTCGGTCCGGAAAATATGTCGATACGTTCTAGGTAAGGTTTAATTGGATAACGAACGCGGGCTGTTATAAATATTACAAGTCTTTTATCGACGGCTGATATTGCTAAACCAGCCGCTCTTACGGCATTCTTTAGCAATAAACAAACAGCTGGAAATCCGCGTTCTCCGGATGATATCTTGCGCGCTTCTCTCGTAACCGCGCGCGAGCTGAAAATCTTTATTACAAAATTAAGTAGCTTAATTATGAATCTACGTAGGGAAGGAAAGGGAGACGAAGAGGAGGTAAACGAGGAACGAAAAAGGCGAGCCTTTAAATTTCAATGAAGAAGGTAGTGAATTTTCGAATTAAATCGTGATTAACTGTATCAAAGTAACGGTTTACTCTCCAAACCATCGGCATTTCTTCGGATCGTTTTAACCTCTATCGGTCTATAAAGATAAAAAATAATTATGCTCGCGTTTACTTATTCTGCCTTTCAATTTATTATTAGAAATAAAATTTTACGACGATGAAACGAATTCCGAGCGACTTGTAAAACTCTCGTAACGACGGAAATATGTAGGATCGTTCGATCGAGCTTTTCGTTAAAATTATCGATCGATCTCTCCCTTTTTTTCTCTTTCGGTCTGACTTTTTTGCTAAATATCCTCGAGGAACGTCGATAATTTTTCCTTCCTCGAGTCTCGAGGTTTACCAAAAGTCTAGAAACGGGCGCGAGCGATCGATAGGGTATCGGGAATTCGACTCTGGTCTTATAATTAGAGCATCTTCTTACGCTAAATAGAGTGAAATCATGTTTCACTAACCTAAATTCTTCGCTTTTAATAGGGCTTACAATAACGAATCGATGCTCGCGATTCGTGCATTAGACGCGAAGCCACGAGTCGAGATACCGGGGGAATAAAATACAGTGTCGTGGGTTTTAGAAGTTGGAACAAAAATATCAGAAATATCGGCTCGATTTTCATTGGCTCGGCGCGCCTCTTGTGAAAATACCCGACGAAAAAGCCGTGGAATACGTTACCGCCTCGAGTTTTTGCGCCGCCACCGCCGCCTTTGTCCTCGGGACCGCGGCATCGAGCTCTGGACGTACATGTGGTTAATCTTAACATCCGCGATGCTCGTGCGAAAGGGTTAAGCAAACGCGAATCTCGGGACTTTTCTGCGAACGTTCCAAGCGCTCGGAGCTGACGCAATTTTCGCTTCCATTCCGCGGCGCTGATTTATTTGGAGTGAACATACATACCGGCGATTCTCGAGCGTGAAACCGATGGCCTCGATAGAATCGACCTTTAAAAACCACCACGGCGATATTTTACCGTCTAAATAACTCGGAGTGAAGTCGATGCGAAACTGCCATTGTTCGAAATCGAGCGTATGCTCTTTTCTCTCTCTCTCTCCTCTCTCTCCTCTCTCTCTTTCTCTCTCCCCCCTCTGTCCCTCTTCTCCCGGTGCTCGCTTTCGAAGTAAAATTATCATTGCGAAATTTCATACGCGTAAACCTGAAATTCTGCGGACTTTTTTACTCACGTTCTTTAGTTTTTCTTTGTTCGGCGAAATTTAGACTTTTACGGAAGCTATTGCACTTGTAACGGTAAGGAGTCGTGTTATTTGAAAAAGCCGAGAGTGAGTTGTTCTTTTAATGTCGGATAAGTTCGCGACTTCGTAACATATAGCTCGTATAAATAAAACTATGCCATCATCTTCGAAGCGCTTTAATTAATACTATTTATTCACCAAAGTTTTTTATACACTGCACATCGTTAACCATTGGCTACATTCGCGCGATAAAAAGAATCGTTCGATGCGTAAAACACTTGTCGATCGTTGCCTGATTATTACACATGAAAATTTGCGTATTATCGTACAGTGTAAATATAATTAAAAACGTTCAACATTTTATTAGCTTCGCCATGATGTAACGATCGCTATCTCACGATTATAGTCCGACCGAGCGGTTAACTCGGAGGTAATGGAACAAATAGGTAAATTCGAAAATCCTACGAATCCGGTAAAAAGCTTCCCCAAGTCGATCGCTCGGCTCGATATCGTTGGTATCGTTATCGAAGCTTCGATCAATTTCCACTTCTTTCCAACCTTCTCATTTTTCATTTTCACAAGATCGAATTGCGGGTTCACTCGTATCGAGGTTACGTGGCTGACTCCATTTCACGAATAACTCTCGCGAGCGTTACAGTCTCCAGATAGTTAGTTCTCTGGTGTACCGAGAAAAGAGATTACTTATACGCGTGGGCTACGATTCCTCGACTGTTAAGTCACCGGCGCTGAGTTTCACGGTTGCAGCGAATCGAACGTTTCTTTATCTTTGCCAACGCCTGCGACTTAAACCGAGTTTTCATTTTTCGCCAGCGTCGGAGCGACCAAGAAAGAAAAAAATAAATAAAATCATCCTCTCCTCGCAAACTTCGCGGGCATTTCTCGAGCGAGCTCAGCTTCCCGTGCAACGAAGCGAGCGCTCGTCGAGATTATTAAAAAATTCCTTCGGAAGTGCGCCGAGCTGCCGATGCAAAAGTATGCGGACTCCGGATGGACGCGGTGGCGCCTCGGAAGAGTCGCGAGTCGGTTTAAGGGTTAATCCGTGGGTGCAGGGAGGGAAACCACTAGGTTCAAGGAAGCGTTATATCGACGTCCTTGGGCCGGTTCATGATCCGAGAGCGCGGCACACGGCCAACGCGCGATCGGAAAAAAAGAGAACGAACCGAGTGCAAGACGAAGAAGAAGAAGAAGTAGGAGGGAAAGAAGACGAAGAAGAAGAAATAAGACCGAGGAGGAGGAACTGCCTTGATCGCGGTCACGACGTTGTTGCACGAATCGTGAGAGACATAGAGAGAGAGAGAGAGAGAGAGGGAACGGCGAAAAATACCGTGCGCATACCCCTTTTTTAATCTTGGGACTGTGGCTTAAGAATGCGCGCATGAGCTGAAAGGGCGTGAGAAAAATGCTCGACGAGGGCAGATGAAAGTGACATCGACTGTTGTGTTTACACTCTGGAATAAACCTTCCTTTTCTCCGATCTTTTTCTCCGTTCTTTTTCTCCGTTCTTTTTTTCTCGCGGAATGGGATCTTCCTACGGAAATGATTTTATACCGCGAGAGCGATTTTCGTCGCGTTGAAAATTCAAGAACGCGAGACAAGGACGCACGGGCGGAATCTCGAGAGAGACGAAAAATGTAGTTCGACGACAGCGAATCCATTTATGACGGTAGGAGCCTTCTTTTTATTTTAATCGCTGTAAGAACTTGACTGCCGAGCAAACAGGTCGGTGTTTACATATTTGAATTGCGTTTTAGCTCGGAGGTTCTCTGATACTGTTTAGAAAAATGATTCTTCCGTTGCAATTATCTTGGCGCGTTGTACTTTTGAGATGAAAAGAATTCAACTTGTTGACGAAATATCATTTTTCGATGAATCAAACGTTCTAATTAAAGAGGAAGAAAGATTCTTTTACCCCAACGTCGTTGCTTACTGCTTTTGCGACAATTTCTTTCGAGGCAAAAGTTTCCTCTGCGCGTTAGACGCGACTATTTTCCGAATCTAGTGCTTTTGTATCAATATTGATGTTTGATAACAAATATGTAATTATAAATCACCAAAAAAGAAGCTCTCCGTTCGAATTAAAGTTATTACTACGCATTTTAACTTGTATTTACTTTCAGATAAAATACGAGCTGACTTTACGATTCTACGTGAAAAAAAAATTTCAATTCTTAGAATTTAGCTCATTGCGAAATAGTTTAAACTAAGTTTCATTCTAAATCTGAATTCGACCATTTGAAATCTATCTAAAACAATGACCTATATACCGAGGTACATTAAATAATGAATTATATTTTTGTAAATTATCTACAACAAAACCACAAGTAGTAAAATCTTGCATGGCTTATCAATGCTTTTTTATATTCCATGATAACCTCGATACTTTTTCAACCGGTGATTTTCAGCTTTCTTGACTTTGTGCAATTTTTAATAAAAATAGCCGTATCGTAAATTCGCAATTAAACGAGTTAATTTTATATACGGTTTCGAATAAAATTTGTCTCGTGCTTATTTTCAAGATTTTGTATTTATATGTATAATAATAGCACTGGATAAATCATACGATAAATATTACATATAATTACCCAAACGTAATTATCAACGTTAGATACTCTAATTGCGACAAATAAAGTAACATATTTTTGCATCGAATTGAGGAATTAGACTCAAACCGATGATTTAGTATTTGATTATACACCGCGTAAAGTGATATAACGAAAAACTACTTTTGTTTAAATTCAATATAGAAATGACACATGTATACGCATATTTGCGATAGAGTCCAATTAATTTTCAATCGTTGCTTTAATCTATTAGAATGGCATTTAAAAAATGCAACGAATTTAATTGCAATCGTCATTACAGCGAATAAAATAATCGCTCAACTTTTTCAAATATTTGTAATCGTTGCTTAGTTTTTCTATTTTATATCACATCCGAACGTTATTATTTAATTACACTTATCATTGTTAATTCAACGACTATTCTAAAAAGTAAGGTTAATTTCGTTTCGCTGGAAAGATAAAACGTAGAAGGCTAGGAAACCGAATCAGAAAGCGAAAACTTTTCAAAGTATCGGAGCATCGGCGGATCCATCGATCACTTTTACTTCGCCTCGTAATTCTCACCTTACCGTTTTCCCTGCAAGCATTTTGCGGCTTCTCGTATTTTGCGACACGTGCTCTACTCTTCACACATACACGCGTTAATGCGCGCACACGGATTTTTCCTTCCTCCGTCGCCATTTTTCGTTTGGCGACAACGATTTTCCAAGCTATGACGCGCGTTATGCAATATTTTACGTTCGCGCGGTCAGTTTATTCTGTACAAGTAAAAAAGCCGATATCGATTATTATTATTATCATTATTAATATTATCGTTGTTGTTATTGTTATCATTACTATTATTATTATTATTGCTATTATTATTTATTATAATTATTATGTTATTATTATGCACTTCTTTGAAGCTTATTAGGTGAGTAAGCGAACGCGAGGCTAAATTTATCAAGGATTAGGAACTATCTACGAGTATCGTACGAGTGCGAAATATTTTTTATCCTGATTTTCATCCGTTTCTATTTCATTTGTAAAGTAGTCGATGTAACCGATACATAAAATAATGAGATTTCGTCGTACCATCTCACGTTTCCGAATCAAAGCTCGACTCGTATTACGATTCGATATCTAATTTAGAGGTTTAAAGAATCATAGTATATTATCAAAAATTACACGTAAGGCATAATTACTAATAAAGGTATCGTAAAAAGCGTTATATATAATACTCGATAGTCACAAAGGAATATATATTTTATAAGAATAACGAGGTTGAAACCAATGAAAAAAGTAGCTTTATCACGACATATATAAATTACCATAATTATCGGGGGAAAAAACTCGAGTAAATTGTTAGATCGGTCGATTTTCAAAAGAATATTCTCACCTTAATCGAAAAGCCGGATTGCAAAATTATCTACATTAATCAGTCGGTTAAAATTGCATAACGACGTTCTAATTCTCAATTTTCCCTTTTTCGCTAACAACATTCTTGACATAAAAACACGAGAGTGTAACGTTACGCATTTCTTCATTGAGTTAATAAGTAATGTCAATATCATTTGAAACAAGCGACGATCGTATTTATCGATACGTAAATGTGTAACCTCGAATTTCTTAAAGCTGCGAGAGGAAGAGCAAAAAAGAACGTTTATCACGTGACATTGCCTTGACGAAATAGTCGATGCTCGGAAAAGGCGGAAAATAGCTTGATTTAGCTTGAATAACTAATACCAGTATTTGCATGATACGGAAACGTAACTAAGAATGCGCTTATTTTTACGATTGTATTTACATGTATCTTAATTCATTTGCAAGTGTATTTTAATAGATATAATAAACACTTTGGTATATAATTCATCGTAAGAGTTTATTGCATTTTTCATATTTTTAGCGAAGGAACGTTGTAAAACTTGTTTCGTTTGGATCGCTGAAACGATCTCGAAATCACCGATACAATAATTTTACGATCGAAGGTGCAAAAACTCGAGGATCGTTCATCGCGTTGAATAAAGACGGACTAAAAATATTTCAAAAGCCCGACCAAAGTCAACCGAGATCGTTGTTGCAAAAGTTAGTTCACTCTCCAACCGCGGATGAATTTTTCTCCACAGCTATTAATCTTGTCAAGGCACGCGTCCTGGTTATCAGCGAGAAAATTACTATTTAACGATCTAAAATCCGGTTTTCGTATCAATAGCTCCCGGCAAAGAGATAAAAAAGAAAAACGGAGAGGCTCGCGGAAAGTTTCCGCAGCGGGGACACCAAAGTTGGGTAAGGTGTTACAAACTTGTTCGGTACCACCGGCTAAAGTTAAGGTCGAGCAACACGGGCTTAACCTCCGAGTGTTCCGCTCGCCAAGTTTCGCTCGAGTTTGCCGTAACTTTTACCAGTCGCTCCTTTCACGTGCTCTCGAAAGCGATTAAAAGCCTGGGTAAAAAGAGAGTCAGTCAGTCGGGCCTGACTTTCTCTCTCTCTCTCTCTCTCTCTCTCTCTCTCTCTCTCTCTATCTCTGGTCTCTCACGAAAGTAAATATAGAGGGGCTGCAACGTCGCATCCACGAGGGTTGGTTGTTCGGGAGCCACAGGTGTCAGAGGAGCTCCTCCCCCGCGATTCGTCTACGCAGGCCCGACGAACCCCATTGTGTTCACCCGGCGCCTATCGCCAATCGGGGGCGTATCACCTCGTTATCCTTTTGTTATCCGGCGAGCTTTCGGTCGAGGCGCGTTCGGGGTTTACGAGGCAGGCGAGTCGAATCCGAGTCGGTCGTACGCATCGCTGATCGCTCGATAAGAATATCAGCTCGAGCACGTGGCAGGCCGCGAATCTAATCGCGGCTCGTTTCTTTTTTCGCTGATCACGCGCGGAACAAGCTCTCTGAAATGCACTGCACCGAAGTTTTCGAGTACTAAAATAGAACGCGGAATGTTCGCTGCACCCGCTTATACCGAGTACCTGGAAAATTATTGCTATCGTGACCCGATAGCGATAATATCAATTCGGAATCACGCGGAGATCGCGAGGACGTCGAAACTTGGATAACTCGGAGGATCGATGGAAATTAAAGAAACAAAAAAAACAGACGTCATCGTCGAGAGAAGTGAAAAGAGGAGTAAAAAGAGGAGCGAAAAAGACGTGCCCTCGAACGTCAGAAGTGAAAGAGCGCGAGAAACGAGGCGGGAAATTGCATCAGAAAAGTCACGAGCGAGACTCGAAAGCAGGTGCTAAGAAGAAGAAGAAGAAGAAGAAGACGGGAATCTCTCTAAGCCCGAGCGTCGCCTCGTAGCTCCGACGTATCTCATCGGAGCACTCGAGCCATGGCCAAAGATCCTCTCTCAATGGCTTCTAAAGATAGACGAGCTCTCTTACCCTCTCCTCTCGAACGGCAGCCTTTCGCCTTACTTTCCTTTCGCCCGATTTATCAATTCCCTTCTCGCTCGCGCGCATTGCTCAAATTTCTTTTCGCGAGCCGGCGGCGAGCCTTCGACGTTGTTCGTTTCCAAAATCGTTTCCTCTACCTTTTACTTCGATCTGGAGCGATTGTTGCCTTACTTATCACTCGGTGTTATCGGAATTTAGCTTCCGCTGCCGTCGAACGACGCCCGATCTTCTCCTAGATTTTGGCCGTGTGCATTCGCTTAAATCCTGGTAAGATTCAAGAGTTTTCTGGCCTCCGACCGATCGGGATATTCAAATGATGTAATAGGTGATAATGTGAAGTTATACAGCTACGCGTATGTCGAATACATTCCGACCGTCACTCGCGTCTGACTCATCGAATCTAACATTGTTGTTTCGAGTTTTTCAGAGGAAGACATAACGTGTATTAAAGTTTTATAAGAATACTTGGTTTCTCCTTACGAACGATCGTTTTATTAATTATTACATGCATTATTCATAATTTGCGTACTATACGTCCAAGTTATTTTTGCATTATTTATTCGTAAATTTTGATACAAATGAATAATATTTTTCTAAATTTAATCGGACGAAAATAGAAAATTATGCTAATGTAGTTTTTTTATACACGTTAAATATTATTTTAAATTGTACGTAACTTTTTAATTAATTCAACTACTTAACGGAGAAATTTACCGAGAAAATAATATTTGAATAAGCGAGAAACAAGAATAATTTATTCGATTAAATCTTGTATGAAAATTATATTTCTATAATGAAAACTCGTTAAAGTATTATATAAATTATTGGATATATAAACGCGAATCTAAAGCTGTTTAAAAACAGAATTATATATATGTACGTATCTTAGAAATATAGATTTGTACAAAAATTTGTAACCAACCAAGTACGCAAATACGTACAATCGATGTTATCGTGTAAAAAAATTGTAGCAGTGTCTATTTAATGAGTTGCGGTAAATTGAAAAATTATCTCGATATTCTTAGCGTACGCAATTTTATTCAATCAAATAGAATTCAGGCAACTTACGAGTATTCATTCGTTGATTAGCGATCGAAAATTTTAAACCATCCACGTTCGAATATATTTACCAACGATTTGTGAAATTTATGTAAAAAATGAGCATTCGAGACGTAAGTTTTACGCAACCGAAAATCGAGAGTGCACTAATCCAATAATTCGATGAAAGTCGATGTTTCTTACGTAAGTTCGTTGGCAAAGTTCAAGTTCAACGTTTCCGTAGTTGCACCGATGTTTTTCATCCACCAAATTCCCATCCTTTAAAACTCGCTCCGATATCGAATATAAGCAATCAACCACGAGCAACGCATTCGAATCTATTTACGGAATCGCTCTGCAAAGACGTCGATAATTAGACTCCGGAGAAGCTCCGAGTCGTACGTCACGCGAGTATTTCATCGAGCGACGCTCGCGACTATCGAAAATCGGTACTTCGCCTCTCCCTCGAAATATGAAATATAACAACTCCTCCGCAAATCGTCTTCCGGCAAACTCGAACTACGCGCGTCATCGTCTCGGTTTACGAATCCTCCGGAGAATCGATGTCGATCTTCTTCTCTCCCTTATCTCTCCCCAGTGGGTTTCGCGCATTCCCGCGCAATTTTCGCCGCTGCGGCCGTCCACGTACGCAATTACATCCCCGAGCTCCTCTGGCATTTCTAAAAATAGCCGAGCTGCCGCCCTTGCCCGATGAAAAAATAGACGAGTCGCGGGGGCTCGAGCTTGCGGCCACCGAGTCGTTTTTTTTTTTTTTTTTTTTCAATCTTCTCCGTCGTCTTACTTTCTTTCCTCCCCTCGATCCGTCGGAAAGGGTAACGCTGAATCCTTGGGTTCGCTCGCGACTCCGCTGGCAATTACTCAACGGATCTAACTATGTAGGAAACCAATAAATTAACGCTCTCGATCTCGATCTCTCGGAGTCACGCTTCCAACGTTTTTTTTATTTAACTGGATACGAGATAACGATACTCGTTAGAGTAGTATTAGAGTTTACGGTGAAGGTAGGTTCGTTTTTTTTCCTTTCCTTTTTTTTCTTTTTTTTTTTTTTATATGTATATTTACGCAAAATTACCGAGTCCGATTGCAAAAGAGTTTTTATTATAAAACACCCTTATTCGACGCTGGTTTGAGCTAATCGACCGTGTGTCAATGGATAATTGTTACGGGCAAGGTTGAAAAATAAGCCGTAAACGCGTTTGAAAAGCGACGGTAAAATAATAATTTGTTTAAAACGCGATTTTATAATGGCTGTGTTACTTATTATCAATGGCATACGTTAGATGAGAATTCTCAAATTTACGTATATTCTGCTTATCTCGACAATTTTTATTTGAGAAATATTTCAAACGTGATCTACGAGTTATTATAAAAAAAAAAAAAAAAAATTAAAACCGCAGCAGTAAAATTATTTTAATTTTGATTTTGATTTTTGATTACTTTCAACGAATTCGAGTTTTTCGATATCGAAGGAGAAACGTTTAAAATTAGAAAAATTAGGCAAACATTTTTTAATTTACTCGATCGAAACTCAAGCCTTCTAATTTTATATAATTTTAATCGTATCGTTTCCTTTTTAAGATTACTTTTAATACCGAATGCTGTACCTCGATATAATTCTAAGTAAAATAATTATATTTTCTTCCAAGATGAAATATCTATGAATAGAGAAAATAATTTTGTAAAATAAATACACATGGGTGAAGTAAACATTTTTCTTCGTATTTATTATCTAATAAAGAACCTATTTTTATTTACGTAAATTCAATTTGTTCGTTTCTAAGATAGTTTATTAATAGCCTAATATTATATTTATTGTTTCCTTTAGTTGAATGATTCATAATGAAAATGTTAGCGTATACGCGTTTATTTTTTGTCGAGCATTAGTTTTATCATTTTAACCACACATCTTACACAATTTACAAGGTAATGATTATTTCATATTATGCAATAAATGTTGTTCGTACAAAATTACGAAAAAATGTATTATTTGGTTAATTTTCTTTCCAAAAGTATAATTTTTCATAGCTTCCAGTAGCTTTCACAAATATATCTATTTACCACTGGATGCATTTGTTTCGAACGAGGAACGATGTTCTCTACTCCACAGCCCGTCAATTGTTTATTTTTAAGCGAGATTTCGTATCGCGTAACGAACGTAAGCATTGTTTTGTAATTATTAAATCTGTCCAATTTCCGTTGATTAAAGTCATTGCATAACAACAAGGATGTTATTTAGATAACCAACGATAAAGACGTATCTCGATACACCGATGTTCGTTATCAAAATAAGTTATTCCGTTGTTCGAAGAAAATTCGTCAATTTGCTCGAAGATTCCAACGAAATATCACATAGCTCGAGTCGAAGGTAAGACGTTTTTTAACGAAAATTTTATTCAATTTTTTCCTTCCATCCGCGAGTCGAGACTTTTGCTCGACTCGATACGCGATATTTCGTACAAGCTCGTCGTTACTTTTCGAGCCGCTTCAAATTATTCCATTAGAGTAAAATTAGTTTTAAAGTCATACAATGAGATTGTTTTTAGCTAATTGCCAGCGATAATGATTATGTACATAGATAAAACCAATTAAAACGTTAGTACCCGTTGTAATTAAGCAAATAATTGTTTCTCTTCTGATATCGTGCGAACGTAAAATCTATCGGTTGCGATCGTGCGTTAAATTCTTTAAATAAATCAAGCTCTGGAAGAGAAAAACGACTCCTCGACGCGTAAAATACAGTAGTCGTAACTTTTGCGTAAAAACCATAAAAAAGCGGCCGATCGACGCAATATTCGTATATCCTCGCTACTCGCTCGTGGTCTAGTTACAAAGGTAAGACACGGACGTCGGAGTTCGGAGAATAAAACGAAAATAAAGTGACGTTCAATGAAATTACGAAGGCATGGCTCTGGTTCGACAACTCGTGCAGAATTCGTTGCAGAGTCGCAGCATCGCCGTGTATTATTCGAAACGATAACGACTCGGTGCTTACTTACTACTCGAGCGCAAACGCGTTAACGGAATTAACGCGACGCACGTGAGAGACGTCCAAGTCTCGGGTAGTAAGTAATCCGACGCTCCTGTACACAAACGCGCGTCCGACGCGTATTTTTTTCTTCTCTTCAACTTTTTGACATTCGCTGCGAAGTGTTTGTTTATGTCGTCGGTGGTGCGAGGCTTTTTCGGGGAAATCGCGCGCGAGGAAAGCGAACGACGGCCGGCTTTCCGGAAAATCCCAACATACGATGGATTTTCAGTTTCTCGCGCGAACGGGGCAAAATTTATCCGAGGTTCACCGCTCGATCATCGAACGCGATCTTCCATGTTTTTCACGCGTTCCATCGACGATCGGATCGACGCGGCTTAAATTTCACTTAGCTCGCTAGTATCGACGAAAATATTATGAAGATCGGAACTTCCAATGCTTCCAGATTCCTCGAATATACCAAATAGATAACCAAGTACGCAAGAGCGACGGATGAATAAACGTAGAATAACATTTTTTACGTAATCTTTCCCGATCCGACTTTTTTCTAAAGCGTCCGAGGAAACGGTTGTTCGACAAGCGATTTGATCGGATCCTGGGGAAATTCGCCTGGGAGTAATCGTAAAAGGGAGGCGGTCGGAGAAAAAATGGCTCGATCGCGGTCTCGGGTGATCCGAGCGCGTAATCATCTCTCGATGTGTATCAATATGTAACGACGAGTCGCGTTACCGAGTCTAGATCCGTAATAGTTGCGTATCGAATGGAGGATTCTTTTTATACGCGTGCATAAAAAAAGAACGAGAATAAAAAGAAAGCGAACGTTGGCTAGCTTCGGTACGAACAAGCACATTGGTCAGAGAACATCAGCTGATGGCAGGTGGACACTTACTTTTTCTCTCTTTCTCTTCTTTTCGCGTTACCCACTGCAAAAGTAGTAGTAGCGGTAGTAGCGGTAGTAGAGTAGTGGTAGTAGTAGTAGTGATAGTAGTAGCGGTAGTGGTAGTAGTAGCGGTAGCAAAGGTGAGGCTGCGAGAAGATCCTCCTTATTCGCAGGTGAGGTTCACAAAAACGAGTCGATATACGTACGCACACGTATAATATTTATATCCGCATTCGGTGCATACGCCTTTATACGTACACGTGAATATATACGTATACGTATATATATATGTATACACGTATATAAATATATATGGATATAAATATATACGTAACGTGTGTGCGGTCTCTCTCTCTGGTGTGTATGTGTGTATGTGCCTTCGTCGACCTTCAGGCCGCTCTTCTTCTTTACTACTTCTTCGTCACGGTTCACTGACTTCCGGTGTCCCCCACAAAATATGTACGTACGTATACCCGTATGTATATATACGCGTATATTGACACGTATATAAACACGTATATATAGAGGCACAAACACTATTTTATATCTACATAAATATGTTTACGCATGTACGAGTATATTCGAATGTCCGTACGAACGTCTATATCCGTGGCGGTATAGACGCGTACATATGGTTCAGCCTACATGTACGTACGTACACACGTGTCGATGTACGTCGCAGGTCACTCGTTCGTATTACCAATAGCACTTGTCTCCGGAAAAACAAAAAGAGATTTTCCGAATGAAACTCGCGCAAAAACTTCTCCTCGGAGCGGCGACGAGGCCTCGGAGCTTGTGCACCGATCGCGCGAGTACCGACGGCGATATTATTTATTTACTCGGCGACGCGCAAAGTTCGTCGATGCGAAAAATAAAGGAGGCAGCAAAACAAAACGAGAGAATTAAAAGACCGACGATACCAACGGGCACCGTAAACAACTGCAGCGCGGTCGCTCGACCGGTGGTGGGGGTAACGGGCGAAAAAGCGCGCGAACTTATTCAAAATTGTTACACATACGCATGTGTGTGCGTGTACGTATGGATGCAAATGCTTCCCAGTATATATATATGTGTCTATGTTCGTGTGATTGTGCGTGCTTTTTAGTGTACCAATGTATATACGTATATATATATATGTATATATATGTATATGATATGTTTGTATGTGTATTTACGTGCGTACGCGTGTGTCGGTCTGTCCGTGCGTATCGCGTACTCGGTATGCACGTACGTATGCGCGTATGTATATATATATATCTGTATGTATATATATATATATGAATGTGCGTGCGCGAGTGTCGGTGTGTGTACAGAGAGAAAAGAGATGCGTCTCTCGTGGAGGTTCGGACTAACATTAACTAGCGCGGAGTGCAGTCGCTTATAATATGGCTGAGGCGCTAACCAATCGCCGCTCGCGACTTGCCGCCTGCCTTCTAAAGACCCCCACCACGTCTCGGCCGCCGCCACCACCGGCTTCCCCCACCCCCGGTATCACCGTCTCTCTCTCCTCCTCGCTCCTTCTCGGACCTTCTCTCTTCCTCTCTCTCTCTCTCGGTCTCTCTCGGTCTCCCACCCGTTCGGCTTTAACGCAGCGGAGCAGAGCCGAGTCGGAAATCCACGATATACTTAAGCGTATAGCGGCGAGTTGTTCCTCCTTGTCCTGTTGTGCACGCGTATTGTTCCCGTGTGCTGTGCTTATGTGGTCTACGTACGATTCATAGGAAGAGAGAGAGAGAGAGAGAGAGAGAGAGATAGACAGATAGAGACCCCCCGCGTCTTATTCTCCCGATCGCGCGTTCGGCAACGGCGGCGGCTCTTTCTTCTTTTTAAGTCTCTGTCGGCTCTTGTCTCTCTCTTTCCTCCTCTTTGCCTTCGTGTCTCCTTTTTCTCAATTTCTTGATCCTCTCCTTCGATTCGTTCGACGTCGTCGTCGTCGCCGTCGTCGTCGTCGTCCTCAGCGACTTCGCGGACGTCGTCTTCGTCGTCGCGTTCGTCTTCCTCTTTCTTTTACCTTTAGCGGTGGATTTTCCGTGCGTGCGTTGCTTCTGTTGCCGTTGCCGTTGCTGCCGGTCTCTTTGACGGTCTCGTTAAGTTTCTTCCTCTTTTTACAGGACTTTTTTTTTCAACCCGAGGAGCAGCCCTTTTTCTTTCGGATGTATCGATGGTGTAGAAAGAGAGCGAAATAACAGAGCGCGAGCCGGAGAGAGAGAGAGAGAGAACTTCCGTTTGAACTTTTTTCGCGAATGTACGTATATTTACTTTTTATCGGTAAAGTAAATTCTTATGGGATATTTCGCATTATGGTCATCTTTGGAGATATTTTGACGAATTGCTCCTTCGAATATTATTCGCTATTTTATAAATTATCGAAACTCGGATGTTCCTAAATTAATTAAAAATCGAATCGAAATATTCGTTTGGAGGCGTAGATACGATAATTTTCAACAAACGATCGTTAAATAATTTACGCGAGGAATATTTTGTAGCTTTGTTTTACTTTATTTATTTTTAAACACCGCATAATATTACGCGATACGATATTGATTTTGATTTAGAAAATATGTTAAAATTATGTTAGGCGATAAGATATTCTTGGGAATTGTGTTCGATTTTATTTTATCGATAGCCTAACTTATGGGTTTGTTTCTTCTTGACTAAGATACAAATTAATATATTTCTTGGTGATTCAAGGCTTACGAAGGATGTAAATAACTCTACACACGATAAATGTATGTAATGAAAATTGAACGTCCGATATGGATGCTAACTTTGCGTTCGACGTACGTTCGTACGGATTTCATAAATCTAATAAAGGATAATTACGTTGCTCTATATTTTTGGTATATTTTATAAATTAATCTTGGCATCTATTTTTATTTTTCAAACATTTCTAAATGCATTTTCTATCGTAGCTTTCAATTTCTTAAGCGATTTTTTCCTCGTGACTTAAACGATCTCGAATTATTGTTCTTTTATGTTTTTCTTTATTCTTAGAAAGAAAAACAAATTATGCGAAGTTATGCTTTTTGAAATAGGTACTTTCGGTTTATTACAGTGTTATTTTTATCTGAATAATTTCAAATAATTAAAATTTTTACACAAACCATTTTTATAAATGCATTATCTTTAGGTTAAAATTTATAAAATAAGACAACAATTTAAGATCGTATCGAGAATTATTTTAATTTTTAATCGAATTAAACCTATTTTTATAGGTTTTGATTCGTTCAGGAACTTTCAATGAGACAATTAAGCCTTTGTTTGGATGTTACACTTATATATATATGTACTTCATCGTCAATTATATGTTGCACCAATCTTGGTTCATAGATGACTTAGTTATTTATATTTATCTTTCGCTAAAGAACTTCTTTATTCGACTTTTGAAACGAACATTTAATAAATTTAAAAATAAATTTTTCATAATATTATCTTTTTTAACCGATTAAAAATCTTCGTTGCCGCTACTTTTTATATTATTATAATTAAGAAAAATCTTGCTTAACATTTTTACTTGGTTCGATAAAATAATGTTATTTTTTAAGAAAAATACTATACAAGTTTTGAAACTAACAACGATTGCGAATATTTTTAAATTATCGAATAGCGTAAATATGTCTTATCGTCTTCTTACTTAATTTAAACTGCGAATGAAATATGTTTGTACACACGGGTATCCTATAATATTAAATATATCAAATATATAAAAAAACATGTTTTCATTTTCATAGTTTCGTATCTCAAGAAACTTATAAAATTTTAAATGAAAACTTATTTCCTTATCTTGAAATTAATATTACATTGAAAAGAGAACGTACATAGATTGTTCAAGTATTTTTGATGTAATTTAGAAATTTCTTGAGTATAATCCAAGCAATCGATATTTGAACAAACGGATATTTTTTTAAATAGCAATTAAAATATGACTGATTAAATACTTATTTTTATCGGAGATTATTTTTACAAATACTTTAAACGTTTAATATTAACAATCGAGAAAAGTTTGTTATAACTTTTTTATTTAATATTAAACTATACATACCGTTCCAAAAATTTAGAATTTATTTAAACATACGTTTTTTAAAGCATCTCATATTTATATTTTTTGCGATTATTGCCAACAAGAAGAAGACAAGAAAGACTTGAAAGAAATGGCGAATAATCTCACATGTAATATTAGCTACGATATGTACGAACGTATCTAAGTAATCGATAGTTGGTATTTACTCGAGTGTGACTTAACGAAATTGAAAAATGACATTTGTTACTACGTTATCACTTTGAGTACTTTCTATTTAAATTTTTGATACAGCTGTATTTAAACATCGCTTTAAATAACATAAAAAATTGTAGAAAATAAGATAACATGACTATTTTTTTATCAAAAATAATATTTGTAATTCATTTTAGAGTAGGGGTACAAGTATTGAACCAAAAGGTAATTATCCTTACTTTTTATATTAATTTTCAACTTTTTCTTTTCTATCTTTTTTATCTTACAAGAAATTTGTTTTAAATTTAAGATCAAAGTTGGAAATTGATATTTCTCCAATATTTGTGTATATAGTTGAAGAGATATACAAATTTTACAAATTTAATCATTGTAAATAAACAAAGAGTGTACCGAAGATGCAACGAACGTTAAAAACAGTTTTGCCATCGATCCTTTGACACCAGCTTCTTTCGAGCCTAGAATATTTAAAGCTTCAAAGTACTTTGCCTCAACCTTAATCCTTCCATTGCGCTCGCATACGCAATAATCGGCCATTCAATTATAATTGCCGGCTTGTCATCGTCGCGTTCCTTCCTTTTTCTCGGCACTTATTGGAACCGCGGTATGTAATTTTCCTTCGCGTACGAGCGGAAAAAAGAAACGTTCTAAAAGTATACGCGCGCAAGATGATCGAAATTATCGGAAGGCATTGCTGAGCGTTCGATTCATTATCACTGGTGTCGGAACTTTTGAAGAGTGTATGCGTTTTTTTTTGTTTTTTTTACACTGGGAATAAAGGAATTATCACCTAAGTTGATTTTTTCAGTCATTCTTTGCTTTTGAAAATTTTTGCTAATTAGTCAACGATAAGTTTCCCGTATTATTTTAACGTTCGTAAAATCTGTACAAACTATTTTTAATTTGGATGTTATTGAAAAATTTTGTTATCGCCATTATCGTATTTATATTATTTTATTACGATAACGGTAAATACCGATTTTTAACGATATTTTTAATTGTAAAATAATTCGTGATCTTTTATATAGTCGAACGTTCTATTAATAGAAACAGATAATTATATTTTATATTTTTAGAAATATCGAGACTTGTAAAAATATTACAAAGTTATTCTAAAAAAATTTCGCTTTTGATTCGAAAAAAATAATCTTGGATCACTTCTTTACATAAATATATCCATTGTCTTTGAATTTTGAAATGAGTTTTATTCGTAGTAGTCGATTAAGCCGAATGTAAGCGATTAGCAAAATTTTAATTATTCACCAGTTCTTATTTATGTCGAATACCTTTTCATTTTTATCGCGGTAGGATTATCGAAGGAAAATATTCGTTGGCGGATAAGGAATTAAATCTTGATAGAATTCGAGGAAATTACAATCTTATACGATTTTTCAATTATACATTAATTTGAGATACAGCATCGGTATAATTCCTTAATTATATATATATTTCATGGGCTACGAACATTGAGAAACAACTACTGATCAGTAACGAATAGAAATCGAACGTATTCGCGGTAAGTAAAAAATGAACGAAGAAATATACGTCCTCGATTAATCGCAATTTTTTAAAGATTACGTTACGTTTATTCATCAGAAAATACGTACTAATAAAATATATATGCTGATTATCAAGTTTCGGCTTTTAATCGAAAGGAATACATCGATAAATTATGCTCCCAAGAATGAAAGAAATTTTAAAATAAACGCGAATTAAAGTTGAATTGGCAAACCAAAGAGTATACGAAACCATATATTTCTTTGAAAAGTTGAACCAAGATACGTTTCCATAAGTTTTGAAAAATTTTGTAAAGGACCATCGTCCGGTATTTCCATACGCTTCGTTCGAATAAAATAAGGTCGTTTGGTTTTACGGAATATTAACTTGCACACCGAAACGAAATAAATATTCCATCTCCCAAACTCGACTCAACCTAAAACTCACTCGTTTCCTTCCATTGCGAGCTAACTCAAAATAGAATCAGATTGACCTACAGCCGCAACTTATCTCGATATTTCATCAGCCCGTAAAAAGAATCACAATCTCGCATCACCTACGCTAATAACTTCCGAGAAAAGAAACGAAATAAGAATCTGACGACATACGGAACGTCGGGCATCAAAGGTGAAAGCCAGGGTTCTTCCATGCGGGTGCGTAGATTTTTCGCCGCAAGATGAAAGTCGCCGTTTCAGCGGTCCACACTCGCGTACGACGGACCGAAATAAATCCGAACGCCGATGGAAAAAAGTGGCAGCCTTACCGGTTACTCAATCGACCCTCTCTCTCTCTCTCCTCTCTCCTCTCTCTCTCTCTTTCTCTACGTTTTTTACTTCACGATTTGCGAAACACGGATACTCGGGTTCTAGGCGGTCCGATACCAGCGAAAAACTCGCGCAGCTGTTGCATCGACTAGAGAACGAATTGGATGCTGAGCGTTCAATGGCCGATGTCTCATCCTGCGAGTGTGAAATTTTTCGGGTTCGAGGATGACACGTTCGCCGACTTGGCTGCTCATCGACCAAAATAATCCTTTATTGTCCTTAATACAGCGGCGATTCGAATTTGGCCGATGGTCATGGCTTTCCAGGCGTTGAACTAACGCCTTAAGGACAAGACGATCATCGGAATTTATCGATACATGCGAATACCTGTGGTATTTATAAAAATGATATTTTTTCCACCTTGATTATATATGCGTGTGTGTATAGTTGTAGTCGCTCACTCGAGACCAAACGCGTATAAAAATAGATTTGAATATTTTTATTGTTGAATTATTTTCGTATCGAGACGAGTGCATAGAATATTTGAAGTATGTAACGAGGAAAAAAAGTTGGAATTATGAATCGGTAATTTTATTAACGTAACTAAGAAAACTTTGTTTTGGAAGATCGAAACTACTTTATTTATTTCTGAACCAGGCAAATACGCAAGAAAAAAATTTGGATACATTCGTACGATTTACATAAATGAAAAATTAAACATTTTTTTATCGTTTACTAAATTTTTTTTATATTTTATGGAACTGAAATAAATATATGGCTTTGATGAATGATTGTAAATTTTTTTTATAATGTAAAAACGTCTTCGTTCGGTACTTTATTAAAATTTTACACGTTCGTGTATGTATTTTTAAAATAGACTAAAATGGTTAATCGAACGATGTTTATACGATTTTTTATTTTCAGTATTTTTGTACCGTAGATAAGAATAATTTTTATGTATTTCTAACTCTAAATTTGTATATTTTGATCGATCTTGCTATTTAAGTAGTTTTTAATAATTTTTAATTTTATTAAATATTTTTATCGTTAGTACTCTAATCTCGATTATAATTGCCATATTCAAGATTGGCAAATCTCTTAAAATAATTTAAAGCATTTCTACACCATAGTCTTAGACTTTGAATATCTAAGGCTTTATTAATTCGATCTATAAAAGACAACGATGGATTTATTTTAAATTAATAAAAATACGTATCGAACTCGAGTACTTTAAGAAAATGTATGTTTGATTAAGTAATCATTTGTATCCAATTACAATTCTAATATTACAAAACTAGAATATAACTATATAAATTAAATATATATTTATAAAATGTATTATTTGTCACGATAAATTGGAATATTGATTTATCAAATTTTAGTCGTTTAATTACTTATCCTGAGATTCGTTGAACTGGTATCGCAAAATATTTTTTTGCGCAATAAATTTACTTAAAAAAGTGATTTATAGTTTTATTTTTATTATCATTTTAAAAATTTTTTTAATTATGCTATTAAATACATTAATATTAAATTTAGTATAATTATAGAAAATGAAATTTTACATCTAATATTTATTATTTATATGTTAAATCCAGTTGTTCAATCCATCATAAATAAATGTCGAATAAAATTATTTTTATACTGTTTTATAATTTAACAGAAAGAAATATGAAATAGTACGCAATGGATACAAAAACAGATAGAAAAATCAAAGTATTGCAAAACGTTCGATCGATAAAAAACTTACAAGTGACATAACTAGAGTATGTCTTTAATTTATCAGTGGAATAAAATTATAAGATATATATTTTAGTTTTTAAATTATATTTTATATAAAAGTGTAAAATAATAAACTAAATTATTTAAAATAACATAATTACAATTGTTCCACTGTGCAAGTATATATTAAAACGAACAATATTACTTCTATATGTATATATATTTTTTACTAATATAATTAAATGAAATATAAAAAGCTTGTTACGAATTAATCACAATATAAATAACATAAATTAATATATATTTATGTTCGGTACAGTACTTTTTAATAATAACCAAGAATATAAATACACTTTTAAGGTTTATAATTATAAAAAGTACAAAGACACCATTGTATTACATAAATTTTATCCTGTATTAAACTGAATGCGATAAATCAGTATCAAGATGCTAGTATTTTATATTTAAATATGTAATTATTTTAAAATTAACACGTGCTCGACATATGCATTAATGATTTATTTAGGCCAATCATCAGGATTTTTTTGCTTCGCTAATACACGATTCGTGCTTTGAAATCTTTATAAAAAGATATTTGTAATTTATGACAATGTACGTAAAATATTCACTATGAATCATATAATTTTCGGCAAAGTTGACACGTGTTTAATTGTCTTTTAAAATACTTGTTCTTTCACTTTCATGAATTTAGATTTTTCGTTTTATGACTGCAATAAAGTTCAAATTTGAAGCAATATAAATTTATTAATTGTCGATCCGAAACGTTTAAATAAGCCATTCTATTTTGTTATTCGAAAAATTTAAAAACGCTTTAATTTATATAAACAAAAATTGTTTATCAAATATCCAATAAATTCATTTACGTTCTAAAATAAAATAAACTTTTAAATTACTTTAAATTAATCCTTTGAGGAACGAATAAGTAAATTTTATTGACATTAGCTGATTAACGCTAAATAAAGTACGTACAAACTTTAATCCGTAAAATCTACATAACTACTTAGCGTGTACACGAAAAAAATGTTAGCCAGTTGAATTAATACAATTTTAATTAATTTATAAATGTACAGTCATTTTTACTTAGAATTTATTTTTAATCTTTTTATACTACAAAGTTAATAATTACTCTTCAAATACGAATCGTACAATTTTCACGATCTTTTTTACTCTAGGAAAGTTAGCGTATATCTATAGTAGTTGTAACGATACGGAGTTAGAGAAAACCAAGCGATATGCACATCCATTACTTGTATATTAATTTTAAACCGAAGAACTCTTTCATAACAGATGGATATTGTAAAGTATATTTACTTTTCATTAGAACGAACGGTAATTTATTTGTAAAGCGAATGAAAATTAACGTTGCATTTGCACAGCACATTTACACACGAAATTAAAATATCATAGAGTAGGATTTTACATTAAATGCAACAAAAGTATACTCATTTAAATTTAAGGTCACGTCTTACAATATATCGTTATTCGCACTTAAACCGTACCGATTATTCCATTTCGTTTTTAATACGCGTTTGCTTTCGGATATTGCAATATACGTCTTTTATTTGGACGGATGTCGATGACATCGGAAATTCATAATTTACGAACTTTATAATTACGGTTACACGTAAGAATAGCCAAGTAAAATATAAATTAACAATGGAGCTTGGAGTTAACGGTCGAACCGTGTAACATCGACTAGGCTCGATCGAAAAAAGTGCAACATCCAGAGATACGCGAAAGAAAAAGACCACTCGACTCGAATAGAGACGTCGAAAAAGAGGTTTATTTTTAGACCAGCGATACGCGCACCACATGTACACACGTTAAATGCTCATAAGTTCGATGTGCCGATTATTATCTGCATATGCATTGGACTTAATGGCAGCGCTTGTATGAGTGAGCGACTGCCTGCCGTAACGCGAGAAAACGATGTCGTAACGTAAAAATTGACCTATTTCATCCTGAATCGCAAGAGCGAGCGAACGAACGAACGATCGCTCGTTCACGTGTTGTACTTTTGAGTGTGAGCAGAGTTACTACACTCGCTGCTCTTCCAACACTGTCATCCTTTTTACCGTTTGTACTCTCTTGGATATCCCAGTCTTATTTCGAGCGAACCGCGGACTCTGGACGAGTCTGTGGATCCTACCGTAGCTTTTGTCTCGGCTTTTGTCTCGGGTTCGATTTCCATCCAAACGTTCCGCTTACGAATTATCGGGACGCCGTAAACGTACAAAATATATTTACATCTGGAAAGTTACTTATTACGAAGAGAAGTCGTCGTTAGATTCGTTCGACTCGAGCAACTACAGGACGTACCAGAAACGAAATTTATATTTGTTAATTCGGCGTATTTTAGTAACGCGCGTAACGTATGTAACTTCTAACGATAGCAGGCGATAATTTGGAGAGACAACCGGTGAACGAGGATGACGAATTTTCGTGCTTTATTCGGTAAGCGCCTCGAGGGTTATGTTTTTACGACGAGTTTTCTCGATTTCGCATCGATAGTTTATAAATGTTCGAAATATGCATATTCCGATGAATCGAATCTTTGTGTGATTTATAAGAAAATTTGAGAGGTGTGATTCACTTGTGCGTAAAATAACGATATAAAATTTATGACAGAGTTCTTGTTGGGTTGATGCGATAGTTGGGAATGTTTGATGCTGATACAAGAACTACGCGTTATTGATTTGAAAAATATTTAAGTTCGTCTATTTATATCTTTCTAAATCACGAGTCGTACAATTTTTCTTAATGCGAAAAAATGCACTCGTAAAAGTAAGAGAATATTTTTGTAAACTTCAAACATTTGGAAGTTTCATTTAGCGTTAGAGAAAGTTAGGAATCCACAAGTACAAAATACTGGTACGTAAGTTCGATAGCAAGTTTGACGCGATGCATCCATACGGTATCAGAAACTTTGACACAGTGATTTTCTGAATTGGAATTTCACCTTTTTCAGAAAACTTTCTACAATGAAATGTATCGAAGATGTATAGAAATATTTTATTGAAATTTTCTTATTTATTGAAACACTATAATTTTCTGAAATATTTACCTATGTCCAAAGGAATTTAATTACAGCTGCGTATTATTTTTAGATCGTTAAATTACTTTTATCTTTTAATTTTTAATGCTAAATTATTATTACTGAATATTTTTTTAAGTTATAGCTACGGATGTTATGATATATCGAGTAAGCATTAAAACATGTAATAAAGTTCTTTTGAGTCAAAATAAGAGATACGAATGTATTTAAAACTTAAAATAAATTAATTCATAATGTAAATGAATCCATGTCTGTAAAAATTTTAGAATTTGACGCAAATATAGATATTTATCTTTACGAACTTGTACGTATAATTTAAGTGTATTAAATTATTTTTCCATTCATTTTTTTAGTACTACATTTTTTATTGGCACAGATTCTAAAATAGGTTATTTTATTATGTCAAAACGAATAATTATTAACGTAATAATAACGTTAAATTAAACTATAATAAATTGCATATTCTAAATGAACATTTATATAGCGATTATTATTATAAACAGTAATATTTTCATTTAAAACTCTTTTCGTTATAAAATAACATATTTTAAAAATAAAATTTTATATATTATTGATAAAATAAATTTAGCAAACTTTTATAAGTTTTAATTTAGTTGATACAATTGCATAAATATAATTGCATGGATAAATATGACGTTAATCAGAGGAAAAAATATGTAAATATTATTATTAATTGTAAGTTCTAGTCTTTCAAGATTACTATTCAAATTAAACATAATTAAACGTCTCATTGTTTTAATTCGATCGAACTTCTTTTTCAAATAAATTAAAATGTTGGCAGGTGATAATCATTGATTTTATTTATGTTGTATTTTTTGTTTTGTAACCTCAAAATGCCATTGCTTATTATGTTATGACCGAATATTTCCAAAATAAAATTTATAGCTTTCGTGTCTTTGATAGTTTTTACTATCGGCAATCGTATTTTATTGTTCAATGTAAGAGTGATATTAAATAAACTATAAATTCAGTAAATAGTAATATTAATCTGATTGTTTGGAAGATGAGTTATAATTTTTTCATAATAAAAAAAAGCGAACAAAAATGTTGAAAATTAAAAAAAGTATTATCTTTTTTACATAAAAGTTAATAAGTCGTATTTCAATTTGGAAACAAAAATTTCTTTGTAAAAAATATTTTAAATGAACTAAAAATCATTATCTAAGAATGCAAGAAAAAATTTCTAAATCGAACTATACATTCAGAAATAAATTTGTAAATTTAACGATGAAAAAGTTCGTATTTATTAAAGTATGCATTTTGTATTTTTTTATAGGAAAAGTTTAAGAGCAGAATTAATACAATATTTTTTGAAAATTTTTTTTACTTTTCACAATTGTTCTAATATATTAATGAATAATTAAAATCAATAAAAGACTTATATAATAAAGTACAATTCTGAAAAATTCATATACGTCTGTTAAATGTAGAATAAGATTAAAAATGTAAACAGTTTTTAATAATATAAAAAAATCTTTGATATAATTAAAAATTAAAATATTAAAATAAAAAATATCAATAACAATAAATGATTTTAATTTCAATTAAAAAAATTTTTTACAACTTTGTAGCTTTGAAAAATTTTTTTATTAAATTATTATTCAATATTTCTATAAAACGATTTATATTAATTAATCAGAACATTAAATTCTAGTTTAAGATATTGAAATAACTGGAAAATTGATGTCATTTCTAAACTATGTAA
Organism: Dolichoris vasculosae; assembly: GCA_018907195.1. Taxonomy (NCBI): domain Eukaryota; kingdom Metazoa; phylum Arthropoda; class Insecta; order Hymenoptera; family Agaonidae; genus Dolichoris; species Dolichoris vasculosae. The sequence continues at coordinate 1,728,330 of JACCHY010000020.1, forward strand.
ATAACTATTATTCATAATTATCTGATATATCTAAAATACAGTTTTGTATGCGTTAATATTTAAATTATCTCGCAGAATAATATATTTTCTAACGAATCTTGTTAAAATAATTAAAAATTTATAGTTTCTCGTTCGATTTATTATGTAGTTAAAAGATATAGTTTATACTATGACAAAAACAGAAATTATGTGCAAATTGAAAAATGAATTTTAATTAGATTTAATGTGTTGACTAAGCAGTTTAAATGTCTCACTAGTAAATTCAATCATCAAATTGCATAAAATCTATAAACTTCTTACATTTGAATAATCGATAGTTTAATATTATTCGCAAAGTTATCAGTTTTTAATTTCATTTTTACTCTTTTAAAGAAACTAATTTATTTTACATAAAATAGTTTCCCATACAGTACAGCAATAGAAATATTGTAATTATTCAAAGGCTTGTAACGAATAGGAGAAAAAGATTGTCAAATAATCTAAGATACATTTTTTGATACATCGACGAATGATTTACCGATTGTTCGGTATATTTTTAGTATAAATTTTTAGTATAAACATATTCACACCATCGTAAATAATTAAACACGTTTTTAGTAAATCGAAATACGTTTAGCCTAGCATTTGGAATATTATTATAGAAATGTGAAAAATCGTTGGATACGATCGTGAGAAAATTAGTCGAGCAGAGTCAGGATAAAAAATAATCGGGACCGATATCATGGAAAAGTCTGTATCTTGAGTTATTTACAGGTTTTAATTGGTCATACCGCGAACACGAGCGAACGCAATCGCTCTATTTTTCATTGGTTGAACCGAACAACCGAACCTAAATCTAAAAATCGAGTTGTAGCGGATAACGCCTTCCCTCGATTGCATCATTCCCCATCAAGGAATTTTCGGTCCGCTCGGAGCTTACGCTATTTTTTTTTTTGCTCAGGCATCGACATTTTGGCGAGCTGCACTCCCACGTCGGCATCGGCAGGAAACTTGTTTTGCATGAGCCACTCGAGGGCTCGGTTGCAAAAACGCTCAGTCTGACGTCATCGTCGTACCTCGTTGACGATCCGCTGAGCGCGAGTAATTACGTGCATCGCGTAGACGTTCGTGCGAACGAATATACGCGAGTCGCGAGCGAAACACCCGTCGATTCGTTCGCGTGCATCTTGACTCTCGGATGCGGCGAGTCTTCTTTTATTTCGTTATTTTCGTTTTGTAAGCTCGGCTAACGTCGAGTGACGTTCGCGCGTCAGTTTGCCGATCGGCACTCGAGAGAGAAACTTGCGATTCATGCAAAAACAAACGCTTGGTTTATCGAATGTCCTAGTTGCCGTATTTGCTTTGCACGCTGGGAAATTGCACTTTGATCGTTTCGTAAAATAATGTGTGTAATGTACGCGCGTCGTTCGTCGGAGATGACGGAAGCAATTTAGACAATTTTGCGTATTATCCTCTAATGACGACTTTCCAAATTGTCCGTAGTAAAAATTTTGTTTGCATTGCTTATCGAACGCGAAACGGTTTCGTATCGAAAAAATAAATTTAATCATCCTCGATCAAAGTGTTTTCGAATATTATAGCAAGACGTAAAAATTTACCGAGTGTCTTCGTTTTTTTTTTTAACGTATTTTCAGTAAAAAAAAAGTTAATTTGATAAATACTTTTAAAAGTTTGTAATTACCGCGAGATAAATCTCTTAATGTTTCGGATTCGTATTTTTTTTTTACACGATAAATACAAATAGTGGTAATTTATACTCGAATATTTACTTAAAAGTAAAGTTAGAGTAAATTATCGTTAAAGTAATGTTAATTAATCGACTGTCTTCGTATTAAGAAAGAAGCTACTTATTATAATATTTTTATTAATATTAGCGAAGGTCCGTTTTCAGCGCTAGTTAAATATACTTGCACCGATCAAGCATATATACGCATCCGTACAAATATATTATCGCAATTAAGTTTTCGTTAGAATCGCGTTCGTAAGGCTTACGTAAAGCTTTCCTTTCGCATTAGGATATTATATATATTTTATTCTGAAAACTTATCTTAGTAAATCGTTAGGTTTTCTCCAAGATTTTAAAAAAATAATACGCGAATCGTACGATCGACTTAAATGTAATAAAAATGGTAATAAAAAACATCGGATTAATACACTTTTAATTCGAATGGAAAGGATAGGAAAGCTTGCCGTAAATAGCCTCGAAATTTTCATAGGAGAATTGTTCGTCGAGTTATACGGAGCAGCGGATGAAAAAGAAGCCATTCTATCGATCGTTCGACGTTACACTCGTGAACTTATTTCGTGATATCGTACTGCATTCGACATTCGCGCGCGTGCGACACTAATTAAAACGTACTTGACGAATGGCTGACCCACCGCACAATTGTAAATTAACTTTCACGTATAGTCCATCGGACGACGTTACTTTAACGACATTCATCACGTAAAGAAAATGGAATAACAGTATATATTTTACGTAAATCTTTAGAGCTGGGTTATTTTCGTTCGAGCGATTTAACCGTATAAGTAGATCGTAACTATTTTTACGAGATACCCACGAAGTACGTGTGATCTTGTCAATTTATTAAGAAAATCATTTGTAGGATTTGACGGAAAGATGATGAAATATTTGGCTTATTAGGAAATTTAGAGCTTCAAATTAATTTCAACCGATGTTAGTCGAATAAAGAAGTACTGGAAATAAGATTTACTCGACTCGAAGGCATATTTTTATTTTAATTAATACAAATTTAGCCTACAATTTTCATTAAAAAATTGTTTATTCATCGATCAATTTTGAGTAGATTAAAAATAGACCAAGTTCGTTTTTAAAGAATTAATTCCGTTTTAAAAAAACAGTATCGATGCTATCGAACCTAAAAATATTTTAAATACAAATACGGAATAAATCATTTTCTAATCGACGTTCGGTTAACTATAATTCCATAGTCCCTTATCCGATAATACGATAAAAATCTAATTATAACGGTATATAAGTATACGGTCGAATTTTTCGTAATTTATTGGTTCAGACCATTTATTATCCGATCTAAAAAGAGATAAAAATTTGTAACAAAAACGTACATTGTTTCATTGTTGTAGAATTTATCGTAAAGATCGATAAATAAAAAATGACGATGCAAACGCGAAACAGCTAAAATAATAGAGGCGCGAAAAGACGGAAAAAAATTGTACCGAATTAGAATACGTGCGGTGAGCGTCCGAAAGAAAATTTGTCGAACGATAAATCAATAAAGAAATGAATGGAAATGTGCACACACTGATGTTCCGTACCCTAGATACTTTGAGCGTCTATATATAAACTTAACATCAATTTGTCACGGAGAAGAAGGCGCTAGACATGTCGAGTTGTGACATCATAACGCACATAGATCCCGTGCGCGGGATCAACGTCTACGATCATTTTTTTATCGATGATAATTAACAATTGATTGAGTCAGCGCGCGTCGCTACCGTCGCCCGACAAAACACTTGCAACCTGACTTTCGACCTTGACGCCATTCATAAAACTCAGCGTGTGAGCGACTCTACACTCCCATCGGGTATCGTTGCCTTTTCGTAAAAATAGCGCTTGCCTTATATATTTTTATCTGATTGTTCTTTCTTTATCTTTCGTTTACTTTTTCTAAACAGTTGCTTCGACCGATGTTTTTCCTTAAGGAGATAATAAAGCTGCTTTAACTGCTCGCGATGATCGAAGAATCGAGCGAAAAACGGAATTTTTAATCAGCCTTTTAAATTTCCTATTATAAATACTACTGAAATTTAAACGCATCGATGATTTTACGTAATCCGTCTTATTTTTAGATACTGTTATATTATTCTGATATAATAAATATTTTTTTAGGCGATAAGAATTACACGGATATATGATAAATTGTGATACCGTGAATAATTTAAATAAGATTGCAGTTACTTATGTAAGTATGTTTTTTAGACGTATATCGATACCGTTTAAAATTAACTTTTATAGCAAATTTTTTATCCGACACGATTCCGACATAAGCTTTTGGAAAACTAGGAAAAAGGATAAAAGTTCTGATATTGTAAAATTTTATGATTACATTTTTACGATTACTCTAACTTTCGATATTGTATTATTATATTATTCTTTTAAGATAAATATCATAATTTATTGCTTAAATTTAATAAATAATTTATAACGATGAAAGTATTTTATAATTCGTTTCAAACTTTTTTCGCATACTTTTAAAATACTGGATGAGTTACGTTATATTTTTATAAAACTGAAATTTATAATTAATGAGTGAGCGCAGATTATGAATAACAATCTTGAATCTCTTATGATTATAATAAACTTGTTGAAACGTTTAAAATTGACGCATATTACGTAAAAAATACTACAAAAATTAAATTTATTTTAAATTTAGTTAAACAAACGTATAACACAATATTTTTTTATATAAGTTGGATAAATGATTTTATTAAAATTATTATTTCGTCAAATTTTGCAATATAATTTTTAATTACTTGTATCAAAATATGTACATTAAATATAAATATTTAATAATTCTTAAAAAGATTATAACTGGTAATATTTTTTACGTACTTTAAGCAAAATTTATCTTAAAATTTTATAAAATTATATAAGTCGGTAATAATTTTCTGAGATAGAAATATTTTTCATATATAACTCTTTTATTCGGTATAATCAGTTTTTGAAATTTAGAAAGCGTTTTTCTAGAAATCACGTTTATAAACTTCGTGAGAAAGTTATCTTAAAAAATTTAATATGGATCTTTCTATTACAACGTGCATTTATATTAGATAATGAATCTAGTTCTTATTTAATATATTTCCTTTCTATTCTTTAAATACTTAAAAAACTGCATATTTTTTAAAACTAACCAATATTTAAATATTTTTTTAATCAAATTTTCTTTAATTTTAGTCAGAGATACTCAACGTCGTTTTAAACTCGATAATAATTTTTAATGATCTTTTTTATTTGTGAGCTATTAATATGGGACCGACAATATTATACAAACATAAATTAAAATTTATTAAATATAGAAGGTAATGTTATGATAACATAAAGTTTATCGTGATACAAAAAGGAAAAACATACTTTATAATGTTTGTAATTGTCAAGGCAGCATTCTTTAAAATATTAGTAAACTATATAAGCTGGATTTAATCGCAATGTAACCAGCGAAAAACAAATCTTCATTGAACAAGATTTAAAAAATTAAGTCTTGAGATATACATTTAATTTCGTTAAAAAAATATATAATAGATTCGTCTAGATAAAACTATTAATACAAATTAAATATTAAAATTCTTAGGAATGAATGATTTATTGGACATCAATGTTTTTAGATAAGTAATACTTAAAAATACATTTCCTAATAATAAAACTATGAGGACTTTGTATTTTAATCAATTATAAATAAATGTTATATTATACTTACAGTCTATTCTAAATATACGAACAAAAATAAAATATTTCACTTTGAATCGTAAATAATAATGTGTAATTATAAAGTTAGATTTATGTTTTAAAATAGATTTATTATTTATATTTGAAATAAAATTTAAATAAAGAAAATTTTTTATAAAAATCTTCGTATAGCTTGAAAGTGTGACGTATCGAAGAAAAAATCTACGTTGAAATTTGTATTCGTAATTAGTATAACGAATATAATAGTCGATTAATTTAAAAAATTTTTAATTACAATTTTATTAGCGTAGAATTAAAATTCAAGATGGGATATTTAATTAAAGTTACGTATGTACGTAGATTCCTGTACGTACTTGAATTTATTATTTACAAAAATTATATAAAATAATGTATTCATAGAGCAAATTGTTCCATTCTATTTGATCAATGTTATATTTTAATCTTGTATTAATTTTTTATCTGTTTCGTAAAGTAAAAGAAATGAAACAAATTAAAAAATTATACATTCGTGTATACATAACTCGATTTATGTATTATTTTTTATATCGAGAACGTTTTTTGTTAAAAATATGTTACAATATTTAACATTAAGATAATTTCATTACACTCTATTTTATAAATAAATTTAACTTATCGCATACGACGAATACCATAACCTTTTTTATCGATATTAAAAAAAATTTATTCAATCCTTTCGAGGAATAATAAATTAAATTCCACGAAATTTAACGCTACGATATTTCGAATAATTTAAAAAAAAATAAATTAATCTATCGGTTAAATCGAAAATTCGTAGAAAAATTAAAGAACATTTCGAAATTATTTGTATAAAATTATGCAATTATAATAAATCTTTGGATACGCGGTACTTAAATTTAAAACTTATATTTTGTATTCAAAATTTAGTAAATATTTTTTTTATTGTATATAAATTACAGCCTAAAATATTTAGCGTGTACGTACAATACGATAAAATTATCATAAAATGAATAAAATGTAATATTGTATCACTTCTCCAGTATCATAATACTCAATTTTTCTTTATAGTCGTATTTGTCTGCAAGTTATTAAATTTCGCATTTTATTATATCTTAATATACATATACGTGTATATACACGAAGCGACTCGCTTTATGAGAATTTGTCGGATATTTAAAAAATGTTCAACTTTATTGCTACTCTACGATCGAAACTAACGGCATTCAAAATGAAAAAAGAAACAGAAAAATAGCATAAAATTGAACAATATTAAAATCCCGCGTCGCATCCACTGTTTTTCATCGATCGAACGAAACTTGGACAACACATCGTACGTCACTATTATTATAAAAAAAAAAAAAAAAAAAAAAACAAAACAAGTAAAGAAAAGAAAAAATTAAAATTTGGGCGGTTGGCTCGGAGGAAAGATGAAAAAATATAACGAAAATATAACGAAGCGGAAAGGAAATAAAAAAGAAAGTTTAAACTCGAGTTCGCAAACGTTTGCAAACGAAGCAGCGAAAGAGAAAAGAGAAAAAAGAAAAGCCGAGGACACGTCGAAATAGTCGCGACATACACACGACTTACCCAACGATCCGAGATGCTTCACCTTCCTGTCCCAGGCGAGTCGCGAAAAAGCTCTCCCTCCTTCCTCTTCTCTCTCTCTCTCTCCCTCGGTCTCACGGCGGTGAGACTCACACGCGCGTTCACCCACTCGACGACTATCCTCCCCCTCGAAAGCTAAAGTCTCCGCTGGTCAGTCTTCGTTCCCAGTCACGCGCTGACCGCACATCGGTGCTAAATGCGTATGCGTATGTGAAACGATGAAACGATGGACGTAATACAACACAGAGCAACAGCCCGACGAATGAATGCTTCAGCCGTTCTCGCTCTCGAAGCTCACGTAGCAGATCATGAACTTGGCTTCGCGGCGCTTCATGATAATAGCCCCACGGTTCATCGATGTGTCATCTGCGTGGCCTTTCTATTGCTTATATCATATTGTTCTTATTGTTGTTCTTATTATTGTTCTTATTATTGTCGTTATCGGTTAGACGGACGGGCGATTTCGTGTTTGCTCGGTGTTGTTTTCCGACGAGAGCCGAACGTCTATTTTTAAAGCGGTTTTTGGTATCGCGATGGTCCGATGCCTATGGTCGATGGTCGACTCCCAATGATTATTCAATTTCGTTTAACGGGTCTGGTCGATCGTCGCGATAAATATTAACGCGATAAATGGAGTGGTTGTTCGCACGTTTTAAACGTATCAGCGTTGGGAGATATTTTTTCTCGTCGAATAGCCAACGTTCGTAGTTTCGCCAGAAAGGATCGTTCAACGTTCGAATTTTTAATTCCGATGGCCGGTCTTTTGCTTTTTATCGCTTATATAAGTGCGTACTTAAAAGACGAGCGTTGCTCTTGCACATTTTCTTTTCGCTCTTTCGTTGATTAAAAGGCTTTTTAGTACTTGCGCATCACCGTGACTCACACGTGTTATTATTTAAGTTAAATATTGAACAAACTTAAATTATTATTTTCTAAGAAGCGTATTATGCGTGTATAAGTATACTTGAAAAATGCATAAATTACCTAACGTAAGTACGAGGATCGCGTTCTTTGTTTAGCCCATTTCGATAAACAAATTATTATCTTGTAACATTTTCCACCTCGAAATTCGATTAGTGTTTAAAAAATCGTCTCTCTCTCTCTCTTTCTCTCCCTCTGTCTCACCGTCTCTCTATTTACGACTATTCAGTTACGATTGGCTATAATCAATTTGAAAAATGCATATAAACTGGTTGTGGAACTCTTCCGCACATCACGCATTTATCCGATCTTTTCTATTTTGAGCCGATGCGAAAGGTACGATTAATCACGCTAGATTTTATCCTCTTCCCTGTTTTATAATTTAGCTCTCACAATTGAAAATTTTATTAACGCGTGCGATATCAATGGCTAATTTTAGAACGACGAGACTGCCTCTACCGTTTCCCTACATCACTTTCACCAATTTTTCTCAACGAACACTCGGTAATTTCCAAACGACGAAGCCGGGTTCTATTTATACAAAGAAACGATTGTTCCTCGGTCTCTACGTTTCCGAATAAAATCAGTTTGCGTCGAGGCGCAAACCTTATTCCACTTTCGAGCCTCTCGATCCGCCGCGACTATTTCCTCCTACGGTCCTCTCGGAGTTATCGAACATTGACCCATTAAATTGGTCATTACTCATTTCGCGATCGCCGCATGTTTTCCAAAAAGAAGACACCCGCGTTAATTAAAAAAAAAAGAGAGAGAAGACGAAGCGAGGGACAGAGAGAGAGAGAGAGAGAGAGAGAGTTGGACGGTGCGAGCCACTGCGAGGGCGGCCAACAAAGACGGAGTAACGAGGCTGATGCTGCGTGCGAAAGAAACTCTCCGGACCGTCGACTGTGTGCATTCGTGTGCTAACGTGTGTTGGACTATCGGGCTGATGAGTTAATGCTCGTATCCGTGCCAGTCGGCCTGCTGCCTTGCTATGCCTGAATCGTACCGATCCGTCGTCGCACGTACGCGCACGCACACTTCCCGACGTCCCACTAACACGCCCGGACTGCTTTTCTCACGCCTTTCAACAGCGAACACATCCACGTCGATCGATGTGTACCAATGCAGATCACTCTTAAATTTCTAACCGACTCTTTCGTTCCTACGCTCGTTCTTCCTTGCCCGTTCCACTGCTTCGACGAGAATAATATTCCTCGGTGATAGACTCGCTGGACCTCTACGGATGGAGGACTTTGGCTATATATATATATATATATATATATATATAGATAGATAGATAGATTCACAGGTGTGGATCGTTTCCTCGATCGCGGAATCGTCGAGTGACTTTTTACCCCGATAGGATCTCGATGGCTCGGGTCGAACCACTCGCGAAACTGTCTTGGACGCGTTACACTCGCGCCCTCGAGCGAAGATACCTCGGGAAAGATTACGGTACGGGATCAATCGGACCAAGGTAGACGTGGGAAGATGGAAATGAGTAGCGCAACGAAACGTCCCTGCCAGCTTCTATGTGTCACATCGACTGACGGGACGCTACGAGCGAATACTCTACATAGGGCTCTTCGTCGACCACCTAAATGATACTAGACCTCTCTTTCTCTCTCTCTCTCTCTCGCGCTCTCTCGCGCTCTCTCGCTCTCCGTCGATCCGTCGATCCGTCGGTCATGTTACAGCTGCTGGTGTGCTTCCATAGAGGCCCCAAGAGGCCGTGGGTGTATCAGTGTGCAGGTACGCACATATTCGTGCTTAATGTGGTTAAAGAGCGCAGAGAGAGAGAGAGAGAGAGAGAGAGGGAGAGAGAGGGAGAGAGACCCTCTTCTCTTTGACTCGGCGAGCTTCATTCATTCGCTCGTTCGTTCGCTCATTCATTCGCAAGCAGTCGACAGTCGGTTTTGACGTTTGTCCGGTTCTCTTTCTCCCTGTGGTTGCGAGAGAGGCTTTGTGCCCTTTTTCTCCTCGACGTTCGCTATGGTAATATTCGAGCCAACGCGATGATACAACGTTATGTTGATTGGTATTAGGAAGGAGGTGCTTTGAATGATTTAATTGCGGACTGCGCGTGAGTTTATTTCATTTATGACTGCAATGGCTTAGGATCGACTATGAAACGTTCCTGCGTAACATTTTTTTTAGATACCGGTACAATGTTTCTATCGTCGATCGAAGCATCATCGAGAATATCGAAAATTGGCTAAACGAATCGTTACGTTATTTTTTACGTTCGTAGCGGCAGTAAAGTTGTGTCGTCGAGTTAATTTTGAACACGAGCTTTTCTATCGACGTTACTAAGAAAATATCGATAGTTTTAGGTGTGGAAAACGATTTTTGAAAGGTCCAATTTATATAAAATTAGTTGATTATATTCAAAGTCTCGATTTTAAAAATAAACGTATATTTGTAAGAGAGAATGCTTTTTAAAGATTATCGCATATGGATACAGATTTTGAAACTTATATAATTTACCGGTAAATTTGAAAGGAGTTTATCACACACCAACGATTATCGTGGACACTGATCGTGAGTAAATCAATTACACGATGATATTAAAACACGAATATATTTTTTATTTGTTAACGAAGCGTAACGTTTGCATAATTCATAATACTGACAAAGTGCTGGAATTCGCACGCGAGAAATTCTAATGCGAACCTGAGGTTTGCGAATCGATAGTACTCGAACGATCGAATGTGCGCGATCTTAGTCGATATCGCGGAATTTATTGATTTGATTATGTTTCGATATTTTACTTCATTTGCATACGTATACTTGACCATCTATCTGATTTCTTGGAATACTCTATTTTAACAACTTTTCAAGCGTCGGTTCTTTTTTCATCGACTCGAGCTGATACTGCAACGAGATTATACTTACCGAAATAATCGACCGAGGGGCATTTTTAATGATTATTTAACCACTTATAATAAATTACGATTCGTTTCTCGATACTTGGGCCGTTAATATTGCCTTGTATTATTTTCATTTCCTTTAATTTAATTTAGTGGTAATAACTAAACTCGTTAATTACTTTCAAATTTATGATATTTTTAAATTAAATACAACATAATTTATCATTCGATTTTTAATTTATTGCTTTTTTAGAATAAACTTTTCTAAGACATATTATTAGCATACGCCTTTCGAAAGAACTATAAATTTTTTTGAACGTTTAAAAATGTTTCTTCTTTTCCCCTATAATTTTTTCGTTTATTCGCGTAAGATTATCGTAAAGTCGTAATTGTAATCTGTTTTAAAAGCTATTGTATCGGTACGAGTGATAACTCGATTATTCGCGTTGTAATATATTTTAATTTTTATTTCATTTTATACAAATAATTTGCGATACGCGTTCGAAGATATACGAATACTACCCGTATCGAATATTTTGAAATATAAGACTTTGTGAAAGGTATTACATAAGTATATTTCAATATTATTTTCGCATATTGTTTGTCTATTCTAATTCGAGAAAGTAGAGTGCGTGTGTTCTTGTATATTTTTGGAAGATTTATTCCTTAACGAAATTAAATTCTAATTTTAATTACGATCGGAAAAGTTAAAAATCAACGATCGCCGTGGAAAATTAATCATATTTTTTGAAAAATAATTTAACGATAAATTTTTTAAACAAATAAAGAAATATTTCTTCTTGGATAATTGTATCTGTACATTTTTACAATATGCAATGTAATTTAATTTTTCTTTCGTATAAGAGGAAGCGTTTCCTATCGGAATATATCAACTATCAAGTTACATCATAAATGTTTAATTCCAATGGATGATTTAATTGCACCTTCGAGAAAAATCGCTAAATTATAAAATTAAATTGTGCAGATATCGGCGTAAGTGAAAGTCAATGGTTAAATATTTGAAAAGCAAATGAAATATTTTTAAAAGTAATGTTATTAAATGATAAAAATATTTATGTGTAGTTTTTTTATGATTCTACGGAACAATTATTTTTAGATCTTTTGAGATCGGTGAAAATAAAATGTACAAAGAAAATAAATTAGAAAATAGACGTAAAATATAATCTTAGAAGATACTTTCGAGAATTTATTTCAATGAATCACAGCTATAAAAATAGATGAAGGATATACAGTTTGGCTGTAAATATTTACATTTCACAGTTAATACTATAAATTTACTTACGTATTTTTTTATCTTTCTTTTTTTCTTTCTTTAAAGAGTCATATTTCACATTGGTAAAGAGCTACTGGCAATATACGCGAATCGTAAGACAGCGGCAAAATATAAATTAATTCGAGTCTTATTAAAAATTATTTCAAGTATTATTTTATTCAAATCATTACGGAAGCATTAAAAAATAATCGTGATTTATTCCACGCTCAAAGAGATACGATACATATTTTAATTACGATTTTTGTAAAAGTACGTTATACGTAAGAACTATATTATATGTAAGAACCTACGATACCCAGTGATTTAGCAAGAGCACGAAAATATCGATCCTCTCCCGACCCAGGGACTCGCCATCAGCAATCCGCCGATAAGAAATTCGAGTCCAAGGGAATAATAGAGAAAGTGGAATAAGCCATCGCGGCCCTTTAAAAGGCGCAGCTTGCGACAAGAGTTTCGGTCGGGATGTCGGGATCTCTCACGCTCGCAAAGCCGCTGATAACGATCGATGAAAATCGACCTCCGCCGCTCCGAGGGAAAGGCCGTCGTCTCCTTTATCCGCTCGCCGCGTTTCCTTTTGCGCTCCCGCGCTCTATAAATAAAAACGCAGCCTCCGGGGACCCGAAGGAGAGTCGCTCGCCTTGTCGAGCGCTTCGATTCCCGGGATCGGTTTGTGGATCGCGCGCGATGGTAATTAATCGGGAGAGCGCAAAAGCCGCCCGTGAGAAGCGCTCGTGACTTCCGCAATTATCCGAGAGAGAGAGAAAGAGAGAGAGAGAGAGAGAAATCTGCTTTGTGCGCTTAATTTCCCTGTTCGAGAGATTCAAGGATTCGAAACAATGGACCAAGCGAACGAAATTTATCCTATCGTCGTAGATTCACTCTAAATTTCTCGAGCGAAATTCACTCCGAGTGATTAATTTATGTCTTTTAATTTATGTCTTTCACGAATTCCGATTGCATATGAAAGTGCGTAAGTGCGATTTGGTCCGCGGAGGGGTTCGACCGACAAAACCAGCGAGAGAAGAGAAACCGCTTGCGAATACGTAACGTCGTGGAGAAAAGGTATCGATATCTTCGCGTCAGGGCGGAGGGGAAACCTCCTTGGGATTTTCAGGAAGGGAATTCTAATGCGATCGCACGTATCAGTCTTATCTGATGTATTGAATTGCAAATCGTGAGCTGTGATTCTTGGTGATAAACGACATTGTTTGCTCGATTGAATTTACGCTTAGCGAACTTAATTTTTGCGACCTACTTTCTTCCGTGCGGTACATATTTTGCACGTATCGTAAAATGAGTATTGTTAGAAGGATATTTTTAATTCGAACCGAGGAATATATCGTTTTTAAAGGACAGACTTTAGGTGGGATATCGTCGGTGCAACGTAATTTTTTGGATCTTTGAACGTCGATTCCAAGTGATTTATTTAAGGATAATAATTAAAGTTGCGGTTGCCATAATTTTATTAACCGATTAATCATTCGTTGACATTTTATTCCTTTCTTTCTCGTCGGAGTCACATTCGTTAATTTTTTAATATCTTTAAAATGCATTGCGAAGAAAATTCGTTTTTCCATCGACGGCTCTGATTTATTTGATCAGGATTTACGTTTTTATAAAATTGAAGCTGTCGAAATGTAAAATAAACAATAGATTTAAAAGAAAAACTCGAGATTTTTAGTTCAAATTTTAATTTATGGATATTCCGCTAAAACGAAACTTGACTTTATTAAATTTTCTATTGCATAGAAATAATATTATTTATCGTGAATTATTATTGTGATGCAATATTATCGGTTAGCCAATATAAATTTATGATATTTATCGAGGGACGAAACATTGAAAAAATGTAGCGGTAGTGATAAAAACATTAGATTAATTACGATTTTACCGAGAATCAACGTTATAAAACCACGCGAGAGAGAGACTAAAAAAATTCGGTAAGTTCTATTTAAAATTTAAATAGAAATATATGTGTACTTAGAAATGTTGAATTAACTATAAATTATATGAAAGTCGTTTATTCTAAGAAACTCTACTCATCAATAAAAAACAGATAACCCCTTCCTTGTAAGTATCTTTCTGTGAAATAGGATTAAAACCATAATGTTAATACTTATCGAACGTACGTATTGATACAGAATTAAATTACTTAATGGAATAGAATAGAATAAAGCGATCGTTAAATTATCCATAAATTAGATTCCCGTCGAAACAGAGATCAAAAATCGATTCAGTTTTGCCGTAAATCGTAGGCGAATGACTCTGTTTGAAAATTTAATTCATAAACGAAATTGAATAATTGAGAATCTCGACGGTCTTTATTTATCGCGCGGGGGCGTAAAAGCATACGTATTTATCAGATCGAAATAGTCCGAAATCTTCCAATCACAGGTACATTATCTTTTACGAAGTTCTCAGAATCTCCGTGACCGAAAACTGTTAAGGAATTTCGCTGACTCGATACAGAGATTCTTCTTTAGGACTTTGCGCGTATTTCGGATGTTTCGAGAAAGGTACATAAAAAAAAGGTGGACGGATAAAAAGATAGCGAGATAAAAATACGTAAAGGTACATAGGTTATATTGTTCGCATCATCGATATAATTATTCAGGAAAAGATGAAAATTGACCGAATATTCGCGTTTATGTTAAAATTTTTTTAACAGTTTGTATATTATAAGTAATACTTACATACTAGGAACTGCATAATTTTTCATAGTTTCATTTTAAATATATTTCTTAAGACTTAGTTCTTTGACTGAATTGATATATTATTATCGACTTTTATATTTTTCTTGATAGTTGGTTTAAAAATAAAACAAACAGATTTCAGTGGCTTTTAATAGTATCTAATGTTGTTAACGAATTTTTTCATTTCATCTTATTTTTTTGCTTTTTGTATAATAAAGTTTCTTATGTGTTTCATGTAAACTACATTTATTCCTGGAGTTTTCGTAATATTGTGAAAACACTTTAAAAAAACTTACAAATCGACGAAAATTTTTATTATTTAAATTATTTTGACTATAATAAACGTTCGAGTTATATCGTTATTATAAATTTTAATCACGTGAAAATTTTTTAAAAATTTCCAAAGTTTATCAAAAATTTATAGGAAATAAATATAGTTTTTAAAAATTTCGCCCTCTTCACAGTATATCAAACAATCGGGTCGAGTTTTAAGCAGACGAACTGCAATTACCGTTTCTTTTGTATATGCAATGCACATTTAAACGCTCCGCTTTCTTATTTTTTGAGCCTCCTTCGTATACAACCTTTAAATATTAACGAAATTTTACTGCAAGCGTTTTTCTAAAGCGTTTAGGGGAAGGCAAAAACCAAATTTTGATTCATAAACTTTATTGCACGGCCATTCGTTAAATTTAGCGTTACTGTATCCAATGAACTGTTTATGAATAAAATTTTTTATATGAAAATATTCTGTAGGTGAAGAATGGATAACAATTATTTTTTATCGTTAAAGTTATTTCAGCGATAACTTTAACTCGTTATAAAATTTTTTTACTCGAATTTTGAATATATCTTAAAAAACTTTCGTTTTTATTTTTTTTAAATTTCTCATAAAAATTTGTTTTTTGGTTTGTTTTTTTAAATGTAAAAATTTTTATAAGTATAATATTTCGTAAACTTATTGTATATAACAGTTTTATTCGTTTAATATAAATATCCAATATTTTTTAAAAACATGATGTTTGCAAATTTATTAATAAATAACTTTATTTATGATTTTTGTTTACTCAAACTTTTGTTTCAGTTTGTAGTCCAATTTTATAATTAGAAAAACTGTGTTTTCGAGTTACATAAAAATATTATGTCAAAAATTGTTATATTTTAAAAATGAATTTTTTTATTCAGCAAGCTGTTATGAAAACAATGATGATTTTACCGATCATGAATATTGATAAATTAAAACATGAATTGTACGTATGTATGAGCAAATTGCTTGTAATTTTCCCTGTATAAGTAAACGTATGGTAGTATTATAAAATTTAGTAACTCAGTCACGTGAACCCATAGTATATTTTTTAAAATATATGAATCGCATGTTTTTATTTTCGTATTCAAATATCTATTTAGTAATTTAATAATAAAATAAATTTTATTTCTCATTAAGTCTTTTACAGAAGTTTTATTAATTGGTGGAATGATTGATTGGTTTTGTAATTGCATCAAAGTTTAAAATGATCAATTAATCGTTACTTTAGTTTTAAATTTAACGTAAGTACTGGTATTATATAAAAATATAAAATATTAATGACTAAATTTTTAAAATATAAAAAAAGTAATATTAAACATTAATTGATAATTTATTGATCAATTTAATAAGACAAAGATTAAAGATCGATTAAAGAATATTCTAAATTGTTTTTATCGTACTTTACATTAATTTTTAAAAGTATTTAGTATCATTAATCACATTTTAAAATCTATATAGTTTTATTTCTTTGGAAATAGAAGTGGAATTTTTTATTAATTATCTTTTTATTAATTAAGTTATCCAATCGATTTAATTATTTTATAAGAATCTGTTATCTAAGAATAATTAAAGTTTAAAAATAAAGTTAAGATCATGTAATTATAGAAACTCTGATATATTTAACTTAAAAAAGTAACAACTTTTTTCTGAATTGAGAATCAGTGAAAGAATCAATGATGCATAACTGGAAACTTATGTTTATTATTGGAAATACATATCAATATTATAACAGTTATTTTTATTCCGATCTTAAATATTAAAAAAAAACTAGATAATATCCTCACTTAGTCAGACCCAAGTTAACATTATACGTGTATATGTATTACATGGCATAAAAAATAATCAATTATTTATGGAACACTTTGAAGAACTATTAAGCAATACCAAGTCGGATAATATAATCGCGAATAGCAAGTAAATTTATTATGTATTAAATAAGCTTAGTATCTAAAAAAAATTTCAATACTTATAATCCTTATTATCATTATTTTTTTTATAAGTATAATTTTCATGTTCGTATATAAGTAAATGACAATTACGTGTATAATATGTTTAAGTAATGGCGCGTATTATAATCAATCTAATAAGTTTTTACATTACGAATATCTAAAAAAGTATTTTCCAGGAATCAAAAAATACAATTAATTAAGAAAAAATAAAATAAACATGCAATACTTAAAGTTTAATATAAAATTGTCATTCGAAATGTCATACGCATGATATTTTTTAAATTCATATCTCAGCGTATTTTGACACAAAATGTATCTATTTACGCATCTTTTAAATAACGTATAACGTCATTTTGCGATAGTTATTCGTAACATATTGATCAAATGAGACAGTTCCTATAGAAAAATATTACGTAAAACCTGAATACATATGCACACATGTATATGTACATATGTATATATGTGTAATTTTTTTGATCGAATTTAGCGAGTTTAATTAAGAGTATCGTTATGTACGTGTATTTTAATAGAACGACGTACAAGAAATAATAAAAAATAATTTTAAATATTTGTTTATAATACAATAATAATATAATAATTTAATTTTAATAATTTTTAATACAATATAAACTTCTTTAATTATAAAGAATAAAATTTCAAAGGAAAGATGAACTTTTATTTTAAAAGATACAACGACTTACATTTATTTCTAATTGGAACAAGTTTAATAAAACTTGATTCGAATGTCGATAAAAAATAGAACCAAACAAATATAATATTTTAACGATATCGTCTCAACGTACATTAAAATTGGAAAAATCTCGGTTAATTTAAGAAAAATTTGCTCAAGCCTACCTTCCCTCTATGTTCTCCGGGGATGTTGTTGGTTAGCAAGATGCAGATAGCGAACTACTCCCTGTATACGTCGAGGCACTTGCTCCCACGACGGTGGTAAGAAGAGAGGCAAACCAATGCGTTGCGAAAAAAAAAGCGAGCGGCACGGGAGACCGAGAGTGAAAGGGTGAGCGAGAAAAAGGGAGAAGGAAAGAAAGGGAAAGAAAAGAGAAAAAGGGAGAGAGAGAGAAAGAGAGAAGGATAAACAGTCAGCACGTGCAGACGAACTCGTCGGGGTGGCTTACGGACTTGTGATCTGGGCGTCGCGACGTCCGGCGTCTAATATACCATCGGTGAGTGACGTGACGCGACATTCTGTCGCAGGTACCGCCCCACCTCCGCCTTATTTTCTCCCTTGACTCTTTCGAGAAAAAGAGATAGACAGCGAGAGAAAGGGAGCGAGAGCGAGAGAGAGAGAGAGAGAGAGAGAGAGAGAGAGAAAGGGAGGGAGAGAGATAACAATACAAACAGATAAACAGAAAAAAAGGACTTTTCCAGTCTTTTTATCCCACTCTCCGTTTCTGCTTCGTACTCATGCGCCGCATCTTCCGCTGCGACTTATCCTGGCACGCGCATACATCGTATTCGGATGCCTTTCGAACGAGCGCATGTGTGGAAATTTCACTGATTAAGTGGACGAGGGATAGATTTTGTTTATTGCTTCGGCGTTCGAGCGAAGACTCGGTGCTATTGATGTTTCTTAATCGGTCGGATGTATCCGTCGTTTTTCTTGCGAGATTCGTTTTTTAAGTCTGTAAAAACATTCACGAGATAAAAAACCTCCACGAGATAAAAAATTCTCACGCACGAAATGTATTTATACATTGTTTATCATATAGATGATGTCGTAATACATTTTATCATTCTATGTATATTCAGAATTTATTATTTAAATTTTATTCATATTGTCTCGAGGTGCTGAATTCTAAATTATAAGCGCTCGATAAATAATACAAAACTCGCGTTAAGAAATAATTATTAAGTATTTTTTTTTCCAACGATCGAATTTCGTCGATCGCCGATCCTTATTTACCGACATCCTCGATACGCGATAAATATTTTAACGTTAAGGTTACTCGTTGAGAGGAGTAAACTCTATCCTGCAGAATATTTAAATTATTCTCCACCTTGAAATATCCTCGCGAACCGGGAAATATCCCTCGAAACCGCGGACGAATCAAACCGTCCGTATCTCATTAAATAAAACAAAGTACTGATTGTCTCGTCGCGTTTCTCCACACACCGACTATTTATCCCCCCCCCTCTCTGCTTTCTAAGTACCTAATACACGTCGTACGTTATTTCTCATCCTGAAGCGCATTTCCGAAGGGTTTCCTCACCCCGTCGCGACACTGCGACTAGTCGCTCCCCTCTGTTATCGCTCTTCCGACCTCGAGTAGACCCTCTTCTCGGCCTAATTGTATCGCAGACGACGTCGCTGACACGAGTGGAGCCTACAATCTTCGTAATATGTAGCCTGTGCTACGATACCGGCCTTCCTCGCCTACCGTCTCGAGGAAGTCTTCGCGTCGCCTCTTTGAAAATACATGAAAATACATGCAAATAAGGCAAACGTGCAAGACGAGTATAACCTTTTTATGTTTATTTATGTCACGGCGCTTTCAATGGAGACGGAAAGTTATCTGGGTTTTCGTTTTTACGGTCTTTAATTTACCGGCTTTTCCTCAAAATCCGATTATTATTTAATGATTTTGGCCAGGTCGTCGAGATATCGCGATCGAATAAAAGACAAAAGTAGATGTAATTTGGTTTACAAAATTATTTTAACGATGCGTCTCGAACAATTTTCTTCGGTTTGGTGATGCGGGTATACGTTGGTTTCAATTTCAGTTATTCGATTGGTGCGATCGAATTAAATAATGTAAAAAATATTTTAAATATTACGTAGGCTTAAAATAGAAAAAATAGAGTTTTATATATATCAAAGCGTCAATGTGAAGAAAACGAGTAATTGGTACGAATAGAAATGTTTCAAATTGGAAAATACAAGCGGATCGATATATACATTTATTTTTAGATTATTCTTTCGATGTGAAATAATTTTTCTCCGGAAGAAACTTTTAATACGTGTTATTTATGGAAGTTCAAATTATTATTTAAAATTTTGCATACTGATAAATACGAAGATGCACAAAGTGAAGCATTAAATTTCATTTTGGTTAAACTCGTTGGTTTTTTTTAGTATTCTAAAAATGGTGTATCAAGTATCGTAACATATTTTGTAACGCATACATTTTTATATTCTAATTTATACAAGTTTGTAAATATTTGATTCTTTACGAAAATTTCTGTTAGTAACGAACGACGTAAAGTGATTCTATATTCCTATGGAAAACTATAGAAAGAGCATTGCAAAACACAGTCGATAAACTATTCTATATATTTTTTTATTAATCAAATCGTGTTTAAATCTACACTATGTGTACTAGAAACTACGATATAATATCGATTCATTTTATGACTAGTTCCGTAGACAAGATGTCTGACTAAATCCTAAGAATGCTACTGATGTACGTATCCCATTACTTTACATAAATAATAAAATTATTCGTTCATGCTTCTGATTTTAAATAACAATACATCGGGTAAGAAATATATTTTCGAATTTCCAGTGAAAAATCTCGATTCTATGCATCGTAAATTACGATAAACTTAAAAAGACAAAAACCCACATAATTAAGTCAAATAAGTTTAAATCAGTGATAAATTTGAATTTTGTAAGCGTATTATCGCATTACTCTTTAATACTTTATCTAAAAAAATATAAATGAATTATTTCGCGCCAAATACTGTATTACTTCTATACCACTTTGATTTCCATTCTACGATTTGTATAATCCACGTAAAAGAATACTTACCACTTATTCAAATTTGACAAAATGTATATCCGTGAATTAATACATGTCTAAATATATCCCATGTAATTCTAATTATTACATTCGCGAGGAAAAACTCTCTCGAGGATGAAATTTCCATCGAACTATTTAAAATTCACCGAACCAAAATACCGAAGTAAGTCTGTAAAAAGAAATTCGCATAATCCCACGTGCGAATTGCCATCCGTTGAAAACCTTAATAAACGGCACGTGTGGATTTTTTTCCACGTGCGCTTAACTCCACGTGTTCGGTAAAAGACTTCGTCCCTCTTAAAATTATCCACAGGTGAATTTCCGATGGTCGTATTTTTGTTACGAGCGCAAAATAAGGATGATACGTCTGCTGTTGCAGAAACGTCTTTCGAATATTCAGAACTTCTTGGTGTTTATTCATTTTGCCCACATGTTACTATATTGTGCAGTGATTTGTATGCGCGCGTGAGAATCACTTCCGTTGGCGAATGATTAATCCACTATAGAATCGTTTAGTCGAGTAATGGAAGTTTATTTTTTTTCCGAAGGCTATTTTCGGCTGCCTCAAAATAATTATGCATTATAGTTTTATGAATTTATAACTAGACTTTTATAGATAGTTTTATAGGTGTAAATAAATAATGCTCGTGATTCGATATTTGATTTGATATTTAAAGAAAATTACAGATAAACATTATTATCTGTAAAGTAATAAAAATCTTACAATTTAACCAAAGAACTTTTTGAAAATTTCAAATTATCGTCGTTAAAATTTGTAGTTTGATATGTAGTTATATTTTTAAATATTAGTTTTTATAATTATATATTGTACGTTAAAACTTTATTATTAATTAAAATTATCCTATAATACTTACAAAATTA
The DNA here is from genome assembly GCA_018907195.1 of Dolichoris vasculosae. Taxonomy (NCBI): domain Eukaryota; kingdom Metazoa; phylum Arthropoda; class Insecta; order Hymenoptera; family Agaonidae; genus Dolichoris; species Dolichoris vasculosae. The sequence goes on from JACCHY010000020.1 coordinate 1,750,040, forward strand.
GTTTTATTTACGTGGCAAACTACAATGTTTCTAAACTTCTGTTTCATAAATATTGTTTTGACAATAAATAATTACTATTAATTTTCGTAAAATTTATTTAAAAATTCATAATATAACTTTTGAAAAGTTTTACTGTAATTTAAATTTTTTAAAAAGAACTAGAAAAGTTTTTAATTCTATTATATATTAAAATGTCTTCGATGATATCGATCAATTGTTGAATTAATTTTTTCAGATGAACGAATATTAATTATGAGTAAACTACGCGAAGACTTATAATCATTTTATTTTGTTTTATACTTGCTTATCAATTCTCAATCTTATTATTTTCTATGCATTATCAAATAATATTATTTTTTAGTTGTTTATACAAATATTTTTTTTAAATGAAAAAAAATATAAACTTTTTATTTTTTTCTTCTAATTTTTATTTTATTCCATGCTACAAAATTTTTTAAAATCAAAAATTACTTTCTTATTTTATATTTATAAAACATAAGTTTAATTTTATTCGCCCAAATAGTTGCTATATTTTATATTTAAGAAGATTTATCAATTTTTTGCATAATTTTTGACGCAAAAACGTTACACATAAAAACATATTCCTTTATAAATATTCGCGCGTAAATATATCGCGAAGATTAACTAAAAATATGAGCGATTGCATCACAAATTTCTCAGTAAACATTCGTTGACTTTTACATCGGCTTCGACGAGACTAAATACGAGTCATTGAGTCTATACAATGAATCTAAAATCATTGCAAAATGACGGTAATGACTCAAGTATAAAATTCAGGGTAAAGAGCGTAAATTAAATGACAATTAGCTTCGTTACAACCGTCGACTATTAAAATGTCTATAATTTCCATGAGCAAAGTCTAATCAACGTCGCGAACAATGACATTTAAATTCCGCATTGTAGATTATTGAAAAATCCCAAGTATTTGTTTAATTCAGCTTAAATCGTTACGAACAAAAAATTTTGTAGAAATTTTGTAGAAATTTTGTAGAAATTTTGTAGAACGTATGTTTTTTGCACGATGTACATTATTCCATCGTTGCAGCATCATCGATACAAGTCGGCGCGAAGAATAAATAAATCTGGATCAAGCGCTCCGCAAAGAGGCAAAAATTTCCACACCCAGATTTTTTTCAAAGGCTGTTTCTCCTATGAAAACGTTCCGCGGAGAGCTAAATTCGCGTTTGCCCTCCGTATTATTAGAAATGTCCTCCTATATTTGGACTGAATCGGCTCATCATTCGGGAGGGAAAATCACATGTTTACAGGCTCGTACCTATTTAGCGCATCGAGGCACGAACGAGCAAAGGGGAAGCGAGCTTGCAAAAGGAAAGGAGAAAAGAAAAAGACGCGAGGGAATAAATACGTGGGTACGCGGAGCTAATGAGAGGTCAGAGGAGGATTAGAGACGACTTTTGTCGTACACGCAGGTGTGAGTGTTCAGGTACGTGGGTGCGAACGAGAGGCTTTGCAGGTGTTTCGAGGTTTTAGGTGAGTCGAGAACAGTGTGTGCGTGAGTTAATGCATACTCGTTTATTTTTGCCTTTTTCTCGTTGAGACTGATTACAGAGAGAAAAGTTCTTCTTACGAATTAGACTCGATCTTTCTCTGTCTGTCTTTCTACATCGTTTGACGTCATAAAAATGCGATAAATTCGCTGCGCCTTTCCTTTTTTCATTGCTATATAACGCCAACGGCAAATCGTCTCGCTGAATAGAAGCCTATTAAGACTTTCATTTTGTCGTGATAAAATAAAATTCTGTCGGATTAATAAACGGTACATGGAATTGTAATTTTTAATTTTTATGTAATGACAATAAAGAACTTCTTTTACAAGGATCATTAAAATCATCGTTTATATTAAATTTGTACGACTGTGATGGTAAAGTGTGTAATTATTGTAACTGATTTTCATGTTCGCGTTGGAATACAAAGATGTATTTTATTTAATTCTCATAAATCTATTATATTATAAAAATTAAATTCTCGTGGAAGACATTTTATTTTTCGTATTTAAGTTCCAATACGCGATTAATCAAGATAATATTTTATCGCGATGTTTTCGAATATGGTTTGAAGACAGTCTAACAAATATAAAATATGTTTCAATAATGAAATATTTTTCAAAAATAAAAACATAATGTTTGAGAAAATATTGCTTTTTCAAGATTTTACGAGTCATTTATTTATCAAGATATATAATAATATTTACTATTGCATTCGTTCAACAACCAATAAAATAACTTTCGAAATATAAATATTATATTTAGATTTTATATATAAGCACCGATATTCGGTTATATCACATAATCCAAGACTCAAACAAGATTCTATTATTTTTAAATTTTAATCTTGTCTGTTATATCAAAAATTTATATTTTAAAATTATTACGTATCTTACGTAAAAATATTTTAATACGCGTACGTATTCAATATTACTATATTTAATAAAATCTAAATTACTAATTTATTCATCGTAGTTTTTCCATAAAACTTGAAAGACGATTACATTTCGTTAAATAACGTAAAAACTTTCATCGTATAATAAGATGATTGTCGTTTTTTCATTATCACAGTTCTTTTATCGATACGTTTTAAGTAATAATTTCTTATTTTTGCAAATTTACTCAATAAAAACTGTATCATTGATTTCTTAGGAGACCAACTTTATGAAAGTTCACGTATACTCGTACGTGCGTCATTTGTATATAATTCTAGGAATAGACTGACATAAGTAAATCCTAAGGATTATTTATGACACGCAGTAACTTTATGTAACACATTTTATATTTGAATCAAACCGATGAAAATCTATTCGCGATTAATAAAACATCATTTTAAATATTCTATTTTTAAAATATTTGAATTTATGTAGTTAATATATGAATATTTAATAGAAAAATTATTTCTAAACGTCATAAATTGAATACTTATACCAATTAAGATTTTACAATGATAATATCTTATATTAAACAATCTAAGGAATAATCGAACAAATCGTACATTTTTATACCATTTTATCCAGGTACTAATTTAATTGCTTGTTTATACTCCGGTATGTAAAGTTATTAAATATAATTATATGCTACTTGAATAAAATAAAAAAATTATAGAAAGATTGATGGTGTAATAATTGGTTAACTGTATTGCTACTTTGTAAAGAATCAATATATGTTCATCATCAATAATAGTAATAACTAATTTGTTTTATGTAATATATTTCTTACTTCGAGTTATTTAATGCTTAAAAATAGGTTTAAATTAAAATTCTTGATAATATTTAAACTATACAAAAAATACATATAATTAAGATAAATGAATGAAAACAACGATTAAATAAAGATGCGTTTTTATACCGATAAATATTTATTCGTATTACACGAGTATAATGGCGATAACTTATTACCTTAAAATGTAATTTATTGATAATATTTTATGTTTATAAAATAATTAAATTTGGAATAAAAAAACAATGTTGAAATATCCAAATCATTTCGATATTTTGTCAATCAATTTTAAAACTTATTAAAGAATTATATAGAATTAAAATTCTCGAGTATTATAGATTTAATTGTTTGCATCAATAGTTAAAATTTTAATTGTATCGAAAATCCTAACAAAATATTTTCATATTGTCTTAACAATTATAAAATTATTTATCTGAAAAACTTGAAGTTTATTTATCGAACTTAAATTTTCTTTTAAACGTTACGCATAATATAATATCAATGTAATTAATTTTTGAGAAAATTCATCACGAAAATCATAAAGCGTACGAAATATTCAAATATGGTAGTTATCGACGAAAACCTTGAAATAGATTTAAAATAACTTAGTATATCGTAGTCCTGTTTTATCGTATCAAACGTTAATATTGCGTTGATATTAGTTTACCGAGGTCACCAAAAATTTATGCGTATGCATATATCTACGTATATAAATATATGCGCGTTTGAAATCGTGAGGGTATACGAATTCAGTTCACGTACACTAGATATCGCCATTTTCCAATTCTCCGCACACACACTGGAAACGTCTAGTTCCTACGATCAAGGAAATCGTGCCAGGTAACATCGTACACACCTTAGTGCACCAATAGTGTAAGGTAGGTCTTGAATTACATGTGTTATACATGATTTATGAAAAATTAAATTACCTCCGTTGTACGGGTCGGATAAAATTTGCAATGAAAAATGAATTGTTTGGAACATCGATGCGATTTTAATATTTCCAAACGTACAAGCTTTCTAACTTTATGCTTGGAATATATTAAAAACTTCTTTGCACCGAAACCTTTTTTCCGATTTCACTCAACGAAGGCGCGAACTTATCCGAATTAATTTTTTCACGAGATCGTAGATCGACAACTTTCGAGGTCGAACCTCCGTTTCATCGGTAGTTAAAAAATAATTTTTATTTTACGTCGGTCGTGCGATAGAGAAAATTGATCTCGATAAAATCCAACAACGTAAATTTACCTACGAAAATTTTGACCGCTGCGTTAAATAAATCCGATCGAACGATAAATTCCAAACAACCGCGATAATTATAGATTTTCAAAAATAGTAGCAAGCGAAAGAAAATTATTACTCTCGCGATTCGCAACGACTTTAAAGTCAAAACACAACGAAAGACGAAGCTATTCGGAAACATTTCCATAAACGAGAGACACATTCGAAGCGACATCGTAAAAAGGTAAAAGCCGGTGTCGAAGATTCGCGCAAAATTGCGAAATTCATCGGCCGATGCGTCGAGTGAAATAGAAAGACCGACACACGCCAAAGATAGCACACCCATACCTGTGCACTTAGACACACACACACGATTACACTCGCGTTGGAATCAGTCGATCGTCACGGCGAGTTTTCCATAAGCCGTTGGAATTCCGCCGCTTCGCTGCTACTCGCGTTTTTTTGTCGATCGTTCGGGGGTCGATCTAGAATTCGACGCGGGAGGTACGAAGATCGGTATCGGGTTAAATAATCTCGTCTTTCGACGTTCCTCGAGGATCGAGGTTTAGAGTCGGGTTTAGAGCTAAAACACTGTTAGAATTCGTTTTAATTTTCAACTCGGTACTTGGAACATTACATAGCAACGCGATCTTTATTTAAGACTCGGTTGGAGCTCGGCTGGAGCTCGGCTAATTTAAAAGCCGAGAACGCGTTCGCGTATAATACAGTTGGAGATAATATTTAAGCGCGATGCATTTAAGCACTGTCATTTTAATATTGGCATTGAAAATCAAGCGATTACAGTTATTTTTTCACAAGTTACTTAAACGCTCTCGGGATACGTTCAACCGGATTTCAGAACGGACGTTCTAAGTTGAAGGCTGATGTTTACATTGAAGCTGAAAAATGAAAGAAACATTACGCTCTTATCGAATACAGAAATTAAAAGGAAAAAGGAGTCGCAAATTGAAGTCGGGATTAAGCCGAGTAGAAATAGCGGTACGCATCGGTAATAAAACGCTTTAGGATATTGTAAAACGCAAAGTCTTGTACGAGGAGAGAAAGAGTATGGCGAACAAACGATTGACACGGGAGGTAAGAACGATCATGGCTCTATTTACGCGCAAATATACCAGGAAAACTGGCACAACGCGCTCATCGCTATTAAATTTCCATTAACGTCCGCGAAAACCTCCAAGTATCGCTCGCATATTAAGTCTTTTGCAAAAATAAGAAGAATTTCTCTCGGAAGGCTCGAGGAAAGAGAGATAGAGAGAGAGAGAGAGTGAGAGAGAGAGAGAAGGGAGGGAAGGAGTTTCATCTGCTCGGCATTCAGCGCACGAAGACCGAGAGAGAAAGAGAAAGAGGGGAAGAGTCGAGGACGACGTTCGCGTCTTCGGTGCACAGCTGCAACGACTCGCTCCTTTTATTTCTTAGCGCGTTGCTGCCACGCTGTCTAGCTGCGACTAGCTGCACTCGCCTCTCTCTCTCTCTCTCTCGTGACGGCTTTTTAGCCTCTTTGGCATTCCCTCGTTCATGCGCGCAACATTTGTCTTACCGAGTAGAGCGAGTCGAGCGATTTCTTTCATTCACCTCTCGCACCTTCGCTCGGAGAGTCGGACTTTTCCATTGTCGTTTTCCACGAGGACGAGTCGTTTTATATTTTTCTTTTTTTTTCTTGTCGTATCCGTTCGATCGTGGATAGCTATTTTTTTTTTTATTTCTCGATCGATGTTCGATTCTCGCTGCGTATTTGCGAGCGCGAAACTTCGATCGTATTACGGAAATGGATAAATATTTGATTTGAATTTTTTTTTTTTAGACTACGATGATTTGGATCCGAGCGATGAAATAAACGTTAAATTTAAGAAGCAAGGAATTTATTATTTTGATTTACATCGACTTTTTAATTAATATGTTAAACACTAGCTTATTAAATATTTTTATTTAAAAAATGTATACTGTACTTAAATATTTTAGCTTTCGGAGTTGAATATATTGTACTATACAAATATGGAAATTGCAATAATTTATTTTCTCTCGAGTTTCTTTTGTATACTTTTTCTAATGTAAAGGTGAAAAGTACGTATAAATTATAATTAGAAATACTTTGTTAAATAAAGTTTCGATCAAGAGTTATTTCACGTTTGGTTTCTATTTGTGGTAATTGGTAAGAAAATGTATAGGACTTTGATAAATTAATTTCGATACATTATTTATGCTTGAATATAAACTATTATAAATGAACGGTTAAAAATTAAAAATTATAAAAACGTTAAAGTCAATAAACTGTACTTTTTAACGTAAAAAATAGCCTAAGGCATATCATATTTTAGTTGTTAGTATTTTATTAATATTGCATTTACTTTATTTCTAATCATTTTTACCTTGTAATTCTAATTTTCTTTGGTTAGCAATAAAGATTAAAAATAAATAACGTATTTTACGATTGCGTTATGCAAATTTTTAAATTTATTCAATTTAAAATTAATAATAAAATACATTTTAATCCGATAATTTTCAATTTGAATACGACAATTATTTTTACTTGTAAAAAAAATTTATTCTAAATAAAATTTTTATACCGATAGCTTATTTTTAAATATATTATTTTATACTTAGATTATTGATTTTACATAATTATTATTCGATGTAGTTATTATGTTTATAGAGAACATTATTTAAATTATTGAAAGTATATTCTATTTATTTTGCCAAGAGTGGTACAATATGTTTAATATTCACCTAAGAGATTTCTACGAAACTCAAATACAAGATAAAAGATTTCATTCATTTTTCTTTTTCTTCCACATATATATGTATATATAGTATAAATTCCACCAAATTAGAATCATTGTAATTTATATTTAATACTTTAGTTTAAATGCGTATAATTAATAACTTTACGAGGTTCATTTGTATTTTAAAAGTTCTCTGTTAGTATTTTAGGATCGTCGTAGTAATGCTAAGAAAATCGACGTTACATGTCGAAGTTTCTAGATCGCGTGTGTGCCTTTACACATTTTAACTTCTTTAAATATATCGTACATTTCAAGAATGACAATCTGTTCGCATGACTATCAGGAAGAAAAAAAAATCGGCTTCATTTGCTTGGAATTTAATTGGCAAATTTTACAAGTAAAACAGTTTATTAATATTTTATTATATTTGAGAACTTGTAATATTTCTTGAAATTACTACAAAACGTTACAACTAATTTATATATTTATATTTATTATATTTTTCGACTATACGTATATTTTATTTTAATTTACTCAAAATAAATTTTATTCAATTTAAATATCATTTAAAAATATAAACAAAAAATAAATATAACTTCTTTTTACACATATATTGATTTATCAACTCAATTATTTTATATCTCAATCGAATAGTAATTTATCGATATCAAAACGATAAATGATTTTCATAAGCAAAATTTTAATGTAAAATCATTTAGAAAATTCTCTCACTTAAATTATAAACATATATTTAAAGAAGATTGGATTCGAACAAATACTCCAAATAATATTATTCAGAATTTCCAAGGATATCGTTCAATTAGAAATAATCTAAACTCGAAACAGCAGAATACCTCGAAGGACAATATTTTCTCGTTAGTGGAGAAAAATGAAGGGACAAATGCTCGATGTAATCAATCATTGCAATCTTGAAATACTTTTTACTATAATTAACTCGATACACGCGCAGCAAAGTATATCCGTAATATTTAGTTTCTTCGCTCCGTAAAGTGAAAAATGACGAAAACATTACACAATTTATCGATTCGAAATTAAAGGAAGAACCAATGTTTATTCCAGTACTTGCATCGCTCGTTACACAATGACGAGATACTCGAGTGATTTACCCAATGATCTTCCCACAACGGAGGAGTTTGAAACGATCGGCTCACGATTTCTCGTCCGCGTGGAAATTCATCGGACCTACAGACGAACTCGGCCTGAAATTTCACTCCACCGAGCTTAGAGAGCGAATCTTCGAAAGGAAAATACCGATGATCATTGTCCGGTCGGTTCTTCCTCTTTGTCCCCACTCCGAGGAGACGCGTCCAGTCCTCCTCTGCTCTTCCTTTTTCGCTCGTTAAGGCGCCGCCACTCGTCCTCCGCTTCTCGGTACGCGAGAGATAAGCATCGCGACTCGCACCTGCGTCGCACCCATTGTGCAAAAGCGCACCAAAGATGATAATGCTGTATATGTCGCATCGATAATGGGAATCGCGCGCGAGGCGAATGCGAATCGCGTCCCTGCGAAAAGTTGAACGCACTCTGCGGACTTTCTCGGGCGACTCACTCCGAGAGCAGGGAGTGAACTTTTCGAGCGGCGATCGTTAGTTTACAGTGTTTCGAGCTGAAGTTGAAGGGGGACGAGTTCGTCTGGGCATCCGAAGGTGAAACTTAACGCGCGTCGTTGGATGGCTTAGACTCCGGTTGTATCCTTGAGATACGAGCTATCTCAAGGAGAGGAGGTACTTTATTTCGAAAAGAAATCGTCTTTCCTTTATTACGTATCTCGTTTTTTAGGTACATAAGGAATGTACGAAAACATTACCAGACGATTACTTCGGAAGATAAACCAGTTATAAGCAGTTTTATAACCGATCCTCCTTATGATTTACATTGGATATTAAATCTTTAAGTAGTCATATCTTGATACTTATTTTTTCGATGTACAGAAGCTGCGTTCGGCATTTAAACCGATCATATTGAAACTTTTCTCCTGTACACGGGTAAATGTGTTTTTTAGCTTTTCCAACTTCGTTTTTCAGATCGATCGTATTGCTGAGATTTCATACTTGGATACTTTAGCGAAAATAAGCAAATGTAAAACACTTTTCTCTCCGTCCCTTTTTCGCGTAAATGATGCTGAATTTATTCGAGATTGTAAATTCAGATTACGTAACCATTAAATAACTATAATGCTAAATATTTATATTAAACTTATTTTTCAAGTGCATAAGTTACAAAGAATTTCAAATAATATTATAACGAATCGTTACAATTTACTTTTTATGGCTGTGTTTTTATGTGTACATTTTTCAAATTTTAAGTTTACGCGAATTATATTAGAAACGTGAGAAATCATAAATTTTAATGTAATCTGTTCATCGATCGAATGTACCTTGCTTACTTCGAAAGATATTACTTATGTTTTTCAACAATATTGCATTTGTCTCGAAATCATAGGAATATCGAATAAAATAATTACTGTAAAGCTGATAAATAAACTGAAAATTTATATTTCGAGGTTCTTCAACAAAAAAAAAGATGCATTGTAAAATACAGAAATATTTTTAAAAGCTAACTTATTTTTAATAAACAACTACGCGTTAAACTAAAGTTTATTTTTATTTTTTCGGAATAATACATCTTTACGATCAGCAAAGGAGGTATAATTTTTCACTAAAATAACGTACTTTTGCGTTAAGATAGATCATATATCAAGAACTAGAGCTTATGAGATCAAATTATGAGAGCTAGGTTTCATTTTTAATTAACAAAAATCTTTTTTCAAAAGCTCGTTAAAATTCACGATATAGAGATTCGAACCTTTACTCTTAGACAAACATAAACATTAAAAAATGTTTTTTATTAAAAAAACTTCTATGAAAAAAGATTTTATTTATTAAAATTTATTTTTTTAATATATCGAATGAAACTCTTATTAAGTTAAATTATTCATGTTTTTGCATTAAAAATTTTGCAATAATCATAAAATAATTGTCAACAATATTTTTTTGAAACGTGAAAATATTTTTCAATTTTTTTCTTTTATTTAAAAAATATATCAGACACGTGTGAATTATCACGAATATAAAATTTTAAATAAAAAATTCAATTTACTTGAAATTTAAATAAAAATTTTCTATCGCTAAGTTTAATTAAATTTATTTAATTTCAGGAATAATTTAATTTAATAAGCAATGCACTTTGAAAGAAATTTTTATTTTTATATTTTTTAAAATATTCAAGTTTTTTTTAATTTAACGATGTAGAAGTATTCTTTAATAAAGAATAAATAATATACTTTTAATAAAAAATTCAATACTAAATAACTTGGGAATATAAAAGAGATCCTGGCTTCTTTTTCTTTTACTTAAGTTTTTTAAAAGATTAGAAAAAGTATATATGTAGGTCAAGTTTTCATCATCTATTTTAGTTATTTTCATTTTAATTTGCTTCGATAATGATTTTAGAAATTATACGATAAACGATATTAGTCTGATGAAAATTTAGTTAACTTTTATACTATTTATATTAAAATTCATTTTTCAACTATAAATATAAACGTGTTTTGCGATTCGCATAAAAAAAAGAATATGATTTCATTATAATGTTATTTATATAGAGTTTCGCGTATATAAATTATAACTATACTATAAGTATATACTAAAGTATAATCGTAATTTAATCCGAAAGATAAAACTAAGAGGTCCAAACAAAAATAAAAATTTAATTTTGTTATATTAAATGTACAAAAGAAACATCTTAGCAAACTGCCTGACTAAACACGACGTCCTACTACTCACAATACTTAGCTTGGGAGGCAAATTTAGTATCTTAAATTTTCACCCCATATAGGAACTATTAATTAATAATAATCGTGGATCTAAAATTTTTTAAATTCGATTATTTGTATTATATATGAATTATCGATTAAACGAATCAAAGTAAAATAAAGAGTTTATACCAATTGTAAATGTAATTTTACGTTATTACAATATCTAATCGCAAAATGGCATACATTACATAATAATTTCTCAATGGTTACAAGAGCTGAAAAAGTTCCTTAAACACTTGCCATTTCAAAGTAGAACGTAGTTTATTAAAACTTCAACATCTTTGTAAGAGTAACGAAAGTATTTCTATTTAAATTTCAAGCGAGTTTCTGTTTAAAATGAAAAGAGTTTTTACTGTAAATGAATAACTAATTTATTAAAATATAAACGGATTTAACGACTTAAAAATTTTACAATGTCAGGTTTAGAATTTCCAAAGTATTTTCGTTGGCTCGTTAAATGTTTAAAATAATAATTTAACAGGATAGGTAAACTTATAAGAAAATTTCCAATTCAAAAATTCAACTCGCGAAATTTTTCCGCTGATACGCTTCAAGTATTGATACCACAAAACAAAATCTATATAAAAATCGTCAAAACTCTCGAGAGTGGTAAATAATGAAATTACAAAATAAAAGTCGTTTCGTAGCCAATTGATCTACGGCATTTACTTTAAAACTAAATCGTATAAAAGTAAAGAAAATAAAGCGATAATAAACCATACGTATTACTAATTTGAAGAGAAAAAAATGTCGACTCTGTCAAAGTAGATTCTTGTTCGAAGTAAAGGGAAACAGCGTAAATGTCCATATTATAAAAAATAAATGGCGCGTAAAGTAGCTACACTATAAAATAAAGATTCGAATGGAATAATCGTAAGCATTGATTTACTCGCTGAAAGCCTATTTATACGAGTCCGAGCTTTAAGCGACTATTAAAACCAAAGTCGTAATTATCTATAAGAACGTTTACTTTATTAATACCGCGAGAGACTTCCTTCGCTCTGATTCACTCGAAAGAACGAATTACGCGTCCACGTAATTTCCAGAGAGTCGGTCGAATCCGAGTGCGTCGCACCTGAAAGAAAACCTGAAAGAAAAGTTGGTTCGGGGTTTGCTTCCTCTCTCGGTACATTCATCCGGTCACCCAGAAAAATCGTCCGTTCCCCGGTGTAACGATAAAAACGCACTCGACTCGCTCGATCTTCGTAAAAAAAAAACCAGCGGCTTTTAAGCGAGATCCTCTTGCCGCAAAGAGAGTCGTTTGCTCCTGGAGGGGAGGAGAGCAGAGACTGAGCGCCTCGGAGTCTCGGTCGGACGCTCGTCGCGATCGGCATTCAGGCTGTAGACCGGTGACTAGGTGCCAAGCGGTCTACCGATGCGTGGAGGCAAAAACTAGTCCAACGGCCTCCGGACTCTCGGCGTACGCCTTCGTTTATCGCGCGCGAAAAATCCCCGGCGCATTTATACGCTCGAGTATGGAGAAAACGAAGAGGACGAGGAGTTGAATAAATTACGGAGATTAGCGGCGAGCCTCCTTCTTTTATCCTTCTTTTATCCTTCTTTTATCCTTCTTTTATCCTTCTTTCAATATTTATCGTTCGCTGCCCCTCCCCCCGCGGCTTCCTTGAGATCCTCGGCGATCTTTTTTGCCCGTCCGGAGAATGCGAGAATGAAATGATGCACCTATGATGAATATCGGAGCGATTAATGCCGCGGGAAGTTTGCGCGCCTTTTCCCCTCTTTTTCGTACGTTTTTTTTTTTTTTGCATTTTCCATTACGTTTTCTTTTTCTTCGTAAGAATTCTCAACTCCGCGCTCTAAATTTTAAAGCGAGCACGAGGGAAACCGAGATGAAACTTTTGCGACTCGAGAGACGCTCGTGGATGACAGTCGATTGATATTGTTTTTTTTCTTCTAATATTTTGTTGGAAATTCGAAGAAACGCGTTCGCGCGTAATTAATTACGAGACGATCCGAAGACGAGTCTTTTCGTGACTTTGTGACTTTTATTCTTCGAGGCAAAAGAAACGATGATAATTCAAATTTTGCGAGCAACCGAGCTATAAAGAAATTTGAATTCGAATAACTTTAATATTTCTTAGAAATGATAAGTTTTTTCGTCTATTACTCATGTTTTTATGTTCTGATTTTTTTTCTAGTTTTATTGCAAGTAGCACATTTTTTATATTCCTCGCTCGCAAATTAATTGTTTTATAAGTTTAAAATATCTATGATATAATATCTTTTTCGTTATCCAAATCTTTATTGTTTTAACGACGTTCCAAACATAATGTCTGCTGGATATCTTTAGAAATTATCGTCTATCGCTTAAGTATACGTTATTATTTAGTATAATGTATTTTAATACACGGTACGTTAAACTTTGAAACTTTTCGATACTGCTATTTAAAGAAATATGAATCATTTATATCCGAATTAATAGTTATGAACGCATAGAACGAAAAGTATTTATGAAACTCGTTCAAAATTTAATAAAATGGAATAAAACAAAGTTTTTACTTTGTAATATATTAGATACTTGATTTTTCATGAGTCTGCGGAGCCGAAAAGATATTAAAAATATTATATTTAATGAAAAGGTATAAAGTTTATCGAATACTCGATCATAATTATCGTACGAGACTAGATTTTCATGATAACCGTAATAATGGCTTATTACTTTTTTTTATTAAATTTAAAACGAATCTGTATATTAATTTCACGTACGTAAAAACATTTTCGAAATATCTAATATGTTTCGAAAATATAGTTCTCAAGGTGTAAAAATTCTAGATTCTATTAAATTGAATTTTAATTTCTTTTTTATCAACTTAATAATTTTATAACGATAATTAAGTAGTTTTACGATACAAGAACTTGTGCGAAATTCTTAGTGTGTGTAATAATATAAAAATTTATTTAAATATTAATTATGTTGATTTTCATAATTTATTCATTATTCGGTATTAAAATATTCAATAACTCGAAGGATAATAAGCGTTGTTCTTTGCTTTTCTGAAATTATTATTATTATATTAAGAAACGAAGTTTTTCTCCGCTGTAATAATAATTCAAAACTTTTACGTAAATATAAAGATAAATCAAAATATCCGTAGGTATTTAGTTTTAGATAAATATATAAATTAAGCTATCGGTTAAAAAAAAGATATAGTGAAAAATAGTGCACCAATTTTGAAATTCCTTTCAAATTTGTATTTTACACTAGAATGATAAAAAATTCATTCTTAAAATCCGAAGTGTGCCGATTGTCTATAGCCTTTTATATAAATAAAAAAATATTAAAATATACGGCCATTTGTATAAATGTAAAGTAATTATGAATACTAAGTGCCTCTTGCAATAATAAATAATTAAAAGTAGGTCTGAAAGCGAGTAACAGACTTTGAATATAAAAATAACTAGAAATTTCTTTTTTGTAATAAATTTTAAAATACCAAATAGTTTCACTTTTGCTGAACGTAAAATTAAAATTTAGAAGACCGTCCATAGAGTTACGTAAAAACATCAAAGTAACTTTAGTGAAAGTGTGAAGCATGTGCAATGTTTTGTGCAACAGCATTAATTTTCAAAGATATTAAAAAATATTTCACCTAATTTTCCTTTGTTTGATTTGAAGAACAAAATATATTTAAACGGATAGTTAACCTTTTCAACGGCATTCGATTTTACAAGTCGTTATCATTCCGATTACAATTAACTTGAAGTATTTTTCGTTTTATCATTTACATTATTATCGATTACACCAATAATCGGTGTCGTTGATAATTGCTTTATAACAATTTGAAAATGTATTTTTATGTTACATCTGGAACCGAATATACGGTATTATTACTAGTAAGTCAGTTCTAAATTTACGTTAAAGTAAAGTTATGTAATTGAATTTTTACATTACTCAGTTTATGGCACATTTCTTAAATTTCAGGCAATTTTTATCATTTTTTAAAGAGGTACAAAGTTTTTAAAACTCATTAAATCATGACTTATGCATGAAAAACTTGTTCTCTTGCGTATTTTTTGATAAAGGTGACGCTTGCTAAGTTATAAATATTTTAGTACTTGCTACAATTGATATTTACGATTTTCTTCGCATAAATGCTGCATTTAATCGTTACAATATCGTTTCTTACGTCATTATCATTCTAGATCAACGAAATAAACTTTCCCACTCTCAACGAAGACGAGAAAACATTTGCTAAAGTAAACCGCGATCTTCTCGCTTTATTAGCCACCACGTAAAACTTTTCGCACGCAAAATTCGTCCTTTTCCCAATAAACTTCGAGCGACGCGTTCGACTCGTTTATCGTAAGCATCATAGACGCGAAGTCGAGGTAAATGCGTATAACCGCGTGGTTATTTATATACAGTGCATACAAATGTAAGGGGATCTTTCGATCAGGGCTGACGTGCGGAATCGGCCTCTACTGCTTAATCCTCGTCGCGGTTGAAACGCATATTTTCTTGTTCCGAGGACCGATGCGTTTGTCTGTACCCAACGGAGCGCGAGAGAGACGGAGATAAATATGTTCCAACCACGCAATCTGGCCTTCCTCGGTTACAACGCAATACATACGGTAGATAGACATCCTCTTGTTATTTAAACTTATTGTTTAAACTAAAAGCAATTAAGAAACGATTTCGAGTCCTTAGCTGAATAAATTTGTAGTTATTCGCGGAGTGTCGACGATGATTATGTATTTCGATTTATAAAGCAAACATTTATTTATGTGTTAATTATAAATTTCAAAGTGTTTCTTAATAGAACAAAGTGAAATGTGAAAAAAATGTTCTACGTTTGAAGATTGTACTTTTAATGTGGATTAATATAAATTGATTTAGTGTCATACTTTTTTTGCTTCTTTTTCAAAATCGAGTTCTATTTAAAAAGAAATTAAATATCATTTATACTTCATTTCATCTATGATTTTATTATTTTCATCTTTTATATAATGCGTTGAATAACGTTAAATTAAATTAAAATCAATATATAACGCGTAAAGATTTATGGAATATTACAATTTTAATAATTCAAATTGATGTATCGAAAATATGAGGCTTTTGTAAAAGTCAAAAAGAAACGATCTTTATCCGCAAACTTTAAAATATATGTATAAAAAATAAACTATTTATAAATTTCTAAAAAAATTAATTCTTATTATTTCTTTTATATATCTTCTAAAAAACTTATTCTTATCGATTATAAAAAGTAAATTTATTAACATATTTACGTGGTAAAATTCTGCTGATTCGTTAATTTTAATGTAAAATGGATACATTGTTTCAAAGAAATCGTAAAAATAATAAATAAATGAAAGTTTTAATTTAATTTTGAAATATAACTATATTTAAATGAATGATTTTAATAGAATTTAATTGAGATTTATATTATTATTTCAAGTAAAAAAGATTTTGTTTTAGGAAAGTAAATGTATCATTTATTTTTAGATGACGTTTTCTCTTAATTTGTACGTTCATTTATCATCCAAGAATATAAATCTCAACATGTTTGATATTCACAATCAAATTTAACAATGTTTAATTTAGAAACTAATTTCAGAAGAAATTGTCGTATGTTATCTCTACAAAGAAAAATTAGTTCTATCCATGTGATATCATTCGAAGAATTTAAAGTGTATATTAGACAAGACTTATGATATCGTGAGATATCACAGTTCAAACAAATAAATCAATTATCTTTTGAAGTCTGAGTAGTGAAAAATTACTTTATTTATCTAAATGAAGCCAGACTTTGGTAGAATAAAAGATTTTACTTCAATTACAAAAGTAACTAACTATTTGAAATAAAATTTTAATCTATTCGAGTAAATATGAATAATTATGAAAATTAAAACGAACTTAAATTCAATTTAAAAATATGTATTATATTTGCTTTAAGGAGGAAAAATTTATGTTTCACTCGAGTAAAAATGCGACTAATTTATTTCGTTCTATGTATAAATGCACTGCATCGATCTCAAGTATCAATCGAGATTCGCATTGTCTCCAATAACGAAAAAAGTACAGTCGAATAACGTTAAAAAAATTATAATCAGTTCGTACAAGGCACAGCTTTTTCAATGCCTCGAACGCAATATTTTAAATGTAAATTAGAATGCCAGTATCACGAATGTAGAGGATGTTCGCACTATATCTGCGCACTTACGTATTCTACGGAGTTGCTGGAGAGTTCGAAGGAAAAAAAGCATTTTTTTTTTCCAGTGACGTAAAAAAGGAAAGAACATGACTGAAACCGTGATACGATAAAGAAATCAAAAACCTATTTATAACAGGTAACATGAGTGAGCGCGAAAGAGAAACGACGGTCGTTATCGAAATTTACGAGATTGCAAAAAGCGTATTAAAGCGACGATTAAAATACGATCGGAGATTAAATATTTATGTCCGTTCGAAGATAAATTATGACGCTGTTGCGACTAGATCAATTTAAATAATAATAATTATGTGATCCATTGTTATTAGATTTTTACTTAGTTGTAGGTACCGAGTGATTCAGAGAGCAACTGTAATCAGTGGATTGTGATGAAAAAAAAAAAAGCTTCTTGTAAGATTTCACTTGTAAGCGACTATTTTAAATAAATTTCCATGTAGATTATAATAGTGGTCGAAATAAATGGAACTTTCTAGCTTATTTATAAATGTATCTGTTCATTATTTTGATGGAATTTATTTTAAACCGAACCAAGAATTTTATTTCTATCCTAATGGATAATACTTTAAGAACAATTTTAAAAAGCAATGTGGAAAGAGACCGATTAAAAACTCTGTAGTTTATTTTAGTATAAAAAAACTTTTATTATTTAGGTACAAATTTGTCGAGAATATTAGCTGTTTTCTTATAAAAGTATAAATGATAGGTAAAGCTGGATTAAAATGATGTATAAATGTAGTAAATTTAAATAAAACAATATGACTTGGACATTTTTATCGTACTTGTGATTGTAAAATTAAATTACATATTTATATAATTTATAAAACGGTAAAATATATATTAATGTGTTAGATTTTAATTTTCTTGTTAACGATACGATTATTATCGAAACGAATAATCATTCGATAAATTTCATATTTTATAAAACTAATATACAATCGCAGTGAAATTTTTTGTTATATTTCTGATTGACTGACTTTTGAGGTTATATCGTTATTAGAACGTAAAGACAAATTAACTGAAAACTATTTCTATATTAAAATCAAGTCGTTACTTTATTTATCTACTATTTATAGTATTGGTATTAATTCTTATTTTTTTAACTTTTCCTCGTTTAAGTGTGTTTAATTAATAAATGTGATCAAAGATTTTATTAATGTTTAAAAACTAGAATTTATTTTATAAACTTATATTTTTTATTAAATTAAGTCATAAATCGATTTAAATTTTTCTTCTATTTTTATCGATATCCGTAACCTTTCAAATCTTAAATTAGAAAATTAAAATAGAAAAATTTTAATTAGAACATTGAAATTTGAAAATTTTGTATAAATATTATTGATAACATTGTACACAAAACCTTAATATCTAAGTTACAAAAAGTACAAATATGAAAAATTGCAGTAGTTATATAATATAAAATGATAAATGTAAAAATAAAGAAATAATGAATTTGATTGTAAAAAGCGGTAAATTTATTTATTTCAATGTATACAATCATCGACGAAACGTCAAATTATTCAATAGGCTTCAATGCGAAATTCTCTACAGCCCTTCAAATTCTTTTAAGCCTTGGATATTTTTCCGTTGAATAAACTTTGTACTCTTAATCGTATTTATAGACATTTTATTACTTGCGCAAGCAGAAATTATTAAAAATATAAATATTATTAAATACCAAAATTGTACGGAAGCTGTATCAATTCATCTACGATAAAAACTAACAACATTTTTAATTTCATGTAGGATTTTTTTATGTAAGTTATCTTTTGATTTAATAACATGTTGATTCCTCGATGAATTTTCTATGCTGCTGATCAGTAATCTACGAAACATTGAAGAAAAAGAACATTCGGATCAAGAACTTAATAGGATTTATCTCTTTCCTTTTTCCAAAGACAAATTTTTGCTTTTCTTTAGCTTAAAATTATAACCACTGTATTTTTAGATATTCCATACAATCAGATCAAAAATCAAATCAAGTAAATTTAAAAAAAAGTTAACTTAATTTATATTTTGAGTCGGATCTTGTTGGATTATCTTCGCTGGGTTCAATCCTATTAAAGTGAATCGTCTTATAAGACTCGTTTTCTCTCAATTGTTAGATAAGTACTATCGAGAGAAGTTTTTTTATGAAATATAAATAAATATATTATAAGGATTTATTTCTTACCG
Source organism: Dolichoris vasculosae (assembly GCA_018907195.1). NCBI lineage: Eukaryota > Metazoa > Arthropoda > Insecta > Hymenoptera > Agaonidae > Dolichoris > Dolichoris vasculosae. Next base: position 1,769,454 of record JACCHY010000020.1, read on the forward strand.
TAGAGGTGTAGAAATACCTCGATACAAGAAGAAAGTCCGGATTAAGAAAACCACTGAAAAAAAAAAAAGAAATCACACGTACGCGTTTCGTGTTATCAGTCAGTCGATTCGCGTATAGAAATGCTAATTTTTTACCATTTGCTCCAGTTGGCATTTATACTGTAATGATAATGGCGAGTTAATATAATCGGATAACTGTTTTCTTTTCGATGGATCGCCACAAATATCAATTAGAAGATCGCATCCTTTAACCTTGTTTCGTATCGAATATACTACCATAATTTTTGTTTAAAAGATAGTAATGATTAACGTTATACAGATTTATTAGCTATTTATCTGGAAACTCGGTGATTATTTATTAGTCACAAATGATTAATTTTAAAATTAGAGCAGTATTATATTAAACGTTAAATATGATTCATAAATTGAATTTTATTTGATAATTGATTTTTAAATCTTATTTAAACGTAGCATTTTAGTCAAATTTTATAAATGGAAATTCGATAAATATGTTTGCAACTAGTTAAACTATCTTTTCAGTTACCGACTAATGATTAATTTTCTTAATGGAAATATAAAGAGATACCGAAGGAAAATAATTGCATACTTATCTAAAAGCTATTTTACGTAGCGTAATAATTTGAGATTTGGGATGAAACTACAGATTTATTAAGCAACTGATAAATTATTCGGAATAGTTTCACGAATTATTTTGCAATTAGAGATTGAAAATTGTTTAACACGAAAATTACTAGACGGATAATTTATATTTTTCATGAGCTAATGACGCGAAAGACCAATTCTATGAAATTTATCGAAGCTTTTACGCACATTTTAAAAATCGCTACAATCAAGCTTGAATCTAGTCAATATCGATCTAATAAACTATCGCTGGTTAAATTAATAGTTTATTGATGAAATTGACGAGTGACTAACCAATTATTAGCTAAAATTTCATCTAATAAGATCTAGTAAAGGAGTGAGGTCATACAAGTCTATTAAAACTATTTAGTATACATATTACTTTTTAATCGGTAGCGCTAAATACACGTATTTACTCAGAGATTAAAAATTGAAAAAACTTTTTGCGAGAAATGAGCGTTGAAATACGAATTACTGGAATTTATTTGAATAAACTCTTATTATATAAGAATAGCATCTCATTCGCGTACTTACAAAATTTTACATATTCCTATTTGCATTTCGAAACGTATAACCGACACATCGCAAACGAGAAATTTCTTAAATAAGCACACATATCGTGCATTGAGCCAATCCTACATTATTTATATAAACGCTAAAAAAATTTCATTATATCTTAAGTAATAATTTAAAGTCCCTCTTTACAAAATCCTCACCCACGCTAATGCGCACGAAATTCATTACCTCTTACACTCGGGAATATCGGAGAATCTAGAAAAAAGCGATTCACGCGGACACATTATGCATTGTAACAATGATATAATGTGTATCAGTGATTCACATTATATATTCACAATCAGCAATGGCCACTTCTGCTTATACATTATAGATAAATTCTCGTGCGGTGTTCGTAAAAATCGAACTCTATAAGACACTCGTCGTTGAAATTAAACTCTGGAGAGTTGAAGGACTCGTGTATATTGATAAGACTCGAATATTACAGCATGATAGATATGCATATACAGCTTTGAAATTTTCCGTGCTCCTTAACTGTTAAAATACAGATCGTGTATTTATACGATCGTGCGCCTATTATAGATGTAGCCGTACTCCTCGTCCTCGTCATCGTCGTCATCGTCGTCGTCGTCGTCGTCGTCGTCGTCGTCGTCGTGGTTCACTTATCGAAGCGTCAAGATTTAGCTCGAATGTATAGAGAACTACGGCAGTTTTATTTATGACGTTTTTAGCGAGTTCTTGCTTTCGATGTGCGTCATTGATGAGCGAGTAAATAAAACGTCTGGTGCGCGTATTGCTGTGATTGTGAAACGTATGTATTGAGACACTTCTTTTTACCCCTACGAACTTGGCACTGATGAAAAAAAAATGGAAAAAAGAAAGAAGTGGTGGTCGAGAAAAGTATATGGTTATTTTAGAGATGAATATCAACGCGTAGTTATATTTACACAGGGAACGTTGATTTAACGGTGAATGTAATAAAATTAAAATGTGTATTTACGTTTCTTTTTTTTATAATTTAGATGTTGTACTATTAGTATGTTTCGAGCTACTTGAAATTTATTAATAATACTCGGGTTTTGATAAATATTAATTAACGATATATCTCATATTTTATTCTTTTATATTTCCTTGGATAGTATTTTTGGTAGATTTGTAAAAAAATTATTTTTAGTCTAAAACTGATTTCCATTCGTGTTCGCTAAATTTCTTTTATATATAAAAAGCATCGACCTTCCGTAATTATTTTTTATTCTATATTTTATTTTAATTAATTATATCTGTTAAATTTTTTTAACGAAATTTAAGATCACGATTACTAATAAACTTTTTTAATCTTACGTTAGGCTGAAATTTACACGAAAAAGATATTAGAAATGAATAAATATCTTTACGTTTATCGAATGAAACAACTTCCGAACATACTTTGAAAATTTACTCAAACGTACTTCTTTTAATTCTTTCAAGTTTTTAAAAGTAAACGCATATAAGAATGTATAAATTAGTGTAGTTATAATAAAGTTAGATCCAGTTTCGAGGTTATTATAGCCTTTGATAATGAAAAGTTTTAAAATTTCATATGCAATTCTAATGTTTAAAACAGGTTTATCGTAATAAAAAAATATTATTTTTTAATATCGTATACTGAATTCCAAATATGTCATTAAATAATTGTATTTATAAAATTATAGTAACACATAAATTATATTCATACACGAATTATATATTTATATTTTGATTTACTTATATATTATTTATTAAGCTTATTGCTTTGGAAAATATGTACTACTGTTTATATATATATAATTTTTATTGTAACATATTTAGAACTCGTTTTATAGAATAAAATTATTTTAAATAATAATTATTGTTATAATAAAAAAGCTGTTTCTTTTAATTGTTAGTAGTTCAATAAACGAATGCTAATAATGCTTTTGAAATTTTCTACTTCCATTATTCTCTAGTCGTTATTAAATAGAATCTGATCAATTATAGATAATAACTTATTGGTAACTACTCGATTGCGCTAATCATTCTTTAGTCAAAAGACTTATTTTTATCCATTTATTAGTAAATGTTTCGTACAGGAAGTAATATATTAAAAGTTGAACAGCTTGATATTTAATAACGTAAACGTACTAAATAAGAAACTATTGTTTCTAAAATATTTTTAATGTAATGACTTTTTAATTTATACGATACAAGTTCCAATCGTTGCAAATAATTAAAAAAGAAATATAGACATTAAAGTTTTGTAAATATCTTTAAATATCTCAAACATTGAGTGTACGTATGTAAACTTAAATTTTAATCTAATTATATAAAACTGAGTACATTTCTTTTTTCTTACAAAATTATAAGCTATAAAATAATTTGATCGGTTCGACAAACTGATATTAAATTTAAGTTTAAAATTCAAACATCGATCGAATAATTCATCTTTTTTTATAAACATAGATATGGTTTTATTTAATTATAAATCGTTTAGTGAAATTAGTCTCAATTAAATGTTTTATAATATAATACAAGAATTCTTTTAAGAAAGTAATAAAGTATAAAAAGAATATACAATATACAAAGTAAAAGATTACAAATTGTGTTAATATAATAAAGCGAAACTAATTTTTCAAAATGAATGTAATCTTAAAGTTTCTTGTTTGATGATTGAAATAAAAAACTATTGCGCCATTTCAATTGATGCATGACATCACTAATATTTTCGTGTATGCAATTCATTGTAATGTTAATACATGCGCTACGTACTGATACTAAAAGATCGTGAACTCTTCCATTACATAATTCATTGAACAGATTTATTGAGGGAACTCATTCAAATCTTTTCCTTGTCTCGAATCTATAGCTCTAAAATAATAAAAAAGCGATGATATAATTTTTAAAATCGAATAAATCTTTTTGATTATGAATCTTATGATTTAATAAATCGAAATAATTTGTTTGCAAATTCAAATTTGCTTTAATTTTTAAAACTTGGAAGCATACGTTTTATATTTCTTAATTATTTTTAAAATTTATTTAATAATCGTTATAAAAATAATTTGAAAAATAAAATAATTTATATTAAATATATTACCACAATTTAATATATTGAAAATTTTTTAAAAATATTGTATAACATCCAATCAAAAAACATATATAACATCTAATTATTTTATCACTTTATCAAATTCTTAAATATTTATTTATTTTTCAAGGAATCGAAAGATTTAAATTTTCATTAAAACAAAAAAATTTACGTAAGAAAATAATAGTTCTGATATAGAATTAAGAAAAAAACTACATAAATGATCAGCTACTTCTTAAAATATATGTCTTGAATCTAATCTCGTTATATATTGCTTAAAAAGGTTTAGATATCTAAACCAATTTATGGTAACTTTCTCGATCATTTAAACTTTACGTTTATACAGGAGTACCTCATAATTTTGAAATAAATAAAAGAATGATTTTAGATGATAAAAATCTTGTAAATATCGTGAAATTTTTTATATATACTAACCTTAATAATAATATTAACGAAGACTATATCAAATAATATACCTAAAGCAAATTTTTTATCGGTATCGGTCTTACCAGTCTTGGCTTACTCTACTTATAGTCGTTCTTTCTTTAAAATACATTTGATATCATAACTAACGGGTTATGTAAAATCTACCAAAATAGGAAATCTGTATAAAATTTTGTTATAGTTGAAAAATCTACCTGGTAACTATACATTTTCGAATACTCTTCCATCTTCTGTGATATAATAACAGCACTTATTTAAAACATGTTTATAATATTTAATATTAATGCTGCTTAATTTGTATCGTATCATATTATTTGGACAATAATAGCCAAAGCATGAAATTTGATAAGTAACATCGAGTGTGCATTTAACGAGGGGAATAAATTCTTTCCCTAGAAATTTTTGGTTCGCGCGCACATAAATTCGCGGATGTAGAATACAAATCGCTCGCACCAATAAACTGGTTATTTACTCGCTCCATTCTCTTTCCTCTTCTAGCTCAACATCATATCTTACGGCAGATTTTTGCTCCTCGTCATCCTCGACATTATATACTAACGCGCAGTGCGGCACTGTATAATTAAAAGTCAAGTTGCAAGTCATTTGCTCTCGTCCTGAGATCGAGTATTTTGTTCTCATTTTCTCATTTCTTATAGGTGGAAGCTCGTGACTCACGATTACAACTGCCAGTTTCGTACTCAATCGTACGCAAAACTTTCAGACAAGCGCGTTGAGATATTTTTTTTATCATTGTTTGTAAAATACCGAATTGAAGTGAAAATGATTGTAGTAGAAATGGAGAATCATTTGTTCTTTTTGAATATCGAATTAAACGAACGAAAATGACGTTTAAATTTAATTTGTTTAATAAAACTTTAATGAATCTTGATTTTATTAATAATAAATTCAGTGATTGTAAAAAACTAACGATCGCAATTCATAGAACGTAACGTATCGAATTATTTGACAGATGAATAGTTACGAAGAAAAAATATAATTATTAACGATTCGACGATACGATCATTTATAAATGTTGCTATCGATAAAAACGAATGTTCTTTATGAATATAAATCATAAAGTGAAATAAACGTATATTATTTAACATTCCGAAAGGTATCTGATTTCTTTGTTCAATTAGATCTTAAAAGATATAAATTATGATTTGATACAATAAGTTTCTTAATACGCTCGTGTATTTTTATGTTAAATATATTTATTGTTCTTGGAGATTAAATTTGAGATCGGAATAAAAAAGTAATTTACATAAAATCCGTTTTATAAATTTTGATAAATATTATTTCGTTCCGAACTTGAAAAAAGTTTGAATAATTGAAATATTTTTATCAAAATTTCAATTCTATAAAAAAACATGTAATTTTTAAAACGAAATATATTTTCTTTCAATATTAAGAATTTTTCGTAATATAAGATCCAACATGTTTATTTACAATTAAGTAATAAAAAATAATTTTCCCCCTTTAATCTAACTAGCAACTCTGCTTATCTCTAAAAAACGGAGAAGGTAAACATTTAAAAAATATTTCTAAATTGACATTTATATTCGCTTTTAACTGGAATGAATTTAATTAAAATTCATTGCATTTCATAAATATCAACTACCATCTTAACTGATATTGTCAATATATTTCATAAATATGAACTAAGAATATATATTATTTCTCAAACGATAAAGAAATGGACAAAATTTATATCGAATGAATATCAGCATCGACTGAATTTTCAAATGAAAATATCTGATTCTGTTCATTCCTTACACTAAGAAAAAGGTCTTAAATTACACAGAAATGAATTCTCTCTAATTTTCATAAAAATTTATTAGCTATGAATGATATCTAGTCTTAGTGGTTAAATTTTAAACATTATTTAGTAAATATATCAAATAATTATAAATTAAAAATAAAATATTTACTTTCTTCGTATTTAAATAAATTTTTATTTTTTAATCTTATAAAAAAAATGCGTTTAACAAATTCAATAGATAATATCGATCGACACTTTTAAATAAAAACTTGTAATTATCGTAAATGTAATATAATAAATAGAAAGTGATCGTACACATTTAGAAAATATTAAACTTGAGAAGTACAAAAATTATAATTATTTATTCGAAAATTTTACAATACAAATATTTTTATTTTATTAGCATCAATTTTAATACAACCGATGTAATCGACGACATAAAATTACACGTTCGAGTTAAAAATCATTTTCATAATTTTGTTATATTATTTTATATGCTTCGATCGTTTAATTTTATTTCATTGAATTAAAGTGAAAATATCGAGTTAAAAAAATTCATTTTCCCATATATTATAGAAAAGTATAAAAGTTGAGATTACAGTATATCTATTTCAGGACGAAAATAATTTCATAATAAAAATACGGATTAAACGATTACGCTAATCGAATTAAAAATGTTTTATCTTTATCCAATAAAAACACGTAATTTTCTACAACGAACGTTCATTTAAATTCTTAATTTTTGATCGACAGCTGATTCCAAATAAATTAAAAATATCATTATGCAATTGCAAGTAAATTTTCATACGACATCGTTCAAGAGTTATTATTCGTATAAAGTGTAATTCTCGATAGTTTTGTATAATGTAATTCAATTACATCTTTACTCGATAAAGTATAAAATTTTTCTCGAATTAACCAATCGGTTTAATTTATAAAAAAGAAAAAAGAAACGAAGAAGAAACAAACGCTTAGTCAGAAAAACTGGAAGGAAAGCTTCCGTGTATATTCCGTACTAGAAATATCCGACGTTTCATGGATCTCACCAGAAATTTCCTCTCACTTTGTAACGAGAAAATATGTGACAGCAAAAGTCTCGTGTCTATAGCTTCTAAAAATGCCGAGAACTTAATCTGCTCGGTAGGAGCGAGACCTTAGCGGTGGTAACATAGCGTCGACATAAATTGAGAGAATTGGAAGAACATCCAATCGAGATCGAACGCTTCGATTATTGTCGCACTATTTCTTAGTTCTCAGCACACCCGCTTCTTTTTATTCCTTTCTTTTTGTTTTATTTATTTTTTTCTGTTCGCTTCATTGCAGGTTAATGGGAGTCGTTACAAATATACGTCTCGAATGTCTGCGTAGGTGACGTTTCGCGTCTTCGGAGCAATTGATGTGTTTTATACTCGTGTCTTTGTTCTGTGTACACGTTGCGATTAAATAAATAACAATTTATATTAAACTTGACTTATACGGGAGATTTTATGGATCATTACAAGTAATAATTATTTTTATCTTTAAGGCGTTTTAAGTGAAAGGTCGATATAAAGTTATTGATACCAGGAGTATTGTTTAATCGAGAATACGGAGAGTACGAAAATTAAATTTTTAGCGACCGTAAATATGATTAAATATTTTAAAAGAAATTTACGAAAAACTAATTATTACATATTTACTTTTAATAAATTAATAAATTAATAAATTTAATTTTCGTACATTTATTACAAATACGATTATAAAAAGTAAATATTACTTTTGTTAACCGAGTTTTTACCTTATATAAAAAGCATGTACAAAGTAATTCGAATATTTTATATTTCCATTGATAATAAATGGAGTTAACGAAATTTCTTTTTTAAACCCGTTAACTTTGAATAAACAATGGTAAATCCTTATTTATATTCAACTAAAATAAATTTTAAATCAATCTGTTTACTCTAAAAATATCCAATAACCAAACTTGATCAAAAATCACATTTTAATTAAGTTTATAAAATAAAATAAAATTGTCTCCAACAAAAATCCGTGTTCTACAGTGAATTCCTGGGATAAGGCTTAGTTCATAATGGAAGAATATCCTCGATGCGTTCTCGTATCGCTCTCGACAAACAAAAGCAATAATGGTGACGGTTTTGGTACTTCGGGAATCTTCCTCTCGAACGAATGGATTCTTAGTCACGGAACTCTACTGTCTCCTAACTTCTTTGAGTCATCCGCTTACGATATTCGCAACTTCCTTAGCGAAGTTGGAGAGAACATCAAAGGAGACTTGGTAAATGTCCCGCTCCATCTAACCGAGACCATGAAATTGCAGCTGCAGTATAATCGAATCGTGGCTGTTACGGATGAGGCCACAAGGTAACGAGTAGTTTTTATTTTTGAGGTAAAATAACTTGTGTTGTTTATCGACTGTGAATTATGTGTTTCGATCAAGTGAAAGTATCGATGGCTAATCTATAATTTATTGCATGATTAATAAATGCTGCGAATACAAGTTTTACAAAAAGTGTTAACATAGAAGTTGATGGTTCAAACAAACTTTACAACACGAAAACAACTGTATCTTGCATTAAAAATTAATAATTAAAACTTAAATTAGATTTTTATAATTTACGTGAAACGGATTTATTTAGCATTGCTTTCGTCTGTATTGTTAATTTTGAAACGAAAATTTAAATGCGTATCTAATGATCGTAATATTTAATTAACTGTTGCATAAATTTGTAACATGAACAAAATAATTTAAATTAAAGTCACGAAATTGAACGTCATTTTACTTTATTTTAGAAGGAAATTATTGTAACTCGAAATATGGATTATTCGAATAAAGTTGTATTTCATTAGATAATTTTAATACAATCATATGTAATATATTAAATTATATATGGAACTTTCGTGTAAAATAACATTAAAACTTTTGTATCGTAAATATCGATGAAAAAGTGCCGATAATTGCAGCATTAAAGAAGAGAAGAAATACGATTACTTTCATGAAATATTTTTCTCTTCTCGACATTTTATGTAAAAAAGAAAAATTTTATTGCAAAGATTCACCCCAGATTTAATCAAACACACTCATCAATTTTTTAAATTACTATTATTAATATTTATTTGCAAATGATCGATAAATGTCAATCTCGTTAGATTCTAAACAAACGTAAGTCAATCGCTTCGACTTGAGTTAATTTTAAATTTAACAAACATTCAATGTAATTAACGTCTTCGATGCATACGGTAAAAATAAATCGAATAGTATCATATTTTATGTTAATACAATATGAATAAAAATTCTAAATATAAAAGAATAAATAATTAGATGTTAAAACACTAAAAAGATCGTCGGAAAGAACGAAAACTAGTTTACACACCGATTAATATTCGATCGCTCAGTCGTAAAATATTTACGAAAATATGGAAAAATGAAAATAACGTCGCTGGATATTTTTGTTTACAGAAAATTACAACAAACGACAATCGAGGAGAAAAATTGCTCGTTACGTGTTATATGGCGATGCTCGTTATTACACAAAACCTTCGGTGATTTGCTCGCCTGGAGCTTCGAGAAGGACGCCAAGTTCGATAAGTCGTTACTGTCGATTTTTTTGCTGCTGAAAGTGGAAACTGAAGCTAAAATCGGGAAGGATGATGCTGCGGAAGGCATGAAAGTTTTAAGGTACGGTGCACAAACGTTAAAAAGAGTGTGACGATTCTTCGAGTAACGTAATTATTGTAATCTCTTTGAAGGTTAGTCGATCAAATACGTATTTCCCGAAAGCTTAAAAAGGTAATACAGTATTATTAACGAATGCTATTCAAACAATATTTATACCTTCGAGTACGCAACAAGTTTTATTCGAATATACGAAGTTTCCGAGTTAAAAAAATGCTACGATTTAACGCAGAAAAATATCGAAGAGTATATTTAATAAGTATTTAAGTTTGGCTTAATTCGTAACGCAGTGGATGTTTCAAAATTTCAAAACATCGAATAAAATACGATGTAACGTCAAAGTAAAAAAACTAAATGAAATTTCTTTTAATTCTAAGCCGTTGGATGAAGTTTAATATACCACCTTTATAAAATAATAAAAATTTTCACACGTTTTGACGTAACTGTCTAAACAATAAAAACTTTTTCATTAAATACTGTAAACAAGAAAATGAAAAACATTGGAGAACGTAAAATGGTAAAAAATTTTCAGTTTTTCAAAATATTTCCGCAAACGTCGTAGAATCATATTAAATAGAAGGTTTTCGTAATATTCTTATAAGCGTAATACGTATAAATATGTATAAATGCATAGTAATTCGTCGGTATCCGGAAATTACTGTTTTTTCTCTCGCGCAAGTTTGTCTTTGCTACAAAACAACGTAAACCTAAAAATAATAAAATTTGTAACGAATTTTTCCTCGGATCCTTACCTTTTAAATCCAAACAAGGTACTAACGACGCTTCGATCACCTCCCCAGTGACTTCTACAAAAAGCAGTTCAGAGGAAAGACAAAAGGTCCCTCCTTGACTCGAGGCGCACCCGTGGAAATCGTCGGAGTTCCGTTCGGCAACGCCGTCTTCCTGGACTCGATCACCCGGGGAGTTGTGAGCAACATCTTCGGCGAGTCCGGCTGTCTCTTCCTCACCGACGCCAACGCTGTTCCTGGGTGCGAGGGTGCCCCCATCTTCGTCCTCGGTGAACCGTTGAGTATTTACATTCGGGGATCGAGTTCTGGAGCAAACGCGACGAGACCTAACAAAAATGACCTTGACTGTGATTACCCTCGACATCTCGACTCTTCCTCGTTCTCGGGGTGTTCTTCAGCTTGAGAAGTCCGATAACTGAAATTTGACAAACGAGTTGTCTCGAATAGATTCTGGTGGGAGCGCCAAGGTTGATAACGCGAGTAGAATCCGGAAAGTACAAATTAGGCATCGCCGCTCGCGATATTCTCGACTCGATATTTTACAAGCATCGCATATCAACGACCCGAGTACTTATTTCCAGGCTCCGGAGCTAAAAATAATCGACGAAGCTTTGATCGCGCGATCGATCATTGGCTCTCGCGATTTTTTTTTATCACCGTAAAAGACGCTTTTAATACTCGAGCGCCGAGTCCTATTCTCGGATTCGCCAAAAGCCTAAATTTTATCTCTCTCTCTTTAATAACAATCGTAAAATCGTTCGTTCGTTCGTTCGTTCGTTCGTTCGCTCGCTCGCTCGCTCTCTCCTTTCGAGTTTTCGTTTTTTGCATTTGGGTCGTATACGGCATCCGATCGCCAACGGGGATAAGATAAAACTTTCATAACTTTTAACAACTCATTGACGTCATCGTGCGCGAATTGAGACAGGCGACGGAGAATAAAAACGGGGAGGGTGAGTTACGACTCGCGGGGGTCATATAAGGCAATTTGATCGGCTCTAAAAAAAACGCGCTTTTACGTGTGCACGACAGGGAGGAGGACAGGGAGGAGGACAGGGAGGTGGACAGGGAGGTGGACAGGGGGGAGGACAGGAGGCAAATTTGCGGGATGGTGATCGCGCCTTTAAGCTGGTGCCGCGGCGAGTGGGTCGATTACACGTTCGCCGCGAATTTACAACCTTGTCTGGAGAAGGTACTCCGAGTGCCGGATGCAGTCGCCTTAACGAGTCGTGGCAGTTGCGTTCGGCGAGGAACGAAGAGGATGGGGCCACTCCTGCCAGGTGAGATGATTATTATCCCGAGCGCACTCGAACCGAAAGTGCGCATCGCTTCGATGCGGGAATGAAAAATGGGAGACTTCACCGAGGAAAAAAGGAAATTCTGGACGAGAACTATTTTTTCCTTTGCCTTGCGTTCGATTATTTTCCTCTGGATCCTCGAGGACGAGGGATAAACATTTTTTTACCGGATCGACTGCCTAATCGCGAACGTAAATAAGATACTAATTTTATCCTTGACGACATCGTTTCATCCTTGCTTTACCTGCTCAATGATTTTTATAAAAATTGTATTATGTCGCGAGGTGAAACTTTATTTTAATTTTTAAAATTTTATTTTCTTTTCTGGGCTTGGATTCGTTGGAAATAATTTTAAAATCACTGGATAAACGAACGGTTTGTGGAAATATGATCGATGATAAGATCGTTCGATGTAGAATAAAAAATTCTCGTAACGACGTATAATATAATTATGTTCTCCGTTATAATCTGAAATTTAGTTTTTATAATCTGCTTGATCGACGTAAACTGACGAATATGTATTATCTGTATTTGTTACACAATGGTTCTTATGGAAATAAAGTTTTTAATCGTAAGATTTTACGTCGATTCGCTCGACTGGATAAGAAATAATGTTCGGTACAATGTAAATCCAGATAACGATGATATACGAAAAACAGGTTCGGTAAATGTCAATTAATACAAAATTTAATAGAAAGTTTTTAATAATTCTTTCAATGAAAACTTCTTCTTAATGTATAAATTTCATGGCAATTTTACGAAAGATGTAATTATAGCATACCCTTGTAACATGAGTTAATCTTTATTTAAAAAATATATAAATTTCTTGTATCGATAAGTGAATTAAACAAAACTAAGTAAATTAAATTAATATTATATATACTTTACACTACTTAGTGAAATTTATTAAATTTTTTTTAAGCGAATAAGAAAACACTAACGAACTAAATATTTTTATACGACTTTTTAAACGTGAGTCTTGTTAAATTTTATTCATTAATAACGAACATCGATTTATAAGACATTTTGAAACGTTGAATTAAATTTAATTCTTGAAAAAAGTACGGAATAAACGTTATGATAATTTTTTCTCTAAAAAGACAATGAAATACGCCTTTGGTTGTACATTGACACTTTTCGAATTCGTATTTTAAGTAGTAAAAAAATGAATATCGGTATTTAAAATTAAAGAAAAACGAATCATAGCAATCAGTAGACGATGTACGTAATCAGTCAGGCAATAAGTACATTAACGGCAATATTACGAAGACAACTTATTAAACGTTGTAAATATAAGAATCTATATTAAAAAAATATTGCCGATTAAAATTTATTGTATAGTTGGTAATATTTAATTTAAAGCATGTAAGAAAATTAAATTATTACAAGTTTGGTTTCAGCGATGGATTTTGAAAGTATCGTGAATTTACGCATGAAAAAAATTTAAACTTGCAGTCTTTTTATTTTTATTGCTCAATTATACAATATTTTACTAAAATCTTTCTTATCCATGAAAATATACCAAACGTTTCGGGATATTATACGATTATAGAACGGAAATAAATAACTATACGATATATTTGCATTAAAAATTTTTACCGACAGTATCGATTCCATTAAATACCATCCATATTTCAATTATTCCAATCGCTATATTTACATTAATAAAATTGGTTTTTTCAAAAATTCCACGACCGCAATTTTTTACGATATACGCATTGATACAAAATTACAGATTTATTAAACAGGAGTGTCGTTGTCGTCAAGTGTGGCTTCGGATGGGGTACCGGAATCGTAGTGGATGTTCCAACTGGTACCATTTTGACGTGTTCGCACGTCGTCCGCGAGGTAAGATACGCATACGCGTATAATCTTAATCGATCCTTACCATTAAATTGCGACGAACGAGTGTATTTTTGTTTACCGTTATTCGTCCGATCGTATACGTCGATCGGGAAGAATAAAAAGTAAATAAAATATGAACCGATAATACATCGATGTAAAATTTTTATTGATTAATTAAGAAACGAACTTAATCGATTAATGTTTAAAAAATATAATTAACGAGTCTCTTTTTTTCACGGTCTCAATTTGGCTATGTAAAATACAATATTTATTTATGTACCCGATTCAATGCCCGGTAAAATATTTTCCACGCGATCATAAAACTAGTAAGATTATAAGTTGTCTTTTTCTCATCGAGACCATCCGCTCATCGATACTAAACCCGAGGAATATAGGCTAGCGATTAGAGTTAAATTTTGAAATAAATTAAATTTCCCCGACGTTCTGTCGGCGGTTGGCAGGAACTCCGGCATGCGAGAAAGGATTAATTTTAAAATTCTGCGCATTTCTCTGTCGCAGGCGTTGGGCAGTCGCGTGAAGGTCGCACTCTTCGAGGATACAGAAGAGGCCACCAAGAGGGAGGAAAATGAGGAAATGTGGGCGAGGCTCGTTTACAGGACGAAAGATGGTCAACCCTACGACGTCGCAGTGCTCAGACTCGAGCGGCGTCGCGACGACCTCAGAGCTCTGAGGCTAGCCGAATGGACGCCTGACAAAGGTAGAAAGGGAAGTTTACTTATAGGGAGGACAATTCTTTGTTTTTTGTTGGATTCGAGGGTAAACTGTGTGTTGGGATATCGTTGATAAGCGTTGCTCGTTCGTGGTTGGGAGTAATTTTTAAAACGATTTTATTACGAGTTTATTTTGTTTTACGATTGTACTATGTTTTGTTGATGTCTGAATATAAAAAAAGAAAGAGGAAGAGAGACGGAGAGAGAGAGAGAGGGGGGGGGGATTTTCGTTGCAAATAAACTTTTTGCTTTGAGTATTTAAATTGATAAAGTCAAAGTTTTGACTTCGTTTTTAAGATATAAATATAACTTTATAATTTTCATAAATTTTAACTTTTTTTATTACAGATAATTTTTTGTTTGAGATAAATAGACATAAAAGATTAAACAATCGTATTTAATTTCGCGATAAATTACGTGTAAAATTGTTGGAAAGATAGGCTTACGTTAAAAAAAGTAAATTTGCTTATTTTATATGAAATAAAATTCTACTTGCTTGTAAAATTAGATTATTTAACGTTAAAACCTTTTTTATGGCTTCGTTATAAAAATTTTTATTTCGAGAATATTTTTATTAAATTTAAAGTAGACTTGAAACGATAAACGTTTTTAAATAAAATCCAAAACAAAAATACATAGTTTATTTTTCTTTGTACTCTTAAATAAGTAAAAACGAAATATTTTTTTAAATCAAAAGTGTTATCTTTATCGAGTTTAAAAGTTTCATTTTTAAAAAAAGTCTTCGTATATATTATTGTTATGTTTAATACATCGTGTTTTACTGTAAATAGATATTTTATTTCGATAAATGATGAAATAAATACTAAAATTTTGTATTAATAAAAAAAATGAAAATGACACCAAATAATTAAATTTAACTAAACATCGATAAATACGAATTTTCAATCTTTAATATTTATACGCTAATTATAGAGTGAAAGTAAATATTTCAACCAATTTTATTTTATTCGATATCGTAACGATGTTTGTATTTATGATATATATAATTCAAGTTTAAAAAATAAAAGAGAGACAAATTAATTACAAAACTATGTAACGGTATTTATCAGCAGATGATTAAAATAATCAATGACCTTAATTCTTTTTTACAAATTAACAATTTCGTTCCAAAAAAACATTCGCTTTCAAAGCTAAATACGATAAAACGTATATAAAAGTATTATCGAGAGCAATGGGGCGATCTAAAGAAAAAAAAGGACAGCGAAAGATTCGATTCGATCAACGATGAACTCATTGACGCATCATTGGTTGCTCATCATTTGATGTTCATTGAGAACCGAACCAATACATAATTGGAGTGCGCCCGAAGAAATGAAACGAAAAAGAAATTGAATAACGCGTCAAGTATTACGTACGAATGATACTTTAATCGAGGACTCGAAGGACTATTCATTGTAACTACTATCGATAATCATCCACATTGTATATCTTTAATGAAAACTTATTTGTTACGGTATCGTTCGAAATTCACTTTGTTTCGTATTTTTCTTCGCCTTGTGTTTTATACACGCGCATTGCATATCTGAGCCAGATTGGAAAATATTTAACATTGAGAAACGAAACGACTAACTTAGACATTTATATTATGCAGGTTAAATTTATCGATCAAATATTTGTGTTTTTAAATTTTGAAAATAAAGCTTCGAGAGATTTTATGATTTCCACAACTTCAATTTGATACACGGTAAACCTTGGTTAAAAAATTATTCATAGTATTCAAAATTTGCGAATGTCAAATTTATAAAATTATGATTTATTATATCGACAAATATATTTTCTGCAAAAAATTATTATAGTTTATCTACATTCGTATTTTGATTACTTTATCGCTGTTTTTTATCGCATATTGTATTTTTTCGAAGTAGTTAATCATCCTTTATTCTTTTTTTAACCTTTATTAGTAGCACAGAATTAAGGAACTTACATATAAATTAAGACATGACTTAATAATTTTAGATTAGATTTTTATTTATTTTTTTATTACATTAGAATCATTCATCATATTTATTTGATCATGTGGGTAAATTAATATCTTTTACAAATTTTATCAAAGAATTGCTAAATATATGTTTAAATAATAAGTAATTTTATCAAAAATATTAACTATAAAAGTTTAATTTAATAATAATAAATACAAAAAATTTATACTTTTACTAGAATGTAAAATGTATAGGAGTTAATAATCAGAAAAAATTCTACGACGCGTGTGTGGTATTTATATGAAAGCTAATAGAAAATTAAGCTAAGGAGATCAAGGTCAAAAATGCTGATAAGAAAACAAAAGGGAGAAGACACTGTAAATTGTTTTCCAACAAAAATATCAAAAAGCTCATGACTTGGAATCCATAAAAGAATATCTCGGTAAAAAAAATTCAGCATCGTCTAAATATGTGTATTTAATTAAATCGTAAATTATTATTTAACCGAGTATTAAATGTATTTAAAAAATAAAATTTTTAATATTTCTAAATTTTTTTTCTTTCATTATCTATTTGTTAGAATCAAATGAACATTTTGTAAACGATGACTATTTTGATATTGTTGTAATGGACAAAACGCGAATTGATATTTTTCATTACAAATTTAAGAAAATTTAATTAAATGTTATACAAGTTAAATATTTTTATCGTATTAAACGAATAGAATTTTATTTTAATTCCTTACAAAATTAAAAAGATTAATTAATTATAGACTACTTATATTTATAGATACGCAACTTTATCTCAAAGTTTTATTTTTATTTACCTTTTTATTATTCTTGCCCACGTAAAATTGTTGTATTTTAGATAAATATTATTTTACAAGATAGATGGAATTAATTTTTTTCATGTAAAAAATTACGTTATATATTCTAACTATAAATTTTCTGTATTTAAATCTATTTTGTACTTTAATCACCATTGTAAAAAGATATTAAACTTCCTTCTAAAAGATTAACTGTAAAATCAATATTTAATCGTTTAAAAATAATTCTCATATTTTCCTCAGAATACTCAGTAAAAAAAAGTGTGAAAAACAAAAAATAAAAATTAGATAAAGATCGGTTAGATTAATAATATCCTACAAATGCATGCAGAAAAATCCAGAAAAAGGGAAGTTTTGCGATATAGTCTCTACTTTTTCAGGTGTGATACTATTTTAAACGTCATTTTAAAACTGTATTTTGTATTTGGAACTATATTTTATAAATTATGCTTCAACGGAATGGATATAAATATAATCGTAATAAGGAAACAATCGTTTAGCAACATTTATTTTATTCTTATTTAAGTTAATCTAAAAAAATCATCCATTATTTTGTATAATTATTTAGTATAATTCTTAATCTATTTTCAAAAAAGATCGATCGATGTCTCTTGAATCATAGTAAATTATCTAAAAATATAACACTTTAACAAAAAAAAAAATTTCGTTCTGGAAAATCCTTATAAAACTCTTTTTACTTAGTTTAAAGTAATTTAATCAATTTAAAACTACTTTTGTACTCTTATTTTATCGTGGTAGTCTTAGAATATCGTGGTAAATTTGCGTTTCAGCAACGGCGATGAAGAAAAATTGATCGTGTCGTGGTAAAATACGTTGAAGTATTTCTTAGAAACATTGATTCGAATGTACGTTTGATTCATCTAGTTAGCAACTAGATTACACTCGGTTGAAAAATTTTCATTTACGGATGCCAGTTTAAGATGTCGTGGTGCGATCATTGAAATGTTTGCAAATTTAATAAGTGCATTCGTAAACGTACCGTTGTGTCACTGAGATTTCTGGGTATTTTCAATCTCATCCTCGTCATTTATGCTTTTACAATGACGCATAGACTCGATAACCCATTAGCAAAGGAACAGCGAAGTTCGTTCCAAAGTCAAATGAAATTGTCGTCGCTTTAACGGCATCGCTCGATTTCTAATAATCCAGTACAAATTACCATCCGAGTTCCACTCTAATTAATACAATATTCAATCAATTCGATTCCACCAAAGTCAAACTACCCCTCCTCTCACTCCTCTCACTCCTCTCACTCCTCTCACTCCTCGCAAGGTCAATCGTCAACGAGTTTTACTCCCTCCCCTGTCCGAGTCTCTCGTTCCTCGTCTTTTTTGACGATTCGATCGCCTCATCCACAGGTTCAAGGGTAATGGCTCTGGGCTTCCCATTTTTTCCTACAACAGCGGCCACTTGTAGTAACGGTGTCATCTCCCGACAAACCGTCTGCATGTTGCAAACGACTTGTTGCGTGCAAAGTGGTGCAAGCGGTGGTCCAGTGGTTAGTTGCTCCACCGGCGAGATGTTGGGTCTGATCGTCTCGAACGCCATCTCGGATAATGACTCCGGTGTACTTTATCCGAGATTTAATATGGCCGTGCCTTCGACGGTTATAAGAGAGCCTCTCTCGAGGTACATTGAAACTGGTGGTAAGTTGTTTTGACTTTCACTCGTTGTCAAGTTGAGCGTTTTTAATTTTAACTTGGTAACTATTTTTTGCTCTGTGTCGCGTTCGTTTCATTTACTTTATATCATTGTCCGTGTATAACGAAGTTATTTGATTTCGTTCCTGTGATTTAATTTAAATACAGCGTTCTTGTGCAGTATTATAATATGCATAAAACATACGTTGAAATATAAAAAATTAATGCATTTGAATTGAATTCGATATTACCATTTAATCTCGTATTTTCATCTATCCAAAGTTCTTACATTATCATATTCTTACTGACATCTTACATTAGCTTTCCATACGTTATGTACGTGCATGACTTAAATGAATCTGAATGATTTCGTTATACTTTAAATAGAGAGCATAGAATACACTTATCTGATTCGAATAATATTTATTATATCCTCCGTTTTCTACGTCAGTTTTAAATATTTTAAATTTGAAGATCTTATATTTTATATAAATAGTATTTTAATCCGTATAAAAATAACGATAACGAGTAATTTTAGAATAATTGTAATAAATTATTTAGTACGACTGAAGAAAATGGACCTTTTTTCATTGTGCATCAATTTCGTCCAAATATTTATATTCTGAAACAAAGATTCATACCTAAATAATGATACTAACTAAATTCAATTTTTTTGTATAATTATTCGATAATTTATAATAATTTAGGATGTAATTAATAATCTTCGATTCGTACGATTATAAATTTGATGTTAATAGAATGAAATCGATCATTAAAAATAAACAATTTTTATATTTTGGAAATTTTTAATTGAATTTTGAAAATAATTATTTAATAATATTTCAAACGATGAACATAATAATTTTTTTAAAAGAATTGTATTTTATATAAAATTTAAAGTAATTTATAACTTAATAAAATGCTCGAATAAGTCAGTTATAAAAAAATTCATTCTCGTTTGAAGTTTTAGTAATAAGTATAAATTAAAAAAATATGTTACCTGTATTTTTGCGAAATATTGCGAGTAATAATAATAATATTATTACTTTATAATAATAAATGCAACAAATTACTAATAAATTTTATATTATTTTAAATTATAACGAAATATTATAATAAAATTTAATATATTTCAGATGTAACCTGCCTGGAAAGTCTTTCGAGTAAAAATCAAATGGTTCAAAAAACATGGAATTTTTATTTGAATCCTCGATCAAAGATGTGAATGTTACGAAAAAGCAGTTTTTATGCTTTTATAAAAAAATAATTTAATTCTTATTTATGGAATAATTCACATATTTATTATGCGATAGATTTTGTAATATAATTAGGTTTGGTTATAATATACTTGGTACATCGGATATTAATTCAATAAAATTAAAATAAACTGTTCGTTTAAATAACGTCAGATATTTTTATTTGAATTAAGTCAAACTTCAATATTTATTTTTTATTATATTGAAGAAATTCGTTTATAAACTTGATTAAAATTTTATTCTGAATACATTATTTAACTTTTGTTTTTACTTGTATTCAGATTTCAGCTATAAAAATTTTAAAACACATAATATCTGATGTTTATTTTTCTTATTTATGAAATAACTTTTTTAATATCATTCCAATATCAGGTGTAACATCGATTTGAAATACATTAACAATGTTTAAATTAAGATTAAATTTAAGTACATTATCTACTTATTCGTTTTGTTAAATATATTGATGAAATTCAATAATCAAATAAAAGTATTATTGCATATTCTACAACAGAAATTATTTTTTTAAATTTATTTTTTACCTAGTTTATGTATTTATGAGTTGCGGTAAAAAAAACTATTACATTAACAGAATGTAAATAATTATCTGTTAATAAATGTATACGTTAACTCGGTACGAAAGAAGTCATATCACCAACTTATTCACGTAGAAACATACACAGAAAGCTAAAAAGAATAATCGACGAATAAATAAAACCATCGTTTCCAATTACCGACTAACCGATGTAAAAACATACGAAAAAACTTAACATAACTCTACCAGAAATAATAAAGTAGTTTATACTTAATAAACGAATACAAATAAAATAAAATATATAAATACATATATTCTTTGTACAAATGGCAGACATTTTTTATACATAAACCACTACAGTTGTTAAAAGTTTGAGATATAAATAAAGTACAAATTAAAATAAGAGAAAATAACTACATCGAAAGAAACATCTTGAATGAATATTACAGAATAGAGATTAATAGATAAAAAAACAATATTAACAATAATTTTAAGAGCATATTAAAATAATACAATTTTTTCTAAATCTTAAACTCGATTTTTAAAAAGAAGCACATCAAAAATATTACTAAACCGATTACAAAAACTATGAGCAAAAATGTCAGTTTCATTGTTTAAATTATTGCACTCGATAGAATTTTCATACGAATGGTAACAGATTTTACAATTATTTCAACCAATGTATTTATATATTCGATGCGATAATGGAAATTTTGATTATACTCGAGTATGTAAATAATTCAGATGCTTATTTATCCATCTTATGTGTAATACCACACGTTATATCCTACTTCGTACAATCTTATTAAATGGCTGGATAAAGTTGAAACCAAACGTAATTTCTTAGCCGAATATTGTGGAGAACATGATTTAATATAGATTATACGATGTCAAAGCATCAAGACGCTTCTTATCGAAATTCAATTAAAATTGCTGTGTTTTACAAGAATATTATACACCAGATCGAAGAACATTTCAGTGACGTTAAATACAGTTGGTATCGGATTGATACGGAGTCGACGGTACAATGATATTTCATACTTTATAAATATCCGTAAAGATTTCATATTTCATAATTATTAAACAATCTGTAAATGTTAATCGCATCATCGATTCGAGAAGAAATAGATAGAATTACCTTTTTGCGAACCGTTTGTGTAATTACCGTATGAAGTGAGATTTTTGCGTACTTAAACATTTACTCGTCTCTCGAGCTTATTCCTTAAATTATAATGAATTTATAAACCAAAACGAACGGATTACGCACGTAACGAAACCTTGGATGAGTTTATTAGTTCCTGTTATTAAAATGTTGAATGCTTCGCTTAATCAGTGCAGTCGATTATACGGTAATGATCCCACGAGTCCGTACCAATCGACGACGTGCAAAGAAGAACTCGCTCGATCGGAGGTGTGTCTCTTCTTATCGTATTTAACGGTCCGATAACGTATTGGTATACTCGGTGCGATAGATGAAAGCTGATATTTAAAAAAACAAAAAAAACGGCATTTATAAGCAAATGTGCATCGCTAGAGATTTTAAGCAACGTGAAAAATGCCGATAAGTTGATATCAAAAGAATGTGTACCTTTTTAAATGTTTGGATGTTTCCTTTTAAATTATTATCATCCCTATCGATTGCTATCTTTGAATAACGAGCTTTTTCAAAAATATCATTCGAATAGTTTTATGATGTACGTATGCACGTTTTTATGGTGAATATCAATTTTTAAGAATAAAATGTTACGACTTTGTGGTAATGCGTTATGTTTCAATTTTTATTTTTTCAAAGTCAAATGTTCTACAAAAATAGAAAATTATACAATTTTATGATTTTCTCCGAAAATAAATCGCTGAAAAAAAGTGGACGAATTGGAATACTTTTATTTGGAGAGCGATTGTAAATAAAATAGTTATAAATCGTGGTAATATATAAATAATGCTTAACATTTTCATAAGCTTTTTTTCGCATAATAAACTTTCTTTTAAAGGGTACAGTAATTATATCGCTTATAAATACTTTATTTTACTTTTCTTAAAGATATAAAGTAAAAGAAGTCATCGAATACTATTTTAGTTCTGTCGTTCGGTAATTTATTCATTTGGTTTGTTAACCTCGCATTCGTTTATTGACATTAAAGGTAATTGAAATTTCGTAAGAAAATTCATAGTATTTCATAGTATTTGAAAGTACTACGAAAATTCATTTTCAATTGACAATTCCCCTTTACCCATCATCGTAAATTTATTTCCGACGAATGTATAAGTCGTAAGAATTTCAATTAGAAATTCATTCTTGCATAAACATTATTTCAATTTAATTACACAATTATTAAATACGTATAAATAACATAGTTACGAAGTTTTAATAAGTAATATTACTGCAATTTAATCTCTCTTTTACCGTTACAAAGAATATTATTGTATATTTTGTAATAAACTGAAAATTTAAATAAATTTGATTTGCTATAATTTAAAATTATATATTTATGTAATATCCTATAAATTTATTGGCAAAGATTCAAATTAAATGCTTTAATTTCCTTCTTTGTTTAACAATTTTATATTATATATGGGTCAAACGCAAAATGTGTTTGTATTTATATTATTTTAGGAGTACAATTCTACATTATTTTAAATTTTCAACTTTTAATAATTAAAAAAAAGATAAACTTGCAGTAACGATACGTTTTAATACAATTTGAGTTTATGTATTTATATTATTTACGTTATCTATAATTTATATACACAAAATTTTTATAGCAGAAATTGTAGCATCACCTTTAAACTATAAGTATATTATGTTTAATACAACTCTTTATAAAGTTATTCATTTACAATTATATAAAAAAAACATTTTTTAAAATATAAACGCTCAAGTTTTACACTAAGTGGCTTATAATAATTTTGCGTACAATCGCATTATACACTACCAATTGCAAAAATCACACGAGTTACATGGAATTCGCTAATTTTTCAAATTCGGTTATAGCGAATACTAAATACGAAGATAAAAACAAGAAACGTTTAAAAATTTGTATATGTAAAAGAAAGCAGACATTGTAGGACGGAGTCAGATTTGAGATTGTTAATTTTGCACTGAGAAAGTTTGTTGAGAAAATTCTTTACTTTTTATTTTAATTAAAAAAAGAAACTATAAAAATCTATTTTATTCGTAATAATATAATCAAATAAAATGTTTGTATTATATTAACTTTAATCACCATGTATAAAAACTTACATATAATTTCTTTACAAAACAAATAGAACTACAAAAATTCATTTACGTTGTATTTATAAAGAATGTCGATGATAAGTGTGAGACTGATTTTACAAATATTGTAAGAAGTAATAAAATATGATTAGAATTAATACGTAGAAAATATTATAACTAGTTATCGTAATATTTTTATAATAGAAGTCATATATTTTTAAAGAAAATTTTTTCTCAGTACAGTAAAAATAAATTAAAGATTTTATCTTCAACAAAATTTTTCATAATATTTTTTTCCAATATTTGATTTAAAAAATTAAATTTTCAAATTAAGAAAATTAAAAGTACGTAAAATATAACATCATTTTGCAGACTTAATTTCTACGTTATTAATTAAACGATACTCTTTACATTGTAGTAATTAAATACATCAAATTATATTATTCTAAAAATAATTAAAAAAATTTTATTATCATTTTTTACTATGAAATGTATTTACATTTGGATAATATATATATACAATTACATACATGTGTAAATGTTCATGATTGATTATTATATAAAAAGTTATACGTATGTATTTTTAAAGAAATTTGAATCTATCAAATTTATACAAAGCTTGCGAAACTCTGTAATAATTTTTTAATAACGTTTGTATGTAACTGTATATAGCCTGTAATTTTTTTTCGAGAAATATTGTATTGCACCCATTTTTAGATATTACATTACCTCGGGTATGATCGAAATTTCGTGGTCAAATTTACACTGAACCTTTATCGAACGTAACATCCACGTAAGATTAGAACTGGAAAGTTTTAAAATAATTATGGAGAAAAAATATGAATTTTATTATATAAACGAATAAACATATTTCTTCATCAATGTTATAAATTTGTAAAAATGAATTTTCGTATTTAATTTATAATATAGCGTAAAAATATAAAAAAATTACATCGTTTGAATTTTAAAGAAATGTATTATAAATTATTTAAAAAAATAAAAAGTAAAATTATTTACCTTTTATCCACTAAAAAATCCATTTTCCAATTTTACGTTTTTATAATTTTGACTAAAATTCTATAATTAAATTATTTGTAAATATTTAACTTACAAATTGCTAAAAATTTGAAATAACATTTAGATTCAATGTTTTTATTAAAAACCAAATTTTTTACTTAATGTATATATTTACACAATTTTTAAAGAAATTGTAATTTTTTTAAAAGAAAAAGTAAAATTTATTCTTCAAATTTTAAACTAATAAACAATGAATTGAACAGTCACTTAATCTTTTTATGTATTTTTTTTTTGTTTATACGAATGCACAAATACATATATACATAAACCAAACAATACACCTCTAAACATTGAAACAAATTATTACTCTGACGACTAGAATCGTTAGAGGACCTTTTGAAATCTTATTTTATATATATTTTAACAAACCAAATTAATCCTAAAAAATTGACACGTATAACATTTTTTAAACACAAATATCCTTATTATATATACACACTTTTTTTTATACGAAAAACTACATTCTTTTTAAAATCTTATTTTTCGAACATGCATCAGATTAAATTTACAACGAAAAAAAGATCATATACGAAGAAAATTTTTTCCGAGTAAATAGTATTAAATAATAATCTACTCAAATACAACATATTTATGAAATACAACAAAATATCATACAATTTAAGTAATATATTTCATCACATTAAGTGATTATCGGCTTAACGTACAAAGATGTTATTCCTAAAATAAATTAAATCCTCGTTCAGTTATGAAAATATTTATTTTTAGTTAATAGTTAATGCGTAGGATAGTTTTATATCGTGTGTATCTAATATTATAATTTTCGTAGGATAAATTTATCCGATAAGTTATGCTATAAAAGTTTTTTAATATTATGTTAAAACTTTGTTTAATTTTACGTCACAAATCTATTATTTATCATCAGGCTGTTTTAGTTTAAATATTAAATAACAGGCCATAATTTAAAAGCTATTAAAATGTATATGGAATTTAAATTTGCACGTTCTTATGTCATGTTTCTACCTATAGTGTATAAAATCTCAAGCATACACGTATCACTACTCCAAAAATGATTGTACAAACCATAAATTTTTACACGTTAAATTATTATTATTTTTGGCTTTGTTTGAGACTTTAAAAAATAACCGATAAAATCATTACGAAAGACACGTCGATTTTATTTTAGTCTAATCAGAACTTGGTTCGATAGGACAATTGGCCGATAAACGTGGAAATTTCGCATCATCTTAAAGAACAATTTGATGAACTAATTTTGAATAAAGTTCATTGCGTATAAAAACAATGCAACTGGAGTCTGACGCTACCTGTATAAAAACTAAGTAGAGAGAAAAGAAGAATATCGATTAATCCGCTTAAATGTTTTCCCATACACAGAAAGTACCGAAATATCACCAGAGAAAAGAACAAACATCCGGTAATCGTAAAAGAGGATCGTCCATCTGATCTCTCTCTCTCTCTTTTATTGTTGATAGCCGTTCGCCTCTTTCTGATGCTGATGCAATTCTTGGGTACTGATGTCTATGCTATAGCCGGTGATGCTGTCCGGACTCTGGAGGGACGCGGCATATAAAGGATTGACCGGTGTCGAGTTGACATCGAACTGCGTCGAATCGTAAACGCTGTGGTTCTGCAAACAAAAGAGGGAAAACTTTCTTTTTTACCTCGATTTTCGTTTGGTGGATGTCTGTGCATTTACTTCTAAATTATTCCAAGGAATACTGTGACACGTCAAAATAACACTCTGCTTTAAATTTACTTTGAAAACTGTGCCTTTACGCTTCATTTATATAAATAAATTCAAACTGGCAACATTTTGAATTGTTACAGTATTTAAATAGCAATGTGGTGATGTGCAGTCGTTAACTTATTGGTTTTGTTTATTACTTATTTGTTAAAGCGATTTAGGGAAGAAGCAGCAAAGATCGAGGCATTTATAAGTGTGAGACTTGATGCGCACGAAAATTGAATATCTTTCGTACAAATTTGAACGCAAAAGGTTCAAATCGCTATTCGATACGACAATTTTAATAACTAATAAATAATTTGTTTATTCAAAGAATATAAATTTTAAATTAATGATACGAAATTAATTTTCAAGTTTAGTTCACGACTATTTTACATTTAAAATAATAAAGATTCTTGCGTAATCGATAAGGTTAAAATTTTGTACCAAGTTTACGAATGAAATTGAAAGAAAATCGTTTATTCGAGCACCGAATTAATTTCGTCCTTTGATAAAAACCGTACAATAGCCAATTTTACACCAACAATTGCCTTGATCGAGCTTTAAATAAATAAAACAAATTACATTGACTACAATAACAAACGTTTAATCGAAAAATTCGACATCAGCTTAAATATGTACAAATAGCTGAAAAATGGGGGCAAAGATTGTATCACTTAAAAAAAATCACTTCATAACTTTAAAATCGTCGAACGCTATTTACAAAGACGAATCGACGTTTTACGCACTGTTTTGTAAACACTTTTTCTTCTTCACCACAACTTATAAATGACGTAATAAAACTGTTTGTCCGATCATAAATTAATTTTGTCTTTCAAATTTGTAACTTTTTCACTTTCACAACGTATTTTGCAATTAAATTTTTTAATTCAACTGCCTTATTAAAAACGTATGCAAAATTGCAAAATTTGAAACAATCGGTTTGATTATTTTCTGTGATAATTTCACATTGTGGATATATTATTTAATAATTTAAATCCCCTATAATTTACGTATATATTGGTTTCGTAAATTTTCTAATTACAGAAAATTTTAATTGATACCTATAAAGAGAATTAACAACGTGTATTTTATTCGATATTTTAACTGTTTAATCTACTTTTTTTTTTAAACGTATACGTAATTTGAGTATTTTTATATATCTTAATTGTGTATGTACATTCGAATTATAATTATATATTCATACGAATTTAATTATTTTTATAAGTAAATGATTCAGTATTGTGGATAAATCAAAATAATTTTCTAAATAATATTAATGAAATTTTTGGTATAACCTAAACGATCACAAAAAGCAAATAAATTAACCCTTTTGAAATTGGTTGCGATGTAATCATTTAATTTTTATTAATTATTCATATTAAAATTATATATAATTTAATTTTTGTTTCGATTGTAATAATTAATTAAAAATTAAAACTGATAAAATATCGTTATTTCATTTTTGACTGATCAATTTATTTTAAATAGGCAACAATTTAAATCAAATCACTTAATTTGATTCTTTGAACACATGGAATATTTTTTCATTCAATTTATAATTGAAGTTTTTACGTATTTAGACATCGTATATATTTATATAATAAATTATTTATAAAACGTATATTAAAACAAAACTTTTTTTTCCAATTATTAAAAATATTCAATTTTTATTAAATATTTTTCATCGAAACACATTTAATTTTATTAGCCTTTTATACCATACATTGTGGCAATTAAGAATATATAAATTTCAAATTAAAAATGTTAGAATCACCAATTATATTTCAAGTTCTTACAAACCCGATGAGGAATACTTAAAAAAAACTACTACAAATACCAAAACATTTGTCATTTAAATCTATTGCTCGGAATCTTATATGTTTTGTGCAATATCGTATTTGCGCGAGATAAATTAATAATTAGTCTTTGAATGTGCACAAAACATTTGTGTGCGGAAGAAAATTAGGGTTTTATCAAAAATTTCTTTTAATAAATTCTCAACGTAAAATTAATATAACACACACGAGTGTAAAATGTTTCATTCGTAATAAAATAAATGCTTTTAACGTGATTTTCCAGCTCTATTATTGTGCGACTCGATTAATCGATTTTCAAGTCACAATAACTTTTCACAAAGAAAAAAAAAAGAAAATTACAAAACAAGTATCTCCTCGAAAATTTCTCCTCTCGATAAATATTCGATCATTTCGTTTTCCCTCGACAAAAATTCGACTACCTAATATTTCATACCCGTAATAAAAGCTACTCTCACGTTACAATAAAAAGTATCGAGAAATCAAATAACCGTGAGCGAATACCTCATCGAAACTTCGGTTCTATCAAATTCGTCTAAACACATTCGCTCGAATAACTACAAAAGCAGCGAGAACGATCGTCTCGAAAATTGCAATTTTACTCACAATCGTTACCCACGTGTACGGCGGACTAGAATCTTAGAAATTATAAAGTAAGTTAATCTAAAAGAAAAACGGATATTTTATGTCACTACTCGTATCCACTTTGTCGATCGTTGGAAACAACTCATAGCGCTTCGCTCCGAGAGGAAGAGGAGGAAGACTTCTTAGAAATCGGCGGGAGCATCGTCACTTCCATTTTGTCGTCGTCGTCCTCGTTGCCGACGCCGCTTCGCATCTGACTCAAGTACTCCCCGAGACCGGTAGCCGATCTCTTATCCTCTCTCTTATCCTCTCTCTTATCCCCTCGACCTTCGCTACGATCGAGGAAATTCTGCAAGCTACTCTCGAGCCTGGTCGAATCCGAGGTCGTCCCTTTCTCGACGGCCACGAGGTTCCCACCACTCGTGCTCGCCATCGCCAGGCTCCCTTCGCTCTTACCCCCGACGAGGAGCGCACTGTCGCTTTTGTTCACGCTCGAGGAGAAGAGGTTGGCTTTGCTGTCGTTGCTCTTCGGCTTGAATATAAATTTGCTAGCGGTGCTGGGAGAGAGCAAAAGATTCGATACGCTCGAGGCGTCTTCTTTGTTTCTCTGCTTCGCGCGGGAGCTCAGACTCAGAATTCTCAGGTCCGGGGCGCTCGTTTGGATATTGAGACGTGAGTTGGGATGAAGTCGTCCTTGTGCGGGATAGTCAGGATATAGCAGAGTCGCGTGCGACGAGCTTCCGGCTAATCTCGCGGCGGCAACGGTTTTGGGGTTCGGTTTCATTAGATACTGGAAATGAAAGAGCGGAGCGTGAAAGCACGGGGTATGGACCTGGTAAATGTAATCGCTGTCCGTCTTCAGGGAGGAGAAGCTCTGCTGGTGCGGCAAGGAAACCGTGTCCTCGTCCATCGCATCGTCGACCTGGGCCTTGTAGGAGAACATTATCGACGGCTGCGACACTCTGAAAAGGCGTGTTTTAATCTTAGCATCGTTATTGTATCGGTTGTTCTTTTCTCTCGACTGTTCGATGGCTTTAAAATTCACCCCGAGAATATAACTTTAATCGCGACTAAATTACTTTTTCGAGACTAAAATACATAATTTCATTCTACAAATATGCGTACGAACTGATTATAAAAGAAACGTTAGAATGCATTAATTTTTTACAATTATATTTATTATTAGTCAAAGTATCGATTCGATTTAATAATAAGAATCAAATTTAGTTGATTAGTTTAATTAAATACGATACGTCAAGGTTTCGAAATATAAAATTTTTATTTATAAAAACGAATAACCTAATCGTTCTATAATTTATTAAACTTATACTAAAAATATAAATTTATTAAGTTTTAAAGAATTAATGGTATCGAAGAAACGGTAAAGCGATGAATCACGATTTACGCAAACTCATTTTTTCGAAATATTTTATTATTCGTATAAAAAATTACTCGACGTAAAGTTTCTTTTAAATAACTTACGAATCAAAAATATCGAAACTTTGTACATTTTAAATTAATTTTACGTTAGTTATAATTTAATATTATTCTTAATTTCTAGAATTAACAATCGTCAAATTTTTTTTTTATTCCCACGAAATTAAAATTGAATCTAAATAACTGCGTTCTTAAATAATTTACATCGTTAAAAATAATGACCTTTTTTTAAAGTCTTAAATATTTCACGTAAGTCAATTTATCGATATTATTTATGTAACGATTGAATTAAAAGACAATAAAAAAAAAATTGCGATTAAAATTACTTACCCTAAAAATTCTGTAAGGAACGTATGATATACCAAAGGTGTGAACAATGTCAAATACATCGCAGCAGTTAAATCAACAACGCATAGTCCTGCAGGATTTTGAGTATAGTTCAATAAGCCAGCTCCTATCGATTGAACTAAATCCAATGTTGCAAGAAGACTGGTGTATACATAAAAACCTTTACGAGCTAAAATGAAAGTTGCCGTTATGAAAATGAGTCGATGATTTCTACGCTATATTTCTGTGAAACTAAGATATTTTTCCTTTACATTTAAAACGTGAAATTAGCGATGAAATATCGAGTAAATTTTTTATAAGGTTTCGTAAAAATTACTGAACGAAAATCTTATTTTCTTTAATAAACGTGAATTACAGTATTAAAATTATGTATCTTACAAGAACTATATAAACGCAATAATCACTTTATTAATAAAAAAGGTTTATTAAATTTAACTCACTTGGTAGAGGAAGTCTTTCTCGTAATCTTGTACACGGCAGTATCAGTATAAATAGATATATCTGAATAAATATATAATAACGTTTGATTAAAAATGTTTTTACGAATAAATAAAACGAAATAAAACTAAATAAAAATGTACTTACCGTTGTGAAAACTATACTGCTACAAAACCAGAACATCATTCCACCGTGACCAAAGACATAGAAATCTCGACTTGGTATATGGAATGTATCATCGGGCAAAACTAATTCAAGAGTACCTTGAGTTATAGTAAATACCAGTGCTATAAAAGACGTTGCTAACAAAACTCTACGTATGCTTGAACGACTGTCTAAATGACCTGGAATTTATCGATAAAATTTAAATTCGTAGAATTATTTATCTTTATTGTTACAAAGGATCAATTCCGAAACAAGATTAAATTATAAAAAAATAAAATATTTTTATAAAATCATCGTTTTAATATCAAATAAAGAAACTGCTTACGATCTATCGATAAATTTATTTTAAAAAAAATAAATATTAAAATCGTAAATTATAAAATATGAAAAAATCGAAAATATTTTAAAATTTTTTATAATACATTTTTAATTGATGTTACTTTTCGATCGTTATACTGTAAATTATGTCGACAAATAGTTACAATATACATTAATAACTACATACAGATAATAATTTCACAAAAACCATTATCAAACAAAAATAAACCACAATTATATATACGACGATTCGAATACGTCATTTTCAATAAAATAACTTTCGATATAATCAAAACGTATAAAAATCACAAATAATTTTTTAAATTAAAATGAAAATATATTGCACTTGTTCGAGATCGATCCTTTACTAGATTCAAATATTCGTTTGAAAAATTCTTACCAAAAGCAAGACCAAAAATAACAACGCTCATTTCTGTGGACAGCAAGAAAAACCTAACTGTTACCCATAACACTTTATCTGCCTTACCACCGACGCTCGCAGCTGCATTAATTGTCATTGATACTACACATCGAATAACTGATATCACAACACTACAAATAACAAGGCCGTAAAATGCCAAATATATAGGACTGCTTGTTGCTCTGAGTTTGAGCCTAGCTCGATTGAATCTTACAGCGATAAATAGAAGAAATAGAAGATTCGGTATTAAAATTATCACGTCCCATATTCGTACTCTATAATAAAAAATAAACAAAAATTTAGTACTTTTTACTTATATTTAAAAAGAATTACAAATTATATTAAAAAGTATTTTAATGTGCCAAATACATTTTACAAAAAATATTAACCTAGAATCTCTTATTTCTTTGTATAATATCAATTTACAAAAGTGATCCTCGTCGTGAACCGTGGAACTTATGTTAGGATCCGTCGTTGTACTCAAGTCTCTGGTCTGTCTCCATCCTTCCGAGACTTCGAGCTCTCCATCGCCGTACATCTTGAATATTTTTTCACGATGCTTTTAAGCACTTTCACCTCATGATATCTTTGAATTTCGCTGTTCGATAAATAAATAATAGCATCTTTATTTAAAAAAAGCCAATTGTCATCGTATACTAAATCGAAACTTTTAAATTAGATGTACGTCTTTTAAAATATAACAGGATAGATGAATATTTATAAATAAATTCAAATTTCAAAAGATTAAGTTTAAATATTTACTTAACGTAATCTGCGATCGACAAATGTTTATAAAATAATATATATAACACGTTTGAAATGAATGAAAATGTAACTTTTTACAATTAGAAACACATTATTTTATAAATATTGAAAATTTTCCAAACAAAGTAAAAAATACAGGAACAAAAACAAACATAATATACCACTCGATTAAATATATTTACGAATCATTTATAATACGTTAAACAGTATTGAAACTCTTAATTTATTTCGATACGTAATAGGAAAATTTACTGCTTCGTACGTTACGAAATCATTTTGTTACATATAATTAAATGTTAAGAATACGATATTATTTATTTCTTTTGTTCTACGCTTCATAAACATGCATAAAACATTATACATTTCGCATAAATTCTCTCGATGGCGCGAACGAAATGAAATGCAAAATCAAAATTAATAACAAGGCCTTTCCATAAATTAGCTTATCACTTTAACAAACAATAATAAAAGAGAGCAGACAATAAATAAAAAAAGAAAGGCTACTGTCATAACCTAAAAATTTGCATTGTAATCACTACGCAAGGAACTAAATTCATGCAAAAAAGGGATCAAAACAACTATGCCTATCGAAAGATAAAAAAATGAAAGAAACAAAGAGACAATTGTCTCGATAAACGTCTGTCGATACACAACATACATTCGATAAAAAGAGATGGAAACACGGAGAATTTTAATGGAAAGATCGATGAGTCTCTCCCACGTCCGAATCTTCGCAGTAGTCTCACCTGTCCCTTTTCCTCGTCTCCTGCTCGTAAGTGCAATCTCGTTCCTCAAGGCTTATCCTCGAACGACGGCTTGATACTTGTCTTTCTTTTCAAAATATAAATACTCCAAACCATATATTTCACGGCTACGAAGAACATCATCACACGCACTTCTCGAGGCATCGCATTTCTCTCGTGTCTCCCCCGCCACCTTTTACTCGGCGACGAGATTGGAAAGTTGGCGAATTACAATTTTCGGAATCGCGACTTCGTGGCATTGGAGTTTGGATTGAGATCGGATTCGTTCGTCTCTCGCTATTTACCAATTACCGCGGTTCTTGCTAACTAGATCTGGTTACTTTTCGACTTCGTAGAGCGACTTCAAGACGTCCGATCCGACACTCGTACGTTTATAATTTAAGCTCGAGCATTATTTCATCGTCGTTCGTGCTCGTTGTTTAGGATCGTGTTTTCATATACGTCGCGAAAAGACTATAGATACTTTGGAACATGCAAATTGAATCTTATGAAGTTTTTAACCGATGCATCTTCTGTTTATTTTGAACTTGGCGCGTTCAGTGAGAGCAACTGCTGAGCTTAAACAACGACGATATAACCGCATTTTGTGCGATCCGATACAATTATTAATTAGCGATATCTTTGTTCCGAGTCGGGGATACGCGCTTTTTCGATTTGCGATGTCCGAGGTATCTTTTATCAAAATAAATTATGACAATTTTCAAACGAACGATTGGCTAAAATCGAGCTTATTATTATTGGCTACAATCGTACCTATCGTATCAAGTATCTTTTGTGCAACGATATTCAATACCGAAATTTTATTCGATACCTGATTACTATATTCTAGACGAGTTATTTATCTAACTTATTTTTTAAAGTACTTACTACCTTTTGTTTCAATCAGTTTGGATCTTTACGTTTAAATATTGAATCAAAGCTCTTATTGCGTTGCTTTCCTAATTAAAGTTTATCTAACACTGTTTCGTTTATTTCTTGCTTTCCTAATATTTTTCTATAAAAAATACGTTTAAATAATCAACCAATTATATCAATATATATTGCTATGATTTCATTTTTAAGCTAAATTTAGGTTTTTAAACACGTTACGAACTCATTTTACTCCTAATGGGAAAAAGAGGAGATATAATTAAACCAATTACGTTATCCTTTATTGGATTTAATAAAATTAACGAATTCTTACTTAACGAGATCAACGAGATAAAAATGTCGCCTTCTTTCCTATTAATAATCTTTTCCTTTGTAAAAAATAAAAAATTCACGTAATAAGTTTTTTGCGCTATTTGCGACGAATTATCTTTTTGAATGTAGTTTTCATAATGCATAAATTACCGTATTCAACTATTCAAGACCTATTATCAATGTGAATATTGTATTTACATTTTCTTCGTGATAATGTTTACACGCATGCGCAACCGATTTTCTGTATCGGTACCCGATTCAAATAAAAAACAAAATAAATCGCTGATAAATTACTCATTTCAAACTATTCAACTATGAATATAAATTACTAAATAATAATCATCGGTAATTTTGATTTTCGAGAAACTTTTCTTCTCGTCAAATCGTATAATAAATGTATTTTTTACGATCGCAATTGCCACTATTGCAGAGTTCCAAAGATATAATTTCAACCTGACTTTCGTTCCTTACGTACTTAGTATTGAAATCGTTTGAAGTAAATTGTTCAATCTTCATAAATTATTATTTTAATCGTTAGATTCACCGCAACATTATAATAAATTTTGTTTTATTTCTAACATGTCTTGTAGAAAAACAATTTTATTTTCAGATAAAATATACCCAAGTAAATGTCGTAGCTCGTTTAAATTTTTTTTTACTATTTTAAAAATTATGGGTGATAGAGAAACAATTTATCGATGACCCGTTTCTTATGTAACAGAAACTACATGCATTCATTTATAATAATAATATAAAGATGATGCTTTTCGAATTATTCCACCATTGTTCTAGAAACATGACCTTGATCAACACAGTCGATGTATAGTCCAGTTCTCACATAGTATGACTGGAAATATTTAAAATATTCTTGAGAATTTGAATATTTTTATTTTAAACTCCTGATTTTTCAATTAATTTATAAAAAATATTTTTTTTTATATATGCCCAATTGCATTCGTTGTCCTCTAGATCATAAACAATAAAAATAAAGACTCTGTTATTAACAATAGAGTAGCACCGATAACATGATTTATTTTATCTCTGCACAAATTTATACTATTATATGCACTTACATATTTTTTAAAATAGAAAATACATTCGAATAAAGTTAGATAAAATATAGTTTATTATATTTGTTTCATAACTAAACAAGCTAGTTCTTATCTTAATAATTTATCCGTTGAAATTAATTTAAATTCATTAATTATCTTATCGTTATACTAATATATCTTATTTATTTAACGATACTTGAAACTTATATTTGATCTATCTTTAAGATTAAACACGATCTCTATTTGAAATATAAATATACGACGATCGTATTTATAATTAGCAATATAATTCATTATGAATAATGTTCGGTAGTGAATAATTTTCGATTCACGTTGTGCTAAAATTCTTTTATTACAAACTGTTAAAATATCAAAAATTATTAATTTTCTTAATATTATATGTTTACTGAAAGTTAATAATTGATAAATTTATTATTTAAAAAATTACATTTAGCTAGAAAAATATTTCAATTTTTGTGAACTGATAATAATATAACGTGATAATCGGGACAATAATTTATGTACAGATTCTACAACAAAGTAGATTGTGAATTACATAGGGATATTTATAAAGCACTATACGAGTATACATTTAATTTTAATTTGATAACGCAAACAATATCATATGCATTACTCGGATTAAATTTTTTAATTAAATTTTGATATTAAAATTCTATATATTTTTTTTAGTATCGATCATCGTTATCGATCTACGGTTAAAAAATGAAAAAATTGGGTACGTATCTCAATAATTAAAATTTAATCGTTCTTTGTGACTTTCACATAACTGAAGAATAAAAGTTCTTTTACGTATATTTTAACAGCTGAAACTATCAATACAAAAGATAAGGATGGCATCGCACCAATACAATCTGAACTTTTATCCAATGATAAAGGTATCGTTAAATTATTTTTGAACGCCGAAACTGATACTAATAACGACAGATTGAACGATTCTTCAATGCTACAAACGAATTTTGAATCTGAAAAAAAAGAATGTAATGAAACATTATTGGATTATAATGCAAGAACGGCAAATGACTCTTATTCCGAAACTTCTCTACATTCTGCAATTTTGGAAAATCGTAACGACGAAAAGAAAATGTTAAAAGCAGTAAAATTAATTTTGAACACGAAACTTAATACAACTGTACGTATATAGATATCTATTAGTCAATTTAATTGAAACGAATATTTAATGGGTGTGTGCATACGTGTGTGTTTACCGTAAGTCGACTCAGGCCAATCTCAGGCCACCCGTCATCATAAATATGTATAGCTGTAACGATATCTCGCGAACTTTGACCAGGTATTTATTTTCGAGCTTCCCCTCGATCGTTTAAACGAATTTAAAGAGAGAAAAAAGAAACTAAAACCGAAAAAATAAATCATCCCAACCTTTCCCTTTCCCCATTCGGACGAACTCGTAATTATAATAAAAACGACAACTGTGATTCCCCTCTCTCGGGTTCTCGTCGAAATACCGCGTAATCACCGTTATTTAACGCTACGAATTCGTAGAAAAGGGTTTCGGGTGGTGATTTGCCAAACGTCCAGCGCGACTCACTCGCTCATGTGTTCGTGTGCGCTCACTTGCCCCGACGCAAAGACGCTCCGCGCGATATTCGTGTGCACCAAGGCTACAACACCGTCGCCGTCGCTTCGACTTTTTTTTTTCTCGCGCAGCCGAGACTTCGTCACTCGAGATTCGAGAGTAGAGTAAGTCGCGTCGCGCGCGGCGATATAACTTGAATCGTCGTGTAGTGAAAGAGACGTGAAGGGGGGCGTGAATAATAATGCACGAGTGATATAAGACGACGATAGACAGTGAAAAATCGTGAACTTTGCGAGTGCGGAGACGCTCCGCGAGAAAGACAGAGAGAGAGAGAGAGAGAGAGAAAAGTAGACTCTGAGAGAAACGAGGAATAACGAGTAAAACGTATCTATCGTAAGTGCGAGTCGCGGACGCGCTTCGATCCTTCTATTAATAGACGCTTCACCTAGGCTTAAACATCCTCCCGTTTTATTACGACTCGCTCGTGTTTTTGCGCATAAGCGTTTGAAAAATAATGCGACGTCTTCGATGCGTTGGCGAATAGCGCGATAGTCGTTCCCGCGTCCGTTTGCTTTTTTCGTTACATTGTTTTCGGCAACGCGACCTCGCCTACGGAGTTCCTGGATTTTTTTTTGTTTACTTTCTAACGGCCGACCAACCGTCCGATTCTACAGAACTCGTGATACGGTGTTACGGGTTCCATAATGTTTGGCTCGTTTCCGAGCAGAAGATAAATTTCCGTGAAGGCGGTTTTAAGAACTCGATAGGTTTATATTCTGTTTTGAAAACCGAGATCACCTTTTTGATCGTTCGCTCGAATTCGTAAAATTTCCGTGAAGGCGGTTTTAAAAACTCGATAGGTTTATTTACTGTTTTGAAAGGCGATCTCGGTTTTCTATCGTTCGCTCGAATTCGGCGGTCCCCGAAGTATCGAGTTACTTTCGTTTTTATTAAAGCGTAAATATAGGTTAAAACTTTATCGGTGGCACGAGTCAAATTTATATCTAGAGTTCATGGTTCCGCAATATCTGGACTCGAGAAGTTCTCGTAAAGTTTGTTAACCGGCTCGAGCGATAATTCTCGACACCACCACTCGCGATTAAAGACACGATTTCAAATTTTTAAAAAACTATGTTGAATCTTTCGATCGCTCGCTGCGTT
This sequence comes from Dolichoris vasculosae, assembly GCA_018907195.1. Lineage (NCBI taxonomy): Eukaryota > Metazoa > Arthropoda > Insecta > Hymenoptera > Agaonidae > Dolichoris > Dolichoris vasculosae. The sequence goes on from JACCHY010000020.1 coordinate 1,808,409, forward strand.
GAAACTCGGGTTTTGAGGTTATTCTTTTATTTTGAAACGATGGGCCGATGGTAAGGTTTGAACGCTCGGCTCTCGAGGAAGCGTCGAATCCGGAATTCGAGCGGTGCGACTGTCTTGATTTTTACTCAGTGTTTTACCCGTTATAGGCTTTCCTTATCTTTGTCCGTTGTCCCTTTCTTCCCGTCGCGCCTTTATGATATTACTGCTTTCGAGGGTGAGGCAGTAACGTATTTTTAGAGCTAACTCGACGCGAACATGGATATGGTGCCTTGTTTTTATTCGTCTTTTTGTCTTCGGTCCGATTTATTCTAATACATAACTTTTGCCGCGAGGGGAAGAATAAGATAATCGTGACAATAATTTATGTACAGGTACTACAACAAAGTAGATTGTGAATTATGTACGGATATTTGTAAAGCACTGTACGAGTATACATTTAATTTTAATTTGATAACGCAAACAATATCTTATGCATTACTCGGATTAAATTTTTTAATTAAATTTTGATATTAAAATTCTATATATTTTTTTCAGTATCGATCATCGTTGTCGATCTACGGTTTAAAAATGAAAAAATTAGGTACGTATCTCAATAATTTAAATTTAATCGTTCTTTGTGACTTTCACATAACTGAAGAATAAAAGTTTTTTTACGTATATTTTAACAGCTCAAACTATCGGTACAAAAGATAAGGATGGCATCGCACCAATACAATCTGAACTTTTAACCAATGATAAAGGTAGCGTTAAATTATTTGTGAACGCCGAAGCTGATACTAATAACGACAGATTGAACGATTTTTCAATGCTACAAACGAATTTTGAATCTGAAAAAAAAGAATGTAATGAAATATTATTGGATTGTAATGCAAGAACGGCAAATGACTCTTATTCCGAAACTTCTCTACATTCGGCAATTTTGGAAAATCGTAACGACGAAAAGAAAATGTTAAAAGCTGTAAAATTAATTTTGAACACGAAACTTAATACAACTGTACGTATATAGATATCTATTAGTCAATTTAATTGAAACGAATATTTAATCATTGTTATTTTAATTTTTTGAAGACGTTACTCAATAGTAATACAGAATTGGGTGATTGCGCTTTACACTTAGCAGTTAAATATGGTAACGAAGAATTGGTAAAACTACTTTTACAGAGTGGGGCAAATGTCAATGCTAAGAATAGACATGGAGAAAATTCCCTTTATATCGCTATTGAAGGAAATAACTTAGAAATTGCCAAATTGTTATTAATAAATGGAATTAACGTAAACGATAAAATGGATATCAAAATCGTACAGCCTTACATATGGCGATAGAACGTAAATCTGAAGAAGGTGTTGAGTTACTTCTTGAACACGGAGCTGAGGTCAACTCGACAGATATTAATGGTGAATACGCCTCTTATTTGTGCGACTGAGATGGACTGTCGACGAGATTCATATAGCATCTGTCAAATAATCAAACTTCTTCTGAGTAAAGGAGCCAATGTTAACGATTGCAATAAATTCGTTTACGCTTTACACAATATAGTTTCTCATGGTAACGAAGAATTGGTAAAACTACTTTTACAGAGTGGGGCAAATGTCAATGCTAAGACTCAATTTAGAGAAAATTCCCTTTATATCGCTATTAAACGGAATAACTTAGAAATTGCCAAATTGTTATTATTAAATGGAATTAACGTAAACGATAAAAATGGCTATCGAAATCGTACAGCCTTACATATGGCGGTAGTTCGTGAATCTGAAGAAGGTGTTAAGTTACTTCTTGAACATGGAGCTGAGGTCCACTCGACAGATATTAATGGTAATACGCCTCTTCATTTGGCGCCTGAGATGGGCTATCGACGAGATTCATATAGCATCTGTCAAATAATCAAACTTCTTGTGAGTAAAGGAGCCAGTGTTAACGTTTGCAATAAATACGGAGATTACGCTTTACACAATGTAGTTTCTCTTGGTAACAAAGAATTGGTAAAACTACTTTTACAGAGTGGGGCAAATGTTAATGCTAAGAATAAAGATGGAAAAAATTCCCTTTATATCGCTATTGAACGGAATAACTTAGAAATTGCCAAATTGTTATTAATAAATGGAATTAACGTAAACGATAAAATGGATTATGATAATCGTACAGCCTTACATATGGCGGTAGAACGTAAATCTGAAGAAGGTGTTAAGTTACTTCTTGAACACGGAGCTGAGGTCAACTCTACAGATGCTATGGTCGACGCCTCTTCATTTGGCGGCTGAGATTATCAATCGACAAGATTCATATAGAATGAATCAAATAATCAAACTTCTTCTGAGTAAAGGAGCCAGTGTTAACGATTACACAAAATCCAGAGTATCCGTATTACACTGTGTAGCTAAATATGGTGACGAAGAATTGGTAAAACTAGTTTTACAGTGTGGGGCAAATATTAATGCTAAGAATACAGATGGAATAAATTCTCTTTTTATCGCTATTAAACTGAATAACTTAGAAATTGCCAAATTGTTATTAATAAATGGAATTAACGTAAACGATAAAATCGACTATCAAAATCGTACAGCCTTACATCTGGTGGTAGAACGTAAATCTGTAGAAGGTGTTAAGTTACTTCTTGAACACGGAGCTGATGTCAACTCGACAGATACGCCTTTTCATTATGAACTCGGATGATCAATGTGATTCATATAGGAATCGAGTTGTTAACGATGATTACGCTTTACACAATGTAGTTTCTCTTGGTAACAAAGAATTGGTAAGACTACTGTTAGAGTGTGGGGCAAATATTAATGCTAAGAATAAAGTTGGAAAAATTCCCTTTATATCGCTATTGAACGGAATAACTTAGAAATTGCCAAATTGTTATTAATAAATGGAATTAACGTAAACGATAAAAATGACTCTCAACGTTGTACAGCCTTACATATGGCGGTAGAATGTGCATCTGTAGAAGGTGTTAAGTTACTTCTTGAACACGGAGCTGAGGTCAACTCGACAGATACTCATCATCAGATACCTCTTGATTATGCGACTCGGATGATCAATGGAGGAGATTCATATAGAGTGAATCAAATAATCAAACTTCTTCTGAGTAAAGGAGCCAATGTTAACGATTACTCAAAATACGTAGATTACGCTTTACCCATTATAGTTTCTTGTGGTATCGAAGAATTGGTAAAACTAGTTTTACAGTGTGGGGCAAATGTCAATGCTAAGACTCTATTTAGAGAAAATTCTCTTTTTATCGCTATTGAACGGAATAACTTAGAAATTGCCAAATTGTTATTAATAAATGGAATTAACGTAAACGATAAAAATGGCTATCAACTTTGTACAGCCTTACATATGGCGGTAGAACGTAAATCTAAAGAAAGTGTTGAGTTACTTCTTGAACACGGAGCTGAGGTCAACTCGACAGATGCTGATGGTCGAACGCCTCTTCATTTGGCGGCTGGGATGATCAATCGACAAATTCATATAGAATGAATCAAATAATCAAACTTCTTGTGAGTAAAGGAGCCAGTGTTAACGATTACACAAAATCCGGAGAATCCGTTTTACACTATGCAATACGGAATGAGAACCAGAGATTAGTCAGACTTTTTCTAAGTCTCAAAGCCAATGTGTATAAGGAAAATGTTGATGGAAATTGCCCTTTATATATCGCTGCGGAACATGATAATAAAAAGATCGTAAGATTGTTGTTGAACAGAGGCGCTCTTATAAATAATGGAAGAAACGACGGAAATTATGCTCTTCGTACTGCAATAATGGCAAACAAAATATCTATTGTAAAAATGCTTCTTGAATACGACGTCGTTGATGTGAATGCTATGATCACAGATGAATGTAGTGTTGTTATCCCAGCAGGTGGTTGTACTCCTCTTTCTATAGCGTACAACTTATGGAAGAGAGATAATATGAGTCATTTTCAGAACAGATCTTATTTGATCGATATTGAAGCCAAATGTGATAACAATATTTTTAAATTACTGATAAAGTACATAGCCAAGTCAACGTATGTATGCCAAGAAAATTTGGGAATAATAAATGGCCACGCGAAATTCATGGTATTTTATAGTAATTGTCAACTAGAGTTAGAAAAAATGAAGAAGAATAAATTATGCGATCAAGTATCTATGTATAATATTTTAACGAAAGATCTAAATACGGTTGCGACGTATTCTAGAAATGAACGTTTATTGAATGTCTTTAAATCGGATTTGTATGCCGAACAATTTCCCATATATTATGATATATTAAAAAAACGACTTTTTAAAGCAGAAAGTAGAAAAAAATTCTTAGTGTATTGCTCTAAAATACTCAGCGAAATTATGAAACCTTTTCGTTTGACAGAAATTATTACAAATAAAATTGTTAGCTTTTTAGCGTTACACGATTTAATATATTTAAAAAATTGTAGATTTTTATAAAAATATTTGCACCCGATTGTATAATTTATTCTATTATATAAAATTGTGCAAATATCATGTTTTATAAAATTTATTTTTTTACCGAAAACATCTTTCATTGCATATAATTTATAATATCGTATTATTGTTTTTTTCATATCTTTTTTCAGTATATAAAATTGTAAACATTATCATGGATTTTTCTTTTAATCTATTTTAATGTGTTGTACTAATTATAGCTTATTTATTTATTTGTTACTAATTCAATTTCTCTAAAAAGTACATAAAGCTTATTTACCGATTAATATTTAATTAATTCTAATTTTAGATAAATGTAACGATATATTGCATTTTTAATTGATAAACTTATAGATTTCAAGTCATTGCGTATATTTAGTTGACTGATGTAATTCATAAAACTTTATAATAAAAGTAATTTATCAAGTTGCTATTGTATATATATTTATTTATTGCATTTTATTTGAAATCGCAGTCGGAGGATTGAACATTATTCAGGAAAAATGTATCGAAATACTAATCCATTTACATTATGACGTCAAAAATAAATGACATCATCGTTTCAGGTAATAAAATTCCAAGTACTTTTAAACTCAAATACAATCTATTAAGAAATTCAAACTATTTAAAAAACTTTAAAGTTTCGCGTTTATTTTATTCATAAAATATATATATATATTTTTAAATAGAATACTTTTTTTATTTTAGTACAGAAAATATGATATAAATTTAAAAAAATTTTTAAATAATAAATAAATATATTTTACACTAAAGAAAAGGAAATTTCAATAGTTATTCTAAGCATTTAGATCAAATGCCAAAAATAGAAGATTTGGTGTTACCTTGAATAATAAATCAAATATAGAGAATTTAGTTTTTAAATAATGAACTAATTATTATTATAGTTCTTATTATATTAATCGTTATTTTAATTATTAAATATATTATTTTATTATAGTTTAAATAATTGATTTAATAAAAATTAATTCTTTTATCATTAAAAATATATTTCTATATTTATCAAAAAAAAATCTATATTATCGGCGCATAAATTTTTTTAAAGTTTTTTAGCTATAGAAATATGCATTACCTTTATACTTATAAAAATCATAAACTTCTTAAACAACGGAGAATTTTTACATATTATTTAATCTTTTCAAATTCGTTCCATTATTTAAAATTCTAGTGTCGTAAGAATGTATTTATTATACAAAAATAGTGATTGTATTGACGTTTATTTTTACATTTATTTTGAGTTTAGTAAAGCAGTCGATTTTTGAAGCCTAACGAAAATATGCTTACGAATGAAAATATGTGTTATAAATGTATAATCATTGTACAGTTTATGCATTCTTTCGTAATTGTGTGTCATGTATTGCTGACGAATTGAAGTTCTGAAAAAACTGTGTATCCAGGAACTATTATTTATTGTTTTGATTTTTAATTATAATTCATTAACCAGATATTTGAATAATAATATAAATAGATATTTACATGCATAGAAAACATTGATTAAAGACACGAGTTTACAATTGTTCAATATATTTTATTTAATATATGTAAATGTATAATTTGTTTAAAATTTATGCTTTCTAGGTTAATATTTGAAAAAAATATTTTTTATACAAGTATTAATACTTTTTGTACTTTATGATAATATTGCTCGAAAATGATTTAAATAATTTTATTTTGAAATAAATTTAAATAATATTTATGTAAATATTTTATACTATGTTACGACTGAATTACAGTGAATTAATATGAAAAACAATACTCGAAGTATATTAAAATGTGATTTGTTCCTTTAGTTTTATTAGGAATAGAGTAAGGAAATTTAAAAATCATTTGGTGATGTCCTTTGACTTTAATTTTTTTAGAGTTAAAAAAGTTTCTATGATCCTTATATTTATGATTTACATCATTGCAACAATTTATTTATTTTCTATTCAGTTATGAAAACCAAAGACATAACTTAAATCAGGATCTTAAGAAAAGTTAACAACAATGTTATTATAGAAAACGTAGAAAGAATGTTAAATTTCAATCATGCAGCGAATAACGCGGTTTAAGAAAATATATTATAATAATTATATGCTTTTTGATGCTTACAAAATTTAATTTTATACTTGTTTCGACAACTTTTTATACCGTTTTAATTTAATTGTATTTTTTTCTTTTATATCCAATAGTCGAAAAAACTTTTATCAATGACTTTGTGATTTATGTAAACGTTTAACGTTTCGCATATAGTTAATAAATTATTGCTAACTATTATAGCGAATATTTTTATACGAATTAAAGTACTTTATAAATCGATCAACGACGAAAAATATTTATATCAATTTCAAATTTTAAGAGCATACGGATAAACGAAAAAATATCAATATTGTTTCGACTATTCGAGCCTCTGTAAATTACGAATTTGTACAGCATTCGCCAACATAATCGTAGGATATTAAAATTATAATTATCTATAAAATTCGGGATTAATATATTTTACATTTAAGCATCCGCGCGGCTTATAATTAAGTCTTTTTTTTTCTCGTACGAGCGGAGTTTTTATGTCGCGTTAGGCGAGAAGTAGACTAAAGAACATAATAAGAATAAATTATAGCATGAAATACCGGAGTGTAATTCATTGAATATTTCCTGACACCTCTTCCCGTTCTGTACCCACGCAATGAATAATTTAAATCAAATTAAAGTAAATCTATTAAGATAAAGTGTAACGACGAATAATGGAATTTTTCGAAAATATATTACAAGTCGAGACGTAAATAAGTTTGTAATACACGTTTATAATTTCGACAAAATATTTTTATTACGTAAAAAGGTCACATAGTTATACCGAGAAAAATTTTTAAAATTGCACATATATAATATTTGTTAAATTAAATATCGAAGATAAAGTTTTAGTGTTTGCTCGAGATAACGACGAGACTTACAAAAGTCGTGTATGCGATGGTATTGGGTATCGCGTAAAAAACTTAAAAATATTTGTAAAATTCTCACCACGTTTTTTCGCACCCTAAATTTGCCTCGTAATTCCAGAAAATATTTATTCATAATTGATAGGCTAACGTTAACGCACACGCCGATAAGGTAGGGATCAGTTCCACCCGAACGCAAATAGATCAATCGTTGAAAAAGCCTCGAAATAAAAATCCTGCGAAAGGTTCGCGAGGACGTACGGACTTATATAAAAGTGTTTAGTTAGACACGTGCAAATGGATTCCAAGGTTAGCCAAACACATGCGGATGATGGATGCATCCCGCGACTCGCGTACCCACACAAACCCCCCGAGCGCACACACGCGAGTCCGATACCCAATGGGTGTGTGCATACGTGTGTGTTTACGCGTAAGTCGACTCAGGCCAATCTCAGGCCACCCGTCATCATAAATATGTATAGCTGTAACGATATCTCGCGAACTTTGACCAGGTATTTATTTTCGAGCTTCCCCTCGATCGTTTAAACGAATTTAAAGAGAGAAAAAAGAAACTAAAACCGAAAAAATAAATCATCCCAACCTTTCCCTTTCACCATTCGGACGAACTCGTAATTATAATAAAAACGACAACTGTGATTCCCCTCTCTCGGGTTCTCGTCGAAATACCGCGTAATCACCGTTATTTAACGCTACGAATTCGTAGAAAAGGGTTTCGGGTGGTGATTTGCCAAACGTCCAGCGCGACTCACTCGCTCATGTGTTCGTGTGCGCTCACTTGCCCCGACGCAAAGACGCTCCGCGCGATATTCGTGTGCACCAAGGCTACAACACCGTCGCCGTCGCTTCGACTTTTTTTTTTCTCGCGCAGCCGAGACTTCGTCACTCGAGATTCGAGAGTAGAGTAAGTCGCGTCGCGCGCGGCGATATAACTTGAATCGTCGTGTAGTGAAAGAGACATGAAGGGGGGCGTGAATAATAATGCACGAGTGATATAAGACGACGATAGACAGTGAAAAATCGTGAACTTTGCGAGTGCGGAGACGCTCCGCGAGAAAGACAGAGAGAGAGAGAGAGAGAGAGAGAAAAGTAGACTCTAAGAGAAACGAGGAATAACGAGTAAAACGTATCTATCGTAAGTGCGAGTCGCGGACGCGCTTCGATCCTTCTATTAATAGACGCTTCACCTAGGCTTAAACATCCTCCCGTTTTATTACGACTCGCTCGTGTTTTTGCGCATAAGCGTTTGAAAAATAATGCGACGTCTTCGATGCGTTGGCGAATAGCGCGATAGTCGTTCCCGCGTCCGTTTGCTTTTTTCGTTACATTGTTTTCGGCAACGCGACCTCGCCTACGGAGTTCCTGGATTTTTTTTTGTTTACTTTCTAACGGCCGACCAACCGTCCGATTCTACAGAACTCGTGATACGGTGTTACGGGTTCCATAATGTTTGGCTCGTTTCCGAGCAGAAGATAAATTTCCGTGAAGGCGGTTTTAAGAACTCGATAGGTTTATTTACTGTTTTGAAAACCGAGATCACCTTTTTGATCGTTCGCTCGAATTCGGCGGTCCCCGAAGTATCGAGTTACTTTCGTTTTTATTAAAGCGCAAATATAGGTTAAAACTTTATCGGTGGCACGAGTCAAATTTATATCTATAGTTCATGGTTCCGCAATATCTGGACTCGAGAAGTTCTCGTAAAGTTTGTTAACCGGCTCGAGCGATAATTCTCGACACCACCACTCGCGATTAAAGACACGATTTCAAATTTTTTAAAAAACTATGTTGAATCTTTCCATCGCTCGCTGCGTTGAAACTCGGGTTTTGAGGTTATTCTTTTATTTTGAAACGATGGGCCGATGGTAAGGTTTGAACGCTCGGCTCTCGAGGAAGCGTCGAATCCGGAATTCGAGCGGTGCGACTGTCTTGATTTTTACCCAGTGTTTTACCCGTTAGAGGCTTTCCTTATCTTTGTCCGTTGTCCCTTTCTTCCCGTCGCGCCTTTATGATATTACTGCTTTCGAGGGTGAGGCAGTAACGTATTTTTAGAGCTAACTCGACGCGAACATGGATATGGTGCCTTGTTTTTATTCGTCTTTTTGTCTTCGGTCCGATTTATTCTAATACATAACTTGTGCCGCGAGGGGAAAAATAGTTGGCGGTTAACTGGTCCCTTTTTGTTCCTGCACAGAACATAAAGCAATGGAGAACGAGCAGCAAAAGTACTATGAACTGCGGAGCCGGAGTCGGTCCAGGTCGGAAACTCCACAGATTATTAGTCGCACGGTAATAGACAACGAAGTCTCGGACCATCATTACGAATTAAGAAATAGAAGCAGAGACAGATCCGTGACTCCGGGAGAAGTTAGCAGTAGTAGAAGATCTTCTTCCAGATCTTTGTAAGATATTTCAACTTTTATCGTTGATACAAAATTACACGGGGAATATTATTTTTCATTTATTATTTAAGAACAATTACGGTGTACTTGTACGAATTATTAAAACACTTTACTATTTTTTGATGACATTTTTAATAATTTTTTTAAATTGTAAAATTTTTAAAATTAACTTTTATGTCAATTCTATTTTTGCTGTATGTATTTGTTATTTATAACATCGATTCCAATTATTATTGAGAGTTAATATCGGTATAACGTGATTTATGGTTTATATCGCAAATTATAATCGTTATTTTAAATTATACAAATTTTTTAATACGTATAGAACATTATATTTTCTTCTACGCTTCGTTTTAGTTTTTTATTTTTATCTGCTACTTTTTTATCCGGTCGGTGTTTATATTATTATTGTATTTTATTAAATAATCTTAAACGTTTATCGTTTATTAGACCGAGCAGTGTGGTGAAAGCGCGTAACAAAAACATGGAAGTTATTGTTGAGCAAAAAGACAATACATTAGTCGACGATAATTCTGACGTGCAGAGCAAAAGTTCAGAAAAAACGTTAGTAGTTACCAAAAGTACTAGGAAGATGGAACGTCGATCCGAACGGCAGAGGATCAAGAAGCAAATTTTTGCCAACGGGCAAAATGAAATTAAAGATGATTCTTCGGATACAAAGTCCGAAACTAAGGAAAGGAAGAGGGAAAGCGTTACTCCCAAGAGAATCATGACGAGTGATTATTCGTCGGAGGAAGGAGATAGGGAGGATGTTCCCAGTAGGCCAGGCTCTGCTTATGAATTTTATAAGCAACACGGTGAATATTGGAAGTAAGTTTTTTAATGGTTATCTATTTATTAAGTTAATCTTGCTTATCGTACCCTTCTATTAAAAGAGATAACTTGTTAAAGAAAAATAGTAACCAGTGTATTTAAGCGTAATTCCTTTTTCTATAACGCGTTAACGTTATAGATCTTTATATTAAAGCAGCGTAACTAGATATTTAATAATATTTTTTTATTTTCTTAATCTATGTGGAACTGTGATATAGCACTTTCGAATAACATTCGCTATATAACTAATTATATATATCTTATACGATTACTAATTAATTATATATTAAAGATAGCTTTTAATACGCACAACATTAATTATCGATGAAAAGTTCCAATAAGAAAAATATCAAACTACATTTATTTCCAATATATATCGTTGAGCCGATGTTACTCGATTCAATTAATTTTCTTATAATTATTGTGATACAGTCATTAATTTTCTTATAACAGTTGATAAAGGCTAAGTAGTTCACAGGGTAATTTACGATAACATCAATCTTAGTATATTATATGCATAGTTATCATTTAAGATTATATTATTTCTTAGTCGTTCGTTTCTTAAATTATCTTCAATTCGTAAAATTATACATATTAAAAAGTAATTTTGTAAAAAATTTTCATTATTTTTAACGTACAGCGACCGTAAAAAATAATTGGCTATAATTTTATTCTAGAAAATAAAAGTATACACAAAAAATAAATATTCATTGATTAATACGAAATAAAGGATACCATACACTTAACGATGAATAATTATTACGATTTTAATTTATTAAATATATCACACTTAATTTTAACAAAAAAATGAACGTGTCAGTTAATAAATTACTTTGAGCGATAAGATATAAACTGATTTAAATAATTATAGAAATTGAAGAATATTTTAATAAAACGAATATCAATTTTTATTTTATTTCGATGCGAAATTTTTGCTCAAGATAATATTTTTGTGTTTAGTCCTAATAAACTAAACCATGGTACAAACAATAAGAATAAATTTGCTTCGAGCACCGAATTTGAAAGGAATATTTGCTTTCTATTGAAAATGTTAATAATATCGATGAAAAGTTAAATAAATTTCAATACAAATAAATTATCATCGGAAATTCTTAAAATTTTAATTAAAAGTATGTATCATCCAATGGAATAATAAATTTAATAATTTTGTTTCAAATTTGATTTTTTTTTATACTTTATAACAGTGACGATATCGTATTATTAATTTTAACGAATACAATGTATCGAATTCGAAACTCACATTTTATATATTTCGTTTTGGATAAATTTGCTCGGAAAAAATCTATAATTACATTACGATATGATTTTAACGTAGTCTCCGAAAAATTATATTAAATCTTCTCGCGTTCGATAAGTTATAAATTAAAATTTTAAATTGATTTGGTCAACGTGAAACGCAAAATGTAAAATACATACCGTTATTCGAAATAACGACATTTTTCATTCCTGCATTTTTACCAAAGACGACAACCGGCAAACGATATTTTCCGCGATAGGAATGAAAAATGGCAGTAGGAAAATCGATTATAATTTAAAATATTTCGCTACTTTTAAAATAATCTCCTTTAAGTAATCTCTCGTTCGAACGTTCCGTAATTATTTAATTGTGTTTACAAACAATCGTTCCTCTCTAGACAGTTGACCTCTTGGTCCGGTTCGTCGCACTTTCGACCGACGAACTTCACCCTTGCCAAGTAATACCCGTTTTAACACGGCTACCAGAAAACTGTCTTTTTACTCCACTAACGAGGAACGCGTCGTTCTTGATATTTTTACAGTAAATTTCCAAAGACGGATTATACGTATTCGCAAGCGTCGACATGTCGTTACGAAGTTGCTCCAGGCGTTATGGCTATTCCTAACATGTCACGTCGCTCCTTGCATTCGGACAATAGTTTCTTTGGTAGCCAAGCTTCGAATAGTCAAAGTAGCAGCCAGTCTTCGAAGGAGAGCTTCAAAGAAAACAGTAACATGGACGAGATTCATCGAGATTTATCGGTGAGTTTTTTCTTCGAGGGGTGAACGACATTAATTAACGATGTTTTTTTTTCTTTCTTTTCTTTTATAAAGCTCTTCCTGATTTCGGATACGCGCGTAACCTTAGCTGTTTCATTTTTATTGCGACTGTGAATGAATCGAATTCGATAAACTTTCGATTACCGGGGAATTATTTTCCAGTTTTATCGAATAAAGTAAACGAAAGACTTTCGTTTGGTCGATTCTCAACCATCGACCGTTGCGCTTCTATCGACGCGAATTAAAATATATTCGGATGCGTCTTATCTGTATAATAAAACGAAAAGAATAAAAATGATCGCCTCATTTATTTAAACTTATCTAAAAATTATCGTATTTTTTATTCGAGATAACTGCAATTTTTAATCGCGGTCTCTTGAATAATATTCGTTAGAAGGGTGTGCGAAAATGTTCGATATTTCTTCTTGTTTATTTGGACTGGAACGTGTATCGATTCATTAAATTTCTGTACGAACGATCGATAAATTAAACTGTACAACGAACGAGGATTCTCGAACGTCGGACGAATAATTTTACTTTACCGATTTTTCATTATTGTACTCGTGAGCTTTATTAAACTTTGAGATATTCGAATGCTTTTTTTCAACCTTATCGGGATATACGAGCTTATTTTTTTCGATAGCTTTATTTGATTCGACTGTAGTTAAAATGTATCTTGGGAATGTACAGATGTATTTTATATCATCGATACATTACAATGAAATAAAATGTTTTTAGGACATAGTTCCCCAAATTTTACCACATATTAGAAGTTCAAGAACTGCAGGCCAGTCAGTTATTTATAAAAGGACGCATGTTGAACAATACACAACTCGACGTGAGTTCGTTTATGACTCTGCAAAGGATAACCAAATTAACGAAAGGTTTGTTAAAAGTGATTTAAAATAAGAAAAATAGCGTAAAAATAATGTTTTTCTAATGTTTTTAAAATTATCGTTGGATAAATTTTTTTTTATCGTTGTTTAAAATCTTTCGGTATTTACAAAAAAAAAATCGGTTCGACGAGAAGACGAACAAATTTCATCTATTACAACTTTTTTCGAGTTGGAATAATTTTAATTTTTCATAAGCGTATAAAAATATAAAAAATGATTTTTTGAATTTTTTTAGATACGAATCGTGGGCAAACCCTCTTTTGAATTCTCACAAAGGTAGTAGTTACAGAAATGCATCTAACCTGGACTCTGATACTGAACTAGATGAAGCAATAGTATCGAATCACAGATATCAAATAAAAAATACTCAAAGGTTCAGTAAATTCACGAGTCTCGTTTCAACATGGCTTTTTGCATTGCTGCATTTTATTACCTTTGGCCAGTTTAAGAAACGAGAGTTTTCTGCTACTAGTCATTATTATCGCCGTTATGAAGGTATATAATATAAAACGATCGTTAATAACGTAAAATAAATTATATTGTTTAAAATATGTAATTAATTTTTTATGAAAGTTATTTTACGTTTACGTATTAGCCTTTTAAAATTAAACAAATCATCGTTTATTAAAATATGTTTTCCCTTTATTTATCTTATGAGTAAAATAACTCTAATGGTAATAAATAAAAGTAATTCGTATGATGTTTATTCTCAGAGACAAGATGGAGTAAACTTCGACGACAGATTGATACAATCATGCAACATCTGTATTTATTACTTGTCAAAGTTGTACTTCTCGATTCATGGTTACTTAGTAGAGCTTCCAATTTTCGACAACGAGCCCAAGGGCGACGTTCAAAAATACTTTGGCTTGTACTTCTTCCATTTATTCTCACCATTGGTAATTAAATAAATACGAATTATCTAAAACTAAAGAAATAAATAGGAGAAATTTTCATTACTTTCAAATAGACTATTTTTATTCGTTTATTATGTTTTAAAAATAATTTGAGCACAAAACAAAAGTAGTAAATTGTTAATGATATTAATCTATTAAACGTGAATTCAAGTCTGTTTTAAAGTAAATTAAATAATATACATATCCTTATCTGAGATAACAAGTTCAAGGATACAGTATAATAGAACTATAAAACTAATGTTACAATTTAAAATAATATTTAAATTGTACGTTCAGTATTGTAATTTATTGAATAATAATAAAAATGTTTTGAAACGTTTACAAATATCTTTATTAAAATATAAACTATCTTTTAAAAATGAGATGTATATTGAAATGAAATGTTAAAATTAATTTTATATAAAAAAAAAGAATTTTATTTAACTTTATAATTATAAAATTTATGTTAAAGGGTAAATTTATATTATCGTTGATAAATTAATTGAAGAGCAATTATTTTTTACAATATTGAGTGTAGTGTATACATATTCATTATTCTTTTAGACTTAGTTCGGATATCGTTCTACTTTTGTTTCAGGTGCTTACGTTGCACATAAGTATACTTTTACTTGTCTAGATTATCTGCGAAACGTTCACGAAAGTGTAAGCGAAACGACCAATGATGTCGTCAATTTTTCGTTTATCGATTATGAATTATTTTACAAGTATTTGACAACTTTAAAAAATGTATCTTTCGCAAACTTTCCCTCTATGAATGTGTCTTTACCATCTCTGCCAACTTTAGGCTGGGACTAGTCCTTACATTACCTGCATTTACTTTTTTAATTTTTACGAATTAACAATATAAAATATTATGCATTTTTAAAAAACACTAACGACACTTAAAACGAAAACTATTTATTAAACTATATTGGCCCCTTAACACATTCTAATTCACATTTAGAGCTTAATTAAGCTAATTAATAATTTATTCACGCCAGGAAAACGGGGGAATGTTTTGACATTTAACAAACTAGCATTTATCAACAATTTCACACTATTGTTATGTGCTTAAAATTAATTATACACTAAAAAATATTTTATTAACAATTATAAAAATAAATCATATTGCTTGTACGTTATATTATATGCATGTTATAATCACTGAAAATATTCTAATTCTAGATCTGCAAATATATTATTATGACAAAATATACTTATATATTGAATAACAACTTTAATTTATTTATAATTAATTATTTTTAAAACTAATTGTGACTTAAAGAATTATTATTCTTTAATATTTTTTCGTTATGATTTTTTTTTCGATAAATTTTTTTATTATATCTATATTTGGTGGTGTTTGAGAATACTAATACGAATAAAAGTAAAATATCTGATACAATTTCGTTGATTATTATAAATATATAATCTACGATATCGTATTTATTCTATCGAACTGCAAGATTTTTTAAAGAATTGATTCTTACAAAAAAAATTCAAAAATAGAAATTTAATATTTATAAAATATATCGTATATTTTTTTTTGACAATTGCGATACATAATATAGGCAAAATGTATGCTTACAAAGTACAGAAATAAGTCTATGGAACGATACATTATAATTTAAACGATTAAATTCTATTCTTTGCAGGAAATACGATTAAATATATAAAATAATTGTTGTATTAAATAATAATCAATATTATCAATAAATTATATCAAATCGTTGAATTTTAGATTGTAGTGCAAATATTTTAAATGTATTAAAAAATGCTTGATTTGTGTTTTAACTGTAACGTTTGCACGTGTTAACTAATACATAAAAACATCACAATTTATTAAATTTTTCACTGTAAAAAAATGCAGTTTCCTTTGCATCATGTTTATAACTATTAATATATTATTATTATTATTATTATCATCATCATTATTATTATTATTATTATTATTGTATTGTTAAACATTAAAAGCCAGTTCCAGTCAACGTAAAAAATAGAAATAGTTTAGAAGCACTTTCACACTCGTTTTATGTAGAAGAGGGAGGCTTTTGAAAAGAGAAACAACGTTTCGCAGCAAATTATCGTGGACACGTTAAAAGGCTATAAATATTAATGGGAGAAGGATAGATGGGAGTGTGTTATAATTCTTTAAAGTGGCGGATTATAATCGAGAGGAAGGCTCGAGCTCTGATTCTTTGTCGCGCGCATGGACTCGAGGCATTTAGAAAATCGAAGCTGCGCTGCTTACCCCGGAAACCGGGTGAGTTACAAACTTCGTCTATCCTTCTCTCTCAAATATTGAAAAATGAAAAAACAAAGTATAAATATTCGATTGAAAATGGAGCTCGGCTTTGATAATTATCCCGAATAAAGCAACTCGATAATAATGTGGTTGTAAAATTACGATTACTTTATTTGCTTGTTTTTTCTTTTTACTTTGAGTTAGTATTTCAATGTTTTATTATTCAAAAATAGTAACATATTTTTGAGTACCTTTGTTTGTTTATTTTTAATCTTAAAATTGTGACTTTCTTTTTTTTTCTTTACGATTTTTGGTATTCTTTTTGAAAATACATCGAGTTTTAGAAATATCTGATTATTGTTACTTAAATCATTTTGTCAAAAAATTTTATGTAAAAATTAATTTCATATTTTGTAAAAGATTCTAATTTTGATAAAATTATTTAACCATGTTGTTTTGATATTGGATCCTGAATTTTTCAATATTCTAAATTACTATTTTGTAGAATTTCATTCAAGTAAAATAAAAACCATCGGAAACGTTTCATAACAACATTTATAAGTTTTTTTAAGGAACTAAGACTGTTGTAAATACGATTTGCATTTCATTATGGTAATGTGATGATATACTTTATAATATGACATCATAATATATTTTTTTAACTAAAATATTCTTCTTCAGCTTTCAAACGAACAAGATAAATACAATATTGATACAATCCTTCAATTTAATTTAATAGGTATTTCAAAATAAACGTTATATTCGTTAAAAATAATTAAAATAATAATTACCTTTTAAAACATTTAAATCGGCAAAAGTCAAGATTTTTTTTCGAAATATTTATCTTATAATAAAAGATACGATATTTATAAGATTAAAGTATACCTATGCATTTGATTATATCAAATTATTAAAGTAGAAAAATTATTTTGTATTCGGTATACAATTCAATATTTTTCTCACGTATTACGTTTTCTTTTTTCAATTATTAAAGGGTATTGGTTCCTGCCATACATTTTGTCTACCATTCCATTGTCTTCTAAATTGATGTTATCCGAAGTTAAAGAAGAAACGGTATTAGTACAAAGTTACTTAGAAAAGGATTTGAAATCGAATCAAGAACTAAGGAACATTGTAAATCTTTTGGTTAATCGTGTTCAACATTTAGAGGCTGCAAAAGCGGAACAATCGGCAAGTAATATGTATAATTTATGTACTTTTTCATTTAAAAATTATGATTTCACGAATACGATGTAAGTTGCTAGATTTTGAATAATTTTCCGAAAAAAATTACAACGGAAAGTATTTTATCGACTGATTTTATTTATAGGAACATTTATCGAACGTTACGCAGATTTTAGAAGAACTTAAGCGTAGCGATGGTAAAATATGGAAACATTATGATGTACGTATAAAAAATATTTATTTGATAATAAATACTTTGGTATGAAATTTAAAGACATGTTTCTATAGGAGAAATTGATGTATTTGGAGCATGAATTAGAGGATCAACATAAAAACCAGGAAAGGTGTAAGACCGAGGACTTTGATCACATAAGGATCGAGTTTCAATCGTTGAAGCAACTTTATACGCAGCTAAAATCTTGCTGCGATACAACGTCGTTGACAACCAGTGACGAGAACATTAGAAAGCAAGCGGATAAAGTTTTTGCTGCATATTTTGGAAAGTCTTTTACGAAAGAAGATGTCGTCAGAGTATTTCAAACTATGAACCAAAAACTTCAGGAGGAAAAGCTTCAAAAATCCAGTGCAGAGAAAACGTCAAAATCCGAAATTAGTCGAGAGACGAATTTTGACATTCATGAGATACGTAAAATTGTTTTGGCCATTCTGAAGATCTATGATGCCGATAAAACTGGTCGCGTTGATTATGCTTTAGAATCTGCAGGTAATTTTTATTTTCCAAAGGTATTATTCGCTTCGCGTGTTTCTAATTTTGTACATAATTTTCTACGTTCTTATACATTGCCATAAATCTTATTATTTGTAAGTATAAAAGAGCATATCGATCTGTAGCGAGAAAATTGTCTCGATAAAAAACCATTTTTTAATCGTTTCTTTCGATCCGAAAATTGCTTGTTTAATCGATGAATCTGTTCTATTTTATAGGTGGACACGTGATTAGCATCCGTTGCACGCAAGAATACACTATAAGAACTCGGATGTACAAATTCATGGGAATGTCGATACCTTACAGCCCCGATCTCAACGACCCACGAACGGTAATACAAGGCAACAGATTACAACCTGGCGTGTGTTGGGCCTTTCAAGATTTTCCGGGCTACTTGTTGATAAAATTACGTAGTGAAATTTATGTTACTGGCTTTACGGTTGAACACGCGTCAAGGTACAATCTACCCAATGGGGAGATGAAGAGTGCGCCAAAGAGATTTAACGTTTGGGTAAGAATCGAGAGTAATTTATTCGTAGTTATTGTCAAGTTTTTTAAAAAATTTTCATCGTACATTGGTGATACAATGGATACATTATAATAAATTGTGTCGTGGTAAGATCTTTTTTATGTATTCATCAATGTTGAAAAATTACAGGGACTGAAAGAAGAAAATGATTCGGAGCCTGTAATGTTTGGAGAATATGAATTTGCAAATTCTGACGAAAGTCTGCAATATTTTCGGGTTCAAGTAAGTGTTATTATTTTTTCGTACGCATCGAAGTTATTTAAAAGATTGGTTTTTAAGACTAAAGCAAATGTTGAATAAATTGTGATAAATGAATAAAGCGATCATACTTATTTTAATAGTTTGATAATATTAGTTTTAACTGAAAAATGTATACCTTAAAAGGTTTGACAATTTTTTAAAAATAATTAATCAAAATAATTTAGGCAAAGTTCTTGATATGGTAGGAAAACGTTTTAGCAATGTGATAAAGTGTCTAATACAATTTTTCTTCGTAACTTCGTTGCAGAATACGTCAATCAAGTCGCCGTACGAATACGTCGAACTGAGAATCCACAGCAATCATGGACAACTTGAGTACACGTGCCTCTACAGATTTCGTATTCATGGGACTCTTGCGTAATAATAAGCCCATGCTAATAAACCAAAATCTTCTTATAATATCAATGATTCGCCAACATAAATAAATACGATCAAAGTTATCAATATTTTATGTGCCTTTAAATTAAATGTTGGCGAATCAAGAAAACTTAAACGCATAATTTTTTTACGCACCAATACTAGAGCAGATCTAAGTAAATAAACTAAATGATCTGAAATATTGTAAAAAGTCATAAGTTTGAAGAGTATTTTTATATAAATATCTCTTAGTAGTTGTTAAAAAATGCTGAGACTTCTGAAAGTTACCGACGGTCAAAATATAAAGTTGAAAAGGCATTAATGTTGCACGATTATTCTTCATTGCCGATTTCTAGATTTCTAGATTTCTAGATTATTATTATTACTATTACTATTATTATTATTATTATTATTATTATTTATGTGATTTAGATGAATCGGTGACGACGATATAAAAAATATGCAACGTTAGTGATAATTTTTTCGCTTTGAGCGATTCTTAAGCCGGAAAATGTACCGACGCAAGACAGTACAAATTGTAAAGCCACTTACTAGTTAGTAGTCTCTAAGTCACGCTTTTTTGTATAAAGATTCGTCATTGAGTGATATATTTTAACTATGTAAGTCTATTCATATTTATAATGAAATAGTTAATAGAGGCAGCTTAAGATACGAGCAACCTGCGAAACATCACAATAACATTTAATTGTGGAACGTTTTTGAATTACTCAATATTCATTAAAAGATGATTTTTTAGAACTCGGTTGAAATATAAATAATTTCGATAATTCTACATTATTTCAAATATTTATTTTACAACTGTAATGTTGATAAGTAAATGTATGAAATTTTTTAATTGATTATATTTTTACTTCTTTTTGTGTTAGCGATAATTTAAATCAAATTAAACTAAATTTATTAGTATTGACATTGCCAGTTTTATTTGATTATTAAAGACGATTAAAATGTTAATAAAGACTATAATTATGTAAAAATACAAAAAGAAAGAAAAATACTGGATATCCGAGTTTTACATCTCACTTGATTATAAAATAAATTGTTTATTTAAAAAAAAAAATTATTTTTTATGCAAAAACGTTCAGCAATTTTATCATTTATATTTTTTAAAATTTTCATCGTGTCAATGATTTATTTGCATAATACGTCGATTACCTTTTTTTAGTTAAAAGGATTGTTTTCAATTCGAGTCACGAGCTTGCTTCCTATTTTGTATATCACGAAGAATTTTCGTTGCTTTAAATTCTTCGAATTGACTGACATTTTTACAAATTCGATATCATCGAATAGAAAAAGGCTTATCTGAATATAAAATCTGATTTACTTAACAAAAGAAACAAAAGAAAAATATGAAATTGAATAATTGTTGAGTAGATTGTAAAGATAAATATGTTGTCAAACTTATAGAAGCCTGAAAGATAAAAAGAAAGCCTTCCTTTTTCTACCCGAGTGTCATGTGTATGCACGCTTCCTATTGAGAGTAGAATTTAAGATTTGTGAATAAATAAAGAACAGAAAACTATCTGTAGATTCTTCTTTAAAGAACCAAATCAATAAAATTCTGCTACTTTTTCACTCGCAAAATTATTCATCGTGATATTAAAGCGCTTACAAACTTTGCATTGGTAATTTAACTACAAGCTTTTCGCGTTTTTTCGACTCCAGCTTACCGAATAATCTCACATTAATCTTGAATTTGCTTTCACGCCAAGCTTTTAACGACTTATAAAGTATTTGTCCATGTTTTTCAATTTCGAATATTTGGCTCGTATAGTCTGGCAAACGGTTATCCGCTTGGAAAGAAAACAAGAGAATAAGCGGGAATTTACATTCGCTCTATATTTCAGCCAAAGTTCTAGTTTTAAACGCGCGTGTAGTAACTATTTCTGGCTAAAAATAGTGTCCGTTTGGACACTGCTAAGTATTTGATCTCTAGCAAAGGAAAAAGTATATGTGTGTAATTAAATTATAATATAAAATCTAATATACCTAAAATTTTATCTGGTGCTGATGTTCATTCTCAAATCGTGCAATCGTACTTAGATTTACTGTTTATATTGTATTTTACATGTAAATACTAAATTAAAAATGTGAAGCTTGTAGTTCTCGAATGTAAATATAAACATCGAAATTCAAAGTTAGTATATTACCGATCGAGTTAGTCGTATACAGTATTTCGCATTCAACAGGTTGTGTCGGTAACGAAAAGAGTTGTGTACATTTTGCTCGTATATTTACAAAATCGTTAAAAACAAATTAGAAAATTTAAGTGAATTAGTAAATTGTAAATTAAAGTTATTCGATCTTACGTGCAAATCGTTATATCTTCGTAAAATAAAACTTAAAACCTGTTTAATTTTTTCTTCAGGAATTCGCATATAAAGAAAAAAAACAAAGTATGACCATAACCTAATGCGTCTGTACCGCCTTAACGTTCATGTTTATAAACAATTTATATTTTTATATTATTTTTAAGATCTACGCGGATATTATTCGGTTAAACTGTTGAATGTTCTTCAATTTTATCGATATATTTGTGTGGTAAAAGTAAAGTAAATATTTGAAACTACTCGCTTGTTTTAGATAAAACTTTGGTTTTGGTAAGTTGTTTATACATTAACAAAAATGTTTACCGACAGTTTAATAAACTAAAAAATGTTTGGATACTTTACTAATTTGAAAATTTAAATACATTATGATCTAAAGATTAATAAAGTCGTCGAGTTTTACTTTATTTTTGTATTTTGCTCGATAACGACTCTACTTTTTGGATTCTCAAACTAAGTTTATAATCGAAAACATATTTCAGTTTCTTAAAAGTATTGCAATTTTAAACAAATTAATCAAAATTATAAGCAATATAAAAAATAATATTTTACAATTATGAAACGTCGAGAGTACATTTACCAATATTATTTAACGTTAAATATTTTTATTAAGAAAGAATAAATGTACGTATTTATCGTTCAATAAAATATATTTCAAAGTTTACATTTAAATATCATCGTTACCTTATTCGTTACTCTTTATACCTATTTCTCTAATATCTAATAATCAAAGGATAAAATTAATCAAGAATCGCTTTCAACCGTTAGTTGACCTGAAATATGGGCACCAGAGCAGTAGCCGTTAGTTCATCCACATCTGCAGTCGTTCCTGGCGAAGCTAATCTCGCGGGAGTCTTAAGACTCTTGGAAGACTTGGCAAGACTTTCAGAAGACAAAGATTCCGCCGACATAGTATTTTTACTCGGTAGAGAAGAAACTCCCATCTACGCACACAGAATAATCATGCAAATTAGATGCAAGAACTTTCAATCCGGAAAGCGAATCGGCACTCCGGGAAATCCAGCTCCGATCAGAATGCCTCATGCTCATCCGGAAACCTTTCGTCAGTTCGTTCACTACGTATACACCGGTAAAATAATGCTGCAAGATAACGGAATTTTCGAGATGCTTGGCCTTGCCCACGAGATGGGAGTCGAAGACTTATGGCGAAGCTGCGAGGAACATGTGTCCGTTACCTTGAATCCTAGCAATGCCTGTGCACTTCTGAGTGCTGCTCTAGACGCCCAGGAACGAGGCTTGGATGGAAAAGGGGCGTGTTCGTCTTTTATAGAGCGTTGTTTTACTTACATAGGAGAAAATGCCATGAATACAGTAAAAGCCAACGCTTTCTGCAACTTACCTAAGAACGCTGTTATCAAGATTATATCTTCGGATTATTTAGGTTTGGAGGAGGAAGATGTGTGGAGGGCTGTTCTCAACTGGGCCAAGTACCAAGCGGGTGTCACGCAACCTACGAAACACTGGACGGAAGAGGAAAGAGCCAGAGTTTGTCAGCATTTGTCAGAAGTTATAAAACACGTTCGACTTCTTTTGATAGATAGTCAAGTCTTTGCGGAAGAAGTCGAACCCACAGGAGCTATTTCCGTCGAGTTGTTGTTGGAGAGGTATAGGTAGGTAGAAATCACTGGAACGATAACATTTTACAGGAGCGATCGAAGTTATTTTTCCAAAGTTATCGATACGAGAAAGACGTTGCTGTATAATCTTAAGATAAAGGCTATACCACTCGTATCGTTATCTTAACGAATAACTAATCTGTTTTTCAAATATTGAGTTGGTTTTAACGATGGTGAATTTCCAAGCTTTCGTAATAATAAAATAAAATCGATCGTTCCAAGCAAACGAATCTAATTTGAAATGTAACAACGAAACAAATATAAAAAACAAAATCAGGTCCGCAGCCCTTTCCGATAAGTACAAGGACATTTTACCGAACAAGCGATCGCAGCCTCGCATCGGGCCTTTCTTCTTCCCGGAATCCCAAATTCTCCCCAAGGACAAGATGAGCTTCCAGCGACTGATGAACGAATGGTACGGAGTTCCCAAGCAATACTGGCGTCTGATATATCGAGCTTCGAGCCACGGATACTCAGCTTCCAACTTTCACCGATACTGTGATGGAGTTGCTCCCACGTACATCATCATCTTGGGTAATTCAATTTTTTAGCGTTTAACGAGCGTCAGGTGGTTTTTAATGGTTCGGAGATGCTCGCGGATGTTGGAAATACGTAAGTATTTATCGAGTTTGGAGGGATTAGTAATTTTGAAACGGTACCTCGATGCAAAATTAAAAATAATCTATGTTCGATGGATAGAGGTGGTAACGTTCGTTTAAAAATCATTGGGCAAACGAAAAGATAAGACGATACGAAATCGAGTGTAAATGTCGGGCAACGGAAAAAAAAACGGAAGCGAAACGTTTTATTCTTAATATCGAAGATAATTTATTTAAATCTTTTACATTTCTGAAAGTTATATCGCGAAATTTTGTTATTAGAAATAATAAATCTTGTCGTAATTTACCTTTCAAGTATGAAATTCTTAAATTTATATCTCGTTGAGAAAATACTTATTTATCGTTTAAAATTTTTTATCTAAAAGCGATAATATTTTACAATTTTTCGAAAGACTGGCCCAAGCTTAAATTTTATTAAGTATATTTTCAGCGTAATAATTATAAAGTTTGCGACGATTCCAAACGGACGTTATTAATATTGTAATAATATTGATTTAGTACATTTTAAATGAATATATACCAGGATAAGATTATAAATATGTTATAAATTTAAGTCGGGTGTACGTATCGACAATCTAATTTTATATTATCGTATGAAAAACAAGTTACGTATCCGTTGATTATACGAAGCAGTCGTGCATACTAAAAATTAATTGTCAATTCGTTTAACGCGTAAACAAAAAATTACCATTTCATTTTTTTATCGCACAAAAATCTACAAACGCGTTACAGTTTAAGCAATAATTTTTAAAGAAAAATACGAGCAACTAGTCTTCGATAATCCAAGATTAAAAAAAAAAAAAAACAAACCGTCTGCTCAGGCACGAGAGGGGAAATCTGCGGAGGCTTCAGCGACATCCCCTGGGGAAAATCGACCGTCAGGCTCCATCATTACGTTCCGTCCGCGAAGGCGTTCCTCTACTCCCTGAAGAATACCCAAGACACGCCTCCGACCAAGTTCGACGTTATAAAGAAGCCGTTCGCTACCTGCCACCATCCGGAGATGGGTCCGATTTTCGGAGCCGGCGCCGACCTGCTCATATCCAGCCATTGCAACACGAACATAGACAGTTACAGCAATTTGCCCCATAGCTTCGACGGGGAAAACGCCTCTTGCAGGGTATTAATGGGGGACTATTATTTTTCGGTCGTCAATTACGAGGTATTCACGTTGAGCAACGGTGGAACCAAGACGAACCATTGACGTCCGTTGCGCAACGAACCTTGGAACATTATTTTAGGAGAACGCACCGAAAGTGTGTTGTTGACTTGTATTCGCTCGAGCGAACCGCGTTTAAAGCTTTTTTTTATATTTTTGTATCGCTTTGCAGTATAATTATTATTACACGCTAATTTCCCGGAGTCTCGGTGATTTTGTTCGAACATGCAAACGAGTGCCGACGGCGGTAGACGAAAGTATCGTTTCAAAGGTCTTTTCTCGCAATCTATATCAGAGCGTTAAAGCGTAAAAAAGAATTGTTTACAAATTTATGTCCGAGTGGAGTAAATTTATATGCGTGAAAATATAATGTTAAAGTAATTTACTTATTCGTAAGTATATGGATATATTTTACTCTAACTGGTAGAATTTTTATATCGTAAAAAATAAAATCAATTTATCGCTTATAAAAAAAACTTTCGTCATTATTATTAAAAATCGTAAACCACGGTTAAAATATAAAATTCGATACTTAACATATTTTATAATAAGCGGTATAATATTTTAGAAATACGAACTAAGAATATATTTTAAGTCTTAAATATATTTTTTTATACAATTGTACACGATTGATATGATTTTACGTAATAAAGAAATTAATTTTTTTAAATAATTTCTCTTTGGTAATTTTCTATATTTAAAGTATTCAATAATGCAATAAAACAAAAACATCGAGTAATTAAATTACCATTTTTTTATTATCTTTAATTTCAATGATGCGTTGATTCTTTTACGAATCTTATGGATTAATAACTTGGAGGGAAATTAAATAGGATACACAATAAAAAGATCAAATCAATATTTAAAGTATGTATTACTTTTATTTGTCCACAATATTGTTCAATTTAATGAAATTGTGAGTTACCGACTATAAAGGTATAACATCCTACATTATTATTGTTTACAACTATTAAATATATTAAATGTATATGAATAGATTTTTTGGAACAAATATCCTGAGCAATGATGAATTGTCTATTTTGTATCCAGGTACAAGATATTTCAAATTGGATATTAGTATGTTTAAATGTGACTATTGAACTTCTAACTGACAGTATAATTTTGCTTATTGTAATACTTATTGTATAATTTACAAACTCGAGTAAATTTATTAAATTTATGATTTTTTATTGACACAGAACATTGATTTTTGTTTTTAAAAAAAATTTGTTACGTTCAATTAATCATTCATTTTGCAAAAAATCTTGTTAAGAAAACTATTAATATTAACTTTACAGTAATCTTAGTATTTCAAACGAAATCGTGAAAATGATATGTATAATATTTTATAGTAATTATTTGAAATAAAATAAAATATACCATTAAATTTCAATTGTAGATATCATTCGAAGAAAATTGATCGAAAATGTTATACATTTTCATAAAAAGACAACATTTTTACTTCAAATGTTTCATAAAAATAAAAAAAGATTATTTTAATATTTAAAATTGCTTTTTTTAATTATTAAATCATTAAATATTAAATATTTGGAATTTTGAAATTTAATTTTTTTTATTACAAATATATTCTATAATATAATTAAGATAATTGATAAAATAGAATTATCTTTGATAAAATTTACTTTTTAATAAAAACACATATTAACATTACCATCAATTCATAAAAATTTTACCAAACGTTTATAATATTTAAATCGAGAAATTATTTTAAAAAGTATTTTAAACCATTTCCCGGTAAATATTAACGTGTAATATGTTATGATTTTAAAGTTACACGAAATGGATATATAATTCTATTGTTATCATGAATGCAATGATTCACATATAATTTATAAGAAAACGTTTTCCCAAGAATTAATTATAATAATCTAAATATAAAGTATTATTCACTGAGATTATGTTTACTTTCATGTTTATTCTCGAAAATTAAACTTGACTTATTTAAAAAATTATTGAGACATAGTCTTTTTATTAATCGAGACGACGAATGTCATATAATTTAAAATAAGATCAATGTCCGAGATCTGAATTTCGAATATTGACATTAAAAATTATTATTAAGAATTCAAAAATATTGAAATCATTACATTTATATAAGACTTAATAATTAAAAACTAACAAACCGTAAAATTCAATGAGTATTCTTGAAACGATTTACAATCAATTCATATTAAAAAAAAAAAAATTCTACCAGGGTCTACAATTTTGTTAAAATCAAAGTAGCCACTTATATCTTTAAAAATCGATTAACTTTTTAAGAAAAAGATTTTTTTTAATTACATTAATATTAACCGTATGCGTTGTTTTAAACTTTTTTTTTTATAATATTTATAAAAAGAGTAAACGAATAAAAACTAGTGAAAAATGTATAAAATACGCACTTTTTGATAAGCTGACACGTAGTAAAAATAAATGAGATAAAAACTATCGCATGGTAAAAAATACAGTTTTCAAGATTTTTCGAGCAAAGCAAACGAACAATTCGCTTTTACGATCAACGAAACCGATCGGATGCTACAGATTTTACGATATTTTTTATTATTCAATGTTCTTCCGTTTTATAAAGTAATATAGTTGTACAATTGGTGTATAATACTTTATTTCATTAGGTTATACTTTTACAATTGTTAAGAAAACAATGCTGATCAAAACTAAACTTCAAATACAGTTATAAAAACTTAGCCAAGGTAACAACTTTACAACGACAAGATATTTAATTATTACCAACGATCAAAGTTGCAAGTAATCATTTTATTCGGTTACATAAACCGATGTTAAATAAATATTTGCCTACTTAATTGAATCGTTTTCGAAACGCGGATAAATATTTCCAATTATTTTCTTTACGATAGAGTAGTTTTTTCTTTTTTTTTTTTATACACTCGCAGTAATTATGTCACAATAATAATTTAATATTTATGTATAAGGAAGGAACGTATAAACTAATCGAAATTTACGTACGAAAGAACAACAACGATCGTAACAATAATATCGAGAAGTCATAAAGTAACCTCAGTTTTGTAAAATCTTACACAAAATTTTTAGTCATTCGTAATAAAATATCAACATAAATTAAAATTTACGATGATTTTCCTCGTTTCTTTGCTTGATAAGTTTCCAATTATTATGAAATAAGTTGTCCCAAATACAACTGAATAAAAATGTAAATAATTACGACACCCGCACAGCTCGTAACGAAAAACAAAAGTAAATGGGTTTGTTCCTATTTTACCAACTTTCTCGTATATTATTTCAGTAGTTTGAGCAAATTATCACACACAAGACGCCGTTCAAGTATTATTATATAAATCAGCTCCGCGGTTAACGGAATAAGGAAATAATTAACCCAAGTTCGGATTATTTTCAAACTAGCCCGTCCCTAATCTCACCAATAAAAAGTAAACCGAGACGCGGGACGAACGAACCCCCAACGAAATCCAACGACAGACGCGTTACATCGAAGTCGGCGACCAGAAGTTCATCTCCCTGTACTCCGAGGGCTTGGCCTGCAAAAGGTTCACGTGCGCCGAATTCTGCACCTGTACCTGAGCGCTCGCTTCCTCCGTCTTCTCCTCCTTCCCGAAGTAAGTCAAGTTCTGCGAGGATATCGACTTCTTGCGGCTAAGCGCGCGTTGAGGAATCTGCTCCATCGGCTGCTGCTCGTCCTCCTCCTCCGCGATCTTGGGGGTGATGATCTCCCGCGACTGTCCAAGGATGCTACTCAATAGCCAACCGTTCCTGCCCCGCTGTTCGTTGTTCTCCTGGACGAAGGCGCCCGTGAAGAACCGATTCCCGTAGGCCCGTCGACGAGACTTGGGCGAACTGTCGGGTGTACTGCTGGGGGATGCCAAGGGCGTCACCGGGAGCGACTTGCTTCCCTTCCTCTGCGACTGCTGCTGGGGGTAGCCATGAAAATGTGGATTACGAATCGGAAACCACGATCGTTACATTTTCTCAAGGTTCTAATAACTGAATTTGCAAAAGTATTTCGAAAACGGAGTCAGGCGACAAATTATCGCGACTCTTTCTATACTTCACGATTTTAACTCATTAGAATTTTAACGTGCGAGAATTGAAGGAGCAACCGTTTTTACCTGAGGTGTTGGCTCGGTAACCTTGGGTTCGGCACTGCTCGAGGTCGCGGAATCAGGAGAGCTGGACTTGCCGAACTTGGACGACATGATTTGATTTGCTACGTGTACGATCGAACGACTACTTTCGGTAACTTTATCGTTGCGAAAATCATCCTTGGTGTATTGTTTGGACTTTGACGCATTGGCAACTATGATCTTGGGTCCATTTCCTGAAATACAAACAGTTGCGATCGTAAACTTTCGCTATCGCTTAAAAAAGTAAAATAATTAACGATCGATGAAAATATCGGAATACGCGTCGATCTTTGATTCTTGTAATTATTATCTCGTGAATTCGCTCGAAAATTGATAATTTCAACGAAAGAATGTTTATATTGGTTGAATCGTATATAATTTGACGTATTCGTTGCGAGTTACGGTATTTTTAAAAAGTGCCGATAGAAATTATGAATAGAAAACAAATAGAAACGATCTTACTTTTACCGAAATAAAGAAAGCGTTTTAAACGATTACGAATGTGTCGATCAAAATTTGTCACGCACCTTCTTCGTTAGCTGCGGGTGATGTTATTTGCTGAGAAGATAGTAGATGTTTACCGAAGTCGGATAACTGAGTGTTTTTGTAGTTGGTACCGATGTTATGATCGGACAGTAGTTTCGAAGAAGTTGAGTTTTCTATTTCTACTTTATTACCAAATAACTTATTTATCGATTTAAATCCTTCGCTGTTGTTTGTTGTGGTTGTACTTGAGTTTTCTTCCTCTTTTGGATAACGAATGTAGAAGAAATTATCGTCGGCTGGTGGACTAAATGTATTATCGGTATAATCGAACCTAGAACAAATGAAACTGTGATTGAAATCATCGTTTCTCGAATGAAAGTTATCAATTTTAAAGTTGTTTTTTAAAGCATGTATATGTAAGCATGTTAAATCTTTCCATTAGTCGATACTTTAATATTAAAAAATCGTACAGAAATAGTTTGCAATACTTTTTAACTGATCGTTAAAATGGAATATTTTAAAGTTTCCTTAATTTATTATTAAGCACGTTGAAGAAAATAAATGCTTGGACGTGGAATCGTTAAAAAAAGCGACGATAAATACATAAATCATAAATTTTTATGGTATTAAAGACGAATGTCTAATAATTTAAAATCAATTCTACTATTTATAAACAATTTTATACCATTGTGAAATTTATAAGTCAATTACAGATGAATCTAAATATGGTATTAAACAAATGTAAAATTAAAAGCTATAATTTTTAAATTACCGTGAAAGTTATTTTATACATTATTTTGTAAAATTGTTGAATTTTTTTTCTCAATTTTATAAAATATTTAATCGTTTGATTATATTTACGGTATCCAGAAATATTATTTGGATTTTATGAAAGCAGTAATCATACCACAAAGATCTATAACGAGTAACGATTATTCAAATATTTTAATTAGCAGCTGATAAAATCTAGGAATTTCAACTCAATCAGTGCAACGCATAATTAACAACATTCTCTTTTTAAATTTTAAAACATAAAAAATTCAAAACAGTTCTAAATCGAAAACTATTAAAAAAATTTTATAAAATAGAACAATTTTCTAATATTAATTAATTTAAATTTCACGATGAAAAATTAGAAGCAGAATTAGTTTATTGTGGTAATTTACACTTGAAAAAACACTTAAAAAACTTATATAAAACAAAATAAGAACACTTGAATAAGAAACACTTAAAAATTCGTATGTTACTCTGAAAATGTAAGATTAATAATTGTTCGATTAGGTTATTAATTTATTTATATAAATTATTTGAAAAATATTATATTGCATATATTACCTTTAAATTTATAACTTATAATTTATTAAACATGGAAGTTGTAAATACATTAGGACATTATCAACGTTTTAATTTTGAATTTACTTACACTAGAAAGTTCTAAATCTTTAATCACATTTTTTCATTTGGATACTAATTGTAACATGTAACTATGTTTCGTATTTAAACGAAAAAACAACCAATTGGATGGTTTTAGTAGTTATATTTTGTATACAAACGATACTGTTTTGTATATATTTCAGAGTAATCGAAGAGCAAACGTGAGAAGTAAGCAGACAAAGATCAATTATTTGTAGAAAAAAATATTTTAAATTGTAATCATTAACTCTAATCTACAAACCTCGTAAAATAAAAAATTTATATTCAGTACATTAACCCAATTATCCTGAGAAATAACTTTAATTTATTACATTAAATTATCTTCCCTCGTATAATATAAGAAGAAACATGCGCATGCGTACATATTTAACAATGTTAATTATAAGTGTATTTATATTGGCTCTGTTATTTTATTTAAATCAAAACATTCCATATTTTTAAATAAAATTTTCAGATTGTCTTGCCATTTCATAACGATAGTATAAAATAGAACAACTTGACAATTAAGTTCTTTTTTTTAAATATGTATAACAAATTAATAATTAACAAGGTTAATATGCAACAGTAAAAAAATATATAATAAATATTAATTCTAATTAAACATTGTTTAACATTCGGTACCTTTAACAATGAATATTTTAACCTCGTAAATGATGTAAATCACATGTTCAGCATATGTTTCCTGCACATATGTTCGCCATTTCTGTTAAATACATTAAATACCATCGAAAAGTAAGCAATGTAATCGTTCGGAAGATGAAAAATATAATTAAGGAACTCGAAAATACGATGATAAACGCTTCAAAAATAGAAATTTAAAAAAACAGCAAAAAAATCATTTAGGAAAATTAACTCTGTATGTGTGTAGTCAACTTACAGGTATTTAATTTTGCAACGTAAAAATTCACAAATTTTTTATAATTACTTAAATGTCAATAACAATTTAACTAGTTTTCTGAAAAATACGTACTTAATTATAATATAAAAGTATGTAAAATAACAATACTAAGAAAAATTCTCAATAATACATAAACGTTATTTGTAAGTAAAAACATTTAAGATTAAAATATAATAAACTTCGGACAATCGGTCATAAAAATTAAATTCGTTAATTACTTATTTTGTAAGTAAGCTTTTATTACGAAGCTTTTTAGCAATGTAAAAGGTATTTTAAAGTATTATTTCCATGTAATGGAAAATAAATAGGTACAAAAATGTCGTTATATTGGATACAAATGAGAAAAATAATCATGTGTATTATATCGAAATACATTAGTGATTTTATTGAGCATTTGATCTATGATTATTGCTACGATTTTATTTCATAATATTATTTCGTGGTTTTTTTTACACGTGTTCTAATGCGAATAAACGCGTGAAATGGAAACGAACGTTAATTTTTTAAACGATAATTTAATTTTCACGAATTTAAATTAAAGTTTTAAATTTTAATAATACGAAATATTAATTTTGCTATAAATTACTTGGAAATATATTCATATATAATTTTTCATTTCTAGGACAAAATGTATATTCGTATCAATTGTGTAATCATAAGCGAGGTTATAAAAAAGAAAAAGATAAATTTTTGATCCTATATATGGTAACATTAGATCATTTTTCGGAAAAATAATTTTAATGCATTAATATTAAAAGTAAAAGTATCAAGTGCATAACAAAATAAAACAGTTAAAAATAAAACTTTTTCCGAGAAATCCAGTCATTACATTTATTACATTTTCAGTGTAGAATACGTTCGAAAAAAGCACGATAAGACGAAAAAAAATTCTTAAGTAGTGTGGGTGGAGTACACGCATCGACATTCACACTAAAGTAATTTTATGCACATGTATTATTAAGGCTACGACATTTAAACTTTAGAGGTCAGGATTAAAGCATTGAAAGCGTTAGAATACAGTTGTACGACAAAATCGATATACATGTACACGTGAAGTTTCATTACTCGGATGTAGATGTTTAATATCGGATTTTTTTTCAATCTATATTTCGGGTATTAAAATACATTAAACGTATATAATGAAAAATATCATCCGTTTTTCAAATTGATATCTCAATTCGATGTTTGAGATAATACCACCGAATATTATTCTAATTTATATCGAAGCACTATTTCTTTTTTTTAATGTATTTTTACGGTAATAATTTTTTGATGCAGACAAAACGATACGTTACATCGATAAAGAAATAAAGATTTAGTTGTACAATTGGTAGATCGTTGCGTAAGATTCGATCGTATATTAATTAGATATTTACTTAATCTAAGATCTGTCAAGATTTTTAATAATTAGCGCATTTAAAATATCAATTAGGAATCAATAATTGTAGTTAACGTAGTTTGAAACAATTGTTTAGTTAAAATTTGATTATAGCTATTTGAATAATGTTCAAAACGAATATCTATATCAATATCAATTTACTAATTCAATAATCAATTAATTTATATCGAAATGTATTCGGTATCGCGACGACAAATGAGTTGGATACAAATGTTAACTTCGGAAAAAAAATGAATGTTTTTTAAACAATTTAATATTTTCAAGCGATTTACGAACTTGTGTTTTGATCGTTATCAATTTTTAACGTTGCAACATTAATATCGTTAAACGATATTATTAAAAAATTAATTATTCATCGATAAATGCCAACTGTGAATAAAAAACATCGATATACAATTGTATTTCCTTATCGTAAGAAATATTATCAAGTATTTTCGCTTTCACCGAAATATTAAAATTATATTAATCATAAAGGAAGAATAACATTACATTACAATTTTTGAAAACAACGATAAAGAAGACTCATCTCGAGGAACTTTACAGCAACGACGACCGCGGAAATAATTAACGTGCAAAGACAAAGAATTTCAAACGCGGAACGAATACCCGAGCTTATAAAAAAAAAATCTCGGATTACCATTCGGAAGCAAAAATTATTCAAAATCCACAAAACATTTCCAGCGTTCCTCCACCAGAAGCGCAAACCTCGTTAGCTTCTATGAAATATAAAATAAGCGATGCGAAAGAACGAAACAATGAAAAACGAGCAACGTTATTTAACGCTGACTTATTTTTCCCTCCACTTTTTTTTTTTATATTTTTTGCTCTCGTCCTCTCCATTTAACAATCTCGTGACTCTGCGCAAGCCACTGAATCAACAACGAGCCTCGAAAGCAGGGGAATCGGTAATAACCGAGCAGCCAATGAACCGAGCGAAATGGAAACGTGCCTCTTTCGAATCGCACGACGGAGACGAGGCGACGCGCGACGAGGAAGGAGAAACAAAAAAGACACACGTGCGAAGGAGGTATTTAATCGCACTTAGCTTTGCTTTTAAAGACGCGCCCACGCGCGTGTCAGCCTAAAAATAAAGCGGCCACAATCTCGTGACGGATCAGGAGGAAAAAGCACATTTTGCAGCTCTCGGATACCGAATGCAAGAATTACTCGAATTTTTTTTTTTTTACTCCGGGCCCGGTCGTTCCTTTTCGACGCTCGATCGAATATTCGTTTTCGAGATCAATTAACTAGTATTATTACGTGTATCGTGAGCGGCTCTCGTATCGGGCTTTCGAAAGCGATAAACTTCGCTGTCCACTTATAAATATTATATGTGGATGTTCTTAAACTTGCACAAATCTGTCCAATTATTTTCATCGATTACAATATTCTTGGTTTATGGTCTTTGAAAAATAATAGTTGTACGAATTTTCGTATTTTAAAACCATTGTTACAACGTTTGGGATCTAAAAATATATTCAATTATGTAACGGTAAATTTTCTCGTGTCAAATTATGCTTGATAAATCCTTGAAATCGAATTTTTTTGCTTAATTTTCCGAAAATTGATTTAGTTCGATCGTTATTTTCATTCTTCCAAGAAAATCTTTAAAATCGATAAATTTTCCGTATCCTTATTAAACTCGAAAAGAATATTTTACCAGTTATATCGAATCTGTGTTTGCAGTTACGCAACTAAATTTAACTCGAGTACTCGTGTAAATTTAAGTCTAGTACTACGATTATCCAGTAAACGAATGTACGAACATTTTCCTATAAACGCATACATCTAATTATGTAATCAATGGCAATATACAACTATAATTTTTCAATTCTATATTTTTTTAATTATCTATCAATATCTGTGTGTCACCGTTTGTTCGTCGAATTTTCGATATAAATGTATTTCTAAATAAATTAAAGTCAATATGCATTAGCTTAGTCTATCGTACAATTGTATCGATAGATATATAACAAAGGAACGGAATTCGAGACAAAGATAAATAATATATTGTTGATGCGGTATTGTATAATTGAGCAACAATAAGTTACCTGATACGTATATACTCAGGGGCACACGCACACGAGTTTAAAAAAATTTTTAATAGTAACTTATATATACGATCGCACTCTCGAACGTTATAAATACATGGAATAAAATAAAATAATAAGCGTTCATTTTACCACGACTGCTAATAAATTATTATACAATAACGTTAACGGATCGTTTCGATTCTTTATATTATACTCAATACTGTTGAAGAAAGAAGCATTATTTGCTTTTAAAACAAATAAACAGAAAAGAATAGAGAGTGAGTAAGCGAGAGAGAGAGAGAGAGAGAGAGAGAAAGCGAATGCATGTGATTAGAAAAAAGATACACGATTGCACGAGTTGAGTTCGAACGCGTTTCTTGTAACATTTATTGTAAATAGTGTCGACTGTTATCACGAATTCAACTTTATCGTTGGACTTTATCGTTATGTTTTTATTTATATTTTTTTAAAAAAATCCAACGATCGAACTTTCCTACGGTATTACATGTTATATTTTACTCACCTTTTCATTTAATACCTGTATATATAGATACGAGAGTATTCCAAACATTTCTGATTAAATGTAGAAATAAAATAATTCGCTTAATTTTTTGCATCATAAATATTTAAATTGCTATATTAGATAAGTATTAATTAAAATTATAAATATATGTATTAGTCATTCCGAATAAAAAGTTTTGACAATAAATTTTGTGGAATTATATCTCACATTTATTATTCATAAAATTTAATACCGATTGTAAATTATTTTATTTAACGTTATGTATACAAATTTATTTGTTTAATGTAAGTTTCTTATTCGTTTAAATTTTATTTGTTATTAATTGTTATATATTGGAGATATAAAACGGTGTGATGTAATATTAAAATTGAGTAATTTCATGTTTGTAGAAGTTAAAACCGTAACGAATGAAATTATGTATAAAGAAATAAAATAAAAATTTAATATAAATGATTTTGTTTATATGTTTTACACGTGGATATATATTTAAAAATCCAAAGGGATTTTACTTTACTACCATCGCTATTATTAAGTTAATGAAATCGTCTTAATTTATAATCGAATTAACTAAAATCAATTCTAGTACTTATGTTGTAATACTCTTATTTAAAAGAATATGGTTTTATCAAGTCCACGCTTCTGTAACTTAGTTTCTTATTTAATTTTTATTCGTAATATTTAATGCAAAATAAGCAATTGCAATCTGTGCAATATAAAGTTTTTGATATTTCGTATAAGATACTAGTCTATCTCACAGTCTACTCATTACAAATTCAATCATATTTCTTAGAAATTAATGAGATAATGAGTTTCGCTTTAACATAAATTCAATAATTTTAAATTTTATATTTCATAATTTAAATAAATATTTCATTAAAAAATAATACGCGAGATATTAAAAAATATAATTTCTATTCGATAGTTTAAAATAATTCTTTTGCAGTTGATATTTTGTATTTTTATCTTTATAAATTACTGAACTATGTACATACGTTTAAAATAAGAATACTTTGTTTAAAGCAAAGTTCGTACAATAGAATTATAATTCTTTATACAAATAGTTTTTCTTATCAGTGTAGATAATTTTCATCTAAAAATATTAAAGTAGCTATAATCGAGTACTTCAATTGTGCATAATTTGTTATTTAATTAAAAAACATATAAACATTTTAGTTCAGGTAAAGTATGAAATGTAAATATTAGGAATACGAATAAATTATTTACTTTTAGATTTGACTAATTAAACAATTATTTTACACAGTCTATGTAAACGTAAATAAAATTACAAATTACTACTTTAATTTCAGAATCATATATTTTTATATGAATGATGTAACAAATACAAATTTTAAATTTTTAACGAACTTTTGATTTATTATATGATGATAACTTTGGACCAATTTTTACATCATTCGATGAAAGCGAATCAATTTTTATTAAAAATTTCATTCGCTCAAATTTATCTATCGATTGCCATAAAAATATAATCTTTAATTAAACTAAAATTTAAAGGTAAATCTTTAAAACTTTAAATGTTTTAAACAATCCAAGGTAAATATAAGGAAGTGTATTTAATAATTCATGATTCTTGAAAAGGTCATTTTAAGTGCATATAAAAATTGTAATCTTTTTAAAAAGAAATACTAAACAATAGAATATAAAATAACATTAGATATTTGTATTTATAATCAACGACAAAGAAATTTTCTACAATTCTGAATTCATTTAATTACTCATTAAATAGTATATTCACATTGTTTAAACGAGTCATATTTTCATTGAATTGAAGTAACATTATCCAAGTAACATTTTATATTGTTAATATAGTTCAATTATTTATTTATAATCGTTTAAAGGGCTCGAATGTGTGTCATTCGAATTCTGCATAAATACGCTTCCCTTTAAATTTATGCGATTTCATGATTCACTTGTTTGAAACTGTATTAACGGTGTTTTTGATATGGCTTATCTTATTTGTCCATTATGTGCGTTTCAAAGGCGATATAAAGAACCCACAACAAGTTTTGAATATTTGCTTGCGATATTTCTTGTTTAATGTCATAATTTTAATAAATATTATTCAAACATTTAACAATACATACCATATTGAAATATGACTATAAATTTAAAAAATTTATATCATGATTACTTTATTTCGATCTGATATATCAAATAATTACATTGTGTGTGTATTTTTTTATTAATAACACAGAAATGCATATTTGAAAGTCAATTATTTTACGAACTTTCGTATAAATTAATCTTTGTATCTAAATAGATGATGCAATATTATGTCTACGAAAATTTTTTTTATAATTTGTTTTGTATATTTATTAAATCAAATTTATTATTACTTATTAATAATAATAATAATAATAATTTTACCTAGGTTCTATTTAGGTATTGACATATTTTTGATTTTAGATTAGTTTTAAGTGTAAAAATGCAAATTTTATTGTTATTTTAAAGTTTTATTTTCTTTTTTAAAGCTAAAAAATGTTGTTTTATAGACTTTTATAATACAGTAAAAACTTTATAAATATAAATTTATATTGTTCAGAAAAAAGGTATATAACAAATTATCGTAAGTAGTTTAAACTCCTTAATTTAAAATTAACATTTAATAATAAAGTGAATTCTTAATATAAATATTAAATTCATTCGTGACGATTATTTAAAAGCTATGGTATAAAATATGTTTTTAAGCATGATTAAAATATATTATTAAAGTAATGCCTTACACCAATAAATAATAAATGAATATATATATTTTTTAAGGAAGGTTTTCATTAATTTATTAAAGTTTTATTGATTTTCTTACTATACTTTACGTAAAATGAAGAAATTATATTTAGTATAAATCTGCTTCAGTGTTTAAACGCTTTTCGAGTCCTCTTTCTATTTAAAATAGAGAGTAAAATAGTCTCCACGTATATTTCAAAACCATACCCAAGTCACATGTGTACATTTCGCTATCTTTGAGTACAGGAAACTGATGTATTCATTCTTGTGAACAAAAAAGGGATCGAGTGCACGTGGTAGAAGAAAAAACGAACATTTTCGTTTTTATTTTTGTTTTTTGATGTATTTTTAAGTAATGATTAACCATATGAAATTAAAATATGTAAAATATGTTTTGTATTTATTTTTATCGTATTTTTTTTTTATCAAATAAAGTATACGTTTATTCACAATTAATAGTGATTTAAGTTAAAAAATATGACTAATTCTGTAATGTAATTAAATTAATAGTTTGATCCATAGTTTTTGTTACGATTTATATTTAGCTAACAACAAATAAGTTTTTTGTTAAGAATAAATATGTAGCTAATTTCTAGGAAATATAAAATGAATTTATATGTACTTTTTATTATGCACGTGTAAACTAATAAAATATTTAATGCAAAGTCGCAGACTTTTTTATACTTTATAAAAAATTTATATAATTTTTCTGCAATATTCGTATACGTATCGTAAAATTAAGAACGATTATAAGAAAATTTTAATTATATGTAAACATTTTAATTGATAAAAACATTTGTATATTAACGAGATTTATTTAAAATTACATATCAATCGATTTTACTTTATTTTTAACATAAAAATGTGGCACTTAAAAATAAAGGTTCGATTTTCATTGATTTCTTTACTGTATATTTTTTATAAAATTAGTCATTTAAAAGGTATTTTTAATTTAATCAAGTTATTATTAATTTGAAAGGTAATATTTAAATCTAACTGTCTGTTAGTTATTAAATTTTTAAAAAAAATTTAATCTATTACAAAATATTGTAATTACAGAAAACGTGATTAATAAAATCGATAATTTTAATAAAAGTATTAATTATATTGCATCTGCTATTTATTGCTTAGTAAGATCAGTAAAATTTAGAATATATGGAGATTAATTACTGTTAAAAATTGTAAGAATATTAATGAACATTTTATTTTTAGTATTATAGTAAACATATTAATCATACTGAAAGTTGATATTATTGTTCGAAAGGCTGAATAATATATTTTTATTACAAAAAGCTATGAAGTTATGACATAATGAAGTTTATGATGGATAATAATGTGAATTAAAGTATTTTTCTGTTAAGGAACAACAAACTTATCAGGAATGAAAAAAAATAAAATTTTTATTGTAATAACTAATGATTAATTTTTATATAATTAAGAATAAAAATGCATTATCATTTTCAAATTGATGATCGTGTTACAAGGAAAATGCTTATAGTTAACTTAGAGATAGATGAAACCTTATATTTTTAACAACAGTTATTATCATAAATACCTGGTATCCAATTTTCCTTTCATCCACTGAGGTAAAAATGTAGCTTCTCCAATGGATCGGTCAGTTGGTCTCGAAGATCCCATTTTTAATTGTAATATTTAAACCACTATTTCACTGTAAATACTTTTTTTTATAATAAATTTGTTTGCCACAGAATGTTTACAAATACTAGGACGTGTACAGTTGTAATTGATTAATACGGTGTAGTTCAATATTTATCTCCTAGCCTTGTTACTAAATGTATGCTTCCTAGGAGTACGAGTTTGACACCATTCTACCGATCTAAAATGAAAAGTAAGCGATATAAATTTTTTAGCATTGTATTTTCACAAAAACAAATATATAATGTTTTAAACAATTCATTATTTCAAGATAAAGTACAATTAAAATTGCACAATATATTTCTTTAAAACCTTAAAAAATATGTTTCATTTTTCTCATTCTTCGATGGACAAGATTTTAATTTTAAAATTAAAACAGGTCATTTTTAAAAATTCCATTACAACTTTGGAGAAAGTTTTTAATTAATCCACAATTGTTTAAAAATATATTTTCACAATCGTTTATTTACAAACTAAATTAAATACAATTTTAAATCGATTACACGCCTAAGTATTCTTTTCGTCAATAGTTATATATTATTTCGTAACTTGTAATAACAGCTGTTGAAATACTTTAATATTTATTAGAACATATCTTTATCGTCTCGTTATATATTTTACCTTTATTTTCCACAATATTTATCAATAAAAAAGAAACACAAAGAAACATCTGTAAATTAAGTAAATATTTTATACTCGCTTATATAAAATTGCATTTATTAATAGTCACAGTTATATAAAATAATATCATCTATTTAAATCGTGTCAAAGAAAAACGAAATTTTCTAAATTACATTCTTGAAAATTTAAAGCTAATAACGTTACTTAGCAAAGTTACGAACGCTATTATTCTTAATTTTATATAATAAGGACCATTAATTTGTATCTATTAATTTTATTCAGCAACGGAATTATAATTATGCCTTTGAGAAAAGGAGAAATATTCTTTAGATTCTTACGTTTCATCGCTCTAAATACCAGTCGATCTATGTAATATTAATTTCATAACGCAAAATTGATCAGAAACAATCTTACAACTACAAATAATTAGCTTGAACTTGACACAGATTTCCAAAGAGAATAGAAGAGCAATACTTAATATCGCATTGAGCAACGATCATTTTGCAAGTGTCTTAAGAGTCACGAAAAGCGATTTGAGCGAACAATGCGTCGCACGTATGGCTAAGATAAATCGGAAATCCATATTCAGGACGCGTGCGAAAAAAAATTGAACGCGAAAAAATTACTCACCCGACTTTTTCTGCAGGATGTGGAATTTTTAAGCACAGACCCCATAATTTATGTGTAAACGATTCGAAAACCACTCAACCCTAACAAACAATGTTCGCAAAACTATTCAACTATTCCGACACAAAGCTTCGTCTCTACTAATCGTTTTAAGCCTTTTACTTTTATTATATTCATAGGAATTTCCAACTTTCCAAGACGCCAAGCCGAGAGGGTTAACAGCCAATCCGCGTCGAGCTTTAGACTACGGACGATGGGTCGACGCGTTATTGGTCAGCTGACGGTGATCCACATATCGACTCAAATGTCGGGCGATTTACCGAATACGCTCTGCAAATAGACGAGAACGAGTTTGTCGCTTACTCTTTATAGTTCGAAGGATTATTTAATAATGAACGCTGACGACGCGCGAGGGCGAGTAAAAAAACCTAACCGTTGACGCCTTTTTCACCGTTGCGAATCTCTTGTTCCTTCGCTCGGCGATTTCGTTTCGCGTTCGAATTTAAACGTATAACTTTCGTTGAAGAATGTCTAATGCTTATAGATTTTTATAAGGACATAGATACTTGCTTGCGAAATATCGACTGCATTTGTTTTTTAAATATTTATTCTAAAACTTATGCACAATTTTTTAATGCTTCTCCTTACGGATATTTTAAGCTTTGATCACTCGATTGAAAAAAAATTAATTCGATCGCAGAATTGAGAAAAAGGGTCGGACTTACGTTTGTTGCAATGTTAAGTATGAAATTTAAAAAATTTAAAAAATTGAACGAATATCCTTTTAATATACTTTTTTAATTTGTTCCTATTATTATTAGAATGTATTATTTTTTAATAAGAAAAATGAAATCGGAATCGACGATTAAAATTGCGAATGTCGAGTGATAACTGTAATTAGGAAGTCAATTTAAGCAAAGTGGAGGTCATTTTTTGTTACCCTATGTTGGTTCGAATCGGTCACGATCGGATTTAGTGACAAACGACGAGAAAATATAAGCTCAACACGTGTATTTGTGTATCTTGTCGATACCTTTGAGATTTTTTTATAAATTAATAAAAAATGCCCAAAATAAAAAAATTAAAGCGAAGAAAGAAATTTAAAGTAAATATTAATAGAAAAAGACTGAGAAATAAGTTAAGGAAACTTCCAAATATCGAATGGTAAGTTTACTCCAAAGCATATTTGTTTATTTTTCTAAATTATAAATTCGAACGGAATAATTTTTATACGATATTTAAATTATAAATAAATATAGTCATTTTATTTTATTTGATACAGTAAACAAATTAAAGAATCGTGGTGCTTAAAGCAGTCGACTATTAGCAATTTATCACAAATGGGTTTGGCGTACGATCCAAATGAAATTCTGAAAGTTCCGAGTAGGAAAGATGAAATATTAACGTTAATGAAGGAAAACGGTGAAGACGTAGATTTAAAGCAAGAGAAGCAACCAATAAAATTGAGAAAAACGCATGTAGCTAAAATTTTGGAAGAAAATGCAAAATATCCAAGAGCTAGACTTTTTCGTTTACCCCAGAACGAAGTACAATTTGCTACTTATATGATAGATAATTATGGTGAAGATTATAAGGTAAGGATTAAAATTTGTATTTATTTAAGCGATAAAATTGATCGTCGTAAATATTTTTTTTTTATTTTTATAAGGCAATGGTCAAAGACCGCATGAATTATAATCAATTAACTTCG
This sequence comes from Dolichoris vasculosae, assembly GCA_018907195.1. Classification (NCBI taxonomy): domain Eukaryota; kingdom Metazoa; phylum Arthropoda; class Insecta; order Hymenoptera; family Agaonidae; genus Dolichoris; species Dolichoris vasculosae. The sequence goes on from JACCHY010000020.1 coordinate 1,852,172, forward strand.
TGTCAAATTAAAAGAAAATTAGACAAATTTAAAAGTATACCCGAACAGTATGCTGAATATTTAGTGAAAAAAGGTGAAATTGTTTTGGAAGATCCGACTCCTCTTAAAAAACTTAAGCCGTCTATTCTACAAGAGGAAATAAAACCAAATCCGAAGCGAAAGAAAAAAAAACAGAAGAAATCGCAACTTATAAAGTCTATTTGGGAAGAAGAAAATATCGACGATAATACATTGACTTATGAAAAAACAGATGTTGAAAAAGGTGTTGAAAAAGGTGTTGAAAAAGATGTTGAAAAAGATGTTTCAACTAACGAAGTAGTGACAGAAAAGAAATTACAATTGTTTCCAGACGAGGATAAGAGTAATAAGGATAAAAGTAGTAATAGTAAAATAACTAGTAATATAAGTAATACCAGCGACGACGAGAGTTCTGATGATTTTGAATAAATATATTTTAACGTTTAAAAGTTTTTGTATATTATATAGAAATAGTTCCCATTTACACCAATATTTATAAAAATGTGTTTAACAAATAAAATATTATAAAAATATACATTTATATTTTTTACAGACTTATTTTAAATACTATTATCTTTGGTATTTACAGTAACAGTAGCGTATAATTTTCTTGCTTCCGATACCAAGTCCATCACACTATTTGAAGCTTTAACATAATAATTTTCTATGTAATTTATACTATTTGATTCAGTTTCATTTAAATAATATCTATAAAAATAAAAATACATTTAAATATTACGAAATATTGAATTAAATTACAGAAAGATTTAATTCTTCTTACCTATAATTAACCATAATACCGCAACTGTTAGCCATTCCTCTCGGGGAAAGATCTGCCAACCAATTTAACCTCCACATAATAGCTCCATTTCGAAGATGAAAATTAGCTAATGGAAAAAATTTTTAATACCCGACTGTAATTTATAATAAAATTAAGTTAAATATTTAAAAATAATTAAAACGGTAAATATTTACCAACATTATTTAAACAATAATTTCTTCGTTTTTCTTGGAATAAATACCAAGCGCAAGAACGCATTAATGGTTTTTTTAAAGTCGCCACTAATTTCACATTTTTTGACCAAAGAGAATTGTGAAAAGTTTTTTTTAATTCTAAATATAAATTTTCTGTAGCTGACTCCTCGTGGACTAAATTGTTTTTAATCATTTCCTGTTCAGTTTTAGTGAAAACTGCATCGATATCTGTAGATTTGTTAAAGATTGAAAAACCATTCGATAAATATATAATTTGATAGCTAGTTTTAATCTTATATCAGGAAAAAAAATATACCTCTTTTCATTTGATCTAAAAGCCATAATCGAAAATTTGGTATAGGCGATAAACTTGAGAGTTGATCTATCATTGGAAATTCCGAAGTTATTTGTTTGGCTACTTCTTTAATCAAATAATTTCCCAATTCGATACCCTAAACAAATATATTTCATACGTTCTTAAAAGATTTAAATACTACAAGCATTTTAAATAAAAACACTTATACCTGAAGACCCATTTGTGTCGAAGCTATAGAATAGAAAATAGCTGCTTTAATTTTAGTTTTATCCTCTTCTATTCGATCTTGCGTTAACGCATCACTAATTATTCTGTTTTCCGCTTCTTGAATACCTTTCACACTGTCTAAAAAATAAATAATTATTTTTTTAAACAAGTTATAAATTATATTTCATCTTTTAATAAACAATAAATTCACCAGGTATAATATCGCATAGCGCGGTGTGAAGAAGAACCAAAGGTTCTCTGGGCATAGACGGATGAGTAAATATGAAACATCTTCTGTATGGTCCAACTCGTTTTTTTAAATCTATCCAATTTTTTACAGGATGTATAGCTTCGTAATCAGAAATCTATGAGTAAATTTTCATTCGTTAAGGTTTAATTTTCGTTTAAAAATTGTAATTGATGTTACCTTTTCTAGAATATCGCAAGAACTTTGCCAAGTAATTCTTTTAACTTTCATAAATCCTACGGAAAACCATAAAAATAATAGATCTTTTAACGTCAAATCCATCTGTACAAGGGGAAGAATATCTTTGGAATCTTTACTACATTTACTTATCACATCCTAAAAATGATTTTTAATAATTACTCATTGATTCAGCGTGAAATTTAAATATTTCTATAAAAACCTACTAAAACATTTCCTCTCAAATCCACCAAAAATTTGACTCCGTGCTCTAATCTTCCAATTCGTGTAAAGAGCCAATAATATGGTGGAGTAAGGACATTTTTAAATGCTCGTTCTTTTGCAATTAACTGATTTAGATTATTAGTCTAAAACACTTTTAGTTAGACCTGAATTTAATAAATAAGATATTGTTTATATTTAATTAATTTTTTTTAGAAACCTCATTGTAAGATAATTTAGTTGCAAGTTGACATATTTTCGTATGATTCACCGAATATTTAGAGGATATCGATATCAAAAATTCTATTTTTTCTTCTTGGACAAGTTTGTTATAATGCTGACAAAGGGAGTCCAATTTTGTCTGAAAGAAAAAAATAAACATAAATTTCATGTAACTAATAAAGTATTTGACTATCGATTATTCGAGTTTATATTCATTGAAATAAAAATGACATTACATTTTTAATGTACGAATTAAAAATATCGAAATGTTTTTATTATTAATTAGTCACTAATCGATAAAGTTTACAATAGTTGATTAAAAATTGTACATACTTCAATAATCCAACTGCTGGTTTCTTTCGTTTTGAAGTTGAAAATCTCTTCCAATTTCTTACTAATAGAATTTTCGGTTGTTACATTACTGCTTATATGTCTTATATTTATTTGGATGTTCAATAAATCAAAAAAAGACTTTCGAAGAAATGTAACAGATTGAAAAACTGGTATCATTGATTTCATATTGGAAAAATTTGATTTTTCCACCTGTAATTTCAAAAATATTTGATTTATTATTTAGTAAATTTATTTAATCGATTAATATTTGCAACCAAATTACCGTAAACAAAGTAATTCGACTTGTAATTATATTTAATGTAAATTAAACGTTAAATTTAATGATTGAATAAAACGACTTAAAATTAAAAACAATATATGCATCTAAATAAACACACATCACACACACACACATAAATACATGAGTGTAAACACAAAAATATTCCCGATTGTTTAATTAATTATATTTCATTGAGAGCTTCATCATTCTCTTTAAATTCAAGAATGATTCGAAAAAAAAAAATTCAGATCTACTTTGCAAGTAGCTAATGTGTACTCCATAAAAATTTTGACGTCACGATAATTTGATATTCTCATTGGTTCCGAAGTTTGCGTGTTATATTTCATTTTGAAAGTTGTTCAGAACGTAATGAATATTAGAGTTAGATAAGGAAAGATTGAATTCAAACGGTAATTCTTTAGTGTTTAAAAATATAGAACATAGCTTCTGCATATATAATTAAAATAAAGTTAAAAATACCAAACGTTAATCACGTGATTTAAAGAAAATTTCAAGTATCGTGAGAGTGACATAATTTAAAAGTATGTAATTATATTTAAATGTACACGAAATACAATTTTAATAAAAAATAGATAATTTTCCAATTTTTATTCGATAAAACGATAATATTGATATGTCCACCATAGAATATAAATTCCAAATTATAGAACTACAAAGAATCCACGAAAGGAAAAAAATTTATTTCTTTGCAAAGTGAACGTTTGCATTCACTGGCTTTTGATGCACGCGAATATTTCGAAACTAACGTAAGTCTATGGCCAAGATTCAAATCTAAGCGGCGTAAAATTTTGTTACAAATGTATTTTTTAAAAACATATAAATCTTGTTTATTATATACTCGATATTATCTATTATTCTCAAACATTTACTCGAATAGAGGGTAAAAAAAATATCGATAATTATTATAATCGAATTAATTTTGAAAATAAATGAAGCTCATAATTTAAGCTCGATTCTAAACACATGTAACTGACATATAATTTAGAATGAGAAAATTTAGAACGACCGAACGAAACGACAAACTCTTTTCAAAAATTATTTCGTCACTCCGTAAATTTTGTCGTCCGTTCTTTTTTTAAGTATCAGACCACGTGAAATTACGTCAGAGGAAGATAGAAAATTAATTCGAAGTTTCGAGTTGGGCTCCCTTTCGAGCAAATTCCAAATGTTTTCCCGCGTTATCTGATTTGACCTTAGCGTCTAAAACGTAATACAAACGTTTAGATGTTCGAACTAGTCGCCCGGTAACACTCGACACTATCATATTCATTTTTCTCGGACATCGAATGTTTCCGGTAAAAACGAATCCAACGCTTTTTTAAATAAGCATAAAGCAACTAAAAGTGTAAATAGTGTAATCGGAGAATCGGGTGATTTTGAAATTAAAGGTAAGTTACTTATATATTCTGTGTATATCGTAATATCGTAAAATAAAAAAGTAAACTCAAATTCGATTATCGAGCTACGTAAGTACGACAAAAATAAAGAATGCATTTTACACGCATGATCATAAACAAATTAAATAACTGTTTAGTAAACTTCGATGTAATGCTAATGAGTTATTGTTCTGTTTCATATCATTGAATCTCAGACTTCACTTCAATGAGAATAACCAATTTGTTCGTATAATTAATCGAAAGATGTCATTAACGATGGTCCGTGATGGTTCGGAACCTGGATATTATCACGCAATATCTGGTGCAACGAGCGGATGCATGACGAGGTTTCTCTGTCAACCTTTGGATGTGATTAAGATTAGGTTTCAGGTAGGATCATTATTATTTTTACGCGTTCTAAACTGGGAACGGATGGATGAATCGTTCGTGTGTTGTACAATCGTTCGACGTACTTATTTTAATTACAAAAAGATCCACGATCAAAGAATTCAAATTAATATACGGAATTCGAGGCGATAATCAAAGCACGCATGGACCTGACGTCATATTTGACGTTCAGTCCATAGCAGACTGCTTTCAGCAGTTTTAAGCTTTCATTTTAAAGGGATACACGCGAATGGTTTTACGAATTTAGATGCAACGATGTTTTTAAATGTATCGTATTTATAAAGAATTACGATAAAACGAATGCACCGATGTGAATTTATTGGATATAACCTTAAAAATGTAACGTACGACATTAACGTGAATTGCAACAGTTTTTTTTATTGTTTCGTTTTAGTTTCATTTATTAAAGATAAATTAAAATATATTAAAAAGGTTGTTGATTTAGATACGTTGAAGATTTTCTACTTCGCTTTTGATCGTAACATCGTAACGATAAAAGGAAGCAGACGATAAAAATTAAAGTATGCATTTCTGCGTTTTTCAGCCTATTAAAATTATTTCCTCTTAGTATACAGAATTTTAAATATCTATGATAAAAATAATTTATTCTTATTTTCATTACGGTTTTCCATAAAAAATGATTATCGAAGAAACTTGTATAGATATTTAAGCCGTAAGACTAATAATAATTTTTTAATTATTACATTTTTTTGTGGACGATATAAAGCTAAAGAACTTTATTATTTTCAGTTACAAGTTGAACCGATAAAAGAACATTCGATGAGTAAGTATCATTCTATGAAACAAACCTTTTTACTAATCGCTAAAGAAGAAGGTCTTCCCGCTCTTTGGAAAGGACACGTTCCGGCTCAAGTGTTGTCTGTTATTTATGGAACTTGTCAAGTACGATTTAATAATATATTAAAATTTGTAAAAAAATTGTTTTTTAATAATTATATCACTTTTTTATTGTAGTTTTATATGTTCAGCATTATAAATCAACAGTTTGTTAAGTTTGGTCTTTTAAACGATACGACTAAATCGATGCATTTGTTAAGTGGAGCTTTGGCAGGTTCGATCGCTACTTTTGCCGCTTTTCCTTTAGATATAATAAGAACGCGATTAATTGCACAATCCACTAAACATCGAAGTTACAAAGGAATGTTACATTCGTGTAAGTAAGTATCTATCCGCTCAATAAAATTACGTTCAATGTTACAAGTTTGTTAAAAATTCCTTAATTTTCATTAAATTTGTTAATATATCTTTTACATCGATCTATGTTTGTTAGATATTATATAGAGTTATATAGATTTATTATTTATATTTTTTATGCATTTCTATTTATGGGAAGTAATTTAAAGTAATTATTTTATGTATTTGTAGAACCATTTACAAGTCCGAATCCATAAGAGGTTTTTATCGTGGAATAATACCCGCGATTATTCAAATTGCTCCTCATACAGGTTTGCAATTTTGGTCGTACGAATTAATAAAACAAATCAATTTTTTTCCAACTCGTCAAGTCATTGATGATGTAAGTAATTTATAATTTAGAATTGTTTTCGCTTAATTATATACACGCGAATAAAAAATTAATTGTCTCGGTAACGAAGAACCTATTACATTTTTCAAATATTTTTTTATATTTATATAATTTAAAACGTTAAAAACAACTTTTTTTAGAAATTTTTTAAGATATACAAGAATTTAATGTATTTAACGAATATTTTAATTACCAAATTTCGAACAATTCACGATTCAAAAAAAAAAAATTGAATTTTGAAATGTGAAATTAAAGGCATAAATTTTTAAAAACTTAAAAAATTTTGTATTTCTAAAGAATATAGGTGTAATATACATTTTAAAAAATTGTTGTTCGATTTCAGGATCATCACAGAAAAGTTAGTATCGTAAATAGTTTGGTTGCTGGTTGTCTCGCAGGTATAGTGGCGAAAACTATACTCTATCCTCTTGATTTAGCCAAAAAGCGTTTGCAGATTCAAGGATTCGAAAAAGGTAGAATAGGTTTCGGCGGATTTTTTCATTGCAACGGCCTTGTGAATTGCCTAGATTTAACCATAAAAAAGGAAGGGATGCCTGGCCTTTTTAAAGGTTTAGGTCCGAGCGTGATTAAAGCTGCTTTAACGACCGGTTTACAATTTACATTTTACGAGCAGATTTTGGACTTCCTTCGAAACACGAGCCCAAAATATTAGTATAAAAATATGTAACTATTGTTATTAAAGAATATCATATATTCTTTTAGAATTTGTAAATATATCAACGATGATCTTAGAAGCTTTTATTATTTGATATTTTGTAATTAATAACTAACATCATAGATGTTTTTTATATATTATAAAAAATTATTTTATCCATCTTAAATAATACCAAAAGCTTTCATCGCATTTTCTGAAATTTCTATTCATCCGAATTCTGAGTAATATTTATCCACCGATAAATATTTGTGTATATAATTACTTTTATGTATAAAGTACCAACGATATTTATGTATAATAAAAATATATTTATATAATATCATGATTTTTATTTATAATTTATAATTTATAATTTTTTTATCGTAGCCGGTACAGAATTTCACGCGCACCTCGAAATGGTATCTGTAACGATAAAATTTTTGAAACGAGAATCACCGAATCAATTAAACGCATCGAATTCGTTCAAGTATTAAACAATTGACGAACGCGCGGTCGAAAAAATAATTATTTCGCGCAAAAGAACGTTTCGATCTTTCAAAAATTGTTTCCTACGATCGGGACGAATAGAGAATATACGCACGTAATTTAAACCGAGTAATCGAGACGTATAAAATGTAATTATTCATCGACGTCCGGCGTATCGAGCCAAGCGACCACTGCGAAAGAACGAATATAGATTTAAAAATAGAGAAAAGAGAAAACAAAAGAGGCATTGCACGACAAAAATGAAACGCTCCGAACTCTCTATGAAAATAAGAAAAACAAAAATAAAACGAACGACTCCTCGTAAAAAACGACGTCCGTAATGTACATCGGAAACAAGCGAATATTATTCGCGTAATAGGTGTGGGCGTCGAGGGCTCGAGTCTTACTCCGGACCCGGAAAAACCGGAGGTTAAGAACGATCCTCTTGCAGGAAAATCGCCGCGTCTCGGAAAAATCCGGAACGGCGTTGAAAAGGCCCCGAGAGGCTCGGGAGAGCGGAAAAAAAGCCTAACGAAAGAACCGGCCTCTAACTACATTCCTGGGCGTTGGCGGGCGGGTCTTTCAAAAAGTAGCCAATCCCCTTGCGGCCGGCGTCTAACGTTCCTCCGAATCTCCCTACGTCCCTGGTCGAAGCGGATTCGTCCGATTTCCCCCGAGTGCCGTCGACGCCGCGTCCATTTTGCCCGAAATAAGGTACGGATCCCGCCTCGTCGACGCCGGTGGAAGCTATTCCCCTTCGCAGTAAGTTCTTCGATAATCCGGAGGCTGTGTTGCACTTGTTACACGTACGCACGAGTCGCGTTAATCGTCGATAGATACGTAAGTTATTCGCGCGTGTTGTTGTTTTTTTTGACTCGGCGTGCGTGGCTCGACCGGCGGTCGTCAATTGTTGTTTTCCAGGGAGTCACGCAGGTGTTTCGCGGTTCGTATCCGCGCTCGGGTGGAAAACCCAAGGGCCCCGTCAGAAAAGCGCGCCATTGGATTTTCATCTCGTTGGTTTGTTCGATGGGTTTTCAATGTGTGCGTGTCTGCATTTATCGCGTGGATCCGCGTGTCTCGGATTATTTGCGCGTGGGGCTCTTAAGGTTTTGTCTACAGTCTCAATTTCCTTGTGTATGTCGACATCTTCTTCGCTCCATGTGCTTTCGACGATGATTCGAGTTTGAAAATTAGCTGTGCCTTTCTATCTTTTCGTTATGCCGATTTTTCTTACTTTCAAATTCTCCGTCTTTGTTTTAATGGATTTTCGATCAACATCTTCTTTCTCGCGATACGCGATTCTATATTTTCAAATTCTGCACAAATTTACGCTCGTTTTTTTTGGTATCGACGATGTTTGTAACGATTTAAAGATAGCGATGTATGATTATTCGAATGAGAATTTATACTTTCGAACGGAATTATCTCGTTGATTGCAAAATGTACATGTATCGGAATAATTTATCTACGCTTAGGAATTTTCCTGTTTTATTTTTTGTTATGTATTTATTAAGTATTTATCGACTTTATCGATATTTAATCACAAAGAAACATTACGTCCGAGACTTACTCGATTTGAAAAGTTGCAAAAGAAATTTGTTTCAAATGTTTTATCAACGTATAATAAATTCTCGATTCGATCGTTACCGTCTATTTCAAATTACGCGATAAACATTCTAATCGTTCTATAATACAAATTGGTTTGTAAACTATTTTTAAATTTTGTCAAAATATGCTTGAGATAAATCGAAGGTGCTACGAAACGATACAAAATACCGTAAGTTTTAAACCTTGTTTCGTTGTACGTTATCGTTTTCAGTAATAGTTCTATTTACGATAATCCTAAGAATTTCTTAACTACCGAACCAATGGTAAACTGATTTTTTGTTTCGTTTGGTAAGTCGTATACTTTATTATCGTGAACATGCTTTTGTATAGATTTTTGCAGTAAAAAGTTGAACGCTATCGAAGGATCATTCGTACTGGACAAGGAAGATGGCAGATTTGCAAGGAGTAACCGTAACGCAGGATGCTTTGTCCGTGTCTCAGTTGGAGCTCGGCGGTAATCCCAATGCCCTTGCGCTTCGTAGGCCTTTCGATCCGGCTGCTCATGACCTGGACGCAACCTTCCGCTTGACGCGGTTCGCCGACTTAAAAGGATGAGGGTGCAAGGTCCCTCAGGAGATTCTTGGTAAACTCCTAGAGGGACTGCAGGCCGACGATGGTGGTGCCCAGGATCACGAGCATGCCCACTTCATGCACATGGCTACGCCACGCATCGGTAGGTTTATTTTATCGTTCGTCGTTCTTAAAAGGATTTTAATTTTGTTTCTTATTTTTGCTGCAATTTTTACTACCTTAATTAATTGGTATCTTATTTTTAGGTATTGGTATGGATTCCTCCGTAACTCCACTGAGACACGGTGGACTTAGTTTAGTTCAAACAACAGACTTTTTCTATCCGCTCGTCGATGATCCGTACATGATGGGTGAGTCGATAATAGAAATGGATAGTTACATCTGTAAAGAGTACGATCGGACGACGATCAAAACGTTCGAAAAATAAAATAAATAATTAATAGTTTTAGAAAAAAATCTTAATTACGTTTAAGGTACTCTTTAAATAAACTTTTTCAGGTAAAATCGCTTGTGCCAATGTTGTTAGTGATTTGTACGCTATGGGTGTGACGGAATGCGATAATATGCTCATGTTGTTGGGAGTAAGTACGAAAATGACCGAGAAAGAAAGAGACGTCGTTGTTCCGTTGATAATGAGGGGATTCAAAGATTCTGCACTGGAAGCTGGTACGACGGTCACTGGTGGACAAACAGTCGTCAATCCATGGTGTACTATTGGCGGCGTAGCTACAACAGTTTGTCAACCAAACGAATACATAGTGTAAGCGAGTCTTTCGTTAACGTGATACAAGTTTATTGCAGCGGTAACATTAAGGACGAGTATTTTTTTTCATATTTAGTATTATTCAATTTTAAATAAGTTAATTAAAAAGCAACGAGTTTCGAAAGAATAATATCAGAACGTCTCGATATTTATATATTTTATCATAAATTTACGATGGCATCAACGACCTTTCCGTTCTATTTAAATTCATAATTAAATTTTGTGTTTGTAATTACTTATGTAAACAATATTTTACAATCTTTGCATATGAAATTTTATCACCGTATGTTATTCGTATAGATATTCTGTTATTATAATTCGAGACTTTAGGATGAAAAATCTGTCATTTTTTTTTTCAATAAAAACGATCTCAATTATACTTTTCTCGCAATTTTCTCATTTTATTTAGTCCAGACAACGCAGTGGTAGGAGATGTATTGGTATTGACAAAACCCCTTGGTACGCAAGTTGCTGTCAATGCCCATCAATGGCTGGATCAACCGGATCGTTGGAATCGTATAAAACTTGTTGTTAGCGAAGATGACGTTCGCAAGGCCTATCAACGTGCAATGGATAGTATGGCTAGATTAAATAGAATTGGTTCGTAGCTTATTTGTAAATTTAAGAACCGTGAGAAGATTCAAATAAATTTAAATGTAAGATTAGAAGCTTGAAAATAATCTATTTCCTTTTATTAATTTTAATTATCTGTATTATTTTTGAGGTGATCGATGCGATTCTTTTAAAGATTGTAACATGATTTCGATTAGATGGATTAAACGATAACATTTTAAGTAGTTTAAATCGATGGAACGTTGGATAAATATTCCAAAAGATTTTTTAATTTATATCGTTGAAATTGTTAAATGTAAAATTTATTTGCAGCCGCGCGTTTAATGCATAAATACAATGCTCATGGTGCTACCGATGTTACGGGATTTGGGCTTTTGGGTCACGCTCAAAATTTGGCCAAGCATCAGAAGAACGAGGTATCCTTCGTTATTCACAATCTCCCGGTCATTGCAAAGATGGCTGCTGTCGCAAAAGCGTGCGGTAATATGTTCCAGCTTTTACAAGGACACTCTGCCGAGACAAGCGGCGGACTCCTGATTTGTCTACCTCGAGAGCAGGTTTGATATAAGTTTTTGTTTTTATCGTTTGCGAGAGATTACGACGAAAGGATAAAATTAAACGCTTTTGACTGGAACATATTTTTAAATAAAAGATAAGAAATATGTATTTATTTCCCTGTACGGTTCTATAAATCGTTTATTTTGCGTCATTAAGTAAATGAAGAAAATATCAAAATATTACTAATACTACAAAGATCTAAATCAAATATTAAAAAAGTAAATTTTTCAAACTGGTATTAAAACTGCGATGAGTTGAATACTCGATTAATTAATAAATTAAACGTAATTTAGATATGTTTTATAATAACTGATCAAACATTGTTTAGATTATATTGATTGGGGTAAATATACTTTTTTTAATGGATTAAAAAGCTATAAATCGTTAGAATTAATTTTTAAATCGATAATTTTGTGTAAGTGTTCATATTTAAAATTCTAATCGAACTTATGAAATTCGTAAATACTTAAAAAACAAAAATTTTACTTTTTTATTATTTTTCACCGACAAATAACGAAGTATTCCAACATCGTATTTTCTAATCATATATATATATATATATATATATATACACACGAGAAATCACGAGTACTACTAATCTTTTTAAATTTATCATTTAATTTCCAAGTAATTCGTTCGCATGGATATAATTATTATCGCTGAAAGCTTCGAATAATACATCTATTACACGAATAAATATAAAATAACCGTCTGTTTTTTTATGTACAGGCTGCGGCGTATTGTAAAGACATCGAAAAGCAAGAAGGTTACCAGGCTTGGATTATTGGTATCGTTGAGAAGGGCAATCGCTCGGCGCGAATAATTGATAAGCCCCGAGTAATCGAGGTTCCAGCAAAAGAAAAAGATGGAGAGCTCTGGTAATCAAAACAAGAAAAAAAAGGAAGACAGCTAAACCATTCCCGTGTGAAGAAAAAAAGGAAGCTTCGCGTTTATCATTTCTATCGAGAGTTTCGCATTAATAATCCAAGTTTGTGAACGACTGTTTATTCTCGTTTCGATTTCTTTATTTTATATGCACGTGTATAATAAAATATAAGACATCGAAAAGTTCTTTTCCAATATTTTATAAAGTTGTCCGTTATTGTAATACATTATCAAAATTAAAGACGCTGTGCAGTTTTCCTTTGTCTCTCTTTTTTTCTTCTATTCTGTTACGACTTGTCTATGAATTATATGTAGTACATAAGGATACAGATTTTTTATCGCGAAAACTTTGTCCGATGTTTACGGAGAAAATATTAATAGAGAAAGGAAGTGAATAAATAAAAAACGTTAATAATTCCTGGGTCTTCCTGTCGTATTTTTACATCGAATCAGCAAGAGTATATTGCTACAGTGAGGAATGCGAGTTTAGTTATAAGAATAATTGGAAACAAATTTAAAGAGAAAAATTGTTTCCATGCTAAACGTATTGATATTTGATTGATTTGAATTATAGTATATTTTCAAAATAATGTGTTAAAAAATTAAATTTTAAATAATTTTGCTACATATATAATTAAGATTGCAGTCTAGTTTTATACAATTAAAAATTTGAATTTTTATATAATCCATCGTTTAATTAATCACTAAATTTTGAAAGCGTTTCGTTAAAAGAACGCGTTGTGAATTTTAAATATGAATAATTATGTGTTTATCTTTCATTAATGTAATTGTGGTCTTCGAATTCATGTTGAGATTTGTAAACAGGCGGATCTAGGTCCTAACGTTGTATTAGTTTTTCATATGAATAAAAGCTACTTTGTCAATAATTTGCTCCTTCTTTTATTCCCTGTATACACCGAATACATTAGACTCGTTTAAATCTATTTTGAAATATTCGCGATAAAAGTAAGGTAGTGTTTTTTTATAATTTTAATGCACAATTGTAGTCGTTTATAAATTTAACATTTGAGTTATTATTTGATTTTAAATACGATCGAGTATATTGCAAAGAAAGATTCGAATCGAACGACGAGTTATTTAATAAAAAAATTATAGTAACGACTGATAATATAAAGAAAAATTGTTTTTTAAAACTTGTAATTTACTTGTATAGAATGGATTTAAACAAGTCTAGTAATTTATAATTTTAACCCTTTAATTATTCGCGCTCTTTTTCCGAATCTCGGTTTAATATGGCGCCATCCTAGGATTTGATATACACGCGTGAATCGTGAATTATCTTTAAAACGTGGTTACATAAGATTATTCGACTATTTATCAACTCCACACGCCGGAATGAATAATCCAAGTATAAACGCGGAATTTCTTTAATAAGTTAATAGAGATTTTTCAGTACCGAGTGATGAATTAATTACACCGTTATATCATTGTAAGAAATGAAAAATATCGAAATAGAATCAAAATCGGATGCTTTAACCTCGAAATCTCAATTTATCCGTTTTTTCTTTTATGGCTGTTATAATTAAATGTCATTTTAATCGAAATACACGTCTTTTTTCTTTACATTTATAGAACTTATGCTATTTAACAATTTTTTTTTGTATGTGCTTGTTTCATTTTTTAGACGAATTGCGATTTTTGTGCCTCTTCCAGATGGAGCTTAGAAGTTGAAAGCGGTTTTCAGTAGCTCTCCGTTTGATCTCCAGGTTACAAGTTTTATGCTCTTCTTTTTAGAAGAGATAAGGAATTTGTACAATACAACTTTTACTTTCGTTTCTACACTTTATAGTAAAAAAAGCCGAACTATCCATTCGTTTATACCCGTTACTACTCAGTAATCGAAACGGTAGAAAAGTCACAGTAAGTAAGGAGTATTGAAAAAATTGAAAAAATATTTATAACAATAAAATCTTGTATTGAATGTATACTTGACAGTAACAATTCGCATAATTTTAAAAAGGGTATCGAAAAGATTTTTCTAATTAATCGACTAATTAGCATGTAAATAATTATAAAACTAATACTATAATAATGTTTTTGTAATTATTAACCGATTATTATCGATTTATTTTTAATATTCAAAATATTTTCATATTCCACTTCGACCAGTAAATTAACCTCTCGAGGAACGAATTAAAAGAAAGAATTTTTTAGCGAGAATCATCGGACGGTATTAATTTATGGTTAAGATACGCGATAAAACGATGCTTCGAAATAACGTTGAAAAAAATTAATTTTAATACTTTATTGAAAGCGATTTCTAAATTTGTATAAAATTCTAAATAGAGGTACATAAAAATTTCGCAAAAAATCGAATCGAAATAATAGGCAATAAAGATCAACGAGTTGTTTTGAAAGTACAATTATTAATTCTAATTATATTGTAATATATTAAAATTTACACGTGCGGTTATTAAATATTTCTGCTTCGGAATATTTGGAAAGCCTTAATAATTACAAATAAAACATTATTATTAAATAATAATAATTATTGTAACTTTTGTATTTTTCATCCAAAAACAATCTAATTAAAATTAACTACTGTGGTACATTTAGGTAAATTTTGTAAACAAAAATTTTTCGAAGCTGCATGAATATAATACGGAAAATTAGTTCCAGGATAGTTTCGTTAGAGGTCGAATGAAACTTCAAGGGTAAAAAAAATCTAAAGCATGCATTCGATTGGAATCATTGGGCTGGTTATACTTATGACTGCATGGTGCATAAATTGTTGCATCGTTCATTATAACTCATCAGCGAATTACTGTATTTTACATTCGCTGTTTCAGTAAGTTTATCCCGTTTCATGATACTCACATTCTGCATGATTACGTTTACGTTTTTTTTTTTTTTTGCATTTGGAACGCGCGATTTTCGTTTCGTTTTTATAAACGCATGCGAATCATTTTTATTTTTAATTTGATTTTATTCCAACATCGACCAATCGGATATAAATTAAAAGATTTACATACGCGAAGTTTTAATTCGATATTCGAGACGAAGTTGGATCAACTTCGAAATTTTATACCGTTTTAACGAATCAAATTTTTACTTCGATTGTTACTGTTTTTTTTTCTTTGCACAGTCTTCGTTATTAAGTTAAAATATGCATAATTATCTGAATAAATTTAATTAAACATTCTCGATAAATACGAAATTCCTGTTTGAATCTTTTAATTTCTTCCGTATATCTCGATAATAATAAATCTTATTTCTTGCAGTTGTATTTTTTTCTGAATAAAATAAAATTGTTTTTATTTACGTTTCAAATAATAATATGATTTTTTAATTAATAAATATAAAATTCGAAATTTAGTTTTAATTTTTATGCCATGCTGCAATTTAAGTAATATAAATATAATCGAAAAAAATAAGTTACGTAATAATCAACATATCTCAAAAATTACACAAGCTAAGACAATGTTACTTATCTATTTATCTAAATTATGTAATTATACCTTGTTCGCTTCTTCGCTTATTTAAATAAAAAGTCAAACAATGGTACGAGAGTTTTATGTATAATTAATGCATCGTTGATCGATTTTTGATTCCCTACTTCGATACCGTTTATTACTACGCTTTCATTAATTACTTTGATCATTAGTTTCACGAATAGTAAGTTTTCAATCAATTATCCATCTTCGGTGTAATCGTCAGTTTAGTCTTCGCGTTTAATTGTCCAATACGAAATATTACTTATCGTTAAATAAGATGTTTTAAATCATAAATAAATATCTATTTTTCGATCGTTCGAAATACGATAAAATTGAACGTAAATAATCACGTCGATATTTTCAACCTATATAATTATTTATGTAAAATTAATATTCAGAAATATTATTCGTTGAAACAAAAATATAAGATAAGAAAGAAAAATGTCATATCGAATAACATAACCGCATAAGCTTATTATTATTATTATGTAGTAAACACAGTGTAAATATTAGTTCCAATATACAAAGTATTAATTTTACTTTTCGTATCGGATGAGCTTAATATTTGATTTCTTTCACAAATAGAAATATGATACATAAACAATTTTAATGTCGCCTCGTTAATTCGATCGCGCGATGATGTTAAAGTTAATTTATTACCGGTTTTTAAAAAGGCGCTTTTATCGAATCAAAATGCCGTTTGAAAATCACTCGGAGAAATATTTATTACTCCCACTCGGATCGAGCTCGAACCTTAATCAAAAATCAAAATTTCAAATGCTTCCTCGAACTTAATTGTTGATCTTGATCTTGATTACGAAGGCTTTAACCCCATCCTTTTCTCTCACGAGGAAATTCGCTCGACGTCGTTTCCTCTCGACAACGGCGCTTGCGTCATTTCATACACAGAGTGACGTAAAATTTCAACGAGCGCAGTCACATTTGTTCGGTGCACGCGATCGAACGATCGAGTCCGTCGGTAGCTTTGTTGTTTGGATATCGAGATACCGGTAAGCGCGTCATCCGTGAAATACATTAATTGAAAATTATATCCGGACTGTGTATGGCAGATTTCCTCGATGCGTGATGAATGATAAACGCGAGGAGGATTCGATCGATCCGCGTTTATTGATATCGTAGCAGTGTATCATATATTATTCGTTGGGTTTTCAGTGTAAGATATGGAACGAATTTTAAATTATTTCTTTTCGCTATCGCTTGTGATATATTTTTTAAACTTCGATTGATTATGTAAATTCTTATATTTATCGTTGCACGTTTGTACGAATTGCAAAATTTGTACGAACAATGTATTCAGTTTATTAATTGTATAGTATTTAGTTTTTTATTTGAATATTATTTTTATAAAAAAGTTTATTTTTACTAGAATAGACGGATTCTACTATCGGTATTTTTAATTTAAACTTGAGTTATTCAAAACAGTATTAATAAATTGATCGATCATGAATTTTTTAACGTTTTAAAAAAGAAACTTATTTCATAAACTGTACAAATAGTATTTCTTTGCTATTGATTTTTTAATTTTTAAGTAAAAAAGATAAAAATAGTAATTAGAAATAATATTTTTACTAATAATTTAGATAAATAATACGTACTAATATTACAGTAACAGTTGGTGTAGATATAACATGTAAGTAAGTTTAATCACCGAATAATACACAGTTATAAATTAAAATAATATGTGAATCATTTTTATTACATATTTGGGTACAGTTTCGTTAAAAATTTGAATTCAATACAAATGAAATTTTTTTAACTAAAAATGAACGAGTCGATTCAATTTTGAAATTTTATATTGTTTAAAATAATACATTATAATAAAATAAAGTAATCGCATTTAAGTTATTCGTACATTATTCGTATACGACTGGAAGTAGAGATTGTATCTCAATATTAAATCAGCACTAGAGTGTGATTATCGTAACGGAGGTGCAGATAAATAAGGCGCAATCTGCTTTTCAAAGGCATGTGTACAATAATTTTCGTTATCATTCGATGGTGTGTAAGTAAACGATGATACTTTTCGAAAGCTCGTGATCTCGTTCTTTGAAATTGTACGTATTCAATTGCGAGTTGAAAAAACTGAAGTACCGGTTGCCACGTGAATATAATTGCGACTCTTATTTCGAGTTTGAATAAAGTCTTTTATTAAGTCGTAATATTATAGGATTGAAAAGCACTAATTTCAATATTAGTGTATTGAGAATACGAAAACACATTATAACTATTTTTAAAATAACAAAGTGCAATATAAAAATTACACGATGTGTACAGAATTAAATGTCTAAATATGGATTTGTTTTTTTCACATATAAATGTAGATTTAACAAATTTTTTATTACAAAGAGAAATGTTTCTTTAATTGGAAAATGAGAAGATATATTTAAAAATTCGAATAAAAATTTTTGATCCATTAATTTTGTCGATTAAAATTGTCCAAGAACTTAAACCATTAATAAGTTAACGAACACTAAGAAATATCTATTTTTACTTTTACTATGTACAATTAATAATTATCTGTTTAATTATTTGCGTTATATTTTTCGTGTTTTGACGTAGCGTTATCTAAAATTTAACCATAAAATTTACTTTGCGAATACTTTTATAAAAAAAATCCATCTTTAAATACGCGATAAAAAATTCTTGTTTTTTTTATATCTTTACACGTGTAACGGGCTTTTACTTATAGCTAAATCATGCAAAATTTAAAAATCTACGAACGTGAGATTTAACATGCATTTATTTGTCAATTACTCCGGTAGATAAATATTTTATCGATGAATCGATCCAAAGTCGACAAGAAAAAAGTTGTATATATATTTGAAACATGAAAACATCGATGATCAATTAGTTATCGTATGAATAAATGAAACTTCAATATAATAAATACATCAACATATAATTACTTTCTTATTCTAATTAATATAAAATATTACTTTTTATTTAAGTATAATTAAGCTTGGTATCAGAGAAATTAGTAAATTTTATCAGAATTTAAATTAATTTTATTTCAGAACGCTGTTTAGAATCTTTGTAAAAAGTTTTTCCATATTGCCTATTTTTTTTAAAAATACGATATAATTATTTAATATAAATGTAAATAAATATAAATTGCTTTGAAAAATAAAGTTCGAAGTTATAAATTAGTATCGTAACGAGATTTCTTTCCAAAGATCAAAATTTCATAGACTTTGCAGAAACCAATAAATTTCTCAAATGAAAATACACGCGAACGTTAATTAATTCTAACTGACCCAGATAAAAGTATAGATATTTGAAAATCTGTGCAATGCTGCAAACGAATCTTAAAATTACGATTAATCTTAATAAATATATCTTTCATGTTCAACGTAGCTTAGAAGCTATCGTTTTTCAAAGACTTTAACCGACTAGTTTAAATAAACAGATGATTTTCTTTTTACGAAGATCGGCGAATAACCAGAGGAAAATCAAAGTAAAAATAAAATAGGCCGATGCGATGGTAGCAATTTCGAGTCGCTTGGGCAGAGCTGCCCAGGAAGCTTTCAGAGCTGTGATACTTGGTGCACCAGGTTCCGGAAAGGGTACAATATCATCTCGAATCGTTAAACAGTTTGATGTCACTCATATATCCAGCGGTGATAAGCTCAGGTTCCATATCGCTAATAATACCGGTAAGTGTGCACTTGATAATGCGAATCGATAAGAGACAATCTACCTTATTTAATGATTTTACGATAAGGAATTACAATGTAATTGGTGTATATTTCGTTATATTTTTAATCGAATCATCTAATGGCCATAACATATATTTACTTAATTTATACAGTTAAAAATAAGTTTTCTATCGCAAATAATATATAATCTTATTTTTAAATTTTTATAGATTTTGAAAGTGTCTTATCCTTTCTTTTTTTAAACTATGTGTATATAATTAGAAAAATTTTTTCAATATTAATTAGATATTTTATATAGGAAACTAGTACTTGTTAAAAAGGATGGCATAAATTACCTATAGTTTTAATTGGACTAATATATTTTACGATGTTATATCTATAACGATATTTTCATTAAATTCAAAGTTTACGTGTAAAATTATTTTGAAACAACAAAGTTTTTTTTTAAAGTAGTAAAATATATCTCACGAACTTCGATTAGTCGAAATAAATAGAAATTTTTGGTAGCTTCTTTTTAGCATTTAACTTTTGATAATGTTTACATTATTCGATTCATTTTAATTAAAAATATTGGGATTAATTAAATCAAAAGAATCTTTTCAATGAATTCGAACATTTATACGATATCTTCTTAATTTTGACAAAAACTTTCATATTTTTCAAAATTTTGTTAATTTTTACAGTATCAGATCTTCAAGTATGTAACGTAACAAAGAAATAAATTTATCCTTCAATTGAAATTAATTCAAAAAATATATTTATATTTTTTTGGTAGATTTTTATCCGATAATAACTAATATTTTGAATTTTCTTCATTCCTCTCAGAACTTGGGAAAGAAGTACAAAAATGTTTGGAAACTGGAGGTCTTGTATCGGATAAGATAATGATTACTCTTATAAGCCAGGAAATCGAAGCTATTGGTTCTAACAAATGGCTTTTAGATGGTAAGTTTTTAAAAATTGTTCTTTCATATTCTTTCTATTTTATTCAATTATTAGCCGATATTTTTCTCGAACGAAGTTGAAAAATATAGAAATTAATTTAAATTAAGTATATTTTTATTGACCAGTATTTAATTTTCGTAAATATTTTAAGAACTTACATATCGAATAGAAAAAGTAACTGTAATCGTTTCGCATCTTAATTTTTTTCTGACAAACTATTTATCGATATTATTTTTCTGGTACGTTATATGCTGTCTTTTTTAATGTGTTTTTAAAACTTAACATTTTCATATAAGTTTCGTAAATAAATGACGACTTTCTCCGTCAATTAAACAAAAGTATATAACGGAGTTAAGTATTTTTTAATACATCGAATCTTTTATTCGTTCGTTCAGGATTTCCAAGAACTGTTGCACAAGCCGAGGCATTACAAAAAATTCACCCTGTGTCTTTAGTCATCGACGTTGACGTACCTGATGCCGTTATTATAGAAAGAATTAAGAATCGTTGGGTACATATTCGTAGTGGTAGAGTTTACAATGTTGGATTCAACGATCCAAAAGTTTCGGTAAGAATAAACATTACTGTTTTTCATTCGAAAGTTCGTAAATCCTTCTGTCATATATTTATTGATTTTTCAATATTGCTAACTAGTTAGAAAAATGATTTTTAAAATTATAAATAAAAGTTATTATAAATTAAAAAGAACGACCCGAAGCGAATTTCAATATACAATGTAATTAGTGATACGAATTTAAATATCAATTTTCTTCGTGAAACTATTAATAATTTTCACATTTATCGATTACCAATGTTTTTATTTTTAACAGGGTAAAGATGATGTAACTGGTGAACCTTTAAGTCAACGTACCGATGATCGACCTGAAATAGTTAAGGCCAGATTAAACGAATACGCATCGAAGACTAAACCTGTTATTAATTATTATAAGAAATTAAATATTTTGAAATCATTTTCTGGTGAAACGACGAATAGTATGTGGCCGATGATTAAGGAATATGCACAACAATATGCATAGTATTTTAATGATTTATATTCGTAGAATTCAATACTTTTTATAACCGACATTTTTTTGAAATATCTTATTCTTATAATTTTTTATATTTAACTGTGATATAGCGTATTATTAGATTTTGTACATAATATCGTAAAAATCATGTTTATTTTATATATGGCTAGAGATCAGTTTATTTACGAATATATAATTTGAATTAAATTTGAAACTTATAGTTCATTATAATCGTTTTATGCAGAATTTAATTTTTTTTACTAAAATTACTATTGCGCATAATAAATTATGTGTGTTAAATATTTATAGAAAATATATTTACACAAATCCATATAAATTAATACAAATATTAAATATAATGTATATTAGCTTTGATTTTTTGTAAAAAAAAAGTTTTTTTATATTTATACTATTTTTTTAAAAAGTTCAGAATTAAAAATATTTTATAAACGATAAAAATTAAAAAATCAATCGGCTAAAAGTTTACATGGTATAATTTATGATATTATGATGTTTTTTTTACACAGTGGTTTAATTATATTCATTTAAATATTAAAATAATTACATGTAAGTGCTGGTGTAATAAATAATTTCATCTAAATTTAGATGTATGTTAATAAGAAATTATTTATATTTGTAATAAAAAATACCGTAAATATGTCGGTAAAATGAATAATTTTATTAGAATCTTCAATTAAATATCGATAGTCTAGAATTTTTGTATATTTGTACCTAAGAATTTATATAAATTGTTAAATACATAAATTGTTTTTTAAACTGTAATTTATGAATAATTTTCTAATAAAAATGTAATTTCATACATTTCTCTTAAACATTTCTGCTACCTTTAGTGATATTAATGTTAATTTGAAAAAATACGAAAAGAAGAAAATTTTTTAAAATATTTAAATATAATAGAAATAATAATCCTAGTATTTTTTCTTTGCATGTTATTTTTATTCATATAAATTGAAAAATAGTGATAATTACCATTTAAATGTATTAAAGAATTAAGATTATTTAATTATATTTTTTATCCAAAGCTAAATAATTATTGACATATAATTGCCAAATATTAAAAAATATAAATATCTCATTTGAATGTTGTTAAAAATTTTCTCATTCTTTACTTTTTGTTTTTAGAATGTTTTTTTTATTTTATTATAATGATTTTAATTCTAATTAATTTTTTTATACTTATCTTAGCAACAAATATTTAGTATTTTTATATCTTTGTATATACCACAGAAGATTTTTTTAATTTCGTATTATAGTTATAAGCTATTTTGATTAATTTTATTTTTTACTAAATGAATTTTTACTAAAATATATACTTGCCTAATTTTAAAAATTTATTTTATTAATGACTTTTCGACAAGTTAAAAAAGAATCGAAAATTTCATATAATAGATTTATTACCATTTTTAATCTAACGAAAATATCTATGATATTTTTATTAACAGACTTTTCAGAAATCCAAATAATATTCTATTATACTGTTGGAATAATTTTTCTCGAGAAAGTCGTCATCGTATGTAGGATTTTTAACGAGACAATTTAATTTTCCTAATTATAACGGCACTTTCTATTCTTAATTTCAGAATGTCCTACGAAATTGTAACGGATTCAGTAAACTTTATGATTACAAAAATAATTAGTTTCTCATATGAAGTTTTCAATAACTAATCTACTTGTATATATTTATTTAAAAATGTAAAGAAATAAATAAATAATATAGTCATCTTATTGTTTTTTACTTTATTATATACGCGATACGCGTTATAAAATAACTATTTTATAAATAGATAATTTCTTTGCTTTCTTCATTTTTATAACAAATCAATAAATATAAAATATTCTTATGAACATTTACCCATTTGGTATACATATTTGAATTAAAAGAATAAATCTATATTTATGAAATTAATTTATTGAATCGATTCAAGTTTGATTTCTATTAAAATTTTATATACTTAAAAAGAATTTGAATATATTTTTTGAAAATTGCTTATTTTAAAAATATCGTTACATCAATTTGTAACAGATGGCAGCAGTATTAACTCTTTCAAACAAAATTTTGATACATTATTATTAATATTCATTGTATAGATGAATGGCATAATTAAAGACTACATACAATTTCATATTTGCATATTTCAATAAAATAGTTCATTAGTTATCATAAAAGTAATCATTATACATAATTATAAAATACATAAATATTTTATTTTCCCGGACTTTGTACTTAGTATTTTAAATAGATTTTTCACACTAATTTAATTTCGTAAAATAACGATTAAACTTTTTTCAAAAATTGGTTTTTCGTAATATGTTGTAAATGTGTAACTGAAAAATAATTGCAAAAATTTATCGAAGAATAAAAAGTATAATTTTATTTAACTTAGATGAGTTGGAAAATTAATAAAATATAAATCAAGTATAAGTTTAAGTTAAGGTTGCAATTATTATAAAATTGTTACAACAAGTAAATAATAAATACATAGTATAAAAAAGTATTATTCTAACAGTTGATTCATTGAATTGTATAATTTAGTTGAAACGAAAAATTTTAAAAATAGCGATACATTGAAATATACATTAGAAATATAAAAAATTTCACTGCGTATTAAAACAATTTTTTCTCTTTTAAAAATTTCAATATTTATCGATCAGATAGAATGTTGCAAAACAAATTGATGGTTAAAATGCAGTAATTTAAATATTGAAATTTTAAGAAGTATTCGAGCTCCGTTTGTTATTTTTGTCAGGTAATAATGTAAAATTAACGCGTTGATCGATAATAAAGAAAATTATGGACCAAAAATTCCTACTTTAATCTTTTCTTTTTCAAAGTCTACTTTAATGTCAGAATTAACATTTCTCGGTAGCATTAATTCCATTATATAAAATACATTAAAATCTTTCACAAGATAAAACTAAGGAAATGAAACAATTTATGCGATAAAGTTGAATTTGTGGAAACAAGTTTAAATCGACTATTCAACGAAACATAAATTTTGATATGCATTTTGCCGAATATCTCTTATCTTCAAAAAAGAACTTCTGTAATCTCGCGCTTAATTTTTTACGACATTCTCAACAAAGAACGTTGATCAAACTACTTTGTACGCGCATGATTTTCTTTATAATTGTTATCGGAATACTCTATTCAATAATAAGCAGAAAAAGTGTTCGGTTACCAAAATAGGCACAATTATGAAATATCCAAGTTTCTTGTACCGGTCAGAAAAAGCGTCGTTATTTTTCAATGAAAGAAATATAAATATCCGAACAGGACACTAAGAATAGAGACAGTAAGAATTACTTATACCTAATTTAATTCCTTAACCATTATATCATCGATGTCGAAACGCATATTTCTTCGCAGTTAGTAAATCATGTATCGAGTGTACTTCGCTCGAAAATACCTTTTCGTTCACTCCACGAACTAAACGTCCGTTCCTTAACGACCGACTCGCGCGGTTCACCGTCAAAAGTAAGTACGTAAACGAGAAGGAAAGTTTTTGTTTTCGCGTAGAGGAAACGCAGGAAAATAAAAAAAGGCAAATATTTCTTCTTCCTTGGAGTTTAACGAGCGCCGGGAGAATGCGAAGAAGGCAATTTAAAAGTGTACACGCGCCGGTGACATTAACCTTGACGAGAGTCAAGTCAGGCCTTCCGTTTCGTCTCCGTTTGTGTGCGCAGCTTCTTTTTTGTATTTCTTCCATCGGCTGTTGCTTATTTAATTTCTTGCAGCATCGTGATTTTTTCGTTGTATGCGTGCGTGTCTTGGATGTGCATCGAGTTGGCACTTTCTTCGGGTGGTGTCGAGGGAAGTGTCGAAACGAGCGAAGTGATCGTAGTTGATCGGAAAAGTCAGTGGATGAATTCGCGTTTGTGAAAGTCTTTTTTTAACAGCGGTGATTAAATATTTATAATTATATGGTAGCGTGCGTAATACGATCGAAGAGGATTGCTCGAGTTCTTATCTGATTAACGACCTACATAAAGAGAACAATGTTTGAAAGAAAATTCTTGTAGAGGTTTCCTTACTGCATTTAATGGAATGTGCGGTACAGTGTTTAAATAGTTTGAATATCCTTCGTTTACCTCATCTTTCTAAACATTTTCAAAATGATTACTTTTGAATATGAAAATATTTTACATAAATTTTACTCGAATAAATGAAAAAAATTGTTTATTTTAATTAATTTATTGTAAATTCTAATCATCTGGTATAGTTTATGATAGCTTACTAATTATTTTTAGCTACGTATACAACTAGTATATATTTATAATAGTTGGATCGGATAAATACGATATTTTAGTTCGGTACTTTGACCTATATTATTTAAACAATTACGCTCGCATCAAATGTTCCGAGTTAATAATTTATGTGATAATCCTTAATTTTCTGTATGTTTTAACTTGGTATTTATTTTTTCAAACTATATTTCATTTCTACTGGTCAGAACTCAAAATATCGTAAGATTTTTTTTTCATTTTAAATAGTTTTACCGATTCATAATATTCAAGAATAGATTTTTGTCCACACGATGGAGTCTAAAATCAATTTAAAAATTCATAAAATAAAAAAATACCCATTTTTTTACACTTAAAGTATTCATCGTTTTAGTAATAGCGTTAGAAAGTTATATCAAAATTATATTAGGTACTTGAATTAATTAAATGTATTTCAACAACAAATATTAGATTTACCGTTGTATAAATCAAATTCATAATAATGACAAGATACTCAAACGTTTGTAAATATTATGAGTATCGATAATTTACTATCCATATGTTAATGCGATATTTAATAAAAAATAATTTATAATTTTGATGAAATTAAAAGATAAATTTTTATATTTTCATGAATAAACTCTTATATGATATTATACGTATTTAATTTCTTATTGTAATAAAAATATACGAAACTTTTTGAAAAATAAAATGTATGTTTTAAATACCAAGTATACGCGACTAATAATAATATTTTAATCTATAGACAGATAGAAAGAGTTCAAATTTCACGATGCGAGTAAGCTTGACTACATTTACATAATTATTACGATTTTGTTCAGACAATTAATTTTTTTTATAAGATATTGAATAATTAAAAATATATAATAAACTCAAATCAATTTTGACTTAATATAGTTGCTGTCAAATCAAATACGAGTTTCGTTGTTTTT
Source organism: Dolichoris vasculosae (assembly GCA_018907195.1). Taxonomy (NCBI): domain Eukaryota; kingdom Metazoa; phylum Arthropoda; class Insecta; order Hymenoptera; family Agaonidae; genus Dolichoris; species Dolichoris vasculosae. Next base: position 1,878,879 of record JACCHY010000020.1, read on the forward strand.
CTATTATGAATTTTTCTTAAAAAAATATATCATTTAAATAGATTTTAGGAATAAATATTAACGTAAGTACTGGGAATACATTCATTTTTTTACCGTGTTTCAATTTTTAAAATTCTTAATAACTTGTAGCTACAAGAATTTATGATTCTAAAATAATATCAAGTTAAACCGATCCACTTTAATTTGAAAATAATTCCATGGAGTTGAAAATCTTAAATAAAGTCAATAATTTTCGTATTTAGTACATTTACTTTAACGATTATACAATCATGATTTATTATTCTTATTAATACATCTCTTTTTAAAAAAAAAAAATTAAAAGATTATCATTTTTTAGATTTCATAAGATTTCTCGTATTTTTTATACATTACATTTGTAATGCATAAATTTACGATTCTGTATATTTGATATTCATAATTTTCTGAACTTCTACATACAATCTATTTAAACTGCTCAATATTTAAAACTATATAAACACTGGTATTATTTATGATTTAACATTCTCACGATACGATCGATAATCTTTGATAATTGAATTTTTTCAAAAAGCTCGCGCAGTCTATAAAAAATTTGTTGTAAGATACGATTAAAAACTAAGTATTGAACTCGATGTAAATATTATCTCGCTAACCTTTGCTTTAACCTATTATTATTCGTTAAAAAGTAATACGAAAAGAACTCTCAATGACTTTTGTAGATTCTTCTAATATCTCTTTAGAACGATCGGATAACAAATTATCTAAAATCGTTTATTAGTTATAAAGATTAGCTAAACAATTACTCTTTCATATTCTATTTTTGGACCAATTTGTAAATAAGTTCCGATAGATTCTTTTATTAGTAATGACGTTCGTTTGTTTTATTCCACTCAACGTTATAAACTTCGTTTCGATACGACAATAAATCTAAATCATATTTTTATTCATTAACGTACGAAAACTTTTTATACGTTGTATCTAAGTATATCTGGTTTGACTTTATCGTCGCAGCGTGAAATTTTCTTACTTTTCTAAGTTCGTAAATTATGAAACATGAAAGTCGCGAAAGTTCCGCATTTCATATCACGCGACAAACTTTGTTGATCGACTTCTCCAAAAGACGGCTGTAGAAGTACTCGGGCAAATATTCCGGTGTCAGCAATTTTAAGCATCGTCCAACCACCTTATTTTATCATCCGCCAATAACTTTGGATTTTACCGTCAATTATCAAAAGTTTTAATGGTACCGATAAAACAATTATTTATGATGGATGATATTTTTTATTAACATTTGAAAAGCAGAAAAATATATTCAATATATTTAGAAAATAGAAATAAGAATCTAAAATATAGGTTTTCGAAAATTTAATAATTCGATAAATCGATAAGAATCGCTATCAATGCATAAATTATCTTAACTCAAACTTGTTCTTATTTTATGGATAAAATGAGTTATTATTATAAGTAATGAAAAAACCAATGTATAAGAATAAATTTTTTAACATAGATTTTAACGATCAATGTCAACTTAGAATATTAATAAAATTAGAAATCGACTTAAAAAAAAGTTTATTATGTCTACAATAGCCTATTCTTAAATGTCAATACACTCTTTTTGAAATAATCTACAAAAACTGATTACTTTCAGTTACGTATAGACAGTACTTTATTTCTTTATTAAAACGTTCGCCAACTTTCCATCTTGCGTACGTATACGGTAGACTCAGTTTATTCGAGTAATGCTCTTGCGTCATTTGAAAATAAAACAAATAATTGAACAATATTAAAACATATTTTAGATTAAGAGAATTTAACAGAAGTCAGTTTTGCTCGGCTGAAAATCAATGTAGAAATAAGCAATATAAATTATTATACGTTACATTGTACTTTACGTTGCAAATAAATGAAGGTTTTATTGAATATCGAATAAAAAAATTCAAACGTTTAGAAACGTGGAAATATTTATATAGAGAAATTAGAAATAATCTAAAAACCGTATTAAATTTACAATTTTTTTAGACTCACGCTTATTTATAAAAATATCGTAAAAACATTGTAAACGCCGGATTGTATAAGTCTCGGCTAATTTTCCGCATAAATTTAATAAAATTATCAAAAAAATATTTCATAACATACTTTTATCGATAAAAGATAATTTGACAATCGATAAAAAAAAATTACTAATCGATAATCGAGCATTGTTTATATTTTGTAAAATCAATATTACTTAATATATTTGAAGGCGAGTAAGTAAAATTTTATCAATTCCTCGCACCTGATATTTTCCAAAAGACTTTCTTGATTTAACCTTATCAATCAAAAACATCTCTCAATCTTTACATTACAAATAAAAGCTTGATAAGCCTCCGGCATTTTATTTTAATTTACCCGAAATAAAGAATCGTATCTCGCGTGCACAAGGACGTTTTAAAAAACCGTAATTTTCTAACGCGATTTCGTCGAGTTTCCAAGACGCAATTTCGTTAAACTCGGTGTACGAATATTTTACACGACGAACCTTTTCGGAGACCTTCGCTTGGACGTCTCCAGCTACAACGGAGATACCGAATGGACCTCGCATCGCCCACAGCGTCACAGCTTAAAGTCTCTCTCTCTCTCTCTCTCTCTCTCTATCTCTATCTTTTGGTAGCTCGCTCGCACACTCGCTCGCTCGCTCGCTCACTCGTTCCGCGGCGGCGTAGGAAAGTTGCGCGCGCTCCAGCTGTTTGCGTTCACTCTGGCTTGCTCCGATTGTCGTGTGTGTGTGAACGACAGTCTGGCTCTGGCCATTGAGCGGTGAGCGAGCGGACGATTGTGGTTCTTTCCGCCTCGTTTCCTCTGTCTCTCCCCGTCCGACAATCCATCTCTTTTCCTCGGCTGTCTGGACTCCTTTACATCTTCCTGTCTCTCGTTCGCAGCTCGGCTCTTCCTCGTCGCGGCATCTCGCTCTTTCCCGCGGACGAATGGCCCGAGTTTTCGCTTCCCAGGCATAGTCGACTCTGGCAGGGCCTCGCTTCCTTCCTGCGCCAGTGAGTTTCTCCCGACGTCGAGAACGTCGTCTTTTTTTTTACCTGTTTTATTTTGACGCGGGTGAGAAGAGTCGGGGTGACGGTGTCGATCATTACGATCCATCAAAGTGCCAACGGGTGAAGGATTTTGCGTAATTTTGCACGAATGCACGGTGCGTTATTTATTTGAACCTTGTAAAAGGACGAGAGACGATACGCGTGTGAATTTAGATGGGAATTATTTCGGAAAGGGAGATAACATCGTCGGGTGTTTGGTTTTCTCGAAGTGTCCAAAGATGGAATAGGCGTGGATTATCGGTGTAGTCGGTCGAAACGAGATGCGCGAATATCGGTTCATGGAAATGTTACGGAGATGCGACGTTGATAGTCGAAAAAAAATTTTGTACGGTTTTCCGGTGTGCGTGTTTACTTTGTCTGATCAGACCCTGTACCGTTTCTACTTGTCTAATTTATACGTAACCGTGTAATTCAAAAGAGATTATTTCAACGACAAAATATCCTCGACCTCTTCGATGTAAACCGAAATACTTAGCGTACCGTTCATTTAATTTTTAAGGTCTACTCGATAACGATGACTTTCTCAAAACCTCGCGTTATTAAGTCTTTGTTTGATCGATGATATTTCAAATCCTTTCGATACTTGTAAACGATATACGAACTCGCGCTCGATCGTTTTTTAAATCCGTACGTTTCTTTGCTTCGATTCTTAGGCTCCTGACTCTCGGACTAGGCAAACAAAAACAAAAATCCACTCGAATCTCCAGGATGACCGACTAGTTTACCTCCCCGAGGATTCCAAGCCGAGGAAATGACGAAAACACGAGACCGACAGTGAAAGATTCTCGCGCGCGAAAATGTCAACGATGCAGGATAAGGAAGAGGATCCGTCTTACAGGACGGTATTGCTCAGCACCTTCGTTATCAAGAAGAAAAGGTGCAGGGTTTACTTTCACAGAGGAACTTTGATCTGGGAAACCGAGCGGACACCTTATAGTGAGTATCTATGCTTAATTGTTATCTCCGCCTTCTGCTTTCGAGGCGTTTTTTTCAGGGGATGTCGAATAAATACCGAGTTATCTATTATACCGACGGAATATGGATAAAGGGTTGCGAAGGGAATATTGCTTATCACTTTATAAAGTGATACTACTTACGATATTTTAGGGAACGTATCGATGGAATTTTTAAATGTTATCTCTTGTATTCGGTTAGATGGTATTTACCATTAAAGTACTTTATTTAAGGATAAATTGTGCACGATAATTATTGTTAGACGTAATTAAAATATATTAGAGTATAAATATATTTGGAATTACCTACGTATACTTAAATCGCTAATGACCCTTTTATTATAATGTAAAAATAACTTTGTAGGTCTACTGACCAAAATGTACATTACCTTGCGAGCGTATATATTTTGTTCAATGATATTATTAACTTTCTGCATATCATGAAATTTATTTTTCAAACATAATTATAAAAGAGTATTTATGGAATGACTTTACGATTCTATATTCAAAACTTATTTATCAGCGAGAAATAATTTGATTACAAAATATAAAAATAATCTTAAATAAACTTTTTAATAAATTACTTAAATAAATATCTTTTTAAGTGAATTAGTATATTATTAGTTCAAGTAAATTTATAATACGAGAGAATTGGTAAGTAATTCAAATATTATAATATATTTAAAGAACGCAGTTATGTAAACTGTGATTTTTAAGAATTTATTATAATTTTGATTATTACGTGACTAATCATGCGGATAAAAATAAAATATTATTATTTAATGATATTAATTACATTTTTTGTAATACTTAAAATTTTAGCATTAAATTTTATTTATACGAATTCAATCGAGGTCGTGTCATATTTTATATATCTGGATATGTACGTACTTTTATTTGTAATTTAGTACTAAAAGTACTTTTTATGCATGTAATATTATAGTACAAAAATTAATTTTTTTCAAAATGTTATCAAATACATTTTTATTTGATTTTAATATAGATCTTGTATTTAAAACTAATTGCACTTTAATATGAGTAGAGTATCGATAATATAAAATTAAACTATCGGTATAGTTAATAATTTTTAATCGATAGAATTTCTTTAAATTATAGATGTATTAGAATTGGAAAAATATATAAATATTTATCTAAAATTAAGAGCTACTATCGAATAAAACAAGATTTTTTAACAATAATATATAGATTTATAAATAAAATAATCGTTTGTTTTAAAAATTATTGTTTAGATTAAGTAAAAATGTATGAATAATATGCATTGTTATTTTCTTTAACAAAAATAAAGTCGTAATTGTTTTATTTATTTATAATTTATGTAATCTAACAGATTTTTTAAAGTATTTTTGACTATATAAACATTTACTTTATGTAAGTTTTATATTTTTATGTTTTTATTTAGGCATAAAATTATTGTTACGTTAGAAAAGCTCACACTTTTAATCGAACTATTATAAAAATATATTTTGAATAGTAATATATAATTAAAGAATATAATACTAATACATTTTTACTAAAAATATTTTATTTTATACGATAAAATAAATATAATATAAAAAAAAATAAGACAAAATTCGTTAGCAATAAAATGTTGCTTTTAAATGAAAATAAAAATAAAAATTTTCTTTTATTTAAAATTTTCGATATATTGATCCTACAATTGATTCAATAATTTTTATGACTTTCAACCATTAAATTTCTACAGTGTAATACAATATTTAATAAAAATAAAATGACGTAGTGAAATCATATGTATTTAAGTTACAGAAAAGTAAATAGTCATTTAATCGACTATAGTTAATAAATCAATAGTGTATATACATAAATGCAGACAAATATCTATACTATTTTCTTGTTTCCTTAGTGATTTTCAAACTTTGATTTTTAATGATTGAAGTCGATAACATTTAAAACATAATATCACGTATTAAGTCAATTGATTATCGACTGTATAATTGTTTCATTAATACCTCAAAACGCATGTACAATAAGAATTTTGACATGTCACAAAATATTAGTTATCAAAATATTAACGATTTTACGTTTATAAAACTGTTGTATGAATAACGATACTCTAGAAACTCGTAATCATTAACGATTCAATTTATGCGACATTTTTAAAACTAATTAAATAAAAGATAAATTAGGGGCTGGAAAATCGATACTTATGTTTTAATAATACACCTATCTTCAAAAAATGAACATAATTTTGTTTATTATTTTAAACCGATTCGATTCGAAACATGGTACAAATAAATACAATTTTTCGATCCTTACATATTCGAATGCGAAATAATCAGCAACGATTAAGAAGCGTTAAACATTTTAATCTCACATTTTTGTAAACGAACAAAGTGTATCGAACGTCTATGCGAGATTTTTTAAAAAATACCAAAAATATGAAATATTTCGATAGTAATATAATAAAGTATCTATAATACCGAAGTAGTATAAATCGAGTGTACAAATAAAACGTAACATTGCACCACGATCGAAGTAGTTAACTCGCTAGCATACGAAAGAACGACATAATTAATGGAACTCATTTTTCGCAACTAACGGAAAGTCAAAGTCGTATTCTACGTTCGAACGGGGAAAGTAAATAAAGACGCGCGAATCTCGTGCATATATTTCGTGCATCAATAACCGAGAATCTATTAATTCCGGCAAGTCGACGATCTTTTCTAGTCGAAAGTGTGCCTCGGGTACACGTCGCAAATAGCAAACGGTTAACACCGACTGCATAGCCGCAGTAATAATTCAGACAATTTTATCAGCGCTGCGCAGAAGCGAAAAAGAGCCTCGAGCTCGCGAGTATGGCACGCGAGTGTAAAAGGGTCGATGAAGCCTTTCTCGCTGCTGCGTTCAACTATGCAACGACGATCATCGTTTCACGTGGACTTTACGACATCGAGTGCGGCCCTAGTATTTTCTTAACGTTTCCGATGCACTTGTCAAAGAGACGTAGGAGTTAATCGTAGCCTTGCTTCTCGCGCGCACCGCGAAAAGTTAACTTTTATCTGTCTAATAACTCAAAGCTGCGATTGTCCCGGTGCACGTGGCTTTCGGCTAATTTAAATTTATCATGGTATGCGATTGTGCGCACGTGTAGCCGAGTGTAATTGTGCACGGATGGAGTCTTTGATGCGTAGACTTTAATGACGCGCCACGTGAACTTGGTAGTACCTTTTGGAATGGCTGGCGGTGAATGATTTTTTTTCTTGCCGGTCATTCCCTTCTCATGCCTTTGAAAATTTTCTTTTCTTTCTATTTAAATTTTTTTCTATTTTCTTTTTCGAATACGCGACAGATTTAACCGTTGCTTCAACTTATTATTCCTTTCCTTTACGGTTTAGGGTATAGACACATTTTATATATATATCGATTTCTTTTGTTAAACAAACGAAAAAATTATAGATTTATAACTTCGTAGAATATAGTTAATTTAATCGTTTATATTAATATATTCGAGTAAAAGTATTTTATGTTTTAGTTTCGTAAATATAAGTCTCGAAACTGTATTTCACTTTAAAAGTGCAACCGATGACAATTGTTATACATTTTTTCTTGCACGTAGTTTTAAATGTTTTTTTATACGTTATTGATAAATTTTGATTTCCAATTAGCTTTTATATTCTTTATTTTTCTACCATTTTTATTCGTAATTATTAACCACTTTAAAATAATGTGACCATTACTTCATTTATCAACGTTTTATTTGGTCCGTTTAAAAATACGAAGGTCGTAACTTATAAAAACTAAATTGTTGTCGTATATATTGCACGTACTTAAATAAATTTACGCATTTATGTGATTTAATTTAAATATACGTGTTAACATCTTCGTTAATTTATACATACTATAAAAATTATTATTTTTAAATTAAGCGTTTAATTCTTTTAATTTACAGTTGAAGTATTTTCTTTCAACATCCTCAACTAAAAGTAATTAGAGTTTGCTAATTGAGGTCAATTTGTATCAATAAACGTTTCTTTTCTCTGCAAGATATAGATATACATTTTTATATTGGCCTGACTTGCAAATCACAAACAAATTGTTACAATTTTTTGCATAAATATTTACAAAGGTTATTTTTAAAAAGCTAGTAATATTTTATCGATATTAATGAATAGCAATTTTTTATATTTTTAATTTCATTTTTAATATACAACGATCAATATTTCAAAAATTAATTATTTTAATATAATTATAATTGATAAATTATATTAATTATCTAGAAATCATTGTATAGCGATAAAAATAATCCGTATTATTTATAAATAAAAAAATATAAAAATTTCAAAGTATAAAGGAAAAATAATTTATAGTATTTTTTTATTTATTTAAGTGATTTAACATCATTTAAGGATATATATTACACAAGATACGATATTTAGATATATGTTTATTTATTTTAAATTGTGACTTTGTTTATTAAATGTAACATTCCCTTGAAATAAAAAATACATACTTTATCTACTTTTATTTTTACGGAAGAATCTTAATATTTATTTTATTATTTTTATAAGTAAACAAATCATTATTTATATTTATTAAAAATTTAATTTCTTTTATATAGTTGTATATAATAATTAAGAATTTTTCAACTAAATATTTTATTTATTTTTTATTTTGTTGAAAGTTGTTAAAAAAATTTTATAAAAGATATAATCGATATTATTGTTACTAAAAAAATTTATTATATTTCCACTGTTTAATTACGTCAATTCCTTCGACATAATATTTAATATGAATATTTCATTAATATATCTCGAATAATTTATTCACTCGTGCAGATATAAAATACTCGGCGTGACGACTATTTAAAAACAAAATTATTGATTAGAAAAGTGTTCATGAATACATTGTAAACGTTTCGTGGTTAAAATTTTAATTAATTCTTATAGTTATAAATTTTGCTTTAATTAAGTAATTATTATAATGTAAAAGTTTCATAGTTAAAACTATTCAAAGACTATATCTAGAGATTTCAATGACATTGAACATAATAACGTGCAAGTATTGATATACAAAGAATTTAAATTTACTTATGTACCTGTAAATCAATATATTTACTTTAAGCAATTTTATGATATATAGTTACGAGAATTATACAATTGCGCTTGAGAATCTTAAAAAAATTTATCTTTGCAAGAAAAATTTTTATCTATTTTTAAATATAAAATTCAGATATAAAATTTACAATTTTTTATCTACGTACATGTGTTAACAGCATATGTTAACATTTATTATAAACAGTAGTATATAAATTTGAACTATTTACTTTTAATTATCAGATTGTTCCAACAAAATAAACTCTTTATCAAAATTTGATTTTTAGTATTTCTTGATTATTAATCCATCTTTTTTATTTCATTTCACAAGAATAAGAATTTTTTCTACATACAATTTTAATCATTATCTCATTCGGAAAATACAAATAAATATTTATTTACGAAAATGAATTTCGAAAGTGAAGGTATAATTATGGAAGCTGCAGTAAAATAAGAGTAATGGTTTCCGATTATATTTCAACATGTCTTATAAAAATTGCTAAGTGGATAGTGATTATTGAAAGTTACCGAAAGATACACTTTTTGAACTTATTTCTCAGCACTGTATAATATCCGAGTATAAATTAGTAAAAGATTTCATGGAGTTAGAATAGATTCATGCGCATGTAACATTCCATGAATAACTTTTTTGAAGTTCAATCGTACCATTCACTATTGGCGCCGTTCCAGATATGCTCGGTTTTTTCGGATCTAAATCTTTCATTATCCTGTATAAACTAATGGACTATAAAACCAAGCGATATATCGAGGCAAGCGGCTACGTAAATCAAAGTAAGGAATACAGCGTAAAGTCAAAGCAGATACGAGAAAGTACCATTGTTCAATATTTATCTTTTTCTGCATACAATATACATTTTATACAATTTTGTTGTATCGATATAAACTAGATCCACGGAGTTTAATGCGTATATATAAGAAAGTTAGATTCTTATTCTCAAGGTAGTATATTTTTAACAAGGATTTATTGATCTTGATTTATGCATATGCGTGGATGCTGGTATTTTAAGTATTGTATCTTTCCTCGAGCCGAGAAACCGAATCTCGAAGCAATATTTTTCTGTTTTTTAAAAAGAGTCCGACTTCTTTTTGCACATTCTCCATTGACTCAAAGCTTAGTACATAAGAAGATACAAAAATTTTCGCTTCGAATACATCAACAAATCGGCTTATCAAGTCGTGCTTTTCAAGAAATATTTAGAATGTATGTAACAAGAACGTCGACCTCTGTTTCAAGGTGCTCAATCGTATCTGTATAAAAGCTTACGAGATAACTTTTTTCTATTCGTGCATTTTATCTGCTTCATAGGTTTCGCGGCATGCGACTTTCGTATTCGCTATCTAATGATTATATCACGAGTATAGAATTATGCGACTAGATATTGTAACTCATATTGCAACGATAGTGAAGAATTTCTTGGACTTAGGGTATATACTTATCTACTTATAAAAAATGTTATTATTAAAATTATTTCAATTTTCGTAAATTTCAAGCTGTATAGAAAATTCACAACCAATATAAAAATCTGTTACTCGAGCTAAATAGTTCATAATTAATTACCGATCCGAAATAGAAAGGAATGCAATAAAATTAGTGCATTAAAACCCGATCATTTTATACATTGCGTAGTCTATTTTGAAAAGTTACGTTTCTATCAATGAAGTATAAATAAACTATAATTCGTATCCTGCATTTAACCAAAGCCCAAAATAATGCGCGTATCAGTGTGAGTGAAATCGTGTGCGATGTGGGTCGTTTGACTAACTTAAGTTGAGTAAACTTGACATTTGAGCTATTCCTCGAATCGTTTCGAAACAGGTTTAATTTAAGTATATCTTAATTTATAAATGCATCTCGGCTTGCACTTAAAAAAAATGTTGTATAAATATGATTTGGAGTACAGCCGTTAAAAAAAACGTCTCTTAAAATCCTCTTATCAATTCTTTGTTCTCAGCGCGATGGACTTTACCGCTGACGGACGTATTAACGGCGAGTTACGGGAAGGACCGGATCTCCAGTCCTGTGGTCAGCGAGAGGTTCAAGGAAAAGGAAAAGGAATCCGTTGCAACGTCGTCTTCTTCTCCGACGATGACGTCGACCTCTCCGACGAGTTTCGTGTTGCATTATGCCGCGCGTGGTGCCAAAAACAAGTGGAGTCACCATAGCGTCACGATGAGTCACGACGACCACAGACAGGTCACTTCTTGGGTCAAGACCATACGTAACTACCTCGCGAGTAAGTTTGTTTTTGAAAAGTTTGAAAAGGTTTTAACTTTTAAATTGCGATTCGGTGCACTGAACGTGACAATGAATGTGCTGAAAGAGTCATTTTGTTTGTGAATAAGTTATCGAAGGAGAGAAAACGAAACAAAAATTGTGTTTCCGAACGATACCATCGGATATATAAGATGGTGTTATTATATTCGCTCGTTTATACTCGACAAAGTTATTTGATATTCTAGTTTATTTAAGAATTTTCAAGTATTTTTAGTTATTTAAAATGAGGTTACTTTTATTTTACCTTCTGATTCACGCGCTTTACAGTATCACTACAGTTGTTACACTTTAAATTAAAATAATCTCTAAAGAACGTATATAATTTATTCGTATCAAACAGATGAAAATATGTTAATGTACGAATTTTACATTTTAGTAGCCTTATTATATATTTTCATCAAAATTCACGAACCTTTATTTGATAATAATGTTCTGAAATTTTTTAGATTACAAAAAATGTTATTACCTTAAAATCATTGAGTAATGTAAATTGTAACGATTACATTACTTTCGTATTAAAATAACAATTTAAAAAATATTCTTTTTCGTAATAGATTAAAATAATTTTAAAATACGCTATTTGTTATTAAAAAAATTAATTTTTTAATTATCTTCGAATACACATCGTTAATTAGTAGAAATTAAAACTATTTTTTAATATATGAAAAATTAATTCACGTTTGTTCATTATAACAATAAAATTAATATTTTAAAAATAAAATAAGTTATCCGATAGGGTTTACAATTATTATTTAAAGTTTAATCAAAGTTAATATTTAAATCGTTTTTCATAGAAACTCGACTTCTAAATAACAATGTTGATTAAAATTTTTATTTCGTTTAGTAATTGTATCTAATTTATTAAGAAATTCTAAATTTATATTATCTAAACGTTTAATGATGTATTAGTTTTATATAGTTTATTACAGCTATTATATTTGTAGATTACGGATAATGTAATATTAAATTAATAGTACATAAATTTATGAGCCTGATAAAAGAGCATATAATAATACGAACTATAGATATTTAATAGATTTTGTCATAAAATGTTGTTTACCTCTTTATATAGTTAAATATTTTATGTTCATTAATTTCCGAAAACGATTTTATAGAGAAAATTTAATTTTAAATTCAATATTTTTATCAAATTTCGCTAATTTCAATTATAATAAATATGTATATATATATATATATATATATATATATATATATATATTACATATTTTAATGAGTAAATCAAATAATATTATAGTACTTTATAAACCTTTCATTAGTATTGCATTATTTATATTTAATATGATAGACTTCATTCAAAATTATGATTTATATAACCAAAATACAGAATATGCTATTCGTTTCTATATATCAAAGAAAATATTTCTAAATATACATTAACTTTTTCAATTTCTTAGAACAATTCAGATAATAGTTTTTTTTTACAATTATTTATAATATCGTTCGCGATCAATATAAATTACTTTGCTAAGAAAAATCTATAAATATCTACTATATTTATAAACAAAAGCTTATTATCGTAATTTAAAAATTATATTTAAGCACTTAAATTCTTGAACATTATAATTTGAACGATGGTAATTTTCATAATTTAATGCTTATTCTGTATATTTTTTTAAATATATTGGATTTTAACGATATATTCAAGTATTTCAACAAAATATTTCTGGAACACTAAGATCTTAGAAAATAAATATAATAATTTATATACATAATAGTTTTGGTATTAAAAATACAAATTACTCAGATATTGAAAATTAAAATAAGCCTTACTGTTATTTATAAAATAAAGAAAAAAATATTAAAAATTTTCAATTAAAATTTCTTTAACAGATTTTTCACACCGTCCACGTAAGATATTACTTTTCATCAATCCATTCGGTGGCAAAAAGAAGGGCCTACAAATATGGGAGAAACGAGTTCAGCCATTGATGAATATCGCCGGAGTGGAATCAAAAGTTATTATTACGGAACGAGCTGGACATATTCGTGATATATTATTGACAAGTGAATTGGACAGTTATCATGTAAGAAACAACATTTTTATTCGTGTATTTAAGCTTTTTTTTACTTGTAAATGAATTATTAATAAACGAAAGTGAAGCACTGTTCAATTTAACGGCATGTACGTAAAAATGCTTACTTAAATTTTAATTACTTTTTTATTACAACTTTTTTTATGATATGATTCATTTCTGCCTAATGATCATCATAATCATAATAATCTATAAGAGTAACAGTAATAATAATATAATGTAGAAAAACTTGTTTTGAAAAATATACTTTGATTTTGTGAATAAGTATTTAATTCATATTTTTTTTTCTAGTAATAACAAAAATATATATAATAAGTACATTTCAAAGTTGGAGAATTAAAAATTTTTTTAATAAATATGTAATTAAATAGAAAAAGTATATCGTATGTAATTTATCTTTTAATGATGATATCAATAAGACAAATTATAGTTTATTTTAATACGAGGAATAGAATTTTATTACGAATGTTATCGACTAACATAAAATGTTAACTTTGAAATCTCTGGCGCCATCATAAGAAAAAGAAAAGATCAAGGTCATTATTGATTTTCCGTTTTGAGCTCTTTCAGGTTCAGTATTACCTACACATAAGTGACGTTGTTGCATAAAAGTACTTTGCGGGTTTAGTCAGTGCTAGTAAGAAAATTATAGTATAATTTGCTAATAGAATTCTTTCGATGAAAATTGTTGAATCATTAGCGATTGTATTTTTATACTAATAGCCTTATGGTTTGTATTTAATTTATGTATTTATGGTTCATTACGAGTAACCTTGACTGGTTCAAATTTTAAATTAACAGCAATGACTTTAAACATTTCTGTATTTTTTCTTGTTTGATGAGTAAATCAAGGTTTAATATTATATATAGTTTCGGAATATTTCTTTTAAAGATTGTATTTTATATTAAAATATTTTATTTAATATAAAAGAGAATTAATGCATTAAATACCATAACTTTTTTCAATACTTTTTTAATGGTATCTATATTATTCGTTTTAATATTTTCAAATATAATTTTAAGCATAGGAAAATATATTATTTGGTTATGCTTAATTTTAACAAAATTTTCTCTTTCGTACCTTTTCATTTTTTATATTAAATATTTGATTATTAATAATATAGTATTTTTAATTTTTCGTAACAATTTTTTTCACGTGAAGCTTTACATACATATAATAGCACAATTGCAGTTATTATATCTTATTTTATATGTTCTACGGTATTTTTAGTATTGGAAATATTAAAAAGCACATAAAAATTAGAAATATACTTTTATATTATTTATTATTGTTTTATAACAAATACTAAAAATATGATGATTAAAAAATTCATTTAAAAATGTTCTAAATTGCTTTGATTAAAAATACTTGATCAATTACAAATGAAATTTCTTTTTTATAAAGACGAAGGCAATTCAAATAAAAATTCTTAATCAGAAAATTTCTTTTCAGTTTGAAAGAATGAATGCAACGTACATAATAACAAATTCAATAATTATCTGAGAATTCAAAATGAGATTTCTATATAAACATTATGTATATATTATTAATTCAATCAGACCTTCTCCAATGTTATTTTTTTTTTAAAATTAACACTAATTTAAGATATCGATGTACTACTTTAAATTTTTTAAGATACGCTATAGTTCGAAAGCTTCGTGCATACAACCAAAGCTTCGGTTGTTAATCAATTTCAATCTCTGCAGCTTTTTTTAAAGAAAATTTTAATTTCTATCTTTTTAAATAAATAAATAATAAATTTTGGTTTAATAACATTTAGTAAAGTAATAATAACGATTCCTCATCTTTTATAATATTTCAGTAATATAAATTGAATAATTTATTTTAATTCTCGTATTCACAATAAATAATAATGTACTTATTAAAAAAAATATTTGTAAATGCTTATTCGTGAATAAAGAATACACATTTAAAAAGTAAACTTTGAATTCATGGACTAAAGGATGTTTAAATGTTTCGAAATTATTTATATCGTTCGAAATCTAAATCGCGAATAAGGATGTTAAAATATTTATTTCAAATTGAATCGAAATTTTTTTTCAATCACTACGTACGAAATGCATTGATCGATACTATTGGCAAGTCGTTCGGATGTGAAACAATCAAAGTTCTTGCCGTATTGCGTGTTTCGCTTATAAGTATCACCAAGTAAGCTCGTACCAACACACATGTGCATACGTGCACATAAGTATGTATTACGGATATGGCATATAACGACGAGATAATCTTCGATTTCGCGGCCAACTCAGAATGTGAAAAGCCTTCGAGTATAAACAGGATGCGAAGGCTACGTTAGCTTAACTTTTTTTTATTCATATGCCGGCTGAATAATGCACATTAAAATGTCTATAAAAACCTTATTATTTTAATCAAATATAATAATAATAATAAATGCTTAAGAATTTTTTTTATTATATATTATTCAAGTTTTTTCACGAGTTCATTTACATTCATTAGAAATTCATCGTTTATAAATTATAAATTCTAGAACTTCTTTTATCTTTAACTAAGATCCATGCGCATATAAAAATGTTTTATTTACGTGATATAACTCGAAAAGAAATGTTTCGTACGCGCGTTTATTCGAGCCACACGTTATTATTACATTTCGTATTTGCTTAAGTTATAAGTAATTAAGTAACGAAAAAAATGTGGTCATTGAATTTAATTTTAATGCATTCGAGATTTCTCAATTGCATTTGAAGAAACGATATAAATACAATATTATTCAACTTCCCCTTCATAGATGAACAGCTGTCCCCGTGATTCATTTATTTGTATATGTGTGAGTGTTTGCAGCTGTTATCTGTTCAAATCTAGTCTTGGTTTTCCCCTCGGTTTTCGTAGCAACGATTGTCGTCCGTACGTCGACAAGTTGACAAAATTTTTTGTTTGACGAGTACAATTAATTATGTGTATTTTATGATGGTCGTGTGTCTTATGTTTTTTTTTGTAATCTAGGGAGATTGAGACGCGCCTTTAAAATATATTTACACACTGTCCTTTCATTTTTAGTTTGAGAATAAAATTCGTTTACTTAGTGTGTGTAGTTTTTTAAACGAGAATTTGATATATTGATTTGTTGATTCGATGTATATTAAATTCTATATATTTTTAAATACAAAATAATAAGTAGTACCTACAGAAAACAATTTTTTTAATCAAAATATTTTAATTTTAGTCACATATAAATCACGTACTTTACGAATTTTTTGTGTTAATTTATTTTTGTTATTGTTTATTCAAAATTTCTAATATAATCTTAGTATTAGTTTTATTTATTTGTAAGCTATATACAGTAATTAAAAAAAAATATAATTTTGATATTAAATCTAATATAATGATCACATATAGAAAAGTTTTTATGCGCCGATCGACAGATATTTTATTTTATCCTCATTTATTTCTTTTTCAAAATTTAAATAGTTTTTAAAAGTGTAAATAAAATGTTAGAATCATCGACATTATTTTAGATATATGAAAAAAATTGTAATATGTAAGACTTTTTTAAACTTGCTTCAGACTAAATTTTCTTTATTCTTGTAATTAAGTTTCAGATTAAAAGAAATTATTAAAGAAATATCTACAACATTATCGAAATCATTTATAGGCAATAAATTAATAATAGCAACTTATATGATACATATTGATAATTATTATCTTCTAATATGCTATAAATCTAAATTTTTAAGCTTATAATACATATTAACTTCTTATTCTGAAATGTAAATATCTAGATAATGAATTATTCATTTACGTAATTCATTGATTTTTCTAAATAATTTAAAAAAATTTATTATTTATCTAAATAAAAAAAATTTTGATTGTTTTAAACATAAATATTTTATTTAATATCATAATAATGCAATAGTTTTACTACATTCGATTTGCCGTTTCGATACTCAATTGAATTAATGATGAGGATATTTGATCTTCTTCTATCCAATAACAATGAAATCTATAAAAACAATTTATTTTACGATTTATCAAGGAAAAAACCCAGTAAATAAATAAAATAACAGTGTTTCAATAAAAATAAATTTCAAGTGTTTTTAAAATTAAAAAAAAAATATATAAACAAGTTTTTTTCTCGATAACATATAAATATATTTTTTTTTTAATAAACTTATACTAATAAAATTTTCATCATTATATCTTTGTATTAAAACATTATTACCGTGAATATTATACGTATATTATGTTTATCGGTGTAATGTGTAAAAAAGTTGTATATTCTTAGATTACACACTGTAAAAGACCATAATACTAATGTTTATAAATATATGTTAGTAAAACAAAACTTGATCATACAGCAGCTGAAAAAACCAGCCAATTCAAAATATTTATAGCTTTAAAGGTTTCATAAGAGATATTTTTTAATAAAATTTTTCGTATGTAATTGGTATTTGGTAACACAAATATTAATAAAATAAAATGAAAAATTACGAAAATACAAATTATAAGTCTACACGTATATATAATTGAAATAAAATTAAAATATTTTTATATTCGTATGTTTAAATTTATTTTTTATATAAAAATATTTTAAATATACACGATAAACTTACAAACTAATTTTTATATTAGAAAATATATAATAATGATTAACCTTTAACAGTTAACATATTTAATTTCTTTAAATCACTAAATATAAAATTATAAAATATTAAATGAAAAAATATTCTTATTTTTCCACTTTTACGAATAATGTTTAATTTACGAAATTATGTTTTCTTTATTGTTTATCTATATTGTTTTCAAGAAGCAGATTTAAGAATCATAACGATAGTTATGATTATATAAAAATTCATTCGTTTTCTCTTAATTTTCATCGTGATACAATATTTTGAAAATTTTATTTTTGATTACTCAAATATTTTTCAATGATTTAATGACATGTGTAATACGTTAATGACTTTATCACGTATCAGGAAATCTACATTATTGTATGCACGTGCACATTCAATCGATCAAAGCTAATAAATGCGATCGTAGACGATAAGAATAAACCTAACATCATTAGCACTATCTCAAAAGTATTTTTATATGTAAATATTCTACACGTTACACTGAATTTTTCATTATACTTCTCAGGCTCTTCTCATTATTCTTCCGCAAATTTTTTAGAATACAAAATTTTGCTATGTATTCAGTATTTTGCAACTTTTAATTTTAACATCATTTAATTTAAAATCATTGCTTCGATAAAAATACATTGTTTTTGAAACAAGTTTAACTTATCGATTCGACATGCAAATTACAGTTTCTAAATTTCTTAACCATTTTGATATAATTTGTCGGACGGTAAAAATATTATTCGTACTTCCTGTACGATTTAATTTCTATTGTTCGATCGCTTACGTTGTTTCGCTATACGGAATAACTGTTATGCTACATGTTGTACAATCTAATTACTTATGTATATTATTTAGCACTGCAAAATACGCGAATGAATATTTCGTACTCCGTCCACGTAGCGCACAATCATTAATGAGGTAATCAATTCGAACGAAACAATTACGAATGCAATAAGAAAAAAGTAGGTATTCAAAATTTCAACCGAACTAATTACAAACTATTGGAAATAGCGATAGATCAACTTTCATAATAAAGAAAAACAATTCATAATTTCAAAGCTTGTAACACACAGGATAATAACGTTATAAAATCTCCCGCATTTCATAAAAAGTGACGGCAATCGCTATTATACTAACAAGGAAATCGAGATTATTATTACGTTTCTCGTTTCACAGGCGGCAGTTTGCATAGGCGGAGACGGAACATTCGCTGAGTTGTTCAACGGGTTGATAGCCCGAGCAGCTCGTGACCAAAGGGTCGACCTGAACGACCCCAACGTCCTACTACCAAAACCCAGTCTACCCGTTGGCGTCATCCCCAGTGGTAGTACCGATACCCTGGCTTATAGTCTTCACGGGACAACGGATATCGAAACCGCGGTTATACACATCGTCTTCGGCGATTCTACCGGTCTGGATTTATCGTCCGTTCACAACGATAAGAATTTACTAAGGATATACGCGAGTATACTTAGTTATGGATACCTCGGGGACGTCGTCAGGGACAGCGAGAAATTCAGGTGGATGGGACCGCAGAGATACGATTATTCCGGTACGATTCATCTTTGTTATCAAAACAGCATTTTCCTTCAATTTTAATACCTTTTTGATTCTCCTTTTTATATTCTATGAGGTGGAATATCTATTACTTTGATAAAGTTTGTAGTAAATTTTCGATCGTAAATGTCATAATTGTTTTACACGTTTTAATCATGTGAATATATTGTAGATATTTGAGAACATGTATCGAAGTTTATTGATAATAAATCAAGGCAACATAAATTATTGGCATTGATAGAAATTGGATAAAATAAAAATCGGAAAGCTATAAACGTTTTGTGTCTTATTCAACAATGTAGTTAAAATTCAGGTTTAAAGCATTACTATGCGGAAATTCGCCTTTTCTTATCTTGTATTATGTAGATTTTTCTTTCTTTTAATCGTTATCGATAGTCTAATCGAAATCTCTAATCAAAAATATAAATATACTTTGCGATAATTAGTAGTTTTTAAAGGTGCTATTTCAGATTTATACGGACTTTTAATTCAATCAATTTTTATATCCATAATAATCTACCAAACACATTTTTTTTAAAAATATTTGAATTTAAATAAAAGTCTTGGTAACTAGAATAGATATACAAAATTATAACACAATTAATCATATTATCTTTGTTATTCGTATATTCTTAAATATTATCAATCGTTTTAAAAAATATTTTTTAAATTAGTTTCAATTTCGTAGCGCCGAAAAATTTATCTACACCAATCTTTATAAAAAAAACCATTTCGACCCATGTTAATTACACATTAAATTATACTTCTATTATAGGGTTCAAAAAAATAATAGCCAATAAAGGATACGAAGGAGAAGTCGTACTATTATCAGAATCTGGTAATCCTGCATCTTGCACGAGATGCATAAAAAACTGCACACGTTGCATTGAGCGATCACATTGTAACAATACCGATGACGATATTTCCAGTGAGTGATTTAACCTTTTAATAATGCTATTTAATAATATTTTGGTGGATGATTTAAAAAAAATATTTAAGTTTTTTATTTTGTTGGAAATTTATTCGTTAAAACAGTTTTTCATTTTGGAAATTTAATCGATGCATATAAAGTTTATTATGCACGTAATATAATTGGAATCAATTTTTGATAGTTGGCCTATCATCTATCCATCTTTTATTAATATTAAAAAAATATTTTTAAGAATATTTAAAAAATATCACTCTTTATTTATTAAAAGCTATTTAATTATTTGTAAGTGAAACATAAATCAAATTACAATATACAAACACTGAATATGTAATAATAATTTTTTTTTTCAAATATCAGTATACAAAGTAGCGAAGTGATGCATTACGTTCATAAAATTAGTTTTATATGAAAAGTAAAATAATAATGTTAGTCTTAATATTTATTTAATTAACAAAACAAATTATATTTGAAATTTAAAATGAATGTAAATTCAATTGTAATACTTGATACACACATTTTAATAGATTTGAATTTTCAAATTAGAATTTCCTTATTTAAATAATGGTTATTATATAAATCCCGTATGTACTTTTTATTATTTAATGTTATTTTTAACGGTAGTAGAATAATAGAGTTCGATATATAAACGTTATACCCACTCATAATTACAAAGTCATATTTGATATGTAATGATCGTTGAATAGATGACACCCCTTTATAATTCCAGTGAAAAGGAAATGCATGACTTACAGTTCATTCGATAGATACGAGTAATGATACTTGATCCCCAATATATCAGTGGTCTTTTAATGAGTTATTGAGCTATTAACCCAATTTCCTTCGTCTCCTTTATCCCATACCGTCACTTCCTATTAGCAATTTATTCGCGATAAGGTCGATCGGTGGTTTCTCGTTATCGCTTTCTCTAATTGATGTTTTTCTCATGATTTAATCGACGGATAGTCTTTGGCTAATTACGAATGACTTATCGGCTTCTAACCGATTTCCGACAATCTAAAAATTTTTGTATACTCGATTTTCGCTTATTTTTTGGTAAATGGAGAAAAACTTCGCATATAAAATATTGTATTCGAGTTCTTAAGAGTACAGTAGTTTAAAAAATAAAGAAATCAATTGGTTTTATTCATCAAATATAATCTTTTATCGGAAAAAGAAACAAATATTTCGGAATGTGTACAGTTTTACAATACATTATATTTATAGATTTTACGTTTACTTTCTAAAAATTTATTTTAATAAAATTTTATTCCATGATATAAAAAATTTTATGCATAAAAGTATTGCTTAAACTTTAACTTGTATCGATTGCGAAAAAGTAAGTAAAGCTCACTTACAATTACACCACGAACAATTTTATGTAAATTTCACAAGTTTACATAGGATTTGCACAATATTTTCTTTCGCGTATAAATAACTCATCATTCTTACGTGTACTATCATGAAATAAAAACACGCGAATTTTCAATATCCCTAACGCGACTTATTCACTTACGAAAACACATACCTCGAGCGTTTCGATAAGGTATCAAACGCAAAGCGGACTCGCAAATTACAGCGTTTGACTTGCAAGGCTAAATTAATTCACGCAGGTGAAACGACAAATTACAGGGTGGCTGACCGTCAGAGGGAAGTTCTTTATGGTGAACGGAGCGAACGTCTCGTGCGCCTGTTCCAAGAGTCCAATGGGTTTCAGTCCGCACTGTCACATCGGCGACGGTTGCGTCGACGTCATCCTCGTCAGGCACACTTCCTTGATCAATAACATACGCATGCTTCTCAGACTCAGCAGCAAGAACAAGACTTTGGTAATTGATGATAAATAAATGATGATAAAAATTAATGAAAATCACGACCGTAACGATCATTCACATCCAGGTTTAAATAAAACGTCGCGTCTCTTAGGTGAAACGCGTACAAGTGGAATCGTCAACAATGTGGAAAAAGTTTCTTCTGTATCGATGATAGTCGGTTTCGTTTCCGTACACGTTCTCGTCCAACTATAGTAAAACCAGGTCGCTTATGTCATTTATAGCCTGTCCTCTTTACAGTACGATCTGCCGTTCGTGGAAGTTTACCGAGCTCGAGAGTTCACGTTCCGCGCCTCCGACTCCCCGGGATTGGAATCACCAGGAGATAATGGATCCGGTCGGCGAACACAGTTGAGTAATTCGGCGTTCAGCGTTTGGAACTGCGACGGGGAAGTCATCGACGCATCCAGCGTTAAAATCAGGTAGTGTGTAAAACTAGCGGTAGAATAATAATGAGTTCGTAACGCCGGGAATGCGATTAATGGCTCGAAGGAAAAAATGTAGTTGGAATGTTTTCAACATTTTTTTTATAAAACGTGTTACAAGGTGGAAAGTTTTTAATATTTAATTCGAAGGCTTTATATTTTCAAACGTGATTCGTTTAGAAAGAAGCGTTGTAATATTTTATATATGGTTGTTTAAGTATTACTTTTATAATTTTGTCTTGCATTTTCATCGTTGAATAACCGTAATAAATAAATTTTAGCGCATTGTTAAATTTTAAAGGCATTTGATACGCACGAGAAGTTTTATTACACGTTTTAAAAAATATAACTATGTAATTATTATAGCGGAACGACCACATTTTGGATATAATTATAAAAAATCAAGTGAAATTAAACGAATATCGACAATTCGTTCGAGATTCGATGCATATATTAAAATATTTGGTTGCGATTTAATTTGTGTTATTAATATACTCTAGACGCTTTAATTAAGTAATAATGAATACGAATGTAGAATAAACGTAATAATTAACGAGTTTGCGTACATTAGTGAGTTCGCTGACTGTGAATTTACTTCGTAAAATGAAATAAGTTAACGTTCTTCGAGAAGTTTGTATTAATTTATGAAACATAAATTCGTACTATTATTTCAGCTTCAAATGCGTATATGTATCGTTAATTTCTGAAAACTGTTTTTTATAAATTACTTTTGATAGTTTTTACGATCTCGTATATTCAGTTACATAGAAGCGTAGATAAATTAATGCGCTAATTATGTTGTTAATTATCCACTTGCCCAAGTAACTCGTTTCTACATTTTGAATCGTATTAACCTAGATTATACTGTATTATTACCGTTTACACATAATTATAATATAAATAGCGCATACTTATAACGTAAGTTTACTACACAATAATTTTATTCGTAATATAATCAACTCTTATTTTGCTATACTTTACTTTTCATAATCTTTGATAGTTCTTTACAATTATTTTTAAATTACTCGTATGATCGATTCGATACGCTTCGATCGAAATTATTGCGTTTATAAAAACTAAAGTATTAATTAAACTTAATAAAAATCTTACATATTTCAGAGGTACAAACAAACCCGACTATTCTATACGATCTATACTACCCGTTCGCTAATTTACTTATGCGCCAAATGCAAATTTTCTTCCTCACAGCTCCAGATCCTAATCGAATTTGCAATGATTTCAGGGTACACTGCCAACTGTTGAAAGTCTTCACGAGGCGAATGCAAGCTCCGATCCCCGAGAGTTCCTCCTGTTTCTGTCTGCTCTGAGGTTTTTTCCGTCGGCCGGTAAACGACGCTTCCGGCAATTCACGCGACAAGTTGCCCATCCTCTAAGACGTCCGCCTCACTCGGAGTTCAACGAACCCGACGCTTAGATCACGTCTGCGAGTCTGCGCGAAACATCGTGGCCTTATGTGGATTTTGCGCGCGGTAACTCAACCGGCAATGTCCTTGTGTCGATGGACGAGGAACGCAGAAGCGACCGATCGAGAATCGGGGACTCGCGGATGTTTAACTCAACACGGAAAGTACTTGCTTTCTTTTGGGAAAGTGGGTTTTTTTTTATTTCATTTTTTAAAGCGGGAAAATGCCAAATCGATCGACATGCTTTTATCGCGTAATATTTTATTTTATAAAACAAGACTCTTTCGATTCTTGGGTACTAATGTAACGTCCGATCAACTTTTATACCAGTTTTAAAGAGACCTCGGAGCCAACGGAGCAAACGCAAAGTTTGAAATACGTAAATAAATCTCTTATTTTACGTATAATTTGATCGAAAATAACTTTTTTGTATTTAACGTTGCGCTGTTAAGTCATTAAAATCTTATTTATATCGTACGATATATATAATATTTAACAGTGCTTTCCTAATCTGACATATAATAAGCATGCCACGGTCAATAACGCATTTAAGATAGTACATTCGTCGATGTGTTTACCTCGTTGCCTTTTTGTTTGAGTAATCAAGGTAATGACTCGTACTTTTAATGGAAAAACTGAGAGTATAACCCAGTGATCTTGCCGATATTTGCCGAGAGAGTTTTACAATCTTATTCATGGAGAAGGTCAATTTACTATCAGACTTAACGAATACGCGAGATGAAACTGACATGGCAAATTGAAGAGTAATCGAGAACGTCTCGAGCGATCGATTTTCCGATTTGATAAGAGGGAGGGTAGCGACTCTCGGTTTGATCTTCTTACCCTAGGACTACGAAGGGAAGCTTGAATTATATCGATCGATTGGGTAAAATAGCTGTTAGTCGTTAGCGTTGAAAAATGTAAGGAATTATTATCGTACCGGTAGTTTTCGAGATAGATGTGATTGATTTGTGTTTGGTGGATTATATAACTCATAGGTGTCAATATCTCGCTTGTATGGATAAAGCGTCAGAAAATATCGAAGCAACGTTTATTATACCCGCAGTATTAAATACACCAATCGAATTCGAAGTATCCAAAGAAGATGCCAAGATATGATATTGTCGAATAAAATTTAGATGAACTAAACTCGAGTACTTTGTCTTATAATATAGAGATTTCATATTATAGTTAAATGACTCGATCACGTAAACTGTACGGAGAAGCGAATATTAATATCGGAAATGAAAGCAGTATTATGAATAATAGAAACCGATAAGTCGTAGAGTAATGCGTTATTAGTTATCAGCTTGAGCTTTTTTCGTATAGTGGAACTTTTTATCGTACTTTGAACTATGGATTCTCGAGAATTTTCCGATGGAAAAGCGTCAGCGGTCGTAGGCTTTGTAAATAATTAAGAGTACGATAGAAAATTTGAGTATCATTGCACTTGGAATGTTTTTGTTCGACGAGTCTCTCGATCAGGTTGATCCATTTCGAAAAGTCATCGTGTATTCGAACAAAGTATACGACGATAAAACCACGATGGCTTAGATAAAATTGAATTATAATGCACTTTGTCTTCCTATTTTTTTTTAGCAGGTTTTTATTTATCTATCGGTTTTAGTGGTATTGGAATTCCTATTCAATTGAATTAGTATAGAACTGAAGAAATCAGTTGCACCGATTATCGTTAAAACGGAAATGAATTTAAGTTTTAGTAATTATTTGTATTTGAATAAATTAAACTGTTTTTCTCTTCTTGGCTGAGAAAGTTTAACGATTCGTGTGAGTTTCTCTATTTTTATCATTCTTAACGAATGTGTGGATAAAGTCGTGGTATCAATATTTTTTTCTTACATAGATGAACGTTAATATATCGCTCATTACGGAAATATTTATATATATATATATGTCTTCGACAAATTTTCTTAAAAGTTGTTGCATACGATAAAGCTTAAAATAAAAAATTAAGAAATTTAAATGATATAATTTTTCATTTTAACAGTTAATTTTTAAGGTTAAATAATACTTTAAAAATTTAACTTTAAAAAAAAAATTCGTTACATATAAAATATTTGTTATAATTTCTTATATTTTTTAATTTTATAAGCCTTTTAAATCGCATATTTTTCTTCTATTTGTGTTGCGTGAAACCACATTAAAATTTTCTTGAAAAATAAATTTCATAAAAAACTTATTCGTTTTATGTATACGATTTGTAAAGAGATAAATTTACAAGTATACAAATTGTATTTCAACGTGTTTCTAATTAAAATACTATAAATGCCTCATCGAAAGATTTTTATGTCGCCTCTACGATTATGTATATTATGCATGAGCTTATCGTGAAAACAACAAATTAACAGTTGTATATTTTGCATTTTATTTAAGATTTCAGAAAATTTTATATATTTTATTATATTCTATATTTTTATAGATTATATTATGTAAGGTTCTCCATTTTAAATACATAACAATTCAATAAATAGACTTATCTTTTAATCTGATTAATTTCTAATTTGTAGTATTATTCTTATTGAAATATAAATGATTAGATTAGATAAATCTTAATTTAAAAATTTTTTTAATTTAAACACAAATGTATCTTATTTGTAGGACGTTTATCTTTTCAATATTATATTCTCTACAAATTATTGTAAAATTTTATAAAAATCTATTAAAAAATTATAATTTAAATGTTTATTTATAATATAGTAGAATTATATAGTATAATTTTTATAAATTTTGAAGGTGTATCTTTCAATTTTCAGAATAAAAATTTAAACGGGATGAAAATGTTTTAAAGAAGTTTAATAAAATATTATGATCTTTGTTCTTACAATTTAAAAGTGATTAAAATTTTGCAATTGTATAAGCAAATAATCATATTATTGACATTTTCAATTGTATAAAGTTTTCTAATATCGAAACAATTACACAAGATTCCAAGAATTTTCGTGCATAATATATACGTATATTTTTATACATTTAGAGTAAATTTAAGATTGTACTTGTACACATTTTTATTTATGGAATGGTTTAACAGAATTTTAGTTGTATAATGAGCTTAATAATATTTGTTTTAGAAATGTTTAAAAAATTGAAACTGTATATTTTTTGGTTTATAAATTATATATTACTAAAAAATTTTAATGAAAAATAACAGGTAAAACAAATACTTATTGAATAGTATCCCGTGTAGTATACATTTTATACTTATAAAATAGAGTGCACTTATGTTCGTGTGACTTCAATAATTTCAAATATAAAAAGAAATTAATTGAATTTATATAATTGATTTAATTTTTAAATATCTAACAATATAAAATAATTATACGTCGTGTATTTATTCAATATTATTCAAAAAACCAAATGTATCAAAATAAATATTCAGCGATCGCATAAATTCTACATAAGGCCAAAAGGTGTTGTAAGTTTACTTTGTAAGAAAGAAACAAAAATGTATAACGAATGAAATATTTTATAATAAAAGCGAAGAGAATAAGAAGTTCGATCTTGAAAATACTGGGAAAATGTATTTGCGTTAACATTTATGTGATTTGAACATTTGAAAGTAGACAAAAATATATATAGAAACTTATTCTATGCAGATTCGAGTAGCATGTTTCGAAAAATAGGAGGAAATTTTCAGGTGCTATAACAATTCCGTGTATTATCTTCGATGGATTGAATTTGTATATAATTACATACATGTATATGGATGTAGTAAAACATTCTCAGCATATTGCACGCAACAATTTTACTTATTAGAGTATATAATATAATCTCGGTAATAATACTGTGCTGTTGTTAACAAAATTATTGTGATTTTATGATATTGGTATTTGTGTAATTTCTGGAAATTTCATGTAAAGTCGTATCGTAGTTACGGTTATCTTCAGATTATATCTAATATATTACGTAGATATTCTCGTTTTCAAAAATAACTTAAAAATATTTCCTGATATACAAATCTATATTTGATAATTAGTCAAAATTGAGTGATAACTTTATTTATTCGTATATTTTTATTTATGCAATAAAGTGAAAAGTATGAAAAGAAGATGCAAAAAATGAGAAGAAAAGTATTTTTAAATATGTGATTGTTTTTGTAACTAATTTCTTTATATTGTTAAACGTTACAATTATTAATAATATATTTTTTAATCGAATAAACTTATTTAAATGTTATTCATATTTGTAATCAACTAAGCAGTTAAAAGAAATGCGTACTTTTAATAATGAATCCAACTATAAGCTTAGATTGTAAATGGCAATTGTACTCCATATAAATATTTCGATTTTGTATGCATAATATCGTCGTTACGTTATGAAGTAGTAAGAAAATGAAACTCATTATACATTTATGAATTCTTATTCAAGACTGACGGAAGTCAATGAAAGCATAATAAAATCAAACGTCGTAAACAATTTTGCGTGAAGAAGGTTTTGCATTTTAGCTAAAGACTAAACTTTTATTTAAATAACTGCATTTTGAAAAATATTTTGTACTCGATGTATTCAAGTATATTTTATTTCAAAACTGAATATGTTTTTACGTCTTTTATTTGAACTTTAAAAAGTTTTTATACCAATAAAAAAAAACCTAGTTAATAAATGCTTTCTAATCTTTAATTTAAATCTATTCGCATTAAACAATTCATTACTATCGATATACATATGTCATATTTTACTTTAGAATTTTTTATTTCATGTTTTTAACTATGCAAATTTTAAAAATATCAGGGACATCCATTATATTAATTTTTCTGATAAATGAAAAACCGTCTTCGCATTTTAAGATAGCCTAGGTATAATAATGTCAAATAGTTATTTTTATATAAAAATTTTCATATATAATGTAGTTCGATAAAAAATTTTTTGTGATAGTTGGTAAGGTGCAATTTATTTTTAAATACGTTTTATAAAGAAAATAGTCATTGTACTTTGGATAAAATTATGTTATGGTATTTACTTATAAGTATTTATTTGTAGCATAATTTTTTCTATTCTCCCTTCCGAAATATCGTTCCGTTAATATTTAAGTTTTTCTGCATTCATTGTAATTAGTAATTAATATATGTACAAGAAAAATAAAAAAGGGTTAATCATTACGAATTTTTTAATAGTTGTTGAGGTATGTATTTATCGAAATTCATGGTGATAATTTAGTATTAAATAAATAAGAAGATTCTTTATTTATTAATTCTATAAATGTCTCATAATAAATAAAAATAGATAAAAAATTTATCGTTGTTTATTATTAATTTCCATCTTTTATATTTTATAATAAATATTAAATATTTACTTATGTACACATAAATTATAATTATTTCCCCGCTAATGTTAGTTTTCTTTGCAAACAAAATACAAATTTTACATATTCGAGCTATTTCCTCTGTATCGAAAATTTATTTAAAAATTGTTTAACAAATTATGTTTATTTCGATTAATAATTTCGTTTATGTAATAAACAAATGAAATATTGATTATTATTATTTTTATTATAAAAAAAATAATACATAAAAAGTATCTCATACATTATATATATTTTATTAAACACATTTTCAAAATAAACTGAAAAGATATACATCCTACCTCATTATTTTATCATATTGTCAATAATGAAAAAGACATAGTTACGTACGCAAGTAGAAAATAATATCGCATGAATATTATTTTTATGAGAAATATAAACTTATTTTTAGCTGATGCGAAGGATATTATGTATAAATTATTTATACATGTAAATATTTTTATAATTACTTTCAAATTTGTTGTCGATCAATATATTTTTAATTTTATTACCAATATTGCATTTATTGAATATGAATTTTAAAATTTATTATTTTAAATTATTTTAAAATTTTTATAATAAAATATGTAATTACATTGTCGTGTACATAAAAACGGTAATAAAAGAAATTTCATTAAATTTCTGTATTTTTTTTATTTTTTTGAAGAATCCAGTTAAGCCATTAAAAATGAAAGTAGTACGTTTAATTATTAAATTATAATCCTCCGAAGTTTCAGATACATTTTTTTTATAAAACAATTTTAAGTTACTTAATTAAAAATTTTAATTTTGAAATAGAAGCACATTATATCGATCATTTTTACATTGAAAAAAATTAATAAAATTTTTCTAATTGTTGAGCTAAATATAAAAATTTATTCAATTCTAAAAGACGTATTATTTATAAAATCTAACAAATTTTATTCATTCTCTTGGTTTAATAATCTGTATCTATTCATAAATTATTAATAAATGTTAAGTTTAATCTTTCAAAACTTATAAATTACGGAAATTCAAAAGTTTTATCAATAAAAAGTTCATTTTCACTATAATGTAAATAATCGATCGTTTCGTGGTACAAAATCTCGTACAATTTTTTTGATAATATTAAGGTATAAATATATTGTAGTTTCAAAAATTCGAGAACAATTTTTCATAGCATTATTCTACAATATAAGTTCAAGTCTAAAATATCATAAAACATAACTTATTATACGGACAAATGTGAAAACCATAAATCGAGTATTCAAAAACAGAACAGTTTTTCTATTTCCAACCAGTTTGCTTTAAAATAGAATATTCCTATAACTCACAATCATTATAATTCAAGTAATATTATTTCTACCACATTTTTCATAAAAATCCTCTCTAAATTTTCAAGATAACACGTAGCTCGAACGAAGGTAAAATTGGCTTTAAAAAGTTTAGAAAGCAATAGACACGAAGTCGATCCAACTCCATATCACAGGAAAGATGCTTAGAAAGTTGTCGAGTGGGCAATTTAGGGGATTCAACAATCATGCGACCCTTAGTAAAAAAAAAAAGAAGAAGTGTAACATCTTGGAGGCCATCATATGCACAGGGGAAGATAATTCCACTCGAGCCTCGTCTTGAAAGTAGTACGTGGTAAAAGGAACGACGTATAGGGGATGAGTCGAATAGGCGGGAAGGAAAATGCGAACCGTACTTAATTCACCCTCCCTTCGCGGGAGGGTCTGAGTCCGTAATCACGTTTGCCCACATCGCTATTAAATCGCCAACCCTTGGAAGGTCGTCGTGTGCGAGCTTATATACACCATCGAGCAGATGCTTTTATTATACCACGTATTTACGCGTTTATCAAGTGGACCGTATTGTTTTACTTTTTAAGATTCGGACGATCTTAATTTGTCGAGCCTTGTGTGTTAAATACATGTATTTTTTTCTAATATTTTAAATATCCGGTAGATTATTCAACCGTCTATTCCTTATTTAATTTTGTATCATTCAAGCTCGTATACCCGAAGGAATTTTAAAATCGTATAGGGAAATGAAATTTGGAGATAATAATAAAGGCAAGTATCGATAAATTATTCTATTGGATTTCTAAAAAAATGTTGTACTTTATATTTATATCTTCGATACGATATATTTTTGGAAAAAAGTATCGGTTTATTGTAAATATATTATTATAATGTTTTCACGTTGATAATAAATTTATAAATGTTGTAATTTAAAAATATGTGAAATTAGCATTTTTTAATCGTATTATGTCGTCAACAAAATTAATTTAATATTACACGTGCAATATTTTTGTATAATAAATAATAGATAATAATGATAAATAAATTTGTATACAGGATTCGTTTATTATCATATATATTTTTTTAAAACATGTAGTTAATTTTATTTTTTGAAACAAATAATTGAAAAATTATTCTATTTCAGGATGATATATTAATAATACGTAAAGTATTATATATATTATATTATTCTTTAAAATTATTTAAGTAATATTATTTTCATTTTTTAATAATAAAATTCGGAATTTATTTAAATTTTCTTCGTAAAATTATTCCGTTCGAGTACTGTTATTTTAATGATTATACTTTCATACAGTTGAGATAAGCTTCAAATTTTTCGCCGTAAGTCTTTTCCTACAGAAAAAGCAATTAATATGTATCACACAGACGCACTTATCTCTCGAGACTCCATGTGGCGTCAATCTATTCGATTTTCTCATTTTCAGTAAGAACCTCGGCATATTTTCACTTCCTATCACTTTCAGACCTTCTTCGAAAACAAAAAGCTTAATAAAGTTTGTTCTTTGCGAGTCGCGGTTACGGATACACGTGCCAACTTCATACAGACGCAACGTAGAATAAAATTACTCGCGTGACGTTTCGATCGATACCCAACAAAACATTTCTATAGACTTTTAATACTTATTTTAGAGATGAGTATATTTTAATCGATATCTATAGAGTCTGATTAGTACAATTTCGATAATGGTAACGATTTTTTGTTTGGAAATTTGAAATCCTATTCGTATACACACTGAAACATGTATTCGATAGCTTTTACTTTGAGTTAAAATACAGGAATTTAATACTTATTAAAATTGTACTCCGTGAACAAATTTTTATCGTAAAATCTTCAATAATAATTTTCCTTTCGATATCGGTACGTATATATTCTGTAGTATTTAATTTTAGTCCTCGTATATATTAACGCGTATTCGTTTATATGTACGTAGTTACATGTTAGTATTTACATATGCCTTCGGGTATACAGGAATAAACGTGTATATATTTCATGTATACATGAAATCCGCGTATTACTGGAGCGTGTGAATTCCACGAGTTACCCATTAAACATAAATACACGGAGTTCGGTATCATCAAACAATAATATTTTTATCTGTACACGTGTATAGGAAATTTACCAAATAGTACTCGTAATCGATAATCAATTTTACGCTTCCTTGCGGTATCTTGAATATCATGGAAACATGTAAAAGGATTGGGTGGGCGAAGAGGAAAGTGATATAACGTCGAAATTACTTTTTAGATTGCTTTGTAGTGTCTGTACATAAATATTAAGGAATTCGGTTAACTCGTGAATTTATAAAATTCTATTGTACTGTCTTTTATGATATACATATATATATATTTATATTGAAGTTGTCTAACGGAGGTAATGATATTTTTGAGAATAAAAAAAAATCAGCGGTTTTAAATATTCTTTATTGAATACAATTCTTTTTTGTATTTATTTCCATTAAGACTTTATTTACGTCATTTTGTTTTCGCAACAACACAAATTATTATCATATTACTATATATATATACAAATTGTTATATAAAAATTCATGTTGCATATTTTATTGAGATGTATCTTGTAACTGGTGTAAATGGTAAATAAACGTGAATATACACGTCAAAAAACAATATTTTTGTACAATATATAAATGATTTACGATTATCTATCGATAAAAATTACATACATGAATAAACTATGTTAATAAATATATAATAAATTAGTTACTTTAAAGCTAAATGTAAAAAAAGCAACAATTGCGTTTTTATTTAAAAAAAATTCTAATCGTTAATTCAAAATTACTTTTGAGAATTTAATTAAAATAAGCACTATTTTCCTGTATCGGATCCATACGCATTATATAAAGAAATTTGCATTTGAATCAATGAATAACATAACGAAAAGAGAGTTAGAAAAATTCTTTCATGCAAATAAATTCTATTTTTTTTATTACAAAATGCACCTTTTTTAAAGCACCTAAGTTTAAAAATGTTTGCAAAGTATATAAATTTCAAAGATAATTTCTTAAATCGTATTTATACTTTCCAGATGTAATTGAAACCTTTATTAGTGATTTTGTAACGATGAAAATTTTTTCAATTTTTTATAAAACAATATCAGTTTATATATATTTATGTATGTCTCTAAGTTAATACTTGATTTCAGATTGAATTATAAATTAAACAATTGTTCTTTAAAGAAGGTCATTATGTATAAAATAACATTAATATTAAAACACTAGGAAAAAATTTATTATTTAGATTTTGAAAAATAAAGAAATTAAATAACTAGTTATACTTGGTAAGGTCTAGAATTTGTCTAGAAAAGAAAAAATAGATAAAAAGAAGAGATACATTTGTTTATATGTACGCATTGCATGTAAATAATTATTAAATAAATATTCAAATAAAAGTTCATATATGTATAAGGCTGTTATCGTTTTCTTTTGTTTTCCTTTATAACTTATATTATACAGCACAATCGTATACACGATGTAATTTTTTTAACTTTCTTTTCTTTTACATCACATAATTTCATTCTATTAGATGTATATAAATACGATTTATATGCGACGACGAACATGTTCTTATATAGTATCTAATTTCAAAACGTCAAAATCCTTATATAAACTTCAACTTGTTCCCGAGTTTTTTTTTATTTTATTCAGTTGTACACTTAACATAGATATATATATATTTTTTTATTTATTTGATGAAATAGAGTAAACAGGTTTGATTGAACATTTTACAATAGTATTTATCATTGATTTTATATAATTAAAATTTGTATACAATGAAAAACTTAACAAAATAATAAATTTTTCTTACTTGTGCATTATTTTTATTTATTTTCCCATTTATGGTTAATATTCTACTCGGATATTTCAACTAATTTCTTCGAGTTTCAACTTCTATAATAATTTTATAATGAAAAATTTTATTTTCAATGGTTTTATATATTTTTTCACGATACAGATAATACAACACGTAAATATACCTGTACGTTATCACACAATAAATGTTAAATGTTAATGAAAATAAAAGAATATTCAATTGTATCATATCTATATTTTAAATTCATATTATTTCAATACAATTCAATGTATATCCATTGGACAAAAATGTACACGATTATTGTCTTATTAAAATCTTATGTTTACACTTTTAAATAAAACATTTATCAAAGATTTACATGAAAAAATAGTAGTGGTCCTGTTTTTTCTATTCTGTTTTTTCATAATAAAAAACTTGAAGCAAGGATTTCAAGCTTTTAAAACATATAGTTGTCCTGGAGATAGCCATTTATTTCTTTTAACAATATTTTTAGTTTGTACAATGA
Source organism: Dolichoris vasculosae (assembly GCA_018907195.1). Taxonomy (NCBI): domain Eukaryota; kingdom Metazoa; phylum Arthropoda; class Insecta; order Hymenoptera; family Agaonidae; genus Dolichoris; species Dolichoris vasculosae. The sequence goes on from JACCHY010000020.1 coordinate 1,914,020, forward strand.
AAAGCACATATTAAATACACTATTACCATTTATAAAGTCACGTTTTTCATTTGATAAAATGAAAAAGCGAAAAATTATCACTTATTGCAATGGCATCGATTGTCTTTAACATAAGTAAAACTGTTTTTTTATAACATTGATTCTGCATTTTTCACATTTATTTTTTTAAAGCTGTACTAATTTATCGACGGAGCCGTATCACACTAAAATTAAAATTGAACATTAAACGCGTTATATCTTTTATTTTTTGAAGTACATACTTAAAAATAACTAAATTAAATTATAAATTAAATCATAAATTAAATATTATCAATACAATAATTTTTTAAAATTTTTCATTATGTATATCGTTAAATATTTAATATAACGTCGAAATTTTTTACTGCGCTAAAAACATTAATTTGGATCTTTAATATGTTATGTATGTGTTTACATAGGTGCGCATGAATGTGTGCATAGCATAATTTTACCCATTTGCTAAAAACTTAGAAATAGAAAATTTTTCGAAATTGAAATTTCATACTTATAGAAATATTATTTTTTATACATTTTCAATTTTTCATCACAATAATTTATTTCGTACGTTTTCACTATGAATATTCCTTGTTCGGTATGGTTCTTATCTTATAATCTATTACATTATTTTATGTTTATTTCAATTTTCGATTTCAACGAACATCGAAGGCTATACTCGTGAAATAACATTTAATATTGTTTTACGTTTTTTTTACGCCACATACAGTTAAATAAACATGTAACAAAATCAACAGTTTTCACAAATATGATATAAGCTCATCATTATGAATTACGATATCGTTTTTTGATTTATCAAAATTTGATTATACAAAAAAAGAATATTTTTTTGAGTGAAACAGAGGAAAATAAAATTGAACGGTTAAAAAGTAATATAAAAATTTAAAAAATCACAAATTTTCTGTCAGAAATTTTTTATTTTATATTGAAATATGAATTTACTTTGATTTTCTGTTATTTTGGACATAGCAAATTTGATTTTGAAATATTTCAGGCTTTGATAATTCAATATTCGATGAAGATTAAAAAAATACCATCTATACATTTTAAATCCTGAAATTCATAATTAAATTAAATTTAAAAGATCAATCATTGTTTAAAAACAATTGAATATTCAGTATATAGATATGATATAATAAATTGATATATAAAAATATTCTTTATCATGAATAAAAATGCTTCTCGTAAACTGTACACTCTATTTCACTCTAAAATCAAATAATGATCAGTAATTTTATAGCGGGAGATGAGTAATTTTTTTTGAAAAAAATATATTACTTTTAATAAACTGGAACTTGAGCACATTTTTCAAAATACTTTCTGCATCATAATAAAACTTCATTTAATATTTTGTTACTTTGAATTTAATTTTAATAAAGTAAAACTCGAGTATATTTTCGAAATAATTTCTACAGTATAATAAATTCAGTATTGCCATACATAATCATTTTTATTTAAGTTTACATAAAAATATTTTATATAATAAATTATTAAATAACAAAGAATCATCTCCAATTTCTTAGAGTATTAACATTACATATGCGCGAAACAAACCAGTTTAATATTACATACAACTTACAAAACTTAACTTTTAAAATATAATTTTTAATGAATTTTTACAAATATTCTGTTTACGATTAGAATAATTATAAAGAAACAATTACTTTTTCATTGTAAATTATTTTATAATATTATCTTTAGTTATTTGGTTCTTTAAAGTATTATTTCAATTTAATCGTTCGATAATAATTTAAAATATTACCAGCTTAAAATGTACCAATAAAATATATTCGTAATATGATAAATATGGAAATGAAACATTGCCGATTAAAACTGAATTTGTGTTACGTTATTATTGTCGATTATAAACGCAAATCTATTTGTAAAGTTGTATTCGATTTCACAAATTCTTCATTCGCTTTAAATAATTTTCGTGCACGTTAATCACAGAATCATTTAATATTGAATTTTGAATTTATTTACACATACATCTGCAAACGTGAATTTCCATATGAGTTAAAGTCATCGCTAAATAGGATTCAGAAAATATTGATATTTGATTCGATCGATTAAAATTTAATTTACCAATGTTTGATTTCAAAGATAGAAAATTAATCGAGTAATTCTAGATTCGAATTACCTTTGAAAACGAATAATAACAAGTAAGAGCTTTTAAAATTGACTCAAATTTTAAGAGAACGCGTATAAATATTTGAAACACGGGCAATATGCATCGAAATAACGTATACGACAAACATTACTTTTCTAAAAGAGGAGAACCTTCGAGAGTATAAGTTATTCATAAGAACAACGTTAGAATACTGTAATACGTGTTATATAACTTTATCGCGTATCGATTTATTTAATTAGAAATCCAATTACAATTTGATCGAAAATCGCTCCATTACACATCGTAACCCTAATTAAAAATTCACAGAGAAGTACAATCGCGAGCATTTTTATCCCCTTTACAGGAAACGAAACAAAAATGACGTACAAGTTAGAATTTGATTAATTCTCGTTTTTAAGCACCAAAGAGAATGCAGTAACTAGTTTAACCGATCGAAACTCGGTCTGAAACAGCACTTTCTCAATAAACAGTGCAGAACTTCATTAGGAACTACGGCTTCCACTCGAGCGCGCGACTTCCCCTGGAACTAATTTGCACTCTTCGATAGGAACCGAGCAGGAGTATAGAAAAAGGTGCTCGAGAGTTCGCTTCCCTACGTGCCAGCCTACTATCTATGTAAAAAGAAGATCGTCGTCTCTGGGATTACAATACGTGGAGATTCTCGCAGTTCTTGAACTTGCGGTCCTCTTTCCCGAAGAGCCAAGTGAGCATTTGCCTTGCTTTCATGCTTGCGCGGACGACACCTCGGGATTTGTACCAATGGTCCGTGTCCATGGTGGAACCTCCACCTCCGCTTCCGCCCGCTTGGCCCTGGTTCACCTTCAGACGGATCTGACTGAGGATGCCGACGAGGAGGTCGTCGATGTTGTGGCTTATACCCACCGAGATCTCCGCGAATTTGGAGCGATACGTGCAAGCCAGGCATTTCCCATCTGCGAAGAGAAGAAGGTGGTGTAATTAGACTGTTCGAATGAGAAGCTTCTAATTTTTAGAGCTTACGAGATAAAACGAGGGGCAACTAAGATTTATCGGACTTTTTGTGAACTTTTTTCGCACTGGTAATGTTCCGTAATTCTGACTTATTATTACACATCGTTCGTAAGTTTGGGAGAAAATACATAAGATAAATATCAATTATTAAAACGTAAAATATCAACGAAATAAATACAGTGTTGGTAAATAAAAAATTATGGCGATCGATAAGTCTCTACTTATGTAATATCGAATTCAATCCATTTCGAATCATTAAATAATAGATGATAGTACTTTTTTTTATTTACGAGAAATATACGCGTAGAACAAAAAACACTAAGATATTATACTCAAGAAAGTACTTTGACAAAGATATTGATTCGAGTCGAATCTAAAAAATTCACTTTTATTAAACCTTTTTATTATGAATATAAAGTATGTTATTTATGATATATTCGTTTCAAAATATGTTACAATTATTTCATTTAACGCGTCAATAATTTATCTACCTAAATATTTTTTGCTAAATATCTAGATAAGTGGCTAAAAAGAGGGACAAAAATATATTCGTACGATATAATATGTCGCGTGACTTCCATTTCGTGGATTTTCCAAAATTTATTTCATAACCTTATCCAGAAAATATAGATCCAGTCTGATATCATTTTTGTATTACCTTTGAGTATATTTTTTTCGTGACAGAGAACTGGTGAAATATTTCACGGAATTTTGCTTTTTAATGGAAGACGGTAGCTAACTTAACTCGTGTTTCTCGACTTCCGAACATGAATTCAACGATGATATCGAATAACGTATAAGGTATTTGTGTAATGTATGCATTGAATTATAAACAGATTATTAATCTGATCATCGTTTACAGATGTTTGATCAACCGAATTAAATAAATCTCCGTGACTCTCGTTTCTAATTGTCTCTCTAAGCTTATATAAAATATATTCTGGTTTAAACAGATTCTAAATATTTTATATATTTGTAATGAATTTAGAATTTGAATAATAGTGGTATTTACAAAATATTACCGTTACTATGTCAACAGAATAATAGATCCAAGTATTTCATATTCTTGTCACGTATCTTGATATCATAAGAATACGTAGATTATATCTACGTGGATTCAAAAATTCATTATACGTGTATTTAATTAACTATTAAATTAACTTTATTTGATTTCATAAATTTTCTTAATAAAGAACACGAAAATATGTTTACGTAAATTTTTAGCGAGTTTCGACTTATTAAGAAGAGCCAATCTTGATAAAATAATATTTTGGTTTCTAAATTGATGAACCACGCGATATTATTATACGTAAAATAATGAAATGAAAGAAATTAAAAAAAGTATTTATAATGTTATTAATTAATTTAATATTTTATTTATCACGTAGATTTAGTCTTATAACCAAGGACTATAATTTATAAAATATGTATGAAAACTAGTTGCACCAGATGTTAAAGACGATAAATTTCCTTTCCGGAAACCAAATAATTCATGGTTTCTTTGTCCGTTCAGACTTTACCTTTACCGCGATAATCTGCCACGGAAATCCAAAATAGGATAATAAAGCGCAACTTAATCGTTACGATATCGATATTCTGCCTGAAGTTCCGAACGTCCTTAAGTACTTCTATATAAATTATCGTACTTTGAGAAAGTATCAAAGTAATTTTACTCTATAGTTGATTTCTATTAGCTTGAATGCGAATTTCGATCTGATCCGTATAATTTATAATTGTGCGAGGTATGATTATAATTACATATTTCCGCATTTAATACTTAGGACTTTTTATTATACGGTCATTTTTATATCTATATTTTGAATATAATGTATAAATATTTTTAATAAAATAGTTTATAGTAGTTAACCGTTTTATATGTAATAAATAATTTATAAATTAATATTGTTCGTATTAATAAATTAAGGAGCTGTAATTAATTAAACTATGCGCGTCCATTACATAATACCAACTAAATAATTAATTATATAATTCGAGTTTAGCTTAAATTGAGATTATTATACTAGATAAATTGTTTTAATTTTCACAATAGTATGTGTATATTGATTTTATGATTAATAATATCATTAACCTATAAATTTTGCATTAATTTTAAATATTGTACTTTTAAGATTGTTAATAAAATACTCTTAGAAGCATTTAATAACAAATTTTATTTTTAACGGGTAATATACTACGGATAAAATGTTATATATTGCATTTTTGGTTTCTAAATATTTTCTCGAGTATTTATATAGTTATTAAAATTGAAATAGTATACTTTTATTGAACTTTAGGAAAATAAATAGATTATGAAAAGAGAATTATAACCGTTTGAAATGAATGTACGTTATTTTGATCATTTTATTATTTAGTATTAGAAAGTGTTCATATTTTAAAATAAACATATAATCATGAGGTATTGTAATATTATTTTTATGTGAAATAATCTGTGAAAGTAAATTGCTCTTTTCTTTGTTTACAAAAAATTCGTGTAAATATATTTACATATTCTATATATCATACAAGTTAATTAAAGAATAAGGAATATTTTAATCTTAGATTAGTCAAAACATAATTTCTCGACGAAAACATTGCGTGTTTACTTTCGAGGGTTACATATTTATGCAATTAAAGATTGAATGAATTATTTTATAATTATATACTATGTACAATTTTAGACTTGTAATCATATTTTATATAAAAAGTATAACATTAATAATTTCAATAATTCATACTTTTTATAAATAATGAAAGCGATGATTTATAATAAAATTATAAGTATTTCAATTATAGTAAAAAAGCGCAAAGATTTTCTAACATCAAAAATAAATAATTTTTAGAGAAATTTGTGTTAATATTTTCATTATATTAATGAATGAATACACAATCTTTAAAATTATTTAAAAGTGCTCAATCATTGAATTTTATGATGTTATGTATAACTGTAACAATGTCATTGCTAATGTATGAATATAATACATAGTAAATTATTATTGTCTCTTTTTAATGGTCTAAAATTGTAGTCTAAGTGATAATGAAAACAGTAATTAAAAATAAAAATCAATATTTTAAATTTTCTCAAGGCTGTGAAATAATAATAGCTGAAAGAAATTTAAATCACAATGAAAATTTAGAACTATTGCAAAAATCCATAATTATATTATTTTAATTATAATAAAAACTTATATTTTATCAATAATCTTTTACAAATAATCGCTATTTTCATTAATACAGTCAAAAAATTCAAGAATTTCACAAAAAGAAAAAGATCTTCAAGCTGTTACTACCAATCCGAATCTGGAATATTTTCCAAAGATGTTACGAGTAACGGAGGAGCAATGATAGCTTTCATATACGTATCCTTTTCTACCCTAAAAAAAGGTTCGAGGGGAGCTTTATCTCTGGCAAACTGATAAGACCAACTACCCGCAAAACTGATAATGTTTGCCTGTTTTTATGTTGTAGCAAATATGTTGTTGATTTGAAGACAGAAATTTTCAACGTAGATTGTAAAATACTCATTTTTGTTAAAAGAATAGTTTATTTCCATATCAATCTTGAGTACATAACTCAACAAAATTTGTATGCAATATTAAAAAGGGTAATAAAAAAGATCCTACATATAATAAAATATTCCACGACATTAACTACATTTTTTGTATTTATATCTAAGTTTTATTTTCTTTTTATAATAGTAAAAGTTGCTTTTACAAAATTTATAGTGCTTGTAAAATTAATTTTAAATACAAAATATATTTTTAGATTTCGACTATAACTTTAAATTAAGCATTCGTATTCTAATTATATTAAAATAGCATTATTTCTAAAAAAATTCAATGAAATTATATGGTTTTACAAAAAAATTTACAGATGTTTTATTCCACTTTAAAGGATTGTTCAAAGTAAAAAGTATCTTTAGAAATGTAATATTAAAACAAACATTTTGTGTCTTTTTAAAAAAATATTGAAGTACGACTAACTGTTTTATAAAAAATTATTGAAAACATTTAATATTAAATTAGTATATTGTAGTATAATCTAATAATATAACATAGAAAAAATTATAAAATATTCTGAATAGACCGAAGAAATTGTAAAAGATCGAATTAAATTCTAGATATAAGTCTGCAAAAATATATATACTATTTCATTTTATGAAATATTATAACTCCATTAAGTTCAGTATATACTATTCATTACGAATATTAAAAAAAGTTAAAAATAAAAACTTCAATTTGATTCTATTATTATGACTTCAATTTTATTCTATTTAAATACATTATTTTTTACAATATGGTAATAATTTTTAATTAATTCTAAACATTTCAATTATAATTTTTATATTTGATTGATCAACAATGTCTAAAAGTTTAAAAAAAGTTTTATCTGATATTCATTTTTAGGATTAGATTTACGATAATATTTTTGATAAGATAAAAAGTTTATTCATTTTTAAAATAAACATGAAGGTAAGAAAAGAATTTTAGTTTTATTTTTAACCGCATATAGATTTTTTAACAGATGTCTCCATAAAATGATGAAAGCGAAAATTTTTACTAAATAATATTACATACTATTCGTCTAAGATATAAGTGATGGATGTATAAAAGTAAAAAGTTATTCGCTTCTCTGTATCAGGGAATTAAATTTGTGCCTTAAAAGTATCTATTAGAAGAACAAGAGAAAAGTTATAAATGTGAAATCGTAAAACTTATAGATGAAGTATATAATAGAAATGATATGAAATATATCACAATGACTAACGACGTATTAAATTTAATAATATAATTTATTATACCATATATTTAACTTTGATTTTACATGGTAAAGAGAAATAAAATATATACACGGTATATTAAAATTTGACATAATTTTATCTACGAGAGTTATGCACTTTAAATCAATTTCTTTTACAATATTAAACTTTTATAAAGTTTATAGCGTTAACACTTATTTTCAGTCATTAATTAAAAAAAATTTATTACGTTGAATCGTGTATCGTAAATTATATTATACGCGAGAAAATATTTTTTTTCATAGATTATTATATATAATATTTCAATTCGGTCCTATTTATTCATATTTTTTATTAAAAGATAAGATTTGAAGCGAATTTTTTTCAAAATTAAAAATTGTTTTGAATGAGAAACTCAGTGATTTTTTAGTTTTCCAACGCACTTTCTTTTTCAAACGTAGAAAGAGTTGAGCTTTAGGTCATTCGTCTCGTGAATACATGACTTGGAGTCATTACCGAAGCTTCATAATTTTAGTCACACGTAGTAATCCTAATGGGTGAATACACATGCGAACAAACACACACACGTATACATGTGTCGAATGACATCACATACTCGCAAGTTCAAAATTTATTTTATTAAAATCGTAATTATAATAAGAAACAACCGATAAACATTTTTCTTAACAAAATAATAACATTTATAATACATCTTAAAAGATAGCCGAATTTAATATTTTATAATTAATATTTTAAAAAATTGGTAAAAATCTCTTCCATCGTTTAAAAATTAAAAACGTTGGATAGTCAATGAAGGCATTTATAAATTGCTACTCCCTGCTAACCCAAAAAACGTATCTTACTAAGCCTTTTCCACTTCCACTTTTATAAATATAGAATCTTGGGAAATTTTAAAATTTCTCTTAAGTTGGAAAATGTAGTTTTCAAGATTAATTATTTTTTAATGCTTCAAAGACGAAGTAGATTTCAAAACGGGCTTTCATCTAAAAATCAAACTTAAGTAAAACTAAATCCGAAAATATGAAGCTTAATAAGTTATTATCTTTTTACTGCCGTATTATAAAATAAAGGTTTTCTTTTCATCAAAATTTTCATAATTTCAAATATGATAACAAGCGTCGCTGAAATATCGGAAATTTTGAAATGTAACATAATCCATAAGTATCGTATATCGATTCATACGCACACTAATTATTATTTAGTAAATTTAAAGTTTATCTTTCAATTTATAAACTAACCGAAAAGTTCGTTCGAATGTTTGACTTTCTAAATATACCAAGATTTGAACGTTTAAATATTGTCTTTCGTAAAAGAGATACGAAATTTCAGTTCCTTTCATCGTAAATACTATCGATAACCGCGTATCAAATTCTCAAGAATTCAATTAAAACTTCATAGACCGGTGATTAAGAGTTAATTTTTAAGAATAAAAGCGATCCATTTTCTTATTCCACCGAGGCTAAAGTCTCTCTCTTTTTCTCCCTTCACTCTTCTCCGACAGCATTAATTCTCCTTCGCTTACCTTGGGAGGATACGACGCGAGAACGCACGAGGTCGATTTTATTTCCGACAAGGATAATCGGTCTGTTCCTGATGTCCTGCTCGTACAGTCGCGAGAGTAGATCCTCGGCGCGTTGGAATGACGCCTTATCTATCACGGAATACAGGACGACGTAGGCATGTGGTTGTGGAATTTTATCCAGCTCCTGAAACAATGAGAAAAATGCAAATGATACGATGGTTACTACGAATCTCAAATACATGTATCTTTTCTGCATGTATAAATGTATTATGTGTACTTTACTCCGAAGGTATTCCGTTATTATTAATATTCTTAGATAGTAGAGAATTACTACGTTTTGTAGTTGTATAATTAACGAGACTAAGGAACTTGGAGACATGATTTTGAAAAGTTAAAAAGTTATGAATAATAACGATGGAATTTTTTTCTCGTAATTACTGTGGCTTTGTAAAACTTTCACTCGTTTTGTATGTAATCTAAATGTTTAAAATACGTAATATTTTTTCTTTGTAGTCGATAAATAAAATGTTTTCTTGAATACGATTTTTATAATGTCATTCTTTACAAACTTTGATATCATCCTTTTGATATCATTTTTAATATTAACCTGTACATACTTTATTTTTAAAAATTATTTATATTTATATTAAATTGGCTTTCGATATTATTTTGAATCTAAAACGAAAGCTTATGTAAACATATTAAAATAAATATTTTATACAAATCTCGGTTATATCTACAAATCGTTATATTTCAATATGTATATAAAAATGACATTTAATTGCAGTTATCAATGAATAAGCGGTTGTTAAAGTTTGATAAATTAAAGGTATCGAATTATTAAACGTTTTGAAAAATAATAACTATAAATACCGAACAACGATAAAATTATACGAATATTACGAGGATTAATGAATTCTTATAAAATATTAAATTTGTTTTGTAAAGTACTTATTAATTTCACCGAATACTATAGGAATTATTTCATATTAACGAAAGTTTACTTATCGTAAGTTTTCGATAAATATTTAACCAGAATATTTCCTCCGGCATATTGCGAAAAATTTCAAGTTGCAATTTCTGAGATGTTTGCAGCTTTGGTGGAAGTATTCCTGAAACGCCAATCAGATTTTTTGTAGAATGCGTATGAAGTCGATAAACGTCCCAATTTAAATTTGAAAATTCGTATTTTCTGAGCTTATTTGGAAATTAATACCTTTTTTGTAAGGTTATAAAAATATTTCACGATAAAATTATAATATAATGTTTGCTATTATGAAATACGCGATAAAAATAAGTTACTTCATTATAAGAGAAGAGCTTACTTTCATTTTTTAAGTGCAAAATTAACTTGTTTTTCAAACGTATATGCGTACAGATAAAAATATTAGGTAAATGGAAGTTCGCGTTTCATTCAAAAGTTCTCGCTGTATTTATCGAACCGAAAAAGAATTATCCGAATTTTTATTATTTAAAAATATTTTAAGTTATCGCTATGCTTTTTACATTATAAATTATAAATTATTAAACACACTTAAAAGAATATAGTCTTCCTAAGTATTCAATTTACATAAATAAAAAGATAAAATATTAAACTTGCAATTTTTTCCTTCAAACTTTACGTTTATGAGTTTTTACGCGAGCTTTTAGTACATAAAAAATATAAATGTTTATCATAAAAAGAGAAATAATTTTGCCGATACAATAATTTTTATTATACCAAAGAAAGTAATTAATTAAAATAAGAAAGTACATTAAAAGATTTCATTCGTCTAAGAATTACGATCGAATATTTCAGATATTTCTAAATTCTAAATATTTCATTTTGTTATGATTTAGATGCGACGTGTTTTTTCAAACGATTCCTATTTATTATAACGTATCGCGACATAATTTTCAACCAAGCTAAAAAAATATATACGTCCCACGATTTATTTCACGCAAATTGCACTACAATAGACAATTTAAATTCGAGCGATATTTTTTTTCCTATGTATGGTATAGCACTCGAAAGGAATATTCATCCGCTCTCGTTTGTCATAAAATATAAAAAAGGAATTTATAGCCGTCCTCGTGTCACAATTGTCACGAGGTATGGAATTAGACACCGTCGCACGTCATACATACAGTGCCAAAACTACTTCACGATGGATGATTTCATCAAGTACCTGAATTCGACTAAAAATATTCTATAAGTATTCTTGGTTTCGACTAATGATTCGTTCAATCGTCATCGCTATTATTTGATTTTAACGAAGCGTAAAAATGATTAAATCGAAGTAAAAATCACAGTTAATTTAATTTGTATTTCAAACGAAATCGAAATCTTTTTAAGTCTGCGCTAATTCGTGTAAAATAATCGGTAAAATAGGATCAATGTATACAGAGAGGAACCGAAATACCGTTTACAAATTTGATTACAAGCGATAGCGAATTCGATGAAATATCGTCTTGAGATTACTTTGAATGGCAAATCAACTTTTCTCCGGCTGCTGGAGTTCGATCGTGAAAAGAATAATTATAAATACGTTCGAACGCTTCTTCGAATTTATTCCGTAAATAAAGAACGATACAGTCAGTTATAAACGATCGAAAGGTTGAACGAAGAGAATTCGCAGAAAACAAGTTCGTAAACAAAGTTTAAAAAAGTCCGCGAGTTGTAGAAGTTAATTAGACTCGGACGAACCAAGCCGACAATCAACTTCCCCATGAAAATTACGAAGTTTGTAGAAAAGTTTACGAACGTTGTCTCACACACGCGATCGCATCGACGAACGACGAACCGATCGGAAAAGTCTCACCGCCGCGTTCGTCGGAGACGCGACCAAGACCGGGTAAAGATAGTTGAGACAAAGCGGCTCCGTCCGATTCTCGGGGGAAAAGCCGAGCCTGACGATACAAAAGTGTCGCGGCGTCGAGACGCGGCGAAAATTGGGCCGCGCGCGGCTATTTAGGGTCCAGGTGAATCAGAAAGCCACGGGCGCTATATTACACGTCGTCGAGCTTTCAATTTTACAAGTGCCGGCCACTGACTAACGTAATTACCGGATGGCCATTGCGGCTCGTCCCAAGCAAGCGCATCTGGGATTAATCAAGTTTGCCCGATGGTCGAGGCTTCGATCCCATGGCTTCCCCGGGTTTTCCGCTCGATCGTAATTGCTTTAGCGTTCATTGTATTTGCCTTGTCTGCGAATGAATCGTCGAGCCAGTGACGCTAAATAGCGGTGTTACCGATGGATGCTGAATCTGATGGATGATTGCGTTCACGCGTTTTCGGCTTATGCTGCAAACGTATCGAGTGACGACTAACCTCGCGAGATTAGCCTTTTTTCACCAACGATAAAGAAAATCTGACTGCGACGATATCGAGGTGATTTTGCCGTTACTTTTCCGATTTTCTTTATTTATTTGTTTATTTTTAATGGCAACTGTCTTAGCGATGGCTTCTTCAAAGTGATAAACAGTTTTATAGCTCGAAATTAGACTCGAAACGTTGCCGGTATAGATTTTTTACGTTTATCTTGAATACAGTTATATAAATGATTAAAAATAAGGCTAATATAGTCCATAAATGTTTAAAACAAATACTTCAAAATTAGAAGCCAACTTTTATTTTTTCATTTTTTTATTTTTTTATTTAGAGCAAATGAACCGAACATCCGACTCTAACAGAGAATAAAGCGAGGAAAATAATAATTTCTTTCATTTTAAAGAAACGCGAGGAGGTAGAAAATTAAATTATGCAATTTCAAGGTAAATATTTTCTTAACATCTTATAAGGTCTTATTTTTGTTTTTATAATAATGTTTAGTTTTATTATTAAAATTCTATGGAAACTAATTTATAATTATGTTCAAAAATAAATTAAATGTTTATAATAAAATATAAATTATTTTTAATTATGTATCATGTGATATGAACGTATGAAAATGTGTTTTAAACGTAATTATGTATATTATTTCTCTATTTTTGTAAAACGTATGGAACATTGTTAAACTGGTGTAACTCGTAGCTTACATGTATTTATAAATCATATTGTGAATCAAATTAATATGAATTTGTTACTTGTACCGTTTACAAAGATTTATATCATTTTATGAACTTTTCAAAATGATAAATGATTATAAATTACTACTAAAATATCAGGGAGTAAAATAAATATCCTAGTAATATTAAATTTTATCATAATATTTCGATATATAATAAAAAATGTATAAAAACATTTTTAAAAGTAACGATGATTACTTTTTATGCGTAAAAAACATAATTATATAATAAATGGTATAAGTAAATTTTAAATATCATCGATTTTATATTCGTTTGCATGCATTAATTTATATGGATATTACATTAAAATTTATATTTCCTGCAACATTATTAAATTTGATTCCTTAATACAAGATTTTACAAGTAAAAGTTTTAATTATTTTATTCAAAATATGTAGTTCTGCCGTGATGTATGACAGTTATGAAATGAGTTTTTAAGTAAAGAAAATGATTTTCAACTTAATCTCAATGTGACCGTCACATTTTATATCTAATAAGTTTCTAAAATTCGGGCTACATTTTTTACTTTTATTTTCGTATGCTTTTTAAATAATATAAAAATTTATATTAAATATTAACACTTTTGTCATTAATTTAAAAAAAATATTTTTATTCGTGCACTCTGAGAAAAAAATTATAAATTTTAAAAGTTACAAGAGCTTTTTTTAATTATTTCTGTCAAATTACCTAAAGAAAATGGATTGACGCGTTACAAAATAAATTTTCGAATAAATTACCTTTTTATTGTAAACTTTGTATCGTTAAAAACAAAAAGAGTTAAAATGTTCGATAACACGAATGTTAATTATAATTTGAAAAATTAAAAACATTTGAAAAATAAATTAATATTAGATAAATAAATATTTTTATTTGTTATTACTTTAAATTTAATTTGTCCTTTATTCCAAAGTTATAATTAAGGTAATATTGTAAATTTAATATTGTATTTTCTTCGAATTACTTGCATAAGTAATTAAAAGTTTAAATAAATCTAACTAATTCGCTCCTAAGACAGAAAAAATTATCCTTGAAAGTAATAAATGAAATGCTTCTTAAATATTATTTTTTTTTTAAATTAATCGAATCAAGATAGAATTTGTAATATTTTCATAATAACAAAATATCTCCGTTTAAAAAAAATGAAAGAATCAAGTTTATCGTCGAGCATGGATTTTTTCTTCATTAATGCAAATGAGTGCCGTACTTTATAACAATTTTATAACGATTTTTAAAGAACTATTACACTGGATTAAAGATAAAATATGCTTTATTAAATTTGTAAATCTCTTAATAAACTTACGTCGGTACAAAAAATGTGATACAGTTTCTCTCGCAAATATTTTTATTCTCTTCTAAAAATATTTTCCGATCGATAAGCAATCGAATTTAATAATTAAATTCACATTATACAACGAAATAAATTATCCAGCCAAATTTTAACACGATCGACGCGTCATCAATTACAACTTTAGGCTTTCAGCATAATCACTACTTCTCTATATATAGTAAATATATTCATAATATTTACGTTCTAATTATGCAGTGTTTTAGAAAAGACGAACTTATGTCATTACGCGAATGATCCATTAAGTTAATGATGAAACGTTCCCAAGATATTTACCCTCCACTGTCCCTCGTACACTAAACGATATGGACATTCTCCATAGGAAAGTGTATCGCCCTCGTCTTTTCTATCCCTTCCTCTCTCTCTTCCTCTCTCTGTCTTACATACAAAGCTATATGCACACAAGCTCTCCGTCTTCGTCCCTCTCGTTCGAAAGGTTAGTTTGGCCTTTATGCGAACGCGTCCGTCTGACTCACACGGCTAAATTTGCATGTCACACGCGCGTACCGCCCGTTAAAAGCGTCACCGTGCACTAAGTCCACCGAGGTACAAAGCTACGCGAGCTCAGTGATATGCGGAGTGATACAGAGAGACAAAGAGAGAGACAAAGAGAGAGAAGGAAATCAATCTTCGTGGACGGAAGAGCAATAAGCCACACGCACGCGACGTTGACGACGGCGCTTCGTTGTCGTCGCCGTCGTCCTCGGAAACTGGCTTATGAAATCACTTAATGTCCGAATCGTTCTTTTCCTCGCTCTTTTTTCTCACCGAGGGACACTTATACGCGAGAGTGAAAAAGCGGTTGGCAAGGGGTAGACCAGACGGTGCTTTTATTTAACTTTTGACGATTGCAAGGGCGTTTACTTTTATGTGATTAATCCGAGTGAAGCGAATGAGACGCGTATGTTTTAAAGAAAACTTACTTCTGGTTGTTTTATTTCGATCGATACTACGTACGATTTTATCGTTTATTGGATCGAGAAGCTGGGATTTTAGTTTCTGTAGGTTGTTTCAAATTATGCACGAATATATTTGAAGGTCTGTTATAACGTAACTTCGTTATTAAGCGTAATTACGAATCAAAGTGAATAAATTGATTTAGTACGTTTGTAACTGGATTTAATCCGGCAATCGGTAAATTCTATTGTTTAATAATATCATTAGAATATATTATAATTTTATACGTAGCGAGAAAATTATCGCGCGATTAATTGAAAATTATTGAAAACTCCGTATTTTAATGCGATAAATAATGCAATAATATTGCCGAAGTGACCGTTGAAATCTTTTTTTGAATCTCTCGTACAATTATACGCATGTGATATTCGAAAATAATCGTATTTTTCATAATAACGATAATTACGTATATCTTGTACTAATTTCGAAAGCATATATTCCGTTTAACCAACGCCGGACTTTAATTAATTTTTTGAGATTTCACCCACCGCAAGATTTATCAAATTAATTCATTTTTAAAAGAAAAGTTAAAAATGAAAATTTTTTACTTATAAATTTAACCATCATCTATTGCGTACGAATTATTATGAATATTATATTATTAATTTTACTTTTTACGATCGAATTTCGCTAAGTTAATTAAAAATTACATATAAAATTTTTATTTATTTATTTAAAAATTACATTACATTAATTCGTTACTATATAAACTTAACAAATTTAAATTATATAGTTAAATTACATCATTCGAAAGAAGAAAAATCATATTTTCTTTTCTTCCAAGTTATCGATACGAATAAAAATATCTATATTTTACAAACGGTAACTTTATATATTAAATTTTTATATTATAATATTACTAGATATAAGATTTGAACCTAAAAATATAAAACTGCTTTTATTTTCTAAATTGAAATACGTCGGATACCGTCAAAACGGAAGAATATTATTTTCTGGAAAGATTCATCTGGTTAACGTTTGAAAAAAGAACAACCTGTTTTCTCATTCAACAAATATATGGCTAAATTTCTAATAAAGAAAATTATTCCTATTCTTTAATTTTTTTATAAATTTGAGCTAAATATTTTTTTTAAAAAGTTGTTTCAAACGAGCTAAATTTAGTTGGAACAAGAAAAGTTTCGAGAATATTATTAATAACGAACAAATATAATACGTATATTTTTAATATCTACTTATTACATACTAAGATGTACATACTAAGATGACAATGATTATATTTATTTAGAGAAACTCACTGTGTGTTCCCAAGTAATATGATAGCATATGTATTCAAAAATTATTATTAAATTTTACATTAATTTAACTTTTCAGGAAAACTAGTGTCCATAACTCGAGTTTGCATCCATTAAAAATATTAATGATTTAAAATGTTTACTCAGTACTGTTAATTAATCTAAAATTTATTCAAAAAATACAAATTCCGAAAGTTCTATTATAAAGTTAGCGTTAATATAATTTAAAATCCGTTCATAACGAGATAAGTTCATAACAAATTAAAATATGAAAAGAAAAATTTCAGTTAGTCGATCAATTATATGAAAGTTACATAAGTTTATAAGTATGTACGAAATATTAATTATTCCTGAACTTTTCAATTCGTAAATTATCTCACCGTTAAAATTTTGTTAGTAATAAAAAAATCGCTGAAACGTAAAGACTCCGCAGAAATGAATTCATTTTTTGTCGGCAAATCTATATTTACTTCATAACAAATTAATACAGTAGAATTTCAAAGTAAAATTCGAGCTAAATTCGATTGCATTATTTATTCCGTTGTACGAAACTTACTTTATTTTCTTTTAACGGAACTAACAGTCATCAAAAACAAGGTTTCAATAACAACGTATCAAATCGTTACATTATCGCAATCTTTTTAAAAATCATTTCTCACTTTCACCGATACAACCCCAATTCCCCATTAAAATCAGATCAAGCGGTGTCGTTCGGTTCCCTCGATCGCAAAGAAATAAAACGTTCCCTCTAATCTATAGCGGTATATTCGAGAAAACGAGAAGCAAAAAGGAAAAAAAAAAGTTCCACGCTCGGCAATCGAACGAAACCCCGAGGTACAAGGAAGCCATGCATTTCAAGATGACGATCGAAGCTTAGATAGATCTACGGGTCTGACGCAAGCGGAATACGATAGGAGAAAAGCTCCGGTCGAAATGTTTGCGGATAAGAGCGCAAAGTTCACACTGACCTTTATATTGGTAACGTCGACGAAACGCAGCTCGCTTTCCTCGCCATTCAGCATAACAAAGACGGACTGCTCGCTCGGGCCATCTGCAAAATACACACATATTCGTAGAGAGAAATTCGTAGAGAGAAATTCGTTGAGTATACGAAGGTAGTTATCGACGTCGCTCAACGGCCCCACGGCAACTTTGGCCATTGATGCTCTCGAGTTATTCGTGCTCGAGTTAAATCGCGCCTCTCTCGACTATTCAATTTCATTCTTGTGTTTACTAAAACTCCATTTATTTCGCTCCTTTTTTTATTTTTGTCATCCTTGTTTTTCCATAGGGATGATCAAGGATACGGAATTTTCGTGGAAGTTTGAGGTTAGCTTTGACCAAACGGAAATTTTTCGAATGCGGGTTCGGACTAAAGAGGAGGAGAAAACCTTTTTCCGAGCGATAAGCGAATTATAATTTTTCGTAGCGTGCTCGAACGAGATTTCGATTTTTTTATAATTAAGTTTTGGCGTCGTGAAGTATAAGGAATTATCGTTCATCAAAGCCATCGTTCACGTGTGTTAAATTTCTAATTAAACTTTCGTAAAGACACGTTTGTTTTTTTAATGAACTTGTTATACAAATGTTTAGAATTTTAAATTTATGCAAGCTATAGAGTTTACTTATTTTTTAAATTCAAATTTTCCGAATCTAAAGTATACGCGAAGTATGTGCGATTTTAATCTTTTTACGTCGAACTTAATTATATTGTTAAGAAAGTTCAATTTCAAAAGAACAACTTTATGATAAATTTTTCTTAAAAATCGAGTGGATGCAGTTTCTAGAAAATATAACGATTACATTTTTTTACTTTAATAAAAATCGTTTGCTCTGTATTTTTTATAATTTTTTAACAATTAAATAATTAAAAAAAATAATTCTTTTGCAAAAAATAATAAAACAATATTTTAGAATAATCAGATTCTTAACATCGAATTTTTAAAAAGTTAAACATTTCATTTTTAATTTGAATTTTAAGCACTATTTTCCCAGTGCCACATAAATATTACAACTTTTAAAGTTGTATAAAGTTTTTATTTTTATGACGTATCCTCGAATAACTTTGTTTATTGAGAATCACAAACTACATCTACACATTTTCTCTTTACGAAAGAAAAAATTTTATATGAAAAATTTTTAAACGTGGAGAATATTTTAATATTATGATGAAATAAACAATTTTTTTTTAAACATTAGTAATGAAAATCCAAATACAAAGTGTTTAGAAGAAAATTGTTTTAAACAAGTAATATTTCTTCGATATCGATCGCTTGTAATTCATATAATTTTTTGATTTGTTATTTTCCACTAATATTTTCTATCAATTTTAAAAATTTAAAAAAATTGCTCCCATCTTCGATCAATTTATATAAATAAAAAATCACATTTGCCTCATTCGTTTATTCCATAAACTTTTTCGGTAGTACATATATACTATCCAACAAGTTTAAATTTAATTTTAAATTTTACCTTCCTTGAAGCTTAAAATAATTAAAACATCGAAATATTTATTCTTTGGGAGTTTCTCAAACTGTCACGAGCAGTTGCTCAGCATCGCTCGATCTTTCTCTTCTCTCTCTCTCTCTCTCTCTCTCTCTGTCTCTTCATACGGACGTCACGTTTAATGTTCCTATGGAAGAGTGCGAGTAAGTTTCGAGGACAAGGACGACATATTTTCTATGGCTCACAGTACAAGAATTTTTTCAAGTATTTTTGTCTCTGAATTGTTTCTTTTTTCACATTTATTTGTTTGTCTATTTTTTTTTGATGGATTAGCAACACGTGGTTGCCGGGAAGGAAGTTTCATGATTGGCTAGTTTCAATTTCATTTCTCTGTTTTACGAGATTTTTCTTTTATTTTAATTCTAGTTTGAAACCGTATATATATATATATATGTATATGTGTGTGTGTGTGTGTGCGTGAAATTGTTTCATGTATCGATTTTCGCGATAAAATATGAATAATGTGAAGTTCAAGAGTGAATAGGTGATTATATATGTTTATTTGATAAAGATAGACTCAGCTATAATAATATATTCAGTAGAAGAGGATATTTTAAATTCAATTACTAAAGAGAACCACAAAAAATGTAATCTACTTAGTTCCATTGAGTTAATCTCTCATTGTAGTCATTTATCCATCTCGTAGGTGGCATAGTTTAAACTATAGTAGATAATTTTATCTTGTGGTCTCAAATACAGGTTCATTAAATTCATTCTACTAAATCCTTTTAATTATTAAATTGGTCGTTTAGTCTACTGCTTTATAATAATTAGTTTATTTAGAGTATTTATTCTATCCTTCAATCTTTCGCTAATATTAATAATGTAACGTTGATCCATTATTGATTCGCTATGATAATAAATATAATTATTTTTATTATATTATAAAAGGTTCATCCATTATGTTAATTTTGATTATTATTTATTGTATTTTTAAGAACTTTCTATCGATTACAACGTAATTTTCCTTAAAGAAAATGCACTTTAATTCGATTTTCTCATAAAAATACAATTTTGAATTAAAACAATGGATCCATCGGTATAAAACCTATAAAGCCTAGGTTTAAATAGTTAATCTTCGACCTTATCACTGAACTAATCGTTGACTTAATCGCGATAGTGTAAATTACTTAATTTATTTTAATTTTTTCTATGGTTATTTAATAAACTATAATCACTTACTCTGCAGATTATAAATATTAGTTCTAACGAATAAATTATACATTTTTATTCAAATACAAATTTAAAATCAGCATAATAATTGTTTTTTTTATTCTAAACTTGCTATTTGCGAGTTTTGAACCACTTAATTCTGGGATTTAGATGCAAGAATATATTTAACGATGACATACGTTGTCTTAGGATTCATAATATTTCAAGAAGTAAAGATCTTTAATCAACTATTCAGTTTATGTTCTCATTTTTCTGGAACTTTTAAAGTTGAAAAACGTCTTTGCTGTGATGAATCGTCATTTTTTATTCCTTAAAACCTATCGGCCATAAAATGAGATATTGAGCATGAAGCTTTCATGATGTTACCATCGTCTCTACAGTTATTGGAAGAGAAATGTTTCAGGATTTTATTCTACAATTTTTCATTTCAAGAGTTGTATAGATCTTCTTTGATTTAGCATTGAAAAGGTTTGAATCAGCCGCAACGCTCATAATATAAAATTTTATATTTTTAAAATTTATCTGAGATGTCTACTATCTTGGAATTATAAATCGAGGTGATTATATAAATCCAATCCTTCAATGGACTTTTCTATTAGTATGATATCTGTTTTTATAATTACAAAGGATATATAGTTTCGTCATTTTAAATAAATGAATTACGTTATAAGTTAATAAGAATTTCAAGTTTATCAACAAAATTAAATTTTAGTTTGAAAAAGTATAATAACGTTGCGAATTCTATTCTTCCGTAGAATTAGGACACGCGGAATTGATTTTTGCATAGAATATCATTTTCATTGCTCTATATTAATTATACCTGCATGATTCTATATCAGAGTATTGCATTCAGAAATTATTGATGAATAGAATTCAAACTTGATAATTTTAATACTTTCAATCTCGTACAGATAAAAATATACGACTTTTTATATTTTGAAAGATTTTATACAGAATTATTAAATTATGTAGTATTTTAATAATATTGAAACATTAATTGTAAATATAAAAATTAATTTATTTTATCTAAAGTAAAATATTAAAATTTTTTTCTAATTTATATAGGAATTGGTTTTCGATGTTTTCGAGGTTTCGATTAATATGTTACGCGATGAATACAATTACAAGTTTTATAAAATTATTTACTGGAGTTTTTGAGTTTGTTTTAACTGAATTAAGTTTATATATATTTTAAAATAAAATAATGAAAAAAATTAATTTATTTGAAAATTCATGTAAAGAAATAATCAAATTATTCATACGATACAAAATAAAATGGGTCAAAAGTTTTCTGAAGTTAAACTCGTGATGTATCCATTGTATATTTTTTGTTTAACATATCCAATATTATTATTTCAAAGTATACTTCAAAAGTTTTGTAAAACAAAGTAAAATTGTGTGTTTAAATTTTAATTAATTAAAATTACTTTTAAAGTATTTTTCTCAATTAAAAAAATTTCATAACAAATTATTTATACTGTTGCATTTATAATATTAACAAAAATTTATGTGTTAACAAATAAAGATTAAAAATGTTTAATAATATGTACGTAAAAAAATAAATAGTTTAATTTTCTAATTAAGAATATAATAATAAATCTATATGATCTTTTAAAAAATACCTACGAAACTGTATACTTTCCCTAATTTTAATTAGATTACTTATAAATACTGAAACCGAATCGCTAGATAATACAATATTTACTCTTTGTAGATTAATCCTTCAAAATTTTAAAATAAAACTATAAAAAAATTAGTATAAAGAAACAATTATTTTTAGATATCGCACATTTCATAATTATAAATAAAAACATTTTGTTCAAGTTATAATAGCTTTAATTAGGCAATTTTTTTGTGTAAAGCCAAACTGTTTTTTTCAAAGGATCTCATACGATGCAATTCTGAAAATTATTTCTAATTCGTCCATGAGCCTAGAAATTATCTCAATTAGCAGTGAAATTTCTGGATAATCTTACGAATATTTCGCTTACATTTATTTATTTGGTATCTGTTTTGTTTTGTTTACTTAATTAAATATCGGCTAAGTAATCACTTTCTCTTTCGATACATTAAAAATGTATGAAAAATTTTAATAAGTTTTACTCGTTAAATTAAAATGACGAATAAGATTACGAGTAACATTCTTTTATTAATTTAAGTTTAAAGAAAGTTTTCATATTTTCTTTTATTTTTAATTACATCACTTGGTATGAAAAATAAGTTATCAAAATAATTTTCTTGTATTTATAGTAACCGAAATATTTAATATATAATATGGCCATAATTTGCAAGAGATAAACACTAAATAGAAAGATCACTAAAGAAATATATCGTATAAATTATACCGACATATGTAGTAATTAAAAATGGAAAATATACTTAATTCCGTATTAATATTTTGAAAATCATCATTTTTTTATCATGGGATAATAAAAGTGAAATACCTTTGCTTCTTTAAATAATCATATGAATTTCTAAATTTTCTAAAGAAAATTTTCTAAATTATTTTTTAATTATTGTTTTTATTAAGTACAGTTGATACGACTATTTTAGAATAAGTGTAATACGTTGAACAAGATTTAAAATCATAATTAAGAAATTGTAGAGATAAATTATAATAAATTATATAAAAATTAGATTTTAATTTATAATTAATCACTCGATTTTTTAATAAAATAAAATTTAAATTTAACTTGAAGTTAATTTATTGCTTTAATAATTTTCATGAAAAACAGCAGTAACATCAAAAAATTAGATTCGATAAGATAAAATTATGAATGAATTTAATATAAATAATAATAATTTTCTTTAGTGATTAAGTGACTTTATTTGAACTAATTAATATTAATTATTTTGAATATTACTGTATTAATATTTGAATTAAAAATTAAATAAAAATAGTTAAAATATAAAGAAAAATACACGATCAATTACAAAATCACTGAAGCTAATACGTAAATCTAAACTTTAAATAAAAAAATATTGAAACAAATATGAATTTTTTTATCATTCGAATGCAATTTTATAAATATTTGTAATATAGAAAAAAATTTAAATAATAAGTATTCTATAAATTAAGATCAATTTTGCAAATATTATTTCATGTGTTGTTTGTTCAAAACTACCGTGAAACTTATTTGTTAGAGAAATTCAGTCGTCTGGATTATGTAGTATAATATAGCTATTAAAATCTCGATTGCAAGTTTTAATATTTATGTATTCTGAAATAAGCAGATTTTCGTAAGATCGAGTTGAAATATGTTCACATTTTCATTTAGTATACATAGAAATTTATTTTTAAGGCTAATCGTTTATTCCTTTCAATAGTCATTGATGAAAAGGTAAATTATTAGTTGCAGACAATATAACGGTATCCTAAAATTAACTACCTGAGCTATGTAAACATATCTTCGCGAAATTCAACATTTGTAATTGATGTATGTGTTTAGTAGGAGATGATAGGCACATATAAGTTAAATATAAATTTAATAGATATAACATTGTATCGGGATCATTATCAGATAGTATTCTTTATAAATATCTCAATTAATAATATTTCAGTTTCATTATAAATAATTTAAGAATGTTTTAAGTATATTTATAAATACTAATATATAAAACTATATATTAAAATTACGAATACTAATTTGAGACAGAGCATGAAGATAAAATCAACGATTAAAATATGTATTAAAATTGTATCATTAGTAACTACTTTTTCGCGTAAAACTTAAACTTTCATTTTTCATCAAAATGTACCAATGTGAATTTGTGTGTTTGTTTAATAGATTATTTATATCTATATCATAAATAAATTATTCTTTTTTAAAGCTTAAACTGTTTATAATTTGTAGACACGAACGAAATTTTTACAATTTCATTTATGTTGGGTAAATATTTTATTTTTAGTTTCGTAATATTAGTTTTATAAATACTTTTCTTTTAATATCTTAATTATAAAATAGATTTTCAGATAAAATGCATACGTACAAAATTAAAAATTTTAATTTCCACAAAATTCGTCAAAAAGTTTTTATAGTTACATTCTAACAAAAGAATTAAAACAATTAAATTTCAAAAAATTTTAAAATCCCTCCATTCGTTTGTGATTTTTCAATAAATCTCTGATGGTTTCTTTTATGCATTCTAATTGAATTTCAGTTTTTGATCGAACGTTACAGTTCTATTTTAAAACAAATAAAACAAATTATTACAAGCAACATTTATAAAATGTAAATATCGATCAACATTATTTCGAGTAGCTCCTATTCATGAAACCAAAAACATTTGTACATCGGCATGAAACTGCGTCGATACAATTTCGCTGATGAAACTTCATACGCAAATGTCCACTGTAGCAATAAAACGAGATGATTGGATACAGAACGTCACCCAAAACAAATACCAACGCCTCATACTTCAGACGCCTCGTCTTCAAAGGCCCACCGAACGTTCCAGCAAAGGTTCCGCGAGGAGAAAATACAAACGCCAACGTCGAATCATCCGAACGCGAATTTAGCGAGTCTTGTTTACCACCTTCCTCCAGCTCACCGAGGCACTTCGATCGCCGTGGCAGCGAAAAAAATGCCGGTCCCTCTTCTGCTCACCTCTTTGCCGCACGTGTTCGTAAGCGTTGATACCCTCGCTAGACATGAACTGGCTGACGAGGGCGGACTTCCCGACGCCTCTCGCCCCCAACACAGCCACGTTGTACGACGTCACGTCCTTGGGTGGCGAGGACTTGCTGCTCTCCTCCGGTTCGCCCTCGGCGGGGGCGAGCGAATTCGATCTCGAGCGCTTCTTGCGAAAGGAGTCGCCCCTATTTATGACGCCTGTGAACAAACGCAAATGCATTAGATGTGTCGTGTCCGGGGATGGTTTTGGGATTTGGGGCTGAGTACGTTTTTACAGGGGGTTTTGAGAAGGTTGGCGTGAACTTAACCCACTTTATAGGTCCGATGTATATACATTTATAAGGAGCGATGTTCCGGATTTCGTAACCCCAAATTCATACCTGTGAGTATATTTTACAAAAATTATCGAAGATTTTTAAATTAAATTGCTTCCTCGATGCAAATAGTAATTGTAAAAACTTTGATCGTGGCTTAATAAACCGTAGGAGATTTTCAGCTACTTACGGTAAATATTTGTAAATATTTTAAATAAATTTAATTTATTTATACTTAGGATAAATTTGAATTTCGAATAGTTACTCGGTTTTAAATAATTAAAATTGATGTTTGTAAATTTATAATATTCGTTAAAATTGAGATTTTCTAATTCCGCTTCAACTGAAATTAATTAAAAAGCCATTTTATAAATTTAATAGGAATCAATTGTTTGTATTTTGAAATACGTAAAATTTAATTTGTTTTTTGTTTTTTTAAACGGCTAGTAAAATTTAATTTTATAATATACGATATAACGTTTTATAAAACACGATTTAAAATTTTTTATTTTTGGTTAAATTAAATATTTTGTATATTTGAAAAACGAAGGATAAATTTCCCCGAGATTAATTTATTCAAAATATTTATCGACTAATGATTTTGCGATATAGTTGCATACTTTATATCATAAATATATTACATATTGGTACACGATTTTGGTATCGTAAATTATGTTTTCTTTTTACTCCGTTGAGTACAAAACGATACGTCATTCGATATTATTATCGAGCGCTTGGGTGATTAATTGAATTTCGATTTTACTCAAACTTGCTGTCAAAAATCTTTTGATGTTCAAAAATTTTTTCCATTTCGATTTTTTGTTGCATCTATTATTTTTATTTACTTAAATTGATCGATAACAAGTATATTTTTTAAATTTTTCTTTCGGTCGAGGGAATCTAAATTTTTTTCAATGGCTTAAAAATATATGCCATACATTTTTATATCGTAATTTAAAAAATGGAATAATTTTTGCTTACGTATTAAAAAAATCAAGCAAATAGAAGCTCCAATAAATTATTTTTAATAGGGAGAATTCAAAATTTTATAACAAATACTTATATTTCGTTATCGCAGGTTCTACTTCTATAAAAATTAATATATTGGAAAAATCGAACCGAGAATTTATAAAAGAAAGTAAGCTTCTTCTAAACTTCGATAAAGGCGTTCTACCATTTTAAATCCTCGAAGGATCACCGTGGAAGAAAGAATAAAAATATTTTAACGTATTATTCGAGTTTATTTTTGCGCGTTATCACAGAAATATCGCGCTTACTCTTTATTATCATTGAATAATCGTGCGAACAAAATGTACAAGTAAAAACGGTAATGTTCGTTGGTTATAGGCAAAAGGGTAATAATATTTGATGATATTGTCGTAGCTTAATATCGCTAATAACGCATTAGACAATATCAAGTGTAAAAGACTATCCAACAATCGGATTAAGTAGTTACGAGCGAACCAAAATAATGACAATAAATTTACTCGCGTAAGAAAGATTAAGACATATTTCTCTTTCGCATTATGCCTTTTCTGAAGCTCATAAGCCTGTCATGATACGAACGGGTAAGATACGATCGTCGCTATTTCTGTTGAGCCATATAGTACATGAAATGTGATAAAAATGCTTCGTCACATAGACACGCGAGTCTAGAGATTTTTATCGGTTTTAATAACCGATCCTGTTTGATTTTGCAATATCCTGGTGATCTTACGATTGTCGATGTTTAAGATATCATTGTTATTAAATTTTTTTTCCTTTAAATTTTATTACGCCGTTCGATAGTCTAGTTTTTTTTTTTATCTAAACTCACTTTACTACCGTAATCCCGCATATTTATTATGTTTATTTATTTTTGGATAGCGAAATATCTACGAGCTCTATTTGGGTAGCCTATCGTTTTTTCGGGTAGTGACCAGCATCGGAGAGAAAATAAAGAATAATGTTGGGAGAAAAATCCTATTATAAGATATACTCTAGATGTGATTTCAAAAGATTATTACCAAATTTAAGAGAAAATTTTATTTATAGCATTATAATTTCTTATATATTTTATACATATTAACGAAATATTAGGCAATGGATTTCTAAAAAGTTTTAAAGGCCAATCCTTATTTAATCTAAGATTATCTATAAATTTTATGGTTATTATAAAACTGTGTTTGTTACATTAATTCGTTTGGATTAAATTTTATATTATTCTATCTCAGTGTGGTACTTTGGAATATTATACTTAAGTTTTATTTACATCTTTACGGTCATTTACATAATCTGCACTGTAAAGCAATATTTTTTATGTATAAAAATTAGTTTTTTGCATTCTTGTATTTACTTATGAAAACGGTATGATTTTTACGTATTATGAATCTATATATTTCATTTATGTACGTTTTATTCAAACTATTCTTGTAATTTATATTTCATTCAAATTTATCGATAATTCTGCTATCATGTACCAGATATTACAAACTTAGTTAATTTCACCCCCAGACTCTCTATATAGACAGTATCTCGGGAGATTGTATTATCTATCAACACCGCAAAATATTAATCACGATAGAAACAGGCTTTATTGATTTTGACACAGTAAAATCATAAAACAATAAATCGTATCTTTGGAAGTCTTAATTATTTCTATAATGTAAATGAAACTTCTTAATAATAAATACTATTACGATACACCTGCAAACTTCAATTTATGTAGGTACAGAACATTTTCGTTAAGAAATATAATAGAATCGAATATTTATACCGTATTAATTTTATTTCAAATAAATCTTATCCAATTTTTGTATACATTATATTTATAAAATAGTATTTTATAACGTAACTGTTCGATACAAAATTTTATAAAATAGTATTTTATAACATTACTGATCGATACAAAATTTTATTTAAAGCTCCAAATTTTCTTCTACAAAACTTATCCTTTTATGTATTATAATTTAAGAGAATTTCTTTAACTAATGGCTACTGAACGAACTACTAAATACATTTATCTATCTTAATATGATAAATACAGCAATGTTGTAAGTTTTATAGTCCTTCCGTATGTCTTCATAATGTCAAAATCCACTTTTAAGTATAATCCAGATGAACACAAAGTATTAAAGAGATAAAAGTCTCCCTAAAACTTGTAATGAAAATATAAGCAATGAAAACTTGTACTGGATTATATTGTTCTAATTCTAAATCTAGTCAACCTAAAGCTTTTTATACAAGTAATTTCGTAGATTGTCTAGAATTATTAAGTTGATAAAGGAAAAAAAGTGGCTCTGTATTTCAAGTTTATCGCAGAAATAAGAACTAATAAAAAAGTTGAAAAACTGTAAAGAGAAAGATAACGTTAAATAGACATAGATAAATACGTTCATTGAAGATAATTAATGCATAATTATTTTCATATGTCTCTAGCAAATATTTTTTATTTTTAAAGATTTTGCGTACTTAAAAATTTTTTGATAAATATGATAGAATAATATTTAATATTACAATGTAGTGAAATAAATTTTTTACTATACAATTTATCTATTTATAAATAAACCAAGTTTTATTGTATTTAAAGTAAATGCAAAATATTGTTTTTAAATTGCATAATATTTTATAAAATTAAAATATTTTTCAATATAAATAATTTGTGATAAAAATATATTTAAAATTTTTTTATACGAATAAAATATTATTAATATTGAATATTAAATTTAATTTAAATGTTTAAAATGTAGAAAATTATAGTTTTCTATTTGTTAGAAAAATATTGGTACCTTCGGATAAGATATATATTACTAAATATATCTTCTTATTTTTTAACTTATAAAATAAATCTGAAATCTAAACAGTAGTTAAGTAATTATAAAAAATAAATTATAATTTACAATGAGAATTGCATTGATAGTATAACACGAAAAGAGAATTTAATTCGTTAAATGAATTAAATGTTCTACATTATATATTACTAGTAAAACTTATTTTGTTTATCAACTTACTAAACTGACGATCTGATTATTGTTTTATACTAGTTTAAATTAAAACATTGATTTTAAGTAGTAGAAGTCGCAATAAAAATGTTCAATTTGTTATTTTACACTCTTTTAAACTAACTTATTATTAATTTTCAGTAAACTTAACGTCAAGTCATATAATAAATATTTACAAAATTTAATTTATTCGAATTATATTATATAAGTGAGCTATAATACATATATATTTACTAATCTATACATTAGAAATAATAATATGTGTAAGCTATTTTATTTTTAGTTTTGGATAATACATGGATAAGACATATAGATGTATAAAATTTACTTGTGCATAAAATTAATTTTCTTTGATATTCTCAGCCAGATCCATAAAAAGATTAACGATTTATATAATTAATACAAAGTGATATCGAGTAATATTTATTATACGTTGTGCATTCTTTTTATTAATTAATAAATAGTTGACAAATCGTTGACTGCGTAGAAATGATATTCAATATCATTACCAGCTGTAACATTATGTTCCAGATAAAGATGCGATTCATATGCAGTACCGTATGTAATTCAATTCACTACATGAACAGTGTATATAGATGTATGACATGAATATATTCTGAAAGCAAATTTAAGATAGAAAAGAAATTCTTATTACTTCGTTTCCTACTTTTTTTCTTTAATGTAATAAAGTGAGATGTGAAAGAGAAAAGAGATATAAAACGAATTTTTTACCAAAAATATAATTGCACATTTCGACTACTCTTGTGACTGATTGTACGGAATTTCAATTGATGACACAAGTAAAATTATTATGTAGATAGAAAACTTATACATAACTATCCTTTTAAGACTATGAATTATTATTGATTCCTGGTAAAGACAAATTTCGGAGTCTAGAAAATTTTTATGCATTTTGTGAGAGATAATATTATAGACTTTTAGGAACTCTATTAATATATTTTTTATAAATTATGCTATCTTTTTCTATAGTTTTCTATCGATTTATAGTCTATTCATAAAACTTGAAAAAAATCTGAATACTTTTTAATCGATTCAAATCTTTTATATTGATTTTTGATGTTTTTATTTAAGTTTAGTTTTATATACGTAATCTGAGTTATAATGTATTTTAAAGCTATACAAAAATATTTTATGATATTATGATTATATATATATATACTTAAGTGTAAGTGTATGGGTGTATACGTAATATCGAAGGTCATTAATAACTATCGTACATTATCGATAAATAGTTAGTGTGCTTTAAAAGATCCATTCAAAACTTTAAAATAAGGAATTATAATTTCTATATTTATTTTTAATGAACTAATTAATATAATAGTTTTTTATCTTTTATTTTTACGTAATTGCACAAACATATATAAATGAATGAACAGAAGATATTAAAGTATTTCAGAATAAATTGCTTTTTACAACCTCGAGTTTCTACCAAATAATTTTATAGCTGATAGGATTCATTATGTTTGCTACATTTACATATCTATCCGATGAATTAAACTTAATCTTGATACTCTAGTAAAGTAATTAACGTAGATTTCTGGCATGGAAAGGAATGAAAGTGGTACTTGGGAAATTTTAAGTAAAAAATATATATATAATTCTTTTTTGAGAGGAAAGT
The DNA here is from genome assembly GCA_018907195.1 of Dolichoris vasculosae. Classification (NCBI taxonomy): domain Eukaryota; kingdom Metazoa; phylum Arthropoda; class Insecta; order Hymenoptera; family Agaonidae; genus Dolichoris; species Dolichoris vasculosae. The sequence continues at coordinate 1,945,299 of JACCHY010000020.1, forward strand.
ATTTTTTAATACATTTTGATAAAAATAAATATGAATCTCTAATTTTTGCTATGAAGCCATTACTTAAAAAGTTAGTTTTAATCAATCTTATATTTAGGATATCAATATCTACATTCACTAAATCTTTATACTATAGTATTTTATATTATAATTAATTTGATTAAGTATCGATTTAATTAGGTTTATTTCAAGACTTTTATATTTTTCAATTTTTAATATAAATATTATCTTGTTTTGTTAAATAAGAAAAAAGTTGTTATAATTTACATTATATCCAATAATATTTATCTATTAATTCATATACATTTTTCTAGATCTGAAAATATTTGATTTATATACTATATATATATTATGTTAAAGAATTTCCAAGAAATATTTTTATTAGTATTATTGGTAAATACCTTTCCAAGTGATTTCACATATATTGACAGTAAAATAACTGAAATGAAAAAACTATACACATATTTGACTAAATTCCTATAGCATATTTGTTGAATTCCGATATCTGTCGTATTTTAATAAATATTACCAAATAATTGTTGATATTTATATAGTATATCTATATTTTATAAATAATATATAAGAAGCAATTTTGCATTACGGTAAAAATTTATGTAAAAATTCTTAAAAAAGTATGTATTTCATTAATAATGAAATAGTTACATTATTGATACAAGTTAGTAAAATAGAGAATTTTTATTCTATAAATTTAATTATTTTTATTCGTAATATAAAAATAATAATAAGTATATATTTTTAGAATTAAAGAAAACAATAATTATGCAGATACAAGTTTAAAGTCTATTATTAAGTAATTAACAGTCATAATATTCTATAATCAGAAACATGTATCTTTTGATATTTACGATCTTATCATATTTATACACGAAAATTATGATAATACATACTCGATGTACTAATTAGAGTCTAATTTGATACACTATTAAAACTAATTATAACTCTATCTATCTTAAACATAAACTTGTAGAACAACAGCTAATATTAGTTGTGTGATTTTCAATATCAATATATAGATATTATATATCAGTGACATTGAAGTATTCATTATAAAGATACTTCATTTTTAATAATCCTACAATTAATAATTAAAATTAACTATTTTATGTCGAAAAAATTGTGTTTAAAGAATTATTTATAGCCTTATAATCTTTTTTTCATCGTTTAAATAAATTTCATATTTGTTAGATTATACATGTTCGAAAAACTGTTTTTGTTCTGTAATATTTGAGTATTTGCGTTTATATCTGTTTTTGTATATTTTTTTAAACCTACCTACAAATTATTGATTTATTGTACTTATTATGATTTACATATAATTGATAATAAATAGTTATATTTATTTGAAATATTATTAGTAAAAAAGAATTAAAGCAAAAGATATAATAATGGTGTTTTTTTAATTTTTCGACACTTAAAAAAAATGTTAAAATATTGAATTCTCTTGAATATAAGCATATCAAAATAGAAATTTTTCAATAAAAAAAATCAATTTTGTCATCTTGAAGTTTTAATCAATTTTACCTACCATATATTCTTTGAAAAAAAAATAAATATAGAAAGAATTCGTAAAAAAGAAATAAAGAATAAAAGTTAATGACATTATTTCATTCGCTATCTAACCAATATTTTTTTTCTATATAGACAATCTTACACGTACATTCGTGTGTGACACATTATCTTTTTGTAGCACGAGCAGATCCTTAAAATCAGTCGACTGCGAGTCACTTAATCGAATTTCCGATTTTCTTCTTGCTTATACGTACTTATACATTTTTTACGTATGTTCGATTTCATACTATGTTTTCGTTATTTTAATAATACACGTAAAGCTGAAAAAATTTTTTTTTGAAATTTAAATTGTAACCACTATGGCAAAACTATCATAAAGAATTTTTATAGATTTTCAAACATAATTAAATTAACTTTTGACGTGTTTATTATAATATTTCTTTATAAATAAAATCTTAGAAAAAATTCTGATCTTGTTCCTATAAATTTATAAAATGCATAGATTAAATTACCGTTTCTCGATATATCGTTATTTAATCTTTTGAAGCATCCTCTTGATATTTTACTTCAACTAATATATTTTATTTACAAATATCTCAGTTATATTTTAAGATCCCTTTTACGAGTAATTAGATAAATATCTATATTTCCGAGATAAAAGGAATAGGATTCTATATTTTTATTGTGCGTAATTTCTTTATATATTCTCTGTATATTCGATAGAAATAAGAATGTAAATGCTGATTTTTGTTTAAAATATTTTTTAATATTAGCACTGTTTCATTTATTAATTTGAATTTGAATTAATACATTTAAGAAGATTCCATGCATTGATCAACGAATCAGATAAAAATTATTTTCACTTACTTTGCAGACTATCGTAAATATCTTAAAACCTTTTTAAAGTTATTAGTTACTAAGAATATAAAAATCTCCTGATCTATGGATTTTTCTTTATAGAATATGTTATTAAAACCAATATATAACACCAAAGGCATTTATTTATTTATAGATGTGCATATTTAAGTTTCATATAAAAACTTTTCTTTGCAAAATCTAATTTTATTTTCCATTAGTATTTTCAATTAAATGACGTTATATTTTACTTTGAGTGGAAATAAATATTGGTCACACTACCAGTCAATCTACGATAAGTGACACATCCGTTTTGTGCTATTGGAGCTACGAAGATCGTAATTTTTTTATGTTATTTCATCAATTTTATTTTTGTCATTATTTACGTTTCTCTCTTACTACAAAAAAGTTTTATTGATAATTTAAATATTTACTCAGTTTATATGTATAATTTTTCGTGGAGCAAATCATTGAAGTAAAAGTAAGTCATTCCAGATATGTACATATTTATATGTAGTAGTCTTTGAATAATTTTTGCAGTTGTACAAATTCTATGCTTATTTTTAACTATGCACTTTAGTTTCGCTATTTTTGAATTATAGATACGAAGCAAGAAATAAATAGTTCTTTGGTAATTTTTACTAATACGTAAATTATCTATTAATTGTACATATTTCGGTAATATATTTATATAAATGCAAATATTAAATTAATTTATATCTTGAAAATTCATTCAATTTTTTGGTATGAAGATTTTGGCATTATATTATATAAAATTATATTATATAATTAATAAATTATGTGTATCTATAAAAACTTTTTTATTTATTTTTACAGAAAAAAATTTAGACTTTGAATATAAATAATATTGAATAAGAATAAATTGATAATTTAGAAATTCAAATTTTTATCTACTTATTGAATATTTTTATATTAAGCGTAGTATACTATGATGCATATTCGATTTACAATTTTTTATTCATTTTTTTTAATAAATAATCTTGAAGAAAATCGTGAAATTGTATTCGTCATCTTTTGATCAAATTATTTTGAAAGATACAAAAAGATCAAACAAGTATATAATATTACACATAAAATTAAAAATATTATGAAATAAAAAGTAAAAATCTTCTTATATATAATTAATTATATATTAAAATTAGTTTATTAGTTTATTCTTTTAGATAAAAATTCTAAGATTAAGAAAAATAATACAACATTGATAAATTAAGTAAAGAATTTATCTATGGAAAAATAAATTTATGTCACTGTAAAGAAAAAGAATGTAATGGAAAATAATACATTAGAAATTTTGATGTATAAATTTATAATATATCATAATAATATATGAACCATTATAATAAAAGTTCCGAAAATTCAAAATATAAGTCAAAAACTAAAGTATTTTCTGTTGTAATAGATTTATGCTAATATATTCATTTATTGTATAAATTATTTCTAACTTTTATTAAAAGTTATACAATTGATGTTCTGATCAAGCGAATTTAATAAATATTCTAAAAGTAAAATGATTAAGAATTAAAATACTACACGTATATTTTATTCGGAAAATAATTTCTTTGAAATGAAACTTTTGAGATAGTTAATACCGTCTTAATGCGTTTTAGTCGTAATTGAAGTAATAATTCAAATTTAATAATGTTGTTTAGAATAATTTTCTATTCATTATATTTTAGAACAAAAAGAATGTAATTTATATGTTAATTGAATAATGAGATAATCCTTCCATTGAAAATTCAATGAAGATTAATATAATATCTTTAGCGAGTAAATTTTCTCATGAAAAGATACAAAAGTGATGAAAAACTACGTCACTGTATTTTGAGATATTTTATATTATTTGTGTTTAAGAAAAATTATAAATATCTGGTAATCTTACTTATAAATGTATTTGTGTACATTTTAATTTTTATAGTACCAATTAATTATTTTAAAAATTGAATACTTATTTAAAATGTAACAAATGTAAACAACATTAATAAAATTAAATTATATCAGAATAAATCATAACTTTCTGAGAATAGCATAAGATTTGATTATTAAAGTTTATAAAGGCGTAGTAAGTGAGGTAGAGTTAACTTGTTTCTCGGTAGAAAATTAAGGGAAACCACGTAAGTTTAATAAAGTTCATACATTTTGGCATCTAGTTTATTCCTGCGAGAAAAAAATAAAATATTAATGTCAATTTAGTCGATGAATTTCCTGAAAAATAGTCATAAATTCACGGGTTAAACTATAAGTTTCGCTCATTCTGTGATCAAAAGTTTTTAATAAATAAACTGAAATTCAGCTGAAACTGAAAAGCAGAAAATTTAATATTTCTCTTTGTTATCGCCATTATATTCTACCTGTTGTGTCGCTGTACTTAGAAGTAAAAGAGAAGAGATGGAGAAGTTTGCCGATGGCTCGGAAGGGGTGACACTTGAAAACAAGTATCTCGCACTACAAGAGTACACAATAGAAAGAGAAAGAAAGACAGAGAAAGAGACAGGAGAGAAAGCTGTCACAGTCTTTCTCTCTCTTATTCTTCGAGACTATCGATGTCCATCCGTCAACGCGTCTTTATCCGGCCTCTTTTGTTCTCGCGTTGCGCGCTTCTCTCTCTTTCTCTTTCTTTCTCTTCTCTCGTCTGAATACGATGCAACACATAGCGTAAGTTGTATAGCGAAAGCTTCGGTAAAAGTGAGAGAGAAAGAGAGAGAGAGGCTGGGATCGATGAAATGTGGAACATGTCGCTTTTCGAATTGCCATTTATCCTGACTTGTTTTACTTCTCATGGCGGCTGCGTTTACGCTCAGTGTATTTTTTGCATGTGATTTTTTTCATTCAGCTTTTTATATCGTACTTCGCATATATTCGAGTTACTTGTTAAAACAGATTGTCAAAATTTTTTCAGTAGAAGGTCGCCGTGCCAAATGTTGGTTTAGATTCTTCAAATCGTAGCAGAATTCAAGGTAAGATTCTGATATATGACTTGTAAATTTTTTTACTTATAGCTTATGTTAATATTTTGTTAATAAATGTAAAAAATTTAATTTTGCTACTTTAATTATTTTATTTCAAATTTTTATAAAATAAAATATAAATGTAAAAGAAATAATATCATTTTTTAAAAGAGACGAATACCTTTAAAAATTAGTATTAATTATTGTAATAAATTATACTGGTTTTAAAAAATGGATCAGACTCAACATCTTTATTCAAAAATTGTAGTTTTAACAGATGTAATATGAAATATTTCTTATTTCTCAATGTAATTAAAATAATGAGGAAAGTACAATTCAAATTATTCAAATTCAAATTACATTTTAAAAAACTGAAAAAGGTAATAAATTTGCCTTTAAAAGTAGTTTTAAGTATTTAAAATTTGAAAAGAAGCTTTAGAATTTTATTTGATAAATTAATTTTCACTTTAACTATTCAAATTATCAAATAATACATATTAATTTATATATAATATTATATTAATAATAATAATATTACTTGAATAATAAAGTCAATCTATTTAAATAATAATTTAAAATATCGAAATAATTAGATTAAATTACTATTCATATTTAGAAATATACATTTATCTTAAAATAAAGTCAAACAAATTAGTTATGACATTATATATAAAATTATTCTATATCTGGATTAATTTATCAAAATAATAAGATTAAAAAATTCCTTCTGATATAATATATGATTTATAGTATCATTTGTTTTATTTCTTATACATTTTTATAACACATAATAAATGCGACCATAATATTATAAAATTATTCTTGGGGAGAAAATATTTAATATATAAGTATAATTTAGATTTTTAGTTAAACTCCATGTTTATAAATTAATTAATGATTATCATAGATAAGATTTACTCGTATTTTAAAAAAAACACGAACTAGAAAAATTTACATGTAATATAAAATCAGATTACCGATTATGTCAATAATCAAGTTTAAATATACATTATCAGTATTATCTTATTCTTTGTATATATATATATATATGTATATATTAAACTGGACAGATTATAAGCATTAAAAATATAACGAGAAGATTGTGCAATCATTTTAAAATTATTTATTTTACAAACGAATAATGTTTGATCCACTTTTAGAAACAATATTATTTTATTATCTCTTTATTTTTATAAAAAAGTAATAGCAAGATATGTAATTATTAAAATAATTATATAAATTAAATGAATATGTTTGTATGAAATCATATTCATAATATTATAAATATCAAAGCTTCATAATTAACTTTATGAGATATAAAATTTATTGTAGAGTATGATAATAGTATTTTGAAAGTTACTTTAATTATATAAGTTAATTACATGCTTAAAACAGAATTCTTAAAATTATTTTATTTAAGAGAAAAAAATTAATAAATTTTATATATTTCTTTATATTTTTCATTTGAAACTTCGTAATGAGAAAAATATTTATGAAAACATATGAAAATCCTTGAAATTACAACTTTATAACTGTACATTCATAAAGAACATAAAAAACTTATCAAAGAAAACTTCCAGTTAAATACGTGTCAGTCACTATATTTTAAATACATCTACTTATATACGTATAATATTACTTTCTACAGAATTTCGAAAATAAACGCTAACGTTGAATTAATTTAAATTTTATATTTTTTCTCGTCATTTTATATTTTTAAATGTCAAAAGGTAGCTTTAACAAATTAATTATTTCAAACATTATATAGAATAATAGAAATAATATTATAGTAAAATGAAGGTTTATAGTTAGTTTTAACGTTAGTATCTAATATAATTTATATAGCTGAAGTTTATGTAGACATGAATATTTATTATTTTTTCAGAAAAGCAAGATCTACAGTAATATTTTATATGTATTTGAAACAGATTATTTTAATTTCAACAACTATTGCGTTTTATTTCACAGCATTCACAAAAGTAACAGCCACTTAGTCTTGATGAACTAAAAGTCTTATTATAGTTACTTTTACATTTCACCACTTAAATCAAATCACAATTGATAAATCGTATAACAACACTCGTTTCAGAATCATTTTTAGTACTATACTAGCCACTTAATTTAGAGCTTCTTTTGTTTCATTTTGCAGTAAAGCTCGATGTATAAAAAACTTGATCTCTAATGTTTCATCTCTCAGTGATTAATATAACCACACGTTTCGAGGACGCATTACTTTTCAAATGATCAATATCATGGAAGTTTCCACATTCTCAACTCTATACTTAGTGTCATGTTTGTTCACTTGGGCAATCGATAGTTAACAGTTGATATTTATTTTTATTTTTTCTCATTTTGTAGGTACTTCCTTCAACATCCACAATTTTCACAAGTTTCATCATTCCGAAACTTTTCTGTGCGTCATATTTCTGTTATTTACTACTTGAAATCAACTTTTTTCGTGGAATAAACCTCTTGAATATGTTTTTATAAATGAGATATATCCATTTAGCTCAAAAATATCCTTTTGTATATCATTGATCTTTTTGTCCAGTACCTCTTCAATTACACTTCGATGATCGATTTATATACGAGATAAACATCGAAATTTATATGAATCTCATGATTCGAACTACCGACGACGGAGGATCTTTCCAGTTTCTTTTACAGATTTGATGTACCGATATTATTTTTGCTATTGGAAGAATAATTATACGATCTTTAAGAAGAGCTTAAATTTTTATATTCAGATTAAAAACAATTAATATCTGTCTCTTAATGATCGACTCGTCTAATCTCGTTTAAGGGATTTTTAAAGTCATTTTTTCCGAAACTTGATTGAAATGTCAAGGAACTCGATATTTTAAAAACTTTCAGCTTGAAATCTTGATTTGAATAAGTTGGTTAGCTATTTTCAGAAATATTTCTCGAGACTACTTCTTTTTGAGCCTTTGAACCAATTTCTTAGTATCAAACAGCGTACATTTAAATTCTAATACGTTTTCGTATTATCAAACTTTTGAATAACTTTTTAAGAAAATTAAATATTTTTTATAATAAACATTTTATGCAAAAATTTTAGAAACTATCTATTTTTTCTATTCCTAAATGGTATTAACAGTTAAATTACAATTACACTGTTTTCAAACATTACTATTATTTATCGCAAGGTTGACAGATGCAAAACGCTGATCTGTTGAAAATAATAAATCTATCTTAAACAGAAACTCTTCATCATCTAAAACTCGAATAATAATCGTAATTAAAACAATGAATTGTAATCTGATATAATTTTATTATTCCACAAGAATTTTCATTTTCAGCGGTAAAAACACGACGTATAAAACTCCCCTTCTGTCATCTCTAACTTACAAACATCTTACTCATTTTCTACGAGCGACATCTTCTCTATGAAATATAAAACCATAATCCGTAAAGGGGTACACCAGAAACCGACATTTTCTATAAATAAACGAATGTCTTGCACTTGGCACTGTAATATACATTGTGCAGTAGTCACCGCTTGAAAATAAGGAAAGGATAAGTGTTTATTATTTTTTTGTTATTCCTTTTTCTTCCATTCTTATGGAAATATGACTGCCCTCAAGCTCTGAAAAATTTTGCGTATTATACGCTTGTGAATAAAATTGAGGGTAATAAAAATAATGGCCATTAGAATGGAAAATTTATAAGTATTCGGCAGTTGAGTGGATAAAAGTAATTGAGGCATAATTTGATCGTTTATTATTTGAATAAGGAAATAATTATGGATGATTTGATTTAACACTTTTATTCGTTTTGTTTATTTATTGTAGATAGCGTATGAAAATTATAATCACGCGTTGCTTTTCATTAAATTTTAGTTTATACGGATATTTTTTGATTTTTTTAAATTATATTCAATTCGTTAAATAGTAAAATCGATAATAATATATCCTTTTAATAAACGTTTTTTGGCGTGAAAATTTGTATGCATTTCTATGTATGATAAAAATGTTTCGCGATACGTAAAAATAGAATCAATATATAAATAAATTTGCTTATTCAAAGGAATATTTTTTGAATAATATATTGTTAAGGAAAATCCATTGTTTCTCTTAATACTCGGGTTAGCTGAAATAAATCATTTTGATATAACGCCATAATTTTACTTTAATAGGTGTGCAATAAAATATGAAAACTAAAAATTCGTAAAAATTTTATTGTAATAAATAATTATTATTGAAATATATGAATTTTATTACATAACTTATAATACAAAAATTTGTATTTCTTCGTTAGTCACAAATAAACATACTTTAAGAAAAAATTTTAATTTATATATAAATTTAAGAACAAAGTTGTTTATATAGTTAAATATTGGTATATACTCTTTAAAAAATTTCAAATTTATAATCATTAGAAAACTGAAAAATTTATTATTAAAACTTTAGTTTTTATCTATGTATTTAAATTATTTAATAGTACATTATATTAAAAATCTAATTTCACGTTATATAGAAACAGTATATAATTATGTTATTGTGTTACCGAATAAATATTAAAATTGGAAGTTTGATGTGATATCATTAAAAAATGTATGAAATAATTACGTGTTTTTATAATAAAGGTCGAATGTTACCACATTTCACTTATTAGTTTTAGTATACAAGAAACTTAGATAATAAAATGATTGTCGTATCTAATGTTTCGGTATCAAATTAAAAAATTCAGAATGAAATTGTATTCTTTTACGTAGATCTTATGCTGTGGCACCTAAAAAAAGATGTGAAAATAAATATGATGTGATGAAATGTAGATGCAGGAAATGCTATGACGTACAAAACGTATATTACATAAAATATATTACAAAAAAGTCCATTATCTTATATTACTTTTTATTCTTTTGTACACCCTTTTTTTATTATCGATAAACAAAATAAACGAATATTCAATAGTTTATTAATTAAAACATATGCGCATCCATTACGCAATTGCATGTATCATTTACTTACACTTTTAAAACATATTAATTAAGTTTTTAACTTTAGATTGATTAGAGTTTGATTAATTAATTACATAATTGGTTGAATATGAATAATAAAATATATTTTATTCATTTAAATCTTTTACCAATTTTATTATTTAATTTTTAAACTTGAAAATTCATCGGTATATTTTATAATGTATCGATTACATATTATTTCATTTATACATTTATATTATATGCCTCTTGTTTTTATAATAAGTTTAATATTATTTTTTTCGTTTCTTCATTATCTCAACAAAATATAATTTTCTACTTTTCTTGATAAAATAGAAACCATTGTTTTTAATTTACGTTAGTTAATTGCTTCCACAATATTAGAAAATACATGGAATATTTATATTTTATGAGTATGCAATAATATTAATTTCTATCTGAATTCAATCTTTATTAGAAATAACAATTACTATTATTATTAGATATTGCGTAACGATATTAGTATTTTAATAATTTAACGATGGAATAAAAAATTTAATTTACCGAATTTACTATTTTATCTAATTGTTTTTTTGTAAAATACTGTTGATAATATTTAGTATATATATATAATATACATATTTGTACTTATATTATTATATTTTACTACAAAACTTCATAAATTTCATTTATCAAACATATATTTTAAATATTTCAAGAATATATTATAAATAAGTTAAGTTATTAAAAAAGTGATTAATTAGAAAGGTTTAATAATTTTTTTTAATAAAAACATCTCTTTATTTACACGAGAGACCAGAAAAAGTTATTCTTTTGCGATGAAACCTCAACTATTCATGAAATTTATACATTCTTATTTTTAAAATGAATATTGCAATTTATTCCAATATCAAGACTAAAAGTCAAAGCAAAATAAAACTGAAACAAAATAGGAAAAATAAAAGATCAATTGAACGATAAGAGACAACAGAAAAACGGTCATCAACGCAAAATCATAAAACTTTCTCAACTCGATTTTCACAAGCCATTACCGTATCTCGCGATATTCTCTCGACATTCTGCTTCAATCTTACTCGCGAATTGTTGCGACAAGCTTAAGTGTCGAATCTACATTACAAACTAAAGTGAACAGACTCATCATTTCACCAATCGAAACCGCATCGATTGCAGTATCAGATAAGATGTTATAGATGCGAATTATGACATTTGTATAATCTTATAAATCGAAATGATTGTTTAAACGTAAAATTCTTATTTGGACGATTATTTTAATTAACCATAAGTTAAAGTAACCTATAAAATTCGAACACTGTTATTTATCCGTTTAAAGCTATGTATGTATGTTTTAATCGAAAAGAAATAAATTTAGTATTATACTGTTAAAGTGTCTTCTAATATCAGTTATTTTGAAATTTTTACCTGTTATATAATTATTATAAATTTTTTTATAAAACATATGTATTCTAGACTAATAACTACTAATGAAGATCAATCAATTATGAATTTTTAAAATAATATTCATTACAACTATTTTTTATAAATTTTTTAAAAATAAATATTATTTATTTAGAAATTTGCTATCTAATATTAATAAAAGTGTTCATGAATATTATTACACTATAATATTAAAATTAATGAATTATGAAATTACATTTTATTGTGAAAAATTTTGGAAAAAAATTCATATATTTAAAATTTTTTTAATAAATTAACATTTATAAATTAGAAAATAATAGTATATTTCACTTTGAAGGATAAATTATTACATAATTATATTTTTAATAATTTCAATTTTAATTAATATGTACTTTTAGGAATTATTGAATTTGGTACTTCGTTTGTTTACAAATTAATTTTCATATAATTTAAATTAATTTTAATATAATTTAAAATCATATATTTATTATATAATCTGAATATTATAATATAATATATATCGTACGATTATTACTTAACTATTATTTATTTAATTCAATATGAAATTAATGTAATTGCAAATAATAGTGATTATAGAATATCATCATTACGTAATTCAATCGTAATATTTGTTTGTTTGTGTTTAATTTACATGTTTGAATATTTCTTAAATTAAAATTATATTTTAATAATATACAGATATAAATTTATTATTTATTTACTAGCAAATATATTTTTAAATTATCATCAAGTATAAATTGTATAGAATTAAATATTGTATTATTTATATAATAACGATTTAAAATCCGTCCGTCATACTTTAAATCAAAACTTTCTTATTTTGAAAAATATTTATCGATCATTAGATTTAATTACTTAAAAAAGCACATATAATTTCAAAATAATTTAACGAAAAGACTATAAATTTGATATCAATTTGTCTTAAATATTCAATTTCACGAATATCACCTTTGAAGTTTCATACGGAAATTTCTTTGAACACTTACGAAGATATCGTAATAAAATTCGTACATCACAAGCGAACAATTAAAGACTTTATACGATATAACTCACATTTCATAACTTTCCAATCTTCATCGCCAAGTTTCAAGGATCTATGTTTCTTGATTAATTAACAGACTCACGTAAATTAATTCTAAGCCCGCTCCACTAAAATTCGCTCGAACTCGCTCTCAAACAAGATTCGATCAAGCATAACAAAAATCCTTCCAATCTACCTTTACTAGTGAGACTGAAGCTCCTGAGCCGGTAAAGATCCTCGTCTAGAAGATCATCTCGTTGCACAGGCGAGGCATTCACGTCCGGGACGTCGAGATAAGCATTGACCTTGCGATGATGCGCGTGATGGACACTTTGACCTCGACGACTTCCCCGTCGCCTGAGACCCGGACTCACGTCGTTATCCGTCAGTCGTGGTTCACTGCTGCAGTGAGCCGAACGAACTCCTGTACCTTCCGGTGGGTAGTCGTGTTGAGCAGCGGCTGAAACGTGAAAAGCGATGATTGAACGAACGAGATTTGATTGAGGATTGCCTTTATCGTGGGTCATCCGATAATGATAGTCGATTTGTGATGTCTCATCAGTGCTGATTGATGTTTTGTTGCTTTTTAAACGAAGAATAATTATGCACTTTTGTCCGATAATTTAGGGCTAAATGTATTTTACTAATTATATGAGTGCAAATTAGGTATTGATTTTCCATCAAAATTTATTAAATAAGATAAAATTAAAAATATGGACATTCAACTTCAAAATTTTATTTAGCATAATTAATAAATACTTTTTTCATAGTTTTTGTTCAAATTATAAAAATCCTGTAAATATTTGATAAATATATTTATTTTCTTTGATAATCTTTGCTTCTTTCTCTAGTTATGAATAATATATTTTTTACTTTTAATTTTTTACTTAAAGTAGCAAATTCCAGCTGATAAATACAAAACCTTAATTTTATTACGAGTTCAATATCAAATATATTTAAACATTTTCTCAAATAATCCTGTGTAATATATTTCCTTAAGATACTTACAACACTGTATATAGTTCTTAGTTAAAATGTAGAATTTATTTGAAGTTACCGAACGATATATAGATAGTTTTAAAATAAAAAAGAATTATGTATTGTAAATTACTATGTTTAATTTAAAGTACAAAGAAATGATTAAATACCATTTATAAACTTTTATTGCATTAAAATTTTTGACTACATATATATATTTTATAAAACTATTTTTAATAAATATGTTTAAGTACAAAATGTAAATGATCAATGGTCAAATCATTATCGGTAATCTTTATAGTGGATTACTTTTGCAATTTTTTTAATTAACATATAAATATTTTCTCTGTATAAAAAAACTACAATTTAATAATAAATCGATATTTTTATACTACATAAAAACGATGGTTTATCTGTGATTATTTTGTAAAAAAATTGTTCTCGAATGTAAAGCAATGTACGATTGAAAATATATTTACTATTTTTTTTAAATAATAGCTCTAAGAGAAATTATAATTTAATGAATATTCATTCGCGTATTGATTAAAATTATTCTAAAAATATATTTTATATAAGCATAAAATTTAAACGTGTTAGTAGAAATATATACATCAAGTCAGACACGTTTTATGAATAATAAACACAGAATGTAACAGCTGTAGGAGTGTAAAATAAATATAATGAAAGTATATTTCATTTATACGAAACAAAATAAAATTTCATATTACACTTCAAAATGAAAATTATTCACTTTTATAATCTTTGTTATACAGTAATAAATGTAGCTCTTTTGATCAACTAAATTTTACTTTGTTTGAAATAATATGTTATACAAATATATGTATTATCACCTCGATTATTGGTAGATTTAATAAATTTAAAAAGGTTTAATTATTAAGTTTCTAATTATTAAAATTTCGATACTAATTTGTCGAATTACTTAAAATATCGAAATGTTTATTTATTAAATATGGATTATTTTAATTATTTTAAATATTATCAATAATTATAATACAGTATATTATCGATCACTGTTCTCTTATTTATAATATCGTACAATTTCTACTTACTAAAAAATTATCGTCGCATCAAATTTCTAAATGAATTTATTAATCCATTTACGCACAGTCCAGCGATTATTTTTCTTATTAAAATTAAATGCAGTATTTTTCAATGTAATTTTCTTTCTCGATAGAAAGAACAAAAATAATTATTCTTTAAAAAATAACGACTATTTTTGCGAGAAAGAAGATTTCGAAATCTATTCAATTTACTATTTTGAAAGTTATTTTAGATTTTAATCCAACAAGATTGATACATAAAAAATTTCCCAATCGGAATGAATTCACAAAAGTTTCGGTAACTACAGATTACAAATCTATTCTCAAATTTGTAAAACTTAAAAGATCCCTCGCTAATAAATAAGATAAAAACATCGGTTAAAATATCGATGAAAAGAAAGGTATGAAAAAATTTGTCCTTCGCGCGACTAAAATTTTCAATCCTAAATTCACAGTGTCGTTTCCTGAGTGGGTTCTAAAAAGAGGTTATAAACTTTGGAGTAAATTCAGCTTTCACACCGGTTCCTTCTCAAACGATCCATCGAGTAAACTTATCAAGAGTTTCATTAGCATCGCAATCTGACAAATGCTCCTCGATAGCTTCCCCGATGCGTTTTCGTGCATAAAGCTGAAATTCCATTTGGAAATGAAGCGAATGAACATCAAGTAATACACGTTCGTGAATCGAGCGAAAGCCGCTAAAGCGTCCAAAAGCCACAGAATCCTGCTTACGGCGGTAAGGACGCGCACATTGTTCCTGGGGCAGGTTGCGGCGGTATAATCCTGAACCTCATTAGAGACTGTCGGGTGGTGACGGTATCGGCACAAAGCACACAGACCTTAACGTGTACCACTTCAGGCTCACTGAATTAGGGAACGGCTCGAAGGGCACGATTACAAAGCACAAACGGGCAACGGGTACGAGAGGCATCACTCGTGTGACGTCCGTGTGTGCTACCGAGTGTATCCGCGGGTTGTGTGTGTCGGTGTGCGAGAGAACGTCAAGAGACGCTCTGAAAAAGACTGGGAATAATTTCAAGACCTCGGAGCGGAGAGTTGCCTTGGTGACAATAGTCGCTCTTGAATGAGGATATCGTTGGATGTGTTTAGATCGGTGTTTCGATGTTTCGAACTTGTTTATTCCGAAAGTTGGAGTAACGAGAATAAGTAGATCATTTCGTTAAGTATTTCAGTTGAAAAGACTTTTAAACGAGATTTTTTATCTAATTAAAACGACAGCGATACTTTCGTCGCGATTGCTTCGATATTTTTCTTTCCTTTAAATCAGAGATTTGCTCGAGTCGAGCAACAAAGCTACCTTTTTAATTAAAGTGTATTCCAGGAGAAGTAAGTATCGAAAATCTATTATGATTGGTAGAAAATTGTAAAATGTTTGAAAGATATAATCTTTTAACCGGGGAAGAAGTTTGCAAAGATGTGATTGAAATTCTATATCGCGTCGGCAATGTATCTATATGCAAATATCTTGTTTAGTTAGATGTATTGGTTGATTAAAATGGGTATTCATTTATGTGCATATAAATTTACTACATTATTTTTGTAATTAAATAACTTGTAATTCCTTATTAAAAGGATGAATGCTTTTCAATAGTACATAATTGCGAGCTACGAATAAGTAAATATCTACAAACTTTGTACGTTACAAGAAAATATTCGATTTCTTAAGAATTTTCCTAAATGTTTCGATGCGCGAGTTATGAATAATTATAAATACCGATCGAATTCCGATAAAATTTAATTATTATCGAAATTAACAAATTTATATTTCATGGTAATATCTGTAACTTATTATCACGAAATTATAACGTTAGCTAAATATACGTCTTCTATGCAACCAATGTATTAAATCTATATACCAAATATTCAAATTATTGTAATAGATCGTATTATAATTCTTCCATTTTACCAATTACTTATAAATACTATATACCTATAAAAATTTATAATATTATGGTAAAATATTTATATTTATAAATCATCGAATGATCGATAGTCAAAAATTTAATATAATAAACATGGAATTTGAAAAATTATAAATATATTTTCTCAACTCTAATATTTAATATTATATTTTAAGTTAAATATAAAAATTAGATATTTTAACGTACGATAATCCATACTTTAAAAAAATGAATTTTATGTATGCAATCCATTTGAAAAATTTTTTTCTAAATTGTAGTGTATTCAGATTTAGATTAATATATAATGTATCTTTGTGTTATTAGGTTCAAAATATTTATTTAAATATATTTTATATTCTTATTTAAATGATTAATTTAATTTTTTACTATATTAAATTTAATGTGTCGAAGTAGAAATTCATAAATTAGGTCGGACAATGATTTCACGAATCGATCTTTCCAATTTTAATGAATAATCTGCTTTTCACTTTATAAAAATGCAAAAAAAACTTATAAATACAATATTGATGAAGCAAAAAATATAAAGGCAGTTTTTTTTGAGTTTCAGATAAGTTTATCATTTTCTAAAACAATTTTATTCACTTCATTAAATACTTTTACCCCCGTTTTTTCTAATTTTTACGCAAGTTTTTGAACAATTTATAAGTATTGAAACTTATTTTACAAAATAAATAGAAAAAAAATTTATCATTTATGAATTAAAAAATTATTTTCTAATACTCCAAATATAATATTTACATTTCTACATTTTACATTTCTATACAATGTTCTATTTCAATTAAAATGATATTTTGAAATTAATAATTATTTATATAACTTTCGGTTACTCGATGAAAGTTCTAATCAATATAATATAATATAAAATATTATAATTAGTATCACATATTTCGAGTATCCATAATATCTGTTTTATAATATAATAACAAGTAGAAAAATAAATAAAATAAATTGAAAAAATATAATTTGCATAAAATTTTAATTAAAATTAAAATTATACGAAATAATGATTAGTCTTTAAAAATTGTCTGAAATCTGAATCATAAATTATAAAACCGAATTTTCATTTCGTCATAATTACACGTACAATAATATTCGATATTCGATGCTTGCGTTATCCTCGATATCGTATCTTAAACTATATTAACTCGTACAGAAAAATAAAGAGTTTTCAGCGTAAAAGGAACAAATCGATCGAAACTCTCGTTGCGAATCGAATCAGCTTAAGTGCATGTGACCACTGACCATATTTTACTTAATTTTATGTATTGTGCGTATCTCTTTAGTCGACCTTCACAATCGGTTGAGAAAACAATGGAATATTTTTGATACATTGAAACAAACATTTTATTTTGATATACCACTTCATTATTTTTATTTTCTCGTATCTATGAAAAACGTATACTATTTGTCCAATTATATCTATAAAATCCACCACACGAATCTATAATTCAAATGAAAGTAATTTAATATAATAAAAGAATCGATACGACAATTAAATTAAACTAAAAGGATATCTTATAAGATTTGAACTAATTTGTAATAATTAAAAACAATTACCAATAACTTCTTACATTTTACGACACAATCTATTTTTATAAAGATACTAAGCTTCGAGAAGCGCGAGTCAAATGTATTCTTCGATATTTAACGAACGGTGAAACGTTCGTACGCATTCGCTCGAACTTTTTAATCGACATAAATATTTGAATTTCTCGTTGAAAAATGTCCCTCGTCGCTCGAGCGTCTCCGTATATTTCCGAACATTATACAGCTCGACAGAGAGAAGCTCGTGAGCGAGGATGGAAAACTGGGATGTAAACAGGGAAATTAGATAGCGTTGGAGGAAACTCGGCAAACTATTATACCGACGCACAGGTTATTGTTAGGGATGCAACCAAGGATTTACCGCGAGCCGTGAACGCGAAGCTTGGAGATTATTTTTCTTTTCGAAGTGAATTTGATTTACCTTTCTTTTGTCCTGGTCTTTTTTTTCGAGACGGAGTTCGAGGAGATCGAAACAAGGAAACATCGAATGGAGCTAACGTGAATTACATCTTGCGATTGCCTTGACGATGTACTAAAGATATTTATATCATTCGACTACGATAAAATATGCGACGAGGTGACTCAAATTATTGCGAGAAATTTATGCTCTTCGTTCGACGGATTTGCGAGATATTTATTAAAAAGTTTCGATTATTTTTAAAACACGTCCGAAAGCGTTTTATGCGAGTATTCGCCATACGTGATCATATATTATTTGTAATGGAGTTGTATCGAATGAGTAACGGCTTAAATTTAGCGAAAGCTTTGTAAAAGGAATACAGTTTTCATTTAAAGAAACAATTTTTAAATTCATTTCCAAATCTTTGGTCTTTGTCTTTGAAAAGAAAATTGTTTAATCTTACTATACGGACTTTCAAAGCGAAACTTTCTTATAGCTTTTAGGATTAACTTTTTGTATAGTTAAAAAAAATATTGTCACTGACGAAAGGCATACCAACGAAGTATTAAATTTTAAATTAATTTTCTTTCAAACGACGAATTTTTTTTATAAAACATTAAAAATAAACTGCGGACGTAATTACAAATCAATCTATAATAAATATCTATAATTAAAAATCACACCATGCAATATTTTTTTATAAACTTCAAATAATTAGAAATTAATATATTTATAATTATTGAATAAGAATCTCTAAATGATCTACGTACATTATAATTGCTTCATACTTCATCATTCGTTCTTTTAAATAATTTAAAATTTTCACATTAATGATTATTCTTGATTAGAACAACAGATAATTAGATTATATAAATATTCACGAAGAATTTGCATTATTTTAAAGAAACTAATTTCCCTTTAAAGAAATATATTTTTTCTTTTAAAATTTATGAAATTATAATGTATAGAAGCAAAAAATATAATTTTAAAACTAAGCATTTACATCAATTTTTATAAATTTCTTATTAATATTTAAGATATTTCTATGATTTAAGCTAATTAGTTGTTTTTAAATTAACAGTATAAATTATATTTCAATATACAATCTTACCTTAACCAGTAATTATGTATCGGTAATCGATTGTTATTCGAATTACTTGCATATATTTTAACAGACTAATTCGCTGATAAGACTCCTTAAGTTATGTATATTTATAAATTGTTTACTTTTGCATCGATTATTTAATTAATCTATCTTAGTATTCTAACATTATTAAATTCCGGATGATACAGATTATAAGGAAATCGAAAATTTTACGATAATATTAAAATAGCACATTTGCTTTATCTATAATAATAATAAAATATCACAAATTAAATAAAAGTACTAAATGGATTCGCCTAGTCTTTGTTATAAATTATGCTTTTGCATAGATTTTAATTTCATATAATTTTCAAACGAATAATAAGATTGTATAATGAAATTTTATAATCAAAATTTCATACGAATTCTTCCAAACAGAGTAAAATAGTCAACTTAACAAGTTAGCAAATTTATTATTGGCTTACAATTTGAGCTACGAATTTAAAAGAGTACAAAATTGAAATAAATTTGTTTTCAATGCAATATTTAAAAAATTTATATTTCAAAATTGAAGCTATTTCCATCGTCGGTAATTCGAGTATCGAACGCGAAAATTAAAAATTTTTTATCCCGCGGTCAGCATTCTAAATTAGTTATTTCTCAAAGTAAAAATATTCCTATAAAACGAAAGCATTTGAAAATTTCTCAACGTTACTGGTTCGACGTCACCGAGTTAAAAGTCCCATGGACGAACTCAATACGAAATATTCAGTACCAAGGGGAAGTCGGATATTTCCAGCCTCCCGACCTTGATACGACACTCGAATGAAGCAGCAGAACCTTTGGCACCGGAACATCGGAAACCGAAAAAAATTTCTCAACCTCAACTCAACCCACCGGTTAAAAAAAGGCCAAGAACAATAAACCCGATGCTAAAACGCAGCGTAATTAAGCATCGGAATAATACGCGATCGGCGTAACCAAAGCCCGAGGCTAAGAACGAACGCATACATCAGAGTTCGCACGTAAACGCCAGCGATAAAGTTCTTTTTTAAGCCAACCCGGAGTCGTTGGAACCCGCGTAAGCGTCGCCCCTCGAAGATCGGAGGCTCGTGGGCGCACTTATTATAGCCGAGAGGAGAGGAGAGGAGAGCAGCTGCGGCTTTACGGAAGCAGGCCAGAGAAGGTCGGCCTTTCTTCGCGAAGCTCGCGCGTCAGAAATTACGACTCGAACGCTGCACCAGCTGAGAATATCGTCCGACTGTTAATAAATAACGAGGAGAGCTCGCGACTGTGGTGCAGGTAATGCAGTCGAGACTTTGCTTCCTACGCAAGTTACGTATTTTTAAGTGGGACTCGCTATTTTCACTTTTGATAGGAGAGATCGGATCGCATTGTATTCTTTGGGCTTCTCTGTAGATTCGAGGCGCGCGATAATCAACGCGTAATTTTTAAATGTATGAGTAATGTGCTTTCGATCTTTGTCTTTTCGACAATTTAAATATAACTTAAAGCGAAGATTTTACAATTTTTAACATCGTTAAAACACTTTTTACTTATTTTACGAGCAATATTTTCGTGTATAAATTTGAGAATCGTAACTTTTTCCTCGCTCTTAAATTTAACTATGACTTATAACTAATCGTAAAGATATGCTCCAATAACTTTGTAAAGTTAAAAAACGTAATTATAAAATTATTGCCGAGTGCTTAAATTCGTGTTATTTCTCTAAGTGAATATCGACGCGGAGTATATTCTAATTTCAATAATAATTAATCGATGAATTTATGAAAATACGTTAAAATTTAGCAACTTCGCGAAAATTGACTCAAACTTCGATATCTTATATTTAACATTTGTTATTAATACTATTATTGAACTCGAATACGATCTTAATGTATAATTAGACTATAAAGTTTCGTACGCATCATATCAATTTTGTCGTTTCGATTACTTTAGATAAGAGTTTAAACGAAACAATCTTTAAGCTGTTTTTAATTATTTCGATATAATTTGTATTATAAATAATTAATGTATTTGTACAATTTTTCAATGAACATTGTTGAGAAACGGGAGGCGAAATTACTAATAATATATTCTGGAATTTCCAGTTGATCTATTATTTTTTGAAAGGCATATTAATTATCCTGCAAGGTATTGTTGTTACTGTGATATCAATGGTACAGAATTCTAGAGATTATTAATGCATGATGGAGAAATTTGTAATGTAAACTTCTATCGAGCATTGCTTCCGCATACTTCTCTAACGTCATTGAACATTCGTACAACTTCTAATAAATTTCATTCCAAATGACAATTCGTAAATAAGTATTCGAAACTTGCTGCTAATTGATTGCGTAGTAAATTGTATGAGAATTGAAATAAATATCTTTTTGAAAGAAAAAAACGTATTTGAAACAAAATTAAAATATATTTAACAATAAGAATAATCGAATAAAATTTATATTTGATAGTAAGTGTTAATTTAGATTTATTTTTATGAGATTTTTCAAAAATGATAAACTTAAGTTTATTTAAATAAATGAATAAATTCGATCGTTTTTCGAAGATAAATTATATGATCATAAAATTTAATTTTATGAAATCTGTAGAAAAATCTATTCTTACCTTTTCGGATTTTAATTAACTTTTCAATTAAAAATTTAATTTTATTACAGATATTGCTAATAATTTATATTTAAATTCTTTTAATATTTCAAAATTTGATTTCATTTTTTCGATAAATACATTCTTCATTATAAATGCATAATTATTGAAAATTCTAAAACTAAATTTAGTACTATATATGTATAATGAAATATAGTCTTTTGATTAAAATATTATAAATTATATCATATTTTCATTTGATAATTAAATTTATATTTTCCACCTATTTTTTCACACTATTTTAAAACTATTTAATTTCGAATATAATATAATAAATCGAATAAAAACATATTACAATTAAAATTATTAAAATTTAATAATAAGGCATAAATGTTATTAAATTTTATTGAGATGTACTTTTATTAGAATTATCGCGTATTAAACTTTATTTTAACAAATTATGAAAAATTCAATGGCATATTTCTTTTCTCTTTATTATCGTTAATTACGTATTTTTATATTATAATGATAATAAATTTAATATAATATTATCTTTCATATAAGAACTTAATGCAATTATTTATTAGATTTATGCCAACATTTATCTTAAAATTTCAGTCTCCTAAATTGTAATTTAATATTTACCAAGTTGTTCAAGTTTTCACAATAACTTATAGCTGTTTTCAACATCCAATTTATTTATTATCATTGAAAACATACAGATTTACGATATAAAAGATTGATATCTTTTTAATTGCAATATTAATAATAATTAATATCGTTATATTCTGTTTATGGTTATAAAAATCATCGAGTAGTTTAAATATTCATTTTTAACTAAGTTAACAATTAGTTAAGAATTATATTTATTGGCTCCTTTTTAAACAAATTATTAAAACATAATGTATAATACATTTAGGTAATGAAATTTTTTAATTATTTTTTTACTACAGAAAAAGTAAAAAATTAAACGCATATATACTAAAATCTAAATCACGATGACACATACCAAACGACTTTTATTTTTAAGAGCCCGATATCACATAAACTAAGATTTTAAACAGAGATTGAACGATTCAGGCTTCAATATATATTCACAATAATCTTCAATAACAAGAATTGCTAGAATAATATGACAATCTTTATTGATACGGTGCTACAATAAAAAAGAGAACAAAGTGTCTCAAGGAAAGCGCAAATGAATATACAGATAAAATAAATAACGGGTTACACTAAAGTGATCAATGTCTCGTATAACTAAATTGGATGAAAGTATGATGAAAAATATGAACGAGCAAACTAATACATATAGGAAATTTTAGCTGACCATAGAATATCCAAGAATCGCAGAGAGAGGTAATGAATGGTAAGAGATTCCATCGGCATGAGTGAACGAGCTACAAATACATTGTGGTTGCGATCTTAAACTTGTACAATCATAGGGATCATAGCCATTTTAGAAGGTTTATAAAATAGATTTGAATTATATCGAATTATTATTATAGTTTTATATATATCTAATATAACACAACGATAAATTTAAAGTCATTTTACGATAAAAGAGATACGAAGAAAATTGTTAAGCTTTCATATTTCGGACAAAATAGAGACTTTAAAATGGAAAAGATGAAATTTTGTTGAAAAGTCTTCGGGAAAATGCATATTATTAGTGTCGTTAAACTTTTAACAAACGTTAATTTTTACTCATCGTTTTATTAAAATATCGAATAAATACGTCTCCCACTTTCTTTCTATTCATATAAGATTAGAAATATCTTTTTTATACATTTTGATTTAATACAAATATATTCTTATAGTAATAGTTAGAATTATGATTATTATAAATATAAAGGTACATTATAAACATTATTTGAGTAAATTATGGATAAAAGATACCGATAGTCTTTTTTATACTATAATTTAGACGAGAAAAACTATAAATTTTAAACTCAATCTTAAAGATCTCAAACATCTGGTATGTACGACAAAAGAAAATTTTCAAGGAGCACATAAACTTAACGATTAAGCCTTTAAAAATATTAGTAATTGCATTTATATATTAATACGTACTTAAATATTCTATATAAAAGCAGTACGTTCCATAACTTTATATTTTAAATATATTTGAAAGATAGAAAAGCGAAAATTAAACAAACGTCCTGAAATACTATGCGCCGAACGAAAATAAAATAAGCTAGGAAAATACGCGAAAAGATCAACTAACTCTATAAATCCATTATAAATACAGTGATATTAGCTTTAAGGTGAGATTTTTCCACCGAATTTTTTTCATCTACTTTAATAATATAGGAAAGTCAAGGAGGTATAATTAATTTTTTTCTCTCATAATCGCACCTACGCGATGTTAAATTGACAAGAAATAGAGATGCGAAGCATAACTTGAGGAGATTGCACATATAAACAAGTTGAAATCGATGCTGGAAAATTATTGACAAGCGATCGTTACCTTCATCATACAAACTATAATAAATGAAGATACAGTACTCGTGACCTCTCGTCACGAGAGCAATGTAACGAAGAATATGATATGTGAAAATGGGAATATCGAACGCGTGTGCAATAAAAGAGTATAAATGAATAAAAGAGTGTAGTGGATACGAATATTCTGAAGCTCGAGTCGGAAGGAGAGAATGCGATAGAGGGATCACGAAACATTGAATAGCGTAGAACTGGAAGGTTAATTTGTTGGATTATGACTCTCTCCGATATGTGAATACTCGCTAGTACCTGTTAACGCACGTCTGTTGAGCTTTTATAGATGAAATGATATAGAGAAGCGTAAGATAGAAGAGTCTATTATCGAGAGAGAAAATAAAAGTAATCCTGCAATGAAATAATAAAAAAGCATTCTCAATGGTAAGGATCGTCCGAAAGAGAAGATTATGTTTTTTAGGAGGTTCAAATCCTGCGTTATTTTAAAATACGACTTTATTTTAATATCTTATACGAACTTATTATCATTTTTAACGCAAAAATAATCGACGTTAAAAATTTATTACGATTGATTTAAGTTTTAAACGTTTAAATTGTAAAGAAATTACTTTTTAGTTTTCAAATTTTCTATAATTAAGTAATGAATATTTATATCGTACTTTCAGAATTAAAAAGACAAAATTAATGAATAAAAAATACTTGCAGAGTTGTAAACTGAATAAATTTTATTAAATTAATATTACCGTTTATCAAGACTTCAATTCTTTCTGACAAAGTAAAAATGGTATAAATTAATATTAATTGCGTTTTAAAATGTAAAACGTTTAGTTTTATGTATTTAAATTAAAGCTAATGGAAAATATAAATGCCAATAATTAAACGACTGAGAAATTGAATGATCTTTTAAAACATATATTTGTTGAATAAAAATTATGAAACTAAAGACTTAAATAATCAATGTATAACCTATTTTTTATTCGATATACCGAAAAAATAATGAAACTGTATTGAATATTCAACGGAATATTCAACGCTTTTAATTATATTAATATACAGCAAAAAATAAACAGGAACAAAGATTTTATCAATTTTTAATAATTACATTGTAATTAAATTATAAATACATCTTAAATAAAATATAAATATGGATCAAAAGCAATTTTACAACTATGCTTTTACATAAATAATAGAAGTGAATTATCTCGTAATTTCAATTTTTATTTTATTTAGGTAATATTTTTAAAAAGTTCTTAATCAGTTAATTCAAAAAAATAATCAAAATTTATTTCATCTCGCAAGATTAAAAAATTCTTTATACTTTATATTTATTTTGTAAGTAATATTGCACAATTTCAAAATTTTATAGTTTAAATTAAATTCGGATTTATATTAACGTTGGTTATAAAAAAATTTAAGAACGAATCTAGAAATCTTCTATTTATCGACTAAGCTTGTAATTAAAATAGAAAAATCTATTCGTATCGATCTTGTGATAATGCTGCATATAATTTATATCACGTAAAATGGAGTTAATAGTAATATAGAGTAAATTTTAAATGCATTCAAGCCTGAACATTATGAATCATTTTATAAAGTAAAAAGAGCCTTAAATCACTTAGAGTTAGTTAAGCCAGTTTTTTCGAATAATTTTCCAAAGCCTTTTAATTATTGTTGAAGTAAGTTGAAAATATAATATAAAAAATAATATCTACATATTTTTACTTCGGTATATAATATAGAATTAAAGTTTCAAAATAATATATCGAAAATTATTGAAAAGAAAAATAATTCATTTTAAAATCTCCAACTATTCTATTTTATTTTCAAAATATAAATAAAACTAAGTAAGTATTTTAAAATATATATTAATAAGAAATTTGAAATAAAATTTAAAACCAATTTCTTCTTCAAGTTTTATCGATTATTCATTTTTTTAGATCACATTTATCCATTATGATATTTTAATGAGATTATTTGCTATTAAAATTACCGCGATATTATTACATTTAGTAAATTATTATTTAAAGTCTATTTTATTATGAACTCGGCTTAATATAGACGTTTTAAGGTCTTGCAATACAATTACTTTAAGTTGAGAATGCACGTCAATGAATGCAATAAATGTTCTCACACCTTTGAAAACGTTAGAACGCAATATGTTAATCTACTTTACTTGTCAATAACATAAACTTGTCTCATAAATTTATGTATTCGTTGATAAAGTCATTTCATATCTTTTACGACATAAACTATAAAAGTGTGCTATTCATAATGCGATCCATTTTTATGATAATTCATTGTCATTGAAAGTATATTAGTTGAACAAAAATGTTGAATATTATTATTAAAATCGCAAGACGCAATTTAAATTATTCGGTTTTTCTAACTTCAAAGAAATTTCTGTATTTAAAATTTCACGTTTACTTCAGCGAGCAAAAAAAAATCTTCAAAAATCTAACAGTTTCAAAGAATATAAACCGTATGAAATACAGAGAAAACACTGTAAATCACTAGAATCGTTCGTCAGCAAGAAAAGTAATAAACAAAGTGTGTAAGAAGTTTCTCGGAACCATGACCATTTATCCACTTTCAGCTTTCTTTTCCGACTTTCCAAGACGAAATTTCACAACTCTGATAAAATAAGACTGATGAATTTCTCTCGCCATTTACGGTATACGAAGATCGAACAGAAAATTTATACGAGCATAATAAATTTATATTCTCTTCGCTGTATTCCACATAATGTGAATACTGTAATCTTGCGAGCTTTTTTCGGTAGAATAAACGTAGACTTTAAAACAAAATTAACGTAGTAACGTATGCGGGAAAATACTTGCGAAGAAAATATATACCTTAAATATTAATCGATATTTATTTTGGAGTATGTTTTACGTCGTGAATTATAAACTGATCGATTCGAATCTTATTAAAAATTTTCTAGCTAAAAATATATAGTATAATTTTTGAACCTTTTTTCATTTCTAAATACCGCTATTTGATTCTATTTAAGCATTCGATATGATTGTATTAAAATATAATTAAATATAAAAAGAAATATAAATAACTGTATAATAATAATATTGTTCCGAATATCTGTAATTATTTGGGAAAGTCAAATAGACATATTTCCATGGTACAGCGTATTAAATGTACAGTTATTTATATACCTATAGAATAAGGTATGCATAAAAATAACTATTGAAAAAACGAAAATTGATAGTCGAACTTTATCCATGACATATACGTGCATTTCATATAGTGTATTATTAAACTTTAGTCTGACAATTTACGGATCGTTACTACTGATATTACAGAAATATTTTCTTATCTACAAAAGCTTTCTATTTAAAAACTTTAAAAGCAATAATTTAACGTTTATCGATACATAGAATATATTAAAAATATATTAATAAGTATGAAATACGATAAATAAAAAAATTAATAGAACCAGTCGCTGAAATTATTAATGAAAAATCGATGGAAATATTACAATTGTAAAAATTCATATAATCTTAATTAAGTTAAGGGTCGTAACGAATTTAATATCGAATATATATAAATTAAATATTCTAAATTATAAAAAGTTTAAGTTCACATAGATGTATCAATTGAAATATTGTTTATCGAATATCCGAATAGTATTCATGTTATTTCATAAAAATGTTATCAAGATTTTCTTAAAATTTTATATCGAGTAGTCGCTTTATAAAATAAAACTTTTTTAATAGTCTAAAAATATCACTCCTGAAATCAGATAAAATTTTATTTTATTTCAAGATGAAATAAAATTTTTTTATTCATGATTCTTTTACTTAAACGATATCGCATATTTGTATTAAATAATTAATACACATTATATTTTTAATATATTATTTTCAATCAATTAATTATTAAAATATTCAGAAAATCCAGACATGAAAATTCTTTTAAATTTAAAACATTCCTAAACACCTTATAACTACTTTTATAAAAAAAAAAACTATTTTTACTTACAACATTAAGCCATTAAAATGACAAGCAACTTTTTTATATATTAACTACTTAATACAATAATGATATCGTCAGGAGAAATAATGCCTTCTTTAATTCAGATAATAGTACAAAAAATGAACAGATAAAGCCATTAGCAACACATTACTCTTGGCTTTATTATCTCGGACGATCTTTGGGTATTCTCCTACTTTCCACAAGGTAATATTTCAACTTGTAAAAAGTGAATAAAGATGAAAAATCCGTCGTTGGATTCTCTGGTTATCCTCTCAATAGTTCTCGTCTAATCTCTCATTTCCTTTTTTCTCACTATACATATCGATTATTGGTTTCGTTCTAAAAGTGTACGGCGCATTTCCCCTCGCCTCGTCTCTCCTCCTCGTCACGCGACGGTGCGAACTCACGCACGTGTGTATACACGAACGATTTTGAAATTCGCCGCGCCTTGGACACTGACGTGTCTCCGACCGCGTTCGTATCAAATCGTGTCGGGCGATACGAAGGCAAAGGCACGTCGCTTTGACCAGCGATTAATGCTCGTGCACTGTCAATTTTTTTAGTGAAAAGGTACTTCGGATCTCTTTTCTCGAATGTAAGTACGATTCGTTGGGTTCACTTTTACTTTTGAACGTAAGCCAGTGCTGCGATAAATTTTCTGCTCGCTTCGGATATGAAGCGATAATATATTTTTTATTGTAACGATTTTCGTGTGTTTTGATTTTTTGGGTGGTAATTTTAAATTAAATTTTCGTTAATGATTGGAAAAGTTTGGCAATGTTTATGCGAAATGTGAAAAGTTTTAAAAAATTTGTGTATACGTGGTTAAAAGATATTATTAAATGACTTTTTAAAATCTTCGATATTTTCGCGTCCATATAATATAATTCTTGATACATTCTGGTTTGTATCGTCTTACTTTTCCAATTTCTCATTTGCAGAATTCTATTAATAATTCGTTTAAATATAGTTTATAACTTTATACTATTTTCTTATTGAAATTGAATCTTTGCAATTTGATTTTCCAACTCGTTTTTGTGTAATAATATGACGTTAATATTCGTTTAAATGAATCTCAGATTCAGAAATATAATGAACGAATTCATAACAAAGAAACGTTAAATTCAAACAATTTCTATTTAAAGATAAAATCATATAAAAAATCAAATTTTATGCTTTTATATATTTGGATATTTATAAAATTAAGTTTCAAATAGCTTAATTTTTTTTTAATTGAAAAATAATATTAAAAAATAAACAATTAATTTATTCAAAAGTAACAGTCTGTTAAAAATGATATGATAAATATTGTCACGGATATTACTATATCCATAAATAATGATCTATTATAAAGTATCATATAGATTATCAACGTTTTCGACATCAAAATTAATCAAAACGGTTTAATTATTTCACGAAGGCCGACACGCATATAATCAAAATATCAAATCCGTTTTTCTCAATATCATCACTTTGAATAACATAGCCAATTGCATTCAGACATATCATATTCAATAAACTTGTTATTAAATATTTAAAATAACATTTAATACATAAATAAATACGATTTTATTTAGGTATTCAATGTTTGTTCCACTTCAAAAATTGAGTCAAAAACATTTCTAATCTCGACTCGTCTTTTAAACAATGTATTCCTCTTCTCGGTATTACACCGTTATACTTTTAAAAACTGTTTGAAAATAAATTTATTATATTACTAAAATTTTACAAAATAGTTTAAATTCTTTTATTCTTACTAGAATATAAAATGCAAAAATATGGTTACTTTTAAACTTGCAGAGTCTAATGTTCAGAGAGAAATTTATTCGAAATTTTAAAAAAACATTTAAAAATAAAATTAATATCAAATATTCTTTTCGATATGTTATAAAATATATAAAAACATCTTAGCTATAAATGAAAAAAGAATTCTGAAACTAACGAAAAACAAAAGATTTTGAAAATGCAATAATGAAATTTTTCTTTGAAACCCCGCGAATATTATTTTGAAAACGAATTTTCTAAATGAACGAACAAATGAACCAAGCATAATTCTAGAAAAGTTTAAATTACGTTTAAGGCTTCTTTTTCTATTAGTTTATTCATTTCAACTAAAATTAAATCCCTTCTTTCTCGATAAAATATTCTTACCAGTTAAGCCACTGAGAATCTTGTGATCACTTGTCGGCACTAACATCAATTACATCGATGAACAAACAGGCCAGACTCTCTAAAAGTATTACACGGTAAAAGCATTTTTCTGGAAATAAAAAATTGTAAAAGATTCTTAGTTCAATCCTCGAATAAAATTTTTAATTAACCTTTGCTGCGTTAATTATATTTTTAATTTCTACAAATTGATGATGCAAGTATGAAAAATGATATTAATTAATAATCGTTAACTTCTTTTATCTATTTATAACGTATTTATTTAAAACTATTTCTCATTAGAAAACTTTCCGCTTATAGAACTTTAGATAATTAAAAGATAATAGACTGAATTTTATGTGTCTTATATTATTCCTTTGAATCTAGTTTATATAAGGAAAAAAATACTTATCGACTAAATTTCGCTAATAAGTCAAGTTGAAACAAATTTGTTTAAAATTAAGAGTTTATAATTTTATGTGTTTTGCAGATAACTGATAAAATTGATGTACCAAAATAAATATGATTTTGAATACTATTAAATATGCGTGCATCGTAGATTCCTTACGCGAAATTAAGACAAGTTTCTGAGGAAAGTTTTGGAGAACATTAACAGCCGCAAGGTCACTTAGTTTAACTGAGTAACTAACTTATAATTAATACGTTAAAGCGCGTTAGCATGAATACACAAGTATTATTAGAATTCAGAAAAAGAAAACAAATATTAGTATTTATACAACTAAGTTTAATGAAGAATCTTGGTTGATTTACTTTATAAAATTGATATTATAATAGACTATACAATGAACTGGGAATTAAATAAATGTTAAAATTTAATTGCATATTTATATGTAAATAATCTTAAATGACTCGAAAATTTAATTTTTTAATTATAAATGTGTTATAGTTTTCGGTAAATGAGTACGTAAAAATACGAAAAAAATATAACATGAAATTTCTTCGGAGCAACATAAACGATTCAAGATTTATTATAGCGAATCGCGTCTTCGATAATTTTTAATAATGATTTGACATTATTAACTACATTTAAAAAGCATCAATTTAATAAATATATTTGTGAAAAAATATTTAAATCTTAGGAAACTCGTATAAAATGGTTGACGGGGTTTTTTAAATATGTAATTTATGACAATTAAAAAATTAATAAATTACATTAACATACGTATTATTACAAAACCAGTAAACATTAATATATTTCATTCGTAATTTATAAAAATTTTATTAAATTTTTAATTTCCTAGCGTTAACGATTTGCTTTTTAAGCTTTAATGTGATACTATGAAAGTCGTTTTATATGTAGGTACAATTATTATACATAAGAATTATTTCAAATAAAAATATTGTATTCTTCTAAAACTTTACATACTTTTTAATGAATTTAAAAATCTTGAAAAGAAATTTTGGATGTAAATACAAAATTTGTTTTACTATAAAATATCCGATCGAAAATTATGTACTTTGACTCATAAAAAAGTTTTTTATAAATTTATAATTTTCAAATAAATATTGAAATGTAATTTTTGACTTTATCTTTGTAAATAATGTTTTACTTAATTTAGAATATTTTAGATTATGTAGGTCTTGTAAATTCTATGGTAGTTAGTTTTGTGTTTTATCGTCGTATCGTAAAAGAGAAAATAATTTTATTTTTGGAATTTCTGGTCAGGTATTTAAAAGCACCGTATGTTTACCGGAAATTTAAAATTTGCTCATTGAGAATAAATCATAGATTACATTTATATCTAATTATTTTAACTCAGCAAACACTTGAAGCTAAAAATATATTTTGATCAGCTCTAAAATCACGCTCGTATTTAATCGTTCAAATAAATTTCTTCTATGGTTATATAAAATTATGTTCTGACTTATTAAATTATAATTTTCAAGGCTAAATATAATAATTAAATGTAGCGATAAAATTTATTTTTTTTTAAATTTTATAATAATATTGAAATTGTCAAGAAAGTTATGTATTTAATTGAAAATTAAAATCAATTTTAAAGTTTAATTAAACTACATGTTTTTTATTCAATATTTTAATAACATCTATTTAACTATTGTATTGACTCATAATAATAATCTAGACATAGATTAAAGATAATTAATTGACTAAAATTCTAAATATCGGTATACTGGTAGATTAATGGATATTATTCTTTTCTATAAAAATAGGCATTGATTTACTAGATACCAATAATCTATTTGATATCTTAAAAGAATATACTATTGTACATTTATGGACTTAATGATAAAAATCTACAATTTATATTCATCTATTTTTGACAACGAAATTAAAAATTTGTAAAAATATTTTTTTTAAATAATTTGTTAATATTTTTAATGTATTATACAATACTTATTTTACAAAACTTTATAAAAATCACATATAATTATCCGAAAATTTTATCGACCTAATCATTGTCGTAAAAAAAGTAATAAAATGTTTAATTAAAATTAAAAAATTTCTACCATTTTAATATATATACTTTAATGAAATGTGTTTTAATATTTAAAATTGATATATTTAAGTAATCAATAATTCATTAATTTGTTATGTTCATAATTTTTAAAGATATTAAATCATTTAATATTATAATAAGAAGTTCAAAAACTAAAACTTGATATTTGTATTAATACAACTATTTTTAATAAAATATTATTCATATTCGTGTATTTGAATAAAATTTTTTATATCGTGAATAATTTTATTCTTATTGTAAAATATTTTTTATTTCACTTCGTAATAAATTCTTATGATAAAAAATTTGAAAAATTTGTTTCTTTCTTTAAAATACAAAAAGTTTGTAAAATGTTTTCAGCTTTTTCCGTAACAATATTGAAACAATCCAAGTAAAAATTATTTTAATTAGAAATGCTTTTTCATCGTATCATTATCGTCGTAATTTGATTTATTAATTTTTCAATTTGAACTTCATTTTCGTAATTTATTTCAATTTTGATATACGTTTAAATATTTAAAAAACTACACATAAAACTCTTACTTTATATTTAATGATATAATTAAAAAGTTTTTCTCGTTATGTTTCTAACCTTTTTTTGTTTCTATAATTTTTTTTAAATTCTTAACAGATGTTTCTTTTACTACTCTTTACATTGATGAAGGTTAAAAATTCAACAGAAATTGAATGCACAATACTTTTTTACGCAAAAATTAAGCTTAGAAATTTACATTTTTGCAATGTAGCTTGTTTTAATTGAACCATCGAATTGTATACAATTTTTTGAATTATTCTACATCGTAATCACAGTACGAATCATAAAATTTGCAACACATCACAAATGTAATATTCTACATGATTAATTTTTTAAGTGTTCCAACACATATTTTAATTAATTCAGTATATAATTAATTTTCTGTATTTTCATTTTTCTTTTGTCACATTTTAAAATTAACATAATTCTTTTAATTACAAATAAGAAAATGTATAAATAAAACGAGGTTACGTAATAATTTTTTCTCGGATCGTATTATTCTCAAACCATAATTACTCTTCTTTCATGGTTTACTTTTTATAAACCGCTAAAATTTGTCAGCGATGTTTTTTCAAAGTAAAAACACCAAGCATAATTAATTTTTTAAAAACGCCGCTTCGATAATTATAATTTTATCACCGATCGAGAAAGACAAAATTTTGCATAAAATAATCCGTCAAATACCGAATTCTATATCTCCTTTGAAACATCATTAGCACTTGGTATTCTTATCAATGGGTAAACATATTATCGATATTCCAATCGAACTTAGCCCTAATTCAAATGATATTAAACAAATGATCCAATTAAACAACCACGCGATGTATAATCATCGTCATCATAATCCCGGTTATAAATATGAGCTCGCCATCTTGCGCATACATCCCGGAAATCGATTTTCATCACCGTCGCTCATTCGGTCACCACCACATCCCGAGAAACAATTATCAATCAGCGGCTCTGTTTGCGTGCGCGTGGCTTACGTGCCTTGCATACTCGAGTCGATACGCGTGAACTCGAAAATCATTGGATGTGTAAAATATTAGCGAGCGGAGGACAATATTCTCACGTAAACGTCATTTTCATGTTTATAGAAAATGAACGTGACTGGTTGAAATTTGTTCTTTCACAACGCACTCGGTCATAAATACGAGTATACTATCTACCGGTTTTAGAAATTCAGATATTTATATATATATATATTTCAGACTCTTTATCATTACCGTACGAATGTCGCAAAATGACGTTTAGTTTTGTTTTCTTTTCATGAAATATGCTTGTATTATACAGATAAAATTTTATCTTCAAAATGGTCGAAAGAAGTTAACAATGCTAATAATTACAAATGAATAATCCAATGAAACTTAACGATCGATTTATACAAGCTGTTAAGAGACATTACACTTAAGAATCATGCCAATGTAAAATAATATTGTTCAAAATTTTAACGTTGTTTATTTATTCAAATTTTAATACATTGTAATAAAGATGATGCACTTAAATATAGAATTTTCAAACGGGAATAATTTACATGGATTAAATGAGTGTGTAGTGGAATTACTATCGAGTAATGTATGCTTAAAATTCTTATAATTTTATGCGAAATAATAATATTTTTTTGAAAATTTATCGAATAAATGATTCAAATAGTAGCGATGTTTGAAGAAACACTTTTATACTTAAATAAGAAAAATATAAATATATAGGAAACGTATTAAAAAACCACGTAAGGATGAAATTACAAAATATATATTTTTATGATAAACTATAATATTTTATAGGTACACTTGCGGAGACATTTTGGATTTTGGAACGCTTTCAAAGTTTGAAACGTTATTTATATATTTGCATATGTAGATATGTATATATATTTCCTAGCAAGTGAATTTTCTATATTCATTGGATATAGTAGCAGTCGTTTATTCAATTATAAGGTTATAAACGTATTTAAATGTTGTATGTATTACTAAGTTAATCGAATTATTGCTTAGTTCGCGCAGAATGTTAAAAACTTTTGCTAAAATTCAATACTAATGTAATATTTATTTATCTTTAGAATAAAGTATATATTTATATTTTATTCTAAAATTCTTCGGACGAAGAAAAGTAGGAATAAATGTATAACATAATATATTCCAGTAGTCTCCGTTGATAACTATTTAACTTATTCATTCTACATAATGCATTAATTTTTATTATATATATGTAGATAATATAGTTTTTACGCTTTTATCGATAAATCGCTATTTAGAAATATTAGTACATGTTACTTCATTACGTTAAGGTAAATAAATTGTAAAAACTAAAAAGTCGTAAAAATAAGTAACAAATTTTATTAATAATTTAATATATAAAGAAAATCATAAATGTCCATTAGTTTTATAACAAAATTGTATTTATAAAGAAAGATTTTTCCTTTGGTGAAAATCAACCAATAAATTGAAACATATTGAATTTACACTGTATTAAATCCTAAATAACTACGATCTATAAAATAAAAATATTTATATAAATGTTTTTATTATCTAATGTAATATATAATAATATAATAATAAGAAATCATCGATAATAAAAAATTATGTGACATATGTAACTTAATAAATTTATAAATTGGATATAAATTCGATAATAAAATTGTCTACGGTAAAATATGCAAAAAATTATTTATTACGATTCTAAGTAAAAAAGCGAAGATAGCCAAATAAGCACGTAGTACATTTATCCACCCTTTAAAGTAAATATGCTTAGAAAATAGGTATGACCTTGACGTTTTACTAATTTGGAAAATGAAATAGTCAGGGGGAATACATTAATTTACGGTCGAACTAAGTCGATATAAGCCTAAACTAGGATTCTTGATAAAAAGAAATATTGTTAGTAGTCAGGGAAACATATTTTATGATTAAAGAACTATTTATTATCATCGCACAAGTCAGCTAATATTGAGCATTGGTATATGGACATTTATTATTCCGCAAAGATATAAAATAAAGATTTAAAGGCCAACACTGATTATAGAAAATTTCGATAATTATTAGATGAATTCTTTTTTAAGAAAATGAAACGAAATTTTAATAGAATTTAAGATAGAAATTTTGAGAAAAATGTTTTACTTCGTTTAGAAGCTGTACATAAATAAATATTGAATAACACTTGTAACTATTTATATTTTATTATTGTAAATGTTAATAATACCGAATAAATAATTACATTAATTTATATATTCAAATATTTAATCGTTACCAAATTTAAAAAATATCTTCATTTAATGTATGTTTAATACGTAAATTTATAAAATTTTATTGAACCATGCAATGAATAATTTAAATTACGCACGTAATAATTTCCATATGGATACATTTTTTTATTAAAAATACAAAAATAAATAAAATAATATTTCATTTAATTAATTTCATAGTATACGTTAAATACTATTTTATTATATGAAAGATGTGGTATTTTATTGTTTGATTGATCAGTTACAAATATAAATCTATGCATACGTATATTTTTATATTAAGAATAAAAATTACTTATTTACCGAATAAATATTTAAATATCAATTATTGTGCTTTAATTAAAAGTTTAAGTGTGTACAACAATATTTTCCATAAACTTGTGCAAATGTTAAATAGAATTCTTATACAGTAACAGACATTAAAGCAAGGTTGTTAAATTTAATATAACCTTTGCCATAAAGAATAAAGAGAGTTCAGAATTTATAAATTAGTGATTTTATTATGAGATAGAGAAACTCTATTCAATATTAGTGTGCTGTATTTCTAAAATAGAAAACATACGAACAGGATATTGATTTTTTTATAGAAAAATTCAAAAATTTTAGATGATTGTATTAAAAAGTTCGTAATAAAATAAAAAAATTAAAATTATAATTTTTAATTTATTCAATAAAAACATTTTCTAATAAATATTTATATCACTGCGTATATATAATTATAACATAATTATTAATACATAAAGTAGATTCCGAATAAATTATAAAATTTTATTTCATATCTCAGAATTATAAGAAATCTCTTAACATTTAAAATTAAAAAAATTAAAATTTCACTTAACTATGTACATATTTTAATAAATGAATTCTATTTCTTAGAAATTAAATTCAATATTTTTACATATATTTAAGATTTTTGAAAGTCTAATTTTAATAAAAACATATATTAAAAAATATAAACTGAATTAATAACTAAATTATATATCATAATAAAAAGAGTCGTTATTAAATAATTAAAACCTATAGAGAAATATTTACAACGTATCTTCAAGTTAGATCGGAATCATTTTTACTAGACTTATTCATATTAAAAGAATGCAGACAACGGAATTTCTACATTATAATTTTGGATCGTATAAAGTCGAAAATTAGTTTGCATAAAGAAAGAAGAAAAATAAGTTTCAAATAAAATTTTAATTTCTATGATTTCAAATGATTATGATTACATTATATTATCAAGCGATATATTTTTTAATATTCATGAGTTAAAAATTACAATTTTAATATAAATGTATTATTTACTCTATAGAATTAAATTAAAATTGTTTAAAAATTATTTTCAGTAAGCTTACAAATAGTTTTTCTAGATATTATTAAAGAATAGAAATGAAATTTTTAAATAACTTTTTCCATTCTATTGTTCTGAGAGTTAAAGTACTCGATACGAAAATAACTCCGGAACCGGAAACGATTCTTACTCAAATTCTAACCTGTTATAAAAAAAAAAGTAATTCTATTTTAGCTTCGTAGCTGATATATTAATGTAACTTCTTGACAATGCACAAAAATTTTTATAAATTATTACTATATTTTATTTCATAGAAAGTATTATTAAAAATATTTAGTTTAAATTTTAAATATATTCTTTATAACTTTGATTGTTTTGCTTTTGATACGAATAAAAAAATAATTTAAAAAATGCAATAAGCTTCGATACACAATTTGTATACCATACAATCGACCTAAATTCATGTTTTATATGCCAATTTTTTTTATTTTATTGTACAGAGCTTCTTTCCTAGGATTTGTGAACTATACTTTACACAATATGATACGACATATTTCGACCATCGCGAAATAATTAAAATAATTCGGCTCAATTTTAGTGCTTAAAACATTCAGAATATACTTGACATTGATTAAATATAATTCATCAAAATTTTAAATACCTGACGCAATATCTGTAGTAATATTTATCATATTTTTTTCTTAGTTGTTATTTTTGGAACGATAAATTAAACGGTTATTTTGAGTCATTCGTTGCTATTCTGTCAGCAATTACTAATACAACTATCACCAAATCGTAGATACTCGATTCTTCATCCACTTAATTTACTTCTTCTCGAATTTCTTCACGAATTACTAATTTTCAAATTATTGACAGATTTTTACTTGCTAAGATTATTATATGATTTCATCTAAAATATTCTCAGAGTACACCTTGTTATCTGTCAACAATTTGATCTCATACACACACGAGCGCAAACACACACACACACATATATGATGTCTGAAGATATAAAGAAAATTAATGTAATTTTTTGAAAACTTTTTTTACACTAAACTCGAGTTCTAAAAATATTATGAACTCACGAGATATTTCTTTACAAAATTTTGATTATTAAATTAATGTTTATATCGTTAATTATTTATTTAATGTATATATGTATGTAAGTTTAAGTTATCATTACTTAGAGACGTATTAATAAAAGTAAATTATTTGAAAATATGATACATGTGAACAAATAAAGATTATATTAATTATTATTTATTTTATACATATATAATGAATAATAATTAAAAGTGAGCCTTTAAAGAAAATTTAAATGTTAAAAATAAAAGGACGTGAAATCAAAGTTATTTTTGTCCATTCGTTACTCAAAGTGCGTATGCAGCTGTTCAAAAATGTCATACGACCAAGAAAATGAATTTATTAGTAATAATCACTAACGGTGAATCTAATATTCAAATTCACTTTATTCTAATTCCTCTTAGCACAACTTTCTTTATTTCCGACGATTTTCTGTTTTATGGTCTGAAATTCAGAAACAGGTCAATTTTAGCTGTAATCAATTTTAGATTCTATTTTTGTGTGCGAAGTGTACATATTACGCATAGAAAACAGAAATACATTCGTATACATACTTGAACATTGAGACGTCAGTGGAAACTTCTTTGATTAGACACGCGAAAAGGAACATAGTTGTTCTGATACAGGTGAGACAATAGAGTATACAAACAAAACACGTTTTCAAACACTTGAGCACAATACAGTCGTGAATTTTAGAATCAAGAGACGTTGATAATTAAAAACTATGTAACTTGAACTGTTAGAAAAAATTAACTTTCTTTTTGTGAATTGTTCTAAAAAATTATTGCTTTGAAGACAATTCGTACAAAAAGAGAACAAAAGGAAATATTTTGGAGTCAAAGATACGCTATAATTAAAAATGATCGTCATTTACATTAATCGAGTAAACTTTATTTGTTATTCGTAAAAGCTGCGACTCGTTTATTTCACTAATCATATGCAAAACGAAATAGTACAAAAAAACAGGTCATTTATTCAATTGCCAAGATTTAATAGTCTCACGAAATGATCCAGATTAATTTATTACTCGGATGGGAGCAACTTGTTAAAAAATATCCTACGTTAAGAACAAGGAAAGTAAAATGGAGAAATGAATTCCAGTAACAGAAAACTTCTGGATTATGTGTACGTGACTCGCTTACAAACCCAAAGAAATAAAATACAACCGATCGGACGTAGTTTTATTTTGGCTTATCTTTATCTTCGCGTACAGATTCTAACACACGAACTACATCTGTTTTACTTTCGAGTGCACTAACACACATCGAAAACAAAACGATACTGAAATCGTGCTTTTAACAACTCGTGTCCGAAACACCAGAATAAAACCAATGAATCGATGTAACGCGATCAACTTGAATAACTCTAAGTAAATAAATCTCAACGCGAAAAAGTAATAAATGCGAAAATATATAGAACTCAGGGGAACTTGAAAATTAAGATCCGCACTTGCAGTGAAAGTGTAAGCGTATAACAACGAGAGCATCGCTCGAGAATTGTTCTAATCGCAGCAATTGTGGAAGAGAAAACGTTCGAGAATAATGAAGAACGGATGATATCTTGGATGATACCCTGGAGGATGTAAGTAAGACTGTTTCTCGAGTTATACGAAAGCAACCCGATGTTATACGCGTTTCAGGTATACTCTGATTCTTCGTACAACGTTTCAAATAGAAATAATGATAAAAGGACTGAATTTTGGGAAGAATAGTAGAGGCATTATTGAAAATAACGAGGGTAATATGAGTAAGAAAGTATTACGGATGTGCAACGAAGATTAATCACTGTAAATTTATGAAATAGAGGTAAAATTTTCATTTATTTGCATATGAATCGAAGAATTATAGATTTTTTTATCGGATATTAATTCATGCCGTTTTAGAGAAATTAATAAAATTTTGTAAAAATTCTACTTTGTGGTTAGCTAAAATGTTGATTTGCATAAATTTAGAAATCGTTAATTTATTTAGCATTATAAAATAAACTTTTAGTGATATTTAAAATATATGGAAAGTTATTTTTATTCGATAAAACAATTTTTTTATTTTTTTCTAATACACATAATAACTAGAATTAAATTCAGGTGTTTAAATATTTTTCGATTTTATAAATTGTTAAGAATATT
This sequence comes from Dolichoris vasculosae, assembly GCA_018907195.1. Classification (NCBI taxonomy): domain Eukaryota; kingdom Metazoa; phylum Arthropoda; class Insecta; order Hymenoptera; family Agaonidae; genus Dolichoris; species Dolichoris vasculosae. The sequence continues at coordinate 1,987,021 of JACCHY010000020.1, forward strand.
GTATTGGATTAAATCTATACTTGAAAATTTTTCAACTTCGTACTACTCAATCGTTAAAATAAAATCTTGTTAAAATTAAATTATTCTTTATGATTTAAATGTTTTATTCATATTTATTAGTTCGGTAGTAATCAAATCATTATTTTTTTATTTTGTAATTATTACTTGCTTTTAAATTTAATATCTTCCATAAAAAAAGCTCGTGGAAAAATCAGAAGCGTGAATTTAAATATTTTATAATATGCTGAATTTAATTGAAAAAATAGTTTAATCTTATTTCATTATTCTTATACTTTTCTATGATTTGAAAATGAAAAAATTGCATTTTATAATATATCGAAACATTAATACATTATCACAGTTAATAAAGAAATTAATTTCACAAAAATTAAATTAATCGCACAAAATCAATTATAAATTATAATTTATTATATTTAATAGTTTTAAATTATAATTTAAACTAGGTTTTTATTATTTACACATTAAAATTTTAATTTTATCGAGTAAACTAATTAAAATAGAAATTTCATAAAAATTTATAAAAAAGGAAAAGAAGTCTTGAATGGATATTAATTATCTTATTAAAGTTATTTAATTTATAGCCGAATTTTCAATTTTAATTTTAATTAAAATACATCTAACTTTTAAATATTATCAAACAGCATTTATTATTAATTTCAGATTTAATTTACCAATACTTCCAATTTTAGTGAATATACGTAATTATTGATTAAATTTTTTCTTATCAAATGTTTTTTATAATTATAGAAAAACTTGATAAAATAAAAATCTATTTCCAATAATTAAAATTTAAATAATTACATTTAATATTATATTTGCACTTAATTTGAAAATTTATCGTAAGTTAAATGAGCATATAGAAATTTCAGAACATTTCGTGATAAAATTTTTCCTTTTGTATTTAATAAGAATAACTTAAGTTTCGTAATTAAATATTAAATAAAGAATAATTTCACGAAGATTCTAAAAATAAATAGGTTATAAACGTATTATATAAAATTTAAATTAAATATCAGAAACATTGTGGTTTATGTTATTTATATTTCTTAGTAAATAAACAAAGAACCATTTTTAATAAAGTAAATATAATATTCTTATTCATAGAAATTAAAGTAAAAGAATAATGGTATAAATGTGTGAAAGTAAAAATTTATATATACTCGCCTGACTATACTAGATTCCTTCTACTTTGTCCGTAAGTAAATACATTTTGAATTATTAAATAAAGTTTTGCTCAATTTTTCTTTTTTAAAATAAAAACATGAGCTTATTTTATTCGATTCATTTTATTTTGTTAAAAATTAATATTCTTCTAATAGAGAATGCAAAAAATTGATCGACGTTAGTTATATTCGTAAATATCGTATTCAAAGTGACCGATTAAACTAAAATCTAATTTTTCCTCAAAATTTGATTTGAAATTTCACATAGAAGTATTCTAATACCTTTCAATAAAAATAGATGTTTCGACAATACAATGGAATCAGTAGTATTTTCACGATAAGAAATTCATGTAACAAATTTTTTTTAAATTAAGAATTGACGTACGTAGTAAAAATTCAGCTTTGATACACGTTTGTTTCTCTTTTTCTATTGATACATTGATACATTCGTAGTATCTCCGCAAGTTTCACATTGCCAGAAACATCTCTTTTCGTGATACGCGCATCGAATGTAACGACTGTATTGGAGAAGAAGAGATGTAAAAACGACAAGAGAAAGAGAATGACAGAAATTAAAGGGAAACTTATTTGTACGCCATAAATTTTTATCAACTATTCTAACAAATACAAAATTGATCACACTAAAAATGTAATTATCGTTTCTAATAAAACATTGGTATCGACATTTACAGGATTTTTATTTTTCTACGAGTAAACTGGTTTTAACAGAAAATTCAGTTCCTTCTGTATTTTCAACAAAATTTAAATAAAAAATCTAATTTCGATCTTTAATTTTTATATATTATAATGTATAATTATTTAAATATATTAAAATATTTAAATGTAATATTAAAATGCTAAATTTTGATTATAATTTAATTTTGTAAATTGACAAAAAGAATTTTCTTGTTACGTTTTAATTAATTTTTATCAGAATTTAAACTTTGAAAAATTGAAAAACTATGTTAAGAAAATCCACCTATAGTTTAAAAATGTATCAACTCGATATTTAATAAAGTAATATAAACAAAGTATAGTAATATATATACATATATATATATATATATATATATATATATATATATATATATAAGTGAAATATTTACCGTGCAGGCAAAAAAATTTTATATTTATTTTAAATCAACTCTTTATACTTGGAATAGTTATAATAGACATAAAAATTTTTTTAACTTACCATTTAAATAAAACATATTTATCAAAACATCGAACTTGAATAATAATTATTATTTTCCTCTTTTCTAACAATAATAAACTTTCTATTGTTGTCATAACATCCCGCTATATTAACTTTATAATTGGTATAACCATTTTAGCTTTAAAAATATTTTAAATAATTTTAAATTTAGCAACATTAATTTAGTATAAACTGTAATTAAATAATGTAAACTATTTAAACAAGAAATTTTAATTCTCTAAAGTTAAAAATGTAACTATTTATATATATATTTATATATTTTATACTGGAGTTGTACAGTATTTATCATATACATAAAAATTATATTATTGCATATTATTGTAAAATAATGTTTTAACTTTATTTTTTTCAATGTTTGAATACTCTTTATAATCGTGGAAAAATTAAGAAAATTACTTTAGATTATTACAATGTAAATTCTAAAATTATTATTGTATTATCTACAAATATTAAAATTTTAAACTTAAATACTTTAAATATATGTAACTGAAATTTCTTTTTGGTGGACTAAAATTTTAAATTAGCTTTAAATACACATTTACAATGACGAACTTTACAATTATTCGAATACTATCAAATAAATCCAAATTAGCTATTTTAATACGGAGACACTCAAAGTGACTTTTTTCTAATTAAACTAATTACAAAAATTAGATCATTAATTATTCCGAAATTCTAAATGCATATTTTTTATTTTTATGTTAAATCCATATTTCCAAACATTAAATTAATTAATTGCTCGACTCTTTCACAATATATTTTATTTTAAAATATATCAACGTTTCAGACTTTTAAAGTAAAAATGTATTTAATCTTTTCAAGTTAGACTTTAAATAAAATTAGCTCAGATTAATTAACAGCAACATAAATACATATTATCACACCCATTTTCGAGATATAAGAAAATAGTAGACAATAACATATAAGATTCAATTTATTAACTGTTTCTATCAATTTTATGCTAAATTTTTAATCCGGAAAATTGAAATATTTATGCGAATATTTTGGTTTATTTTAGAAATATATTAGTTTAAAAAATAGAAAAAATAAAATTAACGAAATAAATTAAAATTGTATTACAATATCATAACAACAATTTTGTTACAATATTAATTTATTCGTACAAAAATAAATATATCCATTCGCGTATACTTACTTCTTTATTTATTTCTAATGTTTCGTAAATGTTATCGGTAATAAATACAAATTCAGAAAGAAAGTAAAAAATATCATATCATTGTTTTAAACGAAAAGTAAATCAAAGTCTAAACATTATTTAAGAAAATAAAAGACTTTCTTACTCGATTTCGTTTATATTTAAATTAAGGCTTCGAATAGAAGTAACTCGTCAATTAATTACAAGTCAACAAAATTCAAAAAGAAAGTCACGGAAAAATTAGAAAGTTAACTATTTTGTAAACAAACGAATTTCGGATAAAACCGAAATATTATCCCGGCGATTTCATCTATGTACACAAAGTTATTAATATTCGGTTACACCGAACTTTTTTCTCACCGTAAATATTCGAATTCGCGAATTAAAAAAAAATTACTCTATTATCGGTCTCATCAAAAGTCCGTTTTTTCCTATCCAAAACTATGAATAATTCAAATATTCAAATTTCACGTTTCAAAACACATAATTCCACCTAACGAACAATTTTTTTTTTTCGCTCGGTAAAAACTCTCGCGATCGGAAGCAGAAACAATGCCTTCGATAACAAAAAAAAAAAAGAAGTTTCACCCTTCGGTTGGAAAAGACGCGCAACAAGTTCGTCTAAAATACTCGACTCTAATGAAATTGGATCGATTTCCTCGTTCTTCCGCCGGCGGAAGAAAAAGGCGCGAAAGTATCCGTCTGGAAAATTCCTAAGCTAACCCAAGGACATCGGTACCTTGTTGAGCCGCTCTCCTCCTGATACTCTTGTTAGCTCCCGACACCCTGGCGCTCTGTGACCTCGTCGCTGGCCTCCTCCTCCTCGTGGGGGTGCTGCTGCTCTCGGGGGTGGCGGTTCCACTATCCTTCTTCCCGATGCTCGACATCCTTGGCTCCCTGCAGTCCCTTCCCGAGAGTGGAGGCATCGCGCTCAGCATCTGCTCCATGCTCGAGGAGCCGGGGGCGCATATCGAAGCCGAGCGCGTCTTCCTCCGGAGGCTTTGGTGATGGTGTTGGCTTTCGGCCATCATCTTTGTCTCGTGTTCGTTCTTGTATGACTCTCGATCGGTTCAGAACAACATTTCCGAGTGCGTCCGGTCGATCTTTCGGGAGGTTCAATCGATTTGCTCCAACGACTCTCGATGTTCTTTCATTGGCCGCGTTTTTCCTTTTCGTTCTTTTATGGCTGAGTCGCCGCTTCCTTTATTTCCTTCATAATAACTGTATCTTCTCTTCGCTCGCGTCGATGAGTTGGAAGCGATCGCGAGTACGAATTTATAGTCGAGTAAACTCCAGTGTCTGTTTACACAAGATTTTAAGAGACAAAATAGTTTCGTATTTTCGAAGGGAAGCTGCGCGAGTTTCGATCGAGCCTTTTGTTTATAACCTTTGTTATAACCTTTGTTCGATTCGCTATTGCTGGAAGCGTCGCATATTTAAAATAGTTTCGTTTCACAAATATCTTTTGTTTAACCGTAAATTTTTGGTAGCGCTTTATCGTTCGAGTTTCTCGTCTACGTGGGTTTGATTCGATCGCTAAAAATTAAAGTACGCACCAAACTCTTTCGAAAAAGGTTCAAAGTTCCTGATCTTTATCTTGCCTCGATATAACTGATGCAGCCAGTCAAAGTAATATACACTTTATCGTTTAGTTTATACCCAGCAACTATTTTTCCGCGTTCGGCGCTCAATTTCTGGTTCTAAACTCGGTGAAAACTCAGCGTCGTGGTTCGTTAACGACTGATCGAGCGCGGATCGATCCACCGATTTCGAAAGGCTTCTTCGTTCGTCTCTCGTTACTTGTTGCTATTTACGGTTCCATTGGAAAAATCCAAAGGTTCGTTTCTCCGCGCGTGTCGTTTCTTAAAATCGTCTATTTAGGTTTTTCGGTTGTATAATCGCTGGGTGATAATAAAATATCAGCCTTCACGCGTCCTCGTATTTATAACTTTGAGGAATTAATCCCATTTTACCTCTTTTCGCTCTTTATCACCTTTTTCCTCTCCTCTCCCCAACACCTCCGTCTCTCGCTCGTTCGCGACACCCCACGATTTTATTTTTACGCGCTCGACCATGTGCAGCGTATCCGTTTTCTCTCTCCTCCCTCCTCTCGTTTATTCATTTCTTTATTCCGGATTTTAGGGACGATGCCCGAGGCTCGGTTCCTGGGAGCTTATTTGGCGAACGCACGCGGTCGGTTGGATCCTCGCACGTGGAGGAAAACTGTCAACCGAGAAAGTTCTCCGCGAGACTCGGCGAACCGCGAACGAAGAAGCCAAGGGAATTACGCGTTCCACCTTAGTTTTAAGGTTAGGTCGCGTATCCCTGCCTCGCCGAATGCCTTTATAAAACGACGGTCGGTCCCACGCTCTCTTTACGCGCACAGTTATTTTCGGCTACGCTGGTGACGACGCCGTGTTCGTGATTTGTGATTGTTTCCACGGACTCGTCTACGAGCGTCCACCAACGGCAGCGATTCCACGAACGCGGGTTTATAATTGCGATTTCTATTCGTCTATTTTCGAACGCCGCTGGCTTTTACGAGCACCTGGCTTTCTCTAAGAAACCGAGAAAGAAGAAGCGTTGACCCGATCCATGGGTTGGCTCGTTAACCGTCTTTTCGAGAGTCGGCGAATGCTCCGGATCTTATACCGATGGACGGGAGAAAAATCGCAGAGACACTGGTTCCACTTTCCCGTTACCGTTCGAGTCACAAACTTTGTGAAAACGCGCTCGCGAACGCCAATTAAACGAAGTTGAAATCGCGAGGTGGACAACTTTGAGGTTAAGTGCAACGTTATCTATCGGAAGCCGTTGAACCGATCAGCGGGAAAAAAATCGGTTACTCCGAAGAAACGACCGCGAGAATTCGCGAACTCCCGCGAACACTTCCACACGGACATTTCGCGCTCCGAGAAGAAAAAATAAAAAACAGCGACGGAACACTTGGAGTAACCGGTAGAATCGCCCGGACGGGCTTCCGTTTCGCGAGGCACTGATCGGAGAGCGACGCCCGGCTAAACGTGGTAGAGCGACCAGAAGCTTTCTGTCTTTGTCTCTGGCTCTCCATCGGCGTCGTTGGCGTCGCGACGCCGTGCGCAGCTTTTGCCGTACGGTTGCCCCTCCCACGTCGCTTTGCACTTCCTTTTGCTCTTGCTTACTCGGTTGCTCTCTTTTTAGCTATTTCCCTTTCTTTTAACAGTTCTCTTTGGTTTTCCTAGTTCGGTTTCACCTTCGAATCTTGCGATGTTACGTTCTTTATTTCCTCTTTGTGTTTCCGTTGCTTTTTCGGGGGGGAAGGGTTCGAAATTATGAATGTTCCATTGTTTCTTAAAGTGAATGAATTTGAATCTTACTACTTGATATTGGGACTGAAATTTATTAACTTTGTTTACCGTAACTTCGCATCGTTCGGAGATGCAAACTTGAAGCATCGAGACTTTCGAATTTAAGTGCGAACGCGATTCAAAAATTAATTTCGTCGTCGAGTTGTACACCGACGAAATGCTTACGATTTGTAAACGGAAATTTTGAGAAAAGAAAAAAAATTTAACGATTCGGCTACGTATCGTTTGTAATACTAGATTTTTTAAATACGATGAAAACTATTACAGTTCCAAATTAAATATATAAAAGCAGAGATATCGGTGTATCAAATATCAAATCAGATCGAATATCCGATTCGAAAGTCTTTTATATATATATCATTCAAAATACTATTCTCAAAAAACATAAAAATTCGTTCAATTTTGTCAACTGAAATAATAATAGTTTTTTAACACCGAGCAATTACTCGAAAAATCTATAATTACATATTAATACAAACTACATTTTATTCAAAAAATTACGTTTGCGTTAATATTTCTTTGAAACAATATTGATTTTTCTATGATAAAATAAAACGAAATAGGTGGGATATTTTATATGTGACAATATTTAAACCTTTAATTCAATGTGTAATTAAACTTTACAAAAAATGATGTTTTTTCATTGTAGAAATTTAAAATTAAAACCGGAAATAAGTTTATTAAATTTAACGCAAATAATTATTCGATGAATGTATAAAAATAATATTAATTTCTATATTTAAATAAATATATGTAATATTTCAAATATCCTTTGATAACAAAAATAAAAATACGAGGTTTAAAATGACTAAAAATTTTTCGTTTATAACTTGTAATTAATGTATATGCTTAAAAATACTAAAATATGGACTTAAATTTAATACCATAAGTACATATTTTAATATTAGACTTTTCCTTTGCATTGGTATTCTATTTCTGTGAATACAATATCAATTCATATTCGATAAATCTTCCAAATACAAACTGAAATTAATATCATAAATTTGTTGCAAAACGTTTGTAAAGCTCTGCTCGAATATGTTTCGGTTATAAAGAGAAAATCCTTTCGTTATTGTATACTTGTAAATAAAATTTTGAGATAAATTCAAATAATACTTATTAAAATCTTTATTTACAAAACAAAGTAACCAAAATGTTTATAAAAATCATAGTTTGTTTGAAAATTGAAATCTCATATTTATATTTTAAAACTTATCGATATGCAACATATAATTTATTTTTTAATGTTACCGATCCGTTGAAACATAAAAACATCAATGTTTAGTTTTTATAAATATATTATGTATTTTTATTTTTTTTTAAATTTCAGTGAAAATCGAAATTAAAATTAAACAAATACCTAAATGCTAATTTATGAAAAACAAATTACAAACACATAATAAAACCAATTTGTTTTACTATTCAATATATTATTAAATTTCGATCGTTTCGTATTAATATTGTAATTTTTACATTGAGCTTATTTCATTCAAATTTTAATATTTTATTTTAATTTATGATATTTTATTCTATGTGGCACATATTTTATATGTAAAAGAAATTCTTTTTATTTTGTACACTATTTATCATTACATAAAACTCCGATTATTTCTTATCAAAAAACTGTTTTATACTTTTATATTTCATTATAATTTTATGCTATAAATAAATATATATGGATATATAAATTATTCTTATCAACACTCGATACGATAAACAATGTCGTGAAAAATTGAAGCTATATCGAATTTTATGAACTTTCAAACGAAAAAGATAATGAAAAATTGAAAAATATTAAGTGTACTTATATAAAAATCAACGAAAAGAGTAAGAGTATATAGAAAATTTTAATCGGAGAGTCACATTACTCAAAATATCGTGAAACCAACGCGAAGTATCGTTTGCTACAAAAATACTTTTATAGAAATCTTCTTGAACAACTGAACAAAAAAAAAAAAAAAAAAATGAAGATCCAAAGTAAATTATTATGTTAAAATTGAAGAAGTAAAATAAAAGTAATCATCAATGGAAGAAGGTTAAGAGTCTCGAGAAATTCGCACAAAAGAACAAAATGAAATTAACACAACGCAATTGGCACTTTGGAAACATTACTTCTATATTCTTCCCTGCATCCGTGGATCTCTCCTTTTCGTCGCACGCAGTCGATGCGTCAGTGTCTCGACGAAAACTTCTTGCACTCCTTCTCTCTCTTTTTCTTACGTTCATTCCCCTTTCATTTTGCAGCTGGCGCACGTCCAAAGCGAGTCGCGCACTCCGAATAAAATATAGTTCATACACGAAATATCAAGTGGAAAAACTTGAAAGCAGCTTTTCCTCAAATTTTTGGTGAATGCGCGGCTTTCGATGGTAGGGGACCAAAACTTCGGCCTTTGTTTGAGCGACACTCGACTACCAAAGAACCAACGCGGAATTGGATAGTTTTGAGAATTTAGTTTTGTCGTTTTCTTCTTCTCGACGGTCGACCTTGATTCGGAAATTTTATACAAGGTTTTCCCTATTTATAGCCTTTTCAATATGCCTTTAAGGGAATGTCCAATTTGTTAACCATCGATATTTGTAAAAGAATCTAGTCGTTCTTTTTAAAAAAATAAACGGTAAAAAATTTTAATAATTCCGAGCTTGCGCAAAATATAATTTAACAAAATTCAAAGTTCAATAAAGTTTGTTTATAAGATGCTTTAAATAATTCAAGTTAATCAACTTGAAGCTAAAAATGTTTTCCATTTTATAGAAAATTTTATCCGTAAATAAAATAAAGGTATAAAATAGAAAAGTGAAATATAAATTCGACTCACGTTCGTCAAATTTTACCCAAATTTATTAATAGAATCGAAATCGAATTCTAAAAATTAAATTATCACCTAATCTGATAATTCTATTTGAACTCTGAATCTTCACCATTGTTAAAAAATATCATTTACTGAATCATTGTCAAACTTTTGAAACATTCTATGTACCCGGAATATTGACCCGCGTTATCGTTAATATCATATGTTACATATTTAGATAACCCGAGGAAAATAGTATTCAACTTTTTAATAAATATTGACTAGTAAATTTAACATGAATATTTGTAACGGACCAAACAAAATTCAATGTTAATCAATTTATAAGATAACAAAGATTTTTTTTTGTAGTTACGAATTTAAGTAAAAATAAATTAATGTATTCTAAATAAAAAATTTTTATTTTTATTATACAATTTTTTAACATAAATAAATGTTCTTTAAACTTTATAATTAAAATATTATATTCTACTTGCTTTATTAATTTTAGCGATGTAATGTTTAAAATGGCCTCTTGGACACGTGTAAACATAAAATTAATTAAAATTTTGTATTATTTATGAAAATATTTATTATTATGAAAATGTTTATTATTATTTTAAATCATACTTATAAAATACAGTTACAAAATATAGTTACAATATGTTTATTTATTACAAGATATTAATTACATATGCTTATTTTATAAAAAAAAAACAGTAATAAAAGGATACTGCTAATATTTTATGATTATATATGTAGTAAATTAAATATATAGTTTTACATATTTTCTCATTTTACAATATTTTTATTTATAGAATATAATTATATTTACGCAATTATTAAAAGATATATTTTATAACCACCAAAAATATCCCCTTAGGAATGTATTTAACTAAATATATATTTGGAAGTTATATAATTACTAATTAGAGTAAAAACATTAAATACTCTAAGTATATTTAGAATCATCTTCAAGAAAATTTAAATATCGTAATATTACAATTACTCCAGATTTATTTTCATAAAATTGAAATACATTGTAAAAAATATAAAATATTTAGTACTTCGATATAAAATTTTAATTATATTTCGTAAATAAAAATATAAAATTTTATGTAAAAAACAAATATTTTATAGCTAATCTTCATTTAATCTATATAAATTAAATTTTTAATTTATAAAATTGATAAAAATAACCAGTGTGAACGTAATCGTTAAATTTATTTCATATTATATGTAAAAAATTTTTCACATCACGCATTGTACGAATTTTGCCTTCTATTATTATCTTGTTTGGAACTGTTATAGCACTTTTTTCTCCCAAGAACTTTTTATCATGATTTACTACACGTATTCGTAACGAAAATAATGGATATAAGTGTTGTAACTTATTAATCAAATATAAAAATAAGAAATGAAAGTTGTAGAAACGTTTTTTTAATGATTTTTTAATTTTTGTTTGCATTTCATAAAATACATTAGTTGTTATTACGTATTTAAATTAATCTATATAAATATCAACAAAAAAAATATTAATACTTATATGCATACGCTAATTCATCATAGAATATTGCTTTTATAATCAGAAAATCGAAGTACGTAAGAAAGTTTTATACGTAAATATGTAAAAAAAAAAATTATACGTGTATTATGCAGAAAAAAGCAAGAAAAAAGTTTTATTAAATCTACTGATATTTTTTTCTAAAAATCAATGTTTAGACTTTTTCTTAATAAATATATCAATAATTAATTAATTAAATTAGTCATTAATTAAAAAATATTTAAAATTTATTATATATAATTAAATTACACATTGAAATATTTATAAATTAATAATTTCACTTCAATAAACTGATTACACTCAAAATACTGATCAACGTATTTCAATGTCAAAATATTTACAATATTTGTAATAATTAGTAACCTTATATAGAATTATAGCAATGCATACAAATACATGAAAATTACTTTACGTTACACAAATTTATTTAACATTCCTTATTGTATAATATTTAATACATTATTTACAACAACAAAATTGTATAAAAATTATAAAATGATAATTTTACTAAATTTCTTTAAAAATAGTATTTTATTTCTACAATAATTAATTTTCAAATATATTTATTTACTTTAACTATTTATAAAAGTTCGTTTAAAATATATATAAAAAGATATCGTAATATAAAAATAACTTTTCTTTATGCATATTCAAAATCAAAAAAGTTCGTCGAAATCCAAAAATTTCTTGCTATTAATGAAACATCCAACTTTCCTGTATAAGAAAAAAGTTAACATACAAAAGTAACATACAATACAAGAGTTCAATAAACGACTAAAATATTGAAAATTATTGGTTACATACAACGTAGTAACACGTATTTCGTATATTTATAAGTTTATACGAATAAGTACAATATCAGTTATAAAAATAATTTTCTTCTTAAATTTATTATTTTCAACATTCATTCTAATATAGTCAAATAATTTTTTAATCCTATTTAGAATTTTACATATTTATTTAAAAAAAAGTTAATCTACTGTTACTAATTAATTTTTTTAAAGAGATAATTTTAATGCCATAATATTTTTATTTTAAATATTATGATTTATACAGAATATATTAATATAGAAATCTATTTAAGATAAAATAATATAATTCTAAACTCTATGGGAGTTTGTGGGCGTCTGTATGTATATATATAAAATAAACGAATATTTAAAATGGAAGGAGAAATGATTCTATTACTATGCAAAACATTAAATTATATTTTGATAATTATCTTAATTTTCCAGCACATTACATTTTTAGATGATATTTGAAAAATATTTATAGAAAATGAAAAATAAAACGTGACATTTACTATGAATTAAACAAGAAAAAATGTAATCTAATTTGAAAATTTAAGTTATACACTATCGAATAAATATAATTTTCATAAATATTATATTTTATAAAATTTATTTTGTTATTCTTTTTTAATTTATTGAATATATAAATATACATAATTCTTGATAACAATAAATTGATAAATATTGCATTTCTATGATAAAACAAAAATATTAATAAATAGCTTGAATACTATTTTTATACCGAATGTATGAAAAAATTCATTTATATTTATTATTGAAAACATATTTTTTAAATTAATTTTCATAAAATCAAATTATTCACGAATATCTCTGAGATGAAAAAATTTTTTTTTTCTAAGTTACATAAATTTTATTTTTTATTTTTCATCACTTTTATATTTACGTAATATCCAAATGTATTTTCATTTGCAATATTAGCTAATATAATAACCATAATGATTTAATATATTAAATTCTATTTTTAACTTTCTATTTAAAGAAGTATCTAACAAGTATTATAATTTCGAATTATATATGTAGAATACATGAATACGTAAATTTTTATATTATATGCTATTTTCGTATACAAAAATATATCCTAATAATTTTCTAACAAAAATTTTTATATCATAGCTTTCCATAATATAATTTTTCACAAATATTAAATTCGAAACAAATTTTTTTTTATTATATCACATTATATTGAATTTTACAAGTTGAGTATTCCATATTTTAGTACAGTATATTGAATGCGTATAAAACTGTTGAAAACCCAAGTATTTCGAATCTCCACGTGTAAAATAGCTTATAGGAATATTTACTAAAATTACTTAATTATAAAATATTTGATATTTTTTACGATATTTCATCAGAATCATGATCGAATAAATACCGCAAGTATTATTTCGACCCATTTCAGAGTTACCCGGAACTATTTTAAATTTATTTACAAAATCATTGTATTGAAATTTAAATTGACATTTTAAAGCAGAGCGAAGAGATAAATTATATCTATATTGTATCCGTTTTAAATTACTTTAATGAAATAAAAATAAAATGTCTTCATTTTACAAAAATTATTTTTTTATTATTATGACAATAACATTTTTAATTTATATTACAAAGTACTTTCACTTTCCAAACACTTACTATATTCAATATCCTCTGATGGGTACATGTTTACTAATAAGCGAAAATAATTTAAGATAACAAACTTTACATGACTTAAATAACGAAGTAATCGATTAGTTAAGCTTCTTTTTATAAAAATCAAGATTAATTATACAATGTAAATTAATTGAAAATCCTAAAACGGTAAAAAAAAGAGTGAAAAAGTTTCAAAAGCCAGAAAATTTACCCCTCGTAAACCGGGAAAATTGTTGATTGGTTGCTCACCCCAAAAAAGATGGTTTTTGCAACAGTTGGGGGAAGGTAAAGAAGAAACCAATTTTGAGTTTTCATCAAAGATTAATGGGATGCTTCGACAAAGCGGTCAATGTGATTCAGGATAATCAATAGGTTGATATTAACGACTTTTTGACCAGCGATGATAACGATCGAGTCATGATGTTCGTTGTTCATTATAATACTTAAATATCTGCAGCTAACTATCATTAATTTTCTGATATAGTATTTTGTATCTCTTCAATGACTTTTTTCTACTAAATTGACAGTGGGAATTTCTTTTATTGCGAGACCGATGTGCTTTTTATACTTTTTCACAGTAAGGGTACACTAATCTATCTGAGTTATACTCGGGTCTCTCTCTAGCATCTGTCAACTAACGCGAAGAAAAACATATTTGTCGACACATATTACGCGAGGAGGACACACGGACGAGGCAAAATGAGAAATTAGTTTGCGTCGAAGATGAGTTTCTCAGACGTATATCAAATCTTTAATATGATTGAACTAAATATAAATATTTGAAAAAAGATTATGTTAAATGACAACAAAATTTATGAGAGAAACTGTAACTTCTTCTGTTTCGTGAATTTATCAATAAATTTCATTGTCGATAAATGTTATTTTATGTACTATGGAAAATAACGAACGATTTATTTCGTTAATCATATTTAACTTTAACGCTAAAACTGTCGCATTATTTACTATTTTATAGACAATTTATTGAATTAAAAAGCGTATTTATTCGTTATTTATCAATATTATTTTTATTTTTAATATTAATAACATAATTTTTAAAACCAAGCTTATAATAAATTCAATTATAAAAATGTTATACAATTTTTTTGAAATTATGAGTAAATTTACATAATAATAATTTTAAATAATGATATTATTTAAAAAATTTAACTTTTATTGTTATATAATATTATTTTTATATGTGTATTAATAATTTTTTTAATTTTATTATTCTAAAAATAGATTCATCATCTGTATTTACTTATTAATTCCTTATTAAAGTATTTTACGATCGATGTAAATTTCCTTTTTATTAAATAGATAATGATTCTCAAATTTATAAATTAATTTATAAATTGAAATATATAATAAGTTAATTTATATGAATAATTAGCAAGTGAATAACATATTGACAATTGGATGACTATGGAATATCTAACAACGTTGGCATCGGATAAACGAATATGTATTCTATTTTATATGCAAAAAATATGATCGTAACATAAGTAGCTGATATTTTTGAAAAAATCGAGATTATATATATTATTTATTTACCGACAAATGTTACTTAAAAAATATTTATAAAAAGAATACTATCATAAGAATTCTTGCGTTTTACGGTAAAATTTATTTTATTTTTAGTTTATTCGCATCTTGCAAAGATTTTTCAGCTAAAATTTTTAATATGTAAACGAGAATTTGTACATTATGGTATTAATTTTTATGGATCTTTATTCAAATATCGCGTCCATATTTTGAAACACTAGTACTCGACAGCTTTATAACTTTTTCCTTAATTCTTTACATTTAAAAGTTTTTACAGTTTTATTATAATTTAATTTTCCGACTATATGAATAATATATTATAAATGCATTGTTCCACGACTAGTGATAAATTTTATTTATCTATAAATATAAGATCTATTTCTTCATCGCAAGCTCATGAATAATTTATATAGTGATTATAGATATGGAAAAAAACGATAAACTGTGCAGAATAAATTTTAGGATTTTCCAACCATATTCTAATGTTTTAGATAAGCTTCTCCAAATTTATTTCAGCGATACTTCATTTAAGAACAATAAACTATTCTTAATATTGAACTACCGAAACTTTAGAACAAAACATTATGCGTTGGTGATAATTGCTCACATATTATCGAAAATGTACCGACCGATGATTTATAATAAAAATATTTCATCACAGAAAGTTAAATCTATAATATTCTTTTTGCAACTAAGACTTTTGTAGGTTGATGTCTTGTCGATATTAAATACTACAAGCCCCATTATAATTGCTATTTCTATCACTGGCCTTTCTCCAAAATTCTGATATATTTTACTTGGTATCTTTTGAGTTAAATCCTCCATAACTAACATTTTTCTTGATGCACTTATGGATCGTGTCCTCGAGATCCTTCATTTATGTTTCAAAATGATCTATTTGGAGATTTAGATTGACCTAAATACCGATGTAATATATATCATTATTTGTGCCTTGAACAAATTTCTTTCGAATTTAAAAAGAACGGTGTAAAAACAATGTAAATAGAGAGATAAACAGATATCATGACTTATGTTAATAAAATATCGAAATTCATCCCAGATACATTACTTTTCGTTTCAAAGTAAAAAAATGAACGATTTTTACAAAATAGATTAGGTTCGGAAGATCATTAATTACTTTCCTTCTAGCAAGCGTTTTAAAGGACGAATAATATTAGCATAAATATTCTCAAAATTTTTACAAGTTTTATAACAAAAAATATGTTTGGACTCGTTTAACCTAAATCTTACTTTTTATGCATACAAAATACACATAAAGTTTTATTAATGTTCTATTTCTTTTTATGTCACTTTATAATATTAGTAAAATATAATTATTAATACGTTAATGTTATTATTAGTATAATTATTAAATGATATTTTTATGACATATGTAAATAATTCAGTATAATTTTTAATATTTATTTTACTAAAATTATTAAAATACTTTTAAAATTTTAATAAAATACATCGAAAAGAAAAAGCAAATAATTAAAAAGTTGTATATACCAAATATCAATGTTAATATTAAAATATTGACTAAAATAGAGACTAGAAAAATTATTCTTTTTTTTAATTTTAGTTAAATTTGTACGTATCTAAGTAATTCAATGCTCAAAATCTCCGAACACGAAGTAAAAATGAAAGTAAAATATCGTAAAAATGGAAAGAGAAAAATGAAAGTTTTTCTCTGTAAAACAAAAATATCATTAATTTCAGGAAACAATGAACTTGAACAATATAAATGAATCAAAGAAAAGTAAAAGCTAAACTCAAAAGCAGAAATGCGTCACGATTACATTAGTTATCGCCCAGTATTTTTAGTACAAGCACATGTACATAAAAAAGGTAAACATATATTTTAATTAGCTAATAAAAGCTCATGATGTTTGTTATGACCGAATGAAGTTCAGCACATGGAAACGACGTTTTACGATTATCGTGGCTTTATAATGACGTGCCATGTAATATACTCGTAAAAGTGTTGACACGATGTTTCTTTTATTGTAACTAAATTTAGAGAACTCCCTTACATTTATCTTCATCAATAAAACTGCAGATAGCTTATTTTCTAATCAGTTTTCCTCTCTCCATTTATAAATAGAATGATTACTTTCTATTCGTAAATAAAAAGCTTCGAATAGTATTAGAGAAACATTACTAAAAATCACGTCTGTATTTAAATTGATTATTCTATGTGTTACCGTTTAAAATAATAAAAATCTTTGTTTCAATGCACAAAATATATATTCGCTTAATATTCGATACATAACTTTTTAAAAATTATGTACTTTAATTTATATTTTATTTTCTATATTTTCATATTTTTGAACTGTAAAATAAATTTTCTCGTAATTGTCTGAATTTTATCAAAAATGCGAGTTACACAATCTTTTCTTATTATATAAATATAATAAAAAATTTAATTAAAGTAAAGCATTTATGAAACTGATTCGTTAAATACACTTCTATAGACATTAATTTGAAAAGAAAATGTAATGTTGAATAATAAAGGAAAACAAAATTTAAAAACTAAAATTTTAAATTAAAATGATTCAATATTTATTTCCGAATGACATTTCGAGAATCTAACAAACGTGTTTCTTTTTTATAGTTGGACGTGTTGCACATACTTATTTTAACGTAAAATTATCTTGAATTTTTTTAATTTTGAGAGAAATATTATTTAATAATATTAATTCTAAATTTTTTTATAATACTTAAAATAATCACATTTACTATCAATGATAAATTTTTAAAGTTTTAATAATTTCTTGTTTTATAAATTATATATTAAATACATTTTTTTATATAAATATAATCTTTTAGAATTTTATTAAACTACAAATTAAAACTCCCTCTAACTTTACGTATAATTTTCTCTAATTTAATTATAATGTCCATTTTTCTAACCTTAGTCAAAATATATATTTTTATAATGTTATTTTCTATATATAATATATATAATATATATAATATGTATATATAAATAAATTTTGTGTACCTAATATAATATTATTTAAATATATTTAGAGTATGAAATAAATTTACGGATTGCCCAATATTAAAGTACTTTATTTACTTTTTAGAAAATCGTCGTGTTTTACTCCCCTCGAAAAGTTTTTTGAGCTCTTGTAAACTTTCTGCAGAGCACTTACAGCCTGTAAGGTCATAATCGTCTTCTTCTTTCTTTTATAAAGTGTGAAAAATATGGCCAGTTAGTCTTTTCCGAGGTGCCGAAAGATCCATTTTTGTCCCTCGATTATCTTAGAAGCACCCGAATTCTAATCTTTTATGTTTGCTTGTCCGACCAAGAATAATATTCCCAATATTAATAATTCAATAAAAATTCCACTACTTTTTTGTACAATTTGTGATCAAGGACACTAATATTTCATTTTCGCTTGTACCTTGACACAATCGAGTTATTCTCTTCGATTCTTCTAGTCGCTATAAAAAAAGAATATACTCCAAGTACTATTTCATTTATATTTACGGTATTTATTTTCACACTATGATTTTCTTCAATGTCTACGTATAATAAAAAATATCCGCATTCGTTATAAATCCGAAACAAAAATAAGTTTATATCGTTATTATCTCTTTCTCTTTTCACTCAATGCGATAATGTTTAGAGTATCCTATAGATTCATTTAGACTCGCGATGAGTTACTACTATTATTTTTTAGTGATTCTAATATTCACATCAACAATATTTTTTTTAATTTTCTTTTATTCAATTTCTGTTGTATGCTCAAGAATTATAAAGCACAATCACAAATCTCTTGCCTTACTTTATAATACCTATAGAATCTCCTAGATTTTCTAAAGTACAATGTCTTAATCTTAATCTTAATCTTATTCGTTAAAAAAATAAGATTTATCACCGATATCGAAAATATTTAATTCACTGACTCGAATCTACGAATGTTCTTCAATAGCTGATTTAATACGCTACTTTTACTCTCATCTTATCGATGGACTCTTATATAAGAGATTATCAAATAAGCCCTATATTCGTATCCTGTATTCATCTTTATTTACTTTTATTCGAGTTCAGTATACTATAAAAATCTCGTTTCCGTAATAAATACAATCTCGATCTTAGCAGTAATCCTTCTAATCCATGTAACGATCAAAAATATCTCTGTCGGTCGCATCTTCGAAAGAGTAAAGAGATTTAAAAGAAAAAATCGACCAATCGCTGAATTTGTCGCACTCGTTTAAGATTAAAATTCTTCTAAAATATTTTGAAGCAATGAATGACGTTTAGCAAAACATAGCAGATCTGTAATTCCTGGATTAGTGCCATTGTAGCGATATGTAACCTTTAGTTTACAAACTAACTCTATTCTCTCCGCTTTTGACCAGCAATTGTATTCTTATTAAAGTTATTACCACTTGGCAGTTGCGGTATAAACTGGAAACGATGCGATCCGACTAAACGTAACGTAGCTGGTAAGCCATTTGATATAAAATTTTTTAGTTTATGAAAAGGAGCTTTTATTTTTTTATTAATAATATCATTAGGGAGAAATAGATAATATGAATTGTGTAACGCGTAAAGTAACTCTTGACGTAAACGTGAAACTAACTTCGGAAGGAATAAATCTCTCTTGATACACGAACTTTACCAATTTTGTAAAGTTTAAGTACTTTTACATTTAAACGATCATTTACTATTAAAGTTTTTTGCTTAAGTTTGTTTACGTTTCGTTTAAAATATCGGCATCGCTATCGTATAGGAATATATTCTTCGGTATCCGTGATTAAATCGTAATCCGATTTAACTTCTTTAATTCTCGAAGAATCGATAAAAAATACTTCTCGTACTTTAAATCGTTGAAAAATAATAAGCTTAACCGCATCGATTTGAACTTCCAAGTCTTTACGTTGGACG
The DNA here is from genome assembly GCA_018907195.1 of Dolichoris vasculosae. NCBI lineage: Eukaryota > Metazoa > Arthropoda > Insecta > Hymenoptera > Agaonidae > Dolichoris > Dolichoris vasculosae. Next base: position 2,007,154 of record JACCHY010000020.1, read on the forward strand.
TTATAAATTTCATTGATAAAACGACAAACGTACGAATGAAAAATCGATACCGAATTATTAATTTAAAACTTCGTTGCGAATCAGAAAAAAAAACTCGATTAAAAAGTCAACTTTCGTTGCGCGTAACCGAGAGATACGTTTTTATCAATGAAATTTAGCTACATGGAGTAAAAATTTTACGTCAGGTGTAACAGCCGAGAACAAAGAATTCTAACGTAAAAACTACTCTATCGATAAAGGGGAAAACTATGATTTATTGTAATTTGATAAAAACACAGAAGCGATACTTTGTCATGTAGTTGCAGTAACTGAGTGTATTTTGTGTCACTTGGAACATACGTAATTTATGAAAAGAAATACGTAAGTGTGTATATTCTGTTCGCGTGTATTTAGTATTTTAATTAACGGTGTGCGATAAAGATTGTATATTTGATAGTAAAAGAACGAACGATAGGTGAAATATATATCTTGCAAGGACTAGATGGAATAACTTCATGAAAAATTCTACGTTGACAATTATATTATTTCAACCGTGTTCGAGTTGTTTATCGATAAGTAAGACTTAACATGGAAACCGCAAAAGGTCTGGAACAGTGCGAAGAATGGAGAAAAAGAGTAAGTTATCGAAGCGTTTCTCGTACTTTTTCATCCAGTGTTTCAAAATTATTGCATTTCATTGTAATTCTTAGGTTATGCAGTTGATTTTCATATTTTATAGATTTTTTTTATTAATGATCATAGATAAGAACAAGTAGAAAATTGTTCGAATGTTTGATTTAATTACATTCCGTATAACGCAATTTAAAAATTTATATTACGTTCGTAGCGTTATTTTATGCGTGTATTTAAATATATGCAAAGTAAACAAATATTTTTAAGGCGTTTCTTGGACCTTTACCACCAAACTTTTTAAGAATAGAAGATATTATGACTGGGAATCAGCAGGAAGAAGCTGACAGACAAGCTGCGATCGTCTTACAACAAATGCAGAATCAAACAATGTCTATGATGGGTCGACTTACAATAACAGTTGTACAAGTAATAATAAAATTTTTATTTTAAATATACCGATAATGAAATCGTTTTAAATTTAATTTATTTTCAAGAGTAAAATAAAATTGTTACATTCGTTGCTATATAAAAAAATCAATTTTTTTAAAATATTTAATCGTTGACTTTAAATTTCATTTAGGCAAGACTCGTGAAAAACTATGGATTCACAGGAATGGATCCTTACGTTAGATTAAGAGTAGGTCATACGATTTACGAAACACATACAGACAGGAAAGGTGGCAAAAATCCACATTGGAACAAAGTCATTCAAGTGTAAGAATAAGCCAATTAGAAATATATTATATTAAAAAGTTATAGCTACAAATTTAAGCTTCTTATGAAAATATTACGTGTTAATTTCAGAATCTTAAACCTTCCAAATTATTTAGCTTAAGAAAAAAATAACTATGTATTTTATTGTACAAAAATATTTTAAATATTAAGAAAATGTGTTTTATTAGATTTTTAACTATTTAAAATTGTTTTGAAACTTAGCTTCCTACCTCCTGGAGTTAATAAGATATACGTAGAAATATACGACGAATGTTCTTTCACAATGGATGAACTTATCGCGTGGGGCCACATAGATATTCCATCTCAAGTTGTTGAGAAAGGAACTACTTACGAAGACTGGTACTTACTTAGTGGAAAGCAGGGAGACAATCAAGAAGGCTCTATTAATTTAGTATTGAGTTATCAGGTTAACAGAAATTTATATGATTTAAACTATCAAATATTTCGAGTATATACAAATTTTTTCTCTCTTTCGCTTAGGCAAGGTATCCAAAGACATATATGGATATGGCTCCTCCCATTATGATGATACCTTCGACGAACGTAGCTGGAAATATGGCTCCAGTCAATGTTTACACAGCACCTCCAGTTAATTCTGGTCCAATCGTACCTGCAAGCTCGTTACCAAATGCCGAAATTGAATTAAAACAAGTATGATTTTCCCTTTTATTGGCTGTATAAATTAATAATAATTCTTAATTTGGTTCTAATAAGAGATAAATTTGTAAAAGTGATCTTTAGAAAAAAAATATTCTTTAACGAATTACGAATGACAAAAGTATCCCTAATTGAAATAGACGATTTTAATTACATGTTTTATATAAAAAATTACATATGAAATTTTTTACAGATATCGGAAATGTTCCCAAATATTGATAAAGAAGTGATAAAATCAGTTTATGATGCAAACAGTGGCAAAAAGGATGTAACGATAAATTTATTGCTTCAAATGGTGGAATAAATCTGTTTTAAATTATTTATATATGCAATTAAAACTCTTGCTTAGTATATAATCGCTATTGCTATATTTGTAATTTTTGCTGTATAAATATTATTTGCAAGAAAAAGTAATATATTTACATATTATTATGATCTCTGGCATTTATTTTACCTTTATCAATATTCGAAAAGAAGATTAAGATAAAAAAAAAGAAGTATTTGGCATTTTTGCAAACATTAAAAACAAAGTAAGTTTAAAAACAATTTATTTGTTTTAACAAGAAAAGTGTACATCACATTACAAATTCTTAAGTAGCTAAAAGGGTCAATTTTCACAATCACCACAGGAATGTTTTGAGCTCAACATAATTATGCACTAACCAGCCACCATCTATAATACCGTACGATACATATAAATGTTTTAATTTTGTAAACTTTCTAAAGTATTTAAAAGCTTTAATATGTTCTTGTTTTTCTTACAAAATTTTAGTCACAAAAATAGAAGTTAAAATTTCTAACATGAAAAATTTTATTTAAATTCTAGAAAAAAATTTTGAATTACAATTTAATTTTCATAAATATTTAAAAGACAAATCTTACAAGTATAATAAAATTTGAATATAAGAAAACTGTTTAAAAAACTCCTGTGTTAACAAATTTTTTTTATATTTGTTTGGGTATTACAGATAATCTATGTATATACTAAAAATTTAATTATTGAAACTCCCTTGGTGTAAAAATTACAAATTTACAGTCTAATTTCAACTGGACCACATATAAAAATATGTATTCTGCCAATGTGGTAAATATTTGGCTATTGGCTCAGAAATTAATTTTGCTAAAGGTATTGTTTTGGATATAGTTTCAAGTATTGAGAAGATTTTCATACGGCTACAATTGTCGTAAAAAGGTGATCGTAGTATATATAATAATAATCCTATTCTTCGACGAAAAAGTTCTTTCCTTTCTTCTGTAGTGAAATTTGGTTCTTTACTGAAGATTTTTAAACTAAATAAAAAAGTTTTAAAAAATATATTAACGATCGAACAATCATCAAACATAAATATGTACGATAAATATTTCGACTACTAAAAGATTACCTTGCCAGGTCAATAAGAAACGATAAAACCCATGGATTCCAATTTCTTGGCCCACTAATTGAAAAACATCCCAAATGCAATAATGGTTTTATTATATACATAGTCTAAAATAAATAAATATATGTTTAACGGTATATTTAAGGTATTAAGAATTATAAGTTGTTAATATCGCGAAAGAAAATTATAAAAATTGAAACTACAAACCTCTGCTAAAAGTAACGATTTTTTTAACGAATCAGCGCGAACAGTATTTCCAAGTTCTGCTGTTTCCGTAGAGGACAAAGATGCGGGTGGCATCCATGTTCTTGTTTGCGAAGAACAACTTCTGACAGTTCTTACAACTTTTCCCGAACGCTTAAGAAAAAAGGCTTCTTTAGGAATTTGTAATCCATCGTTATTTGCACTGATTTTTTCCCGATTCAACGGTGGGATTGCTGGAGTTTGTATAATGCGTTCCTTGTAGCGATATACAAGAATTAATCGCATTACAACTCTGAATAAGAAAATTATTATTTTATTACTTAGAAAATGTATACGAAAAATGTTTAATGCAAAGATTATAAAACACATCTTACTAATTGCTGCTAATAATTTGTTTCAATATTTAAAAACAAGTTTTAAAAACAATTGTAAATAATGATTTTTTTTAGATTCAGTTTATTGTAAATTACCATTGATTTTATTTCAAAATTATATAACAACTGATTGTATAATATTGTTTTAAAATTTTAAATTTTTCTCCGTAATACTTATATAATTCTTATCGAGTTATTAATAATTTTATAATCGAGTATCGGTATAAAAATCTAAATTTTACAGTGAACGATAACAATTTTAATTGTATAAAAGTAAATTACATAGCGATAAGATTTAAAAATTTTTCATAGAATATATCCCTTTTATGACCTTAAATTAACCTCGTAATAGTTACAAATAATTAATTACGTATAATATTTAATTATTTAAAAATTATTACTTATGATATAAATATTATCGTTAAATATTAATCATTAATATACTAACTTTAACAATTGAATCAGAGCAATAATAAACCAACGTCCACCTTCACCCCAAACTTTTGTAGCCGATACTTCGAAAAGTGCTTCCGTATAATCAATTATAGTAAGCCATATTTTTAATTTTGAGAGCAACGAAGGTAATTTTGATTCTGGACTTCTACTGGCTTTGATTATTTCATCGTTGAAAAGTACCATAAAATTTGGTAGCGAATAAACAAACCCAGAAGCTAAATAAGAACTATTCAATCTTCCTAAAAATACATAAAATAAATAAATATCATAAACAAAAAGTAGAGTTTATTTAAAAGTTGAATGAAATTTATAATTTACTTTACCTGCGGCAAAAAATGATACACATTTTAAGACGTTTTCTATGTCTGATATCGTATTTGGATTTTTTGTTACCCATCTTTTATAAAATTCAAACCACTGTGATAAAATTATTTTTACTTTGATAGGATTAGTCATAATTACAATTACTATAGTTTGGTTAATTTCTCAAGTTTTTAGCAGATAGGCACTTTGGATTTCAGCAAATATCAGCATATTTTGAATTGCAAATTACGGACGTAATCAATTTTGGTATTATTCCATGTATAATGAACTTAATTTAAAAAAAATAGTACTACTAAAAATTTCCGTGCGAATTATACATTACAGCGTGTGTTATTTATACATTGATCTGAAAATATACTTTTATATCTCCGTTCCTCTGCACATTCTAATATTATTCAAGTTTGGTTCAACCAAATATCTACAGGGTTAAACTCGGTTTATTTTTAATTCCAATCTTTGATAACTCGATTGCACTTACGATACGCCTATAATACTTAGACCTGATTAAAACATTTGGTACACAGTTTCAATACGAACTTCACCAGAACATTGATTACAAGGCGCACAAACTTGATATCTAACTTTCGTAGCAATTTTACAGTAGGAGCTTAATTAAAGTAGAGGATGATTAGAAGAGTAATAAAATTAAAAAAATTGTTTTTCTTATTCTGGGGAATACATTTGATGCGTTACTCTTACCGATATCAGAGGGCGCTTGAGTTCCCTGGAGGGTAAATTTAAACGGAATATTATATCGATTACAAGCTGGAAAATTTGCTTTTGTTATTTGTTTAGGATCATTGATTTTCCCGAGGTGAGTATTTTTCACCATCCAAATAAAATTAATTAATGTAATAACGACAAATTAACTATTTATTCGCAAATAAATATACGATGAAACCGTATTATCGTACATGTGATAACAACTCGTGCATTATTTGCCAATATATTAGATAACTTGTTCAAGGTCAGAAAAACATTTTCCGCGTTAGATTTGAGAAAATTTTATCGCGATATCGGACATTAAACGGATACAGAAATTTACTTAGACGATTTTATATTAATATTTATTTTCTAACAAGTGTCCGATTGACTTTATAAATAATAATTTACATACAGAATATAATATGTAGAGAATTTCTCTTATGTATTTAAATGTAAAAAGATATATTTTATACGAAGAGTATGAATTTAATTTTAGAAATTATATGAAAATGAGTTTAATTAAAAGTAATGGTTCAATTTGAGTAAAAAAATACTATAAATTCAATCGATAATTGAATCAATAAATTTTGTTATTCGTAAATTGTCGGTTGAAGAAGACAAGTAATATATAAGATCGATTAAAAAAATGACAAAAGAAATGTTGCACAATAAATCACGATTCATCCTTACTTTAATCGTTTACGTTATCCTTCATATAAATAATGAAAGGAATATATTTTGATCATTTTAACGTTTACTAATTTTAATAAATATCTATAAAAATTTAATTTTACATCCATTATTATAATTTAAAATCATACAAATTTAATGATTCGTTAAAGTTTCTCTTTGATATATATTAGAACATACTTTGAAATTTATTACTTCTTCTAAAAAGATCATTGACTACAAATTATAATTTTAGCTGATTTCGAAAATTAATGGCTTATTTTTTAATTATAGCAAAAATTACACATTTATATGTATGTAATCAAATAAGTTTAAAAGCCGTTATCGTGTTTCAGATAAAATATTGCAAACACTTATATTTAATTTTAATAAAATAATTTAAGCAAATTAAGAGTACTAAATTAACATAATATTATGAATTAATAAATTTGTTTCTATTCTTATAAATTTCTATTATTTCATCTACTTATTATTTAAAAAATATTGCTAAAAGTATTGTGTTACATCACAAAAATAACAAAAATAATCTTGTTTAAATTAGAAATTTTTTATTGCTTTCTATTTAATTACAAACTACTTTCAATCAGTTCCACACTTAGGAAAATTTTTTGGTATTTCATCCATATCCTTGTGTTCGCCAACTTTAAAAATTAAAGACATTCCCATATTTACATGCTGTTCAAAATGACAATGAAACAACCAATATCCTGAAATAATACGTATGTGAATTAAAATAAGTTTATTATAAAAATGAATCAATTTCTATTTATAAATTATCAAAATGATATTGCTTCTTATAATCGATATTAGTTAATTTTGATATGAGTAATATTATTATAATTAACTCAAAAAAAAAATCTATCAAAATTTTGGATTTTAGTAGGTTTTATATTTTAACCTTTCGAAGGATCCCCTTGAGATAAAAAATAACATATAAAATTAAGTAATGTTATTTATGCATATTTTAAAAATAACGATTCACACAATAATTTGTTGTTTTAATTTATCTTAAATCATTACGTTACGTTTGATGCATCTTTTTTATCCTCTAATTTTCAAATCTCTTATTGTCCCACTTTTTTCATCATTATTTTCGATAAATTTTTTATTTTTACTTACCAGGATTATTAGCGTAAAATCTAACGATCGTGTATCCACCGCCTGGAGTTTTAATAGTATCCTTACTAGGCGAACGATCGAGTTTTCGTTTGATTTTTCCATCTCGATCTAATTGCTTGATTCGTTGTTCGGTAACGATTCCATTTAATTTACTCATAGCAACTACATGGAAAAAATGTCCATGTAAATGTAAAGGATGATTAATGACACCTAATAAACCTACAATTTAATATAATAAACATATAAATATAAAATAGTCTTCGATTATACATATATATATATCTTTTTTAAAAAAAAAATTATGTAAATATTTTTCAAAATAAATATTTTTATAAATTAAAATTAAATGCTCAATATTTTACCTTGATCGATAAAAACCAATTCCACAAGATTATGCAATTGAATATTAATTACGTGAGTACAAACACAATGTCTATATTCTAAACACTTCTGTGGAAGATTGTTTGTACGATTGCAAAACATATTGGGTTTTATCATATCTCTTTGACTAAGCAAAGGAAATGATTGTAAATGAAACGATATATTATTTATTAGTATTGTCCTAAATGTTTCATCTTTCGGCACTAAAATAAAATATTTATAATAAAAATTATTTGTTTCTAGAAAAATAATCTCATTTTTATATAATTATTTTTGTTTAACCGATACATCTTACTAAATAATTACTTATAATAAAATTTTAATTTATGATCATTTATAAACAACGAAAAAAGTTTAAAGAATATTTAAAAGTAATAAAATTTAAAGATTTACAAAATATACAGTGAAAAACGTGTACTTCAATTATCATAGAAAAATAATTAATTGCTCGATATAACTATAATCGATAATTAATACATTGTATGAGCTTGAAGAGTTCTTATAACTCTTAATTATATTATTTAAATACCTTCATTATATCCATATAATCCTCGACGATGATAATCATAATTATCGTGAGCATACAAATCGAAAGATAAAAATATTTGTTGATCTGGTGTTTTATTAATGTCGGTTTCTAACGAAGAATTCAATAGTGAAACATGAACAATTCGAATTCCTTCTTCATTCTCATTTACGGGATTCAAAACCTACGGTAATACAAAAATACTTCTTTTAAAATGAAATAGTAATAATAATCAATAATAATATTATTTTTAAATTCTTATCGATTTAAATAAATTTAAGGAAGCGAAGAATGCATCCAAATAAAAAAAATTGTATTCAGCCTATGATACAAGATTCATAAATTTTAAGAGAAAAGGAGTCTAATGGAACAAAAATATGATATTAAGCTATTATTCTTATTAGTTCACTTAGTTCCAGATTGTGCGTCAAAGCATCGTCGCCTATTTAAGCCTTTATTCTACGTGCAGTTTGGATTTTCCCAATATCGTTTTTTAACCGTAAAATTAGACTTTTCCCGATCATCCGATAATCCCGCTCCGTTTTATTACCGCAAGACGACTCTCGTAAACAAACCCAGTGACACTCGTACGCAGAATTCGCCTCGGAGGATCTTCGAGCTATAAAAGTGCATTTATTATTTTTCGCAACCGAAACCCCGAATCTTTCCGATCTCTTTATTTGTTATCTTCGATCGTTTGTTATCTGCTATCTTCGATCTCATGTCTCGTGGCCCAATGCCTCCACTTTCTTTTAATGTGCTTGCAGCCTCCCCTTTTCCTCCAGCGGACGAGTCCGCCGTCAAACACCCAGACGTCTTCCTGGACCCGTGACCCATGTATGATATTTCCCATTAGGCTCGGTGGTACTTTATCTCGTTACCGGTGGAAGTCCGCCTCGTACATCGCTCCATCGGATCCCATCCGTATAATACCGAGTTACTCGTGTTGTGTCATCTTTTTCCGGTCCACGAACTTCACCTCCTCCGTGGAGTTTACGCGTACTCCTTGAAAAATTTCCCAAGGGCGACGCGCGCGAAGTTAGCATTAGAACGTAAGAACCCCGCGAATCTTTCCATTTCATCTCGCTTCTCAGAACTCCGAGAAACGAGTTTGCTCTTATGATCTATGATCTTACACAGACTACGGGCTCCGTTTATGGACCTATAATGATCGATCCGGCGATTTGGAGATTGACACGGTTCGGGTGTGTTTAACTACTCTTTGAATCTTCTCGCTTCGTTGTAGCCCGACGTTTCTCTCGCGAGCTTCTTCTTACTTAGCGCTTTCGAACAGTATCATTAATTTTATTTTATGGAATTAATTATTACCGTTAAAAATTAAAATAGTACATGTAAAATGCATAAACTTTTTTATATTATATATTATCAAGAAATATGATAAGATATATAAAAAACATTTTATTAATATTGTAGCGAAAGTTTGCGAGATAAAATATCAAAGGGTATCCATTAATCTTTGTAATCGATACTCTTAAGTGTTTTTACTCACCCGAGGCAAATCGATCGATGTAAAGATATCGTAACCAATATCCGATTTAGGATCGGCAATCTCTGCTCCTTTGTAGCGAAGAATAGCTACTTGGTAAGCGCTAGTACTAGAATTCGCTGTTTTACAATTTCCTAGTCCTCGATATCTGATCCAGTAATTACCGATAGTTTGATTCGCGTTTACGACAAAGTCTATCCTTTCGCCAGGCCATGTGGTAATTACGTCAACTAAAACATTCATCGTCGATAATATTTAATTTTTATTTATACATAATGCTTTGTAAAATGCCTCGTAAATTTATAAACTTTTAAATTTATTTTTTACGATTGGCATAAATAAAAATTTTGAACTATAAAAATAGTTTGACCACAGTCGATTAAAAATGTCGATATATGTTATTTATCAAAAATTAATATCAACGAATTTTTTATACTCGGACTGTTTTATTGAATCTTGTTTAATTTTTCTGAAATCACTTAAATTAAAGTCACTAATAGAAAAAAGATTCTCTATTAGTCTAAAATGTTATCGAAATAAAATACAATAAACAAAATTTAACATAATTTTTGTCTTTTGCATCTTCGTATAAAAATTATAAATAAAAATAATAATTAGTATACAAAGTGCATTTAAATACATTTATGTATACTTGAATGTATGTATATATGAGTTTAAGAGGCCCGTAATAATATTTGTATATATATACCTTCAACTGGATCAATATCGGAAGAATCCAAACTAATAATATTCAATGTGTGATTATCAATAGTCATTTGGATAGGACAATTTGCAGCTCCTGAATTTATGAGTCTAAATCTATACCTATAATCCTGTTAATATAAATATTAAAGAATAAATATTAAACTTTCTTTAAATAAAAATACTTTAAAATAAGACTTTTAATTTAAATAGAATTATATAAAAAATTGATTATCCGTATTTACGAAAGAAAATTTGTTATTATGCTTATAAAAAATCTTTGAAGCGCATTTACCTGAGTCACGTTAAAACTATCGACAGGAGTGTAAAAAGTTTGATTATCTTTTTTAAACGCTTCGTAACGACCTTTGCCGTTAATTATAATCGTAGAAGAATAATCTAGTTTGGCACCATAAATCGACTCCAAAAACATACTATCACCAATAATATGATACCAATCGTTAATGATCACAATAGAATCGTCGTAATCGTAAAGGTCACGATGCAAATCTATCGCTTTTGGCTCGCGAACTATCAAAGTACCAAAAGCTCCATCGGCTCTTTGAGATCCTAAAAGATACGATAAAAATTAAGAGAAAAATTCTTTTTTACACAATGGATATATATGAGTATTCATCTATGATAAAAAAAATTACTTTTTAAACGATATTTCGATGTTTAAACGTAGAGCAAACTGCATTCTATCAAAAAAAAAAACTCACCGATATGCGAATGCCAAAAGTAAGTTCCGGTCTTATGAGCAGTGAAATTGTATTGCAATTTGTTTCCAGGTAAAATTGGACATTGTGTAACGAATGGAACTCCATCCATATACGATGTCCCATTTTGTAGGATTCCGTGCCAATGTATCGTTGTACTCTCCGATAACATTCTGTTCTTCACATCTATGACAATCACATCGTTTTTGCACACCTGTAAAGATGAATACCTTTATTCGAGTATTTATCCACTCTGAATATGTAATGGGCAGATACATAACGATCATCACTTTACGCATACAAATTATCAAATTTTAATATTAGATATTAATAACAATTAGCGTCTTTGATAAATTTGTGTATAATTTAAGCGGAGACTTCGATTAAATATTTATAAAAAGTTGCGCAACTTAGCGGATAAAAGGTTTTAATACATAAAATATTTAAATAATCTCGGATGATTTTCGCTACCTTTTTGATAAATCTACATTTACCAGTTGCGTAACCCATTGAAAAAATTATAATTATAATTACAAGTACCTGAATACTGGGCCCGGGAATCTGTCGATTCACAACAAAAATAGCCTTTTTCACTCCATCGACGGGTATACAATGCGGCCGTGAACAATCGGTGATGTTGAAAGGACAATCGTAACAAGCTTTGCTCATGGATGTGAACTGCTCAACGACAAAAAGGTAGTGACATATTTTTCGTTTCTCGTTATTCGTGCAAGTTCTATGACAAGGATGTTTCAACCAGTCGATTCTATCCGCTTCTTCTCCATTGAAATTCTCGTCTTCAAAGTTTAACACAGCTTGCGTCGCTATTATTTTAGATGGAAAATTAACGCTAGTTTTCTTTTTTTTTTATTGTGAAATTTTTTAATACGCTATTAGATTTTTCAGTGAAGTTTTTAAATTACATTTATTACCGTAACGAGAAATACAATACTTTTTTTACTATTTAAATTTGAATATGTAAAAGCTCGATTTTTAAATGATGCTAGAAAATTCGGTATTACTTAGATTTTTTAAATCTTTACGTAAAAGAAAAAAAATTTTTTTCTCGAAATAATTTACAAATTATTTAAAAAGTGTATAATAATTGTATTTTAACTTACGTGAAAAAATACAAACCTGTAAAACTTATAACGAGTAAACATTTTACAATTATAATATTTAACATATTTCTAAATTGAAATTATTTAATCCTTAATTCAATTTTTATTATAAACAATTAAATCATTAAATGATTTTTATATTAATAATATTATCATTTACTATGTTTAAAAAATAAATGTATACCAAATACTCCGTAATATATTTTGCGCACGATGTTTCTGATCGAAGAGACTTTTATGTTCTTTATCTAATCTTTTATTTAAGTATATCTATATTAATTATTATAAATTAATATTTTATTTGACATCTAGACAAGCTTTAATAATTAATTATGGTATTAATTTACATGAATTTTAAGACCTATTATACTTAATCTGATAATTATTAAAGTATTGTTAAATAAAAATCGTAAGTTATTTTAAATGGTATTACAAAATTGCTTGTTAAATCAAAATATTTTTTTGACATATACTTATAAAACAAAAATTAAAATGTTTGCATAATTATTTTAGATTATACTCAAGTGTAATTATTTTTCAAAAAAACAAGAGAAAACCTTTCACTTTTTATCGTAAAATGTATATATGTTATGGATGTACGTTATTTTATCAGAATCTAAATATAAATAATCTACAAGGCTTAAATTTAAATGAATTAGCTTATTACTTTTATTATCTTGAACAGTTAATGCCCAAAATATAAAATTTGAAAGAAACTATCACAATTACTAAAATGTATTTGTAAAAATAATAGTACAAACTATTTTTCAAATATATTAAATAATCTATCAAATGTATAAATACAAAATAATGATTTTAAATTTACTAATTTAAATAAATATATTTATTTGTAATGTGCACGTTGTTTATGTTTAAGTATACTAATTTATTAAGATAAAATAATAATATGCATTATCTTCAACATTTTATATAATATAATATAATATAATATAAATATCTTCTATTTGTAGTGTTTTTTTAAATAAAGCTACTTTTAGTATATAACTATAAACGTATAAACTATCAAACGATAATTATATTAAATTTTTCTCATCACTCTTTCTTGCTATCATTGAAAGAAAAATATTTTAATAAAAATAAGAAAACAAAACAAATATAATCATCTATTTTATATAAATAATTTTATTACAATTTTAAATTAAATAAGTTCAAAATGAAAATGTACAATTTTCAAACATATTATCACCAAAATTATGTAACTTAAAAATAATCTTTCACAGCTGATATTTTTTAAATAATTCATTAAGAACTTAATTAAATACAGTCGGTAATTATTTTTAGTTTAATTAAATTATATATCATAGTTCTTTTATAGACATCCATTAATCTCATCAATTCATCAAAATATATGTACAAAATATAATATTACCTCGAAAAAATATTAATTTATTTATAATTTAGTATTATAATTAATAAAAAAAACCAAAATAGTTATCAAAAATTATAAATACTCGTTGTTATCGATAGTTGTTTTTTAATATATCCTATCATCCTAAATGTTCATCTTTTGCAAGGGAATTTTGTAAGTTTGTTGAAATGAATGAGTCTTACACCTTTTGAAAATATATTTAATTTTTACGACAATCAACATAAATATATCACAGTGGCCTTCTTAAAGCGTAAATTATTATACATACTTAAAAATAAGTTTAATAGAACTAAATAATTCTAAATGATTTTTCTTCAACTTAGAAATACGTATGAAAAAGAAAATTTCCATTAAGTAGTATAATTATATGAATTATATTATGTTAGTATTAACAAAAAACTTAATATACGAAACAAAATTCAAATCTGACAAGTGCGAAAAACGATAAATAATTATAAATATACTTTTTAAACTTTATTTAATAAAACAAAAATTTTTCAAAGTATCCGTAAATTTAATCTATTTATTTAATTATCCATACATAAAAATTTATATTTTTATGAATTATTACTATATATTTTAATCTTCTTCGGAATTATCATCTATTATCGGATCATTTACTGTTTCTGGATCATACGGAATATTTTTTATATTGCCAGGTAGTTGCATGGGAACAACCTTTATTCTAAAGTTATAAGGCATATATTCGCTACAAAACCTATAAAAATCGTATCTAGTCTTAATGATATTCAGTTCTGCCATGATGATTATTAACTCGTCGAGTTGCGATATGTAATTCTCATATTTTTTTCTTTTTATAATCACCGAAGAATAATCCGAAAGCTTTTTAATAAACAATTCTGATTTAAGTCTCGTTTCTAAACCAAATTTAGGCTCCATGCATTTCCATAAGTATTTATAAAGTCTATCGCTAACCCACTTTTTCGGCCTCGGTAACTTTGGCCGCTTGTATAACTTGCCATTTACTAAAAACGCTTTGTTTATGGGAGGCCTTTTTTTCTTCTTTATTTGATTGATTTTTATTATCATGTTATGCTTAGCTTTGGCTTCGGTTCGTCGTTTTAGTTCGTCCTCCTTCTTTCGAATTTCTTTCTCGTGTTCGATACGTGCCAAGGTCGCTTCTTTCATCAGATCCATCCTTTTCTGTACTTCGAACCATACCGACGCCTCGATGGTTGAAGTATTTTTCATTCTACCGAACTTTTTGGATCTGAAGGAAAATTATTTTATTTTACAGTTTTTAATATGATTTGGTGTACAAAATAAATAAGTTTAAAATAATGGTTTTGCAAATGTATAAGATCATAATTTCAAAGCGTATACGATATATAAAAACTAAGAATAGCTTCCATGTAAATAATATAAATTGAGATAACTAAAATAATGTTATATTTAAAAAATAATTTTTCAACATGTAGAGTAAAATTACAACAAAATATCTGAGTTGAAATTCTGTCAGATTTTAGAAAACAATCGCCCAATTAAAAAATGGGAGAATAAAAACTTGAAATTCGTAAACTACGTACTTTTTCACATAAATACAGGAAGTATTATTATATAAAAAAAGTGTGTATTTAGTATATTACAATATTGCGGTAAAATCGATACGACTTTTTGTAAAACTAAAAAGGTCATTTGCCGTCATAAAATCGATCCTATCGATCGCACTAATGAGCCATATTTTAAAAATAAAGATCGACAATATAATAACACAAATAGGTTATCATAAATATAAAAGAAAAAAATTATAAAAACAAATAATAAATGACTCGAATGAAATCGGAAGAATGAATGAATACAGCTCGAATAAACAGAATATTTCGTACCTAATTTTAGATGGTGATAATTCCTCTTCCGATTGTTCACTGATAGCGGTATCCTGTTCTTTTGCCAAAGGAATTTCTTTCAAATTGCTTATTATCGCGTTCACTTTGTCTTTTACGGTCGTACTTTTTTGTGTTCCTTTAGATACATTCTTGGAATTTCCCGACAAAGACGCATTAGAGCTTTGCGACGAAGACGTTTCACCTAGATCCGAATTCCTGAACGAGAATTGCGTGATTCGCGTAAAAGGTTTGCCACTCGGATTAAGGGTTGACTGAGCTGGATTTGGAGTTTGTAGCAAGTCATCGTTAATTTCATCGGAGGCACTCGATAATTTTCTTAGGGGTGCATTGCTAAGCTTCTTTGAATTACTCTGTAAAATAAAAATTACTATTTGTATAATGTCTTATTTACTTTGGTTATAAAATTTCTCAGCTTTGTCCGAAATTTAATAAAATTTAATGCAAGTATACTTAGTATAAAGAATCGCGGGTATAGTAAGTAGAAATATTTTACTCTAAGTGTAATCGCCTGTTCGTTTGACGGCTCGACAGGTATTTCGTTGCTTTTATTTATTTTACTCGTTGCAGCATCCGACGTGTGTGACTTATTTCTCGATTCGTTTGTTTTTCTAGTGACTGTTTTCTTTGTAGACTCTTGCGGTTCCTCGACGACTCCATCGATCCCGTTTTCATTTTGGTTGTTATCGGGTGGGGAGACGGAAGTTTTCGCTGATACTCTTTGCAACGAAACTCGTGGTACTTTAAAAACACCGCTTTCGGGATTGCTGACATTATGCAAATTCGAATTACTTAAACTGGACTAAAAGTTTGAAACCATTGAAAAATTATGAAATACGAAACAATGAGTATGCATGGCTAATTTTAACTACATTTATTATGAAAAAATAAATCAAGTAACTGAAAAATAGATACCTGATTCGATGGTTGATCGCTTAAATGTAGAGTCAAGACAATATCATCTTCTTTAGATTTTGAATTTTGAAATGCAGCTTGAGACCTTGTTCTTCTTATATATTGGGGTATAGTTGAGCTTTCGCTATCGCTTAAAGGTTCTTTGTTGCCAGTATTTTTTTTTTCTTGTTCGACAGAAGTAATCATCGAAGAAATAGTAGGTTGATTTTTTTTAGACGTTTGCCTCAATTTTGATGAATTTTGAGAACTATTTTGAACTTTCGATTTTTTTGCGGATGACTTTCTTTTGGTCTGTCGGATTATGAATTTAAAATTTAACTTTATTATTTACGAAACTATATTTACTATTTTATTTTTTCAAAATAGTCATAAAAAGGATAAGTAATGCAAATCTCGGTTAATCTTTATTCGGTTATATCTTAAACAAATATGAAAAGTCCTTAATACGAATGAATTTTATATTAGTAAAACACACCTTAGATGTATTTTTTCTTTTTAACAATTTTTTCCCTTTTTTAGAATAATTTTCCTCGCTAATTTCAGACATGTCAGAATTTGTATCAACTTGTGTGTCATTTGCAGAATCTTCTAATATATTTGTTGATTTTTGCATCAAAGGAATTTTTCTAAGACTTTTTATAATATCCTTCGGTGACGACTGATTTTCAGATAAATCATTAGAATTCCTCTAAATGACAAAAGTATACGAGTGGTTAGTACTCAAATATAAATTGTTAATAAATTATAATAAAATTATACATTGTATATATCTATAAAAAATTAAAAAATGAATTTATAAATAAACTTATATAAAATTATAATAAAATTACTTTTGATTTATTATTTCTAGTTTGCATTTTATCAGCTACGTTTTCATCGTTCAATGATGATTCTTGAAATTTTGAGCCTCTAGAAATATTGGAGTTTAATTCCGTGTTTTCATTTTGTTTACTCGTACTTGTTTTTGAAACATTTTTGTTGCTTTTGTTAATACTTGTTGTATTCGATGAATTTTGTATTGATTTATTCTGAAATTTTAGATTTATCAATTATAAAAAATATAACTGTTAAAGTATCTATAGTAAGCAAAAATAAATTATTCACTATTTATTAATATTTTTATTTAAATATTAGCAATATCTACGCGATCAAAATTTTATTTGTATTTTATATATAAATTATACCATTACTTTTTCAATTGATTTTTCTTTTGCTTCCATTTCAATTTCTTTTTTTCTTAAAAACTCTGATAAAGTTCTTGTCCTTCTAATATTTTTAGGTATTGTTGAATTTTCACTCTCGTTTATCTGCTTTTTACTACTATTCCTCTGATTTGATTCTTCCTATTTATAATAAAAAATATACTTAGTATTTTTGCTTTTATAAATTAACATTCGTGTAAAATGTATTAGAGTTAAATATATTTACATTATCTGGTACTAAATCATTATCATCGTTATTTTCTTGAAAAACAGCGTCAAATAAATTTGAATTAGTTTGATTTGTACTTCTTTGCGAAAATAAAGTGGATCTCTTTTTTTGTAAATTCTTTGTTCTGCTACGGGACACATTAGGAGCATCGTTAATATCAGATTCTTTATCTGCATCATTAGTATCAGATCCTTTATTTGGATCATTAGCAGTTACTCCTAATGATCTTAGCAAAGTACTTTGTTCTAATATATTTGGATCACGTAAATTTTTTTTAAACGATTCAACCGCTGTTTTATCTTTATTAATACCCGAGGAATCATTACTTATTACATCTTTGGAAGAAGTATTTGTAAGTTCTTGCAATGTAACGAGTCGTGAATTTTCAGT
This sequence comes from Dolichoris vasculosae, assembly GCA_018907195.1. Lineage (NCBI taxonomy): Eukaryota > Metazoa > Arthropoda > Insecta > Hymenoptera > Agaonidae > Dolichoris > Dolichoris vasculosae. The sequence continues at coordinate 2,025,356 of JACCHY010000020.1, forward strand.
ATCGATGCTCTTTTTTTTTTGAGATCTCGTACCAATGCGAGAAGTATTATTTTTATCCGATGCACTGTCGCTATGAAAAACTTCATCGTAATTTTTGGTATTCTCTTGCACAGATTTTCGTCCTCTAAAAATTCTTGGTCTCAGCCTTTTAATAGTTTTTGATTCATCGTTAGTTGATTCGCTATCGGGATCTCTGTTTATCTGAGCATGAGTAACATTTTTTGTGGTTGACTCGGTTGTCTTTTCTAATGCATTTAAAAAAGCATTAGTGGTGCTGGTTTGATTTTTGTTTTTCCGATTTAAACCAAATTTAGATCTTTTTTTACGAATTTCTTTATCACTTTCCGAATCGTTATTTATTAATTCATTAGCAAAGTATCTTCTCTCTGAAATTTTAATTTATAATATTAAGTATACGTATTTAATTTCATTCTACAAAGTATCGATAATAATTCTAATTACTATTTTAATTAAAGAAGTTTTTCAGAATAAAAAAATATTTAATTTACTAAAATTAAAGTAGCATAAAAATCATTATGCTTTCCAAAATATTTCTACAAATACAAATATATTAATTACCAATTTCTATACGCCTGTTAATATTCTGCCTCACAGCTTCCTCCATTAATTTGGAAGTATTCGATTGGGAAAGATTGTTATACCATTCGTCGGATACTCTAGATTCGTTAACATTTGAATCGGAATTTAGAACAGAACTCGAACGCCTCGATAAAATAACTGACGTCGATGGACGTACGATAGTTCTGTCAAACCATAACGGATCGTCTATATGAAATTAATTTAGATACGTAAATTAATATTATCGTTTTAATGGTATTTTTATAAATATACTATTAAATTAAAATAAATACATAAAAACTATGTATAAGAAAAAAATCATTTTCACAAGGAATAAAATAATTTAAAATATTAAACGTAGGAATAATAATTTTCCAAGGTTAATAACTATTATACGTTAACATAATTTTAAAATTTATTTTTCTTAATTATTATTTTATAATCTTCTATGAATTAATATTTAATTAAACGATACAAAGTCTTTAATCTAAGTAATTATCTTTTAATTAATTTTAGTATTAACTTTTAAAATAAATAATCTATTACAAACATTAAATAAATAATCAATGATTGATTGATTAATTTAAAAATCTATTTAATAATTGTAACAAAGCTCATCTTATAATTAATGAAATAATTCTCGTATAATCAATATATAAAAATTATTTTATCACTTTACATTTTACAGTATTAAAAATCTATGAAACAAAGTATATATATTTTGAAATTAAAATTAGTTTTCAAACCGTTATCAATGATGTCTGTATTCTCTTGAAATATATCAGAACCGGCATTACTCGATCTACGATTAAACGAACGACGATTTCTACTTCTTCGCTGTGCCATAATGTAAATTAATTATCTTTAAACATTTTTTTGTGAATATACTTAAAATAAAATAAATTCCTTCTTAACCTTAACTTTTTTTTGGCGGTAACTTTATGTGCGCGTCGTAAATCTACAAAAGAAGTAATGTTGTGATTGGTCACATAAATATGACTAAAAATTTTGTGTTTCATTATGTTGAAAAATCTAACGCGCGAGAATTCAAATTGTTTGAATTGCGTTTGATGCGATTATTAGGATTTATTTCATGTTATTTGATTTAACAAAATCATTGCTTTATTAATACAACATTCGTTGAATAAATTAAATCCTAAACGAATTTGTTTCGATGCGTGGCATTACTTAATAACGCAAGATTTTACGATCTACATTAACGAGACGAAGATAGAAGAAAAAATACGAGATAATCTGGAAAAGATTAAATATTTTTAGTGTTTTGTGTTAAAAAAGAAATATAAAACTTTACGTCCTTTACAATCAAAGAATAATAAATTTATAGGTGATAACAAAATAAGTCTATGTATTTTTCATAAATAACAAATATTTATTTTATTACCGACGAAATTAAAAAGAAATAAATGCACGGTAAATCTTACATCAAGGGAGTAAAGATATTTATAGTACTTTTGGCTATTTTGACGATAAAATTTTAGATAATGCAAATTTAAGAAAATTATTCGAGTTTATTAGACATTAATTTACGTAGCGTATTTAATTATAATACGAGAAACTTTTTTTGCAAATCGATACAAATTCCAACATATAAAAGTATTTATCGTAAACAACGTGAACTCAAAAATAAAGAAAAATATTATTTAAGATTAAGAGATATATATTCACTCAAATAAAAAATACAACTAGTACTTATATTGTATACAAGGAATAATGAATAAACACTTATAAGAAAGAACTTGTAAAATAATTATAGCTTAAAGTAATACAATGCAAAACAATTAAAAAACATTTAAAAGTGAAACAGCTTCAAATACCTATGCATTCTATCCTTAATTTGTTCAACCAAAGTAATTACGAACGTTCTACCTTCATAATTGTGATAACTTCGAGTATTAGGTATTTGACCTATAAAGTATTAAAGCACAAGTAAATATCCGTAAAATGGAAAACTGTGCATGACGTTCTATTTAAACAAAAACAGCTGTGTCTATATAAATTTGATGAATTCGAAGAGAGTTATATTCTACTTTTCTTTAGAGGCTATTCACATCGAGATCTTCTATATATGCTTATACTATAAAAATATTCTACTTGCAATATTAATAAATATCTTTTTATGTATAAAAATTTGTGTCGATTTTTATTATTTCAAACAAAGCTCGTCAACTAGTTATAAATAATGAAGATTGGCCGAAATAATTCTGTTTGTCGTTAAAACAGATGAATTTTTTCCAACAAAAGAAAAAAATAGAATCGATACATTTTACTATTGACAAATTACATAACAAAAATAATCGAACGAGTAGTGATTTGTTATTCGTACACTAAATTCAAAATTGTGGAAAGTATTTCTGTACAAAAAAGTAAGAAAAATAATTTTTATTATTTTAAACACAAACCATTAAATTTAACGTTAAACTATAAAAATATTAGAGAACTCGATAAAAAATATGATAAACATTCCTTTTCGATTTCAAGCGTGTAATAAACGAAGCATTGTTTAAAATTCGTTAGAACTCCAACAGATGTCGCCGATTTTGTAAATAAATTTTAGCAAATCTCATCTAATAATCTCCGAAATAATAAAACCTACGTTACTAATCGAGTGATTCATAAATCGATGATTGCATGGGTAGCAAACAAAGTCGCCTTTAATGGTCGGAACAATGAAGCCGAAAATTATACCCTCGAATCTACCACTGATATTTTTGTCGGTCTCGACCGATAAGAAATTATTCGACTGCAATATCAAATTTCCTTCACGGAAAAACTACCATTCAAGATAGGGACCAAAGAAACATCGATAATACGATAACCAATCGCAGAGTAATATTCACCATCAGAAATCCTTGCTGACAGATGTTCTTTGAAACGGTCTAAAACTACGTGAATTTTTAGACTTGGTAACTCGAAATACCGCAAAGATAGCAAAAAAGAAAGAAGATTTTCGCGCGACTCGATTCGTACAAAAAAAACGTTAGACAAATATAAAAAAAAGTGTTTTATAACTTGGATTTTATAGCGATATTCTCCGGTTACCCGAGAACCAAATTTTCTTAAATTCAGCTTGAAACGCGTAGCTTATCGTTATCTCGACACGGATCGCAATATCTTTCTACGAAAGGACTACGATAGAAACGCCTGACAAAAGAGAAAAAAGCTACAGGTCGATCATTATACAACCGAGGAAAATAAAAAAAGCAAAAACTCATCGCACAACGAACCAACGCGAGCCTTGGAAAATAATAAAAAAAACAGAGGGTCGCCGACTCCAAGAGGACAGTAACCCGATCACGTACCATCGATGCGCACTCGGGTATGTCGAGGGCGAAGTCGCAACACCGGGTCATGAGCTCGGCCTCGCATTTACCTCCGGTGCGAAATCCTCGATACGCTGGATGCGTGAAATTTCGCAACTCGCGGTTTAACCCATTAGTCGATCGAGTTTGCGCTCACTTGGAAATCTCGAGGTGCGTGACGATAATGAACGCGTTCGTCAAATCCTTCCTCGGGATGGAGGAGATTTATTTAATCGGTTTGTTTCCATGCGTTTGTCGTTGCTATTTTCGATTTTGGAACATTTTTATAAACGATTTCATTCTGGTTATCGTCGATCAGAGGCTTCCGTTACCTTTTCATATAAGAATGTATCTCTATATTTGGATGAGTTGGACTTTTATAATCAAAGTTATGAAACTTCTCAAACTTTAAATTTCAATGAAATATAATATATATATTTATCGTGTTTTTATAAATTAACGTTACCAATATTTGAGTAGTTAATCGTATCGAGTATACATAATATAAAAATCTATAATTACTTGTTAATAAATTTTTTTGATGAAAACTAAAGTGATTTATTATTTCGGATAAAATGAAATCGCGTGTTTTAAAGTTTGATATAAATCGTTACGAGTTGTTTAAACAGTTTCCAAAACTTACTTTTTCGATATTAAATAACGATGAAAGTTCGCATAAATATTTTCGAAAATAAATTGTATACTTTACCGTGTGTTTTAAAATAACGATAATAAAAAATATTTAATGATTAAAAATATATAACTGAATGGTTTGATTACACATTTAATTCTAGTTTGATTACTAGAAGAAACATTTTTTAATAATAATTTATTGGAATTCAACTGACATTAAAATTAATAAATATTTTCTTTTGTAAATTACATATAAGCATATGTATTTCTGTAAATAATATTAAATGTTATTTAATTGTGTAAATAAAGAAACATATTGAATTTATCCCAAAAAAAATTATTTCATTCGTTTATAACTCTTTAACGAAAAAAACAACAACGAAAGTGGATTTTTTGCGTACAGTAAATATTTGATTATACAAAAGACCAGATTGCAAAAAAATTTCTATTCATACATTTTATTTCGAAAGAATAATTTATCTAATTATTAGATACTCGGTACTGGAAATAATAATTTAATTATTATATATTTTTTTTCGAGGACTTTAGAAATTTATATTCGTAATAATGAATCTCGAATAAATGAGAAACGTTGCTTTTCTTTATGTTAAATCGTTAAAAATATAATGCGATCAATAAAAAATAAAAACCGTGTATTCATTCATTAAATAAAAAAAATAAATATCAGCTTCTTGTGAATAGAATATATACATTGTTTTCACAGAAGATACTAAAAATATACTTGTAACATCTTCCCTTGAAAATAATTTGTAAAATAGAAACGACCTTGTCCTTCAACTTACGTTGTTAAAATTAAAAAAAGGAAACAGTTTACAGAAGCATGGCCAAATGAATTTGAAAGTCACAAAATGTATAAAGAAGAACAATAGAGATGTATGTAATAATTTTAATTGTTCTAACGATAAATTGATTAAGTTAAATGACCTATTAAATAGAATGGAATTGAATTTTATTATTTCAAATCATGAATTCGGTAATTTTTGAAGGTTCAAAATTAATTGCGCTGATTGAAATCTGAATATAGAGAAATCATGATTACGAATATAAAAATGACTAATGTAAGATAAACGAGTTTGTTTATTTTTCAAATATTAAATAAGCTTTGATTTAGAAGTTATATTTCAATCGTGTATAAATTTTGAAATAGTGAATATTTCAAATGGATCGATAACAATTATATTTATTGTAAGCAAATTGTATACTTTTGAAGTTTTAAAATCAAAAGCTTTCTTAAATATATTTTATGTTATAATCTTACTATAAAATACTATTAGGGCATAAAACAATTAAATTACTATAATTGTTACATTCCTATTTGAGTCTTCTTTCAGTGACGCATACGACTGAATTGGTCTGTGAAGTTTTCTGTTGTTATTTTGATAAAAATCTATTTAATTTTGTTTATAAATGTCATAATTATTTTGTTTGTAGTTAATCGAATAAAATAAACCATTAAACCGATAATGTATTATAATTTGAAATTTATAACATAACATTTTATATAACATAACATTTATAACATAATATTTAAAAAAAATGTTTTTGTATATGTTGTATCGTTTTTATTTATATAAATATACAATAAAATATAGTCAGAAACATCTTCGTATAATAACGATATAAATACATCTATAATTATTTATATTTAAAAAATCTAGCTGGAGACTTTAGTATTTATTTTTATTTATTTTTGCAATAAAAATATTTTTTTTAAGTATCTTGTAACTGCACTGATCAATTAATTGTAGTAACAATATTTTTAGCAGTTAAATCGTGTTAAAATATAATGAAAAAGTTATTTGATTTCTAATTTTAATCGATCTTAGAATAAAAATGGTAAGAATCTTAATAATCAAAAGAAAAACTGCGTACAATAAAATAAATTCATATCTAACTTGTAAACAACTTTTAAAATTTTAAGATTTTTTATACTTTATAAGTAACTTATAAAAGTTTTTACGACTTTTTACATTTTTGTTTTTCTTTGTTTTTATCACAATACCAAAGCTTAAAAAATTTCAATATTTATAATAAGTTATTTGAATTATTATGTACAACAAAAGATAAATAGCAGTAGGTTTTACATAAAGATCAAGCTTAAATACAAATTTTTAACTCGATCCGTTCCAACAATAAATTTTTCAGTAAGTAAAAATTAATATATATTTAACTGGAACGAGTAATGCTAAAAAAAGAAAAAAGTAAGAGGTAACAAATCGTGTCTTTTAATTCTGGTTTTTCCATGTATCGTAATTGGAGGAATATAAACAAATTATGGAATGAACGTACATTTAATTCGACTTTAGTCTATGGCTTAATATTATTATAATATAGGTGAGTACTTTTCAAAGCGAGCTTATTACGAGATTGACCCACTTATCCATACGCGGTAAAACTTATATTGTCGTTTCCTCGACATAAAAGTACCTGCGATGATATTATTGCGCTCCCACCGGAAGTCGACTACTTGTCTACACTTTTTTCATCCTACTATTATTTTGTTACATTATCAGCTGTTGAACTATTTTCGTTTCAGAACTATAAATATCTCCAATTAAATCGATGATACCGAAGATCAAAAAATTGAGAACTTGCTCTCTTTTAAAGTTAATACGAACGTGTTTTCCATAATAGTCGTAATATCATTTCTTAAAAATATTCATCGCTTGTTCTGTCTAAGATAATTCAATGTTGATGAATAAAAACTGAAATACGTCCTTCTGTTTTACTTTTACTATAGTACTTGCAATGATATTTCATTGTAATGTAACGACTAATTATTATTTTTAACGAGTGTCATTTTCAATTACTCTTGGGTAAAACACACTTTTTATCTGAGAAATAAGGATTTTCCACTATTATGTACACAAAAAATTCAATACCACTTATATCTTAGTAAAATATTTATAAATAGAAAGTAATATATAAAATAAAACGAATCCAATCATCAAAAAATAATATTTTGATCATCAAATTTGTTTATATATTTCACTATTATTTATAAATAAAATAATTTTATCGATATAAAATATAATTCAAAGATTCAGCCACATGAAATTTCATTCAAAATTTTCAAGCTGTAATTCCATTATTCGATGGATACTTATTCATAAAATATTATTAAACTTACAATTTAAATAAATCAATAATTCCAATCCTAAATTTTTACTTTTTCGTAGATTTTCTTAATATAAACAAGAATTAATAGTAATAAAATAGTACGTTTTAAATTATTGATACAGTATTTATACAAAAATGTAATTGTTTTAAGAATTTTAATACAATATTTTTCATATTATACGTTATAAATTACATTTCACACATTGCTACAAATTAATATTAGAACTACAAAAGAAATTCAATTAGATTTATGTATTTAATAAAAGAAACTTGATACAAAAAGTAATTCTTTTAAATATATGTGTAAAAGATTATTTACATCTAAAATCTGCATATATAATTTCATATTGAAATCAGTTTCCAAATTTAATACGCATCAAATAATTGCATCCATTATAAAATTATATTTTAAAAATTTATCCCTTTCTTCATAATATTTTTCACTTGTTTATAAATATTCCATTGTAATAATATAAAATTATATTAGTAAAAAGAAATAAAATATTTTAAAATAAATTCGTTTACAATAATTAATGCGTATACATTTATAAATATTTTTTATGATATCAATAACTTACAGCACTATTCATACGAAAATATAGTTTTATCCTTAGATGTATCGTAAATTTTAAACAAACTATTTAGAAACGATTGAAAAATCAAAAGTTACCAATAGTTTTCTCAATCTATAATCTTAAAATAATAATATACCTTATCACTCGTACCTGTATTAAAACCTATTCTATAGAAGCGATTCAATTGTTAAAAATATATATTTGTTACACCTGAGCCATTAAATACATAAATATTCATTTTTCTGGCTTATCACAGAAGCAACAACGGCGTTAATGCATACTCGCATACAATACATAATATAGATTATAAATTATGCTATACAAGCATGAAAGCAGAGTTACATTAAAAAAAAATACCACTTTTATCACGCGTCTTGTCTCTATGATTTTTTTGTTTCACCGAGCAACCGTTTCTCGTCATCTTTTCACCTATAAAAAGCAGGTGAGGATCGCACGTAACTCAATAGTCGCACTCCGTACTCAGGACTCGACGCATCTATAAAAGTGTTTTTCATTTAATTCAATAATATTGCAACGGTCCAATTTGCAACTATGGTCCCCTCGACGGTGATCTTAGCTTGTGTTTGGGCTGAAGTTTTCGGTCAATTCGAAAATACCATTATTTTTCCCAGCAATGGTATGGCCAATAATGTACCTTCGAACCAAAATTTTAATCAAGGTATGTCGCAGACGTAAAAAATTTTACTTGGTTTTTGAAATTTGAAAACGATATCGATCCAATTAATATCAGTCTCTTTTCATTTTCAAACTGTATTATGTACGAAGAAAAAAAAAGCTACCGAATATAAAATTAATTACATACGAGATATTATTAATTGCTGGTTTATTGTTTCATTTATTATTTTCTTGATTAATTAATTACATCGTATTAAATTTAGTTATAAAAATATGAATCAACTGTCAATTATAATAAATTTAATTATAAACGCGTGAAATATTGCAGTTTTTCATATAAACATTACTTTTATCGTTAGATTGGACAAGGAACTGTTCAACTGTATTTGATTATTTTAATTATGTAGATAATTAAAATAAGACAATTTTATAACAACCGAACCATTTTAAAATGAATAAAATCATAATTTCTTATAATGATTATAATAAATCTGGTGTTAAATAAATCGATATACTGAAAAAAAACTATTGTAGATTTTTATCGTTTCTTTTCGGTATAGAAAATAAAATCAACTTATTTTTAGATTAAATAATTCTATAGCGAGATGATATTTTCCTTTGCAGTTTAATATTCTGTTACACCACATCGACAAGCTTAATCACAATAATATCGATGTAATTTATTACAGTATCTCTAAGTGCGAGTATTATATGCACTTAAACCCTCCCTTTTATATTTATAAAACTCGTTAATTGTAAATAATAAAAAAACAATAATAAGAACATTGATTTAAGATGAAAATTTGAAATTTGAAATTAGCTACATAAAATTTTCGTAATCAACGTATTATTAAAGCTGTTGGAATCGATTCTATTAAGGATTAAACTACAATTTACGGTTACATTTGACTAAATAACACATTTTTAAAATACCCTTACAGTCGCCATAGTGAACAATGGACCTGGAAGTTGCAGCTGTGTTCCAATAGGAACGTGTACAATACAACCAAACGACGGCAGTGAATATCTCGATGTTCGAATAGTGAATAATGTAATTATGAATTATGAATTTAAATATCGTATTTAAATAATAATAATCTCTCCGTTGTATCCGTATCCGGAATAATACGCTTAGAAATTACAAAACTTAAATTTGGTACGGTAACTTGTACGAATACGAGACTAAAATTTCTTTGATAATATTTTGAATTCTCGATCGATGGCATCCCGATGTAAATTTAATTCAGATATATTGAAACAAAACTTCAAAATGTATTGAATAAGTTATCGTGTATAAAACATTGATTTTACCGTAAACAATAATAAACAGTGTTAAAAAATTACGAGTGCATTTGAAACGGATTATAGTAAAGGTGAAAAGATATTGTACATTTTTTATGAAATCTAAATTTAGTCTATCGTTATCTTTCACGTAAGAATTATCTTAAATTAGATTAAGTTTCTTATCGAAAAGAATATGAACCAAATACCGAAAAATAGGTTTAAATGTGCGATTTTTTGAAACTAGCTTTCAAATTCTTAGTCCCTCGAAGTTAATCTCGAAACGCAATCGAAAAAAAACTGAGCTCTCGCGTCTTAAATTCGTCACCCCCTAACCAAGCAACCACTTTAAAAAGACATTATCGAACGACTCAGGGTCTCGCCCCCGGAAACAACTGTCAGTTTGGCACTGTAATGTGTTGCACAAACAGTACGAGCCCCACAAACGATCCGACCTGCGGTATAAGGAAAATTCAACCGACGGCTCAACCGGTGGTTGGTCAGGCGAGTTTCGGAGCTTACCCCTGGCATGCGGTCATAATAACCAAGCAAGAAGTTTACCTTGGCTCGGGTGTATTACTCGATTCCACCCACATGCTCACCGCTGCCCACAAGGTCGCTGCTTATGTGTGAGTAGAAAGATTTTCTCGTTGTTTCCGAGCAGTTTGAGTGTGGAGGTGTCGAACGATGTTATCGGTGAGGCGATGAAAGATTTTTAACGAAAGCGTAACGAGTGATTATGTGGATGGAAATTAAAAAAAACCGTGTGATACTTTGCGCGAAATTTTCTTTAAATATTTCAATGAATTTGGAAGGATTACGAGCTAAAACTGTTATTACCGAATTTAAATGTATACTAGTTTTTCTCACGGAAAGATAAAACCTGCAATAATTACTTTTATTGCCATTGTTGTTATTTTATAATTTTAATATTTTTGGTAAGAAACGGTTATAAATTTATTACGTAACCGAGTTTAAATAAAAAATCTAGGATAAGTTAAGTACACCTTCAAAAAGCGTAAAGATATTCATAAAAATGTACTTACCATAATTATCTTTTAAACTTGTTAATTAAAAGTTTTATTATTTTATTTTTCTTTGGTATAAATTAATAAAAAAAAAAAACGGAAGAAGTACAGTTTCTATTTTCAATTGGTTTTAATTTTTATAGTTACGATAAATTTGTATACACTAGTAATTTTAAAAATTACGTTTTTCGATCATAATCGGTGCGCGGAACCGATGAAATAAGATCTAATCAATTGTAAGCTTATGCATTGTTTTAAAAAAGGATGTACTTCAATTTATTATTATTAGAACTTATCCATTTTTTATGGTTACAATAGTTTCTATCTGATTAGAAATTTAATAATAACCGAATCCGAATTTAAATAGAAACGTTGTAGATTTGTACCCAAATGCAATCATTTAGACATACGTAATTTTTTATCTATTTCATAAATTAGATTTAATAATAGTTTAGTAATTATTATACGTAGTTATTTCAAATGTTGAAGTAAAATATTCTAAAAATCTATAAAATACAGAAGAATTAAATAAAAAATAGAAAAGTTGTATTTCGATAACAGCTTTAAACATATTATCGTTTGGACGCGAGTTTTGAATAAAATGAATAGAGTAATGAGATTAAAATCTCAATACAATCGAATTCAATCTAGAAATTAATTTCTTTCGAATAAAAATATAAACTACTATGTCATGATACTTTTTTAAATACTGTTTATTTTTAAATTCAATATTCTGCACAATACATCGATTTTCATTTTATTTTATTACTAGTGTATTAATCAAAATCAAAACGTACTTTATAATAATGTTGGTAACTTTTGTCGTAATATTTTAAACGTCAGCACAATATTTTGGCAATCAACACTGTAAATACAATTTGGAGCTCACGTATAACAATTGAAAAAAAACGTAATTAAAAATTAAATTAAATACATAATTAAGTATATTATACATTTAAAGATACTCGAAAAATTAATTCATATGTAAAAAATTTATGTACTTCTACCGATATTTATATATTTTGTTAGAATATATACGCTATAAAAATAACATTGAAATATATTTTTAAATTATGATAATCTAATATAAGAGCTTAGCTTACTTAATCTTTTTATAATTAAATAAAGTACTAAGAGTTTTATTTGATTACATCTTTGAATATATTCAATTATGTTTATTATCAAAAGACTTACACCAACAAAATCTTTACATATATAGCTTTGGAATTATATAAAAATACAAAGGTATCCAATAACTCGGTAAATACAAAGTGAGAATGTTAATAATTTTTTAAAAATATAATAATATAAGGTTCGTTTATGTAAAGGCTACTAAATTAAGTACATTATAAGTGTTCTATAAACAATAGAAAAACAAATTATAAGCTGAAAATATACTACTTATTCGGTAAAAACATGACACTACGGAAATGAAGTTTCCGCTCTTGTAGGTATGAAAATGTTTGCATTCAATTAGGCATTTCCATCTAACATAATCGCGAAAAGTATACATTTTCGTCATACGTGCTAAATTCCATTAATTTTTTTTTCATATTTTTAGCGCAAACTGTTTACAATTACGAATAAAAAATTACCAAATATATTTTCAAAGGTTAAAATAAATGTATCCAATTTTTTCCATCAATAAATATTAAAGGCTTAATTTAATACTCGCAGCTCATACGTGTGCAAATTCTAAAATAAATTTCCATATCGTCCAATAATTGTGTCACAATTTATAATTACGAAAAAATAAATTAACGAATATTTATAAATATTACATTTAACTTTATTAAAAATTCAAATATTTGGCTTTTTTCATATTGCACTTAAAGATCGATCGATTGCTAAAATATACATAAAATTGCAGTCAATTCTCACGAGCACCGAAACGTTTATCTTAATATAGTAACTTTTCCATTACAAGCTGTAAAATCGTAGGAGAAAACCAAAAAACTTATCGTTTTAAATTAAAAATCTTCTTTTCTCGCAGAGAATTTGCGATAAGTTATCCATCTCATTAGAAATACGTAGATGTTATTACACCATACCTGTAAGTAAAAAATCAAGGGTCGTATGTTTTTGCTCAGAAACAACCCAAATATTATGCTCATCCGTCTCGGCGAATGGAATGCCGCGAGTAACTCCGAGCCTTATCCAAGTATAAACGTCAACGTCGCCAAAATCACCGTCCATCCAAACTACAACCCTAACAACTTGGAAAACGACATAGCCGTGATCAGACTTAACGGCGTCGTGCCTATATCTTCTTATCCGAATATCAATACAGCTTGTAAGCCCATGTATTCACCGATGACTGGCGCTAGGTAAGTGAAAATCTTTGTATACAAATTTATTTTCAATTCTGTACAGGCTTTATAAAATTAAAGTAATGTATCAACGTAAAAAAAAATTTCAATGTAAAATTATATATCGTTGATTACGAAATATTCAACTTTATTTATTATTCCCGTGAAATTTCATGAATTAAAGTAATTAAAATTTACGTTTGAGTATCAAAAAAACGTTCGAAAAAAAAATTCATAATATTCTGTATCTTATTTAACTCTTTTTTTTTGTATTACGTATACGAATAATCGATACACGTTCAATTTAAACGGCACAGATACGAAAAAATTTCGTAATATAATTTAATTAGTCGCAAAAAATTAATCGATACTTTTGACTTATTGAAAACGAATGTTTTTATAATGTACGAGGCAATTTGATCTGCGGAAATTCAATAAAGATTACTTCGGTATATCCGTTACTTCTTGTCTTCAAACTGATAACGATGTATCCAAGTTTTATCGTTTGTTTTGTTACAACACGGTACTAAATTCTTTTGTACTATGTTACAATAATCTAATTAACTCAACGATAAATTCTTACGCGAAAATCAATGAATTCCCGTATTACACCGATTTTAGTAATTAGAAACATCGATTTCTTTCAAGCTCACTTATAACAGAGTCCAAAGATATCGAATACCAATTTTTTGAAGAAAAAAAAAAAGTAAAATAATGTGTTTTGACTCGAATGACATTTGTACCATTTTACGGACACGTTTGAATAATAAATAATATTCTTATCTTACACGTGTCTCCGATAAAATACCAGTACATTATTACCATTTTTTTTATTTTAGATGTTACGTATCAGGACTTGGAAAAAATGCGTTCGGTCCGAGTGGAACGTACCAAAGTATCATGAGAGAAGTAGACGTGCCTATACTCGATAACAGTGACTGTGAAAATCGTCTTAGGCAAACGAGATTAGGAGCAAACTTTGTGCTTCACAGAAACAGTTTCATGTGCGCCGGTGGAGAAAATGGAAAGGACGCATGCACGGTAAATATATTTCGACGATTAAATTTTTGAAGGTTCCGAAATCGCGGTAACGATAACATAAGATAGTTTTATAAATAAAAAAAAAAATTGATTTCAAGTACAAAGAATCGTCTTTTACGAACCTCATGCAAAACCAAATATTTGTACAGGGCGACGGAGGTGCTCCACTCGTGTGCCAAAGAAATAATCAATGGGATGTCGTTGGCATCGTCGCCTGGGGCGTCGGCTGCGGAACTCCGGGCGTTCCTGGCGTGTACACGAACGTGTACAATTTCCTGGGCTGGATTAATCAGATAATCGTGACTATGTAAGAGTAGTCGTCGATAAATTTGTATCTTAAAAAGATGGTGTTTTATACAAAATAATTTTCCGACCAATGTAACTTTGTTTAGACTTTGAGAAATCTCTGCGTCTAATCGTAGTTTTTCTAAGTTTTTCAGTTTCAACTTTTGATTGCGTACCGTGTGTAATTTTGTTCTATTCAAAAATATTTGTACCGAGATGACAGTTTTCTAAAAACAAGTATTTTTAACAAGGATATTTTTAAATTACGGCGGATGGGAAAGACGATAAAGAAACAATGCCGTGACGTACAATCTTCATATAATTTGTATTTCTCAATTTTCATCAAATTTCTCCTTCGCTCTTTCCTTTTAACATTTGATTATAAATATTTTTTTTCTATTTGTATATACATTTACATTATGGAGAATCTCGAAATTATTGATTTCTTAAATTTTACGTCTGAATTTGCGAAGAACGGGGAGAAAAATACACGAATCGGAGAAAAGCGAAAATTTAATTATTTTCTCTCGAAATGAAGAAAAGGCTTAATTTCTACTTGCCGATTCAATTTTAGCGTATCTTAAATCTTTAATATTTTAGATAAAATCCAAAGTAAATCCAAGACGCTATTCTATAAATTTTTACTTGATTATCGTTCTTTTATTTATTAATCGTATAAAAAGTACGATAACACTGATTGTCGATTAAACATTATTTAACTATTGATAATCTTTGATGTTTATGCATAAATATGTATAATACATTATTATATAAAAGCATTTATAAATAAGAAATATCTTATTCTTTTAATATTTACTTATTTTTTTTTTTTAATTGCGATTTTATATTTACGTGTACATACGTACAAAAAAGGCAATGAAATTATCGTTTGTAAGTTCAGTTTAGTTAAAAAAAAATTTTTTGATACGTATTAGTAAATAATTTGATTAAGAGTTCAATTATCCGAAAACGAAGTTTTTATATTCATAAATATTATGTTATGTAATATCTATCTTCATGTATTTTCCTTTTAAAAGTTACATGTATTTATAAAATATAAAAGACGATTATACCCAATGATTTTTGTAATAATAAAATAGTACAAATTAAAAAATAAAATCAGATTGTAACCCATTTTTATTATCTATTATTTAGATATTAAATTTTACTAATTTATTAGAAAACTAAACAATACTTATTTATTGATAATCTATTTACCTCAAGTTTTCATTTAATTGATGAAAAACGAATCGAGATATTGTTTTTACTCGATTATACAAGTTTTACCAGTGACAATGTATAAAATTGCAGAAATTGACGATTCGTTTCTTGTATAAAATTTATATTTTAATTTAATACTCACTGTTCGACGACTAAAAATAAAAATGTAAATTATTTTTGTTTCAAGTTTAAATGTTTGATGTTTTAGTATTTATAGTGAACATTAATTTATAAAACTTTCGTAATAATTCATTAAACTAATGAAAGTGATTATACATGCAAATATTTTGCTTCGGCTTAAATGTCGTAAAAATGTTATGCTGTATTATACAATTTAGTTACGGTTTCGAATCGGAAATTTAATAACAAAATGTACGATCACTTTCTTTTTCTATTTTACCCGCCTCGAAGTGGATCTCACATTAATAAATGTATAAAAATGATAAGTATTTAATCTATAGTAAAATTGCAAATTTTTGTAAATTATAAAGATAATGATGATGATAGCAATAATAACACGTGTTAAATACAGCGTTACTAATAATAATAATCATAGAAATTACAAATGATATAATGAAATTTTTTTCGAAGTTTTACACTGTTATAAATTCGACCTTGAATAATTTACATATTCAACGGCTAATAAATACAGTAATTTAAATTGATTTAGTTTTTTCTTCGTCATCTATAATAAAGCGCATGATTGATTTACAATGTGTGTAGTTCTTAGAAGTAAGAAGACTTCAATGTGCCTATTCAAAACATAATTACAAATATGCCGTGCGCAACTTACGTATTGCGAGCATTGAAAGATTATTAATTTTAACTACTGTAAAAAAAAAACTTTCTTTCCTGCATTTTTGTATCAACGCGGAAGATTTACATTTGGTGTTGGGCTACTTTCGCTACATTCAATAAAGCTTAATTTATTTTATAAATTTTGTATTATTACATTAATTAGATAATGTAACGTTTATTATAAATTTTTATTGAAAAAAAATTTACAGCAATGGTTTAAAAACATATCGATTGAATTAAAATAATTTTTCTTTTTCTTAAACGAGCCTTTACAATTTTCTCTTTATTTATCATGTGTATTTAATAGAATTATAAGTAGAATACGAAACATAAATATATCAAATTATGATTTTCTTTTACTCTCTAGATCGATATTTGCTGCTAATAATTTTTTAAAAATACGCAAATCGAAATTGATTAAATTGTATTAATAGCAAAAAGCTATTTTTAATAATTCTTTTATAATATAAATTATCATACATCCGTCTAATAAAAAACTAAATATTTATTAAAAAGAGAAATGCTCTGGTAGAAAAATACAGTATGAAACATTATCTTCTTAATATTTATATCTCTTGGTTAAATTTGAAACAAAATTATTGATATTATAATATCATTCGTTAATATATGATTTGAAATCGAATATTAATGAAATCGAATACTATAAATCGAATGATTGATATTACTAACTGATTGTTTTTTTGATTTTCTTTTAATATCTCTTTGATATTATGAGAAGATAAATTATTATATTTTAAATCTAACGTTACAAGGGTAATAATATTTTACATTAGAATTCATAAAGTTAAATTTAAAAATAAATAATATTTTTTCTGTACTTTTCTACTAGGTTAAAAAACAAAATAAACTTCTCTTGAATTAAAATTAATACGTGCGTCATTTTCCTGAAACTGATCAAAGAAGCACAATCAAATTCACTTACGTTTAATCAAACATTTAATTTGGCCATTGAAATTGAATAGATTATCGAGCTGAAGATATTTTGGAATGAAACGTAAATGATGATGTGGTACCAGTTAATAACCACTTATAGCATAAAGACTACTCAAGTACAATATCTAACTTACCAAATCTAAGTTTAAGTGCTCATATTATTGTCGTTATACTAAGAGTGATTATCTTCAATAATATCACAGCATCTCTTACGTTTTCCTTTCGAACAATTTGTAATTACAAAACATTTTTCGTCTTCAAATATTACCACACTTCAAAATACAATTAAAACGTCTTCATTGATATAGTAATTTTTCTAAAATCAAAAAAACGCGAAGAATAATAAAAGTGTCTAAATTATTGTATATGACATTATCGTGTTACGAAAAAATAATATTTATAAAATAGAGAGATTTCTATTAATTATTGTTTCGATTATATGTATATATGAAATGAAAAAGAAAAATTGCATTTCGTGCTCAATAATAAATTTAAACATTTCTTTTAAAAGTAAATTTATAAATATAATTAAGAAAATCAAAACATAATTGTAATTCAATAATAATCAAAACACTTTTAAAATTCTTTGCACTTATAATCGTTATAATTAGAAGCGAATCAAAATTATGAAAAATTAAAAAATTCGACTTAAATCATAAAAAAAATTAAAGAGATAAAATTTTTTTAAAAAATTATCAGCATTTTATTTTTATAAAATATGTTGTCACCTCGTTATCTTTACGCACTCGCAAAGTTTTACAATTCAACTAGAGGTGTTTAGCTCGATACGACAATATGTCTTCGGCATTAATGTTAAGTGAAAATGTTAATTTTGCACGCATATAAATGTGTACACGAAAATTTATATGCTAATTTCTGTTGGTTCCGACGAAAGTAAAGGGAAGATTGGTTAATGAAACTCTGAGAAACTCCTTTTACGTTCACCAAAATTAACAGTTAGCATTTATCGTTTCTTAAATATTTGACACATTATAAATAACAATTGATTATTTTATTAAAAATGCATTGCTATTAGTAATACTAATTTTAAAAAATTTACTACGTTAACGCCAATAATATCATCAACGTTTTTTCAAACATAAAACAGAAGTGATCGAATTAAGCAAATTGGTAAATAAAATTTAAAAAATGTGATTTGTGTACAATATTTTTAGAAAAGTTTTAAATATCACAACAAAAAAGGAATTAAAAAAATATAATTAAGTAACAAGTTGAATAATATTTTGAGAATAAATAAAATTAATACATTCAAGTGTACATTTACTTTAGTAAAAGTTTAAAACCTTACAAATACATGATACTAAGATATTTCATTTTTCTTTGAATTTTTCTCCGCATTTTTCTAGATCATAATCAGTGTGAAAAATATTTCAGGCAAAATTTTGTTCCGATAAATGATATTAATACTTTTTTAAGGCTGAATTTCCTTGTAAAAACAATATACGAAATATTTATTTCATATCGTAGTCTTAACAATTTGAAAAAGCTCCCGAAACATATACAAATATACAAATATATCATTTTTCTCATTTACAAAACAAGAGGCTGCCTTTAAAATTTAGATGATTAAAATTTTTAATTTTACAATTTCGTTCTATTCACACCATTCAATAATATAATAGAAAAAAACTATGAGAAAAATTAATAGATACAACCTAGTGAAAATTTTAGGAAACAATTTCTAAAATGTTGCTTATACATATTTTAACATAAAAATTTTAACTAAGGAAATCTAGATAGTATTCAAATATCTTCTAGGTATTTATTAGTATCCAATACAAAATATTTGATGTCTATCAAATGAAAGATTCTTTATACAGAATTTATAACGCTAAATAAACTTAAGTTATTTTAAAATTAGCTGATCCATTGGAATATTAAGGTTTTAATACTTTACAAGAAAATAAGCAATGTAACGCCAAATTCAGCATCACGCTTACGTTCTTGTACATTAATAATTTTATTCCTACAAGTAAACTCGTTAACAACTGAGAAATTTTGTTATCTTATAGCAGAATTTTGTATCGTTATATTAATGACTATATCACGTAATTTTATATAACTTATAATATAATAATTAGGTAATTTATTTATTACTATAAAATCCCAATGACAGTTTATCAACAAATTCGGTTTATTATTACTAATAATATACTATTTGTTTTTATGTATCTAGAATATATTTATTAATTTTTCGCAATATTGCTATAAGTTAATACAATCACGCGACCCGATAGCTTAGAAAAAATTCGGGATATTTTGCAGTAACTTTTTACTATTCGCATGTTGCAATTATTTATAAATATAATATTTATTCTAAATTTTTTAATAAATATACGAAAAATTGATTGTTCCCTCACCCTCGTATCTCATAGTTTAACCACAAAATCTTACAATCGATGTTTCGGAACAATTTTTCGCTATTCATATTCTCTAAAACAAAAACTGTCAAATTTTCACAAACAATCTGCTCATGAGACAACAAACATTTCTCACATATACAAGTGCGTTCTTGACTATTACTTTATGTCTCTCTTGTCCATTTTATAAATCGCTTTTACCCTCGTTTATTTCTCTCTTGTCATTCCACTTTCCTCTTATAATATTATCTCAAACTTCACATAAAATCACGATCCCAGGATAAATCTATTTATTTATTGTATTTTGTACAATGTTCGTTTAAATGTTGTTGCGGCGCGCTGTTTTTTTTTCTTTTTACTTGTTTTCTTTTATTCGGCTATGGAGGTAGGCGCTTTCACTAAGGGGAAAGAGATCATTACCAAAGTTTCTTTTTTCCTTTCCTTTCTTCCTTTAATCTTCTCTTATTGCTATCAATGAGTTTTGACTTTTTTTCCTGAAGATTACTTTTCTTTTATTTACTGTAAAATTGATGTTTTTTAATTTATATTTCTAATCTCTAAAATTGCTCTCGATTATTTATATTCAACGCTTTTAAAACACCGAACAATCCTTTCACGTGATAACGATTATTTGAAAACTAGAAAGTTCTTTACTTCTTTTATTCTTACTTACTGTTTAAAATAGCAAAAATAATAAAAGTATAAAATTTAACCTACATTTTTTATCAAAAAAAACATCGAATAATAATTAGAAATACGTCAAATTGATTTTTTCAATTTATGTAAGCGTTATTTTTAGATTTACATCGAGTGTTCTTATTGAATTTCTTCGTTCTAAATGTTTTGATAAATTTCTTTAATTTTATATAATGTAAGTGATATAGTTGTTTGAGAAATTGGAAAGATAAATGGAAGATGAAACATCTTTCTATTACATTTATACTTATATGAAAAGGAATCTCTTAATACCTTCGATTGCTAAGATTTTAATTGAGATTCGCCTTAACTCTTAATTCTATATTTCATCATATTTTAAAATAAAGAAAAATTTTCTGCATTCGTATATAAAACAAAGTTTGTTTTATTAACGTTCATAATACTTTTATTAACATTACTATAAGATAAATCTACAATATTTACAGTTAAATTATGAAACTTCTTATTAAATACAAAATTTTCCCTAAAAGAACTTGATTCACAAAAAATATTATTCGTTCATACAAAATTGGTACAAAAATTTTTTTATAAAAAGCTTAAGTTTTAACTTTGTTCGTTACGTTTCTTTTATAATACGAATATTTTTTTTCGCAATTTCAAATCCTTCTTAATTTCATATAATTATCATAATAAAAGTATTTAAATTTTTCAAAAAAATTTAGTTTTTCACAGTTTTCATTTTATTATTTTTTACAAAATTTTCAAAATTTCTATTACAATTTCTTTTTTCTTTTTCTTTTTTACACAATTATCTATGTAAAATGTATTATAAATATTTGCGATAAATAAATTTTATCACAAATCATTTTTAACGCAAATAATCTACTTATTTCATGTATTTATATAAATATATATATCTGTGGGTTGTGTACGTTTTAGCGCGTGTGTGTGAATCTGTCGAGTGAATGGGTATGTGTTTGTACGTGTGCGCGTGTTTGTCAATTTTATTCAACATACAAGCAGCTTATATGCAATAATTTAATTCTATTAGAAAAAGATTGTTAAAGCGAATCTCTTCAAAGTGTTACTAGCTTTGCTTTTTTTTTGGTAGTCTGGCTAGCAAATAATATTGAATGTTGAAAACAACGCTTTAATACTTTATCATTTGATGATTAGTATATCGTTATAAAACATTATTCCTTTATTTCAACTATAGTTTTGACTTCTGAAGCGTGAACATGTAAATACATAAATTTTATCTAATCAGTCATGGACAATTATATAAATGCATACTATAAATTTCTTTGCATCTTCTAGTCATATCTGTTTTTGTAAATCAACCCATGACTGTATCCCAAGATTTTATCAATGAAGATATTTTATCAAAGAATACCAAATTTTATGGTACTTTCCCTTCCCCTGTCCACCAGACATCAATAAATGTCTCTGATTAAAAAATATATTAACTTATGTAAAACTTAAATACTATTATCCTCCGTACAGATATAACTTATCATTGTGCAAGTTTTTATATAAAATTTACTGATAAATATCGAAATATTTCTTTCGTGCGTTTTATATTTTATGCTGGTAATGTAATTTTTTCTTTTTATACGGTAAAATGAAACTTTGAACATTGATAGACCATAGCCGTACAAAGTACAATGATATTTAGATTTTGTATAAATAGCAGACATTTTCGTAAATAGAGAAGTTTATTGCACACCCCTTAGTAGATTCAAGTAGCTAATTCATAAAAAAGTTGAATAGATATTCTTAAAATATATAAAAATGCACTGTATACAGTCGAACTTTGGCAAATATACGAATATTCTTCAGAATTGTAGAAAAAAAAAGTTAAATATGAAAAAAATATTTCAAAATTTATATTCCATCGGTATTAAGCGTGAAAAAAACTGGAATAGAAATCGAAAGTTAAAATCATTTAAATTTAATCGTACTTTGCTTAAATAGTTAAAAAAGAAAAATTGAAAATTAAGAAAACGATTTTTCACTTCAAAATTTCTCGTCGGTGCTAAACTAGATAAAAATAAATTACTGTACTCGCGCGCGAAAAGAAAAAAAAATGTAAGGAAAAATCGCTTCGGATTAAGTAAAATTTGTTAATACGTTTATTTTATAATACCTTGGTAAAAATCAGTGCGTAAATTCAAATGAAAACGAAGCTTACCGATTCCTCGAGTCGACCAAGTAACTTAAATAATTTAAACGATGGACTCGCGACAAATCCACCGCAAAAAATCTGCCAACCAGACTACGAGTACGATATTTAAAATCCTAAGGGAGGTGGGTGCAAGGAAGAAGAAGAAGAAGAAGACGAAGAAGTAGAGGTAGAAATAGAACTAGAAGTAGAAGTAAAAGTAGAAGTAGACGAAGAGAAGAGGGAGAAGAAGCAGAAGAAAAAACAAACAAAAGAGAGAAAAAAAGAAATCTACCGAGTCCTTTCCCTTTCCCGCGCGAACATCAACACTCACACATAGAAAAAACGTACAGGATGCCGATGGCGCGTTAAGTCGTGGGCGAGATGAGATGCGAGTGTGGCAGCTGTACGGTCGAGGGCAGCGAAGGTGGCGAGAGCAGATGACCGCGTTCCATCTCGTTCAGCTCCTGCTGTTCGCCCGCGCCCCCGGCGATGGAATTCGTGGAGCGCGCGAGGCTGTTACGCTGTCGACACAAATACGGTGTCTCGCCCGGAGACGGTGTTTCTCGACCCTGCGATGTTGGCGATGTGGAGAAAAAGGAAAGAAAACGGTTGGTTAAGTCGATCGACCTCCATTATTCTCATTGTCTTATGTATATTGTATAAGTTGGTATTATTGTAGTCGTTGTCATAGTCGCTGTCGTTGTCATTGTTGTTGTTGTTGTTGTTGTTGCTGTTGTTGCTGTTGTTGTTGCTGCTAAAATGGGTGGATTTTGGAATAGAGTGGGTTGGAATATGCGACGAGGCGATTTCGTTGCTTCTTCGTTGTTTGTTGTAAGATGATTGATTCGAACGGAAATTATTTCTATCTATCGTTTGATTTAATCCTCGATTTCAAATTTATCATTGAATTCGAAATCTTTCCAGTTGTTCAAATATAATTGTTTAAATATCAATATAAATATCATAACGTAATATAATGTGGATTTTTTTTCAATTTTTAATGAAAAATATCGTCATAATGTGAAATTAATTTTTTAAAATTATTTTTAGTGTATATTACCAATAAAATTAAGTTATAGCGATATATATTTTAAGTAGTTATTATTTAAGTTACCGTAGACTTAAAATCTTTATATTTAGATTAAAATTCACCTGCGTTAGTTCGATTACGAAAAACAATTTAACTTTACAAATTAAAGTAAGTAATTGGCAAGGATTAAACACCCGATTAATATAAACGTATATTAAATTTTGATGTTAAAATATTAGATCAATTTTAAATATAACTTAGTTAAATAATTTTTAACAGTATTGTATTAAAATATAAGAATTACAAACTTTTTTCGTTGCCTCTAATTTATTTTCATATTACTTGATAAACTCGTCAAATGAATATTTTTGAATAAATTATATTTTTAATTAAACTGTTTTTAATCGAATGGTTTACGAACGGTGATATTTTTAAATTTTTATTTTTAAAGAATAATCGAATCGAGTTTTTTTTGCTATAATATTATTTTATATTTAAGTATTGGTAATTTATCGAAACTTTAACTCGTTGATTTAAAAAATAATTGTTTTTAAATATTTATTCGGCTGAATTTATCATATTTAATCGATTATAAATACACAACTTATCTAGGAAAAAAAGTTAATTTTTTAACGATAAAATTTGATTGAAATAATTTCTTACAAAAGTTTTAAAAGTAAATAAATGGTAGTTTTTTTAAAATTTGAGTTATTTATCTCAAAATACGTTTGCTTATTAATTTGTGATTTTCTGATATAATTAAGAAATTTACCCGTTATAGTACTAGTCTCGGACTTGATACATTCTAAGCATTGACCGAGGCATTTACAGTTGGTAAATGTTGGAAGAAAGTTTGCGTTCCGTCTAGATTGAAGCTATAGGATAAAGGAATCGAGGCAATTTATCAATGATTTTTTCACAATTTTAAAAATGTTTTTGTAATATATAATATAAACTATATTGTAAAATTAAGAGATTATTAAAATATTATAATTACTCTCGCGTAAAATATAATATATACCTTACGGTGAACAAATTAATAATTTCTACTTTGCTATTATTAAATTTTAAAAATATTACCTGTTTAGAAGGTCCACAACATGTAGCTTGATTACAAGGCTTGTCAGTTTTTGGGCAGTCGAGTACACAGTCTTCGGTCGGGGTTTCTTTAATTTCGCTGTTAGATTGATACTGCAAACAAAGTCATAAATATTACGATTTTTTTTTTCAATCGATTTAAATCGTAATAAGATTAATTTAAGGTAGTTTATTTAAATTGAAATTTCTCGATTTATTTGTATGTGGAGTAAACTATCGAGATACTAGGAAATAATTATAAATAACTAAGAAGAAAAAAATATAATTTCTACGTATACGAAATGAATTCGAAATTAAAGAAATTTTTATTAAGAATTTATTAATTTTTCATACGTTAACGGAAAAAGCAAAAACGTTTAAATTCTTAATCTTACATCTATGAATTCAGGCTGAATAGTTGTAGAATGGATGCCTTCGTTATGGAAGAATTCTTTGACTTGCTCAGCAATCTTCATGTATTCGGATAAGTTGCGACAACGTATATGTGCCGAAGCAATAATTCGATCACCAGCTAATTGCCAAACGTGGAACTCGTGAACGGCTAATACACCATCAACATTTTCCAATAGCCTCTGCTGAATCGCGTCTACCTGATAAACGAAAACGTAGAATTCTAAATACGCGTAAACATCGAATCGAAGTTTTATACAAATTCTAAGTAATGGAACGATGAATTAAAAAATACGCGTATCGATCGATGAAAAATATCGTTTACTTTTTATCATCTTCGCTCGAATGGTATTTTTAATTGGAAAATTTGTGGCATCAAAAATACATTACTTTGCAATAATCAAATCACGGAAAAGCTAATGCATATTTTATCATTCGTAACGTTTACTATTTAAAATACAGAATCGTCGTCGACTTTAAAATTATTTTATCGTTAATATTTGAACAAATGACTAAACATTATTCAACGTCGATTGTAACTTACCTTGATGTGCGTTGGTACAGTTTGTAATAAAATTAAAGCTGATTCTCGAAGAAGGGGCCAGACCGACTTCAATATAAGCATTACAAGCAGCAGAGATAATGCGGGATCGATATAGAATCTGTTAAACAATATTTTGTTACCTTCATTTTATCGTGATTATTATTCTAATTATACGATATCCGAGTTAATCATTCGCGAAAGATGCAATCGATACGTTTCAGCTTTGGATACAAAGCAGCTTATGAAAATTAAATATTAGAAAAGCTTCTTGGTATTTTGCCTTTTTATTTATCAATGGTGCAATCTCAAATCTCTTAATCGCTAAAGCGTACGATACAAACTTACCGATACCCCAGCAAAAATTAAAGCGAGAATCAAATAATCCCATCACCTGTACTCCCAATTGGTAAGCCAGACGATGAGCGCGGAGACGATGACGATTACGGAGCCGAGGGCATCCGATAGCACGTGCAGAAATACTCCTCGCATATTCATCTGACTGGCGTCGCCGTGGCTGTGTCCATGCGAATGGCCGCCGGCTCGTTTAATCGGCGATGGCGGTCTGTAAGTCTCGTCGTTTTCATTGTCGTCGGTGCCTACGAGCGTACTCAACCGGTTATGGCTGCGCGAGATGCCGTGCGAATGTCCGTGACCGTGACCATGTTCTGTAAAAGTAAACAGAGATCGCGTTACTTGGCTGACGCGTTCCGTTGCACTTGGTTTCTTTGCGATTTCAAATGTCCCGTTCTAGAAGGTAAGCGCGTCGGGAGTTTCGTAAGATACATACACAAGATGTACACACGCGAGTTTAGATTTATGCGCGTTGATTATTCATCGTTGTTCGATCGATAAAGCTTGACGATGAAAAGGAAGTTTCTCTTTTTTGCGTTTATGTAATACGTCCAGTAGTGCAAAAGCGGTGATAATTTATTTTAAAGGGAAATTCGACGATTAAACCTTTTTAATCGAGTAAACAATATCCGTGTCTGCAAAAAATTGCGTATAAAAAGTTCGACAGCGTTAAACGTTTTTCTCTTGATATACCGCGAGTGAAATATTTTTATAGCGGTTTTTTAATCGTAGGCTTAACCTGATAATTAGGTTTAACGTTAATAAGACAATCCTTCATATTTTTTCCATAAATTCACATGTAATTACATTATAATAATAATCTTCTGGAATCAAAACTTACGATAAAAAGAAATTTGGAAACTAAATCTTTTAAAATGTTAAAAGTTTAGAGACTATCGCGTTCCGAGTATTTTTATATATTATCGATGAAGATTCGAATTGATTTTTCGTAAAGCGTAGCAAAATATGAAGCAATGATTTAAAAAATCTGTTCTCGATGAGAAAATAACGTATGCCATAACTATAAAATTTTTGTTATAAAAATGAACAAGCAACGACTTGATCGTACTTTCATTATAAAAAGCACATTTATCAACTATGCGGCTAACCTAGACCGGATGTAGAAGGAAGAAAATCGTCTGATGCTTCTAAGATAGGAATAGGATCAGGTTGTATGGAAGACTGGCGTAAACCTTTCACCTTACATAAGAATGGACTTAATACTCCTCCTGCATGACCTATGCAATATATATTAACGTTAATAAGCAAATTAATGTGGTTTGCTTTTGTATTCCAAATACAAACGCGAAGTCATTGTTTGATTTCAAAAGGTGCGTGATTGATTTGTTATTGTATTATCGTGTCAACAATAATATGCAACAAAAAGGATTGGGTAGTTTATGGTTTCTTAGAAAAAAATTTATCTTTTTTTTCTTTTAGGGTCAAGGAAAAATCGTTAGATTTTTCTTAAATTTAATTTTAAGACGTTGATAATATTTTAACAAAACACTGTAAAATTCTTATTTTAAGTTTACCTTTGGCTATTTTTGTAAAGGTACGGTAAAAATAGAAGAGTTGTTTTTCTTATACTTACCATGAAATAAACATAGTCCTATCAGGTTAACTAAAAGACCCAACACTCCAACAACAACGAGAAATTTGGCTTCGTGAATCTTTTCAACTTCGATGAACCTTTTGCAGGCCTCGACGGTAATACTAAAGCACAGTGCAACTAGAAAAACTGCGTTAACCAAAGCTCCTAAAACTTCGGCTCTAGCCCAACCAAATGTATTCTTCGACCATTTCTTTGGGGACATCTGGAATATAAAAAGATTATGAACGATATTATTTGATTTAATTTGATATTGAAAGAATTGATTAAAAAAAAACAAATTTTTAAATTTTTAAATATTATTATGATCAAACGTGTAGTTAAATAAAATAATAATAATAATAATATATATTTTCTGTATTTAGTTTGAAAATATGTTTTTAAAGTATTTCTTGAATTTTGAGAAAAAAGTATAAAAACAAATCAAGTAAAAAATATGCGCATAATAGGTATAAAAAAGATGTTACATGAACATAATTTACCGAGTAAAAAGGAAAATCCTTGAATTATACCAGATCACTCTTAATAAATAACGGACATCTTATTATTACACTAGAACAATCATTGAATCATCGTAAGAAAATGTAAGGAAAACACGGATAGTCACGCATGAAAACTTGATTATTTTTTTTACAACGCATTACTGTTAAAGTGACTAAAATTTTATTTCTTTCAATTTCCTTTATTCTCTGGCATTTGATTGCATAATAATTTAGTTTTATAAACTTTCAATTTTTTTATAAAAAGTTTATATTATGGATAAAATGTACAAAAATTCGAATTTTATTAATATGCTTAAAAATAATATTAAACATTAATCTATAAGCATCGATAAGTATTTCCAATAATAAAAGAACTTAATCGTTAACTATTTCTATTGGTAAACGTTTTTAATTGAACATACTTACTTTTACAGAAAGAAATGCTACAACTAATGCAGCAACATCGGAAAGCATATGAAAGCTGTCTGCTATCAGAGCCATAGAATTTGTAATGTATCCAACAATTATTTCCACTAGGAAGAAAAATGCCGTCAACCATAACATAGTCATGAGACGACATTTTTTTCCAGCAAAGCGCGCCATATTAATTATCTAAGAAATAAAAAAATTGAAAACATGAATTAACTCAGATTATTAAAACATTAAGAGTCACTAATTAAATGATAAAAACTTATAAGGGTTTGCGGTATTACATTTATTATCAACCTCAAATTATCTCAGCATCGTATCTGCTGTTTGATAAGCGCATAAATTTTACAAATAACATTTATTTTAACAATCGAAAAATTTGTAAACAAGAACAATTTTCTTATTATGAATTAATTATGCTATCTATCGTTAACTTTTTTTTAAATATAAGATAAAAAATTAGAATTATGAAATTTTTAAATAACCAATTACAATGAATCAATGTTAGAAAAATAGTTTGAAGAAACTTTATGTAAAATATGATATATTGAAGTTAATTTTTCATTATCAAATAATTAATAAAATTAGTCAGATAACTAAAAACAACTGTTATTATTTATTGCTTGTAAAATTAAATTTGTATAAACTAATTTCTCGCGTGATAATTTTCTTTTAACATAGAATAGTTAATTTTTTCACAGCTAACTAATAAAAATCAGTTTAGCAACTTAATCGAGATCAAATATTATCATAAGATGAACTAGCGTGCAATTGATAAGTGTCAGATACTACACTCTTAAATTTATCATAAATAAATATAAGAATTTCCCTCGCTAACATAATAATCATTAATCTAAGCTTTTATTGTGCTAGTTTTCAGTCCTAATTTCACTAAGATACGAAGTTAAGTGACTTAAACTATATTGTTAATCTGTCTTTGTCATAATTTTTTTTGTGATTAACATTATTTTACGCTTCATTTATCTGTTGAAAAAAACTATCTTTTGTTAAATTATTGATGTAAAAAATTACAAGACTAATACGAACTTTTTTCTAACTATATTAATTTCCTGTGTAGTTGTTTTAATATCCGATTAAGCGTATAACAAACATGTTTATGTTAACGAGTACATTAATTTTATATTTAATTTATATATGTGTATACACATGTATTTATAGTCATATGCATCTATAAACATAAATTAATATCTTCTATTAAATAATTTATTTAATTCCATTCATTGATTTAAGGATACTATTATAGATTTTATGAAAAAAAAAACTAGAAATAAAAAAAATATTAACATCGCAGTGAGCTTTAAATTATATTTATTCATTGTTTAATCAAATTAACGAATAGAAATTTATTATATAATATAAATTTTGTCAAATTTTTTTACCGTATTAAATTATATTTTTCTCAAAATCTCTCAAAATTTTCATTTTATAAAATTAGCTATTTAATTTAAAATTAAACTTAACAAGGTCAGATAAAAAAATAAATAAATCATTTTTAAGTTAACATTCAAATTTACTTAAATGTTATTTTTAGAAAAAGTTTTTGTAAATACTAAAACTGTTTTATAACTAATATTAACATTTTGTTAAGTTTATTTGAATCTCAATGTTGTATAAGAATTATATTTTTTAAATATTTTTATATAGGATTGTTTAAACTTAGAAAACAGATTTCATTATGAAATTAAATATAAGCTCAAACATTCATCGATCGTATATATTATAAATAAAAAATATTATCACGAAGTAAAAATATTAATACGTATTTATCATTACTCTTTACCCGTGTTATTTTATTTGAAAAAATTTAGAAATCATACTTGTAAAAATAAAATTAACCAAAAACAAACTTATAAATATTTATTAATAACGTTACAGTCTTCATCAAAATATTACCACAAATAAAAAATATTTCAACTTAAATTTAATACCTTTAAGATGTTTGGTATTGTTCGAAAATATTTTTTAAATTAATTTTGTTTAATAATTAAAAATGTATTATCATTACGAACTTAAATATATTTTTGTCAGACGGAAAAAGATTAAAAATAAGCTTTAATAAAATACAACTTTTGAAAAATATTTATAATAAAGAAGAAAGGGTAAAGTATGCACTCGTTCATTTTTTAGAAATGTGGCAAGACTTTTTTACACGAAACTCGAAACTAAAAACGGGTCTAATTATTATCATCGAAATTAGTTTCCAATGCGTCCTAGATTAGTTTGTTGACACTTTCGATTGCTGCAATTGTATACGACGCCCGCGAATTGGACCACTTTAATAATCGAATTGAGATCTGGCGATTGACTAACTTCTTTTTTGTACAAACGTTCTAATAAAAAACATCGCAGACGAGTTCGCCCTCTTCTCTCGCTCTCTTTCTCTCTCGTCGCTCCATCTCTCTCATTCTCGAAAAAAGATAATAACCGCATATTTAGTTATAATAAGATGCCTCGACATTTTCGACTCTTCCTTTTAACGAACGGACGATAAAATGTGCAAGGAAAAAAGGTGAATCATCGAGAATGAGGAAAAATATCATCGTTCTCGAGTGTTTAAAAATAGGTTATGTTCCGTGCGCGCGTGAGCAAAAAATGTTAAGGAATCCTCGTTTCTTTTTGTCCTTTTCGAAATAACTTTACTTTCGACATACTCAAACGTCTCTCGAGTTCCCCGTCAAGGGCATAAAAAACGACTTACGTGACGACGACGTGCCTCTTCCGAAGGAAGCTTCGTACTCGAGAGAAAACTCTCGGCCCGTTTTCCTCTTCTCGATTCGTGACGCGCACCACTGGACGATAAACG
Source organism: Dolichoris vasculosae (assembly GCA_018907195.1). Taxonomy (NCBI): domain Eukaryota; kingdom Metazoa; phylum Arthropoda; class Insecta; order Hymenoptera; family Agaonidae; genus Dolichoris; species Dolichoris vasculosae. Next base: position 2,057,119 of record JACCHY010000020.1, read on the forward strand.
ACGACAAAAGATATGTATCAAATGAAAATGTCGAGGAAAGCGCCGGGAAAAATGTTTATAAACATGTTACGAGTAAAAGGAGAACACCGCACTTTTCTCTCTTTCTCTCTCTGTCTTTCTTTTCTTCTCACTTTACTTCTCGCTCTCTCGCTCTCTGTGTATTATTTTTCCACGTTAACCTCTCGCGAATCACAATTTACGGGATGATTTTCAAGAATCTCCAAGAGTCACTCGAATTTCAGCGACGGACTCTGCCGGAGAGACGCGGACCGAAAATACACTCCACCGCGAGATGGAAAAACGATACTCGTTGGGTTTTTCGAGATCGAGTGCTTCTCGGTCGTTAACTCAGCGAGCCAACAGCCGACAACCGCGAGCCAAGTTGGCTCGAGAAAAAACTGTGCGAGTCTGCGAGTCGAGTAAGTGTTGCCGTGTGTACGCGAGGAAAAGAAAAGAGGTAAAGTGACGGTCGGGGTTCGCGTAAGGACGTAATTCGAGAGTTATCGCGGTCGCGTGACGGTCTTGGTTTCCTTTTTTTTTTTTTTCGATCGTTTTTTTTGGTTGATTTTTTCTTTTCTCGGTTTTAAATTTTTCTAACAATGAAAAGGTATCGCGTACGCGTTGCGATATTTTTAAATACCGTTGCGCGAAGCTAACGTGCCGCGGTATTGTTTAATTATTTGTACCGCTGTTCGGAGAGACAATGGAATGCGTACATATAATTATAATGATACGAAGATGATAAAACAAGTTGAAATGTAATTTTAATTTCGTAGTCGTGTTTTTGTATCGTTCTTTGCGCATGCGAGACAATAGGGGGTTAAAATTTATGGGACCGAATAAATTATTTAGTTTATCGGTATTCGACGATCCAAGTTTTTGGATAAAGTTGCGATACGATAGGATTTTATATTATTCAAAAAATGAGATTGTAAAATTTTTTTTCGATCCAATTTTTTAATTTTTATAATATAATCGCGAGATGATAAATAATGTTAAACTTTTTCACCGTGCAACTTATTTAAAAATGTAATTCCGATCGAGTATTATATTATAAAAAACAAACGTGTTTTTGAAAATTAAAAATATTTAAATACATATAAATTTCGTTTAATTTGTTAAAAATGTTTATATTCGAATATTCGCTCGAATAGCATTCACGTGACTTTCTCGGACTATAAAAAATTCAGAATCGTATAGTTTGTTGTAGACTCGAAGTGAAATGTAAAGTTAAAAATTCAACGTACAGCTCCGAAGTATTCGAAGAAACGAACGGTCGTTAAATTGCTTTAGATAAAGAACGATCGGAGAAAAAAATTACGAATGGTTTGAATAAACGCGAATGTTATTCAAATAACTATTCGCGGAATAAATGTATTATACGTAGAATCACGTTTAAATTCTATTCAAATATAATCGCGAATAATAAAATAATCGTCGATGATAATCGCGATAAATAAAAAATTTGTTTGTTGTAACTTTTACGCGATTTAAACAAGTATTTTAACTTGTTACTAATTTTGAACGATACGTTTCAATTGTGCCTCGATTCGAAAAAACAATTATCGAATATACTCGTGAAAAAATAATTTCACGCGTAAAAAGAAAAACTAGCCTGACTTACGTTTTCCGGAGAATAAAATGTTAGAAGCCTTTGTTATATTTAAAACAACAAATACTAAGTGCAGCGCTCCCATTTAACAATTAATCCTAAAAAATCAACTGGTCAGACCACAGTAGACCAATCGACTGCTTTTTAGCTATAATCTTGTTTCGTAATGGTCGCATCGACAAGATTCTGTTGCGAGTAACGAATTGCTTCGATATTCAAATTAAACCAATAGCTACATGCCGAGATGATCAAGATGCACTTTGCGTTTGTTTTAAATGGAGGGCGAACAACTCGATGATCATAAATTAATTACGTTCTCTAAAATAAGTGTAGTGTTAAAAATCATTGGTTATTATATTGGTTTTATTACGTCTCTAAATCGTGTATTAGAATTTAAATAATGCACTCGGTAAAATTTAATATAAATTTTATTTAGTTTCTTACATTTTTTTTTTACTTAACTTATGCTTAATAAGGTTTTTAAAAATGGATGTTCGTTAATTAATAGTCGCTTATATATTCAAGGTAAATGCAACGAATAATATTTCGTAGATTTTAAAATGAATTTTGAATTCGTACATTTATAATAACAACTATGAATAACGATTTAAAAGATGAAATAAAAAACATTAAAAAATCATTTCAAAATCTTTTATTATGGATAGGTTGATCAATTACAAAATATAAAATATAAACATAATTTTTAAAGAAATTACAGTGCTATCAAATACTGATTCTCGTAGTCAAAATAAATATTAAAATTTTATTTTTAAACTAAAGTTTTTTTAAAGTATGTTTCGAATCGATACTTTTTTTTATGATTATTTTGAATTTTGTACTGGTAATTTACATACGATTAATGTAAAAATGAATTTCTTTCAGAATAATTCTATTGAATGAGTATTCAATTTTTTTACATATACATACAATATTTAATCAGTAACTGCAACTTCTTCGGTCAATCTTTCCATTTTTATGTACCAAAAATGAACTTAAAAGTGATTTTGAAAAACTTTCAAAATTACTTTATACATTTATCAATACATTTCATTTTACAGCTTATTTGATTTAATTTCATCACAAAAATATTTACATGTTTTCACCGTTTCTTAAATTAAAACACAGAACTATTAACCAATAAAGTTGGGTTGTCAACTAACGCACTTTCATAAAGATGTATGTGAAAAATCAATTAATATTATAGCTATAATAAAAACAAATACAAATACGACTACTTAAATTTTAATTTATGTGGCATGATCAGTCTTTATACGATGTTAAAATGAAAATAAATCAAGGAAAAAAAAAACATGCCTAAGGATTACAACTTGCTATAAACAAGTTTTCAATTATCATAGTCTAGGATTTACAATTCACAATATCTTTACTTTTCTTGCATTTTACGAACTCCAGTTTTGATAGCTTCGTTGTACATGTCGGCAAGTTCGCAAACGTCGAGATTTTTCGTTAAAGTCTTAAAAAGCGCCAACTTTGTATCTTCTGCTAAAGTTTCCGCGCTGTTCTCCAATGCGATATTTAATAACGTTTCCGAAGACTTCAATTCCTTTTTCGTTCTCACTTGATCGAGTATAGAGTGAATTGAAACTTTGTCCAATAAAACTTGAATGTCGCACGAATCGGGAATTGATGCGTCAGTGCCTTTATCCTTTTCTTGTGTAAGTCTTTTAATAAGAATATTTATTAATTCCGACGAGCTGAATTTATTCGTAACGGCGTTTTTAACATCGTTCGTCTTCAAAACATCTAAAACTTTATCAGCTTGTAATTTCTTTTTGTAAGCTTTGAGTAACGTATCGAAGAATTCGTCATCGGCATCAAAGATTTTTGGTAGTTGCTGTAATACTTTTTGTAGGCCTACGTTTCTTGTGGAGATTTTAAAACTGTCTTCGCTATCATCTTCCATACTTAGACCTAACATATTCAGAGTATCTTTCTTCAGCTCTCTTTCGGATTTGTCGATCATTTTTTCCTTTAACAGAAATATAGTTTGTTCGATCGATCAGGGATTAAAAATTTACGTGCGGATTATTCAAGATTTTAACCATTTTGATATAAATATTTAAAAACGACAATCTTCATATTTTAATGTTGATGAAAACATAAAAATTACAATGTCTTTGTTAAAAATTCCAAACTAACTCGATACGAATAATTTAATTCCATACTTACTTTGTAACCCTTTAAAATTTTTTCGGCATCGAACCGCTTAACGAAAGCCTGGAACAAGAAACCTTCGTCGCATTGATCCATCAATTCGGTACAAGCTTCCTCGTCGTTTGTCCTAGTTCTTTTTACAGGACTCGTTTGCATAGAACTGTCCATCGAAAGCCTCTTTACAGGCCTCTTACATTCGTAGAGAGCCGAGACATTGATCGAGCCAAAGTCGCTATTGTTTTCGCCGCTCTTGATGAGATCCTCGAGCGAAACGTTCTCGTTCTTGCTTTTATCCCTGCGCTTATTACCCAAGGGTGTACTCGAGGATACGACGTTGGTAGTTCTCTTTTCGGGAGTCTTCTCGAGGAGTCTCTCCTGATACCTCGACAATGCCTTTTTTACACATGATATTTTTGGACTTCTGATCGGTAACCTGTTGATATCGCGTTCGGTTAATTGAGCCAAATCGCCGACGGAGCGAATCGACCTGATCGACAAATGCTTCGCAAGATGAGTCGTGAACAAAGGATCAACGAGTTCTGCGCTGACGTTTTCGACAGCCTCGGCGCAAGAGATCAGTGAAGGATAAACTGGCAGTGTAGAATCCAAATTCTCTGGTTCGTTTAACTGCGCAACGCTGTAAACGAATATTACATTTGAAAACCGATAGATCGCTACATATCCTTATCGAAATCTAACTTATAACCACTACAGAATACGTTAAACAATTGTCAAAAATGAATTACAGATCGTAGATAGAGTAGACAGTTTTACGCTAAATGATCGGATTATAAATACCTGTTTTGCGTTTCCTGAGTGAGCGGTAGGTTCGAGAATATCGAATCGGTTACGGGAAGAGTGTCGCCCTGTTCTCCGCTTTGCTGCGAGGAACTTCCCGCAGGTTTGTCCGACAAATTGGGCGTAGAGTCGAGACTGGAAGAAATGTTTTCGACATCGACGGTGTCTTCTAAGGAGCTTTGATGATTGTCCGATTTATGAAGAATATTGGACAAATTGATGGATTCTAACTTAATGGATGAATTATTTTGATCAGTCTGTGTGGAAGTTTTCATGGTGTCGATGTTTTCGTCGCTCGCAACGACGTTGTTATTATCGACGAATATATCGACTTCGGGTGTAAGATTGGTCGCGTTTTTATCAACCTCTCCTAATTTTGACTCGTCCAGTGACACCTCGCATAACACAGTTGCTAACTTTAGTTTAGCATCCGAGGATATGGCATTTTGACTATCATTGATAGTTTCATCGACGATATCGGTATCGAACAACTTTTCTTCCGGTTTGTTCGATTGAACAGTTTCATTTTCCTTTTCAACCTTTTCCGGATCTACTATCTGAATGAGCCTCAATTTCGCGTGTTTTTTAGATTCTTTACGCGAGATTGGACTTCTAGACGAAGGTAACTTCTCGAGTTTCGGAGGAGACGACGTTTCCGTCATAATTTCGTATCCCATTTCTCGGGATACCGGTGGATCAGCGAAACTAACCCTCTTTTTCTAAAAAAGGAAAAGGTAGTAAGAAGTTTTTCTTCGTTAGAAATATATATAGAAAGAAATTCCTCCGAGAAAAAAAAAACGACACTTACCCGACTGGGAGTTTCGATACTGATCTCTGGCATTCTCTTTAAAATACTAGCACTGGGAGAAGCGGTCAAGGAAGGCGGATTGGCATTCGACCACTCGAGAAGCGGCAATTCCCTCTTAGACTTACTGTTAGGTGATTCATCGCCGTTTCCGCTGATTTGAGAAGTTTCCTTCTCTTTTTCTATAGCATCCTGATCGTATTCCGGCTTATCTAGTCTCAGTGATATGCGTTCGCCGTCGTTCCTCAGATTGCAGAACATCGTCATCGATGGGGAGGAACACATTTCTTGCCTCAAGCTGTGATTCATGTTGCTGAACATTTTCTCCTGTCGAAGTCCGCTACCTCCGGTACTCGGACTCAAGATTCGTTCGCAATCCTTTTGACTCTTGTCTTTTTTCGTTATAGGAACGATCGTCACTTCGTCGTTTAACGCCGTCTCCGCTTTGGAAGGATCCGAGGCTAATTTTTCGGCGATGGATTGTTTGGTGACGAGGCCGAGCATTTGAGCGGCTCGGCCATGAAGCGGAAAGCCTTTTGATCTGAAGACGCGTGTGTTGGAACTCTTGGGAGATGACGCATGAATCGTTGGTATGGATGCTTTGTTTGCTGAATACGATATTTATTGGTTAATTTGATTTTCGATACAATTTTCGAGTCATGCGATTCGAATATTACCCAGTTGTTATGATCGATAGCAAATTATGAAACGTAATTAAGATAAAAATATCGCTATCACTTCGACGGTTGAATTTACAATCCTCTTTATCGAGTTTTATTACGTTATAAAGATAAAAGTGTATACTTACATTCAGTTTTCTTTACTTCTACTTCCACAGAACTAAGTTTCTCTGATTCAATTGTCCCCGGTATGATCGAAGTCTCGTCGAAATCGACATTTGTTTCTTCGTCAATTTTTCCAACTTTTTCCAATTCTTCATCCGAATTTATCGGCGACTATAATTTATGCAAAAGACAAAATTTATTTTCATATAATTGTCTAATATAATAATCGCTCGTAAATTTATTCGAATAAATCATTTCGCGATATTTCGATATGATATCAATCGTGTCGTTTACCTGTTCCAACTCCACTTTTTTTATTTTTATGAAACATTCGATTTTATCCATTTTCGAACTTAAAGTTGGCTCCTGAGAACTTTCCACGATATCTGAATCTTGGGAAGATTTTAATTCCGACTGTCCAGAATCGCAAGATTCGATGCTCACGGTGTTGGTTCCTAAAAATATAATTGAATTATCGAAAAAAGTTAAATAAAATATAAATTAAAATTAAGATGTAAGCTAAAATGATACCGATAATATTCTAAATATATTTAAAAACATATGGTTATATAATTCGAAAATAACACGTTCCATAAAAGTAATGCTCAGAAAATTTTTTCTGTATCGTATATAACTAATTAACGAAAATATAATAATCAATGATCATATATCATATTTACAATATTCTAATAAAAACAGTTTCCGGAATGAAATAGTAATAAAAGAAATATATTTTTTAATCGAAAATTTTAATCGCTCAAATAAATAAAGTTCTCTACTTATATAAAATAAGAAATTAAAATATTCTCACCGATGATATCATCAATACTTTCAGATTGGGTTATTATAGTAGAAGTATCTTCGATAACGATCGTTTCCTTTGTTTCGTTAAAAGCCTCATTTTTTTTAGTAAAAGGAGCAGCTGATTCCGGTTTTAAAGTCAATACCTTACGAGTCGTTAACTTGTTGCTAGATTCCATGTTTTCTGATATGGTTGACAATTTTTTCTGATCCATCGTTTCGCTATCGTCGACTTTAACCGCAGTGACAGAACCGCTACCTTTCATATAACGTCTCTGAGGTTTTTTAGCAATAGCATTTTGCTGTTGTAACTGATGTACATTAGTTTCCGTTTTCTCATCCTTTGGTTTTTCGTCTTTCGAAGAGATCGTCTTTTTGTCACCCGTTGAAGCTTCGTTCGTTTTTACGATGCTACGTCGACTGGGTAAAGGTTCGAATCTCATATCGATCTTTAAACGCGACATCTCAGTCATTTGGCGCTTCGATATTCTTTTTCCACTGGTTTCCTGTACGTTTTATAAATATTACGATTAAAAATTTATGGACGGACGATTTTATAATTGAATAATATTCGAAAGACGTTTTTCATTATAAGCTTAGTGTTCTCTTAGTCATCTCCTAATTTTGAATTTGGTTCAGCAATTTATTTGCTAATATTGTAATTTTTATGGTAAACAACTTTGTTAAAATAGAAGAAAAAATCCTTAAACGTTATACTATTTTTATATTGAATAAAAGGGTACTTAAAACAAACTTAAATAAACACAGTTGCAATTTCCTTAAATTTTTGAATAATCGTAACTCTGAGTACAAATACGTTTATAACTTATGATATAATAAAATTTGCTCTTATTTCTCGTAATTATGATCTTACTTTGCCCTTGCTAGCCTCGTTTGATTTGACATTGTGTAGTGTATCAGGTGTGTCCGGACGACGCGGACGTTTCTCTCGTTCGATGCTAAGCAAACCCTCGGAATTGCTCTCGGAGTTTCGGCGTTTCTTGCCCCGTTTGTTAAGTTGTTCCGTACTATTGAATTTTCTGATGCTGACATGTTGCGGTTGCAACGATCGCCGCGTAGGACGTACGGATTTATCCTGATTGACTTCTGAATGGATAATTAAAATTATGTAAAAATTATGTTACTTATTAAATATATAGGTACAAATTTATATTTTATTTGTATTTGACATCTTTAAATTAAGAAGTTTTGTACGTACGAATATCGAGTAATTCCTTTCGTTATAAACAAATGTTTTTTAATTTCAAAAATTAGTCAAAACATTGTTAAGACTATATTTTTCATTATTTAAAATATTTATCCCATTGCAATAAATTTGTGTCTATCCGTAACATAATATATCTACTTTAATCTAGTAATTAATAATTTATCTATAATATATTAATAATAATAAACTTTCTTTTTATCCAATTATAAAATTCTGATGTTTAAAACATAATTTTTAAAAATTCTTTCAAATTTTCTTTAAGAAAAAACTCATTTATTATAATACTGACTATATAATCTAATACTAATCGCTTTTAATGTAAATGCATAAGATATGCCTTACAAATCTATCGATATAAATGTCTAACCTGTTCCATTGTTTTCCTCTGTCGGATTTTTTCGTCGTATTTTATCTATAATTGAAGGTGAACCTTGTTCCGAATCATTAGGAAATTCGTCGCGTGATTCAAAATCCAACTTTTTTGCTATAGCTACTTCCGTTTTATTCTTGCACTGACTATTTTCGATCGTCGATGCATCTTCATCCTCTGTCCGTTTTTTCGTTTGTGACTTTGATGAAGTAGTTGGAGTAGTTCTAAAAGTACGGATTTATTCACTCGATAATTATTTCGCGAAAGAAACATAGAATTCCTTTTTCGATAAATATTAATAAATACTTTTCGAACGAAATAAACATGGAATTTTAATTGTATTATTTGTAAACTTACATCACTGATTTCTTGATGTTTTTTTGCAACTCGGTAGATAAGCCTTGAGTTACATTTTTTAATTGTAGGGATGTTGGTCCTGTTTTTAGTTCATTATTCTTTGATAGTGTCTCATGTTTTGGACCAACAGGTAATTTTCCCGACTTTACATCGAACCAGTGTTGAAGCTGTTGGGAATCTTGCGAATTTGAAACGGATAATTCATTGTACATTGCCGGTATATCATCTCTTCGCTTTTTTAACATTTCCTTTTGATGTTCCGTTAAGCGGTCGACGTCCAACTTTACATTTGTATCGATTACAACAAAGTCCTAAGATAAAATAAAGTCTTTTTAAACAAAAATATAAATGAAGAATTAATATTTTTTATCGATACTTATTTTAAAAGTATATCAAAACTTTTTAAAATAAACGAATTTTTTAAAAATTTAACTTGCAAAATATGTTTGTAAAATTATACCTTTTTATAAATATCAATATACAATTTATAATATATTTATTTTCGTTGTTGCTTTTTAAACAAAATGTAAAATTATTGATTTTAACACGATACATCTAATTTTACATTAAATTTAAAACAATGCGAATAAAAAATCTATAATACCTGTGAATCAGGCTCGATATTAATAACTTTAATCTTCTGTACGTTTTCCTTTCCATTTTGCACAATGGACACTGTACTAGACGGACTCATTGATTTTCGATTTAAGAAACTACCAACTGGTTTAACACGTGAACTTTTTACTTTCTTAGACTTCTCCTGCATTTCAACTATGTCGTAGTTGTTCTTAACTGACGTTTCTTCGAGTTCATTTATTATATCTTCCAATACCTTAAAAAATTGTTTTAAATTATTCCTTCGTAAGTTAGATTTTTTTAAAGATAATAAAATTAATGATAATATTATTTAATAACGATTCGATATCGAATAAGTTTCTTGAAAATATATAAAAATGTTTATAACAAAAATGAATTATTAATAAAAATTATACCTGTTTCGATTTTTCATCGACGCTGTCTTTCATATCCAAAATAGAAAATGCAACAGAAGATATATCCATATTAAGATGTAGCATAGCTAAAACTATGGTCTGTCGATAACAACTAAGTAATTCATAATTCAAAGATTTTTGCAATTTCTTAAAAAGCCCAACAATCGTACTCCAAGTAGCCGATATCTCACGCTCCAAGTTGTTATCGTCGACTCTTGCGAGCATGTATTTAATAACAGGCTCGATGATTTTCAAATAATCACCCGTTTTTTCTATGTTGTGACTGAAAACACTCAATAGAAAAGTAGACAAAGCTTTGAGCATCTTTTCCGTAACAATACTCTTGCTCAAAAAGCACTGGAAGGTCAATTCTTTTAATAATTGAACGAATGCTGGAATCTCTTTATCTGTAATGTTGATATAAATTTTAATGAAAGGGTAAATGAAACGAAACTTAAAACTTTTTCATACGATAAAAAAGTTTTGTTGAAAGAAAAACATATTTAAATTGTAACGAAACAAATTTAACGTTTGACAAGTTTATTTTTATTTAATATTTTGTTATCAAGATGCATTAAAATAAATCTTCGATAAAATCATAAACCCAATGTTTTTAAGATAAATTACGAGAAAATACGCAAATTGAATTTTACTCACCGTTGGATAAATTATTATAATTAACAGTGGTAAGTAATCCATCGATGCAAATAACTGTTAAATCGCAACATTTTTTATCTTTTTTCAAAGCTGTTAAAATCAAATTTGACATCTTTTCTAAGATTTCATTAGGTTTTACAGACACGATTAATTCAACTTGAAAATCAAATTTTTGATACAAATCTTTCCATGTCTCAGCTATATCTATTAACTATTTGTAGAAATGAAAAAATACTTATTAAATCGTGGATTGTTTAAAATTAAGTAATTTATGTAAAATTTAAAATTTTTACCTGAACACGATCTTCTATAAATATGCTTGTGAAAGGAAAAGTAATAATACTTTCAATAGTTTTAAAGTTATGAGCTATTGGTGTACCTTCGTTAATATTTTGTGAATCCACTATATATTTGTTTGCAATGTTAGCAAGGATGCACCAAATTTTAGAAACTGCAATCCTATAGACACATTTAATATAAATTTTTTATAAAATTATGAATAAAAATTTTATATCGATGAATGAAGTTTTCGACCACGACTTCAACATTTTGTTAATAAAGTAAGTACTTACATATTAGAATTGACTTTTCTTGCATCATCTAAAATTTTAATTATTACTTGCATTAGTTCCAGTGTTTTTACATAATATACATTTGAATTTTTTGGTTTTATCAAATACCAAAGTAATGATTTGATACATCGATAGTGATCACTTAAAAGAAAAATTATTTTATAATATTTGGTATAAAAATATTAATTACAATTTATTAGTATGCATACTTGGTAAAATATGAGAAATTATCCACTTGTAAATACGCTTGTATGAGATCTTCTAATATAGTCTCGGTTAAATGCAAACTACTAGATATAGTATCAAAATTTATTAATACGTTAAATAAAAAATCTCTGACTACGACTATTTTGTGAAAACGATTTTTTATTAATTCAGTAACGACATTCATAACTTCTTTGTACATTAAAACCTAGAAAGAAATTACATATAGACGTTCGATAATATTATAGAAATATGTACATATTCAAGTTTTTAATTTCAACGAACATAAATTTTATTTAAAATGTAGCAAAATATGTTAAATTTAAAACTAATTTATAAGAAACATTGACAAATCGTGTAATTTACCTTCAGTTTATCATATTCCTCGATTCGTCTGAATAGATTATCCCATATATTCTGGCAAATATCCGCTTTATTTTTAATATCCTCATTGGGCAATAATCCCAAACTAAGTACAATTTCTCCGTAACAATGAATAAAAATTTTATAAATACCCTCGAAAACTGCATTGTTTATCGGATTAGGCAATTTTTCCTTTATAATTGACGGAATTTTTGACTGATCCTCTTTGGGTACAATCAACTGCCGAAAAGCATCGATGGCAAAAATTTGAGTTTTCACAAATTTTTTCCCCAGAGAAACGTTATTATCGGTCTTCTGAACGTAAAGTGGTTTATCGGCAAACGGACCGAAACATAAATTTAAAAAAGGAAGCAAAATAGTATCGATGCATTCGGATATACTAGGGTAAACTTTATATATTAAATGCCACCAGACTTCTAATTTCGTTAAAACCATCAATTCAGTTTTACTGTTTTTAGCATTTAAAGGTACACATAATAGTTTTATACGACGACTCGTTGCTAACTCACGTTGATCCAAGGCAAAATTATCTATCAGTAGTTTCCAAGACAGAAAGGCTTGCCTATAACATTTTTTAAGTGTCTCTAAATTTTTGCATTTTTCAATTTTTTCTTATTCGATTAATGTAATCAAATTAAATATCAATACGTACGTAATATTATTTTACGATTTAAAACAAGCTAATTCTAGTTCATATTTAATTTATAATTAATTTTCAATTATCATCGTACGTTATCAAAATACTATTTTTACACATACATATAAATAAAATAAATAAAAACTTTAGATAATAATTTTTAAATTGATACAAGATGGTATAAATTTTATAAACATGCATCCGATATTTAAAGATTATAAAATATTTAAAATCTATTTTTTTAATTTAAAAGAAGATTAAACGTATATTTACCTTCGATTTGGATCCGCCGACTTAAAAGCAAGTTCTTCTACTTTTAAAAGACTGTTTACTAAGCCAGAACCTCTATGAAGATCAGTACCAATGAACGTGATACTTGTTTCCCACTGCGTAGCCCAATCTTGATCGCAAGCATTGACCAATAAACTCATACGTTTACAATAGACATTCTGAAGCGTAGCTTTGTATTTTTCCCATATCTCTCGGTTAGACGATCTTATTCGTATTCCCAAATCATTTTTTACAGCTTGTTGCAGTACAATCAAAGCCTCTCTTCTCTGTCTACGATGTCCCATGTAGGCCAAGATTATAAGTTTTTCCATTACCAATGAATCGAACCGATCACTATTTAATCCTAACGCAGACAAACTATATAACCTACAAAATAGTTGTAGAGTTCTTTCTACAACTTTTTCTTCAAATTCTTCATTTTCATTTAAAACTTTACTTTCCACATTTTTTAATAAACTTGAATTTTCTGCATTTTCTGGCAAAAGCCAACTCATTGATTTTGACTGTATCGATTGCATACAATTATTTAAAAAGTCTAATATAGAAGATTCATTGGCAATGATTGCCATTGTTTCATCCTTTAAGATACTCAAAGATACAAGTATCTTAAGCCTAAAAGTATTAAAATTAAGTAAAAAACGTTTCAAGAATTATCGTTAATAATGTATACTTTTAAAGTATTTAAAAAATAATTAATCGAAATTAATATTTCTATCGGTATAATAAATATGTACATAACAAACCTTTTTTTCCGATTAATTTGTAAAATTGACTGAAAAAAGTCAAAATTTCTACTTTTTGTTTCCGACAAAATAATGTCAAGAGTATGACATGCCTCAACGTGTAGTTTATCATCTTCCTTTATGCTTGCATCAATGATTGAATTGCAAAGCTCGCAAAATTCTTCTTCTTTTAACGACTTTATATTTTTTTTATCATCCAAGTGTGTTCTATAAAATGAAATTATATATAAAATTTCTAAATATATATTTATGTAAATTAAAAACTTCTTATTTAATCGATATTACAAGTCTGATGCAATAATTATATAAAAAATTTAATATCGATTACAACATTTTTGTTTATTTAATTTTACTCGTTAAAAATAATTTCATATAAAAATTTTAAATCGATAATTTAAAAAAGCCAAATATAAAAAAAAATTACCTTGCACTATAAAATACATAAAATACTACATTTGTTTAGAGTTTTAAATAAATGTAGGTTATCTTCTGTTAAAAATCCAGTACCGACTTTGATTAATTAGAAAATTGATAAATTTTAAACAGAAATGTTTTTATTAGAACTCAAATAAACTACATTGTGTTACAACCTTAATGTTTGTATTTATATTCCTTAGAGTAATCTATAAATAAATAATTCTAAGTTCGTTAACAGAAAATGATAAAAAGTTCAAGAGCGATTAAATATAATTATTTTAAGTAAAAATAATTTTAAGTAAATTAATGTTAAAAGAAACTAACTCGGTCGTTTAATATATTAAAGAAATATAAATTTTAATTTATTCGCCAAATTAAAATACATAATTATACAAATAATTAATATATAAGAAAAAAAATTAAATTAACATAATTACTATTTTTAAATACAAATTAAGAATCTTTGGATACGACGTATTTTATGTTCTTATGGATAAACATTCGAACGAGTAAGGTTCGAAGCGAACAAAAATTTGTTGAAATTCTGGATTTTCTACACATAAAACTAAAGTATAATGCAAAAAGTTTTCTAACATTTATCATCGATAAATCACACTTTACTAAACATTCCTCGATGAATATACGTTTATGAAATTATAAATCATAATCAATATAAATTTACCAATAACCAATGCATTATACCGTGAAATAATCTAGCCGTACATACAATCTGTAAACATAAAAGTATTAGCTAACATTTTTCTATGAAGCTTTCATCGTCGGTGTATCGAATGTGCAAAATCGATTCTTAATCAACGATGGAAAATAACGAGATGCTTCGGAAGACATTAAACGCAAAATGACAAACACCGTTGGATGAAAAGTTCGGTAAAAAGTAAAGTTTATCGAATTTTGTACGACTTTATTTTCTCCTACGTTGCAAAGTATGCGCAAAATGGTACAGAGAGAAAAGCGTGAAACGCACAAAGATGCGATCTCCCGAGAGAAAGCGACGAGAGAGTAGCATCGATGTAACTATACATTCAAGCACGTTCGACTCGACAACGCTTGAGCCGAATAAAAAATGCAACAGACAAAGGAGTTTTTAGCACGTACCTTTGCAAAGAGGTTAAGGCCTGGATCTTTGAGTCCGGTGAGTTATCCTCCTTAAGCGTCTTCATCGTCTTGTGGTAATTCGCCGCTGACGCCATGTCAACTTCCCCGTGGCCTCCGATACTCTTAAACGCGCGGGAAATTTTCCGTTTTTCAGAGGCACTACTCCACTCTGCGTTCTCAAGAGAAGTTGTAGTCGTGCACAGCACCTGCAATCCGATTATCCGCTCGCACTCGGAGTAGGGATGATTATTTTCCCTCTTTTTTCCTCTTTTACCCAACGATGGAATAAGATCGAGGGATACAGGGTATAAAATATAGGCGGGAACAAGGAAGTCAGACTCCCAAGTCCAATCTTTGCTTTCCGCGAATTTCTCGCGCACGATCTATACATATGTGTACAGACGCATAGTCGGGCGAGTTTACATCGATGCGGTTCTTGTTTCGTGACCCTTTTTTTGCCTTTCGCTTTCTCCGACAGGAATTTTTGCGGGGTTCTGGCTTTACTCGTCGAATCTTTTATCAAAGAAGATCTCGATCGAAATTTTCCGCGATGCCTTCCCGTATCGATTCTAATTTTCATCGCCTTTCATATTTTCCAAAGTACTTTTGAATAATTGAAACGGGATTCCCGAGAGATTTCGAGGCTCTCCATTGGCTCTTTTTTTTTATTATTTATTTCTCGAGTTCAGACTCGAACGAATATCGCGTATCGTTGCCACGGTATTAAAGCTTGTAACCTAAATCGCTTTTTGGCGTTATCTATATTTAAGAATGCAACTTTCTCAGCTGTGTACATTATTTATGTTTACATTCCCACCGCGCAAACTCGGTTTTGTTGCCGACTTCGATGCATGCGCATTTTTTTTTTTTCTACTTTAATTAAGAAAATCAGGAAAAGGGAAATTTCGATACGATATACGTTCGTAGATAAATTTTTTATTCCAGTCGTAAAAAGGAACGTTCGATTTCTGTATTTTTGTTTTATTAAGATTCGTGGCTTTGTTTACGTAATTTAGATATTTTCAATAATTGATTATAAATATTAAAAAGAACGTTTTTAATTTTTAAAATAAATGTTGAGGTATCGAACAAAATTTCACACCAACGATTTTTTTTTTCAAAAGAAATACTTTATTTTCGTTAAAAAAACATTCATCATTCGTAACTATATAAATTCACAAGTTTTAAAAAAGGCACCAATTATTTTATTAAGTCTGGTAACAAGGGATGACTTGCATCGATGAAACGCACGAAAAGTTTTATTATATTAATTTAAAATTAGACTTTGGTTCGACGATTCGATAAAGTGATGTTTATATCTGCCTTTTTCAACCATACTGTCGCTGTGAAAATCCACAATAATCATTCATAGATAAAAATCAATTAACATGTCTCAAATTATTATACACTTATTTACACGCAATTAGTCAATAATAATTTAGTAAGTTTAAATTTATTTCAATGTCGGTTTCAATTTGATTTAAAACTATTGATGTTTCGTTCAGGTACGGTGAGGTGTAAGTTCTGTTGAATGTGATTCAACCGTCGAAGATAAGGATCGTTCGAGAAAGTACTGGTTCCGCTGTAAATGAATAATTTTTATGAAAAACAAAATAAAAAACAAAAAACTCTAGTGTAAATTTATTCGTATTTCAATATTTAAACCTAACAATTTTAACTGGAAAGTATCGAATAAAATTTATGCGAACTTGCAACTAATTTTTTTAGCTGGTCTATTTATATAACTTACTTATCACGGTTTCTGTCTCTCACGGGAGGCGAACGCTCGATACTTCCTACATTTCTATGCCTACTCGGATAACCGATCGTTTGCGGCTCCATGTTCTCGAGGATGACGTTGGCTCCGACTCTCAAACCCGTTCGCCATCGCAGAACTAACCACTTCATCCTCTGCGTAGCATTGATAGCTAAAACAACAGCTCGAAACCTAATGCGGGGATTGTACCGATGATGACCTTCTCCGCGACTGATTCTCCGTTGATCGTCCGTTAATTGAGCTAAAGTGGCTAAGACATTTATTTCGAAATATTCGTAGCTACCAAGTACAATAAGTAGGAACCTTTTTTGATAAATTAAGGATTTAACACGGCTTTCGAATCGTATGTACTTGCCGTAAAAGTATTGCATCTGAAACAACAAATTAAATATTTTTATATTTTTAATGTTTACCTTTGATTTTTTGTTACTTTAAAATAATATTAAATTTAAAACTAAAGATTTGGAATTTTACGTAAAAATGTTGATTCGCTTTTTAATTAAAAAAGGTCTTTTATTACAATTATCGAATTTTTATTAAAGCTGACTAAAAATTTATAAACACATTTATCTCTCGTGTATTTATAACTTACTCTTTCGTGTATCTCATTCTTTATCATGGCAGATTCCATATTACGATACTTTTGTGTCAATTGATGTTCCAAAACTCGAATTTTATTCAAGTATTTCTCATTTTCTTCTCTCAATCGATCGATTTTTTGGTGTAAATACACTTTATCTTGGGACATTCTTTCGATGGTTGGATTGAGACTCTAATTACATACATGAAAATGTGTATATTATACAATTAATATTGTTAATGACACAAAATAACATTTTAGATTATTTTATTTAAATTTGAACACGGAACATTGTATATAAAATCATAAGCGTAATTTATTAGCTAGATTTTTAAATACTCTTCAAATGTATACTGTATTTATAAAAAATTTTTTTTAACAATTCTGAAGCTGTGTTTTATAAATATAAATATAAAGTACTCGTTAAATCATGAAAAATACACCGATTAACGAAAAACTAAATATACATTAAAACTTACTAACAAAACAATTACAAGCATTAATTTTATTTTAAGCAATATTATTGTCAACGCAGCTATTACAAAATTATTTATATATTAAAATTTACCTTCAAATTCTGTAAGTTTTTATTAGGAGGTGATCTTTCCCTCATCAAATCTTGGGTACTATCTATATCTCTTCTAATCATTTTTTTCAGTTCATTATCCTTTTCCGCGACTAAACTCGTTAATTTTTTATTTTCTTTCTTAACAGCGTTTAGTTGCTCTTTAAGCTCAGTCTCCTTATCCGTTAAAAACTCGATACGCGATTTCATATCCGCTTCAATATCGAACTAAAAAGTAATGAAATTTTTTGGATAAAGTAAATTTAAAATAAATCTCGTACAAATTATGTATATACAATGTAAGAAATTTTTATCGTGTTATTATTACTACAACTCTAGATTAATTAAATTTTTACACTAAATCATAGTTTTTAACGTGTAATTTTATAATGTCTTAATAAATAAAATTGTTTTTTAAACATAAAGAATAAATGAAACGAACCCTAACTTCTTGCGTATTCATGAGTTCTCCTTTGGGATTTTTCAGTTTGGAGTGTTCATTCGTTCTTTTTTGATTTCTTTTATTTTCAGCATCGATCATCGTTTTCAATATCGATTGTTGCCAAATACATTCCTCGTTTTTAGCCTTCAGCTCTTCTTTAGCTCTCTGCAAATTTGACTTCATTTGATCCTTTACCAAATCAGTCAAATCTACGGTGTTCGTAAGTTTCTTGATTTTAGATTGATCCATTTCGTATTGCTTTTGTAATTCATTCTTTTCATCGTTCAACTTCTTTAAAGTACCTTGTAAATCTTCGTTTTTGCGTTGTTCGATTTCTAATTTGTTAGTAAGTTTTATCATTTCTTTCTTAAGCTGATCTTGTAAATCTAATATAGAAATATAAAAGTTAAAGACAATTACATATGTTTCATTTTGTTACGAAGATACAATATTCATTACAGTAGGAGAAAACATTTAATATTGGATATATAGTTAAATCAGCTTATAATTGTACAAATAAAAATGGAATTTTTTATAAATAGTTTATGCAGTTTACTATTTTTTAACATATTTATTTATTTTTTTAAATAACTTTTCTCGTTTGTAAAGATATTTTATAAAAATATTGAAATGTATTTTAAAAATTACGTAAGAATTTAATTTAAATTACCCAATCGAAATACCATTCGAAAATTGAACAATATGTTCTTAAGTATAAAATATATTTTACCAGACAAACCATCTTTGTTCTGATCTCTGACTGCATTCAAAACTTCCATGTTTTTCTGCTCCATTATTAATTTATCCTTAATTTCCAAAGCTTCATCCAATTTAATTCTTAATTGACTAATTAATTCTATATCTTTAAGTTTATCTTCTTCTGACATGTCCTTTTCTTTGTGCAATTGCAGTTGTAAAGACTTAACCAAATGTTTTTCCTTTGACAATTCCTCCTCTAGTCTAGCTATTTTCATGGTTTCTTCCTCGGTGTCAGATTTTAACTGCATTATTCGGTTTTCGTATTCGGTAATCTGTAAAATTATACAAATTTTATAAGCCTTTTCGATATTATCTCAATATTGTACGAAATATTGTTTTTCTTTTTATAATTTACAAATATCATTTTCAGTCTTAGTAAATTTTAATATCTGCCAATAATCGGTAAAGTAGAAATGGTTACTTGACATTTTTAATTTTTGAATAAATATGCTGCTGTTATTTTTAAAAATTAAAACTATTTATTTGGTACTTGATATCTACATTCTTTATTAATTAAAAGAAAACAATCAGAATCACTTCCATTTAGAATTTTAATATAATTAAATGATTCCGTACCTGTGATTTTAGCATTTCTCTCTCAATTTCTAAATCATCTTTGAATCTATTAAGTTCATCTATCTCTTCCTTTGCTTGTTTTAAATTTTCATTTTTTTGAAGCACAATGTCTGGTTCGTTATCGATTACATTAATCAGCTGCTGATCTAACGTCACCGAACGGTTTACTTCTCTCCGAAGCTTTTCCGTAATATCATTGTCTTCTTCAGCTCGCCTAGAAGTACTTAACATTTCCACTTCGGTCTGTAATTTCGCTATTTGTTCTATTAATTCGATATTTTTTTTCTGCTCTTCTTTTAATTTTTTTCGTAATTCTACGACATTTCCTGATTCTTTCATTTTATTTTGAATAATTTCAAGGGCACGTTGGACGCTCTTGTTATCATCGTTCATTTCCCGAATAAGTTTGTCCTTTTCCTTTGAATTGTAATTTATACGATTTTATACAATTATTTTCACATTTAAATTGTATATTAATTGAATTCATTGATAAGAATATTTATTTATTATTCATAAAACTGTATATACAACATAAATTAAATTGAAAATGAATTTTGAATTACATAAAGCAATTAATTGTCTTATTTTATATTGATACACGTTTCATAAACTGGGTTTTGAAAAACAAAAATAATATAACAAACCTTGATATATTCTTGTAAATGATAAATTTCTTGATCTTTTTCGCTAGGTGACGAATTTCTAGATAAACTATTTCTTCTCGCCATTTCTAACTTACGAATCATTTGATCGCGATTATTCAAATCATCGCTCAATCGTTCTATTTCATTTTTGAACTCAATTATCCTTTTTTCGGATGCATCCAACTTTCGTCGATAATCTTGCAGATCATTTAAGTCTTTTTCAGCTTCTGCAATACGAATCTGGAGTTTCTCAATTGTAATGTCTTTCTCCGTAATGATCTCTTTAAAGTTACCGATTTCAGTAATTTTCTGGCGCAGAGTGATTTCATTGTGTTTATATCGCTCTGTTTCTTCAATTAGAATTCTTTGGTTTATCTGAAATAATAATATTATAATTTCTTTATTTAAATAAGTGTAAGAATTTAAAATAATGTTGAAAAAACGTTAAGAGTTTTAGATAAAATTTTTAATATACGGATTTTTTCATAGTCATTCAAATTTGTAAGGATTTATTAAACTTTTTTTACTTATATAAATTATTATTAAAAAATTAATTTTTAAAAGTTAGAAAAAAATATTTGTTAAGTTTTAAATTTTCTACAAAAATTATAAATTAAGTACTTAATTATATACTTATATAAGTTATGAATGTATCAAAACATTTTATTGTAATTTTAAGGATATTCACATTGATTCGAATTATAGCAATAAAAATATAGCCAATAATTAAAAAAAGAAAATATATTCACACCTTAAATAAAAGTTTTAATCCGTGTCATATATTTTTACGACTTATGCTTTTTTTCAGTTAAAAAATAAAATAGAAATATTTGTTATCGAGTGTAATTTATTTAGATAATTAATATAGATTAAATCTACAATTTCTATGCTTTTATTAATTTCCAATATCGGTAATTTTACCTAAATTACCAAAAACTATGATAATAATTTTATATTATAATCCGTATTATATGTTTAAATTCGATAAAAACAAACGATCAACGTTTATTATTTTCTATATCTATTATTTTTCAAAATACGTTAATTTTGAAATCTTATAAATATTCAGTCAATCCCATCCTTTTTAAATCGAAGAGTTACCTTACCTGAATTTTTTCCTTAAAATCTTCCAACTCTTCATTCTTTATCTTCAATACATTTTCCACTTCCTCAAGATCTTTTTGTATTTTACTTTCATTTTTCTTAGCCGCTTCATACTCAACCTGGTAAAATTGTCTGTCTTCATTAAGACACTCAATATTCTCTTGCAATTTTGCTAAATTATTTTTTATTTCCAATAATTCTGAATCCCTCTCCTTCAAAGCGGCTTCCTTATTATTAAGTTCGGACTTTATCTCATCAAGATACATTTCAAGTTCATGTATACGATGAATTGTCATTGTATCGTAATGTATAGTATCGCTATTGTTTTTATTGACTTTATCATGTCGATGACAAACAAAGTTATTGGGATCCTCTGAACTACCTTCGTGACTTTCGGTTTCGGTTTCCAGAGTTGGTGAAACTCTGGCGAGTGATACTTTATCGCGTACATACATTTGAAGAGATTCGATCTAGAAAATTAATTTTTAAATAATTTTAAATAATAATATAATTAAATTTTTAAATAATAATTTCTTGATCGACAATTTTAATTACATTATAAAGTAAGTTTTAGTAATATAAAAAACATGTAATATTAAACATTAAATTTTAACTTTTTAGTACAATCATTCTTTTATCGTTTAAGTTATCTATACCGTAATTCAAATTAAATTTTGTATTCTCTATATTATAAAAATAATTTAGTCGCGTAAGAAAACTGTGATAAATTTATCTGTCTAATTTAGAATTTAGTATATTAAGATCAACAATCTTGAAACTAATTATGAGATAAATATTATGCGCATTATTTTTTAAAGTATTTGAATTTTCTATCGTATATCGTTTTAACTGTCGTAATAATTTTGTTTTTCTAGTTTTTTCTTTTTATTAAAATACAATAACAACAAAAATAAAATATTAATATTCTTAAAATCATAAGTATAATATTATGCAATTCTGTATAAGCGATATTTTTATAGTTGCTATTATATAAATTGTTTGTAATTGAAAAAAATTATAAATAATACTCACTCCCTTTGAAATTTCAGCGGCATTAGAAGTAATAGCCTCTGAACTACAGCTAAACGATTCTATATTTAGTCTTGGCACTTTTGGAGTATCCCCGATTTCTTGAGAGAAATCAACGACATCCTTCTTTGATTGCACGGATGCTGATTGTTGAGCCCCTACTTTTGGTATTTTTAAAGCAGATACATTCTGTAACTTCATTAAATTTGGCGCTTCTCTTATCGCTTCGGATACGTCACAATCAGATTTTATCGAAATAATATCGCTAAGAGTTCGGGCACTGTTTTTCTGTTCGTTTTGTTGCTGCAACAGTTCTTTAATTTGGGTTGGATCCGTTGATAGATAAATATCAAGTTGTTTTTCACGTTCGTAGAGTTGTTTCTTCAGAAATTCAATTTCCACGTTTTTGTCAGCGAATATCGAATTGAATAATTGAAGTAGATTTTGAGGGTTGTCTTGGATGCTTAATTTGGCCTGACGAACGTATTTATGTTTAAATTAAAAATAAATCGTATCGATATTTAATCGTATTAAATATATCAAAATATTGATCGTTATTTTGTAAAATATTTACAATAAGTATTTATACGTGGATACAATTTGCATACACCCATTAATTATAAAATATTAAATAAAATAAGTTCTTGCGTACAATATTCACTTTCAATCGATAATAAAGAGATTATCAATTAATTACCTTCATTACTCGTTTTTCTTCTTCAACAAGTTCTAGATTATCCCGTAATTTTTGCATTGCGTCATTTTCCGAATGGAAGAAATTAGCAATTTCTTTTTCTTTTTCTGCAAGTATACGGCTTATACGTTCCAATTGATTCTTCATTTCACGATTCTATAAGATTAAAACATTCACTGCAAAATTTGTTTTCGTATTCAAATTTGTATTCTGTCGAAAGCTAATGAAATCGATTGGACATAATTTAAAGTTTTCTAGTGTTTATAAAACCGCATAAGAATAATAATTTATAATTGAATAATTTAATAATTCGAAAGTAAATATTTGCAATACGCTTTAATAAATGAAATAACTTATTTAATAATTTTATTATAAAGATGTTTAATAAACAGTTTTAAAACAATTTCATGTAATAATTTTACCTAAGTTTCATACTTAAAAAAGTACACTACTATTTTACATTTCGTACAATAAAACATTTTATACCTCCATCTCTTTTTCTTCCAGATTACGTTCCGTACTTTCTAGCTTTTTATTCATTTCATATAACTGCGACTCGAGTTTCGAAGTCGCTTGCCGCTGTGCAAACGGAGCATTTTGTTTCTGTTGTTCGAGTCTCGTTCGCAGCATTTCATTTTGAAATAGTTGCTCGGATATTTTCTGTTGAAGTATTTCCTGCTCTGCTAACAAATCATCGTTTTGCCGCTGAAAGGGAAATTTGACTTTATATCCCGAATAATATTTCACGCGAGCTTTAAACGCGTTTATTTTCAAATAAAAAGGTAAATCCATCTTTGTATTTAAATTAATCGTGAAATAAAATTTTAGTCATTCGATCGATAAGATTATTGAAAACAATTTTCGAATACACTAAAATATATTTTAATCTCAAATTATACGATAAAACGTAATAAAAATAATCGACTAATTTTTTATCCATTTATAAAGAATAATCTCGGAGGAAGTTTCGAACCTTAACCATAGAAAACTGATTATCCAAGTCCTTTAATCGTTTCAAGGCCACATCCTCCGCCCTAAAATGCTTCAAGATAATCTCTTTCAACTTAAGCATATGATCGAGAGGTAACACAGGAGGCAACGATGGATCATCCGGGGTCAGACATCGCGAAGCTTCGATTTGATCCCGGATCGAAACATCCTCGCTCGGCTGACTCAGACTCAGACTCGAACCGTAAACATGCAACGACTCGATTTCTCTCGTTTTTTGGTCCAGTTGCGATTGCATCTCGCAAATCTCAAAGCGAAGTTGCTTGAGAGCCGAGGAATTGGCCGTTAACTGCTCGGAACTCAACTGATGTTTTCGAAGTTGTTCCTGTGAATGAAATTGGAAAACGTACGCGTAATCGTAAGTCTGCTGGTTCTCAACGAAATTTTATTTACATTTGGCAGGTAGGAGAATCGCGTTATCAAATATTACGAAATTATTTAAAAATACGAAAAAGGTCATTCGATGAAGGTCGCTCACCTGCAAGTGTCCAATGTGGTCGCTAAGTTGATTGTTTTCATGTCCAGACTCAACAACTTCGAGCTTTTGAACGAGTTTTTCCTGGTTATTTGTTTGTAAAACGATGATTTCCTTAAGTTGCTCGATCTTATTGTTCAGAATCTCCTCGTTTTCGATTTTCGACTGTATTTGCTGGTCAGTATCGCGTATGATGTTGCGTAATTCCAAAATTTTTGTGACAGCATTTTTGAGTTCGATTTCCTTTTCTGCTCTTTTCGCCTCCGCTTCGCGAAATTGCGTTGTTAAAGCTTCCACCTGATCGAACGATATATAAGTGTCTTTAAGAGCGAACGACATTATTTTTCGTCTCGAATGGTATGATCGATGAGTTAAAAAAAATTTTAATTGTTACGAGTGTATCTGTCAGAGCTGTGATAATTAAAGCATTTACGTACGTTCGTGTAATTCAACCGTTAGATGAGTACTAGCGTTAAATACGTGAGATATGTGAATACATACATATATATATATATATATAATTGTACTATTGTACGCATTTTATGAAGTTATTATTTATTTGCAAACTGAAATTTATCAATGTTAAAAAAATTGTCTTTCCAACTACAAAAATAAAATAAAAAAATTTTCAAGGTGTAAGCTGATATTTAGTTAAATTTATCGTTTAACCGGGAATAAACGACGATTAAAAATTTTCTATCGAATTTATAAAGCTATCGTAAATTTTAATTTTATACCAATTTCCACTTATTTAATAAAATTTTAATTTTCCATTTATTATCGTTCGTTTATTTTAAAAATAAATAAAGCTCAGCAAATAACAAACTAGTTTAACGAATATAGTACAAAAAAATATTATTGGACAAATTCACGCGATAATTGATAGTAAAAAAATAAAGTACGCGAGGGTCGAAACGCCTAAAAATATTATTTTACCTTCAATTTTGCTATTGAATTTTAAAATACATAATTATTTAAACTGACTGACATTTTGAAAACTTTGTACTTCAAAATATTATTATTTTTATGAATTTGTGATTTTTATTATATTGCATAGATCACATAAATTATAATATATTAAAAAAACATATTTTATAATATTTGTGTGTATGTATAATATTAACAGTTTTTAACAAAACAATGACCAGATTTCTATTTTAAAAACATGTACAAATCTTTGCCCGTGACACGTGAATTTGTCTCGCTGTGAATAATATTGTTTTATTTATTGTTATAAATTAAAGGTATGTGAAAGTTATTGCAATCTACTTTAAGTCACTGATTTTTAAATAACGAGACGTTAATTCGTAACAAAAATCGATAAATATCGAATCACGATTTTATATTTCTTTAATGAAATAGTAATAGAAAAAGTATATATTTTATTATTTTCGTTGTACCAACGTAAACTCGTTTATACGTCGAAGAATTTATTCGCTATATCGTAGAACAATTATTTACAATATCCAACCGAAAACGCAGCAAAAACTACACGAAATTTAATATCTACAAATTCGATAAAAAAAATCGATTATTCCAACGTATTAAAAGCTTCATCGAAAAATTGAAAGACTTTCACATCCCATTAATGTTTGGAGTTGCGCGATCATGTTCATGCTTAATCATGAGTAGATAAACATGAAGTGAAACTCACTGATACATTGATCTCTGATTCATCAATCTGTCGAAGCGTGGAGTTGCCTGTGGAGGACGAGGCAGGCGATAGCGCAGACTGCTTTTGTGTGTGCGACAAACAGAGAAAAAAACCAAAACCACAGTGCATAGAGAAAAAATTCTTGTTTTAAGGGGATGCGCCACTCGTTTTATTCATATGCTAATTTACTACTTTTTGTTTAATATTTATTCGCAAAAATAAAGAGTTGTCTTTTCGTACCCAATCTTAAGATTTCTTTTACTTAACCAGATGATTCTTTTACATAAGATATATCTACAACAATGTAAACCTTTTATACGTAGAATACATTAATGCGTCGTTGTAAAAATGTATTGGGCTACCGTTAATATTTTCAAGTTCGCAATTAAAAATAATGCTTACGTTTTGAATTTCCTGAACAAATATTATACATAAAGTAAATCAAAGAATTTAATGTTGTAAAAACAATTAATATTTTATTATGTTAAATCAGTATAGTAGCATCATCACATCCCCTTATAAATTTGTGTTAATACGATAATTCAGCAGTGATGCAGTGTTATAAGCTAACCTATATTACATCAACTTTCAATTATTAGATACAAAACGAAGTAGTTATCCAACGACTTTTCTTTGGTCATTACTTTTTTTTTAATCTCACAGCACCGTCGTTGTGTTATTTAATTTGTAAATAAAATTAAATAAAAAAATTAAGTAAACGTGTTAAAATCCTACCACCAATATGCTTTTTAAAGATTATTAAGATCTTTCGTGAATCATCAATAGCACTGATAATTAACGTACGCTAAATTTGTAAACTTTTTAAGAATAAAATCAATTTGTTTCAAAAATAAATTGTTTTACAATAATCCGACCGTGCTTTTATTAGAATTGCGTATTTTATTGCGCTACAAATTTTACAATCACGTGAGAAAATGTCAGCATCCAAAATATTCTATAATTTCTCGATAATATATACTTTGCACTTCGATCTCTCGAACTCATCCATTCTTGATAATTAAACGATAATCCTATTTCCTATGAAAAATTATTTAATAATATTTAGTTTATTCAAGAATTAGTCCTAATATTTAAAATTCCATTTCATCCTTATTCATTACATTGCTACTCGGAATCATTTAAAATTGATTAAACTTCGAGTAGATGTAAACGGCAAAAATAAAATCCTCGTCGGTTTTACCAAAGCAATACACAAAGGTTATCTCGTTGACCTAAAATTCGTTAAAAGTTTATCGTTCTATCCACGTATAAAAAGAAAGCGATCCATTCACCATTGATGATTCTCGCGAAAAGATCCAATCCAAATCAATATTTGTGTAACGTACATAAGTAAACAAGAATAATCGTACATTAAAAAAAAAAAAAACAGGTGAGAAAGAAAACGTGTGAACGATAGGTAATAAAAATTAAAAGATAAGCTTCGCGTAGAGTCTCTGTATCTGCGATACCTCAGCGGAGGTGATGCGATAATCGCGATCCTTTTCACGTTCGCGTTCTCTCAGCCTTTCTTGCAACTGTTGAATCTGTTTGGCAGATTCGTCTCGTTCAGCCTCGCGTTCCACGGCTTGTTCCTCCTGGAACTTGCGCATCGAGCGCAGCTGCTTATCCGCCGCCTCGATCTGACGAAAGAGATAAATTTTTTTTTTTAAGTTAATAGGTTTGTTTCGTATTTTTCAGGGTGCTTTTATTCGTCGAGGGATATTTGTGCGCTGGATCGCACTTTTATAGAGATTGCAACGAACTTCAACATCGCGAATGTAAATTACAAATAGAAGCACTATGGAAAATTCATCGATTAGATGCGTTTAATGGATTTTATCGAGCAGATTTTCTTTATTGGATATGTTTTAAGTATAAAGATAAAGCGATAATTATACACGTGCATTAAAATATTATAAGTACATGTTTTGTGATGTAATTTTTTATATCGATTAACGATAATGAAAACGTTTGAGTGCAATACGATAACGATAAATTAATCTCTCGAGTGATCGTAACTGAAATTATGAGGGTGATTGAAAAAAAAAACTTGAAATTTGTGTGAAAACAGGAAAAATTACTCAAGCGTGTATCAACATATTTTTTTACACATGCTGGGTTTTAAATGAAGCTCCGATACGATTTTCAACGTATAAATTGTCGTTAAAGTCGATAAATCGATCAAACTTAACTTTTAAAATAACTTTTAAAATCGTGAATTTTGATTCGAAAAGTCATTTTTATTTAAACGTAAACTTTTGTACATCTTTGATAACTACATATTTTTGCGTTGACAAAATGACAATTTCGAGTTTTACAACATGAATAAAGTTACGATGCATTATTACGTTAGTCACAAAATTACTAAATATATTTAGCAATCTCGCGAAGTTTGAAAAAGAGCCAAAATTGTTACGCTTGAAAATCGGAATAAAACTTCACTTTAAACCTGAACTAACAATCAGCATTTCTAATGTCATTAAAATTCATGTTCAATGCGTAAAAGTTAACTATAAAATATATGGTATAACTATAAGAGTGTATGGCATGCAAGTCTATAAAAATAAATTATAACGTTAAAAACAAAATGAATTAAAAACATTTTCTCACCCTTTATCAAAAATCAAAAATTGACTAGTGCAAAAATCTATGCAACTTTAAAATAATTTGATATAATAACGTCTTTCCAGGTGAAATTAGTCGTTAAGAAAAAGCTTTCTATTATATTTATGAGACATGTAATAATACTGGAGACAAAATTTAAATTAGTATTTACCTTAGCACAGCAAACCCTGTGAATATTTTGGGGAGGAGTGGGAACTAATGAGATCTGCCGACAAGATAACAAAACGCCAATCACAATCCTTCCATCCTTTGAGATTCACTAGTTTTTTTTCTTTTTATAATAACTCACCAATAAATGCAAATGTAAAATTAATATTAAAAAATTGATTAGATCCATTTTGGAAAGAAAACCATTAAGTACTTTTTTAATTTACTTGTTATTTTAAATTAGTTTTGCTTAAATTAAAATTATTTCGTTATTAATATCGTGATCGAAAAAAAGACTTTGCTTCCGTTTTTTCTATTTACAAAAAATATTATATAAATCTCCGATTATTTTCCTTCGTATTTTGTAAATATTATACAAATTTGAATTATAAAATTTTTAGTATAGGCATAAGATAAAATATCAAAAAGTTTATTGTTTAAATAAAAATTTTGAAGAATTGTCGTTTAATAGTAATTAGTAATCAGTTTGAAACTATTATAAATCAAGAAAAACGTCATTTAAAGAAGATATTTTGTAAAGTTTGCATTAGGATTTGGAAGTAAAGGAAGCGCATAGATGAAACACCATAATGTAATTCATTACCAATACAATCGCTTTCATGATATTAAATATTGCATAAAGTAGCGCACAATTTAGTTTCTTTAAAGCATATTTTTTAAAAAGTTTTTTTTAATAAATTTAAGTACAACTAAAACGATAATTCGTTGCTTTACTCGTAGAATTTTGCAGCGCATAAAATTTATAAAATATTAAAATCGTTAAACTTTTTTAATAATTAAATATCACGAAAGCGTTGACTGGATAACCCGTGAAAGATAAAAGTGCAATATGCATAAAATGTAGTACTACCATACAATATCATTCTATAAGAAAAACTAAAAGAAAATGTGAATCAACATGCAAAATGTAAGTTATACACCACGTATTTATGAAAAAATGATCATCTACGAAACGACAATTTTTTGTGGCAAAACTATCCAATACAACCAATGAAAAAAGGCAAACATTGACTTTACTTGATGCTGTAAGTCTTCCTTTTCTTTCTTCGTATCTTCCAGGCTCCTATCCGCGTGTTTATACAGTTCTTCTATCAATTGGATGAGATAACCTATATCGTTGCTGCCATTCATCACGACGTGTTTTGCTCGGTCTTGAAGCTCGGAGAAGTCTTCTTGCGATTCTTTACAAACTGGTTCATCTTGTACGCCGTATCCTTCCGAGATAACTTCCTTTTTACTGTCAGCGAGTAGCAAACGTTGTTGCAAATCGATCACCTTTACTTTGAGGTGTTCGTTCTGTATACGGTAATCGTTGAGCAACTTTTCAGCTGGATTATCGCTGTTTAATATTTATAGCATTAATTCGATCGATCAACGTGGCATTTCAATTTTTTTTTTATATTAAATTCTATCGATCTTTCTACTAAAAAGTTTTGTAAACACTACGTGAATTTTCATGCAACGCTTTAAATAACTTACTTTACAATGTCGTTAAATGTGTCATTATTATTTATAGATTTAGCAGTATTGTGAATATTTACGATAAACGAAAAATTTTAATTCTACAAAGTATGGGTATTTATTAACGTAGGAGACGACTGCATGCTTTTAAAATTAAACATAAATTTACGATATGAAACAACGATCGGATGTTTAAATTTTATTTTTAAATTATTATAAAAAATTTAGTCTATAAAATCAACTCGAACGCTTTACTCGTGCACAAGTTAACTCAAAGAATATAAAACTGAATCGACTAATCGATAATAAATATAAAAAATAATACAACTGATATTTCCTTATTCGTAATCTTAAATTATTTATCTCGATAATAGAATAATCGTCGTACCTTGGGCCGGTTGACCACGATTCGGAATCAGAATACGATGCGTTTAGAATCGTGGCATTATCAGCTTTGAGTCGTTCAAAACACGCATCTAATTCAGTCTTTAATATTCTTTCAACATCCTGTTCTGTATTAATAAGCTCATGCAATTTGTTATCATTGGCAATGATTGAGTTAATCTCGTTTGATTGTGGTGCAAAGTGTACCCTCTTGATTTTTGTACTATATTCGGTATCAAAAAGTAAATTATTGTCCGAACGATTCAACAACTGTTTTTTAAAAACTTCGCTGATTAAGGTATTGTTCAGTTCTTCTTCGCATTGATTGAAATAAGTAACCAATTGTAAAACTAAATTCTTGAGAGTCATACAAGCTTTGTGCAATATATCCCTGTCGTAGAAAAAATATATTCATTTCTTTTTTTTTAAAGCGGAAACAATATTTTTATGCAATATAATTAGGCTTATTTATTTAACTTAATAATTATTAGAAATCAAAAATTATGGTACAAATTATAAGTAATTTAAATGTTTTATAATTTTTAAACAAGTAACTCAATTTTTCTTGATTAATAAAATAAATAAATAAATTATATTTATAATCCAATTATCTTTTTTAATAAATTTAATCATATTTATTAATCGTTAAATAAAATTTTAAGGAGATATTTTACCTTTCTTGAATTAAATTACTTTGTAAAGATTCGTAAGATTCCGTTTTAAATCGTTTCATTTCTTCTTGCAAATCGTAAATAATTTTATTATTTCCTTCTTTTATACGTTTAATTTCTTGCGAGTGTCGTTCTTTTAAAGTTTGTAGCTTTTTTTCTGCGTTACTAGTAAACTTGTTACGCAGTTCTAATAATTCCGAAGGCCAATTTTCATCGGATTCAGATTCCATGGTGATCAAAGCCTAAAACGTCACATATTTTTGATACTATCGATCGATTAATTTCTAATAATATACAAATATAAATCAGAGCATCTACTAATCCACTATCTTATATCGTTATAAATATCACACTAATTTAAACTTAATAATTTTTTAAATAAAAAATAATAAATGAAATAATTATGTTAGTAAACTAAACGGGTAAGAATTTTATCAATATCATAAAATTATAAAGTTAAAAGTAATTTTATTTATACATAGGTAATTATATCCTATCCATAAATTTAATTGAAAGCGAAGAACGTGCACGCGAAAACTACCTCGATCTGTTCTTGAAGTTTATCGATGATGTCAATACGAGCAAGTCCTACTTGTTCTTTAAGTTGCCGATCGTAATCCGCTCGTAATTCGTTCAACTCGTTAGTCTCCCCTCCAACTGTACTGCTTTGCTCGGTTTGACAAAACTACATGCAGTTTTAAGTGTGAAGACAAGTGAGTTAGTCACAAGCACAAATGAAAAAAAAACAGTAATTATTCTTATTCTTTTATCTATTTTATAATGAAAAATTATTAATTACTAATCTTTATTGATATTCCTATTTTTCAATGATAAATTAAATGTATTAAGAATTCGAAAAACGAAAATCATGCATATAAAAACGAAACAGAAATCTACGTACAAAGAAAGTATTATGTTAATGCATCTTTGTTTTTTTTTGTTGTAATTATATTAGTAAAAAATTAAACTATCCTTGGAAAAATTATTTTCATATTTTAATACTAAAACGTCTTTTTCTACGGTAATAATTTAATTCTTTAATCGAATAAAAAAATTTTTTTATATAATTTCCATCGATTTGATCGAAAAATATTTTGTTCGTATCAACAAATAATACATAGTGTATTTTTTAATACAATTATAAAATCGTAATCTTAGAAAAATTTCATACTTGGATTTTACGATATATCATTCATTTGCATCGGATCGATTATTCGCTTCGTTTGCTAAGATGTTGCTTACTCTCAGGAGTTAGACTTTCGAATTATAATAATTAATAAAAAAAAAAAAAATAGATAAACTCTTATCCAAATTAAGCCAATCCTGTTTGTTTTGTAAGCCATATCCAGCACCATAAAACATTAGAGAAAAAAAAAGAAACGAAAAATTTGAAATGAATAGCACAGAAATAATATCTTACCTGATTTACAGCTTTTAATAAAGCAGTACGACCGGATTTATCTTTGTAATCTTGCAGCTGTTTTCGAATACTTTCTTTATATTCCGCTGTAATTTTATCTTCGAGACTATTTTTTTGATGTTCGCTATTACAGACTAGAAGTTCATCATTTTTTCCTTCGTTATTTAAAACACCTATGGTACACGTTTCGGAACATATTATTTAAAAATCATAAATAAAACTTGGAAAAAATACTTAATTATTATTACCGAATATTTAAATAAATTTTTATAATAAGTATACACGTTAAAATTAGACACACACACACGCACACATTTATTTGTGTTACACCAAACTTTCACACGTTTACCCATAATATCAATTTTATATAAATATAGCTATACACTTTCACGTACCTAAAGCATCACCACCGCCTCCGAGACAATTAACGTTACTACCACCAACGTATAAATCCTCGGTCAACTCCTTAATTTCACTGTCATTATCTGACATTTTCCTTGATTGGAAACTTAAAACCTCTTCCGAGTAATCTTTCTCTATCTGTGAACATTTTTCCTCAAAGTACTTCCGAAGCTCTACCATTTCACGAGTATGTTTTGTCTTCATCTCAGAAATAGTTTGTTGAAGTTTCATTTCTTTCTCCTCGCAATTCAAAAGTAATTGCTTTAATCTCTGACATTCGGCTGTACTTTCCTTTTTCAGCGTGTTAATTTCTTTGCGATATTCTTCTTCTTTTTCTTTTGCGCTTGCTAATTAAGTATATAAAATGTCATATTTAAACCATTGAATCATTCAATATCGGTATATTTTTAAACGCATTTTTTACACAAGTTTAAAATTCAGATTTCATAATTTTTAAAATACGATGAAAACAGAATAAAAAATATCAAATAAATAATTTCAACGAGTTGATATACATTGTAATATATTATATTATATTGTATTGTATGTTTCTTTATATTGTTTTGATATAATTACAAAAAACAGCAAAAAATATCGTTGATATATAATAAAAATTAATCGCGAAAATTGTATGATACGTGTATATATATTGGTGATAATTAAAATTTAGTAACAGAAAAATAAAATTTTATAATAAATATGCATTTAATATCGTACTGTAAGTTATTTGTTTCTAATAAATCAAATATTACGTAGTGCTTGCAAGAATGTATAGTTTCATCAATAATCGCTTAATAATAATTTTTAGATAAATAAAAGTATATTTACATATTATTTCTTTTTGTTCATTTATCTTTGAGTCAATTTCATCCAAGAGACTCGACTTTTGTCGTTCATATTCATCAAACTGTTTCTGACATAAATCTAGTTTTTTTAGCACCTTATTATAATCACTTTTTTTGTGCAAAAGATCTTCCAGATTATAGGACGTATTCGAAGATCCAGTTTGATCTAACAGTAACGTTGAATCATTTAACTTAGTTTCTCCAAAACCTAATGTTTTATCTAACATTTCATCGATAACCGCACATTCAGCGTAAGCGCTGGCTAAACCAGTTTTTAACTCATTATTTTCTTCCATAATCTTCTTATTAATTTCATTAATCTCTTCTAGTTTTTTGATAAAATCCGCAACTTCCTTGTCACGTTTTTCGACCGTTTTCTTAAGCTCGCTAGTTTCCTCTTCGAATTCATAACTTGACATTCGCATGACATCGAGACTATCAGAGGAAAATCGCTGTTTTTGTTCATCCTCGAGATTTGAATTCTTCTTATTCGTTAATTGCTCACGCGTATTTTTGAAGTCCTTGATTTGTTTTTTGTACCCTTTTATAACGTTTTCTAAATTTGTGATTTGTTTCTTATAATCTTCGATTTTATCTATTAAATCTTTCTCGAAAGGTGCATTTTGTTCTAAAAATTAATAATTTTATTTTTAAAATATATTCATCCATAAATCACAAAATAAATTTTATAATATATAAACACTATTAAGAAAATATTAAATTTTTACTCACCTAGTTTCTTTTTAATCAGCTGTTGCTGGAAACATTGCTCATCGATGGTTTGATAAGTTGTCTCATCCATTTCTGAAAAACTAATTCCACTGAATCTGATCGATGAATTTTCCACGTTCGAAATTTTATTACTTAAATTCCTTTCTTGTATTTGTCCATTTGATAATAAATTTTCTGAATCTAAGTATCTATTCGTTAAGTCGTTTAACTTGAACTAAAATTAAAATTTAGTATTGTTTATATAAATTAAAAAATTTAATGAAATAATTTAATATAAAAAAAATTAACTTGACTTTTAAGAACAAATTTATTTATAAAGTTTTATAATTTAAATATTTTTTACTATTTTTATTCTGATTATAATGTACATATAGTGCATCGATAAGTAAAAATATCTTTATGATAATCTTACTTTAAGAGACTCGTTTTCTGCCTTTAATAATGCAGAATCATTCATCGTTTGATCCAAGGACCGCTCAATACTTTCTTTAGAATCCAAAACGCTACAAGCTGTGACGTATTTTGTTGTTAATTCTGCGATTTGGAGATTCTGTAATTTAATTTGTTCGGTAAGCAATTCTTTTTCCTTAGAGTTAGATTCGTTTGTAGTAATAAGGTCCGTTTTAAGAGACTTAATAGTTTGTTCATTCTTCATTATTTGTGACTGATATTTTAATTTTTCAGTCGTACGTTGAATTTCATGCTCTTCTTTTAACTTTTCCAATTCTTCATTGTGTTTTATTGACATTTTCTGTACGTAAGAATATTTTCGATATTATTAAATTATTATAATATAAATAAAAGTAATTTATAAAAAAGAATTTAGTGATTTTACTAATATAATATTTATTAAACTTTTCATAACTGTATTTAGAAATTTTAATACCAATAACAATCATATATACTAACTTTGATTTCATCTTGATATTTCTTATCTTTTTCCTGTATTTCAGCTTTAAACTTATGAATAACTACATTTATATCCTTTGTTACCTTCTCAATACATTGATACTGTGCTTGTTGATTTGTTTCATCAACACTAATATTACTTTCTGATAAATTTGTTTTCAACTCTGTTTTATTTTCCAAGAGACTATCGATTTCGGTAGCCTAATAAATAAACGAAATATTTTTTTAAAAATTTAAAACATTTTTTAAAACAATAATTTTAATTAAATAATTATAATTGTAAAAAAATGTTACCTTTTCATCAAAAGTATTTTCTCCATGAGAATTTTCAAGTTTAGTTGAGTTTAATATACTAAATTGCACACAAAAATTATCCTTAAAATCTGCAACTTTTTTTAACGACGAAGACAGTTTCTCAATTAAAATATCTCGTTGATCTATTGCTCGCATACATTCTTCATGCTTTTCAATAAAATTGAATATTATTTTACCATATATAATCGTTAAGTTTATTTTGTTTTTATAATGTTACTACTTTCAGATTAATTATTCAGTTATTCTAAATATAATACAGATAAATACATGCGCATATATAATATTTAAATGTAAGATTTAATACATTTAAAATATTTAAAAATTTCGATTATACAAACAAAATAAATTTAAACTTATTTATCTTAAATATTACTTTATATAAGTAGGTATACACATAATACATATAATAATTGTATATAATTTATACACACACATATATAAAATTTATTTAACAAATATTTGGAATTTGTATTTTGAAGTTATTGAAAAAGTATATAAAATCTTAAATCTAACCTGTTTATGTAAGGCTTCGATGTCTTTATTAAGAATGTTACTGTTTTGACTATGAGACGATGTCGGCGAAGATATATCAGTTCCTAAGTGATCAAACTCAGTGCGAAGTGCTTCGATACATGCTTCTTTCCCTTGAAGTAATTCTTTCAACACAGTAACATTTTCAGTTAATCCTTCAATGTCAGCATCACCTTCTCCTTCGCTCATACTGACACTACTGTATGTTATATCTCTTGATAAAACACTTTCATTATTCTATATAAAATAATAAGAAAAATTTAATTATCGATAAGAAGATTAAATAAAATTATGATCCAAGCAATACTTAATAATTTTCCTTTAGACTTTTAGATTTAAAAATATATTTTTCAAACAAATTATCGAGAAAGCTTGTACTTTTTGTAATTTTTAACATGTATACATAAAAAGTTGATAGAATTATATACAGAAACTTACACCAATACTCCTCAAATCCATAGACTGATTTTCAACTTCATTACTAAAAGATTCTTCATCCGAAGCTTGTTCTAAGCTTTTACTTAACCTTTTGTTAGAACGTTTTAATTTATAAGATTCCAACTGTAGAGAATAATAAATTAGTATAATTTATTTTATAAATAGTTGAATTATATTTATTACTATATTATTATAAACTAAGATTTTGAAATACAAGACTCAAAGTTTTATAGTTTCATTCTTAGTCGATATAAATATCAATAACAAAATATAAATTAAATATTCTACTAGCTTATTCGATGTTAAATAAGTATTTTTAATTTGAAGGTTAATACATCGTTTATATTTATTTATTTTTAAAGTATACAACAAAAACTTTATAAGGATAGTTGAACAAAAATAAATTTTATCTTTATAAATCTACGTATTCGTAGACTGTATTATTCATAAAATTGACAAAGTTTTACTTTATCAACTTCTAGTATCCATCAAACTTTTGAAACAATATTTCTTTTACGCACTACTTATTATACCTTGTTTTATTTTATTTTTTCTAAATATAAATAACTGAATTACAAAAATAATTCCGTTTGCTCATATTTATAATGTAATGTCGATAGTTGTTAATTTAATGAAAACCAATACACTGAATGAACGTTAATAACTATAGGGTATTTTTTAAATCGTTTAATTTAAATAACGTTAAACTTAATTTAAGCGGTTAATTTTGGAATCAAATATACCCTTGCAACGTGTACATCGTAGGTAGAGACCAAAATTTCTTGGAAATGCATAGAACTGCTTCTCGGGTGAAAATCGAAGATAAAAATAGCTTGAAAGCAAATACATTTTAGGAGCCCTTAAGTTCTATATCTATCTTTGTTGTTCTTACCATTTCCTTCCCAGCCTCCAGTCTTCTACGCTTATCGTCATCCATCCTAAGGTCTTCTCGATATCTCGTTAAAATCCTCAAGATTTTCCTCTCATTTTCACCGCTTTATTCGATAACAAAGCAGTGCTTTTATCGCCGTGAGTTTGTTATCAAAGAAAATCGCACGATGCGTTACATGTTCTCTTATTCCAATTTTGATAAAAAAAAAAAGAAGCTCAAGTATAATTCTCAAACAGTCCAATCTACACTCTTGCTTAGGGAGTCTTCAACCGCCCGATTCGTTTTCGATTCCTCTATTTCTATTTCGTTCTCGCTCTTCCCCACTTTTGTTTGGCGGTTACGACCAAATGCGTATATATATATATATATACACACGTATACGAGTATTTATATATACAAATTATAATGTTAGTTCGGAGCTAAAATTTGAAAATAAACAAAAAATTTATGGTTTGAAATTTGTATATTATGAATTACATAGATTGTTTTCAATTATTACTCAACAGATACTTACTCCAAGTTCGATAGAAAGTTCCTGAAAGAATTATTACCTATGATAAACAGATGTCAGATTTAAATTACACGAAGCGTATTAATATGGTGGGGACAATAAACCAATTTAAATATATCAACAATTCGAATTACGGAAAAGGTTCTCAAATAACAACACGTCGCGTTTAAATACTTTTTTTCGTTATACGCTCTTTATAATTAAAAATGTTGGATTATACGGTATATTATAGATAATTTAATTTATAAATAGAATAGGATAATAATGCAACGTTGATAATTACAAACGCCGGTTTAAATATTTAATTAAGTACAGTAAGCGGTACATTTAAACGAAAAGGTTTTTTTCACGAAACACACGAATGTATTGTTAATGCATAAGTAGCGCATATCGTAAATAAAGTAAATTCGTGCATGATGTTAATATCGTATTCGAAATTACAGTAGCATATCGAATCAATACGGAAAATTGTAGAAAAATATTTATCGTATCGAATAAAACTTTAATCTACAAATTTACAATGCATAAAATTTAATCGAAAACAGATAATTTAGAAAATAAACGAGGCGATTCCGTTTACGTAAAATAATACACGTAAATAAATCGTTAAAATTGAACGGACGCGAATGAGAGAATAAATAAAACTACGCGATCGAAATAACTTTTCGACAACTTTGTACGTAATGGATTTTAAATATTAAAAGCTATCGATATCGTTGAAGCTAAAAACATAATATATTCCTTCCCGAATAAATATTTAGCGAACTGACGGCTGACCACCGCTACGGAGTTGAAAGTGGAAAAGGCGCAGGCGCACAAAATCAATTTCCCTCTATCGGTGTTCCCACGAACTTACTTCAATTGGAACTTTCTGATAGTTCGTTACAACTTTCAAATAAAAACAACAGAATTATATCAGTTTGCAACGGGTGTACATTTAGTGTACGTCGAAAGAGCCCGCGTGAGGCAAAATAAACACGTTCCATCGTGTTTTTTGTCCGTCCGGTAGTTAAACGTGACTACGAGGAAGCTAATAGTTACGATCGCAAGAGACTCTGGGCGAAAGATTAGCCGAAAAAGGGAAAAAGATGGATTTTCGCGAGCGGTACAAGAGAGTTGGCTTCGGCCGTGAAGATGTCGAGATAAACCGGGCGTTGAGGAGTCAACGTCGCGACAAGGCCCGTCGGGAGATGCGAAGCGAACGTTACAATGTAAGACGGTGTGTGGAAAATAACGCGGATGACAGTTTTGAACGGGAACAGCGCGTGAAAGAAAGCGAGAACAAGACGAGACCGACGGATCCGGAGGAGGAAGCGAGGAGAAAGGCTGCCGCAGGTTTGTTTTGGGTTGGCCGAATCGATATCCGATCTTTGTTTGCCGCCACTTTTTCCCCTTTAACTTTGGGAGCTTTCGATGCGCAACTTGACAATTTTTATAATTCAAAAATCTGCGATCGATGATTACAGTTGTTCTCGCGAATCGACGCTACTTTTAAACGTTAAAAAACAGTTTATAAGTTGTCTTACGTTTCAAGCATCCAAACACTCGTACTAACCATTGTTAGAAATTACTTTACGTTGACTATTCTGAATTATAGTTTCTTTCTTATAGATGAGTGAATGATCTATGGATCAACGAGTAAACTTTTTTTCTAATACGTGTATTGGGTAATTTTTGATTATCGAATAAAAAATTTTTTAATGATATTTGTTGGGATCTGTAATATAACATTTAGTGTTTTTAATTCTTGTAATCGGTTAAATTTGTTACTAATCGAGTGTTTTGGAAAATGTTTTATGTTATAAATATATATTATACACGGACTTTAAATAATTTAAAATAGATATAATTCGTTTAAAAAACAATTGTTTTAACAAAGTGTGCCGAAACAATGTAGTCGAAGAATTATAAAAAAATTTTTAAAGTAATGCACGAATGTGTGTAGCAATATATATTTATAATTAGTATCGTTTTGAAAGATATATTTTGAACTTTTACCGTATGCATAATAATTAAATTGTATTTTATCATATGTTTTATATAAAAAATCTTGAGAAATTTAGTAACGAAGCTCAATTAAACTAAAAGTTACAAGGTTTTCAAAATAATTTGTTTTGATCTAAAAAAGTTTGATTACCGATTCTTATTTAGTTGTTCGTTATCTATAAACATCCTTATAATTTTAAGAGCGTAACGAATACAAATTTTTATTACGGTTGGTTACAGATTTGGAGGCGGCGGTTCAAAAACGTTTGTTACAGTTGGAAAAATGGCGCGAAGAGAGAAATCGTCGAAGGATTCAAGAAAAAAAGCGAGCTAAACCTGTGTTTAAAGTTGGAGTAGTTCACCATCGTATGTACTCTCCTCCGATAACTAAAAATCCAGGTGCTCAATCCGTAACAAAGCTCTGTAGAACTAAACCAACCGAAACTGAATTACCTCCGAAGAGAGTGACTAGAGCAACCGAAAAGCGTTTAGCTATAAAAGCTGTAACTAATCAGCAGAAACATGAAAACTTGAAATCCAAGAAAGTAACAATTAAGGTATAATTGTTGCAAAAAGTTATAATTTAAGTATAATAGTATTCTACGGTATTAAAATTAAGAAATTAGCCTCTTTCCATGAAAAAATTTATACTTTATAGATAAAAAGATAAATAAATTCAAGTGTTGTTATATAACGTTATCGCTTATTTTTAGAAAATGGTTGATTATAAAGAAATAAGTTTAATAAGTTACTCGAATGTTGATTATAAAAGTTATCAGAAAATAAATCAAATGTTGAATAAATTTTCTTTATTTTTTTTAATTATTATATTTATTATCTATCGCAGACTCGAAATTTATAATTCGAGCAAATTTATTTAAGAAACTTCTTTGACGTAATAATGTTCTTTATTAAATAAATTGCTACTTTGTTCTCTTTATTTCTATGATTAATCTCCAATTATTTTTAATTTTTCAAAGCCCAAGAAGATTGAATTACAGACGATACCTTTGATACCAAAAGACCATCAGTTTAAAGCTCCTTTGGGAATCACTCCACTCCCAATGTTTGGCCGCCAGGCGTTAGAAAATACTAACGAGAATATGGAATTAGATTTAAGCTCCATTAATATATCAACTGCTCGTGACGATTTTTTGAAAAATTTTTCTATTAATTCTGCAGAGCATTGTCTTACATCTATCGTTCATTCCTCGGTTCTACCAAAATATGATAAAAGACGATCAAATGTAAAAAAATCCAATGCTGATCTTCGTGATAAATCTGCCAATAAAAGCTTAAGCGATTCGGTGAATAATACATCGGTAGAAGCTGTATCTCTAAAAGTTTCAGACGATGAAGAGAACGTTCGAGCTGAGAGTAAATTAGATTTTAGTTTCAGGCAAAACACAAAGTCTACAGGGATAAAAACGCGATCGTCGAAAGCGATTGTTTCTGATTTAGATTCAGATACGCAATCAACTGTACAGTCTTTGAAGAATCGAGAAATAATGGAAAATCAAAATGGTAGTGAATCTAATTTATCGATTAAAAGGAAAAAGATGAATAATAAAAGATCTACGAAGATTACAAATGAAACTGTTGATTCTGATAAATCAATGAAAGATATTAGTTCTATTTCAGAAGATCAGAAAACAGTAAACACTCGAGAGAGTTCCAATATTAACGGTAGCGATAATCCGTTAAATTCTAGTTTTTCAAAAGAAAAAAAGGCGAATTCACTTTCAAGCAGAAAAAAATTGAATAAAATATTCACCGATGAAACTGTAAACTTAAAAAATGTAACTAAGGAAAACAGTTTCCTTTCGGAAGAGCATAAAAATTTGGATAATAATTCGAGTTTTGATAAAAATACTAGCACGATGGATTCCACCTTCCAGGAGCAAAATAAAGTAAAGCAATCGAAGAGAAAATTTACTAATGCTTTTGATGGAAGTCCAAGTAGCGAGAAATCACCGAAAGAATCCACTTTTACCGCTAAAAAGAAATCGCTAGAAAAGCAAAATAATGGGCATTTTAATTGGTTAAACCTCATGGATGAAAGCATAGTAAGTGAAAACAAAAATAAATTTATCGAGTCAAAAAACTTTGAAAAAATAACTACCGAAGTTGAAAAGTGTATTCTAAAATCGCAAGATGATTCCCTAATTAAATTTTCTCCTCGACGTTCGTCAAGACAACCGCCTGAAAAATCTCTTAACCAAACAAACTCTTCTTCGGAAACGAAGAGAAAAAGTGTAAAAATATCACCTTTCAAGCAAGAAAGTTTGTCGTTTACGGATTCCTTAAACATGTCCAGTTCTTCGGAGCCAACAAGGCAAAAAACATCCGAAAACGACGGAGACGACTCACAGAATTTCAGTTTAAACTTATCACTTGTCAACGATTCAACCCCGGACAAACCGCCTGCATTTTTTTCACCTTACATTGTAACGAGTCGAGGAAAACGTAGCGTTCGCAAGGAAGTACAACTTAGGCGTCTCAGTCAGCCTTCGCCTAACGATATCCCTACGAAAGATACGATCATGCAGACTCTGAATATATCCGTGGAAGAAGAGGAGCGCACGGCTCAAGTAAGAACATTTTAAACGAGACGTATATGGAAAATTTAAGCAATTCGTTAATAAAAACATGCCTTTTACTAATTTATATATGTATGTATTAATACGAAATTAAATTTTTTTATATTTAAAAAAGTTGTATTGAAAAGCAGATGTGTAAAATTATAAATAAAAAAATTATTTCGATGTTTGTAAAAAAATGAATTTATTGATCATTCGTAATCATGTATATATTGTATAGAATTCTAGTCGGATATTTTTCAATTGCATCTATAAAAATTACTGTAATAACAATAATTAGAAAATGTGAATAAAATGAATAGTTAATAAATTCTCTACATATTTATAAAAATTTTTGTCAAAATTTATAATTTAAATATATATTTTACTATCCATAATTTTTCTATTTATTCTCGTTAAATTAATTAAATTAACATAATATTGTAATTGTAAAAAACTTAACTCGTAAATTAAATGAAAGTTCATTGGTCAAATTTTTTTTAACGTGCGTATGTGTACGTGCAAATATTCATTGCATGCGCTTTTATTTAATACGTGCGTGTTTTTATTTTAACGCGTTGTTATCTTGTACGCAAACAACTTTTTTTTTTTTTTTAAATTCGATGTATCCGTTTAAAGTTTTAATGCGTGTGTTTGGATTAGGTTACGTAATAATTAATTATAATCGAAATATTTACAATTTTTGTTACAGTACTATAAATACATTCTTAATCAGGAAATCGATCGTTTGAACGAACGTTGTGACATTTGGAACGAGATCAAAGAGGATGTTACTACTCCCGAAGAAATTCGTTACACTATTCAAGCAGCCGTTGGCCAAACTAAACTACTCGTCAATAAAAAATTCGAACGCTTTCGTTGTCTCGTTCTTGATTGCGAGACTGGAAAGGGTGAAATGTTGGTTACGTGCAAGGATCTTCAAGGATTCTGGGATATGATGTACATGGAAATCAAGGACTGCGACAATCGATTCAACAAACTTGAGGAACTAAAGCAGAAAAAATGGATAGAAGAGATGGAAGATGTCAAGGACGTACATCAATTCAGAAAAAAGAAAATTGGAGTAAAAAAACCTATAGATAAGAAAAAAACTGTCCCTGCAAAATCTAGTTCACTAAGAGCTCATATTATTGCTGCAAGGAAGAAGAAAATTGAAGGCAATGATACCGATGTCGATATCGAGATGACCGAACCAATTATCGAGTATGTTAACCTGTTAAAAAGACATTAATCTAATATTTAAATAGTTTAAAAATTGCGATATGCAAAGCAAATTGAAAAGACGCGTAATGATTATAATAATTCATTGTAACGTAGTTTATTTTTTTTTAATTATATTTTGATTATTTAACAAGACTGAAATATTTTTATATTTAAAGAATTAATTTTGCTATCGGTGAAATCTAATTATATTTATAATATATTTATTTCTTGAAACAACTATGATTTAGAAAGGTTTTGATTTTTGAAGTGATATTTTTTTAATTGAATTTTCTTAATTTTTAGAAGTCACAGAGACAGTCTTCAACAAAATAAAAATCTCAGAAGTTTGAACATAAAAAGCACAGAGAAAATTGTTCGTCGAACTTCAACACCGA
Organism: Dolichoris vasculosae; assembly: GCA_018907195.1. Taxonomy (NCBI): domain Eukaryota; kingdom Metazoa; phylum Arthropoda; class Insecta; order Hymenoptera; family Agaonidae; genus Dolichoris; species Dolichoris vasculosae. The sequence goes on from JACCHY010000020.1 coordinate 2,101,858, forward strand.
AATCCTCTAATAAATGGCAACCGATATTAAAGAAATTATCGCAAGGCCAAAAACCTACGACAAGTCCATTAATTGTTATGAAACTCAGTCAAATGTGTAAAACACCGGAAGTACATGTCGACGATTCGATCGTGTATATCAATTCCGGTCGTACTCCTGCTAAAAGTATTCTCAAAGCATCCAAAGATGATATGGCGTTCACCGGTAAATCGGCAAACAAAGTCTTTTTTAAAGAGCAGCCCATGGAATATCAAATGATTGAAAATAATAATATAAGCAATATTAGTGATAATTCATACTTTGGTAATTATTTTCTTCTTTTATTTACGATTATATGAAGAAAAAATAGATCTCTAAGAAAAAAGAATTATTTAATTGAAAAATATTTTTAATATCTTTTAAATGTATCTAATTTTTAAACTAGTTTAATACTAAATGTATTAAAAGTGTATCTAAAACATTAATCTGCAAAACTATTGTATATAAAAATATAGAGAAATTGGATAAAATATTTCTTTTTGACGAGAGAAATTTGATTATGCTTAGAATAAAATATCAAATTAAAATTGTTTATATTGCCAATATTTGATATTTGTATTTTATACATTTTTATTTTTCATCATTTTCATTATAGGTAAACTTAATGATAGTAAAGAACCAACTGAAAGAAAACTCAATTTTGAAAGCGACAGTTTTAATTCATCGCACATAGGAAATGAAGAAGCAAATAATAGTATATTAAATTTAAGAAGTCCAGTTAAATATAATAAACAAAATACTTTTAGTAAACATCGAAGTATTCCAAGCATTGTAATTAATGCAGAGAGTCCCACGAGTCCTTCCATACCAATCGATACAATGATTAACAATTTATCTGCAAAACATTTAAGTGTTATGAAAACCAAATCAATGTATGAAAGTCCTATGATTTCCGTATCCCCCTTGACTTTAATGGACAGCAAAGTTGAAGATTCTAATAAGAAAGCGACGAAAACGAAAAAACAGATTTCGTTCAAAGATGATATAAATGAAAGTTACTCACGAACTCTTAGGAGTAGAAAATTTTCAGTGCCATTGACCCCAAGATTAAATTTAAAAAACTCGATGGTATGTCAATTCCTTCTCATTTCTACAATTGATAATTTTATAATACGATTGTTCAAGTGTGTAGATTTAATTTTTAAATATTTTTAATTTTTGTAAAAATGTTTGAATCTCTATTTATAAAAAGATAATCCATTTTTTAATTTCTTTTTTAATTTCTGCGATATTTTTAAATATTTTGATGATCCAATTTATTAATGTTTTTACATAAAATTCATTTAAACTATTAAAATAATTTTGCGTGATTTCTTCGTAAAAAAAAATATGAAAAATCAGAAATTATGAGACAATTTTTTACATCTGAGCTAAATATTAATTTATGTTAATTATATAGAGGAAAGTTGATGAAGATTATATTATGGATGTAGATGACAGTATACAGGAATATAAAGACGATTCATCTTGCCTTGTTCTTCAAAAAAGTCAATTAAAGGTATTTAATTTAATGTAAATATTTATAAAAATAAATAAAAACATGCAAATATAAAAATTTTTAATTGTTGATATGAAAATCGATGGTTTTAATTATCTATTTAATCTTTCTTTGTTTACATGAAAAATAAAATTATTTCATAATTTAAAATTATTTATATAAAACATTAATATAAAATTATTTCATAATTTAATTTTTTGTATAAAATATAGGAATTATATTTGAATGCGGATGGTATAATATGTCAGAGAATCGTTCCAGGACTAAAAGACACACCAGAATTAAAAGAAAACAGTTTACAGGTATTTTTATTATCTAAATTCGTATTAAATAAATAAATAAATATATATATATATATATATATATACGTGCATTTGTAAAAATTTAACTCACCCAATTATTTTTTAGATATTAAATAAAAATGCAAAATATAGTACACCCGAAGTAAACACGATAGATAAAGTATCTACTACACCAAAATCAAAATCGAGAAATAATCGTGTAAGTTTAGTTTTATGTATTTTATTAAAATTATTATGAAGAAATTTTAAATTAAATAATTTTTTTAATATTTGTATGTTCAGACACCTACACTGCATTTAGGTAATCTTGTTAGTCCGGTAGTTGAAGTTGCTAATAAACACAAAAAATCATCATCGACTCCTAGAGTTAGGAGACAAAATATAAAAGTAATTTTTTTGTTTTTGTATAATTAATTATGAAATTTTTTATGTAAAAAAATTATATTTTTAATGTAGAAATCGCTCGCTAGTTCAGAGTTAAGAAATGATAACGCAAACTTAACTATCGACGAAATCAGCGAAGTAAAGGTAACTAGAAGGAAAACGAGAACTCCCAAACGACCAAAAAATCATATAGATGAAATTGAAAATATTAATGAGCCTTCAAGTAGGAGGCTGAGAGCAAACTTGACACCGGTTAATAGAAAATCGAGTTTGGAAACCAATTCGAAGCGAATTTTAACGCCAAGTGTAAAGAGAAGAAACTCAAAGGTTTGTTTCTATATAGATGCATTTTTTCCTTTACAAAATATTATATATTAAATTTCAATTTACAAATTTTTTTTTATAGAGATTACAAGAAAATATAGAACCTGATCTACAAGAGACCTATGAAAATGTTAAGACACCGAGAAAATCAACTTCAAAAAGAAATACTTCAAAGGTATAATTTATAAAATTATTTTAAAACGTGATACAATTTAACTTTACAATAATTTATTTTTTCGCAGATTTCAAAAAATTTTGAAAATAATGAACAACAAACTGATGTAAGTAAAACATTGAGTGAGGCATTGACACCTAATCGACGAAAAAGTTTACGGGTAAATATTTTTTGAATAATATTTTGAAGATTTTAAATACATAAGTAATAAAATTATTCGCTTGAATTTAATTTAAAATAATTGTTGTTTTGCAGATAGCACGAGTAACGAGAAATGAAGATTAAGGATAGTAAATCGAGTTTACAATTATTACTGATTTGTGTAATGAAAACTATATATTAAGTTCATGAGATCAATAAATAATACTGATTTTTTAAAATTTTATTTTAATAAAGAAAAGCAAATTATTTAACAAATTATATTTTAATTTGCTAAAAAATTTCTTTGTAGACTATTAAACTATTAGTCCAACAAAATATTATTTTTATGTATTTTATTATAAATCTATAATTCTACCTAAATATATTATAATGAAGTATTAATCTCGTGATCTTCAATAATAATTTAAAATATAATTATTATAATATCTACTTTTACAATCTCAATTTTTTGTATAATAATAGTATAATTAAAATATTTTATTATATGATAAAGTTATACAGTGTTAAAAAACTTGTTTTTAATGTATTTATATAAAATAAATTTACAATATCAATTATTCGTTCGCATTTTGTCACCTATCGCCTAGCCAATAAAAACGTACACTATTATCACGACGTCTATTTTCTTCATCATAAAGTCTACTGCCTGTGGATACAGCGAGTATAGGCAAATTTTTATGTATATTTACACCATTAACACAATCTTTTGAAACTTGAATTTTATAACTAGGATTCAATTCTTCATCAACCTGAAGATCATCGGGGATTTGCCATACTCTCACTGCACCATCAGTTCCGCCTAGAATATATATAAAAAAGGACAATGTTAAACGATTGTTTAAAGAAATAAATATTAAATAAAAATGAATTTTTTACCGTTTAAAAATATTTTATAACAGAACTAACAATGAGAAAATTATAAACTAATTTAATAACAGAGAATTAAAAAAAAATACTTTAAGTATATTTTCTTACAAAAAAGTACATGATTGAATAAAATTGTATATATACCAAATTGTTACCGTATACTAATAATTCATTTTTTAAAAAACGAAAATCACAATGTTTGTTCAATTTTTTTTAAAATTTGGAATCAAGAGAAATAGAAATCAATTTTAATTTAATCATTAAAAGAAAATTAAGTATGCGTTTATCCGTATAATTATAGTTCTGAATTCACAATTAATGACTTACATTTTATTTTCATGGTTAGTTTAATTTTCATTACAAAATAAAACGGGAAGTAAATACAATACCTGAAACTATTTCCTTTCCACTGTAGGAGAGCGAAAAATGTATTCTTTGATTGGTATCCGATTCCCTATTTTGTAAAGAATAGAGTACAGTACCAGGATTTCGAAGATCCCAACATAAGAATTCACTTCCTCGACGAACGGACGAGTAAAGTTTTGTTCCACACGGACTAAATTCAATTTGAGTGACACCATTACCCGTTCGGAAAGAGCAAAGTGGACCATCTTTGTATAAACCTAATAAATTTTATTTAAAATACAGTAAAACTAAACTATTTTATTCAAAAATTTTACTATATATATATAATTTTACCTATATATTTAGAATAAGTTCCAAATGCAATTAATCCTGCCATTCCAGGATTTTCTCGAATGCACGAAACTAATCCCGTTACATTAGGAAAATCTTTTTTCAAATAAATTGTATTTATTTGACGTCCTGGACGATCAGTTTCAAAGATTCTTAGGGCATTTTTAAATCCACCCCAAATTTGTCCACCAGACTCGGTAAATTGAACACTGATTGCAGCTTCTACTTCGTCTACGCTAAAGTAAAAAATAAGACACCTTTTCGTTTAATTTATTTCTTAAAAGTATAGTTAATAGATTAATCAAGATGTTACATTATTTTGTACAATTTTCGTTTAATACAAAGTTTTGTATACTAACTGATTGTAAGCTCGATAAGTTGCTCGAAGACATCCTGAAAAAGCATCCCAGAGATGTATGGGACTGCCTTGACTCGTACTTAGGAAACAACAAGTCGAAGGATCCCATGAACTCATGTATGGAAACCAACAACTGTCGTAGATTAATCCACCTTCTTTGACTTTTAGTAACGATTCGTACGAAGGTACATTAAAATCTTTTGGAAGATTTCCCGAGTACAATTCTCGTGGTAAAACAAATAATCTTAGTTTATAATCTTCGCCTGGGACTAAAATACATGTACCATCCGGTGACCAATAGCATCCCTTGGTAAAATTTTCATTTGTTTCCGTTGGCGTAAATTCTTTAGTCGATGCACATATCAAAGTAGGTGCTTTCCAATCGTAAAATAATTGTGAATATTCTTGACTTTCCGTGTTTTCGTTATTTGCAGTTTGACTATTTAACTCGGTTTCATCATTAATAGTATCATTCTGTAAATTCAAATTATACAAATTATAATTTATTACAATTTATTTTATTCATTTGAATATAAATATTATTTATATTGTGATTTCAGATGTATAAATACTCTTTATTTATTTATAAAAAAATTAATAAAGATATATATTTACTTATCGATTCAAAAAATTTAACAATAATTGTTAATAGAAATATTTTAATTACATTTTCCAATGTTTCTTCTACGGTCGCGTCAATCTTTTCATCATTCAAAACACTAACTTCATTGTCAATTTCCATACACATATTCTCATCTTCTACTATTTTATTTTCTACTGGTAAAAGTGGGATGTCATCTTTCGAATTACTCAGTAGATTGTTAGATTTATTTACAAAATCTATAATTTCCTCACTAATCGAACAATTCTTTTCCGAAATTTCTTTTTCTTCATCGTTTTTTTCAAGTTGTCCAGCTAAGTTTACTTCAAAAACTTCATCGTTGTTCATCTTTTCTTTTAACTCCCAGACACTATTTAAAAGACAAAAATAAACTCCAATTATTTGGGTATGTAATTTATTATAATACCATTAAACAGAGCTTTATCATAATAACAAATTACAGAATGTTTGGACATGTATCTAAATTATTTATATTTCGTACTATGTAAACAAATATGCACGGCCGACTCGCCGACGACAGTCCGAATTCCCAGTTTCCAGCACTTATTAAATAAGCCGGGACCTTTTTTCTCCAGACATCACGTGCTTTACTTACGGAAGGTTTTTTAATCATTCACCGCCGTGATTTAAAAAAATATATGATTTGTAATCACACTATTCTTGCGTGACATTTAGGAGTTCGTTTATATATTATACAAATAAAATTGGTTTGATTGTATGAATATTTCTTCTAAATACTGAAGATTACTTAAATATGCCGGATCCTATGAAATGTATTATTATTGAATTACAAAACAATGGTAGTTTAATAATAATTATGTATTTATTAATTCTTTGCATAAATAACTGATGTAATTTATTTTAAAAATATAAAATCCAAGTAATATCATATAGAAAACTTTTGTGCGTATGTATAATACGTAATGTATAAAGATAATTCATAATCTAGATAAATTGAAAAAGTATAATGACGAAACAAAGAAATATGCGACATTAATTTATTTCGTTAGGATTTCTTATACAGTTTTTTCTAAATCAGTAAACACGAAACGATATTACGATGTTGGAATTTGGAATTTCGAATTAGAAATTATGCAGTGTCGAATGTAAAGCTGACCGGTCACATTACCATAAAAAGAATAAAAAAACTTGAACGTGAAACGATTTAATTTTTCCAAGAATCGGTGCAAAAACTGACGTACTTAAAAAATACTCTTAAGGATCAATTATCAAAAAAAAATCATGAAATATGTAAAATAAAATAAGGATTATGACAAAAAATTAACTAATAATTATAATTTTATTAAAAATAAATGATATATATTTTGAAATAATAAATATTTTCTTATACGTTATATCGTAATTTTTAATTTATATTAAACTGGTCGTCAAAATAATCTTAAATACCGTACAAATATTTTTATATGTTTTAGTAATATCACGATTAGATAATTTTCATAAAATTAATTAAGAATAACGTTAAATTTTCACTATTTCAGACGGTGTTTTAATAGAACAATTAAATATCGAAAAAATAGTACTTTTGTTACATTTAGCAACATTATAATTATTACTATAAAAATTCAAATAAATATATGTTTATAAGATTTTTAATACATTATATACATCCGAGTAAAAGTAGTTTTTAAATTAAGAAATAAAATTTTTGTTTACTTACGACAAAATCTAAAATCTAAATTTATTTATAAATTAGATAAGCTTATATTTTCAATACTTTGTAATATTTCTATCGTCGTTATTAAAAAATGATAATTATAAATTATTTTTAATCGTGTTTTATTACCAAAGTTACATCGATATTACCGTATAGGATAAACCATTGCATTCAATTTTAAATAATTCGTAGGAACGAATCGATCGCTGCTTTTTAAAAATATATATAAAATTTCTCTTTTTTGAAACGTTCCGAACGATAAAAAGATTGTAGAAACGAGTTATGAAAAATAAGAACGGTTTATTAAATTTTACACCTTTAAATAAAAAATTAAGGAGGTCTCGATCAATGTACGAAATAAGAGTATTCGTTCAAAGACACAACATCACATTTATTCAACCATTAGTTTTATCAATGTATCAATTCAACGGAATATGGAATTACAAAAATAAAATTTTATCGTCTACATTATCGTATCGTAAGGCATCGCTCGTTTTTTAATTTTTTTGTCGCTAAAATTTGAAACGACGAAAATTCATCTCGATATCCGCGTGAAAATAACGTTGGAAAAAAGTCGCGCATTCGGTCGAGGTTTCATAGATTTAGAATTAATCAAACATTACAATCGTAACAACCGATACGCGAAACGGATAAACGCAATCTTTAATCCGTTCGCTTCGTTATTCGCAACATCGCAACGATCTTCGATAAAAATAACGAAAAAAGTTCAAATTCAATTCGATGGATAGAAGAACCCGAGAAGAACCAAAGAATCCTACTTTTAAGAGTCTTAAAAAACATAAAATTTTCGAAAGACGATTTTCGGACTCCATCGTAGGTGTTTCCTTATTCCCGGCCCCTTCCGCTCCCGCTCGTCCCGCTGGTCAATTGACGGTAACAGCCGAACGCGACCGTCAGCCGACCTCCCACTCCGAAACTCGCAGTTCCCGCAGCGCGCGAGAAAGAGCGAACGAGTCAGCGAAGAGAAAAGAGGAAAAGAGAGAGAGGAAGAGAAAGAGGAAAAGAGAGAGCCAAGGATCGTTCAGTCGATCTCTCCTTCTCCCGTGCGTGCGCACAGAAACGTGCATACTCCGTACATTTTGCGCACACGTACAACGGCCGAGTCGCGCGATTCGTGGTACGAGAATCCGAGTGCAGCAGTTCCCTTCGGTCGCGTCCTCGCGCTCTTCGTGCCTCCTTCGACATCGTCTCCGAGAGATTCTCGCGCGAGCCGAGTGGGGGAGAGCGAAGTCGCGGAGACGCGCGTCCAAGACGAGCCGATCGGGGCTCGATCCTCTGGCGTCGCTTTCCAAGTCGTTGCCGTTGCTGCCGCTGACGAAGCTGCCCGAGAAGCTGTCCGAGAAGCTGTCCGAGAAGAAAGCGAACGGTGAGTCAACCAAGCGGAAAAAGCGAACTCCATTTCCCTGTGATTCGTCTTTCTTCGATTCTCTCTTTCTCTCTCTCTCTCTCTCTCTCCGTCCGTCTGGCTGCGTTCACTCACACGCGTGTCGGAGAGAGAGAGAGAGAGAGAGAGAAGGGAACGAATGTATATTTCGGAGTCTGCGTACCTTCTCGCCTCCATCGCCTATTTATGCCTCCGCGACGTCCGAGAGTCTTACGCGAGTGCAAAGCATTATTTTTTCTCCGCTCTTTAGCGTGTTTTTTTTTTTTTTAAGCGATTCGTGGGTGTGTCTCTCGTACGCTTTGCCGATAAGTACACGCTGGGGTAAAGGAAACGTCGGCGTCTTCTTCCGATTTTTATCGTGCCCCCTTTATCACTCTCTCTCTCTCTCTCTCTCTCTCTCTCCATCTCTCTTTCTCTCACGACCCGCTCTTTATTATTTCTTTATACACCGAGCTCGCACACCTCCGTACCTGCACACGCGTACATACACTCACACACGCCCGCGGGCGTACACGTACACTCCGTCTCTCTCGCTCTCTCGCTCTCTCGCTGCTCGAGAAAGAGACGGAGGAAAAAGAGAGGCTTGGGTGTCGCGGTTTTCTCGTGCTCGTAGTCATTGATTGCGAGTGCAAGGAAGAGAAATAAAGAGAGAGAAAGAGACGAACGAACGGAGCGTCGATGCACTCGTAACATTCCGAGCCCTTTGTTGCGCTCGGAGCCGACGTCGCAGCTACGGATTGTTGTAACCGCCCACGCCTTATTCTTCTCTCTCCCTTCTTCCAACGCGGAGGAGCGAACGAAGCGACGGTAGTAGCGGAGTCTGGGGAGCCCTTCTCACCCGTGCCCGACGAGCGGTCCACGATTTTTCCGCCGCTCTCGTTTTCCAAGTATCCTTCGCTGGGGCCGTCGATGCTTTACTGCCGACCTCTTACGCGAGGTTTATCTTAATCCGGAGGGAATTTCATTGGTGACTCTTATCCGATGTGCGAGTTCTTTACCGTCGTTTTTCCTGCGGTTCTCGACCGCTTTCCTCGCTTACGGCTCGACCGTCTAATCACCGATCAACGCGAGATCGAACGCGATTTTGAATCGCGCGTGTTTTCCGTTTTCTTCGCGATAAGACGTAACTTTGTTTCCCTTTTTTTTTTTGGGCTCTCCAAACGGTCGCTTTTAAGGATCGCTCGACGAAGATATTCCAACGTTCACCGAATCGTTTTTCGTTGAAATTTGTCGAAACTCATTTCGATGCAACAAATATTTGCGGTAAAAGGAATTTACATCGCGCGCTTCGATTAATTAGGAGATAAAGTAACAATTTTACATTCTCGGTAAATATTTGTATGGTAACGGTCTTCTTTATCTCCGAGCGCCTCGTTACCGTAAATTTCTTCGAGCTTTCCGATTTTACAACGAAAACGTTCCTCAAAGACGCGAACTCAGATTTCTCCGTTCGCTTTTTTTCTCAGAAATCTCGAATCGAGCTCGTTATCGTATGCACCTGCAGTGCGTTCTTGTTTTTTTTTCTCGTTTTTTTTTTCTTTTTTTTTTTATCAACGCGCGCAACTAGAAAAAGCGAGAGCTCGAAAAAGAGAAACTCCCGAGGAAAATGCATCGGGAACTCGGAGCTTGGAATTAAAAGCCTTCCGTCCCTTTTCACCCGACGCTTTTAAATTCCGTCGGTAGGCCTTCGCAGAAGTTCTGTCCTTCTTTCACCGGTGCGCATAAAAATGTCGGCACCCGTGACAAGGGTATATTTCCTTCTCGTTCTCTTCCATCCACGTCGGCCGGTGCTTTCCCTTTGACGCGTTCAAGTACCCATACCACCACCGTCACCAACACCAACACCAACACCAACACCAACACTACTACCACTGCCTGAGTTGACCGAGGTTTCTTTTCTTTTTTTGTCCGTCTGCGGCCGAATACAGACGCACTTTTACCTACGTCTCTGTTCTTTGCGTTACGCGCGTGTCGCTCGGGTTGGGGAAATATTTTTTCACCTCCGTGGATTTTATTCCTTGCCGATTGTTCCGGGTTTTAAGCGCGATTCGCCCTTTTCCACCTGCACGACTTATCACTGAGCCGTCGGATATTCGTTTTCGCCTTCGTTTTCGTTTTCCTTTGACGTTTTTAAGGGCGATTTTCTTGGCTGGGTATCGGGAAATGGGTAACGCAACAACGGACTTTGAGAACTCGCCTATGGTCGTGTAATCGTATTGTAAATTTATCGATCGACGGTTCGCCTGGAGAATCGCGAGGAAATTAGGAGAAGAAACCAATATTCCGATATTTTGCGACGCTTTGAAGTTCGAGGGAAATTCCCGGTTGAATTCTCTATTTTTAATTATTCATCGGGTACGGTGCACGAAAATTATCGAGCTGAATAAATTTTGCGCAAACCTTGAGCAACGTTCGCTTCATCTTTTTCCTCCTCTCCCCAAAGATTACGAAGAATTTCTTTTATCCGCGGAAAGATATTTGCGATAAAACTAATAATGCTATTTAAGCTAATAATGACTCAACTTAAATCCTTCGTCCGAATACGGTACAAAATAAATAGTTTCGATCAAAAGTAAATTTTATACTACCGTGGATGAATCGCTTGTAATTTGGTATAGATATACATAGATTTAACGTAAATAAATATCGATCGAAGCTTATTTAAATATTTTTCTAGACATATATTACGGCGATTACGAGTTTTATATTCTTTTTTAAAATGAGAATAAATTTGTATCGATGCATAATAAGAATTTCTATATTTCGTTTACAATTTTTCTTATGCTTTTTATTACAAATATTTTTCTAATCGATCGAAATGTTTACTTTTTAAATAATATCTCGTACATTTCGATGTTATCGGACTCATCCCATAGTGTTGTTTATAATTATTAATTAAAAACCAATATATTCAATTTGTTAACAAAATATTTTTTTCTGTTTACTAAATTTTGTTTGTCGAGTATTCGGTATTTTGTTTACGAATTGATTAAACTTTATGTATGTAAATTCAAACACTTATATAGGAGTATTTTATTAACATAAATACGATGCTATCATTTTATTTAAATCGTACGTGTTTGAAAATTTTTTATGTACATTGCTTTTTCAAAACTTCTATCGAAATATTATCCGATTAATTTATTAAATTGATTTTTAACTTAGCATTGGTTGTAATGTATTGAATATATTAGGCATTTATTATTAAATAACGTAAATATGCGCAAATTAATACAAGTAATTATTTATCATTCATTTGCAATACTTGTTTATACAAGTTTCATAAAAGTTGCTTGTTATTTCGGAATAAAATTGATATTTATTTACATTTATGTACAGTTTAAAAGAATTTAAATTTGAACTTGAATAAAAATATTAAAATACTTTTTGTAAAAAAAAACTTTTATCAACGTCGATCGCTAATATTATAGTTGGTAGAATTTTATATAAAAAGCATAATATAATCGTTGTACTAATATTTTTCTTTTCGATAAATTTTCTTTTTTAAGATTTTATTCAGCAATATGCTTTTTATATAAAAATTTTACTTTGAATCAGAATTCTGCGATATTGAACCTTTGAAATATTAAATTCATAATATAATAGAAGAATGTTATGCTTCATTTTTTAAAATGCAATTTTAATAATATACAATTAAATTACAACTATATTATTTTTATTCCCTTGTTCGTTTATATTAAGTTATAATTAATTGAATATAATTATTAGTAAAAGCTATTTACAGAATTTTAATTTTATATTATAAATAATAGCCAACGTTTGAATTTTAAAAATTAAAATTTTTTCTTTATCAAGAAAAACAATATCTCGTTAATATATCAAAGTATCTTTTAATTAATTTAATTATTTCTCATAGCTTAGTTTGCAGGTATAAGAGAAATAAAACAAATACATTAGATTGAAAAATAAATCAACATCAATATTTTTTTATCCTTTAATATCTTTAAGAAAACAATTTTAAATATATTGCATTGGCAGTAAAACGAAACATATTTTATTCAAGTCATCGAGTTTGTAATACTCGATTAATCATCTTTGTCTCTTTTTGTTCCTATAGGTGTGGATTAATCCAAACGTTAAAGCCATGAGTTATCAAATGTCGTCGAATCAATCCAGACCAAGTAAGTATACGTATACGTATATATATATATATATATATATATATTTATCCGTTACAGTTGTTTTTTATTTTGTACGCATAAAAAAAATTAATAGAAAGTTCTCCATGTTGATAAATTCATTCGCTACACCATTTTAAAGTATTTCTATTACCCTACTGTAAAAATATTTCTCGTACGCTGTGACAGTATATAAATATCGACGTAAATTAATAATAGAATTTTTACTCAATTTTTTGTTCGTAACCAAGTAAAAAAGTAGTAAAGTTTAGTAAAGAATTTATTTTAAATCAATCGATAACGCGATCATAAATTTTTAAATATTACAATTATTTAAATACACGTAAAATACGAAAACGTCCAGTAATTTAAACGAGGGAAAGAAAGTAATATTTAAATCCCAAGATTATCGTTTTCGAAATCAGCATTTTACATTAATCGAATCGATAACAAACGATGAAAATTTCTACTCGTTATTTTCAGTGTCTCACGGCAACTACCAACAAGGTCCACCCGATCTTCCAATGTGTTCGACCAAGGAGCAGACGCTCATGTGGCAACAAAATTCCTACATGGGTGACTCGGGGATTCACTCCGGAGCCGCTACTCAGGCTCCTTCGCTCTCTGGCAAAGAGGACGAGGAGATCGAGGGCGACCATCAGCTCATGTTCGATCTCGATCAAGGCTTTGCACAGGGTTTTACACAGGATCAGGTCGACGGTACGTTTAAAATTCGAATCTATCGGTAGTGTAGTCTTGGATGTAAACGTACGGGGATAATGTTTTTTTAGAATTCGTAATCGTTTAAGAAAAAAATTCTCTCGTCGACGTTGCTCATTTTAATTTAACAATTCAATATTCAGAGATGAACCAGCAGCTGAGTCACACGCGTTCGCAACGCGTACGTGCCGCTATGTTTCCCGAAACCCTGGAGGAAGGTATCGAGATCCCGTCGACCCAATTCGATCCGGCTCAGCCAACAGCGGTGCAACGACTCTCTGAGCCCAGTCAGATGTTGAAGCACGCAGTGGTTAACCTGATCAATTACCAAGACGACGCGGACCTGGCGACAAGAGCCATTCCGGAGTTGATAAAGTTGTTGAACGACGAGGACCAAGTTGTGGTGTCGCAGGCGGCGATGATGGTACATCAGCTCTCGAAGAAAGAAGCTTCTCGCCACGCGATCATGAACAGCGCTCAGATGGTTTTGGCTTTGGTTAGGGCAATTTCCAACAGCGAGGATCTCGAATCGACTAAAGCTGCCGTTGGAACCTTGCATAATTTGTCGCATCATAGGTTAGAATTCCTTTTCTAATTTCGATCTTTTTATTATATATGTTTTAATTTTTCTCGTACCGGTTTATTTGTTAATTTCTATACATCGAATAACCGTCGGTTGTTTATTCCAAATGCGTAAATAGCATCTAATTTATACATTCAAGATTTCAAACGATACGCAAACAAACTTAATTTTTAATCGTTGATAAATTATAGTCTCGCATATTATCAGGATCATAAAAAATAGATGTAATTTTAATTTTAAATAATCTCGAAACATCGAACTCTTATCGATCGTTAAATATATTGAATTATCATGGATCGTCGATTCGAAAGAGATTCGATACAAAAATGCACTCGTTTATAATTTCGCAGACAAGGTCTCTTGGCAATATTCAAGAGCGGTGGGATTCCTGCCCTTGTAAAACTCCTGAGCTCGAACATCGAGTCGGTTCTATTTTACGCGATCACGACTCTTCACAATCTGCTGCTGCATCAGGACGGCTCCAAGACAGCGGTGCGTTTGGCTGGAGGTTTGCAGCGCATGGTGATTCTGTTACAGCGGAACAACGTCAAGTTTTTGGCCATAGTGACCGATTGCCTACAGATTCTTGCATACGGGAATCAGGAGAGCAAATTGATCATATTGGCTTCTCAGGGACCAGCCGAACTCGTACGCATCATGAGATCGTACGATTACGAGAAGCTACTCTGGACCACGTCTAGAGTACTCAAAGGTTAATTATTGCCTGAATTTATTTTGCTGCTTTATTCGATAATCCGTCTTTTAAAACGTTAACTTCTCTTGATTTATACACGTTTTCTAGGTACGCGTATAAATCTCGTAAAGATTTTATAGCAAGAATTTGCATCTTTTTGCTTCTACTGCCGAAAAATTATTTTCCGAGTTATAAAATACACGAAAAATGTTTGTTACGTATTAATACAAATGAAATTTTAATCGTATCAATTTAGAAATACTCTTCGACCTTATCCATTGCATTTTCTACGGTGGAAACTTTTTCTCTTTTAACGGTAAAAAGTAAATACTAGAAAGTCTTAAAAAATAAAACGATAAAGTGATCGACAAAATTACAGATACGTTATTACCAAAATTTCGTTCGAGCTTTACCCTTTAGTCTTCTACCCTCGTTCTCCACCATCCATAGTAACCAACGAAAATATTTTCAGTTTTATCGGTGTGCGTAAGCAACAAGCCGTCGATCGTCGATGCAGGTGGTATGCAAGCTTTGGCAATGCACCTCGGCAACGCGAGTCAGAGGCTCGTGCAAAATTGTCTGTGGACGCTGAGAAATCTTTCCGACGCTGGTACAAAGGTCGATGGTCTTGAAGGTCTGCTTCAAAGCCTCGTACAAGTGCTTGCCTCGACCGATGTCAACGTTGTTACGTGTGCCGCCGGTATCCTCTCCAATCTGACTTGCAACAACCAGCGCAATAAGGTTAGTAAGACGCGTGCTTAGCTTTAAATTAATCTCGCGGTAATAAGGGAACGTAATAACGAAAACTTACGTTTGGAATTTCCAGGTGACCGTTTGTCAGGTTGGAGGAGTGGATGCGTTGGTACGTACGATCGTAAACGCTGGTGATCGCGAGGAGATAACGGAGCCGGCAGTTTGCGCACTTCGTCACTTAACCTCGCGACACGTCGAGGCGGAGATGGCGCAAAATTCGGTGCGCATAAACTACGGAATTCAAGTGATCGTGAAGCTGTTGCAACCTCCATCGCGTTGGCCACTCGTCAAGGCCGTCATTGGGCTTATAAGAAATCTGGCCCTGTGTCCAGCAAATTATGCTCCGTTACGAGAACACGGCGCTATTCATCATTTGGTGCGACTTCTAACGCGAGCTTATCTCGACACGGAGAGGGTAGGCATTTTTTACGAATTACAATTTATATTTTAAGTCGTGGAACAAATTATGATTCTTCCGAAATGTACGCAGATTCTGTAACTCCGTTTAATCACGTACAAGAATTTGCACCAACGAAAAAATACTAGTTTTCTACTTTTTTTTCTCTTCTTTATTATACGCAGTTTTCTATAAATCTCGTAGACAATTAAAAATATATAACGCTCGATCGCTCGTCCGTAATAAAAACTTCGTAGAGAACGAAGCAATCGCGTCTTTTTATCCATTTCACAGTGGCGAATATTTTTTAAAAGAGAAAAACGTAAATTATAACTATATAATTTTTTTGCAGCAACGTTCCTCGGTGGCGAACGCTGGAAGTCAAGCGGCTCCAGGGGCTTACGCGGATGGTGTCCGCATGGAAGAAATCGTCGAAGGCACCGTCGGAGCGCTTCATATTCTCGCAAGAGAATCACACAATAGAACCATCATAAGATCACAGAACGTTATTACAACGTTTGTACAGGTAAATTCATCCTTCGTTTCCTCGAGAAGAAAAGTCCTACGATCATCGTATAATATTTTATCCGAAGCAAAGCAAAATTATCGATAGATATCGGTAATAAGAACAAACGGAAAGAAACAGTCGCTGAAAGTTTCGTCTTTTGCAGCTGTTGTATAACGAAATCGAAAACATTCAACGCGTTGCCGCTGGAGTTCTCTGCGAACTTGCCGCGGACAAGGAAGGTGCGGAGATGATAGAACAGGATGGAGCGACGGCTCCGCTCACCGACTTGCTACACTCCCGCAACGAGGGCGTGGCAACTTACGCCGCGGCGGTTTTATTCCGCATGAGCGAAGACAAACCACAAGACTACAAGAAACGACTCTCGGTTGAGTTGACGAATTCGCTACTACGCGAGGATACCAATCTTTGGAACAACACCGACTTCGGCATGGGCCCGGATCTACAGGTATGTTGCGATACTCGAGATTTGTTGCGGCGGTCTTCTCGAGGTGGTGCGGATTGATCTAAGAGCGTTTGGAACTCGATAGAATCGTTTTTACGAATACGTAGTTTTAATAGTGTTTTGACCGATTTTTCAAAGGATTATAAAATGATCTTTTTTCGGATACCGAACAAATAGTGCTGTAAAAGTTTAATTTTTGATAATTAAAATGAAATCATTTTTTAATTTGTGATTAGAGGACCAAAGGCTATAGGAAACGTAAAAAGTCGATTGCGATGGAAATAAGTTGCCGTTGATGCATATTAATATCATTCGTTCTATATTTTTTCTAGTTAAAGAATTCGTATTAAAAGACGACATATAACTTGTATTAATACGTTTAAACGATGTAAAGACTAGAGTAAATATAGAAAAAGATTACAGTTCAATATTTTATAAGTTTGATTATTTCTTAAATTTCTATGTGATTCGCTTAAATGGATTATTTGTGTAATAAAAAATATGAGAATAGTAAACGTGCTACTAAGAAATATTTTTATTTTTAATATTTAATGATTTTGGAATAAAATACATATTACTTAGAAAATGATGTTTAAAAATCCGTTTACTTATCGAATGGAAAAAATGGGTAGAAAAAGAATCGCAGTTTAGTATTTTGATCGTAAAAAAATTTTTTTAAATTAATTTAAAAATTATTATATTCAAACATTTTTTATAACGATCGGATATTATAATATTAATCATTGGAACAGCATGGCTATAAATTATCGTGACATATTATTTGCTTATTATTTTAATTTTAATGTTTAGCTATTCTCAATCAGTGTTGAAAGAAATCGTATAATACTCCAATATATATAATTGTTGTAATTACATACCATATACAAAGGAAAATAATCGAAGTTGCTTATTTATGACAATTATTTTAATTAGTAAAATATAACGTATTGTGAAAAAATTAATGCAAAACACAACTCGCATGGGAATGTCTTTAACGTGACCTTTTTATGTTTGGTCAGTCGGATAAGGTATCGATGTTGATAGACTTGTAGTATTTGATCATATTATTTGTTGCTGTAATGTATAATTTTTATTTGTTTACGATCAATGTTTATTAGATTAACATAGTATTTTAAATTCGCTTCACAATTTTTTTTATGAGTAATGTATATATGTAAAATTCACATGTAAATATTAACCAAATAACAGTAATTTAGTAGTACGAATGAACAAATCACAATTTAACGATCATAAATGAAAAAGTATTTTATAGAAAATGTAACATACTTATTTATCAAAAAATGTAAAATAATATCGTTATAAATGTTTCTGCTTTATTCTTATCATCCAAAGTTTTATATTTAATGAAGTGAACTAGAAAACTATGTTTAATAAAACATCATCATCATTATTCTGTAAAAAAAATTGTCTTTAATCCGTTAATCGAAGATCATCTGAAGCATACGGCATTCGTTCATTAGCCTCACCACATATTCTTTTATTTTAAATTTTTGTGATGACGTGTCATACAATCCTCAGGACATGCTTGGCGCTGATCAGGCTTATGACGGTATGTATGGACAAGGACCTCCTAGTATACACAGCAGCCATGGAGGCCGTATTTATCAGCCGCAAGGTAAATGAGATCGTCAATTATTTTATTTTTAACTTATATTCACTCTATTACTATTTTACATCGTCAATTTCATAATGCGATTCGCGCTTTTCGAAAAAAAAAGTTTAGATTCCAATACTTTCGATATCAAATTTACTTTGCGAGATTATTAATGTTTTAAAGTTATTAAAAGTCTGTTTTCATCTTTATAAAAATCGAGTTGATATTCAATGCTTGATTGCTATAATTAAACGATAATAGATTCTAATCTCTAAAAATATGACAAAATTGTATTTCTTAAAATTATATTAGAAAGAAATAAATGTAAATTTCACTTGGTTTGTAATATTTCAAAACTTAAGTATAAGATGAGAATAGAATGTCAAGGAAATAATTAAAAGAGTAACTTATGAGTAATATATAATGGAAAAGATTTGGTAATAAATTATCTAAAATTATCGATTAAAATGATTATTTAAGAAAGTAATTTTCATTTTAACGTAACAACCTTTTATATTTTAACATTTCATCCATGGTTATTAATTATACTTTATTCATAAAATAGTTTGATAACAGTATTGGAACGAAGTATGAAACTTTTTTAAACTAACAAATGCTTACAAAAACATCGATTCTGCACATCACAACATTAACTGTTCTCATTAAGTTATTTATAAAATAACATTTCAAAGCTCACAATCATTGATTAATGGTTCAATACAGTCAAAAATAAAAATCTACTAGGAACTTAAATCGCTTTATTATTTTAACAGCGTAACCCATGGACTAAACTATAAGTAAAAGGCTATCGACAATATCTTGCAGTTAAAGATCATAGGTGAAAAAACTCCTCAGATTATCCTTAAAAGCCTGTATTTATCTGCTTACTATTGATGTTGTTCGTTTATTGATGTTGTATTATGATATCCTATTGTAATATTTGTTATACACAACTCGCATGACGAATGTTCACAAGTATCTTATACATGATTCATTTCTTTATAAATATTAGTTTTGTTATATTATGTTGTCATTATTTAATTTTATTTACTTTATTTTATTTGCTGAGCAAATTATTTCGGCATGCTTTCACGAAAGGAAAGAAAATTCGGATGAAAGTTATAGATATAGTTTTTAGATGCACATGTAAATACATGCATATATATATATATATAGATATATATATAATAATTTACTCTATGTACTTAGAATTAAAGAATTTAACTTACGAAAATAAATATGCACCTTACGTTTCTTTGTATACATTTTATAAATTGAGCATCTGATTTTTAGAAAATATGTTATTTTTATTAAATATTTTTGATAGAAAACGAAATTATATTTTATGAGAAAATGTATAATTTTATTTTTAAGTTTGTAATTTTTTAAATCTCAAATATTATGCTACATCGATAGTAATTTTTTCTTTTATATATTTTTGTGTACAGCTAAAGTCTTATAAACGATGAAATCTATTTTCATAAAACGGTTACGTAGACTTATGTATAGAGATTTAAAATAAAGATATAAATTTTACAACCTCTCGATGTTTGAAAATAAAGAATGAAAAAATAGATAACGAAAGAAAATGTTTTCGTATTGTGTTGATATATTTTGTATTTTTATTCGTCGCAGAAAGGTAGAGAAAATAAAAAGGAAAGATAATTTCGTAATAGATTAACGAAGGCTCGTAATTACGTTTTTCAGGTTATGACCAGATACCAGTAGATTCTATGCAAGGATTGGAAATAGGCGGTGGTTCGACGTACGGTGCAATGGACACAATGGATGTGGCACACGAGGGTGACCTGAGTTTCGATCATTTGGAAGAACTTCCGGCGCCGCCTCAGGACAGTTCGGTCGCGGCGGCTTGGTACGACACGGACCTTTAGAAATTGTCCTTTTGTTAAAGCAAAACATCAAAACAGGGAAAACGTTTATATTTTTTATCATTTTTAACAAAAAAAACTAAAAAAAAAATTTAGCGGTGCACTGAATTAAAAATCCTAGTGTTTTTAAATCACTACGATTCTGTTCCTCTGGCGGAATTTGGCGAGCGGAAAAATTAAAATATTGCGAGGATTGATCGCAATGATTACTTTTTAGGCTTAACGCTGTAAGTTCGTAAAGAGATAAATATCAAATACTTTAATGCTGATACTTTTTGTTATTTTATACTTTTAAAATGATCGATTCATTCATATTTACAAAAATGATCTATTTCGACTGTGTTAGGATAATCGTAATCAATGAAAGTAATTAAGAAAAAGTATTTTATTAGATGTAATTAATGTGTAATTGGACCTTATTGGTTACGCATTTACGATTTCATTTTTATAATTGTAATTTGTAGATAAAATAGATTTTATCAAAGACATAGTTTAAATCATTTTTGTGAAATATTTTATAAATTTTTCGAATCTAATGTAAGAAACAAAAAGTCTCACTAAAGTATTTAAAATTGTTTATTCAAATATAAAATAAATAAAAAATAAAGAAAATCATCGAATTCATAATCCGAAGAGTATGTAATTTTTTTTCTTTGATGTTATATAATCTTAGTGTAAAAATATTATATTGAATTTAAGGCATTTAACTTGCGATTCTCTCGCAAGATCTCGTGATAAGTATGCAATTTTAAAGTTATTTTTTATTCTTTTTATAGTTGGTGATTTACTTTTAAAAATTTTCTAGTAAAAAGAGAATATAGGAACTTCATATAATTATGTATACTAAATAATGTAAAACAAGTAAAAGAACATTGCCGTAATATTTGATTTTACGAAAGGACTATCTTAAGAGATTTACACGTTTGTACAAAGTTGTTTCAAACTCTCCTTTGGGCGACGATTACCAAAGTTATATAAGAATTTGTTGAATTCTAAAAAGTAACGCTTTGGGATTTTAGAAATGTAAAGAAAAACCTTGGAAATCGTTGTTAACGTTAAAAATTGTAGAAAAACAATTTTTTAATTATGGAAGTTTGAAAAAGCTGCATGTCATTGTAGTAAAATACATCAAACGTATATTATACTTACATAATAGGCTATTCATTTTTATTGTAAGTAAGCTATATTAAGGAGAGAGTATTTACCTTATCAATCTAATGATTAAGTATTTACTATCGATCTATTTGTCCCAATACTTTCATACCTGTGGACAAAAATCAAACATACACAAATACAAACGTAATTACACCTATTTAATAAGGAACACAATGCTTTCATATTATGCTTAAATAAAATGTTTCAGTATCAGATATAAATGCGAATGTATTGTTTAATTGTCCATAGTGAAATATAATTACGACGACTAAACGAAATAAAGGAGCAAATTAAAAATGAAATGTACAAGAGAGAAGATTTAAAATTAAAATATATAACAAAACTACAACTTTATCGTACGTTTCAATACGTCATTTTTCATAAGAAAGAATATTATTACTACATACTGCGAATATACGATTCTGTATTTGTATTTTAGAATTTTAGGCACGATCGGCGAATAAAACATAAATAGTCGTAAAAGTTTTTGTTTTTATTTACACGTCCTATTAACCTTTTTATTTTTGTTTCAATTCGATATTCAATTGAATTTGTTATTACTGATCATCTATAAGAGCGAAAAAAATTGTAGGATTGTACAGAGAAATTTTTTATTAATCGTTTTTTTTATGAAAGGTGATTGTACAAAACTTAAAAAGTGATTAATGAGTTTTCGATATTCGATATTATAAAAAGAAATTCTAACTGTGTTCAAAATATCAGTAAATTTGAATAAAAAATCAAAAGTAATGAAATTTTTTTATTTTCAATATAAGGATACGTTTAACTTATATTTAACGTATATTTAACGTAGACAGTAATTTATGAAGATAATTCCAGTAAAAATAATAGTTTCAACGAAAAAGTAAAAGTTTAAAATACAAATTTTAAATTAACAATCGTCTAAATATTAGCTGAAACATCTAATTCTATTTTACTAAAAATACTTTAATTCCTATTTATATATAATTACGTTACGTCATATTTATAGTTCCATAAATATGTGAAACTTAAATGCAATCACTTTTTCACCTATCTCAGACGCTAAGACCGTTAATAATATTAAAATTTATTGTACCATTTATTGTAATTATATATTGTATACTTAAAAAAATATAGAAGGCTTTTCAGTTAAATGTAAAAAAAAGATGTCGCTTAAAAGGGATGTTATGAAAAAAGAAATTTATTTCCTGCAATAAATATCTATTTTTAAAAAGTATATCTTTGTAGTATAATATTACCAACTTTGGTTGATTTGAACTCGTTACTGATACTACGACTAGCTTAAGAAGCTGTTAAAAATTTAATTTCATATCGACTGCTAAAAGTGTTAATATATATACGTGTATATATAATTAACGTTAAATTTAACGATGGGATATTTTTACACATTAAAATTTATTTTAATTAAATTCTTCATGAATTGTGGATTATAATTTTTATTTTACTTTGAAAAAAAATCAATATCAATAAAATTAAGTTTCAAAAATAGCAAACGACCAAATGTTTCAAAAATATTAAAGTGAATCTAAAGTTTATTTTGACTTGAACTAAGTCATGTAAGCATACGATAATAGTAATAATTTCTGATGAATCATGTAACGACTCAGATATGTAATCGTTACGTCTACTCAGATATAATGACACGTTTTTATCTTCGTTTCAACCTCAAATAAAAATTCAAATTTTTTTTACAATTATACTTATTTAGTTATTTAATCGCAAATAATAAAATTTTATTATGTATATTTTTTATCAAATTATAAAAACTTAATATTTTTTTTTACATAAACTCTTATTCGAAGATCTTAGCCAGAGAAAAATCTATTTCAAAATAATTACTAAAATGTAGAAGTTGAAATAGTTTATAAATATAATTGTATTTATGATAAAGGAATCATTCAAAAAACCATTTTTTTAATAACTTTTATTATTTTGGGTTAAGATGTAATTTAGCACATTGACTATTCATTTATATAAAATTTGATTAACACTGTAGAAATTAAAAAAAGTATGCAGTTATATTGTTTTAAAAAAAAACTAATTTTTATACAGTACATCAAAAGACTATTATATAAAATAAAAATTTTCATTTTCCCAAATAGCCTTAGTTTTTGAAAGCATAGTTTAGAATAGCGCATGAAATCGTTTAACAAAAGTATATAGTGCACTAATCTTCAAAAAAATATGCTTTTTGGTACACGTAAATAATATAGAGTTAAATTATTAAATTAGATATCTTAAATGATTGATTATACGAAGAGCAAAGATGTGTGTCAAAATAATAATGTTCAATCATTTATTTAACCGATTTTTGGGAGTGAACTTTCGTATTTTTGAAAAATACAAATATTAATTTTGAATGATTTTGTTTTTAAATATTTTAAATACCAATGTATAAAAATATTTATTATTGTAGCGTATACTAAACTTTCCTGAACATTCTCCAAAACATGGAATACATACCTCTGATATTTTATTTTCGAGTAAATTTGTTTTACATAATAAGTATCGCGTATAAAAATATCTTAACAGTAATGAAATTTTATATATTTTACTAATTAAGATTAATTTTAACTCTAAAGTTGCCGTTTCTTGCAAAATTAAATTCCAATCTTTAATAGTCAATTTTTCACTTTACATTAGAATATAAAATTTTTTGAAGCATTTAGTATAGAATTGTTTACAATTTTAAGCAACAATTATGATATAACAAATTGAAAAGAAAAATATTTATTATGGATATGGATACATACGATAGTTTTAAAACACTTTCTAATACGATTTACAAAGTCATGAAAATATTAGTTTGAAATCTTATATAATATTCATTCGGATATGTTGAGTCTAGTATGACTTTGAAGTTACCGATTGTGCTTTAGACCAATAATTTTTTATGGTATACGCATCGCTTCGAAACAATAAAGCAAAGGGTAGTAAGTTTATTAACTTTCAAGTTACGCATCTTGTCTATTTTCGTTTTCACGACTCGACCAATTATTAAGTTTATTTCAAACGCGAAGCTCTACCGAAAAATTATAATTGTTTAGGTTTTTTACAAGAAACAGCTTAAAATAATTGATATCCACGATCGTTTGAATATCCAAGTTAACATCGGTATAAGTAAGAAGCGAAGATGAAATTAAAAGTCGTCGATTTAACATTCCCGTGTTCGAAAATCATCGACACCGAAAAGGAAATCGTAGGATGTCCAGGTTCTATTAAAATCACGCAACGCGTTTCACCAACAGCCTTTGAAAACACACTAGAAAAAACAACAACACTGCCACGATTCAGGAAAGAAGAACACGCTGTAAAAAAAAAAGTCAACGAACTTGCATTCCTACGATAAAACGAACGGACGATTCTACGGGAAGAAAAAGAAAAGGAAAACTTCGCGCTCGAGGGACAACCGCAACGAGTCTACGATCCTCGCTTCAAATAGGGATAAACGTTTCCACTCGTACCTGCCCCTGAAATCTATCGCAACGGCGAATACCCGTACGTGCACGCATCTGTTTGTCCGAGGCGAGATGGAAGGAACGCCATCCTTACGCGATACAGAAAATGAAAGTTGAGATTCCACAAACGGCGGGTCCGAGTATACTTACGCGTAAGTACCTCGAGTGTCGCAATTGTAAAGAGCTCGAACACCTGCCGCTTGGCTTGGGTTCGACTTATTCTCTTGTATTTACTTTTCGCAACGAATACATCGATTAGAGGAGTTGTTTTGCAAAATGCCGAGCGCACCGAATCTGCCGCGATTGTACGCAAAATTACTAATGGCTTTAAAGGATCTCGAGCAATGCTGTTTCTCTTTTTAGCGCCAAAGACGCAACGTTTGTAAGTGCGTTTTGTAAGCGCGGACCCAAAGGAACGTCGATTTACTTTTTGCGAGTTTGCGCGATCATGGGATGATCTGGATGGAAGATAAGGAAACGGTTTGACTTTCAACCAACTCTTGAGTAACGATAATCTGTGCGATTGATCGGCGTAAGTTTCCTTCGAGTACTGGACCGATTACTTTTATGCTCGTATTCAAAAACGTTACACACCAGATTTTTATAGTGGTATAAAATTATTACAATTTTATATTTTAAGGAATTTCGATATTAATTTACGGTACATTTTTTTTCTAATATTTCTTTACGAAACGAACGGAACTTTCAAGGAATTTATCAAATTTCATAATTCTATCGTGATACTTTTTATACAACTTATACGGTAATTTATTTTTATACCATGAAAGAATTTTGAAAAATTTATCAAAACGAACGATCTTAATTTATGTAACTTATTATTTTTTAGGACCTTCGGAATCGGGAACTGTATAAAGTTTTCTCTTCCAAAATATTTCACTTAGAAAAATGATTGTACGATATTTTGCAAAGTCTAGAATCTCCGTGTCCAGAGTTGATGACCCCGATTTCGAGTTTCTTTAATTGGAGACATCTCTAAATTACACTTTTTCTAGAATTTTATAACGAGAAAATTTTTTTATCCGAGAAGCCTGTAATTTGTACCAAGTGAAAAAGTCGGTATATTATTTATAAATCATCGTCCTCTCCCTGATTTAACTAAAATTACTTAGAATTGCAAGGATTGTAATCTCCCTGTCTTTATTATTGATCTTGAGCTGAATAACAGACAAATATGTCATTCCTTTCACTTCAAGATCAAACAGTACTATTAATAGTAATATTTGCAAGGCCTGATATAATTTTAATGTTATATATCATTCGAGTAAATTACTAGAGGATCCATCAATCTCGTTCATTTAATTATATTTTCATAATAAAACTACGTAATCATATTTGATTTGACATATTTTGTACTTGTTTACTATTTTTTACAATAATAAAGTAAATATAAATAGAAGAAATATTGTAAATTTATTCAATGGATGCAATCATACCTATATATTAAACTGAATTAAATCTTCGTGATCACCTGAAATTATAGTGATATTATTTACAAAGAAATATTTTATAAATCTGATACTAAAGCTATTTTATTAGTAATACTATCAAAAAATATTTTAGAATAATTTATGATATAAATAAAACTGAAAAAAACTACAAGATTTTATAAGTTGCGATACAAATAGAAAATTAATTAATTTTCGGCTTGCTTTTATTTATATATCATAAATGATATATGTAAATTGATTCTATTTTAAAAATAAACATCGATAGTTGCTGATTCATTTTTTCAATTTAAATGAAATTAAGGAGTTTTTGCAATATTAGTTTATCGAATTTGGTATTGTTCGACATTGACATATTTTCAATTATTTTAATAAATCTTAACTTTTACTTTATATTAAATATCTAATTGATTATCATCAAAACTGACTTTATGTAATTATGATGTATGATAACAACTTTTTTACATTAATATATTATTATAATTATTAATATATTATATAATATTATAATATTGTAAATTTTATGTACGTTTTTATAACGTTTATTCAAATCGGTATTTATTTTTACTCTAATTTATTCTTTTTTTTATTCGTGTTAAATATTTATCATCAATTAAATATAGTCGTGTGATATAAATGAATGATTTATTTAAAAATTTTTTTAAAAAAAATTTCATTAAAAAATTACTTATGACAAATGATAATCATAATATTTTTCAAAGGATTTCTTGAACCATCAAGCAATAAATACTTCTTAAGACTTAATATAGTATCAGATTCTAAAAGAGAGCATATGAAAGAAACTGTCGCATATGTTAGGGGATAAAAATCAGTTAAATTAAGAATGAATGCTTTACTGAATTACAGGTAATAAAAAATGTATATTCATTGCATGTAAGAATGAAATATAATTTTTGCCCTTTAGGTGTTATATTACGAATAAATAAAACAGTGAGGAAAATAACTTTTATAGGTACTTTTATTTTAGAAATATAATTATATTATGATTTTGAAAGTTTTAATGTCGAAAAATATGTGATATTAAAAACTTGAATCAAAAAATTTAATCGTAAACTTGAACTCAGCATTAAATGTCATTTATTTGAATAATGTATATGTGCAATGTCTAAATGTTTCCATTTAATTATAATTATTAATTTTAAACAAATAGAATTTTATAACTCGAAAAAATATTATAATAACTAAAAAATTCTTATATTTTAATAATCATTAAACGTTTTCAAGAATTTCATATGTGATGTAAAAACTATTAAACACGAGCAAATAATATACTTAAAGGCAATCAAAATAAATATTTTAATTATATGTATTATTCAAATTGTGATTTATCACGGATAATAAAAAGATATTAAATACAATATTACAGAATTCTTTCTAAATAATAATATTAAAATAGTCACTTTATATTTGATAATTTAAGATATTGATTTTGAATAATCTATAATATTAATTATTTAAGAATATCAATAGTATTATTCAGTTTCTTATTACTTTGCATAATTATAGTGTTTCAAATATAATTTATATATAATAAAAATATCGCCTTTGTAAGAAATACTTAAATCTCTTACTTATAGTACATCATTTTCAATTTATTATAATTCATGAAATTAGTCGGAACATTTCGAGGAATATTAATTTCCACCTTAACAATTTATTGGAGGGTACACGTAACAAGTAAATGAGGTATTAGAAATGTAACATTATTAATGCATGTTATTCAACCTTACGTAGACGTCTATATTAGTATTTTATAAATAATGATTACTTTGATTAATGAAAAATGAAAATTTAAGTAATTCATGTTATCAAAATACATTCAAATAATATCTTGCAGATATTTTAAAATAAAAAATTATAATTAATTTATAAAAACTCTACAAATTGGCACTTTTTATTCAATTATTGAATAATTTATATATCGTGATTTATTTGATTTTAAAATTAATATTTCAAAAAAGATTTTATTATATTAATTGTTATTGCTAAGAAAATTATATGGAAGCAAATATCAAATTTAAAAACCTTTTATTTTTTAAAACAAATTTGAAAAATATGAAGTCTTTTACAAATTTTGATTACATATTTAGAAAAAAAAATT
Organism: Dolichoris vasculosae; assembly: GCA_018907195.1. NCBI lineage: Eukaryota > Metazoa > Arthropoda > Insecta > Hymenoptera > Agaonidae > Dolichoris > Dolichoris vasculosae. The sequence continues at coordinate 2,130,330 of JACCHY010000020.1, forward strand.
CTAGTTTTATTATAAATTTGTGATGAAAGTGCATCATATTGATACGTAATTAAACAGTGTATTAAATTACAAAACATGAATAAGGTTATTTGAAGAATGAATAATTATTCAAAATATTACATTTATTAAAGTAGACTCTATAATTATTGACTTCAAATTCTATTTCATTAGTATTTTCTAGACAATTAGTCAACTTAAGAAGAATGTACGTGAAGTTATGCATTGCAATTCCGTGATGAAATATGTACACTTACAAATACAATGTTCGAGTTTGTATGTAACCTAAATAAAGCTATTTCGTGAATTCCTTAATTTTTTACTTTTGAATTATTAGAATTATTGACATTATTATAAGCACGTATAAATCAAGGTATATAAATAAGAAAATTAGCTAGAAATTGTATTTTTGAATAAATTATATTCTAAATTCTATTATTTTTATCAAATTAAAAATAAAATATATTTAATATTTGTATTAATAATTAATCATATTCTATTAATTTGTATACAATAAATAAATAATAAATAAGTAAGTGCTAATATATTTATAAAAAAAATTTTATAAAATTATAACATTAATAAAGATTTTATTAATATATTTTGTGAAAATATTTTTCTCAAATATTTATAAATAAAACTAAAGCTTATTATTATCTATTATAATTATCGATGATTATAACAAAAAATATTATTGTTAAGTTGATGACGGGTTAAACAATATAAATTAAAATTATAGGATTAATTAATTGACAGCTCCATAAAACTTTTATAGTCTGAATATTAAAATGAGATATTTTAAAACAATGGATATAACTTTGCAGACTAAAACAATACGGATAATTTAAAAGTATATTGTTTTTACTAAATAAATTTATGTGAAAAATGCCTTCATTTTCAAAGTTTCTCTATTTTTCTAAATATGTATTACTTATTAACTAAGTAATAAATATAGAATAATTTTTAAAACGACTTGGAAAGTTTTTTTCAGATAAAAATGATGACTTTAAAATATTGGTGTTACATATTCTAAAAATTTACTATTGATTAAACTATTTATTATCTCAAAATTAAAATTAAGTAGGTCATGTACATTATTTTGATTTGTATTTATTCATATATCAGTGATCAAAGAAACTATAAGATATAAAATTGAAATCGTAAGATTTTCTGTATCAGAAGAAAGTAATAAAAAATAAATCATCATTAATTTTCTAAGTTGATTTATAATTCTATTTATTCATTGTAAATCAACTCACCAGTATTTTACTTAATTGAAAAATTATATATCATTGTCATAATATATACTTTAGTTCTTTAGTTTGCTCGAAATAAATACAGAATACAAAATCAATTATCTGTATTTTCAATCATTCGTGTAACGGTGGCAATGTTTTTCAATGAGAAGAGAAATTTCATTTCATTCGGACATTTTGTACATACAAGTGTGACTAACCGATGAACTTAGATATAATATTTTATCATTTAAATATACCGAACAGCAATTGAATTGTATTCCCATTCACCTTAGTAGTTTATGGATTTAGAGCGTAACTTATAGTAACGTGTTTTCCTAGAAGGAAAACTTTCAAGCATTGCAACTAAGGGTTTATATCTTATAAGTATCAAATTCCATACAATTCAAGATAATCATACTATTAAGATACTGAATTCGTTAAATTAAAAAATTTCGATATTGCAATTTTTCAATTTATTTATGAAGTTTAAGCATTTGAATGTATAAGTTTAGTGTATCGAATTAGAGAAAATGTCGATTAAAAGAAATGTGTTTTAATTTTTATAAATTGAGGGAATAGAATACTTTATAAAAAATAAATTTTATAAATCTCTTATTAAATAATTGATTTACTTTAATAATTTAAATTCAAAGTAAGCGGAGTTTATAAAAAATTTAGTTTTAATTGAAATAATTTTAATTATAGATTTTCATGTAAAATTTAAAATCAATATTCGATCAATTGTAAACAAATAGTTATATAAATTTTTTATCGAGTTTTTAGTTTTTGATCTTTTGTTTGATGTATAAAATGTAAAAATCAAAATATAAGCATTTTAAAATATTTTATATTGTACATTAATTAGTTTCATATTATATTTAATAAAGAAACATTATATTGTATAAGCAATTATCATTTTTATAGAAATTATGAAAACATATTAAAGGAATTAACGTTTAATATTTTGATAAGTAGATAACATTTAAAAACATATAAAAGACATTCACATAATTTTACGATGTAAAAATAATATTTTTTGCACGTTTTTTTTAGTTAAGGAATGAATGAAAAGTATTTATAATTTTCTTGAGTTAGAACACAATTTGTCCTTTTTATTAACTTCGGTATTTAATCTTTTAATCATTTCTTTTATAACCGTGGGAGAATAATTTTTTTAGTTATCATGTTGACAAAATAAGTTATTGATCATTTGATTTTGAAAGATATAATATTTAACTTCATATAGTTATAATTTGAAATTTTAATTTTACATTCAAATCTTACATTATATCCTTTAATTTATATGTTAATATTAGTTTTTAGAATTCCTAAAAGAATTAAAATATTCATAACACTATAGCAATATATGGTGGAAAGAATCTGAGGTAAGAAAAATTTAGATCTTAAATTTTTTATTATTTAAGAAAATTAAAGTTATTTAAAAAATAAGTTTGTTCTTATTTACAAATCATAAATAATACTGCAAACCACTTTTTAATTTTAATTTAATACTTTTTAGTTTAATTACGCAAGTAAAAATTTATCAAATTTAAACTAAAAATGTAACAAATTTTTAAAATGAATATATAATAAAATAATTGATATTAAAGTTTAAATTTATTATCGAATAAAAAATTTGACCTCTTTTATATTCAAAGGAGAAAGATATTTAAACTATTTGTTGCATACTAAAGCCTATGATGAATAGGATAAACGAGTAAGTTATATTCAATTATCATAAAATTACCCGTACGTATGTAACGATGGTCGCACTCACGCACATAATAAGCGAGATTATAAACATTGATGTAGCAAACATAGTAAATTCTAATGAAAAAAATTACATACCTGTAACCAGCCGTAACTCAATACTTAGTAAATTGCAAAAAAATCTTTAAGGTGTTCGCGTTACTTTCGCCGTCTCCTGGGCGGAATCATACCGATGTATTTTATGTAGGATTTGCAACATATAATAGAACACCAGTAGTAACAATATACAGATAGGATAGTTTATTTCCAAACTAATAAAAAAGATATGTTTTTTACATTGTATAAAGTATTAAACAGATCAAAGAACATTATAAGTTTAATTTATAAATTCTAATTTTGATTAATTGTAGATTATACTATAGCATGAACAAAGATTCATTGCATCAAGTTGAATTTTTCTATTTTCATAATGGAAATGTGGGAATGATTTATTTCGATATTCTTAGAGATCGTATATTAAAGAATAAATCAAAATAAAATGAACAGAATATATTAAAAGTTAAGGTATAATCAAGTTAAAAAAATTAAAATTGGTAAACTGATTTTTAAAATATTTTATTTATTATAATTTCGATCATAATTTTAAAAAAACGAAATTCAATGTATTTTAACGAATTTTAAATAAACGATTATGCAATTTTTTGAAAATAGAAATAAGATTTATGAAAAAGAATAATTGTATTTTATAATACGTAAACATAATAATTATATAATACTTTTACCGTTTTAAAAGTTTATATTTAATTCGTATATTTTATTACATTCTTGTTGTAATTTTAAAAGAAATTCAAAAAACTAATTTGATGAATGTAAAGTTTTTGAATTAAACTATTAATATTTAAATTAAAATCATATTAATTTATGTGCAGAAACATATTAACATATATTTAAATATTGTAAAAAATAAATGTTTATTTAAAATAAAAAAAAGCATTTTCATTGTAAAAGAAATAATTTCACGTAGTTACCAAATTTGTAAATAATTATTAGAAAAAAATGTAAATATTCAATTTAAAACTGAAAGTGAGTGATGTTCTTAAGTTTAAATGCGATTATGCAAAATAATGATTCGTTTATTATAATGTTCGAAAATAATAAAATATCGAACAAAAAATTAATTGAGAAATATAATTTACACTATTATATTTTTAAGTACTGCTATTATTGATTTTATTGCATTTTTATACAAATGAGATAATTTAGACTAATAACCAGCTAATCATATTTAATAAAATTTAATTTGCCTGTCTGTTGATTGAACATTACTGGAAGGCTTTTTATAAAAGATGCTAAGACCTTGCGTTTAAATATCGGTCAGAGTTACAAGACTATCTAATCAAAGATTCATATTTAGTTGTCTTTTCCTTTCTAAAATAGTTTTGAAATAAACAAGAATCTTCACTACTTTATGAAATCGTTTCTATAATTGCCAAGTGTAGAAACGATACCTTTGTTGAAACATTTGTGACAAATATTTCCGTTTATTTACCTCTAAAACATCTAAATTATCTCCAAATTTAAAAGCGTTCAAGTTATTTATTAACTAGTTTATTTTCCTGAGAGAATAAGTTTATGTCGTACTTATTGTCAATACAGTAGTTTTTTCCGATTTATATCTATTCTTAATATTAAATATGATTTTTCATAAAATTTGAGACCCAGGTATCATTTTTTTTCAAAATTCTACATATGTTAAACAATTTATCATTGTGTTCTGTGAATTTATAATTTAATAAATGATATTAATGATCGTATAAATTAAGTTGTTTAGACTCGAAACTAAATTAATTTTAAATTAATCTTTGATCTTGTCTAACTCGTAACCATGATCTATTCAACATAAGTTTTCTAATAGTGCAGTTTTCTCATAGAAAGATTGACAAGATTTCTTAGCGTGTAAAAAATTACTGACGTTGAAAGTGTTTTATAATATTTTTTTAATAAATAACTTTATTTATTACTATCCACTTATTTAGATTGACCACAGGCTTTCAATTACCACACATTTAATAATTCTTTTAAGTTTTTGATATTTTTTTTATATAAATATGTTATTTCGTCCGATACTTATTCCTTACTCAATTTATGAATTTCTATAACGTATTGATATAAATTAATATTTGCATTAGTTGACTAGAAAAATTACTGATGTTTCTTCTAATCAATTAATTAATTAATTCTTATTTATCACTCTTCACAATCATTAAAATTATAACTGCTACCACAATGATAAATAATATGTTTATCCAATGACGTTCTATTCGCGGTTTCTGTAAAAAAAGTTGCTTTTGCTACGCGAATCTATAAGATAAATGTGTGATAGGAATATATTTATTACACTCGATGATTAAGGTATAATCTCCCTATTTTTCTGTCTTTCACTCTTAAAGCGGAGCCTTCAAAGTTTGCGTCGACTTACACGATTTACAAGCGAAGGATAATCGCGAGAAATAATTCTGTCTGATAGTATTAAGTTCTTTTACTGGAATTAAGTATTAATTTTAATTTTCGTTTATCTTTCGTTGTTATTTTGTTTAGTATTATTATTATGCACTTCTCCTTAGACAGTTCCATTCGAAATGTGATTTCTACTCGCTAATTAATACAATTATAGTTGTTTTCTTTCATTCGAAAAGCGTTATTCAATTTCATTTATTACCACTCATCGTTTGTTAAATCAGTGGATTATTTTCTAATTTTCCGGCAATTAGTTTAATGCGATTTTCTCATTTATTTAAAATATATTATTTTGAATTATTATTTTACATTCGTAACTTTATTTTAACCGAAACACGTTATGTAAGGAGATCAACAACTAAAAATTGACAATGCTCGTTTATTTAAGGGTGATGTCGATTAGTTCACTCGTACGATGACGAGCGAAGCATCGAGAAATAAAACATGATACAAACTCCAAATTAGGCAGGTTGTTAATCTTGATCGCATATAAAGGCGCCAACTAGAAGAAAACATTCTGAGTGTTTTCTTCCTGATTTCGAAATATAGTGAAATAATTGAACGAATACTTTCAACCCAAGTATTGATTTAAAAAATTGAGTCTGGCATCTAAAGGACTCGATTCATCGTATTGCATCAATCAAGATTAGAATATCCATAAGAGATTAGCGCAATCTTTATTCTTTCCTACCCTATTATTAACGAAAAACAAGATAAAAGAATATCCCATCATTCATAAATCTAAAGATTGTTTCGTCAAAGATAAGCACTTTATGTACTTTTCATTGGGATATCTTAACGTATTCTAAAAAGTCTGAAGCATCGATATGGCAAAATTCAGCTTCTGTGCTCTGCTTTTGTCTAGTTATTTGTATCGTACGGTACATTTCGGTAATTTATGTCTGTTTTCTTTATACAGCTACGTACGAGTTAGTTTACCTGAAAATATCGATGTTCTTATCGATTATTCAGTAGTGGTATGAATGGGTAAAAGCTCGCCTTCTAATTTTTTGGTATTTCAACGTCGTTTCTTGCGAATTGGTGTTTTATTACCATCGATCCTCTTTAAATATTTGTTTTATTCCGAGTTCTTTCATAGAACGAACGAACTGATCCAGAAATATTTTGAATTATTGGTTGATTCGTAAACTTTTAACTTAATTCTTACAATCTGAAAATGGTAAGATAAATTCACATAAATAAATTAATGGTTTTAAGAAGATTTTTTTCTAGTCAAAGTAATGAAATTTAAGTTAAAAATTAAGATATTGAATATATTTTAATAGCCAATTTCTTTTATCATCGTTCGATGAAATTGATAAAAATATAATTTATAAATACTTTAAAGTATATATTTAACGAATTGTTCAAATAACTAGTTTAAAATGAAAGTAACGATTTTATTTGAAAAAATATTGTTTATACATAAAGTACATTTCATATATGGTCATTTTTCGATATTTAACAAGTTTTTAAGAAAATCCGGTCGAATTCTTGGAGTTCGGCGTCATCGGACGAAAAGAAAGACAAATTTCTTACAATCGTCATCATCGAATTAAAAAAGAAAACTATGTCATCCTTTTCCATATAAAAAAATTTAAATCAATGTACATGGACTAGTAGTTTCGCCTTATCGGATTCTTGGATATATTAGAAAATTTATTGGTTTGTTTGCCACTGAAGAATTTGCAAGAAAGAAAATATGTGCTTTGCCGATGACTTTTATTTTTTATTGCAGATAACACTTTGTATTAACTGACTTGCGCAGAATTTATTATTTTATTTTTAGCTTCTCGTACGTTAATTTAAATATCTGATTTTTTACGAAATTACTTTAACGATTTTACCGAAAATAAATGAGTAAAAAATAAATTTAAGAACTTTACACATTTATTAACACGATGTAAATTGCTTTGTATTCTTATACTCTTTAATAATCAAAGCCTGAACCAATTACTCGTACTTTCGCTTACAACAGGACTTGGGTGTATCAGCTTGAAATTCCACAACTTATAGTCATTCATATGAGCTAAGCCACCACACTATTATATTATAATTTGAAAGTTTATTCTTATAAATTAACTAATTATAATAAAAAATATTATTTTCAGATGATTCACGTTTGAAATTTTTACGAAATCTATAGTACAAAATTTAAAACAATATTTAATAATTATTGAAGGTATTAAAAAGGTTATACCGAAGTACGCGTACATAATTTTACAAAAGCCATGAATTTATATATCGTGAAGCAGATTTTTCCATAAAATAATGAGTTGTAAAATTATTATTGTTCGAGTAATTTTAATAAAATTTTCTTGCTTCATTTTCTTTTCTCAAAATTACCATCGTTTTAATGATAAAATATTTTCTACAAAACTGTACTCGATAGAATAGAATAGAAATATAATTCAAAGACTCTAAATTATGATCAACTATTTAAAAATTTTACGATTATCTAAATATATTCACTATTGGTTTGTACAAACATTTTTTTCAATGTATAATATTTAAAAAATAATTTATCGGTAATATACCGATTTATTACCAAATTTATTCATGTAAATATTCTTTTGAGAACAATAAATTATATGTGTCAAAAAATAATTCCCGCATTCTTGAAAGAAATTGAACCGAATGAAATAGAAATCATTTATGCGTGTACTTATGTTTAACGGTAATACGAAAATTATAATTTAAATTAATTTTAGGTTTTTTTATACGGTGATAAATCTATATCTAGTTCTTTTTTCCTTATTTTCTTGCGTTATTGAAACAAAATTTTATTTAATTATTAGAAAAATCTAGTTACGACTAATAAAAAACAATACGTAATCATAATTAATGTATTCGATTTTAGTTTAGTTATTAATTAGAACAGTTAAACAGTTAAAATCTCACCTTACTATTTTTTTACTTTTTATTTTTTATGCTATTATTTTATACTTGCAATTTCAATAGAATCTAAATTTTTTTAGCAAAAAAATTTATGAACTAAAAGACATCATTTGATTAATAATGTTAATAATAAAATTTATACTCAATCAAACTGATTTCATTATCATATATTTATTGAATATTAAAATACAAAAATTAAAGTTAATTTATTATCAATAATTAAAAATTAATAATATTGATCGTCTACTATTTTTTTAATATATGCTATTATTACATATAAATCATGACAGTGTTATTTAAAAGTAACGTGTTAATGATTAAAAAAAATTAAACCTTTATAAGAAGTATTGGATAAGTTTACATAGGCAAGAATAAATTAATATAATAAAAGGTAATAATTTTTTACAATTTATTAAAAACGAAGATATTTCATAAAATTTGTTTAGAATTGAATACTAAATGATTCATATCCTTTTATGAAAACATAGTTAATAAATTAACCTCATAAAAGAATTTAAACATCAATTTTGAGCATCTATTTAAAATCGATTCCAATAAAATAAAAAAAAAATGATTGCCTAACATTTATAATTAAAACGTATGATTTAATGAATTAAGAACGATATACAACATTGAAGAAAGAAATTTCTTAAAATATATTAACAATTTCACAAATGCTTAAAAAATGTAAAGAAAATAATTTTATCCAAAAAGATTTTTTGCAATAAATGTTTTTTTTATCAATAATACATAATTAGTAGTAATTGTAATTTTTTTTTACTATAACGAAAGAAACGTTGACGTATTTTATCATCGATCAATAAAGATAAGTATATTTATTTTACTGCTTTTTCTCATTATAGAAATTTTCGAATAAATTCTTTTCAAAACTGAAAGTGCTTTAACACTTAAAACTACAAAATTAATGTTTAAAGCTACTCAAACTTTTTAAGTAACAGATAAAAATTTTTAGATTTAATTGTTAATTTATTAAAATATATTTTGGTATTGAATATTTACAATTTTTGCTTATTTAAAGTAAATTTTATACAATTGTGCAAAATAATTATCGATGTTAATGTATTTTAGTTTAATTTGAATATTATACCAAACATTGTTTTCCTAGTAAATTCATTGCTTTAATTCCTTCGCTTTTTTCTCATTTTATTACTTCTTTCGTTTCGATATAATACAAAGTCTCTGTTTCTAGTGCGCTTACTGAATAATCTATGAAAATTATATCATTATCACTATAAGAAATGGTCTCTATTACCTTTTTGGTCAAAAAAGTTGTTTTCCCATTTATTCATGTACATTTCTCACCATAAAATTCCTATTTTTATTGGTATATTACTCCACGATGGCCGTAATTAACTTGGGTTCACGTTTTTTTAACTCGAACAAGATGATATAAAAAAGTTTCTTGATTTCCTTGAAACATCTATAAATTTTACTTAGAAACTTCGATTAGTTCAATTTATTAATTTTATGATTAATTATGAGAAAACGGGACATCCATATTATGCAAACAATTTCGCAATTAACTTTCGAACAAAAAAAATTAATATTATGCATGTTATTATTTAAAATGTCTATAAAAGAAGCAATAAATTTTCCAACCTCCTAATTTCGTTAGAGCGATATCGATTTTTTTTAAATTTTATTATCAATCGAAGTAGTTATTTGAAAACGTTTGAAATATTCGGTATTACTTGTGTTTATTCGACTACATTTATCACAAGAACGAGTAAATTCAATTGAGTTACCTTAAAAACTTGATGCAGCAAGTAAACGCTGTCGATAAATATGTATTCAGAGCAAGGAAAATATCTTTAAGAATGAATAATTTTAAGTTGAAATATAAAATAACGTCTAAAAAGTGTTTTTTGTAGCTCATTCGTAAAAATATTGAAATCGACAAAAATAACGATATTATTTTCAAGAATAAATTTGACATTTTTATCTTTTATATCTTGCACTCAAAAACGATACAAATTTGCATTCGTTATCCGTAAAACTGTTTCCTCTCTTTTTTCCCAATACAGTTTTATATATATAACTTTCGCGCCTTCGGTCTAATAAACTCTTCTAAATAAATAATCCATACCCGGTATGTCGTATCCGGGGAGTGAGTTTACATCGACGAGTCAAGGTTCGATCGAACCACCAATTTCTGATCTCCCCGATTTATGATCTCCAAAATCGAGCCCCTCGGATCCTCTTCCCTGCTCCTCCCACCGTGAAAGAGAAACGCTGCACCTCCGGATCGCTCCTTCTCCCTGTATTTTCAGAAGCGCGGATCGGCGGCAACGGCGGCGATTCAACGCCCGTCGAGTATCCGACAGAAGGGACATTCTCTCGTCGGCCGTCGCGGTCCCCGAACCTCTTTCCCGCATGTCTTTGTACATGTGCATACACGCGAAGAGCCCGGGTCTTGGGAAAAGCATTCGCGCGCGCCTTCGAGAAAGTTTTTGCGTCCGAGTCTGCGACGAGGATTCGATGGTCCAGTGTTTTTCATGAGCCGCGAGAAAAATACGACGCGCCCCGGCGAATTCGATAGAACTTGGACCTTTACCCCGGGGATATCGAGATCTTTGTATGACTTTGGCGAGGATTGATTTTCTTCCGAGTCTTCCGCGCGTCGAGATTTATGAGACTTTTGTTTATGCATGGCTTAGCGCTCGCGTTTGAATATCATCGAGGTAACACGAATTTGTGGTGCTAAAGTGCTCGAGGAGTGAACTCGCAAACTCCTTTCCCAAGGTCGTCCATCGGCTGTGGGAGAGAATCGGACCGAACGAGGGCAGAAGATGTTGGCTTCGATATTTTTGGGGCTCGTCGTCCTGGCGAATTTCGCCGGGATCAACGCGGTTCCCGGTAGACTGAACGGTATGTCGTATCGGGGGAACGAGTTTACATGGGTGTTTACGTTTTTTGAACGTTGATTAGATATTGTTGCGAACGCAGATCTTTCGCGATCCGTTGGCTTTGATCGAAATCGAATGCTCGACAACTGTTTGAAATCGTAATTGAAAAGTATTTACGCATCCTCCGAAAGATGTAGGAAATTTACATTGGGATTTAGCGAGTTGGAATTGTGGAATCTTTCATAGATAATATATGTGATGGGAAATTTTTTTTTTTTGAACGATAGCGCTTCTTAACATCGGATAACACCTTTATAGACTTTCTAATTTTGTAGCGATACCCAGAAATATATGCATGCACATATACGTACGTGTTTGTTCGCATACACGATTATATATATTTGCATGTGTATAATTATTTGTATATTTTTTTAATACGGCATATTGCATCACTTTTTAATAATAAACCACTTGGAAAATTCATTAGTTACGTTACACGATAGATTATTATTTCATATTGCTTATGAACTACATTTTAAAACAAACAATTTCGATTTAATGTAAGCTACTTCCGTAAAAAAATTCGTACATAGTTGTATTCGCTTCGTTTAAATTCCTAAAATATCTATTTTATTTAATAGTGTATAAGGAAATATTTCAATAGAAATATATTTATAGAAAATAAGTATTATTTTTACACGAATATTTGACCTTTTCTACGATTAATTATTAATTATATTATTATTAGGTAAATACTCGTATATAAAATTATTTATAATTTTATTGAAATAAAAAAAAAATTAAAAAATATTTCCATGTAAATTATTATACAGCCATATGGTATACTGGAAAATTAATGTAAAATCTATATTTATTCATAACATTATACATGTTTTTTAAGATTAGAAAGGCTTTGAATTCTTTTATTCGATAACATAATGGTAATTAATTATATAAAATTCTTTTAACCATTCAATTTCATAATCTTTTTCTTAATCTAAGACTACTATTAAAGAATTTTCAGCGATCCCGATGATTTCGTAGTATAAAAAATTTATAATATTTACCGCATTCGTAAGAAATTTCAACAAAAGAATTCATATACCATTTTTAAACCCGACAACATATTTCTATAACTATTAAAAATTATTAAACTAAAAGTTATTTTTAAAAATTGAGAAATTTTTTATAACGTAATTTTTAAAACCGTGTAAATTCCATTTCGAATGATGAACAAAAGTTTTATATTGGTAATTCAATACTTTTTAAAAAGAAAGTGATATTCTTTTGTTTGTTCAAAAACAAATAGAAATAATTTTTAAATTAAAGTTTAATTTAATTCGATTTTTTGTTAATGAATAAAATATTTATTATTATTTAGTCCATAAAATATCATTATAAAATTTTTAATAAATTATTAATTTAATTCAAGTGTGAAGTAAATAAATAATTTTTATTTTAGTTTAAATTACCCTTGCATTAATTGAAATTTGGAATAAATTATTATTAAAATTAAACAATAATATTTATATATGATGCTTTGCTCTTAAATTATTAAAATTAAAAATATATGTGAGAAAAATATTTTAGGTGTAAATATTATCTAATATAAGAAAATTTATGGGAAAAGATGCAGCACTTAAATATATTATAACTTTATCATTATTCGGATAGACACTTTATGATAGTTAAATTTTGATGTATTAATCATAAATAATTATCAAGAATTTTTAACTTAATATATATATATATATATTATTTGTATTCAGTAATTAATTTAAATTTATTAAATTATAAAATTAGACTTGCGTTAATTAGGATATATATTTTTTTTATTTGTAAAGTAAAAAATTTAAAAAATTATTAAAATTTATTTATCTAATATCTAGTGAGTTTGTAGTTTTTGTTTTAATATATTGAAAAATAATTATAGTGGTATTATAGTAATTTATAATTATTATCTTACATAAATATGTTTTAACTTAAAATAATTAATTAAATATTCTTAAAATTAAATTAAAATCAACTTTTCAAATTATATTAGATAATTCTAACTCTAATTAATTTTTATTTTAATAATAGTTTTATTATCGTTTTTGAGAATTTTTAAAATTATTTTTATTAATATTATAAAAATAATTTTTTATTGGTTTTTTACAAATATAATATATGATCGACGTTTGAAGTTTTTAATAATGGTTCTTACAAACTTATGAATTAAAAAAAATATATATGTAACAAATGTAAATGTATATTAAAAAATGAACCAGTTTCTAAATATTTAAATAAGATAAACCGTAATTTAAAGAATTATTTTATAAGTTATGACAGGTTAATTTTTTTGGTAAAAATTTTTCTATGCATAATAAACAAACTGTCATTCCATTTTCCTTAAAAGCTAGAAGGTGAAAGTGTAGTTGAAAGTATTTTAATATTATAATTTTAATCTACTATTTGCTTATATATTTTTTCATTTTCTAACAATTATAAAATTAATCTATCGGTATATTTTATATCTAAACAATGAATGTTTCTATGAGTCTGCAGTTTAAAATAAATGATATGCTAAGAATATTCTTTTCAATTAAATATGTCAATTGTAATATTGTTCCGAGTATTATAGAAACATTTATTGATTTATAAAAACGCATTTCTTTATCGATATCAGTTTCTTTGAAAATATACGATATTATTATGCACTTACAAAATTGAAATCATATACTGCCATATTTCTAAAAAAATTTGATCGTTATAAAAACATACACTTATTCGATATTCGGTAAATAATATAATATCTCTTTTTAATAATAAATGATATTAACATTTATAGGACATATATTATTGTATACTTAGTATTAGAAGTTTTTCGAACGTAGATGCTCCATAAAATCTTGATACATATAATCTTACAGTCGTTAAAATATTGTATCATTAAAATTTTAAATGAAAACGAATAATATTAGTATTCACCAAAATGATATACGAAGTTATAGTTCATTTATTTCTTACGTAATTAATTTTCTTTCGTCAAAAATTCTAAAAGTTATAATTTAAATTATTTTTAAGAAAAAGTTGAAATATTTTAAATTAATGATTCTTATAAAAATTGCTTATTAACGTTTCTTATTTAAATAATTAATTATTTTAAAAATTAACAAAAAATTCTATGTATTTACAACCATTAAATATGAAAAAATCTTTGTACAAACAAAGATTACATTCTTCGATATCTTATATAAAACAACATTTCTCTCTTAAAAATTTTCATCGACTCATTCTACAACAGTATATTCTTCTAAGCTTCGGGATTTGAATTTTATCCATTGAAAATACTAACGCGAATGTAAATTTGATTTCTTTTCTCTTGGAAAAAAAACATATTTTTTGTCAGTGCATAACAATATCAACGCATATCTCACGCACATTTGATCTAATCTTTCTCTATTTTTTTTCCACCTCTCCTCTACCATCCTCTCTTTATTTTTACTTTTTTTTCACTCTCAATAAAAACATCGAATCACGCACACGCAGCTACAAGTCATCTGCACTATCCGGAGAGAAACGCGAAGAAACGCCAACTTGATTCCATTCTGAGACAACGCGACAATTTGAGCCCCGTCAAATTTACCTTCTCCGAAAATGTTAAGCTGCAAAACATTGAAAACGAGCTGACATGTAAGTTCGTTTCTATGTTCTTATGGTGGTAGTCACTGGATTCGTTTTTTCTCTTAGCACTTGATTTTTAAATAGATGGATTTAGTCTTAATAACAAGTGCGAATAATTAGAATGCTTTAATAGGCTGGCATTAAAGGCTTGTAAATTTGAGGCTGCAAATGTTTGTACTTTAGCAGAGAGAATGTCTTTTTTAATCATTTTAATTTTAATTGTAGTATTGTGATCGTTCGGTTGAGCGTAGTTATAAATTACATTGTTTGTGGGAGTAATATATGAAATTTATCGTTTTACTTATCATTAAAAAAGAAATATTCTTAAACATTTTCCGAGCATAATTTAAAATGAATTATTCGATCTCGTGATTTATTTTAATATTATTGATAAAATTATCTTATAAAAAGAATTTTATTCTTTCGTCATAATTTATTGAATAATACGTAAAATTTTTTAATTCAGAATTTATTGATACTTTGACAAAATTTTAATAAAAATCTCTGTAATGGAATTAAAATTTTTTTATAATTGAATAATAATATTCTGCGTTATCTACAATTTGAGAAATATAATAAAAAAATCGCACAAAGTTATAGAACTTTTGAACTTTGTCGTGATTCGAGTTTTTGAATCGCAAGTTTTTTTTTAATTTAGTGCACGAATATATTTTCTTATTAATGATAATTTACTTGTAACTGTTACAATATTACAAATTCTATGTAATCATCACCTCAGTCATTTCATAATTTTTAAATTTAATACGATTCGCTTTTTCAAAGGAAACTATAATAACACACTTTCACTAATTCGCTGTATTAAACATTGTTTTGCGTAAAATATTGACGTAATGTCAACTCTCGATAATATAATATTTTTTATTTTTAAATTGCAAACTTTTTCTGTGAAAACGAAAAGATTATGATTTAACGTTAAATTAAAAATTATGAATTCAATTAACTAATTAGATTCACTTCTTTAATTAAAAAATAAAGACGGTACTTTAATTTCAATTTATTCCATAAAATGAAATCATTTATTAATAAGTATCTATAATTCTTTTATACTTTAAGTTTAAATATATCATATTATTATAAATATTATTAATAAACATGTATTCATCATAACTTATATTTGTAAATTATAAATTTTACACTAAAATGATCATTAAATTAAAGAAATATTCATATTTTAATAAGATTTCTTTTCTTTAGGTTGTAAAAAACAATTATTTGAGTAGAGAAATAAAATTAAATTTTTAACAAATGCTTTATTATTATCTTCTAAAAGAATCATTCTTACATTATTTTCTTTCAAACGTTATTGAACACAAATATTTTTTTAATTTAACGAATGAATTATTTACGTACAGAGAAAGTAATATTTTTCTGTGACTCACTGTTTATTTTGAAGCGCAGACGAATAAAATAAATTAATAAGATTTATTTATTTGAATAGGTACATCAATGATAATAAAATATCTTTAATATGAAACATGAAAAATTGGTAAAAATATATAAAAATTATATCTGTATTCTAAATTTAATAATAATAATAACAACAGTAGTAATAATCAAACCTACATAAAATACAATTTTAAATAATAATGTTATATTCATTATTTTATCGGAGGTAAATACATAATTGATACATTGAGTAAAAAATTGATATGCAAATAATTTATAAATTATGTTTTACAAAAAAATTATGAATTTACAAGTATAAATTTATTAATATTAAGTTTTGTCAAAGCTCTTTCTATTACGTTAGAAATAGAAAAAATATTTTAGAAATATTTGAATTAGGTATTTAAAAATTAGAAAATAACTTGTTTATTTTCGTTTTTATTATATATTAACCTTGATCCAAATATTTTGACGCGAGTAAGATATTTTATTACTTTTCACAATATAATTATTTATATTGAAACTACATTTAAGCTATAAATCGAATTTCATAATCAAATTTATAGCTTTTCACTTAGTGCTATATATTCATTATATGATTTTTTATATATAAAATGCAAATGAGTTTTATTTAGAAATTGTAGAGTTTAAATTTATTTTATATAAATTTTACTCAATATGTTGTATTCTTTAAATTCGTGCACGCAAAACATTGTTTGCTTGATTAAAGTGTAGTTATAAATATAAATGTCTTATTAATCATCATTATGTTAAGCTTATGCTTAGAACTTATATACTCTCAAATATATGCAATCAATAAATAAGTTACATTTATTATATTAAATACGAATGAAATATTAGTTTCAATGAGATTTATATTATATTATTATTTTAGAAGAATATTTTATTTTTATCAAAGAAATTAGTTTTCTTTAGATATTTTCTTGTAAGATATTTTATAGATGTTTACAATTAAAATAATTTAGAAAATGGTTTACTTTTCATAATTTTCAAACAAAATTTATTTATCAAAGTTCTACTTTATACCGAAGTCGCAAACGGAATATAATATTAATTAGGTTATAGGTTTGGCAATAATTTGTATCTAATTACCTATAAAAATGTTTGCTTTTAGTTATCGAGAATTTTATTAAAAAATATAGAAATATTAAAGCATTTCGTTATTAAACGCCAAAAGTCATGAAAATATTTTCAATTTACCAATATAATATTGCGAAATTTATTGGTTTATATTTATAATGGATTTTATACTCGATGTTTATAAATTCAAAGTATTTACCTGCAGTTACTACATATAAATTATAAATATTTATCTTAAATTAAAAATGGAACTCTATTTATGTAATTCTGTTACACAGTTTAAAAGTGAAATTACAAAAATCTTTAAATTTAATAAAACGTAACGGGTTATGTTTATAAGTATAAATAATAACCGATGTTCAATAAAACAAAGTCATTAGTTCAATAATAATTATTTGCATGGTATCCTTTTATATATGGTATAAGAAACAGGATGATTTATTAATATTTGATAAAATATGATTTCATCACAAGTTATCGTTTGTTATATGATGAATTCGGTATGGCAAATATTGCTTATGGCGTAAAAAAGGGAAGTCTATATTGCATGCAATTTAGCAAGAAAGTGGAGTTTAAATGTATATACATATACACGCAACAACGCGTAAAAATAAAAAAGGAATAACGTGGAATTTATGCGCTTCAATGATTTTATGATACTCGAAAACTTTTATGATACATGTATCCTTTTTACGATCAATGTTTCTTTTAGTTTCAATTTATGATACGAAATTAATTAAATTATCGAAAGCAAAATGTGTAATTTAACGTTGTAAATATATTTAAGCATAATATCATGCCATTTTCATATAAAAAACAATTAACACTTATTTATTTTATATTAACTCATCTTTCAGATTTTTCAATAAAAATTAAGATATTAATAAATACAGATCAAAAACATAAGAAAGTTAAATTATTCGTACATGAACGTAAAAATAAATCAGAATAATTATGAATGTTAAGTGAAAAATTTGAAATCACGAATTAAATTTAACAAGCTATTTTTTTATAAATATAAATAATAAATTTTGAAGGTTAATTAATTATTGCAGATATTTTACTTATTTAAACTTTCAAAAAACTTTTTTTACTTTTTAAAAATTTCAATTTTAATGATAAAAAAGTTTTTAGAATTAATTATTTCGAAAAATCATATTATTAAAGGAAAATATGTAAAGAATAATAATATTATTAATTATAGATAAACGTTATGAATATTTTGTATAACTTATTCTAATATTTTTAGATAATTTTATTGATTTATCAATAATTTTAATAATTTTAAATTATTTAAATATTATACAAAGAATAACTTTATTTGTAGATGTTAAGTTATTTGTACTTTGTATATTGAGATAGAAAACGCAATTATAAAGGTCAAACTAAAAATATTCAAAGGAAAATTATATTCAATTTTTTTCTACTTAAAGTTTATATTGATACATTATATACGAATTCAATGATTCATTTTTTTATTAGCGGCTTATACAACTCAGAAATGTAATGTAAAATTTAAAAGTTGTAAATACTTTAATAGAAATACTTATTTGAGATGTTGAAATAAATTTATGCTTAAATCAATGTTATTCAATTATATTATGTGACCTGTTTTATAATTATAATTAATTTAATTATATAATTTTACTTACGTCTATTAAAGTATCTTATAAAAAATTATTTTTGTTTATAGATTGGTAATTAAAAAAAAAGTTTATAAAATATACATTATAAGATTTGTAATAATATATTTTTTTAATTAATATATATTATAAAATTCTATTCTTATTTAGTAAATAGTTTTAATAAACCGTCTTTCACAATTTAATAATATAATAAAAAGCGTATTAAAAGATGATCTCAAAGTACAAGTTTTTTCAAAGATATAAAATTTATTTCCGAAGAGATTAAAAAGTGAAGAGTTTATAAGTTATATCATTTTGTATTTTTTCTTATAAATACATGGCGACCGTGATTTAACTTTGATGTGACATAATACAATTAGGCTTCTGTTAATACTATATTTATATTGATTTAAGGTTGGTTATATATGTTTAAGAAATATATGGGCACTCACTTTGGTTATTGTAGTTATTTTAAACGGCATAACAATGTCCGAGCCTCGTTTCAAGAAAATAAATATTACATAAAAACTACTTCGTTATGTAAAGAGCTAAATCAACACCTTCACGATCAATTTTGATTTACACAATATCTTTGAGCAGTTAAACATTTTCTTTAAATTTCACTTAATTAGAAAGATACCGTAGTATTTTGCAAAATATTTAAATTATTTAAAGTAAATATTTGCCAGAATTACTTTATAGTAATGTTAATATACTTTTACATATCTCATAATTTGATAAAATAAACTAATTGAATAATGTTTATATAAATGTTTCTTTTTTATAGTAACGTCGATTAAAAAAGTAAATTAACTCGATAACTTTTATCTTAAGATTAAAAAAATTTGAATGCGTTTACAATTAAATTATCTAACTTTAGATTACAATCGAAAAAAATTGATTCATTAGTAAACTTTGCAATGTAACTTCCCTAATATTTAAAAATATTTTTCAAATTTAATTTTATCCTAGATAATTAAGCAGAGAAATTAAATATCATTGCGATACCGTATCTTATAGAAACTTCAAGTTCACGGTCGAATAATACCGCAGCAAATTATTTGTATTACGTTTGTATCTCCAACGTAAGTGAAGTAGACCAAAAAACTCAAGCAAAAGAAAGGAGATAGCGAACATTCGCTGATACGTGAACTTGATTTTACACACACACAAATACACTCGCATATTTGTTCACGTTCACAGACGTTGGTGATCAGACTTGCATACAAGGGAACCAACGGTTGTTCTAAATAGGCAATGACGTACTTTCTAGAGTGAACGCCCTCACTTTCTTATACACCCTTATAAGATAGTTTGGTAAAGAAGATTTGACGAATACTTTTGGGTGTACACGAATAGATGACTTATAACGTAAAAAGATATTGGATTTATTAAGATCGAAAATACACCTTACGACCAAGTCGATTTCATAATTATTTCGACGTTTTTCATAAGCAGTTTTCTTGAAAGATGAAATTCTTGTTAATACTAAATTATAAATTCTTAAATAATAGTATTATGAAACGCGTAATATTAACGTAGAAAAAAAGATTTTAGCAAAGAATATTTTAAAAGTACTTTGTTTTATTATTATATTTTCTAATCGTACAATATTTTTTATACGGTAATAACATTCATTATTCTAATAAAATCAATTTATAATTCACTTATCATCGAGGAATTTTATTTAAATATTCGGATTATGAATTTATCAATCGTTTATCGAACAACACTTTTTTCATAACCGTGATAAAGTCGGCACTAAATCATTTAGCATTTCTACATAATTATGTGGTTTATTTATATCAATTTAAATACAATGTTTTATTTTATACAGCTTCCGGGTAAAATTTTGTTTCGAGAAAATATCTGTTGTAATATTATTTAGTATTTATTAGAAGTTGAATAAAATATTATAGGTTAATATCTTATAATTCAAATTTCAATTACAATAAATTTTGTAAAAAGAAACTTGGAAAGTATTGATTTAATTTCGCAATTTAATATATTTTTACAGATTTTTTTCTTCTTACTTAAAATTTAAATATATTCGATAATCGAGATTAAATTATACTTTGACGCGAGGATTAATATAATAAAATTTTTTTTATATTTATTATAATAATCATTTTATAATCCACGTTCTTAATTTTATTAGTCATTAGCGAAGTTTTTTTTAAGCTAATGATTTTTTTTAAGAAACTGCATATATTAAAACCGTATATCTTTTGTAAGAGAAATGTGATAAGAAAATTAAGTTAACCAACGAACGTTTTATCAGTGATTTTACAAAAATATGGAATTATAGGTATTTATACCAGTTTAAAGTATGTTATCATTTTACATATCTAAATATATAATTAAACGATTAATTTTTAAAAAATATCAATTTAAAAGCTTATACATGTTGAATTTTAATGTTATACGTATTAATAAACATACTTTTTAAAATTATGTCTTAATTTAAAAAGAACGAACTAAAATTACAAAAATTTCAAAGAAAGCTTCGAATTATAGATTATCGTTTTTTTAATGCATTATTTTCACCGTAGTTAATTATACACCGCATTTAGTTTTGTTTCTAAAAATTTTATCGCGATTAAAAAACAGTTTTATACACTGATTTTAAATAGTAGATTAAATTAAAAAAAATAAAAATTCATAGAATTCGGAGATATTGTTTGTTTAAATTAATTTGAGGGTTCGACTCATAGCTTGAAAATTTCATCCAAAGTCTCGCAAGTGTACTTCCTTTAAATGTTTTATTAGAACTGGGATTTGCAATATTAGCCAATGAAATTATTCGTAATTATAGCTCTTCAAGGAAGCAAACAATCGGGGAAAAAATTGTTTACAACCATTGCGTTACAACGAAGGATTCTCGATATAACTAAAATATCTCGTGTTTCTTATTTCGATCGCGACGTACACCTAAAAGGATGACGTAACAGTCGTAACATTGCGACATCATATAACGGCTTTGGTGTACACCCGGCATTTCTCATTGCAAATGTTTTTTCCGCTCCCGTAGAGAAATGAATGTATATCCGCAAACAGCCCGTACAAATATTCTACTATTAGCCGTCAAAGCCAATTTCGTTGTCTAATCGAGCGTAATTAGAAAGCTACGTCGCACCAAGCTTACAAACAAACAAATGAAAGAAATCGACAAGTCTTTACCAAATACGAGAAAACTACGATTACCGTATGTAATTCCGAAAATAGGATTTCCGTTCGACATTTTTACACTCGTATAATGTACTATTGTCTTTCGGCTAAGTGATGAGATACGTGCGATTGAATTGATTCCTTGTATAATAAGAAGAATTTCGTTTCTGTGTATTTTTTTTGTACTTACAAGAGCCAAAGGGGAATAAATTACAATTTGTAACCGCTGTTGTACCGTCGACTCATTAGAGGGATTCTGCGAGTGTAACCTATTTCTACAATGTATATAATAAGAGAACGGGCATCTTTATTTTAAGAAAATTAAAAGAATTATAATAAAATAATAGTATTTTTGATAATTAATACAGTTAATTTTTAAATAAAACTTGCACATTATTTAGTTTTAATAGTAATTTAGTTTTAAAAGTAGATATACTATAATTTCTTTTTTTATAGATTTTTACTTTCCTCTGGCTGCGTTATTTACATTTTGCTATTTGCATTTTTAATTTTTACGTAGTTGTTACTTTAAAATTTATATAAATTTCATGTAAATAATTCAGACTTGAAGAGAAAATAATTGCTCGTAGTGAAACTAATTAAAAGAATTAAAAAACAAATTATATAAATTTTACTTATTAGCAAACGAATAATTTTTATAATTTATTTAAAATTCGCTTTAAACATCTCCGTATTTATGTATTCATAGTTTAGAAACAAGGCATAAATCTTATATTGTTGTACATTGGAATACTTTTTGTACGTGTGAAGTTAAACTTCATCTAAGTGTACTTATTAAATCTCTGTTACTGTGAACTATATTTCTAATTAGACCAAACATAATTATATTGTATATATGGAAACATGAAAGGACTTTATTAGAATATCGTTTTATTAATATAAATGAGAAGTAGAGTAACAACCTTTCGTTTCGATGTTCAATAAATAACTTTCTTTATAAATAAATCAACCAAAAGTCAATAGTTTCTTGTCTATAATTCATATAAAGGAAAGAATCATTTTTTCTTAGTTCCAGTATTTTAATTAAAGAAGATATTATTTCATCAAAATTTTTAGTATAATATATTAAATATCATGTATTCAATTATAATTTAATTTAAGCAATATCGAATGCTACTCGATATGCTGAAATTCGATATCTGTTGTAAACGAATAGTAAAAAAATAGATGGAAAATTGGTATTTTCCATTCAAAGTAACCTTTTTCGTTAGTTCTTAATTCTAATTAATTTTATTTTTTATAATTGACGTTTTAATATTAGATTCTTGTTATTAAAAATATTGACGGTGAATATATTTTTATTAAAATTTCAATTACAATAAACTCGTTCAAAAATCTCTAATAATGTGAATTTTATTTTGTAACATAATATTTCTAGTATCGATTTTCTCTTTTTATTTGAAACTAAAATATATTCGCTTAACAAGTTCATACATTTTAATGAATACTTCACGTTGTTATAAAATATTTACCGAAATTTTATTATCGTTTAAAAATTAAAAATAATTTTAACGATGTTTTTAATTAATCAATGTATATCAAAATTGAATTTAATGAAAAATATATTTTAGAAAATCTATAATGATAATAAATGAGTGAGGTACAATAATTATAAAACAAAATTTAATAATTCTTGATTATAACTGAAAGCTACATGTGTTTTTATAATGACTATCTTATTCCGATCGAGATTTTTGAATAGATTACGCCAAGTATATTTAGTTTTGATTCACGGTAAAATAAATCATACACACACAGACGCACGTTCGCTCGCATCACACATGTATGTACATATGTATACATGTAAATTTCATCCTTTTGCATTTTAATTATACTGTAAAAGATAGTAATTATCCGCAATTATTTCAAATTAATTGTAAATTGTTATAATCTAACTCATCTAAAATACATTGTTCGATGGTTCTACGATACGATGCACTATTTTCTATTCCGTGACTTTTGTACACAAGAGGAATAAGCTACATATTACATAAGCTTGGATGAACATCAAACGTTCGTAAAATGTGGTCCACTTTCACCCGGGTTTACAATGTACACAGACCTCAACATGTAACCATTTATTTATGCGGAAAAAATTCTTGAGAAAATTAGTACTATTCTAAGAATAAAATAGTTGATCATAAATACTTCAGTTAGAATTACGCTATTTAATATAAATATTTTTATCTATTGAAATATCGGCAAATAGTAGATCCTAATATGCCTTTAAAATAATTTGAATCATTAGTTTAAAGATACAAATCTTACATTTATGTATATAGATTTTATTCTCACATTCGAATAATTAACCCAATATTATTGAGATATACTTTATTTTATATACTTTTAAAAAAATAGACTTTATAGTATAAAAAAAGCTATACAAAAATCTTTCAGAATAATCTCCATTAACATATATTTATCTTTTATCAATTCCGAAATGGTTTTCAATATACCAAACATACAATTAGTGTGTCAGTTTTGTTGATTTTAATACGAATTTGCAATGGTTGAACACCTGGGGTTCGATATCTGATGACTCTAAATAAAATATCAGCTTTATTTAGAGGCTTTTATTCATATACAATCTAAATATATATCTTTGAAATTAAAAAGGAGATTTATAATCGGTATAAGGATGTCCAAAAAAATTAGGTCCCTGAAACATCATGTAGAATGTCTGACATAATCAAGGATAAAATACTCGGAATATTTAAATTCATAAGTATCAATTTTAAGAAATTTATTATCAGTATATTATAGAGATTATGAATAAATGATAAACTTTGTTAGAATTTTTTTTAAAAATAATAAAAATTGGATTAAATATTTTTATTTTGGTATCCAAAAACTTATGGAAGAATATTTTCAATTTTTTTAATTTTCTTACACTAGAAACTTTCAACGACAGTTGTCTAATTTCCTTATTCAAACTCAATCATTTCAAATTCACTCAAAGAAATGTAAAATATTATCTTATATTATTAATACTCATTAAAATTTTCTTTTTCTTTTCATTTCATAATATCTATGAAATAAAATTTAAAACCATTTTCACATGAATACATAATTTTTTTTTTCAATTACTCAAAAACTAAATGATAAAATTTTTATACTTTAATTTTTTGAAGTTCTTAAATTTTTTTCATGATTTATTCTTCTATTTATAATTAAGAAAAATGTATTATATGGTATTTATTTTAGTTTATTTACACAAAAATTTATATTCAATGCGAAATTAAAATTTGTTCAACTCAAAATAATTGATCATGTGATCAAAAAATAGATATTAGATATTACAAATTTCTTATTTTACGATGCAAAAAATTATGAAATTAAATTGCACTTATTTTATGATTTTTTGTATTTATGTAGATTTTTAAAAATTTAATTATCATATTATTTATGTATATAATTTATTACTTTACTTATTTTTTATTGAAAATGTTCTTTCATTATCTATACTTAAAAGAAAAAGAAATTGATTGATTTTATTTTCTATAGAAATTGTACATAAAGATTTCTAAAATAAGTTGCAATAAATATATTTTAAAATTTTATAAACAGAATGAAAGTTTTTTTTATTGTGTATTTTATTCTGTGCAATAAGTAATCTTTCAATTTAAAATGTGATTAAATATTACAATATATATGTATCTACATTTTAAACGAAAAATGCTTAGAATTTTGAAAGTTTTCATTACTTTTATGAGTAATAAACATTTCTATTTTAGAATTAAATTAGTTCATAGAATATTTTAGAAAAATATATTATACATACACAAATATATTATTAAAAAATGAAATATTGCAAATATAATTTTAAATATTCTTCATAAAATTAATTTTTTTACTATAGTTATGTTAATAAAACAAAAATATTAATTTTGGGGTATATTATTTTTATACTGTTTTAATCGTTTAAAGTAAAAAAAAATAATTTTAAAATTAATTTCGATGGCCTAATAAATTTTTTTATAAAATAATCGAAAAAGCAGAATTTACATGAGCTTTTATCTAGAATTATTGATAGGTTCTAGTTACAGGTAGAAGTTGAAAGCTTATTTATGATTAGTCATGATAAATTACAGCAAATTAGAAGTAAAAAATTAAATTGATTATCTTGTCACAATACACAGACAATTATTCTAATGATTAGGTATAAGTATTTGTAAATATTTTCTGTTGCAATGAAAGGTGAAGCGTAATTATATTAAATCTACCTTACATACTATTAGGATTAAGAAAAAATTTAAATATTAATTATATTTTATTGTTTAGATTAAAATACTTACCTGATAAATATTCAATAGATTTTATATAAAGAGATTAATGAAAATAATATGATATGAATAAAACATTTAATTCTTTATAAAAAATATTTATATCGATGTTTTAAATAAATTATTATGATGGTTTTAAGAAATAGTAATTTAAAATCTTTTTTTATGTTATAAATATTTTTTTATGTAACCTTTAGCTGTATTTTAATAATATATTCCATAAAAGTATATTTCGTACTTATTATACTTCCTTTTATAGTAATACTTTCAAAAAGTTCATGAATTATAAAACGATTGTATCTTTTTAAAATTCATGGTGAATCCAAAAAATTTTATTTTTTATACTGTATCGTATATAATTAGTAAGTTAATTAATATCATTCAAGGCCATTTGATCGAAGAAAGATGGCTTTTTTGATGTTATTGATATACAGACAAATAAATTTTATTGAGAAAACATATCACAGTGAGTAATAAAAAAAGATTCAAAATAAATATAAAAAATAATAAAATTTAATTATATTTTAAAGTTTATTAATGAATAAAAATTATTTAAATAATTGAACAATCAATTAAAAGTATTTAAAGGAGATAACTTAATATTTATAGCGACAACAAAACTAAAATTACTCATTAATGCATTAAGAAAAGTTATATTAGATCTCTTTTATTTCACTAACTGATAATAATAATAAATTAGTAGAAAACGAGTATAACAAACTAAAATTTTTGGAAAGTATTTACTTTCATTTAAACTACTAATCTACAGTATTATGAGTACATATTATATTCCATATATATGGATGTAACGAGTGTACAATATAAATTTTACTCAACGACGGTGAATAATTATTGTTTAAAATCTCCTCGTACAGATTTAAATTAATATTACAGATTATAATACTATGTAATTTCCTTCTAAATAAATATTCCTAATATCGTAGCTAATTCTACTTATATGTTAGCCAATAATTTATCCTAGATAAAGTAAAATCATGTAACATCGGTTAAAATGTATAAAGTAATAATTTGGAACTTTTAAATGCAAAGTATTTTTTTATGTAACCTATTCATGTTCTACAAAACTTTTTAAGATGATAAGTTTTAGAATTTTTGTTCTTATATATTTACCAATAGCAAAATTATTAGCATTTTCCAAATAAACATTCTTAAATATTAGATACAAATAAATCTAAACATATCTAAAAAAAAATTAAATAAAAATTATAAGATCTTAAAAATATCTGTCCTTTCGGTATATTTTATTTTTAAAATATTTATAATTATTTTGATAACCTAAATACATATTTTAATAAATAATTATTATTCAATTTTTATTATATGAAAGTATAAGAAAAAATAATCCATAATATTAAAATACGTAATGAGATATTTGATACATAAGTAGATTCAATCATAAAAAAATATTGAATTTTTTTTTATTAAACATATTGAAATATATAATATAACCAAGATAATTCGTTGAAAAAAATGTATAAAGTTTTCCTTTAACTATGAAAAAACATAATCTTCTATTATAGTAAATCAAATTTTCATCGAAAAACTTAGTCTAAGTTAAAATTATCTTCGTTAATAATGCAATTGTATAGATTTAGTGTACTGTGGGTGAATTTTATTGTACAATGTATTTCTTCCGGATGTATACTCATTCATTAAATGATCTTTACTATAGATAGAGAACAAAACCAAGTTATCTAGTCGATGAAAAAATCGGAAGGCGATAAAGAGTAAGATAAAACAAACCATGTATTATTGCATCCATCACTCAGCAATTTATCTTTAACCTTGGCTAAGAAGTCCTTCTCAAGCCCGAGGCATATTCACCTGACTTTGCAACTTCGGACTATTATTTATTCCGGTTAATGCGAAACTTAGTTCGTTAGCACTTTCGCGATGTAGCTAAGATACGAAAGTGGATCGACCGCTTTATTGCCTGCAAGCCGATATCTTCTTTTCAAAAAGGAATCCGGAACTCGTTCGCAATGTATGAGAAGGTCGTAGAAAATAAGAGGATATATTTAAACAGTTAAGCTTTACTTTTAATACGATATTAAAATTAAGTAAAAATTAAAAGCAGAAAGTACGACATCGAGATAATTATTATTTAGTTGATGTTTTTTGTATTTGAGAAACTAATGCTTACTTTTAAATTACATTTGTTTCTAAAATTCTTATTCACTTGGAATGTGATTATAATGAAAGATTTTTTAATATCACTCTTTGAGTAATTAAGAAAGTTAGATTATATCAATTATTTTTAAAAATGTTGTAATATTTCTAAATTTTCAAGTATCTCGTTTATAAATCTTGATTCTACAAGATTTTTATCAGCCTTTATAGCTTTTTCATCTGCGTGTAAAAATATTTAAATTTCACGAAAAAATTTTTGTTTTATTCATGAAAATATTATCTCTGAAGTATTATTCATGGTAATTTAGCGTTTTTTATCCATAAATATAAGAATTTCAAAAGATACCGAGTGAAATTATAGACAATTTGAATTATAGAAAATAAGATTTTTATTTTAAAAACATTTACATTATGTAATTAAAAAAAAATATCATCTGTTTTTTATAGAATTGTTGAAAATCATAGATTTCTTATCTTTATCATTAACCATTTGTACTCTTCTACTTTTACTTTTAATAATTGTACAATCGAAAAAAAAATTCTAATAATAAAATTGACATCAATCTTGTGAAAAATATTTTTGAAAAAATTATCATTTTAATAGATTTTAACGGTTATTTATAAAATGATAGTAAAAAATCTTTTTTAAATACGTTTGTAAACTTGAATTTAACTATCTTCTTAAAAATAGCGAATATAAATATCTTAGCAACTTGTATCTGGATGAATGTATTTTTAGTATAATAATTCTTTAAAAAACATGAATTTTTTATAAAATTCTCTGTACAAAAATGAAAATATTATTTTATCCAAAATAGATTTTACTCGAAAACTAATTTTTGTTATTTTTTATTTTATTTTGTTGAACATAAAAAACAACAAATATATTCTAACGGAATGCTTGAATAATTTGCATAATTAATTTTTTAAATATATTTATCGAAAAACGTTACTAATGAGCTTAGGCAAAAATTATTCAAATCTTTTTCAATTTACAAAGTGATTAATCGTATTATATATTTATACGCGGATTTCACGCTCGTGTAAATAAGTACAAGAATAAGTTTAGAAACAAGCTCGCTTGCACTTTCTACAAATAATATAATTTGACATATGTAAAAATGTCGAAGTACTTTTTTTTATCTCTATTTCAATAATTTAGAATTTCAACTAAATATTCATTTATAAAAAAGTTGATAAATAATTAATTAGTAGTACAGTTTCTTGAAGTTTCTAAAATTAAATATTACCTTCAGACTAAATTTATAATATAATAACGTTCAAAAAAAGTGCTAATATAGTTTTTTATTTTAATTAAAATATTTTACCGTTTATCATTAATATATAAAATTTAATTCGACAACCTATTCATTTATCAAACATGTAAAAAGATGTTTTTGCTTTTCTTCTTTATAGTATAACTATAGCTAATAATATTAAGCATTTAGTTTATCTACCGGAAGAATAATTATAGATTCATGTACATATGTACTATTGAACGTTGAATTATATAATTTGATGGATTTCCATACGTTTAGGAAATACCAAACTAATTCATCGTTAATAAAACAGATTATATCGTTGATAACGTTGAAGACATCGGAAGTCAGAACCATAATTAATAGGAAACCAATATTTGAATAAGATCATTGATAAACGTCGACCTACATGTTTGAATCTTGAATAAGCATTTCTGAGACGTGCAGGTACCTTTTTTTTTAATAGGTGTTCGTAATAATCTCGATTTGTCTCATTATTAATCAGCTACTTTCTATCAGAATATCAAATATTATTCGGATGTATAGAAAGAGAGACACAATTTTTTTAACTAATTATTAAACTTGTTTTATCGTATCATAAAAATTCGGCGCTTCGATAAGAATTTTAAGGATTTCTACTTTTTTAATGTCCAAAAACATGAATTTTGTACATTATTTTTTGTATACCTCGAGCACATATAAATATGGTATAAAGTACTATCGAATTACATGTTATAATTAATTATCATTATCTTTATTGCGATATCTTTATCCGAACATATTCTTAATAATTTGAAAATACATAACGTATTTATGCGAATCTTTATGTGTTCATCTATGATTTTAATAACGTTAAAAAAAACATTATTATTGATCATGAAAATTATTAAATTCTTGTTTTTTTTAAATATATTCCTATATATTATAAAAATAATTTTTGCACAACAACGTATTCTAAAAACTTGATACATTTTGCGTATTTATGAGTATATATAATATACATTTAATAAATTTTAGAAAGAAAAAATTTCAATTAATTGTTGCGTAACTCAATATCTGCTTGCTCCTTATAACGAACATTATCCAACTAAAGTTACAAGCGAACATAAGATTAATAGAATTTACAAAATAATTAATTAGATCGAGGTTTTGAATACCGATAGAAAATAGAAATTTATTATTCTTCGCGATTGAGTTAAAACGTGAAGCCATTGAATTTTCTTTTGCGCATATTTTATATTGCATTCTTGGAAAGAAAGATCAGGAAACGAAACCTGTGTCATTCCTACGGTTCTATTATGGAAAACGATTTCCCTGTATAAAAGCCAGTGATTATGGCTTAGTAGCGCAATGTTGAAATCGAATTAAATGACCGATTTCGATTTTCACGACGCACCATTTGTTTACCTTAGCATTTGTGAAACAAGCATTTACGCATGTTAAAATACTCCAATATTAATAAATTATAATAAATTCAAAAAGGGCGATTTTGCCATTAATCTCTTGTGTTCGAAAATAACTTTATTACATATTTTTGAAGTCTTGAAACTCGATATATTTCCTACAAAGAATAATATCGTAATAAAATAATTAAGTTTATACGTGAACGTAGCGATAATATTTTCTTATCGTTAAACATTTAGCGTTTGCATAATTATTTTTGTTCAAATCGTAGAACTTGGTAGAGAATATTACACATAAATATAATCATACGTAACAACCGACAACGTAATAAAAAATACAAAATTTATATAAATAAAAAAAATTTGGTCAAGTTAAGTTTAATCTATCTATAATGCCAAATGAAATTCGGGAATTTAACTGGTTTTTTTCGCGACACGCGACGCAAGTTTGCCTTGAAAGTCGAATGACCTTTAAAACTTTGTAAATCCCATAGTCTACACGATGGTATTTAATTAAAGAGATGTTTTTCATTCTCTGGGAACATTCATTTTTTACATGTAAGAATTTCATAAAAATTGTTTACAGGTAATAAGAATCAGCTTCCTTATTAAGTACTTTGAATCATTATACACGTACTTAATTTTAACTCGTTAAACGAGGGAAACAAGAGCAGTACTTTATTATATAAAATTATGTTTAATTCAATTTCAATGTTTTTATTATCATAATCAATACTTTTAAGGTAAACCGAGTTCTTTCGACGAGCCTTTAAAATAAATAACTAAGAAAAATCGTATCATTGTTATATACTTAATTTTATTATATTTCCACCGTAAGCCGTTTATAAACTACAATTAAAAACACTTTATAACTTACATTATTCAGCCAAGTCTTATATATACCGAATGTCAGACGGAATAGTACCGAGAACTACTCGTGACCAGTTTCACCATATTTTCACGATTGATTCGGAAGAGTAACGTCGATCGTTTGCACTTTCACACAGTCGCTTCCTTCCATATGAAGCGGGAAGTTTACTAGAATCCTGTCTATTTATCGCATGGCCCGGAAGTTTCCACGCCGTTTGCGATTCTCATGAGCACCGGTTGGCTGAGCATTCCATTGCCTATTTCGAAGGATCCAATTCGAGTCCGACGCTTCTGTGCGATTTTTAACTTTGGAGTACGAGTGTTCGACTTTTTTTATATAAAATTAACTCGATGTAGTTTAAATTGAAGTGTCTCTTATTTATACGGCTACGTGGATTATTCTAAAAATTTTCCTGTTTATAAGATATTAGTTTAATGATCCAATTTTTCTAAACAAAATTGTTATCAATAGTTTATTTTCTAATTCTATTAAAAAGTCATAAGATTGTTAATATTTTTGTATCGATCAAACGTAAATGTAAAGATTTACACATAACATAAAATTTTAAATGTTAATTTGAAATAGCGCTCAAAGTATTTTAGTTTTATTGTTTATAAGTTTTTATTGATACAATTTTTAATAAATAATGCAAAATCAAATGAAGGTAATAAAAATAAAATTGTAAAGAAGTGGAGCGATGGTAATGTACAATCACGAGTGAAAACCTTTTGTTTATTTATTTATATTCAAAAGTACTGCATTGAATTAATTTAATTAATCTTTTCATTCAAATATTATGATCAATTTTTAGATTAAGTGATTAGATTAAGTCGAAGAAATATTGTTTGACATAGTACATAGTACTTAAAAAGATGATTTATATCTATTTATGTCATTAATAATTAAGATCTCTTATAGATAAGTTTCCTTTAATTACTATCGATAAGTAAAAATGAAAGGATTAAATTTAATATTTGTTTTATTTATCGATAATTAAACTATTTTTATCTTATTAATAGTAAAATTTATTAAACAATTATAATATATATTATTTTGAATTATAATCCACGGATCAATTTAAAGAGGTATTAATCTTGATAAAAATAATTCACATAGTTTCAGCGATATTTTAGATATTAGAAAATGAAATTCCAATTTAAAGTAATGAAATTCTCACTTACATATACAAGATATTTTATAATAGTTCAATCTTAACCTCGAATATTAAAAATTTATATTAAGGCAATTAATTTTCATATTATGACTTATCATCCAGAATTTTTTAATTCAACAATATAGTCGCAAATTAAAATAGAAAATAAAACAAAATCAAACTTTTATTTAAAATATACATTTGTTTTTAAATCTTTAGATCTTTTACTATTGAATTTACTTGTGCAACAATTCACTTTTCTAAAAATTTAAAAAAATTATTTTGACAAATATGAAAATATTTTTCTCATAATTTCTTTTATGTATTTTAGATGATTGCCCGAATTGTGCCGATGAAACAGTAACCTCGGGAACTATGAGGTGGACGATGCCACTTCTGAAACTTGGAGAGAAACGCTATTATTTAGGAATTTTCTTCAAGGTAACAAACTCGATTAAGTGAAAATTGAATCGCAAAAATCAATCGCAATTTTAGAAATATATAATAAATCAATATATCTTTTTCATTTCATACAATGAATTTAAGAATCGATAATACTTTTCAGTTTCCTTGTTTCTTTTATTTAAAATGTATATTAATTTGAAATTATAATTTATAATTTATATATTACATTTAACATTTAATTCAATATAACATTCAATTTATAATTGATATTCAATTAGTTTATCAATGCAGAAAATTATTTCTTTTAAAAAATTGTATTTTTAGTCGTAAGTTATAGCAATACTTTTAAATAGAATCAATAATATATAAGAACAGGTCATTTCTTGCTTCATTTACTCTTTCACTTTATAATACAACCACGTTTTATAAAGAATTAATTAGCACAATTACTTTTGTAAATATACAAAATACATACAATGTTTTATAAACGTATATTTAAAATAACGCGGTATTTAATAACAACTTGAATCTTACATTTAAAATATTGTATACATGAATATTATTAAAAGCGTAAATTACTGGATTTTATTATACTAAATAAAAAGAGGTTGGGCTATTACCCACTTGAGTAATCTATGATTAAATGGAAACTGCATTTCTGTTACAGTAAAATTTCACTCAAGATATGGCGAATAATTTCTATGATTTGTAACGTTAAATATTATCGAGTATAAAGAAAAAGTTATATGCTTCTAAAATACTTTTCATTTTTTACTAAAATAAAACTCGACTCGATGTTTTCTTCGTTAAATTAATCTTCTAAACGGTATTATAAGAACTATAATTGCACCTTTTAGCGCACATTTTCCACACTCGAAATTTCCATAATAAACTTTGTACGTAAACTAACGATACCGAAGATTAAGATTGTACAAACTTTTTGTAGGCTAATTGGTACAGATCATCGCAGTATTGTCGCTATCATGGAATGCATTTAGCCAGTATAAGTTCACAAGAGGAAAACGACAAACTCGAGAAGCACATTAAGGACTTTGGTCTCGGTCACGAGCATTTCTGGACATCGGGGACTGATCAAGGAGAGGAAGGAACTTTCTTCTGGATGGCAAATGGTCGACCCGTCACTTTTGAGAACTGGAACACCGGTGAACCCAATAATTTTCGGTATTGACGGCATTCTTTTATCCTTGATACTCATAGCGTCTTCGGTTAGTTTCGGTGTTACGAAATCGGGAACTAAATATACGTTGATAATGCAAAAAATTTGACTGAAGTATCCGGGAACGATTAATTTGAGTAGATTTTTTAGGCATTAACAATTTTTTAGACTTCTTTGTAACCGTACCCTTTTCTTCTTGTTCGATGAGATCGATGTAAGCTAGAGATTAAAATATGCAAAAAATGGAAGTTTATTAAATTATTTGCAAACGATCCGAAATTTGTTTCGTTATTTTACTATCTACGATTAAAATCAATTTTAAATTATGTTTATTAATGCAGAAACTTATTAAGAAAAGAAAATACTGAAAATTTATGTAAGCAAATATTTTCCAATATTTTTTATATCGAGCATTCGTTAATATTTTCAGACTAAAAAAAATAACCGTTATTTTATATTTTAATTTCATCATCTTGTATATTGCATTTAAAGCGCACGTCAATCGTAACGATTTGACAGCTATGAATTACGAACGATATTAATAGTACTCTAAAAGTTTGTATTCGATAAGTATCAATTTACCAAAACTCTAATAATTGATATTATAATAGTTTCATAATTTGATGAATAAAATTAATTAACATTCGATGTATTTGTAATAGAGAGAATAATCAATTTTTAATCTCTACCCAGGTAATTAAATTTTCTTATTCGTTAAGTATATTCAGAAAAGAAAGCAATGTAAAATAACGTATCTTTTTTTAATCAACTTTGAGAGCTTGGGTAATTTTCGACATGTGCCCGGGAATTACGCAAAAACGAAACTAATCGCCATCTTCCAATCCGACACGAATTAAATGATATGTAATTAGAACATTAGGATTTTCTCATACCGATTTAGTATTGTTAATACGTAACGATGTTCTTAACTTTCGATCTTAACCATCGCCGCTTGTTAATTTTAATTTTATTTGAAATAAAGATACTTTTTCGATCGTCGCTCGCGTTACGCTTATATTATAATGATCCTTACGTTACATAATTCACGAAGACCTATCGAAATATTTAAGGTTCTTCTCGTATAACTAAACTCGTATAAATTATTATCCACGATAAAAAGCGAACACAAAGGAACAGAGTCTCGATCACTCGCTCTTCAAAATCGTCAATTACGCGTTCTCAATTTCCTCGCCTCCTTAAATTTTTCCACTGCTGAATATTTCTCACATCTATTTCACCGACTTCATAATCATAATATTTGAGTTGAGTCTCCGTTTCGGATGCGAATCTGCGCTTTGGACTTCGCTCTTGCGTTATCTATCCTACTTTATCCGCAGCCTCGCGCTCCACTTTCGCAATTTTATACTTTGAAAATACTTTAGCATCTTACGTGACAATCCATAAAATTTAGATTTTAAATTCTTTATTTACACTGAAAATTGGATTTAATTTTAGACTTCTTTTATACGTGCGAAGAAATAGATCGCATATTTTACGCAATAAGAAAAATTACGATATTCAAATTTTGATTAGCAATCTTTGATTTATGGCTCCGATACGTTAATAAAATTTACGTAAATGTATTTCAATTTTATATATTTTTACTATAAATTATTGAATTATCTCGATAAATTTTCAACTAAAGCGTACTATCCCCTTATTTTAACAAAATGTGGATTGGTAATATATTAGATTAAACTTTTTTTAGATTCAAAACTTGGAACTTTATTTAATAAAATAATTCGATTTTTCGTAATTAATATAATAATTTTGTAGGTATCACATCGGTGAGTTTTAAAGAATCTATTTACAGTACCCAAATTTTTAAAAAAAAACATACCTTCGAATAAATTATTTCAATCCTTAAACTTCGAAGAGTAAAAACACGTCGAAATATATATACGTTTAAATTCAGGATCGAATGAAAAGGTAGGAAATAAAAATAATCACTTGAATTTATTTAAGAAGAAATCCATAAAAATAAATCAACTCAAATTACCAATTTTTAAATTATTTTTTTTTACATCAACGTCAACAACTTTATAATATATTTTTTTAAAAAATCAGAGATAAAACCCAAACGAAAAAATATTTCTTCATCTGTCTCATCGAACTAAAATTGACTTTAATAACGAAAGGAACCCGTTGAAAGTAAAAAATTTGTAAGACGAACGACGTAAAAAGCTCTGTTAATAGCTCGTATAATTCTGGTATTCTTTGCAGGTACGAAAATGGCGAAGAGGAGCATTGCTTGGAGTTGTGGAACCGCGACGGCAAGGGACTGAAATGGAACGACAGTCCGTGCAGTTTCGAAACCTTCTTTGTGTGTGAAGTGCAATGACGGCGTTTATAACTTTATCCTTTTTTTTATTCCCACATCTCCGGCGAGGAAGGACGATAGAACTTTCTTAAAATTTTTATGCTCCAGAGATTACCTTCGGATGGTATACAGTGTTATTTCACTCTTTCGAAGAATGAAAAGTGACTCGATTGTATTGTATGATTTTAACAACCTCATGCAAGTGTTTTCGAACCTGCGTAAAGTTTCAGTTCGATACGCTCAGAAAAAAATGTTTTGTTCTATTATCGGGATATTGTTTGTGAAAGTATGATTTCTTATCGATATTATCGATAAATTAATAATCAGTTCGGCGGACAAAAATAGAAATTTCTACAATAAATCATTGATAATCGTTATATATATTTTTAATGCAATTGTAAGGAAGGTAGAGAAATTTTCGGCTAAAACGAGTGTAGAATGATAAAGGTATAAACTAAAATTTAATTTTGAATTATTGCTGCGGATTTACAATGTCCAATTAAATTCCTAATTGATTATTCATTTTTCGTTCAAAGAATGTTATGTATTTACGTTTTATCGATATCTTTTATTAATTCAATCTATTCTTTAAAGAAATTTACTAAATTCGATTATACAAAATACGTGTTATTAAATTGCCTTAGAAACCTAAAACTTATACTGAAAAATAACTGATTTGGGTTTTAATGATTAATAGATTTTTATTCTACTGTAAAATAAAATTCTCTTATCAATTTTATACGAAAATATTTGATTATTAATAATTTAATATAATTTTCATAACGAAACCAGTAGTTTTTATCATAATAACTTTTAATATTTCTATTTTGTTAAAAAAATGGCTTCGAATAAAAAATTAATTTTTTGCTGTTTTACAATATAAAATATTTTACAATACTTTGTTTCATTAAAAATACTTAAGTATATTTGGACCATAAGTCGTAACTAAATAACAGAAAATATTGTAAAAAATGTAAAAAAAAAAATTCATTCTGCGAATATCAAATTTTTTAATCGATATTTTTAAAAAGTATATGACGGACATTAATTTAAGAAATATTTTATCGGTCGATTTGCTGATATTATAACTATACTTATACCAACTGACAGTAGAATTTAAACTTTACATAACGTACATAAAAAATTTGAGAAACGAGATTAATATGACTAAGGAAATAATTGTACTGATTTAGTCATTTATAGACATAACGAAATAGCAAGTATGTCAAAAAGTTGAAATTAATCGAGAAATTATAATTAGCCATATTAGTTTTATCAATACTTTCAATTTTCAATAAAAAATTGTAAAAATGATTCATAGAATTGAATTAAATTTAATCTTATGTATTAAATTAAATTAAATTTTATGCATTAAATTTAAATTAAATTTAAATTAAATTTAAATTTAACAAAGTTATCGAAAGCTTATTGTATTAGAATTTGTAAAATCAGGGTATGTTCTAAATAATTGCATTTAATTTAAATTTAACAAAAATTGTTATTAATATAAACAGGATTTCAAATTCTTAATTTAAAACTTTATAAAAAATAACAATTATATAATATTTCCATGTACTTTAATTTAAATTTTAATTTATTAATCTAATATATCTAGATAATTAAAATACGAGGCATTATATATTTAATAACATATATCAGCAAATAAACTGATAATATTATCTAGGGATATTGTTTCAAATAAAATATTAAAAATAAATATTTAATTTTTCTATGTTAAACAATTAGAATTATAAACTTAAATTTTATAGCCTTGATTTGAACTCTTTAATTACTTCATTATTAATGAACATAAATTTCAAACTAATAATAATTTAATACATTTTATCCTAGTCTATAACATTATTTTATATTGTTAGTAAAATATCCAATAGTTTTCTTATAATTAATTCCTTGAATTATTATTTATTAACAATATGGTTTTATTGCATTTTATTTATAAGAAATATTGTTGAAACACTTAATTGAAAATTAATTTAACAATGACGAATGACATTTATTATAAATGATCATTTATTATAAACTTTGATAATTTCATAAAAACTGATTTAATTTACCGACTGTCGATAAATAGATTATTTTTGTGATCTGTAGTAAGTATTACAAAATTTTTGTAAGAAATAAATTTTCATGAACAAATTTTTATAAATAAAAAATTTTAATCCATTTGTTTGGAATTCTTTTTTTATTTATTATTACGTTTAATTTGAAATATTTTGTGCAATCGTATTTTAAAATAATATTTTTTATATAAGCGACTAGATGTAACTTAAAAAAACTTTTTTATAAAAAAACATTTGTGTAAAAAATTTGTGAAATAATGTAATTATAAAAATATTTGACTCTAATTCTCACCATTATTATTTTACCTGTAATATTCATTAATATAAGATATAAAATTTTCTTTTTTAATTTTAAATATTGTTTAAATTTTAACTCTAATTTATATAAATACAAAAAATTTTAAAAAATGGAACTGCATTTCTTAGTTTGATTTACTAAGTTAATTAAATAAATTAAATAACTGAATTTATTTTATTTTAGTAATTTAATTTCATAATCATAAAAAATATACAAACTTTTTCATTTAATAGATAATTTGAAAGATTTAATTTAAAACTTTTTTATTTTTTATAAAACTAGACTAAAATTTATATATTTTAAATATTTAAAATTTCATTATCATTCAAATATAGTGAAAATAAGAATTTTCAAATCATAGATGTACATGTATATATACATTGTGCACCATGAATAATAATATGAATTCAAATATTGAGTATTTGAATATATGTACAATTTTCTACCTTTACAACATTTTACTTTAATGATTTTAAGTAAGTAAATAAATCAAATTGTTTTATACATGAATATTATTTTATTTTCTATCATTTTAATTAGAAGAAATTGATCATTTTATACATTTAATTTTAATATATTGAAATTATCTATTATTAAATTTATTTTTACAAAACATTTTCTATTTTAAATTTAATATTTACGTAAGAAGCATTAATATTGTAATATTGAAGCGAAGGTCTTAATAATAATTAAATATATCTAGTATTACTATATTTTACTGATAATAAGTTTCTTAGCCTCATAAAGTTATTGAAAAATGATTTTCCTTTATTTGTACTGTATTCTAAAATAGACAAGTAACTAATTAAGATACATTCATTTAAAAATAAATAATATTATTTAAATTAAAATAGTTAATAATTGAAAATTATATGTAAGAGATAAAAGTAGATACTATGTTTAAAGAAAATAAATCTATCATTTTTTTCTTTTCAAATATTATCGATATAAAAATTACATTTTGGAAATAAAAAATAGGAAAACGATATTTAATATTTCAGTTTATGTAAAAAATTTCGTGATTAATAAATTAATAAAAGGTGATTTTAATTTAAAAAAAAATCGTTCGATGACCTAAGCTATATTTATTTAAATGTGTATTACTTAATGCCTTCTAAAAACTAATGCACTTTTTAAGCTTATATCCATATTCATAATTAAATGGATTAATCACAGTAGAAAGAAAGACTTTCATATATTGTTTCATTTACATACATGAAAATTATCGTTTAATAGTAGATACATAAAATATAAATATAAAATATTGATTCACATTTGACTTTATTTATATATTTATGATAACTTGGTAAAACACTTAAAACTATAATAGCTTATTTTTAAAGCAATAATTTGTTAATAATAACAAAAATTAAATGGATATAATTTACGAATATAATATTTACATAGTAAACGAATTTTTAAAGCAACGTCGAGTGTCACATCGCATATGTATATAATATCGTAGATCAAATGCCTTTCGTTTTCCGTCTCTAAACGTACCAAGGTAATAAATCATTAAACATCGGATATATCCGGAGTGTTTAACATCGGAGTCAACTCGTTCCTCCTGTCATGCAGAAATAATTATTGTCGGTACTTGTCGAATAATTATTTTATTTTTATTCCGATTATACCCGAGTGTACGAAAATCCAAGGATTAGCAAACTATTTACGAATTCGTCATTCAGGATTTTCCTGTCTCCGCCACATATGGAATACCAAATAGCTTACAATTTATTTGATAAAAGTAATAAAACTCGGTGCTTCGGTCTTTTATTTTTTGTGTTGAAATTTTGTTTTAGATATAAATTTATCCGATTCTTGAAAAAAGGTTTTAGATTTTATTTTATTTTTATAAAATATTTGAATAATTGGTTGTTTGCTTATGATAATTTTTATTGCAGTATATGGAAATTATATACTCGATTCCGAATTTATCCAATTGATTCAAGGTTCAAAAATACTTAAAATATCAAAATACACCTAGTAAGAATTTTTACCAGAAAAAAAATTCGAATATATTTCTTAATGTCAACATTTTGTACAAATATTTGAAGAATCCTGTCAAAAGTATCAGGAATATTGAAATATATTGAAAATGGAAAAAGAAATAAGGTTACTTGGAAACTGTAAAATGAAACTGTTTCAAAGTTTTATATATATTTAAAAAATTTATTATTATTATACTATTATTTATCCTTGAGGTAAAATAATTTTTATTTTACTTATTCAAAGCAATCTTTTTGTAAAATCTTTTGCATAAACTTACAGCAAATGAAAATTTTTATCATCAATGAATATTTCGTATATATTCATACAAAAAAATTCCTATATAACTTGGTTTAAATATAAATGTATTATACATGGACAAAAGATATCCTTGCAGATATCGTTGACTATGAAATTGTAGGTAAGTTGAATAAAAAAAAGCGAGAGAAAGAAAGAAATTAAAAGAGATTTATTTTTGTTGCGATGTTGATGAAATAATGTTCACTTTTAATATGATTTGATACTCCGAATTTCAATATATATATATATAATTTTTTGTAATACCAAGTTTATTATTAATGTAAGTAAGCGGCGCCTAAATTTATTCTTAAAAAATGTTCTCTCTGTATAAATTCTTGCGGTTTTATGATTTATTCTTATTTATTTTATCAACTTGCGAATATGATTGTGTTCGTCACTTTTTTAAACGATATCTTATTTCTTAAAATTATAAAAAAAACTTTATTTTAAAATGCTCGAATAAAAAAATTATATAATTTTAATGAATATGACGAATTTACATTATGATTTAGGTTGGCAGAATATAAATTTCAAACGCATATAATTTACCTTGATAGAATGTAAATCACAAAATTCTGTTTACTTTTGACTATCCTAATAGGAATTCTCAGAATTTTCGATTGATAGTCAAAAAAGGTAAGCCAATGCGCAGAATTTATAACGATTTAAAGAACTTTTCGCAAAACTTATTATTTTTCTATTTTTATATCATTACTTTTTAACCGAGGCTTAGATTATCGAAAAAATTTAAAAGCATGTAAAATGTATATAACTTGAAAATATCGGTAAAATTCTGAATTTTTTTCTATAAAAAAAAAAAATTAAAGTTCGCGAATTTTTAAAACTTTATCCTGAAAATTTTATTTTAAACAAATAACACCGAATTTGAGAAATTTGTTTTCTAATTTTTTCTTTTTCTGTTAATTTTGATTTACTCGTGCGAATATAAATTTATAAAATAGACTGCCGTAAAAAATTTCATTTCTTACCTTTCAAATTCCAGGAAATGTTGAAAGCAAAACTCTGTACATATATACATACATGAGTTATTTCACACCAAGTGTACCCTCCAAAAATAAAGGATTTTAAATATGTATTTTTGTATTCTGGTACCGTAGAATCATAATAATATAGTCATTTATGCTGTTTGTTTCAGATATATAGTAAATATTGACAAATTGTCGAATACTAATTTATTATTTTTCTTCGAACTTCGGTTTCATTATACTCCTGTCTCCTAAAAAATTATTAAAGAAACTTGACGTCATTTTAAGAGATTCGGAAATATGCTTTTACATGGAACTATTTATTTTTTAAATCGCTATTTTAAAAAAGAAATATTATATACTATATATTTTATTTAATACTATTTATATTCATAATTAAATATTCAAAAAAAAATCATTGATAGTAATGAAATTGGTATTGAGAAGTAATTTTATTCGAATAAATTTTACAGCGATGTATACATTATAAATATACATACAATTCGAAGGTTTTTTTCTTTCGTCACATTAATACATTATAGCAAAGTTACAAAATACATTTTTTCTTTTTTAAAATTATCATTAATAAATAATTTTTCTATTATTTTGAAAAAAAATATAATTATTTTTAATAATGAAGTGAAAATGACAAGCTTTTTTATTCTCTTTATAAAATACAAATTATTTAAAATTCTTTACAACTGAATATAATAATTAATTTCTACCTTACTATGATATTTTATTGTTTCAATATTAATAATTTTAACAAATTAATTTATTAGATTTTGCATAAATATTTTTAAGTTGTCATCTACATTCATGCAAAATAAAATAAAGCTATTAATCTAATTCGAAAATAAGTGTAGACTAAATAATCGTTAAAAATTTGTAAACTTATAAAGATCATTTCATCTTTCATCCCACCTTATTTCATTGCATCAGGAAATTAAATTTTATCCAGCATAAAATTTGTTCAAATATTACTCAATGCAATTTACTTTTCTGCGTTGTTACCGCTTATAATCATAGAATATGCTATATTTTATAAACTTAG
Source organism: Dolichoris vasculosae (assembly GCA_018907195.1). Taxonomy (NCBI): domain Eukaryota; kingdom Metazoa; phylum Arthropoda; class Insecta; order Hymenoptera; family Agaonidae; genus Dolichoris; species Dolichoris vasculosae. The sequence goes on from JACCHY010000020.1 coordinate 2,174,275, forward strand.
CAATTTCTTTACAAAATTACATATGAAATTGTTACAAAATTTTAGTTTCACGCAACATCTTCTGAAATACGTATAATTTTAAATACTTTGAAAATCAACATTTTTTTTGTTACGATACGAATAATTACCGTAAAAATTAGTATAATTTACGAAAATTTATTGAAAAAATACAATGTCATTTTTTTCTATTAAAAGTTCAAATTTGTAATTTTAATTTATTTCAAATTCTTTTTGATTAGATTATCGCTAAAGTCGTAGACAAAGTCAGTCTGATTCAAAATCGTTTTTAAAACAATGTACACATAAATAATGATATTTAAAATAAATTATTTACCTTTTTATTTTCTTTAAAAATTGTATTGTCCTTTAAATTCGAATATCTACCAGATTATAATCGACAAAATATACGGACACTAGTTTTAAGAATATACCGATTAGAAATTATTTGGTTACTAAAATCATTAAGTTTTATCTTATTTCTTTCTTCTCGATCGTTGGTGTTTGAGTAGATGGAAAAATAATAACTGTATACGTTCTAAATTTTTTTTGATATTGTAATGCTACAATCAAGATAGGAAAATATTCAAATTTAAAAATGCTATAACATTCAAGATAAGATAACAAAATTAAAATTTTATGGTAAGTATAATATTTTAATGTTTTTATGCATTTCATTTTGTCAAGTTAGATTTCAAATTATATCCGGAGTTATAAAAAGTAGGTAATTAAAAACCGAATTTTTATTTTATTTCTTCAATATATCTCGAGTACAAATTTGCTTTTATTTTATAATCAATTTTTTATAAAAAGTGGCATTTTTTAAATTAAAGCTTTAGTACTAATTAGTAATAATTAAAACGATCATTTATATTCTTACTTTTATTTTATCAAGTACTTTATACCACTTTTTTGCATTTTCACCTTATCTGCGATATTTTCATTGTTAATCAAAAAATGTCTGATTGTTGTATTTAACAATTTTGATGAATTTATTAGTTACTGGATGTATTTGAAATACATCAGCACAAATTTACAAATACATAATGTATTTCTGTATTCGTTTATTTCATTGTTCATTTTTGCAGAGTTATAAAATGACATATTCGTTAAAAAATTGTGCGCAAAATTATTCGAAACAATTAAAGTAAAAAAAAATGAAAAATATGAAGAATACTACATGTATTAATTTCGTATTCAGTTAATTGTATACTTTTTTAAAAATAAAATATTATACCTTTATTTTATTTTGAAGGAAAATTTTATTTTTTAATTTTGACTATTAAATTACATCGATTGATATAATAAGAAAGAATGAAAAAATAGACTATATTCATCGTATTAAAATAGTAAATAAAATTTGTAGGATTATCAAAGAAAATTCTTTTTCAAATTGTATGTAAATTATATAAAGTTAATTGCATCATTATAATATGATTTCTTTTCTTTTGCACTACAATGCAAAAAGTATGCAGTGATAAATAAATAATATAAAATAAAGAGTGAGTCTAATTTAGAAAACAATAGAAAAATAAATAACATCTGTAGGAACACCATAATTTTTTTTTTGTGTATTATTGATACGCTTGATTACTCTCGAGAATAATGAAAAAACCGATAGTTCACGGTTCGAAAATAAAAGACGAAAGGCGACTCGATGCGTGTTCTTATATTATTCACGTACACAATGTCTCTTATTCCACCAAGGCACGCAATATTATCAATTTCTTTTTTGTTGTATCTGTTATAGTTCTTGTCATTTATATAGAATTTACGATCATACCGGAGACACAAAAGTATACAGGAAACAATATCATTCTCGGACCCTGTGAGAGTTTCACTTTTCTTTGTAAGCAATAAATTTTTCGAAGGTAATGTTAATAAAAATAATTCTATAAAATACACTGCCAAGCCATATATAATATAAATTATAAATTATAAATTTTATAATTTTATAATTTTTTATTCGTAGGATCTTTATTATCATTTTTTTTAGACTTTTTTTTTTATAATCGTTACTTATCAAATTTCAGTACGAAAATATAAAAAGTTTGAATAGAGTAGATTTTTTTTATTAGTTTTAATCTTTTATTCACGTTGTTACCGAGCTCTTATACATATTATATATATAATTAATTTTTTCCAAACTCGGTATTAAAAATTTAAGTCGGTATAAAATTGCAAGAGTCTAGAGTATACTTATTACTAAATGATTAACATGTTGTAGATTAATTTACTTATAACCACTGAATTTATAACAATACATTAATGTCCTTTACGTTATTAATGACATAAAATACGATAATCATTTAGTAATTTAATATTTTAATATTATCTTTTAATCGTACTTTTATATAATCAAAGTATTATTAGTTGAACAATAAGTTTCATTGTACATTTAAACAATATTATTTTTCTTAATTATTAGAAAAACACTTAACACTATAATAATGTGCTTAAAATAACCTTGAATTAAAAAATTGAGAATTAATTTGTGAAAAATATAAACAAGCATTATAGGGACATATAATTTAATGTATAAAAAATTTTATTAAATTATAAATATTTTCAAACATTCAAACATCCAATTCAAAACATCTAAATACTAAATAAAATGAGAAAAATTTAAGATGTTCAGGGGCTAAGTTTGAAATAAGAAAATTATTCTAATAGATGATAAAATATTATTATAAATTGAAAGGAGATTAAAAACATTACAGTGATAAATTTTCATAAAAAAATTATAAACAAAAGAGAAAATTAACAAATTGAATAAAAAAAAAACGAAAAAATCTAATAGTTATATTAATATTTATTTTTTTAATTTTTGTGAATTCTAGTTATTTATATAATGATCTATATTTATTAATTTAGAAAGTTATATTATAATGCTAACATTTCTATGAACAGAAATTATATTTAATTAATATTTTGAAACTTTCTTTAGCAGAACTAATTATCAACATTCACAATTTTATTCTTACGTTATCAGTTTTTTCTATTTTTGTAAAAGAATTAACATTGATTTTTTTTTAAATATCTGTTATTCATAATATATAATTATTTTTAATTACAAGAGTTTCATTTTCTCATTAACTTCTATTATTATATGTTACTATTATTATTATTATTGTTGATTTTGTTTCGATTTTTTCATTATATCGTTATTAAATACTACTTTTTCCTTGATTTTTTAGCTATTAAAAGAGAAATTTTAATTTAATTCTTTGTTTCTTCTTCATAGCTATTCAATATTCATTTTCTATCACAAATAAAATATTAATTTGTATGAATTAAAATACTTGTAATACTATGTCTATGTGTATGTTACACTTATTAAGTTATTCGTACATATAATTTATTTATTAGTGTTCATACATTGGTAATTCTAACTAGTCTATAATTTGAAATACTAATTTGATAATTTTAGTTTAGTTTGCGTAAACTTATGTTACGTTCTAATTTATTTAAGCTAATTAAAACTCGGGACTTATATTATAATTTAAAATAAAACAATAAAAATTATAATAATCAAATATGAATTGTAAATTATATTAGATATTAGCATCTTGATTAATATTTTTTAAATCATATTAATATAAAATATGTGAATATTAAATTTATATATATATATAAATTCATTAAAAATTTGTGTAAACATTACTAGTTTATTAAAGTAATGAGTTTTTCTCAAATAAGTACAGTTTCGGAATGTTATTCAAGTTAGTTTTTCTTCTATATATTTAATTTTCAAAAATTTCGGTGTTATATTAACACGGATGTGTATTTTTCTGAAAAATAATATCAATAAATTTTAGTATAGAATAAAATAAATAAAGTTATAACTTATATATTATCTCGATTAATTTGATGTTTACATATTTAGTTATTGTACATTATTGTTTTACATATTTCCGATTATCGTTATCATGTTTATACATATCAATCTCAATATAAATTTATGTAACAAAATAATTGTTTTGAGTGATACAAATGCAATATATATACGTACATACATAATTAGGTCAATTGAAGGATTAATAATAAATTCTGATTCTTTATAAAAGACAATTTTGTGCAGTGTATTAGATGACAATTTATAAATTAATTGTTATTTTTATACAAATAATTATTAAATAATGTAAGAGTAAATAAATAATATAACTATACTTAATACGGGTATAATTAATTTTTATAAAAGAGGATTATGATAATATAAGTATAAATAATAAAGGTTATTATTTTCTAGTAAATTAATATCATATAGAAGAAATTATATTTTTAATATTTATCTGTCAATTTAACGAATTTTTAGATTTTTTATTTTAAAATATTTTACAAAAATTTTATTATTCCAATTCAAACTCTAGAATTATTGAAAACAACTATCAAGATTTTATCTAAATTATCAATTATATTAATTTGTGATTCAATATGGAATTTGTTAATTGCTTTCTCAATAATTTATAAATAAATTATATATTTTAGAATTTTACCATATAATAATTTAATAAACATACAAAAGTAATATCTATACTTTAAAAACCGGATGATGTTTTTAACATTTTACAAGTAATTAAATTTATAATCTCGATGCTATTGACCTGCATTATCTTTATTCTTAGTTATTTATATGCAAAAAGGTAAAAAAAAAAATGACAATAGGAGAGAGAACGATTTGAATTTTACGATTACTTCAAAGTTTTGTCCTCAATATAACATTTAATATTATATTTTCAACGTTTCTGCGATGTTCTATGTGTATTCTTACGTCATTATTCCCGCTTGTCTATACAATACTATTATTTCTACAGCGAGAACATTGAAAAACTAATTTACTGTTTACGTACGTAAAAATAAGTAAATCATAGAAAAAATAATATTATTTTTTTATTACTCCGAGCTACGAAGAAGAATATAATCTGATCAGCTTCAAGACTTTGAAAAATGAAAATTATTTATAGTTTAATGCGTTCATTTTTTAATGTTTAAAACTAACCCTCGATTCTTATTCTTTTCTATTACTTTTATTATATTTTTGTATAATTACACTCCGGGCAATGAAATTTTGAAAATATTATTCTAATTATAAAGTGATACATTTTAAGACATACTAAGAAAAACAAAATAAAACAATTCTATAAAAAAAACTTTTCCGAAAGTTTTGTTTAATGCAAACTGCATTAATATCGATATAATATCTACATGTTAAAGAATTAAACTAAAAGTATAAGTTACATATTATAGTGCAATGTAATATCATTTGAAACGAGTACAGTTAAAACGAACTTGAAAAAATCATTCGAATAAAATCATTATGTAAGCGTCCGTGACTGAACTTTTTAATTTAACTACAAATCATTAGAAAATGCATTAAATTATTTAAATAATAAAATTTATACATACAGTTTTAGAGAAATATATTTATGGCTTAAAAAGTTATATTTAGAAAAATTATTTTTAATCGCAGTAATATTTGTTTATATAAAATTTATTTTTTGTTTTCTGACTTAAAAATTAATCAATACTCGTGTTTAATTCTCTAAAACAGTATGTTATAGACTCAAAAGTATATGGAATAGTTTTACATTGAAAAAGTATAAAATAAGTGTGATAAGAAAACGTATATTACAATAATAATATTAGTTAAAAGTCTCAAATAAAATAAAGAGAAATTATATGCACATTTGAAAAAGATACTCTCGTTATAAGCTAAAACGCAAAGTTTTTTACACATGAGAAAACTTGCAAAATACATAAAAAGTCTAAAAAAAAGATGTTGCGGTATTGCGATGAGAATAATGAATAATTCTCCCATAAGATGTGTACCGTCGTTTGTAGTCTAGCAAACGAGACGTAAGCCATACTGGGAAAAACATTGAGGATTGTAAATCAGAATCGGGTCCGGTGAGACTTTGCCATTCGCATCCGTGATTTTACGGAAGTCATAGAAAAGGTTAATCATGAGAAAAGCAAGGACTAAATATACCCAGGCAAAATAAAAAGAAATATATAAAGAATATATAAAAATCAATGAAGAATTATACAAAAAATTAGTGATGCAAGTTATAAATTAAAGCCTTTCATCGTTAGATCCATTTAAGTAAGAGTCGCGTTGATAAATGTGATTTTCTTCTGATATTTACCCTTTGTAAACTCGACGTATAATTCAAAATCGCACTATTATAGCTTTTTGCATTCAATTCGAATCTAATTTCAAATGACTATAAACTGTCCCAGTTATGTACCAATAGCTTATCGTATAATTCGAGAATCGTGTATTACATTGATAAAGCTGATCATTGATAATTTATCTGAATCAATGCCTAAGGATCTTAGTAATCCGGTGTTATTCGATAATTTTATATTATTATTAGCTTTACGTTTAATCCTAATATTTACATTCGGATAACTAATAATTAACGAATCAATGATATAATTATATTGAGTTTCCGAGCTTGAAAGTCTACGTTTAACATCGGTAAATTTATGTACAGGTGGTACATTATCCGCATTAAAAAGATAATCGAATATCGCAATGAATCGTATTGTCGACTAAGTACCAAAAATCTCCGTAACCGTTTCTCTAATTTCGCATTTATCTCCTTACATCGTATCTGCATTATTAAAGATATTCGTAGCAATAATAATTATCGAGGTTCGATACATTTTGTCAAAAGATAAAAACTGTAAATATCGTTAAAATGACCATTAAATACAATTAGAAATTTAAAATATAATTGGACAATTCTGTAACCGAATTTACAAAAACTAAATGGAAAATTAATGAGCGAAGAAGGATTTTCTCGCGTCATAATTTATTATCTATAAATATGCGTTATGTGCATTAAACAAAAAGAGTTACAGTTGATTACGATAAAATTAATTTATCCTCACGATAGCAACGAGGAGTATAATTCTCTCCGTACGTAGGATAATTACATTTGCGAGAGACGGAGATGGAGAGAAAGAGAGAGAGACCGACACCAGTTACAGGTTCTTTTCCAGCACTGAGGACGACGATGTCAAGGATCTTAGTTTTGATTAGATTAAACTGTGACGTCATTATATTGGTAATGAGCTTGAGATTCTCAACTATTGGCATTGGTATGCAAATGTCATCAGGATCAAATTGAGTGTGAATTCCTTGTCTGAATATCAGTTCTCCTCTTTGATTGTTCAAATGTGGTTAATATCGTTTATGCGTATCACCAGAGCTCGCTTTGTCGAAGAACGGAGGGCCGACTTAAAGTAAAAGGGAAGGCGACAAAGTTAAATTCGTCTAGTGAAAGAAGATTCGAAAACAATCTACGCACTTGTCATGACGTTCGAAAGCTTCCTCTTGTTTTATTCCACCGATGAGAGTAATAAGCGTCTTTCTCTCTCTTACTTGATACGTCATCGAAATTTGGACGGATGTCCTGTAAAGGAATTAAGGTACAACGCGTAAAATGAAATAAAATAATAATTAAGAACGAATCGGTAACGAGAATCAAATATTTTTGAAAGAATATCCGAATTTCTATCGCGTGAAAACAAAAGGATTTTTTCGTCGAATACGAACTTTCCTCCGAGCGAGAGAAATTTGATTCAATAGCGTTTAATGAGTAACATTTTTTTCGTGGACTCATTTTTAACGAGAAATTTATATCGCAAAATGGTAATATTTACTATTCGAGATTAAAAATTATAAATATACGCGTAACAAGATTGAACGAATTGAACTCGTAATTTTTCTCAAGCGTGGGTGAACACCGGAAATAATACTGTCGTCCCTCTACGACTGTCCTGACCGTAATCCATACACAATATACATTTTTCAATCGCTCGAGTGAGTTGATGACATACTCTACGTATTTAAGTTGGTCTCAACGGTTTACAAAAAGTGAGAGTAAAGTAGTAATCAATCACATACGTCAAGTTAATTTCGAATGGCTATCGCTATTTTAATTCATTATACGGTGATGTTTCGAATGTACCAATTAATAAAAAAAATCTACGAGACTCTTATCTTTATAATTGTAATAAACGACACTCTTGCATACATTATAGATATTTCATTTTAATTCTAGTTCTTTGCAAACTTAATTTTGTAATACTCTCTCGATTCGGAATGTAATATTTTAACTCATAAATTTTCTCAAGATTTGTTAGCGGAGAGATTTTCTTCCTTGGATCTTTAACCAAGACAAACGTTAACGAATTACGATTTCAATAAAGACTCGTAACTATAAGATTATTTTGATTTTATTAGTACACGTACAAGCGAAAACTAAAAGGATAATTTTGTAAAATTTACCAACGTTCGTTGTAAAATCCAACGAATTGGTTGAAAAACGATCGAAGTGACGAATTTGATCGAAAATTAAACGAAGCGATTTTTTTAAGAAACGAACGAATAACACCCGATCGCTTTCATTTCGAGAAAATTAAAAAGTTCGCACACCTTCGAATCGGATAATAATAGTTTAAAAAAAAATTCCGTCAATCGACTTTTTAAAAATGAATCGACCTTTATAAAGTAAACCTTTGCATCGGTTAAAAGACACAAAGACAATGTTTTTCAAATAAAAATCATTCAAGCTGTTTTTAAATGACTGAGCAATCACGCACATAAAGACGCGTATAAACAAGCGCAGACGATTCTTCAATAAGAAGTAAAATACAATGTTTTGAGACGTGAAAAAATAGGCGCGTAACTCTCCAGAGAGAAAGTCTTAACGTACATCTTAATGTAATATTCATAATATTCGCTTGTGGTATTTGCACCGTCAAAACCGATTCGGCGGTAGCTTGCGATACGCCAAATTGTTGATTCGACCCTCGACTTTGACACAACCCACCGATGACACAACCTAATCGTATTCACGATCGAGTGGACAGTGCCGAATCAAGGCGACCGAGACGCGATTTTTCGCACGGATAAAACACTCCACGATATTGTCGGAGGCGCGAGTGCGCCACTGAAGCAGGAAAAAAGCGCGACAAACGGTAGCCGCGAACTCGCCAACTAGTTGCGAACTCGACTCCAACCGGTACGCATCTGTATTTTTTGCCGTTCGAATTTCGCGCCGATTTCTTACTTTTATCCGACAAATCGTTCGCTTTTCGTTCGTGTTCCGCGGACCTTTGTCTGGAGATGAGACTATATGGTGAAGGGAGACGAAATATCGTTCATTGCTAATTATTGTGTGTGCGTCGAACTTTCCAAAGATTAGATTCTCGTATCGCTAAGCATAAGGTAGGACAGTTGCGATTATTATTCGCGATAGAGGGAATGGATTTATTTACCGATTGCGTCGAGTTGAACTTTTAAATATTTGTTTCTCTTTATCGAGTGCCTTTTTATTGTATGCGCCAACCTGATTATAACAAGGTTTATAAATAGTAATGATTACTTATAATTTGTATGTTTTTTCTATTCGTGATTTTTTTTTTTTACTAAAATAAATATATCTATACATAACGTAACGATTTAATGGAAGGAAACGAAAAAGGAAACGAATGTAATATTTAATTTATTAAGTAAGCATTTACAAAAATAAAATTGTGTCAAATCACGTTTTACGTAGATGTAATATGATAAATAATAATATTATGAAGAATTTTGTTTGTAATTACAAACAAAAAGGAAACAATGCATAGTTTCATCTAAAAACAATAAACATGCTGCAGAATAAGAAATAATGTCTTTAAGCTTGTTCGTATTTTAAAAACTTTTTTCTACTTCTATTTCAAATTAATTATACTAAAAATAAAATCATTAAATAATTTTTCTTTTTTTGATTAAAATTACGAAAAAAGTTTTTAAATATATTCTTGCCGTAAAATTTGCAAGAATAAAATGACTAGAATTTACAAAAATTTTATTGAAAATAGAAATATTTTATTTTTCAAAATATCTAAAAAAATTAATGCGATTTAATTAAAACTGATTTAGAGAAAGAGAAAGATTGAAATAAATACGCGTGAAATTAAATTGGATAAATATATAACATTTTTATTTTATACATTAATTGTACATTTTAATTTTACTACCGAATTGAACGTACCAATATATATATATATATATATATATATATATATCCTCTAAATGAAATCGTATAACTGTATTTATTTTTCCAGTGATAAAAATACTGTCTAGTTTACACAAAATATAGTTCACTTATAAAATATGGATTTTTAATATTGAAATAATATAATATGATTAATAAAAGCAAAAAAAACATATATAAAAATGCTGATCGTAATTAGCAAACTATTTGTTAAATAGTACGATTCAAAAACATTGTTTATGTGAGTAAAAAAATATTTAGCTAAATACATTAAAAATCATAAAAGTTAATTTTTTTGAACAACCAATTAATATTTATTTTATTTAAAATTCTACATATTCATTAGTTTAAAAAATCTTGATTAAAATTATGCAATGTTTACTTATCAAACAACAAAATTTCATTAAATATATAATAAAAATAATTTTAAAAATATTTGTATATACCTGTATGTTTATTTATATTTAAAATCAAATATGTATAATAAATAAATATAAATATAGTTATATATATGAGACATTATTACATATTAAATTAAAAACTATTATCTATTTAAAATAAATCAATTTAACTTACATTTTATTTCAACTCTATTTTCTATTTGACAGAAGTTTGCTCAAAAGTTAAAGCAATTCCTATTAAACTCAGATTTTTTAATCTTTTTATAAATATGCATTGTTATCTGACCAATGAACACTAATGTTTAAATAATATTTGGAAACTGTAGTTACGATAGTTTCGTTGGAATTATAAATAGAACTCATTGTCGAATTTAATTACAGAATTGACATGTTTTTTAGTACTTTTTCATTCAACGTAATCAAATTGTTGAATAAAGTATAATACAGTAACTATTTTCATCGAATTAAAATTGCAGTTTCATTAGAGAATTGTTACATTATTATCTAAATTTTATTAAATATTTGAAAGTTAAAAAATTTTCATCTTGGTCATAAAATAATTAAACTTGTATAATACCGGAAGTATTGAATAGGTCAGATTTTTTAATTATTATTTTACTTTATTTTGTTTGAAAAGCGTATATGTATTGAGTTTTGAAACCTTTCAAATACCTCTCCATTTGTCATGGAGTTTTTGTACAGAAAAAGTAGATTTTCTAAGTAACAATCACTTTTCTGTCACCTGAAAAGTTAATTTTTATAAATATTTTCTTAATAAGCTTTTGAAGTGATAAATTTTAATATTGATATTATGTAATATAAAAAGAATTTTAAATGATTAGGTTTTTGTTTTATTACAATGTGATATTGATCGTAAGAAAAAGTTGATACATGTACACAATGCAGCTTTTAAATGATGTTATGATTTTTATATAATTGAAAACATGACGATATTCTAATGTTTATATTTAATGCATTTTCTTACTTCAATTAATCTGTTAATTCAAATAAATCCAATATTAAACAAATTTATTTTTTTAATTTAATAAAAATGAATAAAATATAAAATTTTGTTATACAATATTATCATTTTCAATTCATTAAAAAATGTATTGCTATTTATGCAAAATACAACAATCATTAACATCATTTTATATATATTACAAATAAATTAAATATTGTTTTACTACAGTTTAATAATTATTTATATTTAATATCATATCTTCAACGTTTTATTATAATTAATAAAAATTTATACGAATTAAACAATTACGAGTAATAATATTTAGACCGTTTTTGAAATGATTATACTTTAAGAAATATTTCATTAATATTTCTTCTTAAAATTCTTGCATATTTTAAGAATCATGAATAATTTATGTAAATTAATTTTCAATTTGCTATAAATAAACTAAATTTTTTAGTAAACTGTATAACGTTTATTGAGTTTAAAAGTGACATAAATCAAAGTTTACAGTTCGGTTTTACATACTTCATGGTTTTAATTTAAAAATTATTATTTGATCACAATTATTAAAAAATAACTTGTAAGTAAATTAAAAAAATTTTTTTAACATTTTCAAGTCGCATATTTATATAAAGTAATAAAGATATTATATATCATAAGACAAGTGCAATGGCATCATAAATACATGCGTATCGACTTAAGTATTTTATTTACTAAAATTTTTTAAAATTATTTTTATCGAAAAATCGTTGAACTTTCTTAAGTTTTATATTTATATTTTTCATTAAGTTTTTATTACTATAATATTAATACAATATATTTATATCTTTATTTTATAATCTAAGCAAATTTTAATAATTTGTATGAGGTTTTTAAATCGTTATTTTAGAAATATATCGGATAATTGAGCATAAAAATTTCAATAATATTTCATATTTTGGAACACAAAAATGTCTATCCTTGAAATTAATGACATAAAAAAATGAGAGGATCACTTTTCGTGATGAATAAACAGCCAATAACCCTTTAAAAATTATGAGTTTAATTACATTTAAAAATACATAAGATAATTAATATCTAAATAACAAATTTTTTACTCTTAAGTGATTGCAAGAATTGGATTTCAATAATTTTGTTTGCAACATTTTACAAATAGAATATTTTTTTTTAATTCATAGTAAATCAACTTGAATAATTTAAACGTAAAATAAAATAATTTTCTATACAAACTTTTGTGTTACAAGTTATTAATATATAGAAAGAGGAAGTTGAATTGTGAAATATAAAGCATTTCTCATGAAATTTTAAAATTAACAAAGTTTTAATTTTCTTGGAAGGAATCAAACAAATACAAGTTTCATATAGAATAAAAGAATTGAGAAAAAAACATCGAAAGTCACACATTTAACTAAGTATTATATTCAAGTACCTACATATTATTCTATTAGTATGATTGTAACTAAGAAAATTATTCGCATTCTCAGTATTTAGTTTTAAAAATATACTTTAAATAGTTTTCAACAAATATACCTTCCAATGTATATATATATATATATATCATGGTTTAATCATATGCATATTTATAAGCATACGAAGATATTATATAAAATTAAATATTTGATAGAATAAAATGATAATTAAAAAAAATATTGAAAAAATCTCAACACTATTAAATATTATATTTATTTGAAATATTCATAGGTTTAAATTGTCTTATTAGCGTATTTTGTGACTATTTGTTGAATAACTATTTTGTTCAAATAATTTAACGTAGAAATACCGTAAAGTAAAAAGCATAATATTCGTATAATTAAGAATTCAAAAGAAAATTTATTACAAAAAATGACTGAAAATGAAAAAAATTTATGTTAAAAGATTAAATGAATACTATCAAAGTTCACTATAATGATTTAGTATTGAAATAAATTTTAGAAGCCATCGCATATCGATATGTATATTCAAATTAGGAAGAGTAGAGATGTAAGATAATATATAAACGAATACTATAATTTTTGACATTGCATCTAATTTTTCACGATGAATATGCAACATGTAAACAAGATAAAATATAAAGTTATTTTTTACCGTTTAAAAATTAAGTTGCGACTAAAATTATCAAAAAATGATAAACGAAACTAATTCAAATGATTTACTCGTTTCACTCGATAATATTTACGAAATAAATTCGACCGGTCGTACGCGATAATTTTACGTTTTAGTAACATAAAACTATATTTAATATCGACCTTAAATAATGATATCACCTCGTATAAAAATACATGACAATGTAATATTAATATCCAAACTACTACTTTACATACTTGTACCGCCAAATTCGATTTTAACATCATCTCCTTTACACACGAATCGTCCGTAAAATAAAATAAAATTTTTTAAATCGCTGCTTTAATTTCCACGACAGCGTTTACGACCCATCATAAGACGTAATAAAAACACGATTATTTCCAACATTTTACATAATAGACGCGTAGCCAACTCGGATGGAAGGATGAATCTTTTGCCTCGTAGTGGCCGGCTTGAGGTTTCGCTCCGAATCGTCGCTACACTATTCCGTACACAGTACGATAAGGAGTAGGTATATAAGATCGGCCTCGGACTGCGCGAATAGGAACGGAAAAGCATAGAGAGCGATTATACAATTCCGGCCAGCGCAGTACCGTCGACGCGTGTGCAATGAAGAGGTAACTACTTTAGGTAATAGTTCTCCGAGACGAGGACGGTGAGGACGATGAGAATACCGTTGTCCTGATGATCCTAATGTCCGATTCAGTTTTTGCGTATGCGTTTTCACGACGAGTTCGAGACGCAATGCACTTGGCCTGATTTTTCTCGCAAGAGTCTTGTTCCATCCTCCACGAGTTTTTCCGGTTTTCCTTTCTTTTTTCCTACATTTTTTCATCATATTTTTGTTCGTTTCAAATTTCTTTTTAATATTTAAGATCGATTCTTAACGATTCTTATTTGCCTAAGTGTTTTTAGCGTTTGTTTATTATTTATTCGACTCGAGTAATCAAGTCTTTTATAATTTGCTCGTTAATTAAATCGACAAAGAAAATATATATAAGAGGATATTTCACTGGAAAATGAAATAGTTTCGTTATTATTTCGTTCGAGTGGATTTTTATTTTAAAGCAAATGCAATGAATTTAGTGTCTAGCTACTCTCTTATCAAATTCCTTTTGAATTCTTATATATGCATACTTAGAACCGCTAAAGATTAATAACGAACTGAATGTCATAGAAAATGAATTATTTCTTTTTTAAAATCTATTCTCTTAGAATAGTCAAAGTCAATGCACAAATTTACTAGAATTGAAATTTTTATAATTTTACGTCAGTTAATACGCATTTTTTGTTATTCAAATTCAAATTCAATTTAGCAAAAAATGAACGATATTGTATCGTTAAATTTTAAAAAAAAGTTTAAAATACGAGTTTTTGACTTGGAAAATTTTATTGCTCTTGATTAGTAACGTAAGAATAAGGTATTGATATGGAGAAAAATGGAATTCATTTTTATAAATTCTCGCTCCTCGTTGCTATCTTTATTAAGTAGATTATATATTATTATTCTACGTATGAAAAATACATTGTAATACACATTTTGAAATTTATTACCTAAATAATTATAAAGAATGATTAAAATTTTTTGATTTTCATTCTTTTTTCAACTAGACTTTAAATCGCTAATGAGCTTATCAATCACAAAGTATATAATTATTATGACAAATTTACGCATAATTTTCATTGTTATATGAGTATATTACAAAATTTCATTTCATATTTATTTATAAGGTATTATCTTTTCCACTATTCTTCACAAATTTAATAAATCTCTAAATATTTTTAAATGAATGTAACTTTGTGGTAAATAGATTATAATATATATCTATGAACTCACATACACGTAAGCGAATAAACAATAGTTCATCTTATAAAATCGTTTATATTGCATAAAAATTTTATATAATTTTTAAAAAAGTTTTAAAAACAATTGTCGATGCAATACCGAAGAAAATCTTAATGTCGTCAATCGTTATTTCGATTTTAAAAAACTTGCTTTTCTCAAATTTCTTATACAATATCGAGTGCAATTATAAAATATCAAATTTAATCTGCTTATTAAAAAAGTCAGTATACTCCTTTTACATCACTTATTTTTTTAGTTAACTTTATTATATGTACGCGTTGAATGAATTTTTCTATTTCTACTTTTATTGCATAATGTACATATTTTTATGTACATTATCAATATCACATAATCAATGTTTTCAATTTTTGCATTTGCAATATTGTCATTAAAAAAATTTTTTAATTTTTATATAATAGATTTTAATATACTAAATTGCAGGTTTAGAACAAAATATTTCTTATTTCTTATAAGCTTTAAAAAGAACCGAATGCTTCCACTATTCGCAAAAAATATTTATTTATTTACGAAATCTATCAAAGTATCTTTTTTTGCTTTTATTTTTTAATTATTTTTGTAACATCCTTGAGAAATAATATTTTTTTTACGAGTATTCATCTTTTTGATATTTTTATTCTATTTTTTACATTAAAACGGTAATTCACTTTTTTAAATATTTTTGAATCCTTTTATTACTTAGTAAGGCTCTACTATCAAATTAAAATTAATAATTGCATCTAATTTTTTACAATGTAAGATGTTTTTTTCATGTAAATGAATAAACATTATTTAAAATTTTAATATATTTACTTTCTCTACCTTTTACAATAAATTAAAATTATTAATAAATTTCCTAATATGTAAAATTATAAATTATATTCTTTATATTTCTACAAATTTTTAATTTTTTTGTCATTTATAATGTAGAGTATTAATATTTATAGTAACTATTCTTGCTAAAACAATTTATAAATACACAATAGATATTTTTATTTTACAGTTTTGATATCAGTTATTATAACATTACGATGTTTATCAAAAGTTTGTATCAGCTTTACCTCTTTCCTAGAATCATTAAGTTATATTTAAATTTACATTTAAAATTATCAATGAAACTTTGAATAATGTTATGTTTCAATTCTTTTTCTAGAAACGTATATCGAAAATTATATCAATTTAAATATGTATATATATATTTATTTATATAAATAGTATTCTATTACTAATTTTAAAGTTTTTGACTAATTGAGTTACGTATCTTTTTTTATTTTTATTTGATCGAAGAGTTTTTTCTTCATTTATTTTAACTAATCATTTCCAGTGTAACTCCGTTTTAATTTTGACTCTGATGCTGATACAATAATCATTATCCATGTAAGTTTTTCAATATATAACATAAATTTTATTTTCGTTTCAGTGGATTATTTATAAACATTAACACATTATTTATTTTTTGCTCAACTAATTTTTCTTAAAAATTTTAATTCATATTCTTGTGATGATTTAATTATTTTCAAATTATATTACATAATTTTTGAAAGAATAATTATTTCAATTTAATGAAATATCTTCTTCTTTATATATGTTACATACTTTTATAAACTATTATATCATATTACCTACGTTTATCCTATTACGTATCATTATAAGCTTTCTGGTATTTTCTATACTTTTAAATTTAATTCGTAATATCTAGTTTCTTCTCTGACTTTTAGTTTTTTAAATGTCCTGAATAATCCTGCAAATTTTTCATATAAATACAAAAAAGTTTTCTCAACTCAATTTATTTAATGTTACTTAAAATCTTTTGTATTATCATCTAATTTATTTTTACTATTATATGTTGATATTTTTAACTATTTCATTATATTCGTATCAATTTTTATTTACAATTCTATTCATTTGTTATCATCCCTATCACTGAATATGAATTATTCAAGTTGTAACAAGCTAGCAATTGTTTGAGTAATGATTACTTTTTATTTATCGTATGTTTAATAAGAATTATTTTTATTTCTCTTCTTGTTAAGAGATGATTATTTTCATTATCGATAAATATAAAGCGACATTCTTTTCTAAAAGGTTGCCAGAACCTATATTGTTCTTTTTCTTTAAAATTTTTACTTTATTCGTGTTACCTTTTATTTTTCTATTAATATAAATATATTATCTTATTGTAATAATTTTTAAATATTTTTAATAGTTATTTTACAGTTTTTTATTTGTCATTACAGAAAAAATAGTTTTATTTCTATTATAGAATTTAATTTTACAGTGGATATTTCAGAATACTGCTATTGAATTTAAGGTCCATGTAACATCGCACTTCAGGTCAGTTTATTGAACTTGTCAGTAAGACTATAAACAAATTCTGTTTCATATATCTCGAAAATATAAATATGTCATATGTACTACGCAATATATTTCACAATCTGTTACATTTTTATTTTATTTTTCAACTTTCTGGTCATTAATTATTTTATAACGCTATTCTATCATTTTATATTTTTTTTTTAAATAAAGGGCTTAAATTTTATGCCGATTGTATGAACCTAATATATGAAGCTCGATAACTTTTTTACCCTTATATTATTTTTACATTATTTAATTAAATAATATTTTTAATTACGCAGGTATTATGAAGCTATAATATACTTTTTAATTAACTTTATAACAGTGATATGTTGTAAAAGTGAATAATACAATGACTATATTTTTCACATTAATCACTAGCTTATTATTAAGCAATATTTTTTTTCGTATACTCGTAGATAAATTTTATAATCATATAATAATCGGTATTGAATATATTTTAAGATAAAATAATTAAAAATAATTTTTTATTATTGATAAATATCATATATATAATAATTATTATAAATATAATTAAATTTAATCAATTCTATGAAATAATATTAAAAAATTGATTCGATATAATTAAAAAATGAAAATTTATTGAAAGCGTGTAATTTAATTATAATATATAGTTACAATATAATGTATAAAACAAATACCATTTTTTTCATGTCTAATACTTTTTAAATAATTTTTTAAACATTAATATAATATAAGCATGTAATTCTTTGAATTATAAATATATTTCGTCTATATTATATATTAATGTCGCAAAAAAGATGTTTAACTAAATTAAATATTAAACTCAAATAAAAAAAACGAATAAAATATTTATATATTTACATAGACTAGTCATTCAAACGTTATTGAATAAAAAGCTTTAAAGAATAAATTCTTTGATACGAAAATGTACGATCAAAGTTAAATACTTCAAAGTATTCCACAAAGTAAGGATTCTTCATTTAAAATGAAATATAGTAAATCTTTCGTATAACAATTCATCAATTGTTATCTGCGTAACAAAATCAAAACCATGTCGAAAGAGGTTAATTAGATTGAAAAGGAAAAACGCAAAAGGACATATAAGAACTAACAGAAAAAATATAAGTATTACAGTACATGGTTACAATTGAATTTGTCATCAAGATGAAAGTCTCGTTTTAAATCAGATAAAAAAAAGGCTTATAGCAACGATCGAGGATCGAATTGCTATTGAATAATTCATGCTCGATTTACGGAAAAGTATACACAGAATTGCAAAAGTTACGATACACTGTATATAGATTATAGCACATAGTGTATAACATATTTTATAACACATAATGAGACAAGTGCATCGCGCGTTAGCGAAACTTCCAAATTGACCGCAATGCACGTATATGTATTGTCGCATGGGAAATAGTAAAGCTGACACGATTCGTCACGTGTTACGTGTGATTACATCGGAACTCCAGTCTCTCCGTTTCCAATAATTACTGTTCTATTCGGAGCGAAGGTGCGATGATGCTTATTATAAAAGTACGGTATACATAAGTAGACTTTTTTATTATTATATTATAGACAAAAAATTATGTAAGATTCAATTTAAAACCAGTTAAGTTTTTAATGGTACAAAAAATTTATGAATTGAGTAGTACATTTCGAATGCTATTAATTATATATACGATTCTATTTTTCTAAACTTTTAAATTATACAAAGTTTTATTTGTTACCGAAATTTAACTATAAATATTCGATATTTGAATATTTTCATTTGTATACGTACGGTACTCGCTATTTTCGTTAAAATTTATAATTAACTCGATTTATAATTCCGTTAGTATCTAAAATATTTAATTAGATCTCGGTTAATAATTGAAATTCCTTACGATTTCAAACGTTCGGTCTAGTTATTTGTTATTTTAGTGACGTAATTCATGAAAGCTTATGATTTCTGAATTACCGCAAATTAAACTAAATCTTCAAAATTCAAATACGAAATATGACGTAGAATTTTTATTTATTACGACGTCGGATAATATTTGGTTCTTATTTATTATCAAATGATATTTAAATGTTTAAAAACGATGAGTATACGAGATTGTAAATTAAATTAAACAATAATAATAAAAGATCTTTCGGTACGTTCTCAATATATCCGTATATAAATTGCTCTTAATATTTATTGTTTTTATTTGTGTGCGTAACGAAATTCGTTAAATATATTTTAAGCGTCTTAAATATATATCAGTACACAATATGAAATAACGATAGATAACTTCTTTATGATTAATAAATCAACTTTTACACGAAACTTACTGTCCGATTTAACAATATTCTTATCTGATTACATAAACTTATATCAGAATAAAGTAAGTTAATATTTCCCGACGCAAAATCAAGTCAATAAAAATTCAACGTGTACTCGTATCGTGTCATCGTCCCCATCCGAAAAGGCGATTACGAAGAAAAAAGCGGGTGGTTCGGCGGTACAAACAAAATAGCCCTTCTTTTCTTCTTCTAAACGTGCGTTGGCCACATTGTATACATATATATATGTGTGTATACAGTCCTCAAGTAGCCGTCCAATTATTCATTTTAACCGATTACGTTTGACGCAAGGAAAGCAAGAAGACGTGCGAGTCACGAGTTGGTTTGACCAATCTTTGTTGTTCGGATTTTTTCCGTCTTTTTAGTTGATAATTATTGATATATACTCGATTGTTAAATGTATATGTTTCATCGATTGAACCGATTAATCTACGAATCATTATGAACATTTTGGAAAATTGAATGATTCGATGAATTCTGTACGTTTTCAAATTTTTTCGCTATTTTTTATTAATCGAAGGATTTTTATCTCTACAAAATGAGAATTGGTATTTAATATTTTAATTAGAATTATTAAGATATTAGAAATTTTAAGTTTTTTATTTTTAGTTCATTAGTTAATTACGGAACTAGGTAAATTATTCATTTAAAAACCTCTGATATTCTCGTATAACTTATAATTATTATTCATTAACTAAGTATGGTTTTGAAATACCGATATATTTTTAAACTCTGTAGATGAAATTATTATAAAAATCAATTAATTTTTCCTTTAAAAAGATATTAATAGTTTAAATTAATATTATAGAAACTTATAGATTTATTTTTCTGTATATTTATTAACTTTTAAGCAAAATTTAGTAGTATTTTTTATTCCTACTTTTATATTAAATATTTATAGATATTTCGGTAATTTAAGATGCTATATTCAAGAATCACATAAATTTTTATATCTCGAATTTCATATAAAATTTCCTTTTTAAAATAATTATACTAAAGTATACATGGTTAATGTAGTAATATAAATACATTATTTTATAATAATGGGATTTTATATAATCATATAATTTTTTTATTACCATAATTTCTGATGAGAATTTTACATTTTTTATTACAAAATTTAATACTTTAATCGAATAAGCGACGAGAATGTGAAAATTTTGAGATATTATTTTGTTATGGTTAAAAGAATTGTATTGTTATAACATTTTGATAGCTTGGATGAAAAAAAATCACGTGCAAGCACTTAAAAAATTAATAAAAACAAATTTAATATTATTAAGCTAATAAATCTAACCAAAATAAAAAAGATTTAAGAAATAACCCGAATCAATTTTTGATATGAGTATATAGTTTTATTAATACAAGATTAAAAGCTTTTTGTACTTAGAAATATTTTACAGATTATTTGTCGATGTGTAATAAAAATTTATATAACTTTTGATTCATTCGAATAGTATAAGGAATTTTTTCTTTCTCTGTTAAACATTGAAAATAATACATTAATCGATATTTGACAAGTAACAATATTATCTACAATTCTTAGAATGTATGTAGTACAGTATAGAAAGTTAATATACAATAATATATATTATTAACATTAGAATATATTAGAAAGATTCCACATTGTATTATAATCTTTTTTTATGTTTACAATAACTGCTTTATCTTAATTAATAACTCGTAAGTGTAGTTTTGTTCTTTATTCAATTTTCATAATGAATAACGGTTGGTGCCGATATTATTAGATTTATTGATTAAAAAACTAGCATAAATTTATCATATGATAAAATTTATATATTTTTAGTACAATAAATAAATAATTTCTACCTGTCTAAAAGTACATACATTTTTATAGACAGGTAGAAATTTTTTAATCCATTGTACTAATAAAAGACTTAAAAAATGTTAATGTTTATGGACAGAAAATAAACTATTTTTATAAAGAAATATAAAATTTTAAAAACGTACTTGTAATCTTAATCCAAGATTAACCTTTGTTATGTTAAACTAAAGTGATATAATTTGTTTGTTTTTCACTAATCATTTCCTAATGCTAATTTGCTTAACGATTACTTATTTTGTTTCTATCTTTATACAAATAAAAATAAAATATTTGACTATATTTTTCACATAGAAAAAAGGTCGAGGAAAACAATGGACACATTTAGTCAAGTAAATAAATACAACACACACGTACACATGCATACATACAATCACACAGAGTAATAACATTTTCTAAATATTAATTTAAGAAATTAGTTTACTAAAATATACCTTTGAAACTGAATAATTTGATAGTCAAATCTTAATTTCAAAACAATAAAATTGATCAACGAAGAATGTATTCAGTAAATTCGAGATTTTGTAGTGGAAAATTCGATTTCTTCAAAAGTGCATCTCTAGATGAAATCGAATTGAACAATGAACATAAATTATTTGAAAATGAAATTACTTTTTCTAGTCATAATTAATTTATTTTCATATATTTGTTACGTAATGAAAAAATTTAATATATAATACGTTTCATATTATTATCAAGTATTGAGTTTTTAAGTTATAATATTATTTTTTAATATATATTACTAGATTAGTATATTTTTTCATTTTTAAACTTCTAATATCCTAATACAATAAATAAAAATAAAATGATTTTGCTAGATTTAGTTATAAAAAACTTAAATCCAAAATTAATCATATATACGATTTTTATTTTTAAAGTATTTAAAAAATTATTTATTGAATAATTAACTATTAATAATGACAATTCATTATTTTCTTAAATATTCAGTAAGTTTATGTTATTATTTTTATTGGGAGATTATTTAAATTTATAAAATTGAATATTGAATAAAAAATTCAGAATTAATTCTTAAAAATAATTTTTAAATTAGCTACGTCATTTATAAATGTTGATATTCATCATAACTTGTATGATCATTGTACGTTATATAATAGGCAAAATCTTTGCAATTAAATTTTCTTATAGCTAATAATCACGTAGAATTATTTTTTAAACTTTATGTGTCCTTAAAAGTTTATTACGTACAAACAGAATTTTTGTGGTTAACTATATTTATCGTCGAAATTCCAACTATTTTAGAAAATTCTTGTTTTGTTTAAATATTTCAATTGAAAAATGTCGGTCATTTTACAAAATTTAAGATAATAATAGCTTTTCAAAGTACTTCCGGTAATTGTCGGTAAATTACACAAAATATTTGAGCTTCATAGTTCACCACTTTCAGAAAGCATTTTTACCTATAAAATGAAGTTTGAAGAATGAAATATAACCCTAATAAATAATATAATTTAAATACGTCAATATAAATCAATAAATAAAGTATAATATTTCTTAAAATGAATAAAATACAATTTTCATAAAATGTTATAAACATTTTCAAAAACATGCGGTATTAATATAATAAAATGTATTCACAATAAAATTAAAAAAGATTAAATTTATTTAAAATTATAAAGCTTATTACGTTACTGTCGTAATATTTTATCATTAACTGAGATGAATAAACTTTAGAAAATATCAATTAAGCATCTAATTATATAGTAAGTAATAATGAAGTATATCATTATATTAAGCTAATAATACTATGACGAAATATTCGTTATAAATAGTTTAGGTAAAATAAGATATTTCGTGGGTTATGATATTATACAGGTAATAAAATAATTAAAAATATTTAGATTATTTGTATTAGAAAAATTGTATAATAAATTTCACATGTGATACGTTTTAAACTTATATTTCTATTGATATTAATATTTTTTACTAATGAATAATGTTTATTCTTTGGCAATATTATAAATCAATAAGTAAAATTTTCAGAATTTTTTAAACCATATATGTCTGAATTTAAAACGTTGAATAGTTTTATATAAAAATACTTGGACACTAAAATAACGTTTTTTTTCTATTTCTTCGTGAAATGCTTGAATTAATGATTGATGAATTATGAATTTTAAATTATATCATATTAGACTTCAAATTAAAAAGTAAATATATCCGTTTGTTCGAAGTTAATGAATCGTTACGCTATTCGCAAAAAAACAATTATTAAAACGTATCGTATAATTTATATTTTTTTTAAAGAATCGATCATTTCAGTTTGAGATAAATAATACGTAATAAATTGAAATTTATAATCATTTTATTCTCTTTAATAATAATTTATTCGAAAAATCGCTGTAATATATTTATTTAAAATATTAAAAAATATAAATAATATTTGTAATTGACTAATAAAATCTCTTTCATTATAAATTAGAATATTTTTAAATTAAGAACATTTCTTATAAAATTCCAATGAATGAAATTAATCATAACCGAATATTTAATGCTTAAAAATTATGAAGCTAAATTAATATATTATTCATTTACCAGTAATTAGAATCTGAAAATTAGCATTGATAATACATAGTAAATTATACATTTTGCGATTGTACTTATGCTCTTTCCTTTATACACGAGAGAGAAAAATTGTAATAAGTTTCTTATAGTCAAATTTCCTTTTTTTATTTGATTATTCTTGCTTTTAATTAAGACAAATTCTCACAATATTCCTGTTATGCTTAAAATAAAAGGATACTAGTTTTGTATAATTAGTTTTACCATTATTACACGAATACTACGCCGATATTGCTAAAGTAATATAAGTCGATTGCTTGGTCGGGTTTAGCGCAATCTAACTAAGTTACAAGTCTTCGATTACGATCGCTACAAGTGTACATATATAACGAAGAAAGAGAGAAAGCCAAAGTTTTTGCTTGTAATTTAATATTATGGTTGTGAAGTAGTTGATATTTTTTTCTTCTTTTATTTCATTTATTTGAAAAATCAGTTGGTTTTTATAGACAAACTTTACAATAGCGTAACAAGAAATTTTAATTTATCGAGAAGCAGATTGAATTATTATTTTTATTATGTTAGAATCCAATCCAGACTTGAAAATAAAAAACAGAATAAAACATGAATTACAAGCCAAACACTCGAAATAAACTGATTTTATGGGAGAGAAGATTTTGGAATTTTCCCTTTAAATTCGATATAAAATGTAATTTTTAATAATTTAATTTTTAAATTCAATTTTTTTACTATGATAAATTGATGAATAGTCAAAATATATATCTTTAATTTTTACCTTATCTATTTTATAAATCTTACAATAAAGTCATTTCAATATTTAAAATTAAATATATTTCTTCGCTTCATTCGTACTTTTAAAAAATAAAATGATTTTATTTTTTTCGTGGTTATATAATATATGAAGTTAAAAGGTATTTGTAAAATTTTAAGTACCTAAAACATCTAAATAAAAGTATGAAAAATGTGTTCATTTCATAAACGATAATATATACTTGTTTTAAATAAATTTTAATGTTTATAAAAAATATTTATAGTAAGATTTTAATGGTACTATGATAAATAAAACGAATTAAAAGTATCGATACGAGGATGATAATTTTTATTTATCACTTTTATCGTTACAAAAGTTTGAATATTTATTGAAATTTCCATAAATAAATTATTATTACTTAGTCTTTTTTGCATTCTGTTTTATATAAAAATCACTGTAATAACAATATTAACAACATTTCTTCATAAGCCTATATTTGCTTTATTATGAAATAATATCTTTGTGATTTTATCATCACAAATTATAAAACCAAAGTTCTTGCATAAGAAAACATTATCCTACGTTATTTAGCATATAATTAATCAAAAAATCTTTATTTCAATTTTAATAATATTATTGACATAAGTCATGATTACTTAAATATCCATATATAGCATAATATACTAGTGTCATTATATCGTTATAATTACTTCATGAATTGACCAAAATGCAGGGTATTCAAAAAAATTATAATTATTATAGTTGCTTTACATTATTGAAGAAAATAACGAGGAAATTATAAAGTAATTTAGTATCTTAACAAAAAATAAAAATGTTTTTCTATCGATATGATAATAATAAAAGTGAAAATTATTATAATGATTCTTGCTTGAATGATCTTATTCGAACAACACATTCAGACATAGTAATTAATTATTATAAAATGAATTACAAAAATTTCAAAATATTTAACACAATGTACTCAAAAATTATTTAAATAATTTAGTGGGTATCGCCATAAATAATTTAATGTAGCACAATATCATAGTAATAGAAAATCCTGAATTTCACCAGGAAAGTCCCGTTAATCGAGAAAATATAAAGAAGGAACTACGTAAATGTTATTTAAAAGGTTCGAAATTCTCTTTTAAAGCACAAACTACGAGCGATAATAATTTTCGCATTTTTATTACGATGCTCTGAGATAAGGCAAAATGAATTCATTATTTACAAGAACCATAAAGTAGCTCCCGTAAAAAATTTAAATTAAAACTTGAAATTTCGGAACATTAAATGCAAATCATAGTGATAATTTAACAAATGTAATAGAAAGATTCGCCGTTATATTTTTATTCATAAATTCGATACTTTAATTATAGTCTTATATTTTTTTTTACAGAAATCGAAATAAAGTAAATACGAGTTCCGCATAGACGATTGATATTCATCCCAATCTAGCAAAGAAAAAAAAAACTTTTTACATTTCAAAGTATCTTAAATGAATTTTTTTCACGTATTCATGATAAACTTTAAAATAATTCACGAATAAAATATTAATTTCGAATAAAAACTATTTCAAACTTTAAGCTTCTCAAAGAAATTTTTTCCTGAAACTTCGTTTTATTATCGTAACATCCGATTTTTCTTACAGTACTCTTAAAAATTCGATCTCGAAAGGTACGAGTTCTTAATTTAAAATGGTGAAAAACGTACGAATCGTTGTATTTGCTTTAACAATTATCATTATTCCATACTCTTCGATTACAAAGTAAAGCATCGGAGAGTCTGTCATGATTTATTACAATGATTTGATTCAGTCGCTAACATTTATTTTGTATACCACGTTCCGCAAACACTTCGACACGCATAACGAATTTTGACGCCAATTTTAGTGTCATGGACAATTACTATGCTATTTGCACGCATCGTTAGTGAACAGTTGAAAGGAAGTTACGCAATAAAATTTTATTTTTTATTATTTTTTCTTCTTCTTTAAAATGATTAGTTTCAAAATTTTAATTATCGTCATTTTAATAGGTGTAAAAATTAATGTAATTTGCGAAAACTGAAGACTCATTACCGTAATACTTCGAGTAAGATGTGGATATATGTTTGTTCTGATAATAACAGTACTTGGTACTAAATTTTTTTTAATACGTTATACTCTCCTAAGAACTAAGTTGCCTTGTCTCGTGTTACTTACATTTTAGTTCTTGCGCCTATTAAACTCTTAGTACTGAATAATAAGTGTGTATACATTAAAAAAAATATTTTTACCTCTAAGGAAAATTTGCATTTTCATATTTAACGATTAAACTATCGGTAAATATAAAATATAAATTACTATGAATTTATTTTATATAATAAATTTAATATTTTAATGTTTTATTAGACAAGTTTTGAATAATTTATATCTTATATTTTTAATAATAGTATATACATTTATAGATAGTTACAACAATTTCATTCAAATTATAATAGTCTGAGAATAAACGAACGTTACGTTTATTGAAATAAAACATTTGAATATTTCATTACTCGCAATATGAAAATATTATCATATTTTTACAAAAAAAAAAAAAAAAATAATGAAAAATATATTTGAAAATTGTAATAAATTTGTTTTTGTGTTAATATAATCGTATACACATTTATCGACAGTTTTTATTATATTCGAAATGCGTAAAATCTAAAAGACTTGATTACGAATAATCTCACTTTATAATTCAATGTCAAAATACTACATTAACGTGAACCGTTATACAAGAAGAGAAGTCGTCGTCATCGCATTGATATTACTCGTCTGTTCTCTATTTCATACTATACATCAGGGTCGAGGCCTCTCCTTATTTTTTAAGGACCTATTTATAATGCGGATCATGAATTTTAATATGTATTTTACAATCTATTGTGCTCGAGTGAGTTTGACTTTTCTATTCGTTTCGTTAATTAAAAAAAATAATGTACTAAATTTATCATAATCAATCGATTAATCAACTAAGATTTTCATTTAATTTTTAACTTCTGAAATATTATAAAAATATTTTTAAATTCAATGGTTGGTTTCAAGAAATTTAGGATGTGAACGAATATTTAATGAGATTCGCCAAATTTCTTACTATACTATAATAACTTTCTAATTTTTCTGATTGAATTATACGAAAAATTAAGATCTATATTTTATGCTTTACATTATTATAAGTTATTATTGATATATTAATACGTATAGATATTAAAATAGAAATTAATGAAAATTAAATCAGAACTAAGAAGATAGTGACTGATAAAACGTGGAAACTTACAATTTTCTTAATATCGGTAAGAATGCATAAATATATTAGAATACAAAATTGTTTATATGTTAACTGAAATTCGGAATCTAATCTAAATGTCGAGATAGTAAATAGTACAGATAAAAGTGTCCCTAATTCTTTTGGTAATCCTACGCTAATCGTGTATTTAAAATAAACATTTTCGATTCAAAATGCAGATTCGAATGAGTCATAAAAAAACTTGCCATCTATTTTCAATTACATGGTGGGGTTCGCATTCTCCTCTCAACATTCGTTTGAAGTCTTTAAGGTTTTCGATAATCTTGCGACGACATTGTGAAAGTGACTACGAATTGTGCTTGTCGGCATTTTAGTTTCGAGATTATATAGGATGTATAAAGTGAGAGTTTTCTAGGCAAAAATTCTGTGCACAAAATGTAGATTTTTTTTATAAACTAAACTTTCGAGGATTTAGACTGTTTTAAAATTTTTAATTTTTGTAGAGTGGTTAGGTACTTTGGTTTTAAAATTTTTTATATCTTCAAAGTGTTGTTTTATTTAAAAGTTTTTACATCGTAAATTTAAAGTGTGTGTATTCAAAAATATTTTATTATAAATTTTTACTGTTCGAAGTGTGTTTTATATTTATATATAAAGAATATTTATTTTTTTGCACAATTCTAATAACAAGCTTATATCGAGTACTACAATGAATTACCGCTGATATATTTGAAAAGTAATTTTTACGTAATCAATGAGATTTGCCAAAAAATAGTTTCTTAATCCATAAAAATTTTAACATTAACGTTGACTTTTATTACGCTCGCATTAAAGATGATAAATTTTTTTAAACGAATGAACTTGTTTAACAATTTTACTTCCATTTGACTTTTCAAGGAATATTGATATAATGAATAATATATCAATAATTTTAAACAATTTCACAATAATACATTAGTTTAATATTATATTAACTATTTGATACAATCATTATTTTATCCGCATAATATTTTGGGATTTAGTACTAACTCATCTTTTAAAAAACAGATTTTATTCACGAGGTGCTAAGAATTTCAACGAAATTTTCGTATGCACCGGATTGAACGAAAAACCGATAAAAATGTTGCTGCTCAAGAATTGCTTCCTGAGGATTATCAAGGATTTTCAACAGAAGAAACTGATGCCTTTAAAACTTATATTTTTTGTACAAAGTTCAAGTAAGTAATTACAAAAATGAAATTTTCATTGCTCGTAAAAATAAATGATTCATAACCATTTTATTTTCATGTTATAAACATAAATTCTAATAGTCATTTTAAATTTTCCTAAGTTATTCGACATTTTTGATAAAATAGAAATAACGTACACATTTCAATTCAATTTTTTAAATTAAATTATCGTTAAAACACTCGTTTATTTTCTAAATAAAGTTAATTAATTCTGAATTTTTAATAATTCAAGATTGACTTTACGATAAATAAATTTTGTGTAATTAATTTTTTTTATTTTTAAAATAAATTTTCTCAATAATATTATAGCATTGTTTATACTTTATCCATACCTGACTATACACATGAGAGAACTTGGAATTAACGTAGAAGAAACTGCGATTATGAGTGCAATTATTCCAGTTGTGGGCATAATAATGCCTCCGGTATCAGGAATGATAGCCGACCGAATAGGAAATTTTAAGGTGAGTTTACTTAAACATAGTTGTTTAAGATTTGTTCTGTCGCTAATTAAAAAAACCACATTTTTATTTTTAATTTATTTATTAAGATTTTTTATTCGATACGATAAAAATCGATGCGATATTTTTGTGTAATAATAAAATATTTATACAAATAAAAAATTATTAATTCTGTTCTTTAAACAATAAATATATTATGTTATAATTTTTAGATTTATAACAGACATAATTATTGTTTAATAATTATTTAAAGATTATAAATTACAAATTATAAATAATTTACATAATATTTATCGGGTTTTCACATTACCGTATAAAATACGTTTCCTAATTATCGATAAACATAAGTGAGTTTATATATTAAATTTGATAGTTATATGTATATATGAACTATATGAAATATAATTCGTGATCTCGTATGCATTAATCTATATTCATATATACTGTAACAATTATAATGAAAATTTTATACTAACAACTTCATTTGCGTAGATTCTAAATATAATATTACTTGGCATATAATTATCACAAAGTATAAGGAACATGATAAATAAAGATGTACAATTACTGACGTATCATATAATTGTTCTATATAATTTGGTACGTTTTGATTACATAGATCCGTATATTCGAATAAGTAGAAATTATCAAATATTTATCTTCTTTAATGGTTTATTATCGTTAATTAATATATGTTTCATGAGTTTGTGATTTCGTGTAATGCAATTTACTTATAACTCATAGAATATTGGCAAACCTACATACAAATAATTTTTACGTAAATTTTTTTTGAACAACAATTAAAATATAATATAATATTAAAATCTAATACGCCAAATATCTCAAAATATATTCATAAAAAATTAAGTAATGTTTATTAGTCGAAGATTGCGTATAATTATTTATCTTAAAATTTACAATATCTATATGATATGCAACTTTTATTATAAATATTGGTGTGCTATAAAACTTTAAATAAAAATGAATAAAAATTAATTTATATTCTAATTGAAATGAATTTTTTCAGAAGAAATAATTAAATTTTATATTTTCACTCATACGTTAATTTTGTTATTAAAACGGAAAAGAAAATTTTAAAGTTAGCGTCAAACGAATAGTTTTAATCATTTTTGGATAAAACTTTCAATCAAATAAAATACGAAATTAAATTTCAAATAAATTTTAGTACTTTCAATTAAACTTATATCATAAACTTATCAATGAACTCAGATTTATTTTTAAGCTAATCGATGAACAATAATTTTAAGTGTAATAGAATAATAAAACATAAATTAAAATATAATTTAACACGATTACATCACGATATGTGAAAAAGTTGTCTATAAATTTATTCGCATCATTCGTTTATTTATAACAAAAGTATAATTAAAAGCTCAATTAAGATAGTATTTTTTTAAATACATTTCTACCTGTTGAATCTCATTTTAACCAGAAAAGTTGATACGTTAAAAATCTTTCCATCCGCTTCGTTTTTAATTAACTTTCGAAATTATACTCCAACAGAATAAAATCATTGCTAAACTAAGGACAAGTGAGTTTAAATTAGAAAAAATTAAACGGAAATCACTTTTGTTTCTTTCCTCGTGTAAACTCACGTAATGATTAACATCATCGGTACCGGTAACTTCGCTTTTTTGGAGTAAAATTAAATTTTGTATTCGAAGCAATCGCGAAAGAAGATTAATCGGACTTTTCTCACGAATCCTTCCCCATTAGATTCTGCTGTCGCTGTTCTCAGCGTTAGGTGGAACCGCTGCCTTGCTTCTGCTCCTCGTCCCCGTCGGCCGAGTGAACGTGGAGTTCCCGGACAACGTCGTCCTCGGAGCCAGTTGCAACGGTGCCGGTGATCCTGTCTACACTATGAGTCAGAGTCATCCTTGCGATACGCTTCACGATCCTAAGATCAATGCGACTTTGCAGAGTTGTGGGTAGGTGGATCTTTATTTTCCGATCGAGCAACTTTGGCTAAATAAATTGTGGCACCTTCCATTGCGTCTTCTATCTTACTTTGGCTTTGGAATAAATAATATGCGTCGGTGTGGCGGTAAAAAGATAAGTGCGTTAATTAGAGGACAAGTGATTTTGTAAGTAAAATTATTGTTATTGATGTATTTTT
Source organism: Dolichoris vasculosae (assembly GCA_018907195.1). Lineage (NCBI taxonomy): Eukaryota > Metazoa > Arthropoda > Insecta > Hymenoptera > Agaonidae > Dolichoris > Dolichoris vasculosae. The sequence continues at coordinate 2,206,522 of JACCHY010000020.1, forward strand.
AAATACGGTTGAAACTTGAACACCTCAAAAGTGCCGTGTAAGTTATTACGTAATGAAAACGAAGAGATGAATCAAGTATTAAATTGCTTGGATTTCGCGTTGAATATATAAGATTCTAACCGAATATATAATCAGATTTCTAATTAATCCTTTAATGAATCGCGATTAATAGTTATAATAGTATAACGTTGTTATATTACTCTATCGTTATCTATTTTTTACTTGTAAAAATAATTAATCAAGTAGCAATTAGTAAATTATTGTGTAAATAAATGGTCATCAATTTCAGTTTGAATTAATGCACGTATATATTTTATAAGCACCAAACTCGAATTACGAATATTTTTATCCAAGAATCGATTGGAAGTATCGCATAATTCAAAATGGATGTTTATAGCATTTTTGTTATTATAATAAAATTAATTACTAATGTAAAATCATAAAACTAATTACTAATATAACGTGCAAAATGAATATTCATTTTACTAGAGCTCATTTTTATTCCGAGTAGATAATAACGTTACTAATGTTATAAAATATTTGATGTTTTATTATAAATAAAAATTAATGCTCCAAGATTTTACTATTTTATTCATACTTTGAATTTTAAAATAAAGTTTAAGTGACTGTACCGAATATTAGAACCATGAAAATAAAAAATATTTACAATGCATTTAATAACGTTAAATAAAATTTCAAGTATAAAATTTAAAAAATATTAAGATTACGAATTCTACTTTCATCGTTATTTAAATTTATTTGTTTACGATAAATTACTGTTTTAATAAGAGAATTTAAAATATTTACCCAAAAGCTACCGCAATATTCGCTAAATAATTTAGCTTGGAATATTCTATATTTCCAACATAAAATTTTGAGAAGTTTAGCTCTTAGCCGAATGGAATGTATTTATATATTGTACTGGTAAAATTTATAGAAATACGAAATTTCTGTTTAATGTAATAAACTTAATTAATCACTTTTAAGGAAAACGATTAAAAATAGTAATAATTTATTTTAATTCGATATTACAGGTATACGTGTCCAATAAACTTTCTCAATAGTACCGAATTAAAGAAAATTTTAATGTCTGATAATTACGAAGTAAACGTTTACAATCCAAAGACGTCAAAAAATGTAACTTACAATTACGTAATTTCGGAAAGTGACATGCCGGAGGTAAAATACGTTTTTTAATATATCGACCGATCAATTAATGCATTATTATCCGTAATATTTTTTTATAATCGATAAGTGTTTTTTGGTAGAAATTTAAACTTCAAGTGGATGCGAGAGAGAATCGGAAATTGAAAAATTTGGAATTTTATAAAATTGCCATTCGACAATTTTCGAAAAATGTCTTGTTCTTTCCGGCAGGAGATACACAACTTTCCGAATTAAAATGTGAGGCACAAGAGAGCAATAATGGAAATTCGACGATTTGTGGATTCGAGTCCTTCTTGCTAAAGGTAATATATCAAAATATTTAATTGTTTTATCGCGTTTATTAATATTTTAAATAATATTCTACCATTTATCGTTTATTCTTTTATCGCGAATTATAAATCTTTTTTTACAAAATTTGAATTACCGAACATAAACTTTTCATTTTATATACTTCGAAAATAATTATTCGAGGCATTTTGTTTATAAAAATAAATTTAATGTACGAAAATTTAAATATCGATTCAATATTTATACTCTTATTTTAATAAACAAAATTTATGCGATGGATTTTATTTTATATTTAATATAAATTACATATTAATTATAATTGTGTTTGTAATTAAATTTTATTCTTCGATGCTTCTTTTTCAATTATACAAAATAAAGATTTTAGTTAAAAAAAGAATAAACTATTAAATTTTTTATACAAGTAAATATTATTAATATATTTGTATGTATTTAAACTTACGTATCAAATTTCAATTTTTCTTTCCTTTAAACAATAGTCATCGATAAATTTATTTAAAAAATGTAAGATAAAAATCATATGTTTATTCCGTAATACGTAACATTTGAAAATTTCCATAATCTATGAAAGATTTTTTACGACGATACGTGACCATTTGCAATATGATAAATTTGTGCATAATTTTATATAAGCTGTGTATTGCTATGAAAATATACATCGAGACGTAATTTCTTATTAATACATACGTAGATACGTTTAAATATTTCCAAATCAATAAGAACGTACGATCAATTGTGGAAGTACATAGTTATAAATTTAACGATTAACGATAAATAACCAAGAATAATCTACTTAAGAATCTTAGTACGACAGAAATTCAGAAGTTAATTATAATTTTACACGAATATCTGAAATTGTTTACCACTTCATTTCTATACGGAGTAAATACGTTTATACACTTGCACAGAATAACGTACGATACGAAGTAATGTGCAATAAAATCTCGAGCCTATTTTTGAGCCAGATACGAAATAAAAGCCACACTGTGGATATGAAAATTTAATATTCATAAATACGTTTTAATTCCAGTGCAAAGTCCTAATATATTCACGATTAAGTGTAATTATAAATGGACTAACCGAATCATTATGTATATCCACACTGTATCATACAATAAAATAATTTGCATGCGGCCATACATGAGTTTCGTACACAATCATATATGGCCATTTATAGATGAAATTCTCTTTAGGAAAGACTCGTTAAACGAATTTAGTCCATCACAGGCTAAGGAAAACGTAGTCAAGTTCAAAGCTGCTTTGACGCTGATGAAGATGTCGGACATCGATCTGACGGAAAATCGACTGAGGTACACCGAGCGAAGCACCAATTGGCCAGGTGTTGGCAATAAATCAACAAAGTGCGCCGAGCCTGAGGAAAATGCCGAGCAGGTGAGCGTCCAGATTGACCTGAGGAACTCTACGACCAACGAGATCTACGACGTTTTCAGTGTCGAGGGTTGCAGCAGAAGCTGCATCCTGACCGCGCCGAGAAAAGAGATCTGCACCAACAACAAAATGATGATCGAATACAACGTCAAATTAACCTTTTGGTCGTATCTGGTCGTTCGTGTCTTTATTGGTGAGCTGCCTTTGATCTTCTCGGTCCTTATCCGTAACGCGAGAGATACTTTCCGATCGTTAAGTCACGTATTACTGATTCATGGTACACGTTCTATATTTTAACGAGATATATTTTATCGAGGTTTAAAAGTCTTCGTTAAAGATTCGCTAATTTTTTTTAGCGGTAATTAAGATTGGTGCGCTCGAATACATAAAGGCTTTATACGGAGTACAACAATACTAATATTTATTTTACATGGGTGTAAGCATATACTTGTATGCATGTGTACTCAAATAGCAACGTGCAAATAAGATTGTACTCATCCAAACGCTTATTCATACATGTATACATAGTTAAAGAAAAATTGACAACATGGATCGATAAGACTTTCAATACAATTTATATTATTAATCAAATTCTTTCGTAAGAAAAAAAGTACAGCACATTATGCAATCGAAAGTATTAATAAAGTAGAGTCGAATTCGAAATAAACAAGAGGTAATATATTTTTTAAACAATTTTAAAACGTTTTTACCATCTCCGTTTAGCCATGTCACGAGATACGATAAATCGATTCGTGCGAAATCAAATAGTTGTTGATAAAAACTGAAAGTATCGAATCTTTTCGGCATGTAAAAAGCGACGTTTTAAATTTTAAATCTCACGAGTTTGTTCGTATAGAAGTATAACTACTTGAAGCGAAGGAACTTAAGGATTTTTAAAATACGAAGATAAAAAAACGCTAAACATGAAAATTAAAAATTATTTTTTCAGTATTAACCGTGATAAAAACGAAAGACTATGATAAAATATGAATCTTGAATTGAAATTACGTATAGTTTATTGGATATATTCTAGAACACAGTATTCGTGATAAATAATACAAGTGTTTAAAAATTGATACCATACTTATACAACATAAATTTATGTTTAATTTCATCGTTATATATACATTTGTTATTACATATTAAAAATAATAGATGTTTTAAAAATTTGTCATAAATCCAAATATTATTTTTTTAAGTCATTTTCTAGAAAAACAATGTACATCTACCAAGTTGATATAAACTTTTTTTGTTCGCTTAAATAGAAAAATATTTAGTTATTTGTGTTTTATTTACTTCGATATTAAAAAACATATACTTGACAATATTTATAAAAATATTTTTATAACCGTTCAAAGCTTCTTATTTATACGCGCTCTCTTCAAAATTCGTGTTTTCTCGCGATATATTTAATTCCAGCTTCGCAAAATACCTATGCTTCAATATCATACGTATATTTTTCTAAATAAATAGAAAAAATGTCTTTGAATATCTTAAAAATATATTTTATCTTTAATCTTATAATAATTATTACCGCGACCAGAAAATACCTTTGATGCAAATTAAACCTATCGTCGTTTACACGGTAAAAAAATGATTACCAAAATTTTTAGGAATGATCGGAGGTACGGCTTTCGCAATGTTCGAGGGTGCGGTCATCGCGATTCTTCGGGAACATAAAGCAGACTACGGTTTGCAGAGAATTTATGGAAGCATTGGAGGAATGATATCTTCACCTCTCTCTGGTATGCTGATCGATTACGCCAGTAACTTAAAAGGATATCCAGATTTCAGGTTTGTTTAGCATATTTCGGTATTATAATATTTTACTCTAAATGTTTTACTCTAAATGGCTTGGCTGGAAGGAAAGATTTTAACGGTATAATATTTTATATATTCGTACAAGCGATTAATTTTAGAATTTAATAATAATTTTAATAAGAAAACGCTGTTGTAGAGTAAGATGAAAAGAAATATAGATAAATAAAAGATATTATGCTAATGAAATCTTATTAAAAATTTAATAAGACTCGAAAGAAACGTACGAGTGCGTTGATTTCGTATTTTAAAATAAATATAAACGAGAAGTTTATTCTTAACAAACGCAGGTTTAGAGAACTAATATTTTATAAAACATAATTGATTTTGATTCTTATATTTCGTTTTGTAATACGTACGAAAACGGAAATAGTATCAAACTATTGCTCGATACCTTAATTATTTAAAAATCGAAGTACATTATTTTCAAATTGCTCGCATCGTCATTAAAATGCGATATAGAAGTTGTATTCAATTCATATTCTACCGAAGTGAAATAATGAATTATTTATCTATATATATTTTAACATTAGAAATAAGCAACGCACTCTAACAAAATATTATAATTATAATTCGCTAAATAATTTCATTGTTTTCAGACCAGCTTTTTATCTGTACGCTGCTCTAAAGATTTTCTCGAGCATTCTCATGCTCTGGATAGATCTTGAATTCAAAGCTCCTGCTTCCAACGTTTTCAGCGACGTCGTCTCGGTATTGAAAAATGTTGAAATAGCCGCGCTTTTAGCGGCTTGTTTTGTTTTAGGTACGTATTGCTCTTTTTAAAGATTTCTTATACTAAACGTAAATATCAAATAAAGTATAGAAAAGTTATAAAATCCATTTTCCGATATCAATTATAAATTTCTAAGACTTTTCGTAAATATTAAAATAACTCGGAGCTGTTATAGAAATAGAATAAAATCCTTAACGTTTGAAGAAGGAACCCAAAGTATCGTCGAAACAATGTTTTTCTTAATTTAAAAATTATTTAGAAAAATGGCGTATTTTTTAAAACAATAAATTTAAGACAATAATAAAGTTACCCAACAATGACATACGTTAACAAAATTGATTTTACAGCAAAGGTATGCGAAACTCACTTTTTTCATTTACATGCGTAACAATCACTTTGATTTTCATTTAGCAGATTGTTGCCACAACATAATTACACTTATCGAACGGCGACTCATTATCGTTTAGAGAAAAATGTCAAACGTTGCTGACGCATTCCTTTTTTTCTTTTGCGTGAATGTCAATGCCGAGCTATATAAAATCGTCTGCAACGTACGAATGGACACGTTTGTTTATTACGTAATTTCCCTGGGTGCATACGTTTATTTATATTCACGCGTTCGTGATTTTATAAATTCGGATTACCATTATCAAAAGCTCATAGTTCACAGCTTCTTCAAATTTCATTTAAATTTATATATCGAATGTTGCAAAATGATAGCGTTTTAATAAAATGTCTTTTTGTTTAATTTAATTCTTTTATCATCGAAAACGTAATTTCTCGAAAATTTCACTCGATAGAACCAGGAATTTCTATAATCCATAGATCCGACATTTATTTGTTTTCTAATTTAGTAAATATTTTACCTTCTTTAACTTAAAAAGTACAGATGCCTAACATGTGCTCGATCAATAAAGTTAAAGGGTCACTCTGGGCACTGTTACGGAGAATCTACACGAGTACAAAAATGTGTAATACTTCGTTACGACGGAATGCAATTGTTTTAAATTAGTTATGCGGAATGTATGTACACGTATTTTACAGAATATTAAACTATAATGTTGGTGAACATTAGGTACATGTATTATGCGAATGCTTAATGCGTGTAGGTAAATTTTTTAGAAAATCATAGACCTTATGTTATGTAGGTCAAGTCAAGTTTTTGTAAAAAATTCGGGATTCATAAATTAATTTATTTTTAATAATCTCTGAATTTTTCTATATAACTACACAATATTTTACGTTATTCTGTAATTTTGCTGTTAAATTATATATTAACGATCTTCTCTGGTTATAATGAAATTCATGTATAAATTTATAAAATAAAATTATGTTTCAAAATTCTAGAATAAACATAAATGTAACTTTACTCTTAAAAAACTTAATTTCAACTTTAGAAAATTATCGATGTACATCACAAAAATTAAGTTATACTAGTAATTTTTCGAAACTTTTTATGGTTTAACAAAAATATTGTTTTTTACAAATATATTTTTAAAATTTGCCAAAAATATTATCTTACGAATGGAAAATGTGATAGAATATTTCAAAAGATTTTAGCGATAAACTTTATAAATTATGCCTTTAAGCTCTACGCTCGAATTTAGTTTTTATTACATAGAATTTTTCAACTGTCCGTTAATTAAAAATTTTTTAAATAATTTTATAATTTATACGATTAATTTTCACGTGAAAAAACATATTCAAGCGATAATTAACACTTAAATTAATACTTAATATTCAATTTATCTGTACATATATATGTCGTATTTCATTTTATTTGACTATAATTACTTAAAACTATATATATTTTTTAATATCAAGATTTTTTTAAATTTATGCTATGAAACTTTTATTCGTATCTTTTATCAGTAAGGTATTTTATTCTATTCTAAATAGTAACGATATATGTAACATTTCTAAATTGAAATTTAGTTCGTATTTATATTTTATGCATTAAAACCATTTTTTTCATACATTTTTAATATTTTCTGAATAATTTAATGAAATTTATACGTCTGATATAAAATCATTTTCATCTTTATATATATAATATATAAAAAGTTTCTATTTTTAAAGATTTAATTCAAATTATATTTTGAGATGTAATATTTGATTTGTATTTATAAGCCTAAATTTAATAATGTAAGCATTTAAAAATAAATTTTTTAAATAAAATTTTAACGCGAAATAAACTCATTTATTTCTTTTAATGTAAATTTCATATTTCTATTCATATTTCTATTCGCTTATAAATTATAAACTAGTTTCATGTTCTATTTCATTCAATTTTAAAAGTTAACCTTTTTTTAATTTTAAACTGACAACATGAGAAAACTTATCGACTGCATTTAATAAAAAAATCTGCATATTTTTTATTTTATATTACACATTTTAAGAACTGAAAAATATCTAGAAATATTTTCGAAATTCCTGGGTATTTTTTTAAAGGTATTCTTTTTATAGAAATATTTTTAAAATATTTTCGTAACATAGTACTATTAACTTTAAAAGAATAAAAATAATAAAAATTGTAAGTTCAGTCATTACAATATGTATAATTATTTGTATTTTTATATTTTTCAATTATTAATGTTGTATAAGAAAATTTTGTAACCGATTGTAACAATTATATTTTATATATTATAATTATTTTAATATAGGTACTAATGTTCTCAAAGTTAATTAAAAAATGAGTATGTGTAAAAGTTATTTTTACCGAACAGATAAATTGGAATAGTGACAATAATTTTCTTCCTACGCTCCTTTTATTAGTCTTAATTTTTAAGTAATATAATTAAAAAATTAGATGTAATTTAATATCGTTGTAAAGGATAACAATTTTAAAGTCTAGAATGAATTTAGAGACGAAAACGTAAATATTTTGGCCCAGTTTATATCAAGTAATTTTCAGAATTAATTCTTATAAATATTAAATTCTTTTTATTAAAATTTTGAAGCTTATATAATGCAATTTCGTTTGTATCATAAGTTTTCATCAAATTTTAACTTGTCTTTGATAGAAAATGAGAAATTTTATTTTATTTTGTAACTGCAGACTAATGTTTTATATTTATATATTTATAACAAATTTAAAATAATATTAACCATATCCCCAAGTAAATTTAGTATACATTTGAAATATTAAATTCTGAAAATTTAGAATATTTAATCACAGAAGTGAAGCGGTGATATTAAAATATTTTTCGCTAATACATTTGACTATACTAATTATATAAAATTCAGTTATACATTAATAGTAATCAATTAGAAAATATGAATTAATTATTAGATTCTTTGATTTACATTTAAAAATAAAAAATTCTCTTTTTAACTTTTTTAATATTATATTGTGAGTTATTGTTATTTTTTTAAAAATTTATTTAAAATATTTGGTAAATTGTATTTCTTGATTCCCTTATAATATTATTTCCTCATAATCGTGTTTACGAAGTCTGCTCATAGCCTGAATATTAATATTATATATACTCTTATTTAATTTCTAACTTTAAGTACAAAAGAGGAGCAGAATTTAGTTATTAATATTATTTTAATATACAAAATTGAATTACAGCAACGGTATTAGATTACTACAAAATACAATGTTTTTATTACGTAAAAAACTCATGTAAAACTGAAGAACTCATCTAAAACTGAAAATTATTAGATGAGTATCATTAAATAATACATATTGAATTTCGATATCTAAAAGATCAATAACTTAAATTTATGAGAATGATTAACTTCAATTATACGTGAGATTTCATAAAAATACTCAACGAACATCATTTTAATAATAAGAAATAGAATAATGCAATTTTCTACGTTCATAAATATACGTATTTTGTCAAATAATTTTTACTCGATGTAATCCCATTTTTAGGTACCGCTTGGGGATACATCGAATCGTTTCTCTTTTGGCTTCTCGAAGATTTAGGCGCATCAAGATCTCTTATGGGAATTACGATAACAGTGGGTGGAATCGCTGGAATTCCGTTGTTGGTCTTGTCCGGGCCAATAATTAATAAAATAGGCCACGCTAATGTGATATTCATTGGTTTCATCTTTTACGCCATTAGACTTTTGGGTAAATTGTAGTTATAAGTTATTTTTTATTAAAATTTAGATGCGTTTATATTAAATATTCGCTAAACATTTCAAAGTAACGCGTAAGATTTCCATTGTTAAAAACGATCGAGTAAGCAATAAAAAATAATAAAATTCAAAAACGAAAGATCAAGGTCATCGGATAAACAATATTTTTATTCTAGGATATTCATTGATTTACAATCCTTGGTTATGCCTCATTTTTGAAGCATTGGAATCGGTAACTTCTTCTCTGAGTTTTACTGCAGCTGTCACTTATGCTGCAAAACTTTCTACAACAACTACCGACAGTTCTATTCAAGGTTTACTAGGAGGACTTTATTATGGAGTCGGTAAGCCAATAAATATATAATTTTATTAGTGGATTGGTTCGACGGTAAAAGGAAAGATTTTTATTTATATTAAAACCACTCTAAAATATACGTTTCAAAAATAAAAATCCTTTTATCAGTTGTAAATTTGAAAATAAAATATAAATTCGCGAAGAAAAGATTTTAATTCATTATTAAATAAGATTTAGTTATAATTACAAATCGTACCAAATAAACAAATCATTCGCAAAATTAAAAAAAGTTCAATTATTCTACAGTTATGTATCAATGTTATATATTCGTCGTTTGAAAAATAGGTAAAGGATCGGGAAGCTTGATCGGTGGTTACCTAATGAAAGCCTTTGGTACCCGACCAACTTACCAAATTTTTGCCGGTGATAACGCTGGTGACTGGTCTGATTTACCTGCTTTTCAATCTGACTTACCTGATGAAACGACCACAGGTCGAAGGTAACGACATCATAAAGAAACAGCCAAAAACAAAAACTCCGTCGATCAACGACGTCGACACTTCCCACGATCTGGAAGAGAGCAAAGCGAGAAAGGAAAAAATCGCGATGGAGATTCAGCAAGAACCTTATATCGTAGATGATATAGAAGCCATCAATAACGCCAAGAACCTCGACATCATCGAAAGTGTCCATGCAGAAAACGACCCCGAGAACGAGAAGAAGAGCGACTTGGAGAAAAACAACAAAGAAAACAATAGCCGAATCAGACAGAGGCATATACAACAAAACGGTTCGGTGAATCCTGCCTTCGAGGGTGACGAGGACGACAAGTGCACAGTTACCGTTGAAAAAGAGCCAAAGAGTAAGAAGTGATACTTTGATTCTGTGGTTAGCGTTGGGGAGATGTGTTTTGTACTTGGAAGCAAAGACTCCCGCGAGTCTTGGCGACTGTCTATTTCGAATACTTCGTTCGCGACGGAAGGAGATCCCAACTTTTATAAATGGCTATTACAGGGAGAAATTTTGTTGAGCATAACATCGTAAAATTGTAACTATCCCGTTATAAAAAGACATTGTACGTTTTATAATTCTATAATTCTCATCCCTGCCTCCAGATATTTGTAAATACGTTAAAAGCTGAATTAATCTGAATACATTATTTTATCCGATTGAACAAAATATCGAAAGGTTTTATTTATGTAATTAACGCTTGATCCTAGGCTAAGGTACGGGATTTAAATTAATTCTCGCGAAGAAAATTAATTTACAAAAGCGATTTCACGGTTTTCGAAATAAGCAAACGGACCGATCTCACCTTTTGCGACGCCCCTGGAATTCTCTAACCAACTCGTAGGGAGATCCTTCGTAAGCCTTCGGGAGTCTTCGGGAGAGAGTCGGTTTCAGTATTTCCCTTTTTTTCTCTTTTCTTATCAGTGACTGCGCCGTAATCCACAAAACCATTTATACATCGCGAACTCGTCCTGTCTTTTCGATTGACCGCGAATGTGACACGAGCCTTGTACACGTGTCGGATCAACTTTTTATGCGTATCGTGTACCTCTATAATTTTCATTTTTATCTATCCTGAAGATACTAATCTCAATTGTTGTAAATAGTCTGACGAAGTAGTAAAATCTCACACTTTTTCTCGAATATTGAGATTCACCGCAAGCGTTAATATACGGTTTCGTCTTGCAACTTTATGTTTTTTTCTACACAATCGCGTATCGCGCATTTACGTTTATGCTTTTGTCGGTTCAAATTGCGTTATCGATCGAACTAATAAAATAAGAAGATAGTAATTCTGTCGCCACTCGATTCATTCATTTATAAACGTTTAGTAATACGAATGAAACAAGGAAAAATATAAAAATCGAAAAAAAACGAAAACTGAAACAAAATATATTAATAAATAAAAATATCCGCGAATATACTTTTAAAAATGCATATTTCTCAATATCTCTGGTTATCGTAAATTACGGAAATGCATTGTTCGTTAGTTATGCGATTGTTGTATAATAAGTTTGCGTTATCGCGTATAAAAAATTTGCGAATGGAAAACACGCGAAGCCGATTGAAAGAAAATAATAATTTTGAAATATAAACGATGATGAATTCGATGCGTTTGCTTGATTTAGTTTGATGAAAGCAAATTTAAATAGTTAAAATCGTCGTGCGTTGCACCGAATTCGAAAGTTAAACAGTTGAGTTACCAACAAAAATGAATGCGGGTAAAATAGACACTTTCATGAACTACGAATAAAGTTAATTTCTTTTTTAACGTTTTTTGTAATCATATTTGGAACACTGCTACAAATGTTGTCAGTTATAAAAAGATAATTAGGAAGTTTTTTAATCACCTAACTTGACTTAATGGACCAAATAGGTTTATAACGCAATAGCTTTAGATAAAAAAGAAGACAAATTTAAAGTTGTATTTGTCTTTATTCAAAGCAATATATTTTAGGTGATACTTAGGAAATCATAAAATTTATACGTTACACATTAGATATCTATTCGAATCACTTTTATTATATTTATAATACGTTTGTAAAATAAATAGCTTTTTATATGAGATAACTTTTTATGGAATTTTATTTTATTACAAATTTATACTTGTTATTCTAGGTGTAAATATATATATTATTAAATATGTAACGTTTGAAGTTACCTTAATTAAAGCACAGTCTAAGCAAAGTCTTCGAATAATGTACGAAAAAAGTAATTGCGGCGTTGTGCTTCCTTTCATAAGTGAATTAATAGCCATAAATTTTCGATTTACAATAGGTCGTATTACCATTAGATAAATGAGATTAGACGAACGATTAGATTTTCTAAAAGTATTGTAAACCTTTGTCGATACGTAGTTACGTATAAAATACATTTTATATTTTAGAGAGGAAAAAAAATGTTACACGAATTTATCACTACGTTGGATTTCCTTTGAAATATTTTGACTTTACGGACAATAAAGTAAAATAGCGTTACTCGATGATTTACGTATTTGCGGCTTTGATAGTATAATGTATGTACAAATATTATATACAGAATATAGTTTTTAATAATTGGTAATCACAAGCACACGAATTCAAACGATAAATACAATGAAATTATTTGTTTAAAAGGCAATATCTGTTTGAAATATTAAACTGTATAATGGTGTTTTAAAGGTATGATTATTGCATAGTAACGCAGTATAATGCAATATAAGAATACAATGTATCGTTCCTGTTATTAAATAGAGATTTTGTACAGTATAATTGTTAAAAACAAGCGCCGAAGATAAAACGACGAATAAAAACGTTAGTATTTACACACGATTATCAATACAATATATTTATAATACTGTAAATTGTTATTTTATTTTAAATAAAAGCGAAATATACACACGTTGAAAAATGTTTTTAATTCACAATTTTCTTTAATTCGTCCAATTATGTTTAATTTTCGCGCCGTTTCGCTATTACCATCACAGATGGCACCACCTAACTCGCACCCATCAATTAAAAATTACTCGTAAATTTAAATCTTTACGTTACGATCCGGTAAACGATAAGAAACGACGAGTAGAAACGTCAAATTCGCGAAGGAAAAAAAATTTATTCAAGTAGGAAAGGTACAAGGAAACACCGGTTGATCAAGCAAAGATAAACGCGTCGTTTAATTTGACAACGACTGCGTTTCGAATATCGATCGAAACAAAATTTTTCATCCGCGCGAACCAAACTTCCTCGCTCGAAAAATAATCGATCGATATTAAAAATTAACCGCCTACCGACGCACCGATTAATATAAACAATTCGGAGACACTATCACGCGTTATAAATAAAAAATAATTATCGCGTGTATTTCCTCAAGGTTCGAGGTTATGATTTCGAAAACGTTACGAATTCGCTCGCATCGAACGTCCGTCTCGGTTAAAAAAAAAAAAAAGAACATCCTCGTAGACCAAAGAAGAAATCGTTCTCGCTCCTCTCCGCGTCGTACCCAGAAAGTTTCGCAAGCACGTCGGAATGAAGAAACTCCTACTTCTCCTCCCCGACCTTCTCCCTTGTCTCCTTCGCCAGGAACAAAAACACGTATCCTCGAGCTCGTAGCCCGAGTAAAATATAATTCCAGGGCATTCCCTAATCCCCGTCCTCATTCCGCGTTTATGCATCTCCGTCCTTCCTTCCCCGCGACGTCGCGCACGCGTAAACGCGGGGTGCGCGCACTGGCATCGCTCTCTCGGAACGATGAGAGCGGGAGAGAGCGGGAGAGAGCGGGAGAGAGAAGGAGAGAAGAGCGAAGACCTCCTCGAACACAGCCGTGCCCCAGTCGCGCCAGTAGTTGATCAGACGAGACGACCGCTCGCCGTCCAACGCGTAGGCGTGTGTGTGTGTGTGTGCAAGTGCGTGTGCGAGGGGAGAGAAGTCTCGCAAAACCAGTCTTGCAACTCTCCGAGAGGGGAACCGACAGCCTTCCGGTCGCCTCCTCGGGGACGCGGTCCCTCGTCCTTGTCCCGAGCTCGAAGGGAGGGGGCAATGCTGCCGTGGTGAGCGCGTGTTTCGAGCCGACGGGTGGAGGACCTCGTGCTCGGGTCGTCGTCGCGACCACCGCGGTTACCAGGATGCGGATGTGATTTTCACCCGGGGAACTTTTAAACCCACGACCAAGACGACGACGTCCACGGACGAGAGCAGAGGAGCCGAGCAAGGGGAGCAGCCGCAGCCGAATCGAAAGGTGAGTTCCTTCGTTTTTACCTCTCTCACTCTTCCTCCCGCGCTCATTTTTCGCGTGTTTTTTTTTTCTTTCTTTCTTTATATTTTTGTTTTGTTTTTGGTTTCGGAAAGGGCGCGAGGTGCCAACGCCTATCGATTTCGTCGTTAAGAATACGTAGACACGTAGACGCGTGTGTGCGGGTAAACCTCCGAGCGGACTGTTATTATTTGTTTTTTTTTTTTGTTTTTTCGAACGCGCACGGAAAAATACCGGAGGTAAAGAATCGCGCCGCCGATCGAGACGATCGCGTTACGGATACTCGTTGTACTCGCGGAGGTTCCCTCGTCGTTTTCCCTCGTCGTTGGCACCGTAATTGGCACCGTAGTTGGCACCGTAGTTGGCACCGAAGTTGGCACCGTGACTTTGATCGCGTTTCCTTCGCGAACGGGTGAACCTCTCGGCTGTTTCCGATGACGAGCTCTCGGGAATATTTAGGACTCGCGAGATGGAACGACCTTGCGTTGCTCGAAAATAATACGAGCGACGGTGATCCGGAAGGAAGCAAAGGAGGCAAAGAGAGAAAAATAGTCGAAGACAAAATTCATCTCTCTCTTAGTTTCCTTCGCTTACCTTATACGAATCAATAAATTCAGTATGCCGGCGACTGCAGTGATAGAGTTTGCTTCTCCCTCTCTCTCTTTCTCTCTTTCTCTTACTCTTCTCCGCTCCGCTCTCCACCTTTTTCTTCACTAAAAATACACCTTCCTCGACCTCGATCTCCGGTCTCTGGAAGTGGACACGAATTAACTAACCCTTGCGAGGCTCCGCACGCTCGTTAGAAAGGCTCGGAGCTTCCTTTTCTCTCTCTCTCTCTCTCTCTCTCACTACCTCTCTCTCCCTCTTATTCTCTTTCTAATACCGTTTATTTTCTCAGCTCTTTAGATTTCGGAAATGAAGGCGAATTGCTTCGATTGATGAAACTGCGCTACGATAAGTGTTTATCTCGTTTAACGGAGGTAATCTCTTCAGGGTTGCTCTAGATTTTCAGAAATCTCAATTAAACTAACAGCCAGTTGCATAGCTCTACTTAGTCTTTACATCGCTGTAACGCCAGAAGAGAATGTACCGTATTATTTTTTTTTGCGTCAATATTAATATCGTTGGGGGAAAAATTTGTCCGCTAAAGCTTATCGAGACAACTAAATGGAGATAAACGCTATCTTTGTTAGCGCGTATTAAATATGCAAATAGCTTTGCTAAGTATTTTATTATCGTAATTTGTAAAGTGCATTTTTATACTTTTTGTGCGAATTTCGTTAATGTGACAAAATACACAATTTTTTCGTCATTCGTTATCCGAATTCGAAGAAATCTGTCGTAAAAATAAGAAGTAGCGAATGTAAAATCTATAACTGTGTAAATGCATACGTGTGTGCGTTTTTTGCTTATATTCATTATCCGCTTGTGCTGGTACGCAAATAATATATTATAACGTATTACGATTGAAACGAATACTTACTAAATATTATTTTTAATCGTAATAAGTAAGAACCTCGTACAAGAGCACGCAAAAAATATCAGAATAATATATTATACGATCGTTTTACCTTTGATAAACTTATTATCGGATATCTGTAAATATTCCTTGGCTGACTAGATCCGATTTTAACCACTAGTTTATTATATATGCATGCAATTTATTATTTAATTCTTAATGCATTGGCAGATGCGAAATAAAGTATAACTTTATTTATAACGTTGTAAGCTTATAAATTGTTTTTTTTTTTATAGAAATTATTTATAATTGACGATTGATAGATGTAGTATTGTTATTTGTCGATATATTCGTGAATAATTATGTAAAGTTTTATTTTTGCTAAAGAAAATAATAAATTTAATCGATCGATTCATATTTACGGTCACTTTACGATTTAATCGTTGGAATAAGTAGATTATATAATTTTACTGATTTTTCTAAAAATAAAGTGAATTCTAATTAGTTTAGGAATATTATAATGAAATATGTATTTAACTCAGCGATTAAATAATTATTTAGAATTATTTTTATCGGTGGAGCGATTATATTCCTTGAAAGATATCGCGTTCTAAGCAGTTAAATTTATAATTACAAAATCGAAATACTACCTCATTTTCGGAATATTCGAGTCCATTTGTAACGACAATTTATTACAATCGAATACATCACGGTTACTTACGAATTACTTCGTTCGAGCGGAATACGCGATAAGGTAACCGTTTTGTAAAAATTTCAAAAGCTCACCCTATTATTTAACCCTTTGATTTTTTTCGATACATATTTCAATCGCTTAACTTTCGTTGCACGCAATGTTGCACGTACGTGTTTTTCCGATGACACGTAGATAACACACCGATGCATAATTCGATTTTTGAACTTCCAAGGTGCACACTATTACATTAGTTTGTTGTGCGACCCAACGAAATATTCGCTCGAGTGTTAAAGCAATATTGTTCGCGGTTATTAATGGATGATATATTTGCGTGAATTTCTTTGGGTAATAGCGATAAAATAGGCAGCTTGAACAAAAAATAAATGGTACTTGACTTTATAAAACTATTTAAGAATTCTAGAGTCTTATCTGCATTTAAATTTCTAATTTAAATATAAAAACCATAAATACAAATTACTACGGTGATACGGAATTTACTCAAAGTTGATTCTTTTACGAACGTTACAAATATAAAAGAATTTTAAACGTATATTCGCAAGTTATTTTAATAATTAAGTGCTTAACAAAAAAAGAAAACTTTTACGTTTATATGTACATTTTAGTTCCGCATCATCGGTATAATTTTTTTCAACTACGATACACTCAAGAAAGTTACTTTTAAAGATTACAATTCATTTTTAAAGATAATACCAAATAAAATAATATTATTTTTACGAAAAGCCTCTTCGGTAGACGAAGTTCTAAAATCAACGAATAAACGGAATAAGAACGTGCATCCAACGATAATCAATATAGTTTGGAAGCTTTTAAGAACGAAGGATCGCGAGCTTAAAAATATCGCTCATTATGCAAAGAATCATATTTTACAATTCTCGCTTTATTGCGACTTATGACAGTCACGGCTACACTGTACATATTAACCGAAATCCGTTCCGAGTTTTCGGGCTTACACTGCATAGCAAAATTTAAAGGTTCAGTGGCCGCTGCGTCGTTAATACTTAGAGGGTGACCCAATTGCGAAGTGTACTCTAGGTTTTCTCTGTTGTCAGAGGTCGCTTTTTATACCGTTTCGATTTTGTTTTTTCATTCGAGGCTTCGCGATAGTTTCGCTAAATTTATTCCGAGTCAAGTTATTACATGAATAAATATCATCAAACGGTGAAACAATCTCGTAGTTCCGAGTTCTAAATGAGAAAGTTACGTAACGTCTTTTAGCGCGGCGTCTTATTGAATTTTCGATGGGTAGTATTTAGACTACTCCGTTAAATTTTTCATACCATTGTAAGCTGGAATTAATTGAAATATTTGCATAGGGTTGTTACCCACATTTTTATAAGTGTCTAATTACTACCGATTTAAATAACGTCTTTCAACTAATTATATCTTAACAGGACGAATATTCTAATTTCGATTTTTTAAGTAGATTCGTGTATAATTCTAAAAACTTTAAGACGACTAACGATGTAATTTTATTTTCGAAAATATCTACAAAGTAAGTATTTCGAACGTAAATTCGGTGATTATTAATTTCTGTAATATAGTTAACGTAAATAATAAATAAACGTTAAATGTGATTTAATATATTTGAAAGAAAATTATTTATTTATTTATTAAATGAAACGAGCAGATACGAATGCGTCAAACGTAACGAATTTTCAAATATTCTCCAAAGTCATCGATTCGATATTATTTCGTTGCTCCAAGTATAAAAAATTTAACCATTTTCATTTTATAAAGAACGAATATCCGTATTTATATAAATTGGCGAATCGAAATTTAAACGTCAGGTGAATAAATTCGGAGCCCTCCCAGAGATTTAGAGCAATTTTTAAATACGATTTTCGCTCGAGAAAAAAAACGAACGCTCGACACGATTACATTAGCGTAAAACATCGGCCTTGCAAACACATCCACGTGCACATGCACCGACGTACAAAGGTAAAGAGGGAGGGAATAATTCAAAAGGAAAGGTGCAACGACTTGCGTGTACGATTTACGTGAATGAACGCAAAGGAGACGGGCAAACCGCGGAAACGAGAGTAAATGACGGCACGGCATCGAACGACGAATTTATAACGATCGCTTTTTTGAACACTGCTTTTTTCTCCGGATAAATGAAGGCATTAAGAGAAAGAGGATGCGAGTGCATTTATTAAGACAAATGTATGCTATTTCAGTAATGATGATACACAATTTTTCGAGAAGGTTTCTTCCAACCATTTCAAAGTGCTTCTTATTTTAAATGTCTATCTCGGTTGTGTTGAAATATTTATTCTTCGTAAATTCTAGGATGATGAAAAATTTACAACAATAATGTATAATAATAATAATAAATTGCAACGAATATTAAAATCTTATTACAAAAGTTGCGCGAATAATAATTGGCTACAAACTTTGCCATCAGCGAGTTGAATCTATACGTAAATAAATAATATAATTGGATGTTAAAGTTAAGTATATCGATACGGTATGAACTTTAAATTATTTACAGTTTCAACTTACGAGGTTCGCGTAATTCTACGTGTGTTCACCATTTTTATGCAATTAAGTTGGAATTATAATTCGTTATAAATCATCCAATTATTCAATGTATTCGTACAAAATATTACCAATTATGTCAAGCATGTTTTAAAATTTGATATTAATAAATTTGCGCATATAAAAATGTCTTTCTTATAACAAATGAGATTTAATCCAGATATGGAGTATACATATACATATATATATATATATATAGATTTAAGCTTACCAAGAATGAATATGAAGTATAGATCGAAAACTTTGTAGTACATGAACTTCATATGAATAATCACATACCTAATTTATACGTGATACTTTTTCCAACAAAGTTTCTTCATTAAATTCTGTATAACCTGTGATTAGAGATGAATATGAGAATCAAATACTTACGATCCAATGCCTTATGCAATTTCCTAATGCAAATATCCTTCTAAGAGTCAATTAAGATTTTTATTTCTTATTGAATCAATTAAATGATTAATGTTTTATGCGAATTGAAAATATACCGTGATATACTTGTATAATAAAAAATTATTTACATCATAGATATTACTTTCAGTGTCGTTTACCTGTGGGTATATTGTATCTTTAATTTTCTTAATTAAAATTTTAATCAAGTAAATGGATAGGCCTCGTTTTCAAGCTTACGAATTATAATTTAATTTCACGGTAAAAAAAATTATAATGGTAAAAACAAATACAGATTCACTTCTTGAAATCAAATTTTAAGTTTCTTAATACGGTTTCAACAATTTTGTAGGGAAAATTATGATTTATTGTTACTTGAATTTAAATATTTTTAGTGTTTTTCATACAAAGTTAATCGTGAACTTGAAAAATAAGTATTATATAAAACTATATATTATTATTAAATAAAGTTGAATCGAATAAATATGAAGTTGACGGAATAAAAATAAAAATGAATAGAATTCCTTTATAGTAGATAAGTTTAAATGAGTTTTTAAAGCTTTACTGTTAATGAAATGGAATTACATTATTTTATGTTCTTTGAGAATATGCTAATAATACAAATTGACTACTTTCCAACTCTTTTAAACTAAGTATAAAGGAAAATAACTAAGATCTCTAAAATAAAATTCTCCTTTTTCAATAAAACTACAATTCTATTCTCTTGATTTTCATTTTCTTCCCCTTGAATATATTCTCATCTCTTAATTTCAGCTTTTCTTTCTTGTCTCGTTTCAATCTTTTTTCTGCATTCTTTCTGTTTATTCGCAAGCTCTTTCTTTAAAATAAGAAAAAAAAATATTGTGAAATATTTTTATTATATATATGTACACGAATGAGCTTTTAGATTTCTATAAAGAACAAAATAAAAACAAAATAATATTCAAATCTATACAACTGAAAAAAAATTGTTTATTTTTATTTTTCGTGAGTTGTTTTTGTAGTTTCAATGTTTGACCGATATGTATATAAATAGTTTGAACGAATAAAATCAATTTAAATTTTATTTAAAAAAATGAAAAAACTAAAATAATATAATTAGATTTAAAATATTAGAAATTTAGTTAATACTTCTATGGAATAATAATACTTATGAATAATTTATTACATATGCTCGTATTCGCAAACATTCTAAATATAAAAAACAAATTATATCCATATTTGTGATTTTTTCCTAGCTATCGATTATTAAGCTGTATTTTATAACAATGATGATTTTTATCAATTGTACATTTAAAAAATTATATCTTGTCGTTGATGAATAAAATAAATTTCGTAATAAGCTTAAAATTATAAATAATTAGAATTTAAATTATATTGGTTTCAAAAAGTACTAAATAAGAAAACGAAATACGAATACATAAAAAATAGCAAAGAAAAATATTTAGCTCTCTTTTGAATATTGTATTACTTATACCAGTCGTGCTTAAATATTTAATTTGAAACTCAACTGAAAAGAAAAAATTGTAAGTTTTCCAATTTCTCAATAGCTAGAAATTCTCGTAATAATCTTTAAAATATAATAATAAGTAATATTCAATATTTTGTTAAAAGCATTAATTTAAGAAATGTATCGAAGGACGAAAATGCGAGAAGGACGAAATCACATTCGTAATTATAATCTTAAAAGTTAAGAATTTCGATTTCATCAGCGTCCAAGGAAAAAACGGAATTTCCAGAGACATCGAATATCAAGTGGTTCGTTGGTGCTCTCAACCGCTAAATGAAAAAGAACGCGCAGCTTCCGAAATTTCACAAGAACGAAATTCGCAATCCCATGCGTATACTTTATCCAACGACAACCCATTTTCGGAGTATAAAATAAAGACAGGCTGAATGTTGGAAGCGAATGGAAACTCGAACGAGCAGCGACGGTAACACGAGTATTAGTCGCGGAATAGATAAGCGCAGAGGAAAGGGGTGTAAGAAACCAAGGCATAATCTGGCGAAAGGTCGAGTGCAGGGGTGTGGGTCAAAGTGCTTAAGGGATCCCCGAGGGTCTTCGTCTGCACCGTGGGGTGTGTAATCCGCATTAAAATTCGCCGGCAAAATGTTGCAGTTATGTTTAATTACTTAGAAAGTGGAGAAAGAAGCTTTTGTCAATACTTTATTTAAATTTAAATGGCTTTTTTGTGGCTTTGAGAAGAGAGTCTACTTTCTGGAATAATAGTATCATGGTTTTTATAAGCTATTTGGCATTTGAAGTCTTACGTCGAAAGAGTTTTTGGAACGATAGATGAAATATTTATACGTTTCGCGAAGTTGAAGATTTAAAAATCTTTTAATAATTAACTCGGAACGACTACTTATAAATATATATATATATATATAGTATTTTATTAAATTCATACTGGGGGAAAATTTTGTACTACTTTTTTTCTTAATATATAAGGACATAATTTTCTAGAAAAAAATAACTTACGGGATATTAAAAATATGTAGTTTAAGAAAGAAACCTTTTAAAATAGTTTATCTACTCTAAAAAAATTGATCAAGCTTCATTTAAATTTTATCAGTGCTACATTTATTTTTATAATTTTCAATTATGTCAGTATTTAATGTTGCTTGTAACTTAATTTTTACTCGAAGTGCCTGAGATTTTTTATGATGAAACCCTTAAAACTTGAAATGATAATATACATTTTCTAAGTTTCTTCATAAGCATTAAACGCATATTTATGTTGAGAATATTTTTATGTTTACGAAACTTTTTGCGTTAGTATGATTTGAATTAGTTTTATAATCGAAATATCAGTATAAGATTCTGAAAATTAACAATTTTTTCAAATGGTAACTTAAACATGTTTGAAATGTATTTCAACGATTCGAATATTTTACGGAAAAGATGTATTTTTTCAAGATATTTTAATAAAATTCTCATTTTAACGAATATTTTTATCTATATTCGAGAAGCTATAAGCTCGAATTTTAATTAAAAATCGTTCCGCGCGTGTTTATTATAAAATTACTTAGTAAATATTAACCGAGAAAGTTTCATATACAACTACATAAAATAAACTAATTTAAAAATTTTTCATAATAAATGATTAAGAAATTTTTCAATTTATTTTTCAATATTTATTTATGTTTAAAAGATTTATTAAAAAAAAGATGCACTTTATATATATTTTATTAATTTAATTTAATAAATTAATCACGATGTGAACTCGTTCATCAAAATAAATTGCGTTTATTTTCCAAATAACAAATCTTAAATGAAAATTCAAGTATACGCAAATTGAACTGTAGCATCATTTGAAAATCAAGACATCTTAAACATATAATTCAGATATATTACTAGGTTAATGAAAAATAACTATTCTTTAGTTTTTCTCTAAAAAGGAAAAGTTTTTCCATTTCATTCATTGGTTCCCCTGAGAAGCTTCTCGTAACGTATCGTAACGTATATCTGATAAAAATAAATTATAATAGTATTTTTCTCAAATTTCCCTAGAGACAGAGTAAAGAAAATTATTTTATTTAATACTTTCTACAACTCTAAGTAGAGAGTTTCACACTCGGTTTCTTCTTGTTTATTTTTTTCTTCATTTTCAAACTCTTATTAAATTTCTTGTGTTTTCTAATATAATTTATTTCTAAAATACGTTAAAGACTTATTTAATATCGTACGCGAAAGACAAGATAAATTAAACACTTATTATTACGCGTCGATGACGATGAAGCTTGAATTTAATAAACGATAGATCGATTCTAATAGTATATACGCTTACCGTATAGTTTATGATTCTCCAAATATAATGAAAACAACGGACACGTAAATAAATATATCCGAACTTATCCTTGGCGCTCTTCATCGCCTCGAAAATTTTTAACAAAAGAAACAATACACGCGACACCAAGACGACTTTCCTCTGACGTCGTTGTACTTTCTTAACGTAGAAACTTGGCCAATATAAGAGCCGGATAAAAGCCAGCAAAGACATATCTCAGAAACTGGCGACGTTTTACGGAGGGTAGACCAGTCGGCGCTTTACAAGGCGCCAACATTGGATATAGGTTGCTTCTCTGAAATCGATTCGCGCCAATGAGGGAGAAAGACTATCTCCTTTAGTTTCGCATCCGTTCCCTTCCGTTGCTTTTAACCTCCGTCGTTTATTTTTCCTTCCGGATTACCCCACGCGTGGCATGTGGGAATGACGTTACCAGTCGGCTGTGTAATGATGTTCGAGGAAGAAATTGAAGTGGAAGGATCGCCCTTTTAGAAAACTGAAATATCGATGTCTTTTGTTAAGAATGGGAGGCTTATCGATCCACTGTGTGTAAATAAATATTGGGGGAAAAAATTATCCGTTTGTAAAGCTCGATGCTTCGAACAAAAAGTGATGAGCGTGTAAAAATATATAGATTTACGTAAATCCATCTGGACTTTACATTCTCTTCTGTATACTTGTAATATAAATCGAATCAAAGTGGGATTTCGTATTTTATCGAATAAGGATGAATTATGAATAAAAGCGAAAAGAATACCCTGATAAATCATTTGCTGCTTTATAAATTGAAATAGCTTACTTGTCAAAATGATAACAATTATTGATTTTAATTGAATATATATTAGATTTATTATCTAGATTTCTAAAAAATTTTAAATGAATGCTTTGAATAAAAAGAGAAAATATGTATTCAAATTATGTACGATTGTTTACATTAATTAATTGTAATTTCGAAAAGTTATAGAATTTATTTAAGAAGGACGTAAAATTTATTACTGTAAATTATGTATTTTCTCTTTTGAAAATGCGATTATTTTTATTATGAACATCGATACTTGAATAATATATCCTAATATAAGTTATTCGAATAATAAATCAAAAATGGAGAAAACTAATATTAAATTACATTTCAAGAAATTAAAAATTACAAATCCTTGGAAATTAAATATTTGCAATAACAGTTATTGTATAAAAATTGGAAAAGTATAAACCAAATGAAAAGTCCGATACATAAATAATTGCTAAAATTAATCACATTTTATGGTAGATGACGAGACATTCAATTTTCTAATTATATCACCAAGATTCTTCAAAATCTAGATAAGCCTTTTATTTCTTAATCTTGATCGAGAGTAAATTATGTTAGTAAATCAAGTTACCTTAGAGCATGAATAAAAGATAAAAAACTTAAGTACTTTTCTAAAGGGTCATAATTTGATTTGTCAGTGCATAAAAGTTTGTTCTTTGCATGGGAAGGTGTAAAATACTGTCTTAAATTAGTATTATCATTATTGATTGTTAATATATTAAATAAATCTCTCGTATATAAATATAAATACGTACTTTTTCTTAAATATTTCTAGATTATATTCACACCCAACGATAAGTTAATTAATTTATTATAAATTGAAATAGATTTTTTTAAGTTTATTGATTGTACATATTAATATGTATTTCAAAATATGAGTAACCGTTAAATTTTACTTGAAATAGATCCAAATAACTCTATACTAAATTTCAAAAACAATATCACGATCAAAAAAAAATTTAGGTTTTAAATAAGCTCTATAACATTTTATTATAGGTACTAGAATATAAAATAAAATAAAATAAGTATAAATTTTAAATATTAACCAATACATTTTAATACAATATGATACAATATATATAATATTTTTTCTTGAGTAATCAATTTTTTAAATTTTTATTCTTAGACAAATGATAAATAGTTTTTTACAGAAAAAATTTTTTCAAGTTTATCAAAATAATTTATTTAAATGAGTCATTGTAAAATCTTTTCTCTAAATCATTTGTCTACATATTTGATTTGTTAAAGTTATTTAATACATTATTTATCCAAAATTATGGAATAAGTATTGTACAAGTGGAATGTGAATTCAAATATTTTGCCTTAGTGTAAATATTTTAAACTAATTATTTCACCATTTTGATTAATTTGTGACAACTTTAAGTATTTCTTAAATACTTTTCATTATTAAATAATGTATATTCGTAAAATATTATTAATAGAGTTTACCTTTTAAGAATATACATTTGTATAATGAAATATAAACATTTCATTTGATAGTTAAAATTATGTGCTTAATATAGTATTACATACCTTATGTAAACTCTTTACATAGTCTCCCTCTTTTTATTTCTCAGTGTATACTGTGACTCTAGACACGACTCAAATTCATCAAATAAGTTGTACTATAATTTTAATTTACCTAGAGGTAAACGTTTGATAATTTTATAATTTATATTAAAATTACAGAAAATTCTTAATGAAATGAATCAATTAAAAATAGTTTTGTAAATAAATATTTTGTAGCCCTAAATGATATTTTTTTCGAGGTATATAATCATTTTAAAATATATTGTTAAATCATCTATGCACACACGTGGTACTAAACTATAGCCATACTCGACTTCTTGTTTGTTTAGAATAATTTAAACTGACGAAAGCGTAACTTAAAAAGATAATGAATAACTTATTTAAATACAAAAAGAATCATAGATAAAATTAATTAAATATTTTATTTTAGAAAATCTGTATATATTAGAATCGATGGTAATAGAATTTATAGAAAATACAGATTTACATCTGTAAAAAGTTTCGTTAAAGCTATTATTAGTGAAAAATTAATTTGAAAATGTAATTATAGCAATATAATTATTTCAAGTAGACGTTTTTTTAATCAATATTTTGATACAAAGTATTTTATATAAATATAGAAAATTATTAAAACAAAAATTGTTTGTAATTCAAAATATTTGATTATCATGATAAATATAAATATCAGTATAAATATTATTAATTAATCAAGTTATAAAATTAAAAACGTATGTAAATGTTTTGAGTTTCATTATTTATAGCGTGAAATTATTAATTATAATTTTCAATATACGACAGATTACGTTATTATGTTATTTTCAAAGCGTATTTTTCAATTTTTTAACTAAAACATTTATTATCGATGTAAAATGAAATTTTTATTGCCTACCAACAAACGTAAAATATTTTAAGGCGCTATTTTAGATTGGTTCAAAATACATGCATGTGGATAACTTCTATAATATTTCAGCATCTTAATATATTTACTATTAAAGCAGGTGAACTTTATATTTCAAACAACTTATATATATATATACTAGACCAACATATAGAATCGTAGTTGTAATTTCATTTATGCCAATTTTTACGATCCTCGTTCGTTAAATATTATTGGTAATAATTCTTTTTAATTTGCAGCGATTTTAATTTTGACAATATTCGATAATTAAATGTTTTAATTTTTGTATTATACATTAATGTAATTATTATTATTCAAAAGTAATACGTAAAAAAATGATAAATCCATTTCGAGATGCAAAGTTTATCAATGATAGTGTATCAAATATTATTATAAAACCGTTCGAATAACAATTATTATGTGAACGTATTGATATCTTTATTAAAAACTATGCGAATAAAAAGTTATTTTTTATTTTAATTTTAAATAAGTTTAATAGGTTTAAAAACAGAAATGGAAAACAACATTTATGCAGCCAAAAAACAAAGCCCTAGGTTTATGAGTACTAAAAAAATAAAATATTATAGTCTCTAAAATTGTATCATTAAAAGTACCTATTTCAAAATTTCAGATATATTGAAGGGAACTTAAATATTTAAGATAAAATTACGCATGATCGGATAAATCAATTTTATCATGATTTAAAAAAAACATTTAAGAAATTTTCTGAACTTTAAATTCAATAAATATGAAAATTAAGGTTGTGATTGCTTTTAGTTCTAACTAAAATTAAAACTTAATTAATAACATTATTCGATATGTAATTACAGTAAATATTAAACAGAATTTATTATCAAAATGAAATTTCTAATCGTTTTAAAGTATCTATTATCTTAAATAGTGGCTATAGTGTCAAACGAGAAGCAATATCAACTAATATCAAAAGAACAATTAAAAAGTTTGAAAATTACGTAATAGGCGTTTAAAATGAATGGAAACTCTAGTTAAATTGGTAGAATAAGAACTATATTGAAAAACAATTCCATAATAAAATAATATACTACCATAAAGAATGAGAGTTATTTTCATCAAAATATCAGTATTAGGAAAGGCAAGACTTGAATAGTCGGGTCTAATGAAAATAACGAGCAAAAATAAAAGCATGAGAAACAAAAATATTCTCACGAATTATAAGTGCATGGACATTAAATATAGAAAATGCTTTTATATGTTGAGTTTTTTATTAGATGAGAATATTCTATAAAAAAATTCTATTGATATACTTTAAAAATTTAATAATACTCTTTTAATATTTAATAAAATTTAAATTTAAATATTAAATTGTAATTTTAAACCCCGTTTTAAACATTTTCTATTCTTTTTAATGTCAAAGCTCTAATGATGAATAAAGATTAATAAGAATAAATGATTAAGTAATCGTTATTAATTTCTAAAATTATTTTATTTATGTTACATATAATAAAAAAATCCCTTAACAGAATAGTTTAGTATTTATTTAAATATTTTTTTGAAATAGAAAATAATAATTTTATTAATTATACATATTTTAATATTTTATATTTATCAAAAGCTTTTATCTTATATTTTATTAGCCAAATATTATATTTATAATATTATAGACAATGGTAGCAAAATAAAAATGCAAAAAATTAAATTTTATTCATTATTTTTCGAACTGTAATAGGAAAATTATTTACAAGAATGAATTCCGGTTCTAATTAATAGTAGTAACGATAAAATATGAATTTAAAATTTATCAGAACCATTAAATATATATTACGGATTAAAATAGAACAAGGAAATGTCACATCACTTATTTTATTTTATTCATATATACGTTTGTCAAATTCAGGTATGATAACAAAAAAGAAATTAAACGGTATAACCAATACATTAATGAATATAATTAATTTTTATTTAATATAAAACAATTTGATGGAGCAAAAAACTGTAATAAGGCAGAGAAATAGTATTTCAATACGATAATAAATGAAATGGAAAATTCACAATTACTGGTACAATTATATAATATATATATATATATATATATAAGAATAATAAATTTAAATTATTAGATATTATTTCATAAATGGAAAATGTAAACTTTCATAAAATGAATGTGAAAGATCTAAAATGTGTAGAGTATTATTTCAGACAAAGGAGACAAAAAAATCTAAAAGTATATGAAAAACATAATCATGAGATAAAGGAGCTGTATATTTCCCACAATATTCGCAAGATGGCTAAAAAGCTGAGATTAAGATTTGCGATTTAAATATTTAGAAGAAAAAGTAAAAGTATTGTACACATAATTTTATTTTAAGGTATAAAATATAAACGACTTTTTAATAGCCAATAGAATGATAATATTAAACTCGATCGAAAAGAAGTAATATACCAAAGTATTTTAGATAATTTTATATCTGAAATCAGCGTTGCTATTATATTGATTAAACAATGAATATCTAGTTCTGAACGCAAATTAAAATTTTGCGATAATTTTACAGTTTATAACAATTATTTATCAATCCATACGTATCACAGATAATATGCACATTAAAAATTATTTATCGATAAAAAAGTGTTGAAATATATAAATAAAACTTATAAAATTTAAAATAACTTTTTCCATTTCAAAAAAATCTATAACAAATATATATAATAAAAGACATCGTTATATTCTGCTATTTAAAAATAATAGGTCGAGTGTACTCTAATAATGTTCCCTTTTTCTTCCATAACTTCATTTTAACGCTCCATGCTCAATAACTGAAAACGAATAAAAAGATAATAGATTCGTAATGAATAGTGAGCATAAAGAAAAATTCATACTCGTATTGGAAAATACATTTTTCAAAGAATTACGATTTTCTAGTACTATTGTAAAATTTATGAATTTTAGTATTATGACCTTATTTCCGAATAAATCAGTCGATCAAAATATTAAAATTACTCTATTTTTTTAAATTAATCATTTATTGGGTTAATAAAACGCGCTTTATTAATCACTTATTAAAATTGTCTCACGTTTGATTTTGTAATATATAAAAAGTTTTTTGAGTACAATGCACTTATTAATAAAACTGACCTCATCGTAGACTAAAGCAAGAAGTACAAAGAACATAAAACTAATAAGTTGTTGTTTATACATTTCAATATATAATTGTTATACTCGTACTTTCCTAGTAATTATTAAGACATAAATAAACATAATTTATTATTTTACTATTTTTTATAATTCAAATACTATGTTTTTTATATAAACATATAAAATACATCGAGATAACTTGAAAATTCTTTTTAAAGAAAAATACGTAATTTCTATGATATATAATAATTTAAGTAAGTTTGAAGATTTTTAAAAAGTTTAAATGAAACACGAAGAAATCATAGTCGTAATGAAGTCAATGTTAGGTGACATGAAAAATTATCTAGACTTATGAAAAGAAATATACGTTTATACATAAATAATTAAATAATGTTATTCTACAATTGAATTTTTTGTCTTAAACATACTCAAAGGTGTATATATAATTTTTTTTCTTATAAATAATTGAAAATGTGAAATTTATAAAACTGTGTAAGTTAAAAATTGCAAGGTAAATAGATTTTGTTCGATTCTTGACCTACTATTCAATTATTTATGACGATACTATTATATATTATTCATAAAATATCACTTTATTTGATGTATATAATATAGATTTAATGACTAAAATAAAATATTAAACTAGTAATAAATTATTCTCAATAATAATATAATTTGAGTAATACTCTGATTTTTATTTTTTTTTAATTTTAATTGTTAGTTTTAAGTACAGATATTAATAAATTTTGTAACATTAATGTAACATCGTTGTTTATGTAGAATTATTATTTATTATTATTAACCAGGTATGTTATTTTTTAGCGTTGTATGTAATATTCATAAATATGTCGTCGTAAATTGAAAACATTGATAAATTTGGTTATTTACTATATACAGCCAAATATGCTTTTTATTTATTCTTTAAACATAAAAATAAAAATCCAATTAGGATTACCTTTACAATTTATTCTTTATTATTTTTAAATTTTATAGTATTATAATACTTTTGTAACTAATTAAAACAGTATAAATCGTTTTTATAAATAAAATTTAATTCAGATTGTAAATTGTTTCCTTATAGTAAAATAACACAGTCTAGGACTACGGATAAATATTTATTTAAATAAAATCACGATAAATTATATACCTGATAAAAAAAATTATTCAATTTCAAAAAAACCAAACAATGATCGATTAAAAATTTGGATTCTAAATCATGAAAATACGATTTGATTATAATTTATAGTCGTACAATTTGTTTAATAAGCTTCTAAATACTTAAAGAGGATATAGTAAAATTTTCGTTCAATGTTATCTTATAATAGTAAACCTAATGTAACTTTAACTTTTCTCTATATATTCTATAATATTATAAATAAATTTAAGCAACACATTAATCAATTAATTTAAATGAAATTTATATGGAAATTGATAATTATGGTAATAATTTTTTAAAGTGTTCCTTTAGATAATTTATCAAAAGATAATGCGCAAAATATCAAAGTACATTAACTTTAATCCTAAAAAGCACGTGTAGTTCAATATCCAGTAATTTCATTCTGCGGTTATAATATAACGAACTTTGTTTAATATTTTTATACTAGCTTAAAATACTTTCTCGCTTCCTTTAATAGTTTTCCATATACCAACTACGCGTGTTAATAAATAAATATGGCGTGTAAAATATAAATTTAACATATTATAATGTAACATATATTTAGTTATGATCTTGGTACTCGAATTTTTAATTTGTTTAAATAATTGAAAATATAGCGATGGTAGTTCTAAGAGCTAGTTTTAATAATCAATTTAATATTTTTTATATTATTTAATTATAATAAAAAAATGCGAATAAAGTATCGTAACCATTTTTTTTACTTACTTTTTATATAAAATATTATTTTTAAAAATAAAATTTTGTATAGAATACAAAAGCGGTAATAAATAAAACTAATATAGTTAGAAAATTCATTTATAAACATGAAAAAGTATGTTCTAATTAAACGACGGAAATAAATTATATCAAAACAAAATTAGAAACAAACTATACGACTGAAATATTATAATTAACAAATCGAATGAAAATAATACATATTTAGACAATAAAATCTAATAAAATTAGTAAACTGCTTGGATGATAAGACAATCTCCAGTGTTTATGTATGTGAGTTAAATATCGTGTTGTCAATGACGTCTATACGTAATATCGATCCGCTTACTCGGCCATTACGGAATGTACACATGTTCACGCATACATATGATTTAATATTGATGTTTTCCATTCTTTTCGCTTTCTAGAACTTTGGACAAATAATAGAAATAAGTGTGGATGTACATGTAAAAATGGTGATAAAAAATGATAGCAGTTTAAGGATGTTTCCGATGACATATAGGCATAAATAATTTCTATTAAAGTAGATGTTTATACGAATATGTATATTAAATAGTTTACATTGATACAAGCATAATATTCGAGCAAACTTATCGATGATGTGTCTATGTCACCGTCGTTTATCGCTGAATAAGTAAGTTCCACTTTCCAATTACAATCTAATTATTATATCTATTTTAATAATTATTAATATCTAAAATATAAACAATGGTCGAATTTCCTTAATTATATTCATGATATATATAACGTTCGTTACGATGAAGCTACAACGTAATTAAATTAATTAATTGTAGAATAATTGATAAGTCTTTGTATAAACATTTATAGATACGATAAAAAATAAGAAATTATTAAATAATAACTCCAACAAATTAGATTGTGCTACAAAGCAATTTTTGTTTTAAAATAACCGTATTACTATGGAGTATGGAAAAATTGATTTTGTAATTTAATTGAAGATCGAATGCTATTCTTATTTGTTTTTATAAATATTGATCGAGTTCTTCCAAGTATTATTTGTGCATTTCGCACCCCGTATTATTAAAGCTCTACCAGAAAAAATGTATTCTCTTTCTTCTATTTTAAATTGCCAGGAACTAACAATTTTTATAAAATAATTTTGAAACAAAATTTTTATCACTGAATTGGTCGCTATTATGTATAGTACAATATTACTTTAATACAGTCTTTTATTTAATTACTCGTAATTAAAAGCAATTCAAAAAACTTTGTTTTCATTTATCGCCGTATATTGTCATTTGAAAGTTACCGTTTATGAAATATAGCGATAAATTATTTTGTTTCTTAAAATCGTTATATATAAAAACTTAAAAAACGTTTTCTCGTACTTCAAAAATTAGCCATAGAAAATTAAACAATTTTTAATCCGTTAACATTCATATTTATCAAATGTACTAAAATTCCTTTTTGTATCAATTCAACAAACTTAATTTATTAAATAATTAAATAATTCTACGGACGTAATACCAGTGCGAACACGATACAATTTTTATAATATATAAACTTTGATTCTTTTAACAATATATATTTTTATAGACCTTCACTTCAAGATATTCCATACATGTGATTTTACTTTTTCGGTCTCTTATTCTCGACGCGTTTTCACGAATCTACACGCGCGACGATAAAAAAGAGAACGAGTAACGTATAGTAAGTTCGCTTTTCTATGTCACTCGTATACAACGAATTTCCGTCCATTTCTCTTCGAGCTATTTTCTCGCGTAGCTTAGTCAGCACTTTTTTTGAACTACGAATTGTTCAAAATGTCGAGCGGTTCTTCGCCTAATGATGAAAATCCTAAACAACGAACGCGATATTACCACTTAAACAAAATGACTTTTAAGCATTAAAAAAATGTTTTCTTTCCGGCTAGAATTAATGTATATTTCATAATATTAACTCGGTAGAGTAATATTTTTATATCGGAACGCGAGTAACGTATTATACGTAAATTGCTCGGTTTATCAAAGTTTACACAAATATTTATAGATGAAATCGTTGCAGGATCAATATTTGTTTTATCTAAATAAAATACGTTATGTATCTAATAATATTATTACGGTAGTTCATTGGATAGTTGAAAATTGCGTTTGTAAGAAAATTGTTAAGATAGAATTTTCGAATAAATTTACTTATGTATATCCGTTGAAAAATGCGAGTAGTCCTTCAAGTTGAAAACATCGTCTTAATCGAATATAACTTACGACGTTGAATAGTCCTTTCGTACCGGGTAAGAGGTTCTCGATATTCATCGGGTGTCCACTTACCATCCACGTATTCCTTTACATATTTTTCTATTGAAAATTACGCGAAAAAACGACGTTCGTAATCTCGAATTCGCGTAACTATCATATTTAAAATAAGTCGATTCAGGATGAAACGCTGCTCCTTCGATCCATAAGAAAAATTAGCTCGTCGTTTTTTACGAATCGTATCTCATCGTAATTATGCTGCATTTGAAGATATCAAATAAAGAGGGCGTTGGACATCGCTCAAACTTATTTGAGCGCTCGATCGACGAGAAGCTCATAGTCAGTAGAGGCCGAGAGAGTCGTTTAAATAACTCGTAAAAATAAGTACGGTCTAATTATCATTATGCTCTAACTCCGTACACATTTCGCCTAACGGAAAGTACGATTTTTTCTTTTAATAACTCGAGCGCTGTTTGTTTCGCGCGTGTAAATATTAGCCTTATAAAAGAAGATTTATAAAACAATGTTGAAGAAGAGTCGGATCGATAGATATCGGAAGATTTATTCGAACACCGTGACGAGAAAAGAGGAGTATTTTTGCACCGTAAAAATATTTATCGATCGCGTTGATCGCGCTAATTGAATCGTTCGCATGCGAGACGTGGGAAAGAAAAGGAAGAAAATAAAAAAACGCCGCGATTAATATTTCCGCAGCGATAAAAAGCAGCGGACCGACATTTTGATGTATTGCAACGGAGTCTCGGTCGACGCACGCAAATCGGCCTATGGGAATTTTCGCTTTCAACGGCCGAGTGTCCCGTTTCCTGCCTCCGATGCCGGTTTCACGCACACGTGCTCTTTGTAAGATTACGTCAAGGCCGCGTTCGCCGGCTGTAGTCGATGGGCAAAGCGCGTGAAAGTTCGCGTTTTATTTGTTTCCCCGACGCGCGTGAAAGTGACTGTGTTCGGTGATCGCCGTCGTAGTTGTAACGGATGATTTGGCTGATTCGTTGGATAACGTTGAGAGTAACGTCTATTTTTTGTTTCGGGGATGAATAATTCAGCAAAGAGGGAAGTTGTAACGTTTTCGAAAATAGACCGGTTAATTTGCAGTTATTTGCGTGAAATGAATTTAATCAGGTCAGTGTAAACATTGGCGTTATGTTTGACGGACTTCATTTTTAAAAGACTGTGTACACGAATGATGTTTACATTGATGGATTTCCGAACTGCGGAAAATGGTGTGGCCTTCGTTTTCGTATGAATTGAACGAGTGTATAAATAAAAACAAAATGCGAACGAAAACAAATAAAATAAACGAGGATTCGACCAATCGTCGTTCTCGTGAGCTATTCGTAATAAAAAGTCATCGCGATGATAGGGTTGATTTGTAAAAGGGAGACCGCCAATTAGGTAATAACTAAAACAACGACGATCCAACACCGGAAATTAAAATTAATATATTTTATAAACAAATTGATTAATTAAAATTAATTAAACGGTATGAAAAATTAATTACACGCGACGAACGCATTTTTAAATTCAATTTTTTACGTTTTAAAACTAACGATCCTTTAAAAAAATAAAGAATATTTAGTTTTTTAACGATAGCGCTTCGTTAATTGTTCACCTCCGATAAATCTAAGTAGGTAAAATTTCATTTTGCTCGATCCTTATGAAATATTGATTCAAGCGATTTTTAAACTGCTGATTTTAAGTTTTAAAAGTAGTTTAACTTCGTTAGATTAAAGTGTAGCGTAGTAATTTTTTGAAAGACAATTTTTAAATTACATAAATGGATTCGAGATCATTTATACAATAAAATAATTGAAATCGAATCTACTATTATCGTTATTTCTATTTTTAATTAGCGAAGAAATCTACAAATATTGTTATCGAAATCAAATATTAATTTTTTTTATTCAACGAAATTATAAAATTTACTTCGTTTTCGTACATCTCGTTATTTCTATCGCAAAATTTTTTAATTTTTATAAAAGGAGACAACATTTACCGGTATTTCCGTATCGAACATCAACGATGATCGCATAAAAGTAACGTATCTTGATAACATCCTATCCTGGATTTTATAACTTAAAATTCAGAAAATGTATATACTTTATAATTTATAAACCGTAAGACACGCGTCGATGTATCTCTTACATTTCCCCGTAACCGTAAGCTTGGAGTAAAAAATAAAAACACCTTTGAAAAGGAGAGCCACGTTCGAAAACACCCAAAAATTTATTTGCGTTCTTTCAGAAAATGCAAAGGCAAAGGCTAAGGCCGCGCCGAACGCGGATGGAAAGGCTGCCGTTACACATCGGCCTCTTTTTGATCTACGTGCTCTTCCAACTAGTCTCCTCCTCGTTCTCGAGTTCCTCGACGACTCCCTCGGTGTCCTCGACCTCGCCGATCTCGAGCAAAGCTCCCGAAGCAACGCCTACTCCGAGGCCGGTGACGTCGTCTACGAGCGCCAAGCAAGAGGGACAGAAGGAAGAAGTACCGGGGGAGACGTCCACGAGAGCGACGACGAGAGCCTCGACGAGAGCAACGACGAGAGCCACGACTATTGCGACCAAGGATGACAAGGATAAGGATAAGAACTTCACGACGATCAAGGAGGAGTTGGACAAATTCAATGACACGGTACGTGTGAGAGAGACGATGAAAATTTGAACGATGATTCGATTACTGTTGGATTTTTTAACGAAGCGGGGATAGACTGTTTCAAATTTTTTAACGCGGACCTTAGAGAAAATAAAAGCAAAGTTTGGAAAATCCTTGGTTTTTAACAATTCTGATAATTACGTTTACCGTTCTTTTAAAATACCGCGTGAATAATCATCGCGAATTTCAGCGATTTGACCGAATTCTTATCATTCGCAACCGTTATTACTTGATACGTGCAGGAATCACTGGAGCCGACGTCGTCGTTCGTGGACCCGCATCCGACGTTGCGACCCAGACGCGAGAATTGCTCTCCTCCCGCCATTGAACAATTTCCTCGTCCTCTCATGGGACCCAATGCCAGGAAACACGGAGGCCTCGTCATCCACGTCGTCGTCGCCGTGTACACGTTCCTGGGACTGGCCATCGTCTGCGATGACTACTTCGTCGCCAGTCTCGACCGAATCTGCGAGGGTAGGTTTTACTTTTTTTTTTTTTTACGAATCGTAAAAACCGATCGAAGGTTTAATTCGTGCGAAGAAAAATAGACATCTTATCGAAGTTAATAAAGTAATAGAACCTCGATCGAGTTAATAATAGGATATTTTAATAGCTTTGATCAAAATTAATATTAAAGTTTTGATGTACTTCAAATCCGTAGCTTAATACTCGAAGAAACTTTAATTGCTTAATAAACAACGAAACAAAGTTTATTTTAAATTTTTGTAATTTTATGAATGCCGAACGTGCAACGACTTTTTTTTTAATAATTTACACATATTTGCAACGAGAACCATTTCGATTTAATAATAACAAATTACGTTAATTTGTAAAATTAATTTTACGCGTTAAATATTTTAAGAGAATAAGATTCGATGCATCTTTATACTTGAAAATACGTTAAAAAAAGTGAATATTCTCTTTTTTAGAGCTAAAATTATCTCCCGATGTTGCTGGTGCTACTTTTATGGCAGCTGGTTCTTCCGCTCCAGAGTTAGCGACTGTTGTCATAGGAGTCTTTTTCGCCAAAGACGATATTGGCGTATGTAACAAATATCTATCGATCTCTAAGATTTATATCGCGACGATGTGAAATTAAAATTGATCGAAATATGTTTCCTAAATTTAGATTTTATTTCGAAGCTTTTCGTTTTATCGATCATCGTACTAAAATGAAACGAGTTTATTTTATAAACAAATACTGACGGATAATATTTCGAACGATGATCGATATCGCTAAGACTTCAAAAAATTAGAAACTAAAATTGCTATTTGTTACGGAAGTAATCGATACACCATAAATAACTGCACGTCGATCATTTATAAATCCATGTTACATAAAAATATATCGTTTAAAATAAATAGGTCAGCGGCGTTATAGGAAGTGCAGTCTTTAACATTATGTTCGTAATATCCGTATGCGGCCTCTGCACCAGTACAGTATCAAAATTAAATTGGTGGCCACTTTGTCGGGATTGCTTTTTTTACTTCGTATCCATTCTAGTGATGCTCGGCACCATCGCCAACGAATCCATTTCATGGTAAGTCGAGCTTTCAAAATCATTGTTTTCGGAACGTAAATCGTTTTACAAGTATTCCAGTTTAGTCTTTGTTAGTTTCAAATATAAATCCTTTTTTTTTATTATTATTATATTTACATTCCAATCGAATAATGCACTTCCGTTAAATATTCGAATCAACCGCGATAAAAGCAAGCGAATCTTTTTTTCTCAGGGGAGAGTCGTTGTTCATGCTAATAATGTACGCGGTATATTGCGTCGCTCTCACGTTCAACGGCCCCTTGGAACGATGGGCAAAGTCTTACAACATTCCTTGGTTGCCGAAAGACGAGGAGCAACCCGCCGAGCAAAGTGCTCTCGTTACGTACAAAAGTTTGCAGGAAGAACGTCAAGGTTACACGGATCCGAACAAGGCATCGGTCGAACAACCGAAACCTAACGATGGTTCGTATATACAAATGTTCACACGCATTAATTCGCAATTTATTTCTTTTGAATTTAAACGCTCTTGGAACAATTAACGTACGTTTCATTATACTCTTCTCGTTTAATTATATTCTCTCTGAAAAGTGAGAAGCGAAAGGAAATATTTGTAAAGACGAAAGAAGTAGATTTAAAAGTAATTAATCGGTGATGTTACCGCGATCGCAACAGGTTACTCAACCGGTGACGCGAGTTACAATAATTGGCAAGATACCAACTCAACGGCGACCAATCAATGGGATCCGAACGACGCATGGAATCAAGGACAAAACGACCAGTGGAATCCGAACGAGGTATGGAATCAATCGCAGCCTCAACCCCAGCAGCAATACCCGAGTCAACAACAACAGGTGCAATCTCCGAATCAGGTTCAACAACAACAAGATCAACAACAACAGCAGCAACAACAACAACAACAACAACAGCAATCAACTCGAACCGCGGCGGCAAAACAGCCTCAGTACTACAAAGCCAAGGAACCCGATCCGAACGAAGTATCGCCGTTGGTTAAGCCGACCGATGGAGGAACTTGGGGACTTTTCACTTGGGGTTTGGTTTACCCCATTCATTACATGTGCCGACTAACGATGCCCGATTGCAGACAGGAGAAGTACAGGGGCTGGTATCCTTTTATCTTCTGCATTTCCATGATCTGGATCAGTTTTTACAGCTACATTATGGTCTGGATGATTACGATAATAGGCAAGAATATATCTTTATAAAAAGAAAAATATCTCGCTCGTTGTAAATTTGTCGAATTATTTCAGGCAGTACACTGGGAATACCCGACACCGTCATGGGATTGACGTTCATCGCCGCGGGTGTCAGCGTACCGGACGCTCTGTCCTCGCTGGCGGTGATCAAGGAAGGCCTCGGCGACATGGCTGTCAGCAATGCCGTCGGTAGTAACGTCTTCGATATCTTAGTTTGTCTTGGACTGCCCTGGTTTATTCAGACTGCCATGATAAAGCCAGGCTCGCACGTGAACGTTACCAGCAGAGGTAATCTCGGATTTTCGAAGCGTTTGCTTTAAGCGGTTATAAAAATGTAAAAGAGATTCTCTTCGTTTTAAAACTGATGGTATACGTTATTATTGACAGGTCTGACGTACTCAACGATCTCGTTGTTGTCTACGGTGGTGTTCTTGGTGGTAGCGACGCATTTTAATGGCTGGAAATTAGACAGGCAATACGGAATTGTACTGATGGTTTGGTACATTATCTTCATAATATTTGCTTCGTTGTACGAGCTGAATATCTTTGGGCAAATGAATCCACCATCCTGTCCTAGTGAATTTTAATCTCTGTGAAATGATAGCGAAAGAGAAAAACATCTTACATCTTTTCAAACGAATGCTGCATCCTTGCGTACTTATAATGTCTTGGAAGACGCTGTACACGAAAAAGAAGACAACCGAGTGGACGAATCTCTCGAATCTTGGAAATTTTGGTAAAAAAAAAAAATGAAAAGAAAAATTAAACGAAATAGATAAAAGATAAGTTTCAAATCGTACATTCAAACTTGTGCAATGTAAGGTTAAAGGCAAATTATTGCAATTTAAAGACTTTCGATGCTTAGAAAATCAACGTTCAAACGAAGATTGGGTAGCCGATAGATAAAGTTTAGTGAAATAAAATGAAAATAATAAATAAAAATGGCTGGGACCAGTGGATAACGGAAGAAAAGTGAGTACTCGATAGTAAACAATTATAAGGTAACAAAAGAAAAACGAGAGATGAAGAGAAAAGAGAGAAACATGTCACTCGAAGGACAATATATATTAATCATCAGTATTACGAAGTACTTTGTTTTATTTGGTACGCAGGTTAATTCAGCGCGCATGCAAATCTAGAAGAGGCCGAACTTATTTTATAAAATATAATTGAAAATATCAAGAAATGTTGGCTTAAAATATTTCAAGACTTTCATTTCATTGTTACATTGCGAAATTTGAATTTTGCGAACTTTATCGCAATGGAATAAAATATCTTTGAGCGTGTAATATTTTCTATTAATTTGATATGGAAGAAGTACAACTTTAAATTAGATTCGATATATTTAATAGACGAATTATATCTTACATATAATATCATTTGACGACTGTACAATGTATCGTTTATAAATATACTTATTAAAAAATATATCAGTTTTGATTGAATAAAATTTAATTTTTTTTTTTAAATTGAATTTAGAAGAAAATATTAAACGTTTTAAATCAATTAAAGAACTAAAGTGGATATAACGAACGAAGTTTAGAACATTTTAATGATTATCTATGTATTTTTGTTAGCACCATTCAACTATCCAAGAATAGAAAGAAAGATTTAGTTGATTAAAAAGAACTTGGGTGAAGTAACAAAAAATTGAGTATCATCGATCAAGGCTCGATTAGAAAAGCTTTATGGGCATTCAACTCTGCAACAAAATTATTGTTACGATATATTTTAAGATTTAAAAATTACTTATAGACGACAGAAAATTATATCGATAAGATTGAACCGTTCGTTTCAATTATTCGCAAATTTAAATGTAACTAAAAAGCATGTGCGTGTGCGTACGTGTATTTATTTTTTGTGTTTGTACCTGTAAATGTGACTGTAGAATTTAAAAATCTAAAAAATTAACGAGTACGCGGAGGAGATATTTAATTTAAACTGGTAAGAGCAGCATGCGAAAAAAAAAGTTTACTCTTTTTTAAAAAAGTTTACTCTGAATGTAAGATTTCTCTCAAAAATATGAAAATGTTTTTAATAGAATATATCGATTTATATGTGCAAAACAAGTATTTAAAGCTTACGAATAAAACATAATTTTTTTCATTATGGCCACACATCGCTTTTACGTTTTGGCAATTTAACTCTATCAAAATAATTTTTACGCCGATTGTTTATGCCACGGCGATGTAGCGAATAAACGAATATACCGATAACATAATAAATGGAAACAAAAATAGTTCCCGGGCGAGGAGGAATTGCTTGGTGCCGTTTATATATTTATAACAATTGTTAATCGTTTTACAAAAAAAAAAAGATACATAAGACTACAGGAAAATGCGACATTACGTGCTTCATTTTACGTTTAATAACTATTCGTATACTTTTATTCAAGAATAAAAATGTAATAAAAATGCATAATTTTTACGTTTGCTAAAAATTATTCTTTGCTATCGAATAAATACGTTTAAAAAAAAAAGTAATTTATGATACAGAAAAAAATAATTTTGTAATCTATGTACATATAAATATTTTTATCTGTGTTATTTAATTATTAGATGTTGTTATATTTCAAACGTTTCAGACAACGATTTTATTAGTGATTACAAAATTTAAATTATTTATGCAACTCTACGCGATAATTTTTATCGAAGGAATCCTAATTCCTTTTAAAGTTAAAAAATACGAAATATTTAATCAAGTATCATCATTTTATGTCGCACGAATGTCGCTTGCGCCTAGCAGTTGTTGATTAACTAAATAACCATGAAAATGAAACCTTAAATTGTAAATCTTATTATATACATATAAGTGTACATTGTATATGCGTATACTTTCGATTAATACTCGTAATTTCATCCCCGAATGCTTTTAAATATTGCGTTTATGCCTTGTGAAATAATTAGATGAATAATATACCGGAGATAACGTAGGGAAAACAAAAGAGAAATATCACTGAAATCGTTCAGAGGATATTTAAAAAAAAAAAAACAGAGAAAAAGAAAAAACAACAACAACAACACAACAACAAAAACGAAGACGTTTATTCCGTAGCATGTGAGAATGAAAAGGTTAAAAATAAAATTACCATATACATGGTGAAAGGCGATTTTGTTATAGTAACGAAAGATATTGTAATAACTCTTTGGAAAAATTTCAGTAGTTAGTTTTGTGAAAAACTGACGCGTTTTTATATTCAACAGTTGTTATAAAAAAAACAATTTTTACTATGACTATATGACGAAATAGAACTAGCTGACTGTTCTTTATTAACAAAATAGAATAAAATCGATTTTTCGTGTATACGGTTTTCGTATGAATGCGATTTTAGAAATAATTGATTTCTCAACGTAAAATTCCTTGATTAGTGAAATACTTGGGAATTGCTTATCGAATAGTTATAGTTCGGTTTTCAAACGTTAATATTTATTATAAATCCTTAATATAGTTCGTATTTTATAATGCATTTGAATTAATTTTATTTCGATAAATT
Source organism: Dolichoris vasculosae (assembly GCA_018907195.1). Taxonomy (NCBI): domain Eukaryota; kingdom Metazoa; phylum Arthropoda; class Insecta; order Hymenoptera; family Agaonidae; genus Dolichoris; species Dolichoris vasculosae. The sequence goes on from JACCHY010000020.1 coordinate 2,249,283, forward strand.
TTCATCAATCACGATTTCACGTAATAGAAAAAGTTAGAAAACTGATTTCTTGTAAAAGAAATGTATTTTAAATATATAATTGCTTATTAGAGACGCTTAGAAACGTACATTAACTACAAGAGAGAAAACAGAAATTGCAAGACGAATTGGAAAGGTAAAATTTTGGGTAAAATATAGCCTACGAAAATCCGAAAATTGCGAACTGCTTAATATTTGGAACGAGAATTTTAAGGGTATACGAGAGGAAAGACAATAATTGACGCAGCCTTATCCGATGAAAGTATCTACAACATAACTGCGCGTTCCTTGAAATTTTACATATTCGTATAAAAAATAACAAGAAATAGAATTTTTCCTCGTTTTTCCAACACAAAAATTGTAGACAACTTGAAACGAAAAACAATACGAAATTATTTATTTTTTTACAAGGCTACTTTACTTAGTGCTAGTATAAAAGTGATATATTTATGTTAACATGTCGATATAAAGAAAATTATAACCGACTTGTACTTCATATAAGTTTTTTGCTTCGTATAGATTCACATTTTTATTGTAATACTTTGTATGTAACAGATTTTAATTCATTTTTTCGTTCGAGATAAATTTGTACTCTCGTATGTATTTTTTGTTCAGCTCAAGATACTGTATTGTAAGTATTTCTAAAAACAGCTCTATCGAAAATTATAAATTGAATCTCTGTTTTACATTCTACAAAAGGTATACATTTTCACGAACATTTCTGAGTTGACGTAGTTAAGTTTGTGAATATGGAATCTTTATAAACGATCTGTATAATTTACTTTATAAAATAATACATTTAATGTAATAATATTCATTATTTTGTTATAAGTTACGAAGTAAATTCATGTTATCTTATTTCAATAATATACGATAGAATAATAAGGTCTATCTATATAAAACTCGCAAATAATTTACATGCAATATTAAAGCATTCAGGTTAACAAAATGCTTGTTTACTTCTCATAAAATTTATAAGTACTTAGTAAGTATAATTGTAAAACCATTTATTTTATTATATAAGCCCCTAAAATAATTTTCTTCTTCGTGAAAAATAATAGTCACTTGTATAAAATTTTGAGTAAAATAATCAAACTTCGATTACTTCATTTTTATACTTGTTAACATTTTTAACAGTTTTTTTCACAGTATTTCAATTCATGATATTCTTTAATCGCAAGGATCGCGCAGTTGTACCAAATCAATACGTCATACTAAATACATTGTATTGCATTTAAATTTAGCGAGTGTAGAAGAAAATTCAAAATAAAAGAAAAAATCATTCACAAAGCAAAATAAAAAAAAAGAATATTCAAAAACAATATTAAAGTAACATTAATTGAACATCGATAACGAAAGTTAAATATTAATTCTAAATAAAATAAAAATTTAAATATCGATCTTTTTATTTATCGATGTAAGTTAAATAAGACGTCAACGAATTCCAGTAGCATTTTTTCTGTTTTTTGTATTATCGAATAATCTATATCATATAAAGTAAGAAAATAAGTAAGCATTATTATCATTTATAAATTATAGGAACTTTATTTTCAATATAAAAAAGGAAGCTAGTCAATGAAAATGGTTGATAAACGAAAGAAATTTTACAACATAGTGAAATTCGATCGGCGAATCGCTTACTTTGCTTCCTCTCGGCCTACCTCTTTTTAATATATTGCTTGCTATAATATTAGATGATATTTAAGAAAAATCATTATATAATTCCTTTAGAACAATAACGTCGGAGTTATTTTGCTTAAGTCACTATACATAAAACTCAACTATGCAAATGCAGTTCTAGTATATTGGAAAAATCATTACGTAGATTATATTTCTCGTAAAATTAACTTTTACGTAAATTTGTTGAGGAAATTATTCATTTTAGACATTAATCTTAATAAAAAGTTAAATTTAATTTAATTTATTATTTCTGTACTTAAGAAAATAAAATTTTTTCCAAGATCGTAAAGTAGAAGATACACTAAACATAAAACTCACTTGGTATAAAACATTTTATTTCATTATCGCGATAATTTTTAAGCACTTAAAAGTAAGTACTAAAATATTCAAAAGTATCATAATTTTTTTAATAATCGGTAGAAACGATCTATTCTTAAGAACAATTTGAAATAATAATATTTAAAGTATTTAAAATTAAAAATTTTAAATGTAAATTTAGTTCCAAATTGTTACTTAAAATATATCTCTAACGAACATCTTGTGCAGTATTCTAAAAATTAGTACCAATAGAGTATTAGTTAGATAATTAGCAGTTTTTTACGAAAGTTTGAACTTTTTATGTAATATAATCTTTTAAAATTGAATTCGAATTATTAAGTTTACGTCGTTGGAACTCGCATAAGAAGTTGAGATTCGATGAAAAATAAAATAGCGTAACATAATTAGCCTTGTTAAGGTTAAGATTATAAATTGGATCTTTCGATAAATTTGAAGGTCCATAATATAAGTAGGTGCTATTATTGTACGTACATATTAATATTGTAAAACCTATAATATAATGTGTATAATTACGAAATTCGTCGATCGATCGATTATAAGTTGCAACTAAAAAGAACAAAAACTCAAATAAACAAAGATAACGAAAAATCAAATGTTGCTTCAGTAATGTTAATAAAATAGTAAGGGAAGAGTAAATAAAAAAATACACCAAAATTGCGTCTATTCCTGCCGATACGAAGAAAGTTAAGAAATCCAATTATGACGTGAAAATTAAAAAAAAAAAAAAGGTCAACAGAAATGTGTAGGCAAGTACTGAAACAAAACATAGAAAATATGTCTCAAAGAACCGTTGCTGAACTTTTTATAATTGTATCCTATATGTAATAAAGAAATAAATAAATATTTCATGTTTATTTATTTGTTTAATATTATATAGTCGATAACATTGAAATTAATTTCTATATGGTAATCAGCGAAAGTGCAGTGACGTCCGTAAAGTAAAAAAGACGATGATACATACTGTTAAATAAATATATATATATTATATATATATTTGTAACGTCTGCCATTTTTAGTTATTAGTCTATTTGCCAGCATTATACAATATATTCAGAAGAATTTAATTTAAGGTAACAAACGGAAGATAAACATCAACGAAAATACAGTCCTAACGTTTTTGAATAAAAAAAAAAAATATATATATAAATAATTTTTCATTGTTATATATACATATATATATAGATAGGAGCTACTTAATTAGCGTATACATACATATATATATATATATATATATAGAAATATACAAACACACATGACTTAATTCTCTTCCACTGTTTTCTTCCATTTTTGTTCAAAAATCGCGAAGGAGAATTTGAAAAATCACGATAAGGAACTAAAAACTAGTTCAATAAAAAGGTAAATAAGGAAGTCAATCTAAATAAATGTTAATTATTATATACTTACGTGTATAATTCAATTATTATAAATAATCGTAGAGCGGCTATGAACGTCGTTCAATTTGAATGTGTCCTTAACGTAGATGTAGTACTTTAATGATTATGTCAGATATGCAAAGTCAATATATATATTATCTTGGCGCTTTGATGCCCGGATTTATATTTAATTTTTTTCTCTCGTAAATTTTAAGGGATTGCTCGATGGAGTAATGTTAATCTTGTACATGATACTGCATTCATTCCTAATTAGTCAATTTTCGAGTCGAAAAGTTTCTCTAAATATGGAACATAACTATGTATGTTAGAATATACGTTACATTATATTCTTAGTAATTAAATCAAACATCTTTTCACTTTCTTCCATTCTTATTTAATTAGTAAGTGCAATATTCTTATGCAAAAATATTCACGATATAATTATTTCGAATTTTAATTTTTTAATCATTTGATTTACAATCTATACTTTTTTAATTTTAAAAAACCGTTTATTTTCTTGAAATTATGACTAAAATAATTAAATTTTGATTTTCATTTTGGTTTTAATCTTGTAAATAAACTAATATTGTATAATTTATTGCAAATTAATTATTAATTACATAAATTACAAACGTTGATAAAGCAAAATATAGCAATGTAAAGTTCGTGTGTGATAAAATAAATGCTATCAAGTTAATAAATGTTTGACTGATGTTAAAATATTTCGAATTATTTTTTACTAAATAATTTACCTAATTTTTATTTTTAAGAATATAATTTTAGTTGCGAAGTTTGAGGTTCCTATTACATTAATTTACAAAACGAATCTTTAGATTAAAATTTGAAACTAGAAAAATGGTAAAAATTTAGTATATTGCATTTTTAGGGTTAAAAGGAAAATATTAATTTGTATTCTAGATTTTTTTTAGAGTAAATGTAATTACATTACACATGGCAAAAAGTAAATTAATTTTAACCTAACGCGTCAATATTTCTCTAGTCGTAGCTTCAAGAATTTATGTAAATAATTGTTGTAACGAAATTCATAATGAGCAAAAATCTATTAAATAAAACATAAATTAAAAATTGCAGCAAAAAAACACGAGTGAAAAATCGCACTATCTTATTTATATTAAACGTAAACTCACGTAATTACATACGTAGAACACTAAAAAACAAAATTTTAATCGAAGCATCAAAATATTGTTACGCATACAAAACATTACATATAAATGCATATATATACGTATATATATATATATATATATGTACAAGTATAAGTATATAATCATATATTTATATATATGCATATAAAGCCCTTATTAAACGTATTGTTGATTTTTAAAATGGTAATTGAAACTTATTTTGAACACATGTAAAAAAGTAAACCAATTGATAAAATAAACGCATAAGGTGATGATTCTATAAAAGAAAATTTAAAATTTAATTGGCATAATAAATATGCTATAGTGAAAACTTGATCTACTTAAAATAAATTTTCATTACCATCTTTGAAAATAACTATTTTACACTTAATATACCAAATTTAAAGCAAATGCTGGCACGTTATAACTACATCGTTATACATATAAATTAATTATGAGCAGGAAATCGATTTAATATTATTATATAATTCGATAACTTCTGTAATAGCAATCAGCAAAGAAAAAGAAAACAGTAGGTGTTATGTACTACGATGTATCTAAACTGTTTAAAAATAAATAAAATTATTGCGAAAAATATCTAAAATATTGATTTTTTATTTACTTTAAAAGTTTCATTTTTTAGAAATCAGATATAAGTAATACAAAATATTTTTAAATATTCGATTTTTTATTTTATAATTATAAGTATCGATATTTATCTATATTACCTTAAAATAAGTTAAATTTCAAGAAAAATATATACCAAATTATTATTATTTTTATTAACAGATAAATAATATTCCGTCTAGGTTAGATCGATATAAAACGAGCATTTAAAATAATAAATAACGTTATTAAATTATTTTATAATTGTACAAAGGTAAACTTACATCTGATAATAGAGAAATTAAAATAAAGATAAACGTAGAAAAAACTCAGAAACTTATTCATTTAATTATATCACTTTACTTATTTTTTAATAAATTTATAATCAATATTTGGTTAATCCAGATCGTATAATTTGCAACGTCTTTTATAATAATATTCGAAAGATTACGCAAAATTAAAAATATGAATTGTAAAATGTATTTGCAAGTCTAATGTCTCTATCGGGATAAAAACTTTTTATCCTTTTTTCAAAAAATAATTTTTCCGCAATTATATATGGTTATAAATTATTTTTGATTTATGAAACGGTACTTCGACTATTTTCAAAATATTTGATTCTTTTTTAATCGTTACACGAACGTTCGTAAATTCACTGACTTCATTTTTACATCTTTACAAAATTTATGAATTTATTTTTATTCGATGAAATCGGGATTACAATTTTATAATTTATTTTATTTATAAAATATCTTAAATATTTTCATTCAGAGGTTATTTTCAATATGAAATAATAAAAGAAATTCGAAAAATAAGTAATTTAAAATATTTATCGATAAGTAAACTTTTACGCTTTAATTGTTTTTTCGTGAAATTTATTATTCGTGCTCAAGGAATCTTATAATTTCATCGAAAGATGAATGAAAAGAGCAAAAATCATCAAAAACCATCGAGTGATAGGTTACAGTACAATAAAAATACTATTTCGCATCACGGGCCGGACAAACCAACGAGAACCAAAGATGATACGAACGAAAAAAGAACGAGAACCAAAGATGACACGAACGAAAAAAGAACGAGAACCAAAGATGACACGAACGAAAAAAAAACGAGAACCAAAGATGACACGAACGAAAAAAAAACGAGAACCAAAGATGACACGAACGAAAACAGAACGAGAACCAAATATGACACGAACGAAAACAGAACGAGAACCAAAGATGACACGAACGAAAACAGAACGAGAACCAAAGATGACACGAACGAAAACAGAACGAGAATCAAAGATGACACGAACGAAAAAAGAACGAGAAAAGATGACACGAACGAAAACAGAACGAGAAAAGATGACACGAACGAAAACAGAACGAGAAAAGATGACACGAACGAAAACAGAACGAGGAAAGATGACACGAACGAAAACAGAACGAGGAAAGATGACACGAACGAAAAAAGAACGAGAAAAGATGACACGAAAAAAAGTCAAAAGGTGAAAAATTGCAAGAAACATAAATGTCCAAGGAAATGTATGTGTCGCGAAGTAGAGGAGTTGACTAAAATTTACAAAGAGTTCAAGTCCATGCGAAAAAAAGCGCAGGAAACTAATATAACCCGCGACTATAAAATGACCGAAAGCGAAACTCGATTGTGCGACAAGGATACATCGAACAGCTGTGAAGCATTGTTCCAAATAATCCGGAACCAACGCGACAAAGTGCAAAACTTAGTGGGAACGCTGCAAATGTTCGACGAGAAATTAATTTTGCAGGACAAGGAAATTTGCGAAGCTGAGAAAAAGGTAATAAGTGGATTCCGATTGATCTCGCTATTGATGTTTAATCCTCTTTCGCTTGAAAACTATGAACTAGAGCTTTGAATATTATAAAACTCGGCCATTGCTTTAATAAACCATTTGATTTTTATATTCATGAAGCGTTTGTGACGTATATATAAAATGTTAGTTATTTTTACAGAGCCATAATACGCGAGAATTAGGTAAATTTAAAAAAAAAAAACTTGGAACAAAAGAATTGGCAGGAAACATTAAATTTGTTAAAAGAAGATTAGATATTAGTTGCAAAGAATTGAACTTAATATAATTGATTATACTAATTACATTTTTAGAAAACTCGAGAATCTATTTTACAATTGTAATTTTTATTTTTAATCATTCGATCACACAAAAGATATATTTTAAAACTAAACTTCTAAATTTCGAAGCGAAAAAGTATAGGGTATCGATATTATTTAAGCAAATTATCCATTCTATATTCGTAAATCTGAAAATACGTAAGACGCGTAAGTATTAAAGTTAAATATTTTTCAGAACTGATATCGAAATGAATCTGGTATTTCTCATCGTTACGTAAGGTTTCAGATATGAAAACTCAAATTGGTGTTATCAAAAAGAAATTGAAAGAAGAGAAACCGAGTACAGGTGAAATCAAGTCAACCGAAGTTAGTGGAGTTGCTTGGAAAGAAACAAAGTCGTTAGAATTGGAAGAGCAATATCGACTGAAGGCAAGCCTATTATCATTTATATAACGTTAATTATAGATAATAACTTATTATTATCGTATTCGTGAACAGGCGAAAATAAAACAAATGACAGACTATCATATATGTAAAGACGAGCAGATGAAATTATACGATGAAATTAAAACTGAAAATAGAATTAAGGATGCCGAGTTACTTTTAAATGCAGTTAATTATATTGAGAATTATGTATCCTATGCTAAATCGATAGTGAAGAAATAATAGTGATAATAAAAGCGATTTTATATTTATACGCGATCGACGTTTTCTACAAATTGTGAATTTATTTTTATAATCATGTATCTAGATGATAAATACGTGAAATTAAACAATAAAATAACAGACGATAAATCATTATAAAGAAATTGCAAAAATATAATATTTTATCTTGATTCAAGATTTTATATAAATTTTGTTCGTCTAAAAAACACGTTATAATTTTCGTCGAGATTTACTCTATTTCTAAAATAAGTTATTCTCTTTTAAATACCAAACGGTACGCTAAAATAAACTACGCATATTAACAAGTATGCGATAAATGTACATAAAAATATAATACAATCTAACATTCGCGTCTATTCGTGAATAATCTCGACGGCAAAAGATAAGCATTGATTCGCAAAAGATTAAACAAGACTTTCCTGTCTTCAATTAGATTGAATTACATCTAGCAAAGTGGATGAAATATCCCACTCGTGACTCATTTTCTACCGAGTTTTTGCCGCGAGAACATCCTATTTCAGTGTCACAAATTAATTAATGTAGTGCAAGTTTCAATTAGAAATTATAAGTGGAAGTGTAATTGCAATTCGTTATTTTCGATTAATAAACGTTATTCAACTATCGATGGAAAGTAGTTGACGAGATCGTTAGGAATTTCTGTATTTCAGGAAATTAATAAATACTTGACATTATATTTTATTAACGAGGTACTTTGTGAATAAAAAATAAATTGTTTCCTACAAAGTTGATATCGAGAAGTTTGAATCTTCGCTAAAACAATAAATTATAACGTTTAATTTTTTGTTCGATGCGTTAGATTCGATACATAAATTTAAAAGATATTTTAAGAAAATACTAAAAAATATCTGGTTGCGATTGATTTTCTAAAATATATAATATTATATTAATGCACGGATAATTTCCGAGTGAAAAATTAGGCACAGAACTATGATTAAGTTATGATCTACTTGATAAAACGTGGAACTAAATTAGACTGATTTATCGCTTATCATATTTATTATACGTGGCTGATTTAAACTATTTGTTTTAAAATTAAATATTTCAAAATAACTTTTCTTTTTATTTTTAAAAACAAATTTTATTAAAACGAACTTATTAATTTTTTTTAATAGTAGTCGAATCGCGTAAAATTTATACATTTATCTTCGTCTCTTTATTTCGAGTGTACTAAAAATTTAATTTAGTTTATCCAAAATTTAGATAAATTGAACGATTCGATACGTCTTTTGTTCGAATTAAAAATTATTTTAAATAACGTGAAATTCTTTGTGAAAATGCTACCGCACGAGAAATCGAATGAATTTGCAGAATATTAACTCCTGATGAAAAACAAGAGTTAATAGTCGGTTATCGCTTTTGGGAAATGCCTCTTTTTTGTAAACAATACTTATAGTATTAATTTATATGATTTTACAAATTGTTTTCAAATCTATCCCACGATACAAATAAGTTATTCGGTTCTAACGTCCTTAAACTGAAATCAAAGTACAATTTTAAAAACATTTAAAATATCGTATTATTGTTATTTATCTTTTGTAAAATCTACTGCAATCCAAAGTGAAAAAATAAAAGCTTCTACACGATTTATGTAATTGACAAGATAAATATTTAAATATTGTTAAATCAAATTATTATCTTATCTCTAAAAATTATGAAAAATGTATAATTATGCATATGTACACAATAGAATATTAGATTATCGGCATCGTTTCGTACAAATTTCTTGTTGTTAAAACTGTACATTAACGATGAAGAATCCATTGACAGCTTTCACTCGACCAATTTATCCCCACGCCTCGAAGGAAGTCCATTATTAAGGTACAGTTTTAACTTGACTTCACCATTGGTTTTATGCAGTCAACTTTAACAATCGTTCAGTCATGTATAAGACCAACAATTGTACGGTCCTCGAAAACGAGGTTTCGCTTTGACATGGATATTACAAACTAAAAAAGTGCGTCTTGTGATATAAAAAATATAACGATAAGTTCAATTATTTAACGTAATGTAAAGGAATACGAATTAAAATTATTAGCGTTTAAATTTTTTTTTAAAAATACTTTTAAACGTTGAATTTACTTAAACTTAAAAATTTATTCTTGATTTTAAATCAATAATATATGAATGACCTTTTGTAAATTCAAGCGACTACTTGTAAATAGAACGATGATGAAAATCAAGCGTAATTCTTAATCTATAAAAATATATTAAATGCGTATGTCGTGATAACCGATTACATTATTAACATTCTCGCGGAAATACTATATTTGTAACGGAGAAATAAATGTTGTCGTCATGATTTTATCGCGTTCAAAATATAAATCAAAATAATTTTACAGTTATGTAAATATAATAATTAAGTCAATATGAAGCAAAGAGAGCACGTGAAAGTTGTACTTTTAGGAGATAAAATGACTGGGAAAACATCTTTGAGGAAAAGATACTTTTCGGGAAACTTCAATGAGTCGGAATTGGCGGTGAGTTTTATTTTTATATTTCATTTTTCTATGTTTCATTTATAAACGAGATAAGCTCATCTATCGTTCGATCATATTTTTAGACTATCGGTGCAGGTTTCGACTCGAGAGTTTTTACTTTTCAAGATAAAGAATTCGAAATGGAAGTTTGGGATACATCTGGAGAAGAAAAGTATTTCATTTTATAATTATAACATTTTTATAACTGGAATAGATAATTTAAGTCGATGTTATACTTTTAATTTTAAATATTTAGTTTTGATTTAAGTGGAAAGAATTCATATTTTTTTTATTTTAAATTAAATACCTGACTTTAGTTTTGAACGAGCATAAGATAATATCAGGTATCGATGAATATAATTATTTATCCTTTCAATTTTGTACTTACTTTTCCCGTTCCACTTTTATGATAATATGCATTATAAATTAGCGCAGAGTATTAATAATCTCTGACGAAAAAATTACTCGGTTACTAAATAGATTATTTGTCACTGATAATAAATAACTTTAATTACGTGAAAAATATAATTTTTATCTCGACGATATTTAAAAAAAAATATTTCAATACTTCCAAATTTATAATTAATATGAATATTTTTACACGGATATTAAGGATATTAAGTTACTGTGACGTTTTAATATTGTGTTCCGAGATTTTATTTTATTCCATATATTAAGTGAGCGGATATACGATCTTCTTTTAAATGTCTTTATAACGCAAAATTCGAGTAAATTAAGTTTAAAAATGTTTTAATAAAGTATTTATTTTTTTTTAAATTTTATTATCATGATATGAGAAATATTTTTATTATCAGTTTATGAATGACTTATTAATATGTTAATCTACATTTGTTTTAAAAAATTTCATAATTTATTGTCGTAGCTTAAGGTAAAATTATAATTTAAATCGAACTTATTATGTACAATCTTTACATTTTCCTGTGTAAAATCTCGTAAAACTTTGGATTTAAAACACTATGTGCATAATGGATATCGTATACAAGTTAACTCTAACGACTATTATTTACTCAATCCAAGGCAATTTAAGCGTTAAAGAAGTACTAAATTAACGATTGTTCTAAAAACTATATACATAATTTTCTAATAATAATACTAAGGTTATTTAAACTAGTATCACATTTTTAGATATACAATAATATAGTTCTTAAAATTTACAAAAAAAAATTATTCTCTTATAAATTTTTAGAATTTCTAAAAAAATTATTTTATTTTCTTAACATTCAAAAATTGTATAATAAAATAAATCATATATAATAATATATACATATATATGTGTGTGTGTGTACTATAAAATATTTTATAAATAAATTAATCGATAATTTATAAAATTAATAGTAATATTAGAAGATAAAATAATCTATAAATATTAATCAACGTATTTACAATCAGTTACACGAATAATTTTAATCAAAATATAACACGTCATATTATTAACTTCAGTTATCATTTTATATATATTTTTATTGTATACACTATAAAATTATATTAAACTACAATATTATCGCTATATTTTAAACGCATTATTTTATCTCGAGTAAAACAAAAAATTAGCCAAAATGATTATTACCAAAGTTGGTTTTCCGCATAAAAACAAAAGTTTCAAATTTATTCTCGTACAGGTATCAATCCATATGCAGAATGTATTATCGAAACGCGGCCGCGGCTGTTATCTGCTACGACGTCACTCTTTATAGTACATTTCAGAAGTTAAACTACTGGATAGACGAGTTATGCAAAGTCGAACAATCGTGTAAAATTTATGTGTGCGCGACAAAGAGCGATTTATTGAACCAGTACGAAGCGAATCCGCAACTCAGTTATGTCGAGAGCTACGCTCGTGAAAACGGAATCAAGTTCTTTTTGACATCGAGCAAAACTGGGGATAACGTCGGTAAGTTATTCGGTAAGGATTCGAATTTAGATTTGTAGATTTTACACGTTATAAATACAACGGCTGCTACTTTGAAAAGCGACTATTTTGCTGATTCGATTGAAAAATGATATCGTTTGTGACAATATGGCGGAAAACTTAAAAATTTTCGGTACTACGATTTAACTTTTACTATACGTGTACTTAACGATGCATATTTTATTTATCTAATTTATGGAATGCAATCGAATCTCTTTAAAATTTATGTTTTATCTATTTTTATTGCATTAATATTATGCTATGATTTAATTTAAATTATACACGGATGTAGTTTTATTGTTTTAACTCGATGGAGATAAGTAAAAAGAGTTGGATAAAATCTGAATAACCGACAATTATTTTTAAAATATTCGCGTAATTTTCGATCATGGTAAATAATAAATATGTCATAAATCGGCAATTGTTGAACAAAAAATAATTTTCATTTTTACTAACTAGACTTTTATCGTCCTCGTTGGAAGTTATAATTCCGCGATGAAGAAATATTTTTTAAACTGTGATCGTTGATAAAAAAATATGAGAGAATGAAAATGAAATAGTAAAAAAGGATGCAGCTATAAGATATTAGAATTTAAAATAAATAAAAACAAATTTATAACGATTTAGAAATATTTTATAAAAATATTTTTATTCGAATACTTTTTAATAAATATGTTATATTACAAATGTCATTTAAAAATAAACTTTTTTATTCAGTCAGTTTATTCGATGAGATCTTGGAGGACTACGTTACTAATTTAGATAATACGCCAAGTTCGACGAGTACGATAAAACTTCCCACGAACAGACGACATTGGATGAAACAAAAAAGAAAATGCTGTTGAGATCGTTGAACATTTTGTATAATAATATACATTGTAAGATAAGATTTTTTATCTTAAATTTATAGTTTCTTTAATCATCTATTTATCTATTTATAGATAGATGAAATAAATAATAAATAAATAATAAATAGATAAATAGATGTAAAAATTTATGATTGGATAAACGGATATATACATATGTAAAAAAATTTAAGTAGATACATTCGTGATTAAATGAATAGATAAGTAGACAAATTGATAAAAAGATGATTAGATAAACGTATAAAAAAATGGCAATCTATTTTTTATATATTTTTATCTATTTATTTATTTATTTATATATTTTTTAGTTTTAATAAAAAAATATTTCGTAAAAATCCTTAATATGATATTAATTATAAATAATAATAATAATAATAATAATCATCATTATAAGAGTATTTACATGTTTTTTAACGTTCAGTGTCATTTAAAAGGCTATCGATACCAAAACTAAATCTATTATCGTTACTTTTACTTATTAATGAATTAAAACCGATCTTATTACTTTTTTTTCGTTCTGTTAACAGTCTTACATCTAAAGGTATATATGTTTCATCTAAATTCTCGAATTCATCAAATTCTTTGTCATTTTCTAAATCATTCGAGACTTGTCCTTGATTTTCTATAAAAATATCAGTTTTTACTTCTCTCGTGTCATATTTATAATCTGTACAATTTTCTCTTATATCTAAAGGTACATATGTTTTATTTAAACTCTCGAATTCGTGAATTTCTTTATCACTTTTTAAATCATTTAAGACTTGTCCTTGATTTTCTACAAAACTTCCAGTTTTTAAATCTTTTATATCACATTTATTATCTATACAATTTTCTTTTTTCGTACTATTTATATTTTCCTGATATTCAATATATATATTTTTTTCGTCGCCTTTTCGATTACAGATATTATCAACAATTAATGACATATTCATGGAATTATCAAGATCGCTCGAAAAATCCTCTGGAGTTAACTGATTAAATATCACTTCTAACGATCCATTTAAAATCGAATCTAAACGTTCGACGTTCATAACTCTGTCAAATTGTGGACCTCTTTTAATTATTCTTGGGGGTGTAAAATCTTTATCTTTTTTCGTCCTTTTTGGTGTAATCTCTAATTTTTCAAAAGATTCTTCTAAAGTGAGCTTTCGATTTTCAATATTAAAAAACTCTTCAATTTTTTTATTTTTTAAATTTTCCACCGCTTTTCTTTTGATTTGTCTTTTCCTTTCCGTTTTCTTCTTTTCTGGCACTTCCTTAGTATTGTCTTTAATTTTTTTCTTACATCGAGACGGTTTCTTTTTTTTTGCATTTCTCAACGTATCAAATATTTCAACAACGTCTGGATAGCATTTTAAAACTGCATCTTGGGGTTCGATCGTCACTAAATAAACATAAGTAATATGCACTATTTACTTTGTAATTTTTAGAAATATTGATAATGAAATTATTATTCAAATTATTTTTAAGTATTTTTAATATATTTTAACATATATTATTTTAGCTTTATCGTTTTATTGCTTTATTCCTTTATATATCTTTGTTACTATTATTTAAGTATCTAGTTTAAATTTAACGATTTTAAAAATTAAAAGAAAATTAAAATAATAACGGATATTCAAATAAAATTATCGATTTTTTAATAAGTTTGATAAATAAATTTTAGTATATTCGTGTAATAAAAAGTAATTTTATAAATTCAAATTAAAGAAATTAAAGTACAAATTCCTTTGAGAACATAATACTCGTAACTTTATGTTAGCTTGATAAAGATTTTCCCACGAAAAAATAAATTTTTAATAATAATGCATTGTATAACTACTTTGTAAAATGCAAAAATATATTTTACAAATACCCTTTGAGCTTAAATAATTAAATATAATATAATGCTTTGATACCTAGTTCTACCAAAGGCTTAGGATCTTCTTCATCGTCATGTTTATCATCAGAGTTTGGAAGTACTAAAGTTAATTCTTCCAATAGCTTATCCTTGTCAACCCATAAAATCTCATAACTAGCCGTACTGCGAATATTTCTTATTTTTATTATTTTTTCAGGGATAAAAACACCTGGTGTAGTTAAACGTTGTTCTACGGGTAATTTAATTAAGTTTATCAACTGCCATCTTGTCATGAGAGGAAAAATCTTTGCGAATGCATAATCCGGCTCCCACAATACTTTTTTCCCCATAAAATACTGTAATTTGGAATATTTTATTTTTATAAACAACTAATAATTTAAATAAAAACAAGTACAAAAAGATTGTAAAAATTGTATTTTTTTAATATTTAAATCGAAGGGTCTTAAATAGAAAAAAAATTCTTTTGTCATTGGTAACTTCTAATCAATAATTTTATAGGTTTAGTATACTTACGACGAATTCAACAATTTTCGGTTTTCTCCATTCTAAATCTAATTTAGAAGGTATAGGCCCTTTGCGAACTAAAAATTCATTTACGAGTTCTTGACTAGGAAAATTTTCAACCAATAAAGCCTTTTTTCTAACGGATAATTCATTAGAAATTAAATTTCGTTTCTCTCTATATAAAGTAAATATAAACGTTAATTATATATCGTATAAAAATGCAAAGGAATTAAATTATTGAATTTCTACGCACTTATAACTATCTAGACATTTTACTGTAGTTCCACAATCTATGCAGCCACTTTTGGTATGAGATCTTATTTTTCCAGAATGTCCACAACTTGTGCATATGTTTGGATTTGATAATTCGTTTTCCATTTTTGTAAATTTTGAATCTGTCCTCCATTGTTTCATTCTGTAAACAAATAAGCGCTTGCATTTAAATTAACTTTTTACTATATTTTTAGTAATTGATTTTTAATTTTTTAACCAAGGTTCACTGTATTTCAAAGAAACGTCTTTTTATAAACTTACGTTTCTAAATAATTGAACGAATATTTATATAATACAATATTTCAAAATTATGTAAAACTTACTACACTCTCATTAAATTATAGTAAAATATGATTATTGATAAACGAGAACTTTAGTGTTAATTTAAAATTGTTTCTAATAAGTTAATAATTTATTAGCTTTAACTTTCAAAATAGATATTTATCGAGAGAAAGTTATAAAAAAAAATAATAATGCAATGATTTTATTTATGCGTTTAAATGTATTACGTTAATTAATTTTATTTTAAATTATTATAAGATTAGAAAGTATTATATCGAATAGTAAAAATATTTATTTCGAATAAATATTTTAACCCATTTTGTATCGTTTACTTATGCATTTTAATCAACTAATTTTATTCGTCATTGGTTAAGAAAATAAGTTCATAAAAATAATTGTACAAAATATTGCTAAACACAAAAAATAAATAAATACCTATCAAGAATTTCACTATCATCGGTAGTTTTAAATAACTTTAAAGCAGCTTCTTTTCCTACTCCATTTAATCCTTCGTCGTAATCACAACCGCATAATAGAGCCAAAGCAATCATTTTATTTCTGCCAAGCTGAAAAACTTGTTGAATTTTTTCCATGCAATATTCATCGATGGATCCACCGCTAGTAGTTCGATTTCCTTGTGTGCTCGTACAAAAATTTCGGTACACCGTTTTAGCTCCATAAAGAAAACAATCGCTGTCTTGGCTAATACAACCATCGACCAACTAAATTTAAAGAATTTACTTATTTACTTTTTCACGTGGTACGAAATTTTACGATAAATTTTACAATAATGTCTTACTCCATCTTCGTTTAAATAAGCACACATAGCCTCAGCCTCTCCGTAACCTTTGACGCAAACTATACCCATGAGTTTCAGCATCTCTTCGCATTCTTTTATTATGTAATTAAATCTTGTCCTTCCGGCTTTCTTGCAAGTTTTTTTTTCTTCACCTTCTCGACGTATTCCATTTCTTTTCGCAATAGTTTTATGTTTTAGAACTGGAGCTGTTCCTTCCAAAACAAAAACTGGAAAAATATCATGAAGAAGGAAGTACGAAGTACGAAAGAATAGATTCCTGTAAGAAACAAAATAAGTTTTGTAATAAAAGTTTGAAAATATTAAAATTATTTTAGATATTAAATACGTTTTACGTATAAAGTTATAGCACTTTATTCGCTAACTTATAGTCCAAAAATATAAATATAAGATATTATTAAATTTACATTTATTACAAAGTAATTTGCTCTTACAAAATTAAATTATACATCTTCGTTCTTTATACGATAAAATATCGTTTCATTTATTTTAGAACTCTTAAAATAATTATAAAATTAGATACAGATATAACTGAAACATCAACATAAAATGCGTTTAATAACCATTTAAATAAATCTTTTATAAAAACTATTAAAGCAATAATAAAAACAAACTTACCGCAAATGCATTTTTGGTTGGGCAACATTTTCAGTAACAGACTGACTATCGACTATCCAACAGCTTAAATCTATCGCTATCGTTTTACCTTGCAATTCAAATAATGGTTTCCTCTCGCTTAAAGGTGATAAGATATTCCATAGATCTTTCACTCCCATTTTTAAAGATAAAGTTTTACTAAAATAAGATACAAAGATTTTTAAAAAATATTGAATTATTAAGAACAATGATAGTTTATATATCTTTATTTATCTTATAATTTAATAATATTTTTAACTAAAGGAACGTATTATTAATTGTATATATACACTATGTAATTATTATTTTAATTATTCTAATTTAATATTATTTATTATTAACAAAACTTTTAGATAAAAATATTTAAATCAATTTGATAAAATTTACAACGACAAATATACAATATTTTAGCAATGAAATAAAAAAATTCTACAAGGTATAAACACAAATGAAAATGTTTTCATCTCCGGTTGACTTTTATCCAAAGTTACTTACAATTACGATCTAAAAAATTAGTTTACACTATTCATCCATTTATCGAAAAAAAATTAAATTATCTTGTTTTCTCGTAAATATAAACGATCGATTAAATAAACATAAGAAAGTAAAAAAAAATACATTTTATTTATAAAAAGTTCGAAAATACGTACCCAACAAATAAAAACAAAATTACGTTAAAAACAGTCGGTTGTCATTCCGAGTGTAAACCCGTTACAATTTAAAAGATTAATGTACTACATTTTTTAAACATAGGCACAAACACCTCCGACATCCATTATCACTCCGATTTGCACTACATATCTAACGACGAGGTAACACTAAAGAAAAAAGAATTTTGCATTTTTTAAGAAACCTCGTAGTTTACAGATGTCGCAACTCTCAACTATACGAAAAAAAACGGTCGTTCGGTCGGTCATGAAACACATTTGGTTAGATGGTGGAGTTGCTGCGTAAACCCAAGCAGACGATATTCCAGTCTTCGTTATCTCGTTTATGCACTGACATACGCAAAAGTACCGATCTCGAATGGCAAGTTCACATTTTTTTTCGAACATTCATTGACTGTACCAGAAACTCGGTTTTTATTCGACAGTCGACGTAAGTCATCGCGATCGTCAATAGCGTTGTGTCAATAAGGTTTTGCGATGCGTAAGTGAAATAATGAAGTGCTCGAGTTGAAAGTTTTCGCCACTTACGTGAATCGAGTTATGCTGTGTTTTACGCGCGAAAAAAAACAATGAGTCGAGTTGACTTGAAAATCGTTTTACTCGGTCATCAAGCCGTTGGCAAAACAAGTTTGATGCAGCGTTTCGTCAACGATAGATTCAACGAAAAATTGCGTTATCAAAGTGTTGGTATTCCCGTTATTCTTTGTTTACTTTCTTTGAACGATCTTATTATATTGTATTATATACTCCGTTGATTTCTTTTGTTTTAGTGCCTTTGTTCTTTGTCTGGTTGATTTTTTTAGAATGTATAAATTATTGGTCGATGATACGACTTGATTCGTTATTGAATATAAATAGCGACATTTGCTAATTAAAAGCTTTTTTAATTTAAACGAGATCTTACTTTTTATTATTTATTGTATATTCGATAATAAAATAAGTAAATGAAGTTAGTAAAGAATTTTTGTCGCGTATAGAATATTTTTGGATAATGTGTATAAAGATGATAAATTTTATTATACAATTTATAAATTTATAAAGTAGAACACCTAAATGACTTTTTATAAATATTCTACGTCGTTGTATATCGTAATCTTTTGTTATTAATTAGTATTAATAGTTTATATATGAAAAACTGCTGGTACGTAATAAAAAAGTGATAAAATTGTGTATTTGTTTGACTACGAACGAAATACAGATAATAGTATGTTCGCGTACACTCAATCCTATATAACTTAATTACATTATCTAATTATAAATATTCTGTTGTAGATTCCAATACCCTTGGGTAATAAATATTAAGAACCAATTATTTGCATTTTCTTAATTGACTGCGATACTTGCATAGATTATACGAGAATAATTCCATACATTTTTTAATTTTTTATCAATTTATATTTTATCGTGGATTTATTTCTGAAGAATTTTTTAATTTGAACCGTTTTAAATATTGTAAATAAAAATAAGGATTCTTATATTTATTTTAATATATTTGAATTCTTTAAAGGAACTTTTAACTTTGTTTTATTAAGCTATGCATTTATTAACATTTTAATGTAAAATAAAAAAATTAATACTTATTTACAATGTATTTATAATTTAATTGATAGAGTAAAAAATATAAGTGTTATTAATCAAATCGATATATTTGTAGACGATTGGTGCAGCGTTTGCCTCGAAGGAAATACAAATTGATGATAAAAATATTGTTTTGGGTATCTGGGATACGGCTGGACTGGAAAGGTATATATTTTTTCAAACGACAATCGTACACCGAGAAAGAAAAGATAATAAAATAATATTTTTCATTTACCAGGTATCAAGCAATGACCAAAATATATTATCGAGGTGCAGCAGCTGCGATAGTTTGCTACGACATAATGGATCCAGAAACATTCTCTAAAGCAAAACTATGGATCAGGGAATTGAGGAGCGTGGAGCAAAATTGTACGGTATATCTTTGCGCAACGAAAAAAGATTTACTACAAAACAATGAACAAACTAATCCTAATTTAGAGATGGTTGAAAAATATGCGAGCGGTGTTCAATCAAAGTTTTTTCTAACATCGAGTAAAACAGGAGAAAACGTTGGTAAGTAAAAATGCTTGGAACAAAATTAATTTAACATTTTATTTTAATAATTTATTTTATTTTTAAATTTTGTAATTAGAAAAGAGTAAAGCGAAATACATATTTTATATTAAAAATTAGTCTTTAGATCGATCCAATCTGTATAAAACTTTTTAAATTGAACAATTTTTACAAAAAGTACTTTTAACTTTTAAGATCTTTGATTTATTCAAATTAAATTGATATATATATGTATATATATATTTGATTAAATGTATTTTTTATCTCGATTTTTTAAATTAATTATACAGGATCATCTTAAATTTAATTATCTATCAAAGATAATATTTAGTGTCTAATATTAAGTGTGGCGTTTTCTTTCTTTTTCTGTGCAGCAGAGATTTTCAATGCAGTTGCCGAGGATTATTTATTAAATCCAATAAATGCGAAAAATCTTGGAGACTTCATTACTCTTGCAGATGATAGCAAACGTTCGCGTTGTTCGTTCTCGTGTCCTATGTAAAAATCGATCATCTGCTGTATTTATTTTATAGCATTTGTGCTAATGACTGAACAAAGCATTCGCTTTTGTATTATATACAAAAAGTAAACAAGAGTTGAATTTTACTAATAGAAATTTAATAGAGGATAAAGATAAGCATATACTCACGTTTCAAATACGTATAAATTATCAATAATATTTAAAAGTGTTTTATAAATTATACGAACAAAGAAACACGCTTTCAGCCTATTTTTAGATCAAAGTAACTCAAATATTTTAAAAATTATACTCACAAGTTCTTAAATATATTTTATTACGCGAAAATTAACGGAAGTTATTCGAAACGAATAAATATTTTTCTGGAACAAAAAATATACAATCCAACAAAATATACGTATTTTTTATTCAATCGATAAATATTAAAATATAAACGGGAGAACATATTTTTTAATGTATAATTTTAAAAAATAGAAAAATGGTTAAAAAGTGATATCAAACATCTTTTTTAAATGTTAATAAAAAATTTATAAAAGTTTTAATTTTTTTTATCTATTATAATCTTTTGTACTAATTATATTAATTCAATGTTAAAGATGCAAATTGATTATTTTATTTAATATCGATGTTGTATAAAAGATTTAAGTAAGCAGGAAGAAAAATAGTAATTATCGAAGCAAGTAGATATGATTTAGTTTTTTAAAAAATAATTTGATACGTCTTTGTAATTTTATTATCGTACGCAGAGAAACGTATATTTTTTTATTATTGGATGAAATTTAAAAAGCGCATTAAGGCCTATTTTTTAAATCTGTGATAAAATTATTATTATCCAGTCTCTGAAAAAAGGTTGTTTAATTAATTTTAATTAATCGAATAAAATATAAATAATCATTAAATTAATATTAAAATTTTTTATTTTACCTTAAAATGGTATCGAGGTAATTATAATTTATCACATTTTAACCAATTCTCGGTTTTAAGCTATTTTATGACGTTTCTATCTAAGTTAGCGAAAATTCGGATTGATCCAAAAACAAGACTAAGATTCAATTTAAGTTATTTTCATTAAATTTGGTGTCGCAGAGTTGGCGTACTTGCTCGTAAATACCAAAAAATACAAAGCCACCCAATGTAAAACCACAAACTCTAGGAGTAAAACCAGCAAATAATCTGTAAAAAAAATATCGAATTACCATATAATTTAATACATTAAATTTGTAAAAATTGTATGTTTTTTGTGTAAAGGCAGTACAAAAAACGAGACGTTAAGGAATATTTTAATCGATAGAAATAAATATTTTTACACATTTTCGAACACATTTATAAATATATAACATAGTATAATATACGAAACTATTTTTGTAAATATAAAGTCGCTTCTCACTCTATTGTCGCATGTTATAGATTTCGCAATTTTAATAACGAACGTTACAAATTTTAATGTTTCAACGTCTCATTTTTCGGTACTTTATAGTCTAAATAGATCCATAAGAGATTTATTTTGTTTACCCGCGAATTCCTTGAACTTGGTAAACTTCCTTAAGCATTATAGATATTCGAACTTCTTTTGCATCAGCCGACGTCGCTGATAGCATGATTCTAGTTTTGGCAACATCTAATGGAGTTGTTAACGCTGTCGATACTGCTACTGTAATATAAACAAGATAAAAATAAATTAAATTGTTGATTTGTTACAAATAGCGTACATTATTATTTAAGTTAGACAAAATAAACCGAATAAGAAAATTACTTTTAAAATGTGAATAAAAAATAATTCAAAAAAGTTGTAAAAAAGTTTACAACTCTTAAAAAACACATTTTAATTGTAATTTTTTAAAATATATTTTAGGCATACAAGAAACTGCAAGTGAAAAAAATTAAACAAAAAACAACTATTTTAAAACAAATTTTTAAAATCTAGCATCTTCGACTCGGTAATAGAATACACAGACTAGTTAAAGCGTTTAGGTAATTTTTAGGTAGTTGTAATCTATACCTGAAGCTGCCCCGCAATAAGCTCCTTCGATGGGTGTACACTCTCTAAAAACTTTGTTCGTCCAACAGTTTTTAAAATATTCCCATAACGGCATTTGTACGAGTCCAAAAGGCAAATCTCGTAATACTGTACTACCATACCCACGATAAAGTGTCCTTAACTTTAATCTTTCGCTATCGTAGATAAAGGCTTGCTTGCGTTGTTTAACTACTTCGACTGGTACTCGGATTAAACATGCAACCTACATATTAATATTATCTACTCATATTTTTCTATTGCATCCTCGTCTACATTGTATAAATCGATCTGATACGGTTGTTGTTATATTTTGGAATGGAAGGATAGGAGATATTTTCAAAACATCTTTATTAAGTAGTTTTTGACTTTATCGTTACAAGAATTAAACGTAAAATATAAATTATTATTAACGTCACCGTATCAAATGAACGACCAAATCAATCAAAAAATTATTTTTATCTCACCAATTCACCGCACGAAGCAGCTCCCATGTGAATTATCGGATGGTATTTATACGGAAAATAGGGTTCGAAAAAGTGTTTGATTCCATCGTACGTTATAAAAAATAATGAAGCTACGGAAAAAAATATCAAGGATATACGTCTTTTAAGCAAGAATGAAATTTGATTACTACGATTTATACCAGCTGGAGCAGAGCCTATTATAACCGGCAAAAATCCTTTGTACAATTGTTTGAAACCTCCAGACTTAACAAATCCATGTTGACTTTGCAGCCTAGTCTTAATGGTATCCAATGGAAAAAACACCGTATCGCAAAACATTCCTGCGGCAGCTCCTGACTGTACATAATGGTAAATAAATATACAAAAGCAATATAAATACCATTCGTGAATTTTAATACGAAAGAAATAATACTAACGATCAAGGACGTAATAATAAGTTGCTTTTTATTTTTATTTTTATTTTTAGTTTCCATGTGAAGCATTGTAAAAATAATACAAATTTGTCGAGATTCAAGGCCACAATTTGTTTAAAGCCGATCAAACTAAGTAATTTCGTCACCTTTGCAGACATGTAGCTATCCGAGACTCGAAAAGATAACGATCGAACAAAATTCCGTCGAATTTCTTCCCCGTAAAAATATAATAAAACTAATTTTCTCAAAACTATAACCTCGTACTCGTATCACTCGATTCACGATTGAACATCATTTTTCAAAGCCAACGCTTCAAATAATACTACACGCTGCAGAGCAGAAGACAAATTTCCCTTTCTTTTACACCTACGTTGACGTCACATATACGAAGATCACGTGCTTAGACGTTCAAATTATTGAATTTACTCGTGTATTTTCTCGGTTCAACGATAGAAACCATCGTATCGCATCCAACGACATTAGTTTATCGGTAGAAGCACGGCTTTTCGAATACGATGATTCATCGTTTTTACAACCTTTGTTAACGATAAATTCGAACGTAAAAGAACGTTTCTACACCGATTTTAAATTTCCTTTATATATTTCGACTATTTTGTTTTTTGTTTCCAAGCCTTTGCACAATAAACGACTATCATTCGTTTTTCCGATTCTAAACTTAGAACCCAAAAATAATTCGCTCCAAGGACGAGAAGAAACAAAAAAATAGCAGTTCATTGCAGTTCATTCATTTATTTCTCGAACTCGTCGATTCACTATCGGCCATTCACCGATTCACCCATCGGATCGAAGAACGATGATGGACCTTCGCACAAACGCAACATCCATTAATCGTTCCAAAAGTCTCGTCTCACGTGGTACACACGTGGTGACGTAAGCACAGGTGGTAACGTCGTCTGCTAAGCCTCGACCAAAAAAACGTTCTCCATCTCTGTTCGTTGTTTTTTGTCGCTCGACTCGACGGAATCGTCGCGCGATACAACCAAGAGCCGCACCTCCGGAAACTTCCACCTCGCGGGCTCGAACGTATTTAAGGAAAATCGCGAGCCCCTACTTCGACTCTTCTGTGTTCGTCCTTGGGTGGGATATTTGGCGAGTCGGAGGTCGGCCGGGGATTTCAGTCGGGCGAATCGTCTCCGGGGTACGAGGAGTCGCGAGAGTACGGGAAGGACGGAAGGAAGGAAGTGGAAGACGATGAACAGCCGAACGACGCATTAAGTTTTGCGATTTAACGAGGATCTGGCGGGAGATAAAACTGCGAGCGGAAAAGCATACGACGACATAATGGCAATGATGTTTGGAATCGACGATTACCTCGATGATAACAGCGATGAATTCATGACCAGGCGGCTTTTTAACACCTTTACCTTCAAATGTGCAATTATATAACCTTAAATATATCATCTCCAGATTGTTTTTGGATCTTTCTTCTTCTAATTTAGCACTCGATATTAAACAATGGCACCGAATATCCTTAAAAGTAGTCTCGAGAATGCCTCGTTCAACATTATCTTCCAGGTACGTGAATATATTTTTAACGAAGCGTTCTCCAACGTTCTCCAGTAATTTTTTAATTAATTTGTAACAAGATCGTGATTATTTATGATTTAATAATCATAAAACGTAAGGTCTTTTACAAAATAAGAAGTTTACTCGGATCTCATTATATTTAAAGGCTTGTGCAATTTCAAAAAATTGGCAAGAGCACCGGTTCTTTTGTATCGCTTATTTTTTTATTGAATTCTATTTTTTGTCCACAAAAATACTTTCTTTCAGTAATTTTTGGGATAAATATTTATTCGTGATTCCAAAACCGACCGGATGCTCGATTAAAAATAATTATTCGATGCTGTTACGTATACAAATACATCTAATTAATTTATATTAATTTATTCTTTTCTCAGATAATGTGCAGATGTGTAACATTCATACTAAACGCCTTTGTCGTTCGACATGTTGGACAAGCCATTCTTGGGGTGATGAACGTTCGTCTCTTATTGCTGGAGTCTATGATTTTGTTTTTATCTAGAGAACCGTTTATGAAAGCTTGTCTCACCGATACCGCCGAGCATAACTGGGCTCAAGTGGTTAATTTATTATGGATGACGTTAGTATAAGTAACAAATATAGTGCAAAATCTTTATCGATGAAACGGGCAAATAAACTTTACTCGAATTCAAATTTATAAAAAAAAATGTTTTACTTTTTCAGTGTTCCCATTTGTGTTGTTATGTCTCTGATATTTGGATATATTTGGTTATTTGTTCTACAAACCTCCGAAGCTTTGCCGCCTTTTTATACTTTTGCTGTGTACGCCGTTGCAATTTCATGCATCATAGAACTGTCGTCACTGGTTGTCCAACTCGTCGCTAGTGCATTTTTATTTGTTAGACTCAGGGTAAAACGTTTATTACTTAAGAATTAATATTAAGTTTTTGCTGCTGGTAAATTCTTAAAATTGAATTTGATAAACGTAAAATTATCTACTGATATTATTAGAAAATTATTTTTCATAATGTTTATCATCTTATATTCTTATTGCGAAATTGAATTAAATAAAAAATATGACTTTAATTGGTATTTTACCTAAAAGTTAAAGTTTTGCATTGATTATGCGATAAAAATAATGTTAGTCGCGTATCGGGAATTTGTTTAACTTTAAACAATGATATAATTAATGATACAATTTCATATCGATCGTAATCATCTATATTTCAGATTATAAATTAAATATTGTAATATTTCAGATTGTATTAGATACTATTATGATTGCACTAAGGACAGCAACATTTGTTTTTTTAATAATTTATAATCCAGAAAACGCACTTTTTGCTTTTGGTGTAGCACAATTAATAGCAAGTATCTTTTGTACAGCGAGCCATTATATTTACTTCCATTATTACATTAAGAAAGTTAAGAAGCATAAATTGAAACGAAAATTATCGGTGAGCGATGATGGAAAAGAGGAGTATATCGAGTCGGATTTCCCTTTTATGTCGATTAAAGATTTTTTGCCTGGTCAGCTTGAAAATCGTGTAAGTATTTTATATTGAAAGTTTATCGATATATTAAGCATAAAAAACTTTTAAAATCATCTTTATTAAACAGGATACAAGTTTAAACAGAAATTTATCCATCCTTACGTGGAGTTTTTTCAAACAGGGAATTTTGAAGCAAGTTTTGACGGAAGGAGAAAGATTAATAATGACAATTTTACCAGTATTAACATTCTCGGAACAGGTAATGTTCATATAAAGAAACTATTCGTATCGTAATATTTTCAATTTTAAAAATGTTTTAAAATTATAATAAATTTGACTCGTTTGCTTCTGCTTTAAATCTTAAATTATACACTTATATTTTTTATATGATTTCATGAAAACTCAAGCGTCGATTGTTTCAGGGAGTGTACGAAGTAGTCAACAATCTTGGTTCGCTTGCCGCTAGATTCATCTTTCGTCCAATCGAAGAAAGTGGTTACTTTTACTTTACGCAAATGGTTAAACGCGATAAACCAATATCTCACCAAAATGAGGCCAAAATACAAGAGAGTGCTAATGTTTTAACATATTTATGCTCAGTAGTAACATCCATTGGATTAATTGTATTAATCT
Source organism: Dolichoris vasculosae (assembly GCA_018907195.1). Taxonomy (NCBI): domain Eukaryota; kingdom Metazoa; phylum Arthropoda; class Insecta; order Hymenoptera; family Agaonidae; genus Dolichoris; species Dolichoris vasculosae. The sequence continues at coordinate 2,276,631 of JACCHY010000020.1, forward strand.
TTGGACAATCTTATTCGTCTTTACTTCTGTGGCTTTACGGCGGAGAAAAATTAATTTCTCCGTTACCTGTACTTTTGCTTAGAGCTCATTGCTTAGCGATTCTTTTGCTAGGAATCAATGGAGTTACCGAATGTTACACTAATGCTACAGCCGATAGTTCTACCATCAACAAGAATAATCTTATCATGATCTATGAATCGATAGCATTCCTTGGAGCATCTTACATTTTTGCTATTTGGTTTGGTCCTGTTGGTTTTATATTTGGTAATTGTGTTAACATGAGCCTCAGGATAGCTCATTCGGTTCTATTTATTAATAGAAGATACGCTGAGACTGATTACCAGCCTCTTTTGGGTCTAGTTCCAAAACCATTTTTTAGCAGTTGCTTGATCATTTCTGCACTAATCACTACGTGTTCTCATGTAAGTTATTTTTATCGAAGTCAACTATCGTTATTTAATACGTTAACTGTACAATACCAACGTTAATTATTTTTTAAATTCGAGGAAATATGATAAAATATTATAAAAATAAAATTATGCTAAAAATTTGCACCATAGAAAAATAAATTCATATTTTGTATCCGTATAATTTAAAAACATTTGTAAGAATTTACAATATATATATAAATACATACATAAAAAGTTAATTAATATTGATAATTATATGATATAAATTGTAAAATTATTGTTTCATGGTTTATCGATACTAAATGTAATATTTATTTCAGGCATTCTATTTCCCAAGTAACAAATTTTTGCACCTATTCGTTGGTGTTGCAATGTTTAGCACAATACTTTTTTCATGGATCTATGAAAATTATGATTTATTGAAACTTGGTTTAAACAAGTGGTTCGAAAGACGCAACAGTTCCGTAAAAAGTGAATAATATTACAATTTTTTTTGTATTATATAATTTATCTGTTATCAAAAGTTATATGAAAGCAATATAAAATTCTATAAATGTATATTTATTCAAAGGTGTTATAATAACATGCTTTATTTTTTTAAAAAAACCAAATCACGATTTTTTTATTCAAAACCATACCAATTCCATATCGATTAAAGCGATTAACCGAATAGTCGTAAACATTAATAATTAATATTAAGTTCGATCAAATATTAAAAATTATTATAACGTTTACATTAAGAATAGTTTAACTGTATTTGTCAAATTTTATTATAAACATAAAATTGTTACATAATTAGTTTCGAAGTCTGATACAAAATACTCCGAATAAGCTAAATTTTTTAAAAATATTTTTATAACGATAATTTAAAAAACTTTAATTCAGCAATATCTTAAATAACGTAATTTAATGTTTAAAATAAAAATTAACTTACGGTACAAAAACTCGATAAAAGTAGAATTTGATAATAATAACTGCACCGATATCGATAAAATAAATATAACATTACTATTATAAATATAAATATTTGTTTAGGAATAAACTCAAATCGAACTTTTACGATAACTTTTACTTACAAACTGCGAATATCCGTAATATCGTGCGATACATAATAGAAAGTAATTTCAGGTAATAATAAACTATGATCGAAAACTATTAACATTATATAATTTTTCTGATCGATTAATTGAACAGTATACGGAGAAAAAAAGTGACAATATTACGTTCAAAGAAAATCAATATCCATACGATAGTTTTTACCTCGAGACTTTTCTATCGCGTTTCCTTAGAAGGTTTATCTCGATACAATAGGTAAATGTATAATGAGCCTCCGACATATGGTTTATACATGCAAATGTTCCACAGAGGAACGAGAAGGGAAACGTATCATTCGTAAAATTGGCATGAAACCTTGTCATTAGTTACAATAGGGTTGTGCATAAAAAATGTCGATCGACTTGTCACGAAATAATTTGTCCCTTGTTATTCTTGTTGCGTTGGAAGGGTATTATGAAAATAGTGCGGCTATATTACAAAGTAGAAGATGCAAAGTAAACGCCAATCGAACTTATCACTTACGTACAGTACTTTTTAGCTTTAGCGGGATCGAATCGACCTTAAATCGACATCTCAAAGTTAATTACATCACCGATCGCTCGAATTATTTAAAAATTGTAATCGTGCAGTTTTAAAATTTAGATTCAATCGGCAAATTACGTACATGTAAAATCTTAGTTAAAGATAATAGCGAAATCAAAGGCACGATATTTAAATAAAATAGAAATTAAAATTTCAGATAAATAGGTAAAGCAAAAAAATGTTATCAGCGCAGTTTACCGTATTAAGTTTAGTTGGAATTTGGTGCCCTCCGAATTGGTTATCGAGCAGATTTGCGATTTTGTACAGATTGTATTCACTCACGATTATAATATTAATGTATACGCTGGGATTATCTCAATTGGCTCGTATAATTTTATTGAAACACAAATTTTCGGATTTCAACGACACCTTTTTCATTCTTTTATCGACCAATTTTGCTTGTTTGAAAGCTACGTGCAATTTGTTAACTCAGAAACGAATAATTAAATTGATCGATATGTTTAAGGAGGATTGTTGCATCGCTCGCGATGACGTCGAGAAAGATATTAAAAAAAAAAATGACGATCTTTGCAGGTTAGTGAAACTTTATTATCTTGGGTTCGATTAAGTCAAATATATTTTTCTGCTATATAAAAGCACTATATAACTGTTCATATCATTTCTATTGTATTTATTTTACGTATCTGTGTATTGTTTTAAGGTAGGATTGGTTACATGTCAATGAATAATTTTGTCGATTAAAAAGTCGTAAGCAGCTTTTGCAAGCGTGAATATTATTTATTTGTTCATCGAAAACGAATTGTAATATCGAGAACAAGTGTTATGAAAAGTATAAATACCATTTTTGCATATTTAAATGTTTAAATTTCTATACTTGATCGCGAGTTGGTTTGAATTAGTCAATGAAAATATTTTATCTAATGTATCTATACATTTTTTATACGTAATAATAAAAAAAATTTCAAATAAAATTCATCGATATGCTTTGTTTTAAATATAAAAAGTAACATATATTTTCATTTTATACTTTAAGCCAAATTAATAAATAATAAATGACAAAACATTTGTAGTCAAATGTTACATGTGTAAATAAATTTAAGGATATTAAGCGCGATAAAAAAACAGAACACAGAAATTAATTTTAACAATTACATTTCTAATACTTTCGATTTGTGAAAGAAATTAACTTTCATTTTTTAAACTGAAAATAAATTTATAACAAATAGTTTTAAAAAATTATTGACAAAATAATTGTATTCAGATTCAATGAAAAAATTTTTACAATATCGTTACTAATTATATTTTATATTGAAACCATCTTTACCACTAATTTTTAATTAAATAAAGTAAAGAAATTTTTTTTAGCAAATTAGAAAAAATTAAGGATGGATCATACCGGAATTGTTACATAATTGAATCATCTGTACATCATTTTATAATCATGGAACCATTTTAATCGGTATCTCATTCATTTATATTCATATCTACAACATAAATAGATGTAGCATTGAATCATCGAATCAGTACAGCGTATTCAGGTATATCCGAGATTAACTGATTATTATTACGAATATTATAATGGAAACATGAAATATCAATAAATTATAAAAGAAAATTTATAAAAATTATAAAAGAAATTCAAGAGAACCTTGAAATTAATTTAAAAATGATAATAAATTCAATATTCTCGTAAATACTGTAAATGTTAGAAAATTAAAAAATAATTTTTCAAATTAGTGATAATTATTTTAGAAATTCTTTTAGAATATTAGAGTAAAAATAATTTCTTAAACTATCTTTTTTTAAAAATGATTTTTAAAAAACTTTACATTACGCGAGTATTAAAGACAATTTATATAAATTTTGTACCCATAATGAATTTAGAAAATTTCTGTATACGAATTGCTTTTTCCATCGTTAAAAAAATATTTCTTTCAATATTTTCAGAATTTCGAGTAATTATTGTATATACAGTAGTTTTACAAAAAGAAATATTGTGAATTTTATTTTTTATGTTGTAATTAATTAATCGGATTAAATAATAACCGAAAGAATTTTGTTCATTTTTACAATATGGTTCAAATATTAGCATTTTCAAAAAATTGTTTCTCGACTGAACTTTCTAATATGAATCAATTAAAAATATTACATTTATAATAATTATTTTTTATATAAAAATCTAAGCATCAAACATACGATATTTATTGCTTGTCGAAGATTAAAGCAATAGAATTGAGTAAATGTTTAATTTCTTAAATTAAATAGATATTTGAAGCAATTTCTTTTCAGAATTATTGAATTGGGTCTCTTATCAGTTGTGGAAATCACCGGTTTCTGTATGATAGTTATTGCTCTTATTGGCGGTTCAGAAAGTCGGGAATTGATCTACAAAGTCTTATTACCATACGATCTTTCAAACTTATTGATTTACTGGTTGACTTTTATTCATCATAGTCTTGGAGTAGTTTTATTTACGTCGATAAGTATTACAACTGATTGCATAATCGCGGGATTTATGATGCAACTTTGTGGACAATTACAACTTATGAAGTACAGAATGAAAATATTACCCTTGCATATCAGTAAAGTTCAAAAACAGAATAATTCCGAAAATTTTGCTCGAGAGATGGAAAGACGATCGATCACTCTAAATGTACAGCATCACATTCATATACTAAGGTCAATTTAAAATAATGTTTTGTTTTATTATTTATCATCGCTATTTTAATTTGATTTTATATAAAATAATACAAAAATGAATTGTATAATATTTATTAAAAAAAGCCTAGTTTTTATTAATTTTAATAGTCAATTAATATAATTACCAAACGTAGATGTATTTTATATTTTTCTTATATATTTACGTCTTCACACGCATTAATGATATTATAAAAATATAGAATAGCTGAAACCATAGATACAACTTTCAATGAAATTGTAACTTGTCAATTTATCGTAAGTGCCTTATCAATTTGCGTAAGCGTTTATCAGATATCAGCTACACATGGAAACGTATTCCAACTATTAATTTATATACTTTTTTTATACTGTATGTTAGTGCAATTTTTTTTGTATTGCTATTTTGGTAACGAAGTCATGATTCAGGTAAATTTAATAAAAATTAAAATTAGCCAAGAAAACATTAAACTATAAATATTTAATTGTTTTCTTAGAGTGAAAATCTGAGTACAGAAATACTCGAAATTAATTGGATTTCACTATCAATAGAATTAAAAAAGGATTTAATATTTATCAGTCTTCGTTTAATGAAACCTATTAAAATATTTAGTGGGATCTTTGTAATTTTAACGTTGAAATCATTTACCAATGTAAGTTTTTTTTTAAACTTATACAACTATACCATATTTTATTTCATTATGAGTTTAATATTTATCAAATGTTTTCTATTTTAGATTATCAAAAAATCATATTCTGTTTTTACGGTTTTAAAACAATCGTTATAATATAAATGCAAGTAGTATATAACTTAAATAGAAATGATAAATAATATGACCAATATATAATTCGATCTTATTCTTAAACAATTATTTTATAATTTTATCTTTAATTTGTACGAGACAAAATGAATAGATCGATTATATTAGGTTTTTTAATGGATAGAATGTTTTTATAAATTTAATAAATATCTGCGATATTTTAACACAATTATTTCATACAGAACTTAAAAATATTAAAGGATTTGACATTAAACCAATTTTTCCTTTTTTACTTAACCCATTCCACTATATTGAATTGGATGCAACTTTATTTCTTGCAGGACATAGAAATTTTGTTCGAGGACTTTCGTTCCGTTTATTCTTAAATATATACCTCCATAAATTGAGTCAAAATTTTACTGAGATGTAAACGCTTCAATTAAAACAGAATTACATGGAATAAATAAAATATTATAATATATATTAGTTTATAAATTAGTATATTAGTTTATCAGAATAAAATTATTTTTTGTGTACATGAATGAATTTTATTATAAAAAGGACAGTTATTAACTAATTCATTATTGACAATTAGATTAGTAGGAGTCGAATTATAGACGAAAAATTTTATCAATTCTTGTATAAGATACATTTAAAGTCCTGAAACTATATTAACTTGTGATTATTAAATTCTTGTATAAATTTAAATTACATAAATTATTATTCATAATTATACTTAAATAAAAAATTCAATCTCAATAATTTATTACCAGTTCTTGTCTTAACTAATTTATATTGCTTTAAAATAGCGTTCATTTTTAAAATTCTTTTTGCTAATATAAAAACTTATTTATTATTTATTGTTACTAAACGTATAACTATTAGCATTTATTTATTCATATCTAATGTAAATAAGTAATTTCTACATAAGTCGTATTTAAATATTTAAAAGTAAATGACATACGAAGAAAAATTATGAAAAAAATGACATATAGAATATATTTTATGTATTTATTATTATTATCTCAAAGATTATTATATCTCAAATAATATTAAATATACAAATTTAAAAAACTAAACAGCTATTACATTAAAATTCAAATATTAAGTTTATAAATATTTAATCATTGACTATTATATTGTTTAAATGTATTCCGCGACATTCAAGACACCAAAAATTATTCGTATCATGAGAATTCACCTTTATTTAGTCTTTGTTGAAAATTTATCGACAAAATTAAAGGTTATACGTTTTTTAAACATATAGACATCGATTAATATGTCAAGTTCTGAGTTATTGGTAAGTATAAATATTTTTGATAATATTCAATTTTATTTTAGATTATGAATATATCAAATTAAAAATGGATTTAAAGAGTTAAGATTTAGTTACTACTTGTTAAGGTTATAAAAAGTATTACTATTATGAACAGCATCCACAAAAAATTTTACACATATACATTCCGATTGAATTGCTAGTTTCAAACATCAAAAATAATTACATTGAGAAATACAATTTCTAATATGCTTTGAATTTTAAAAAGTTCTAAATAAAAGTTTATTACCTAACGAAAAAAATTATTATGTAGAGTAGAAATACTTGTATTTTTTACAGTTATCAATAAAACTTAACAGTTAAAAAATGATTATAAAAAAAGAAAATTTATAAATATCTATAACTTTTTGATCCATTATTTCAAAGTATGATAGTTATTTAAATTAAATTGTCAGTACACATAAAAAGTAACATATATAATTGTTATGGAAAATATAATTTTCAGCTGGAAATTTGCGTAGATTCCGTGGAATCAATCAAAAATGCAATTAAGGGCGGCGCTGATCGACTCGAATTATGCAATGCATTGTCAGAAGGAGGATTAACTCCAACTCTTGGATTAGCGAAACTAGTCAAAAAGATTTCGACTATTCCCGTTTTTGCGATGATTCGTGTCCGAGGTGGAGATTTTGTCTACGATTCAGAAGAATTAGGTAAAGGGATTGATCTTTTTTGACATTGAATTATGAATTTTCGTATGTTTATTATTATTGTTATAAATATTATTTGACAATACTTGTAAATCTAAGATATATAAAATTTTGATGTGAAATAAATATATGTCAGAATTCATATAATTTATTATTCCAAACATTATAAATTAAAAGTAAAAACAATAATTTAAATATCAGTATATTAAAGTTAGTACCAAATTATTTTAAGTCATGAAAAAAATTGTATTTATTTTTACTTGTATTATAAATAAATATTATGTATCTAATAATCGAACGATAAATCGATACAATTTTAAAAACATATTCTTTTTAACATATGTAGATATTATGTTGGATGATTTAAAATCACTCAAGCTTATTGATATCGATGGATTTGTTTTCGGTGCTCTAACAAATTCTAACCAACTCGACATTCCTACTTGTGAAAAAATTATCGAAGCAGCGAAACCAAAACCTGTGACTTTTCATCGAGCTTTCGATGACGTTACGGATCCCATTGAAACCCTTGATAAAATTCATGAACTTGGTTTTAAGAGAATTTTAACATCGGGACAAAAAAAGTCGGCCATAGAAGGCATCGATCTAATTACAAAATTGATTACACACGCGAAAAATAAAATTATTGTGATGCCCGGGTCTGGAATCAACGAGAACAATATTTTACATATACGAAATAAATCAGGAGCGATCGAATTTCATGGGTCAGCTAAAATATTGAAAACTGATAGTACATTTAAGGTCGGCAATAATAATTGTGTTGCTGTTACCGATGATAAAATTGTGGAATTGATGGTAAAAGCTTTGAGATAATATTGTTAAATGAATATGATATTTTTAATTTTTAAATTTAATTTTTATGTGATGTTTCAATTTCTTTTATACCGATAGCAAAAACTACTTTTTTATATTATCATATGGATAAATAAAATAATAAAAGAAATAAAATTTAACTTTTCTTCTGTATTTTACTAAAATGAAAATATGAGTATTGTAAATTTATTTTTAAAAAAATTTTCAAAATAATGTTTGATATTACCGATACATTTTCGTAGTTACAATTTTTAAATGTAAACTTACTTCTGCTCAATTTTGACAATTTTTAATGATAATTTATGTTAGAATATATGTACAAATGCAACAAAATAATTACATTTTACGAATATTATTGTTTATAGTTTTATATTGTAATTAGTAAGTCCTTAAACCATGAAATTAACAAGACTATATAAACCAGCTCGAATATGACGTAAATATAAAATAATTTCGATTAAGAATTAATTGATATGTAAGCCTTTTATTCTTCTGAATCTTGTCTTTATAATATAAGAATTTCAATACTTTTAATTCCACAGATAAACCTTTGAATCCTTATTAAAATAAAAATATTTTAAACAAAATAATATTGATAATAAAAATTTAATTATAATAATTTATATTGTCTACTTATTTAGTTTAATTTCGAAATTATCTGCCCAGTATTTTTATAAATCGTTTATTTATTACTAATTTTATATTTAAATAAGAGTAATGTAATATGTATAATAATAAAGATGTAAATTAGATTGGTGAAAAATGATTTTTAAATACTTAAAATTTTTCAACCTCGTAATAGAAACTTTTTAACAATCTGAAATATATAAATTATTTAATATAAATACATTTTATGCACTAAAGATTTAACATGAGCTTAACCAACACAACCATTATACAATCAAGGAGAATCCGAAATAATTTAGATTTATATATTTTACTTACTGCGCATGTACATAAAGTGATACATATTTTAATAATCTAATTCTGGAGTACAATATATAACTTTGTATAGTATATAAATTTATAATTCACGCGGTTTATTGTATATACACGAGGATAAGAGGGTTCGAAAAATATGCGTGCAAAACTCTTATTTAGTTGCTTTACAGATTCCTTATACTACACAAAACCCATAATGTTAAACATAAGACATTCTTTTTTTAAAAAACAATTTTTTCAACAAAAATATAAAAATTTTGTTCTAAGTAGATTTAAAAGATATCAAAATTTTATTTAAAGTTCTATACAATAATTAGTTAGTTTTTTTTTTAAATTGTGATTAGATTAACGTTTAAAAATAAACAAGATACAAGTAAATATAAAAGTGACAAACATGCAAGTAATATCAGACATATTTATTTTGGGAACTATCAGCGGTTTTTGGGTACCAACCAATTGGAAATCGAGTTTCGCTATAAAATTGTACAAGATTTATGCTTGTTTCTGTTCTTTTGAACTAACAGTTCTGCTGCTATCGCAACTTTTGACATTATTTTTTTCTCCAAAAAACGTTGATGATTTTGTTGACATTTTAATCACATTGATCGCTACAATCGACGCCAATGTCAATGAATTTACTTTTTTTGTACGAAGAACATGTATATTACATTTGGTTAATCTTTTGCTGAAGAAGAATTCACTAAACAAAATTTTAAAGAAAAGAATACTTGTTTACAATTTGAGAAAAATTTAATATCTCTTGAGTTTCGTACAATATTTTTTATTGGTTTAAAAGAAAATAAATTCAAGCGTTTTTAATCTATTAATTTATATTCAAGTTAAAAATTATGAAGAAATAAAAAATATATAGCTTTAAAGATATAAATAATGTGTGATGAGACATTGATTATTATATTATATAAAAAATAGTAAATTATTTCGTTTAATTAAAGCATTTAAGTTAATTTCTAAGTAACGAATCTGAATGTTTTTTTAGTAAAATGTTTAAAAAAAATTCATATATACTCGATTCCTTTTATAAGGTTACTTCATGAAATTTAAATTAAAATTTAAATTCTTATTTTTCTATATTTCATAACATTTTTTACCTTTAAAAGTAATTGTCATAACTACAGAATAAATAAGAAAAGTATAAATTTACAATTGTATGAATAAAACCTTATAATTAAGATTATTTCACAATATTCTTGTTTTAAATAATTTATTTTTAGATTCTACTTTAGTTGTTTATAGAGATCATAATTATCAATATTTTATAATTTTATTTAAGCTATCAATAATAAAAAGCCTTTAACAAAAATTTAGTTTTTATCCATTAATAACTCAAAATATGAAAATAAGAGTAAAAATTTATAAACCCTTATAAATTACTTTAATCCAGATTTATTTATTATTTATAATTATAAGATTCTAAATATTGTATATAAAAGCTAACAATCTATTAGTTATTATATTAAAAATATATTTAAAAAATAGAGACAGTAAAATTACAAAATTCTAAATAATTATAATATAAATATATAAGTAAGAAACTCAAAATTTACTTTCTAATTACTTTTAAATATATGCAGTTTCTGCAATATCAATCTTCATAATTATAACTTAAAATATAGATTAATATATTTATTTTAAATTATAATATGTTTATTAAGTAAACTATAACCTGGATTTTATGATTCATTTGTACTTTAATAAACTTTAAATTCAAAAGAAATAATTAACCTGAAAAATTAAATAATTCTTTAATTTTATGAAATAAATTAAAACAACCTTTTTTATTTATGAAAATTCTCTTCTAAAAAAAGTATATACCAATATACGTTAAGACTTTGAAAATTTCCGTTATAAAAATGATTAGGTTGATAGAGAGAAAAACATTCGACAACCAAGTTTGATATTCTATTTCCTCTTACGAGAATATAAACACAGTAGTCTAAAAATTGTACAATCTAGATTTATCACGATATCCTGTGCAGTACTTGGTCAAATTACTGTGATTTCACGACTCGTACGACCACTTACTTTTACACCTGGGAATTTTATGATGCCAATAAAATCATGGTTTCCATACGACACCAATAAAAATTTGAGCTATTTAATTTCCTATGTTCATCAATTTTTTTGTGTTTATACTCTTATCAATTTCCGATGTCAGTACCGATGCAATTTTTTTGGTATAATGTGGCAAACGACTGTGCAATTGACTTCATCATAATTAGATTACGAGAACTTCCTTGAAATCTATGAGAGCCCTGAGAAAAAATATACGAAAGGATAAAATGTATCTATGGGAAAAGAATAATGACGAAATGTATTGGACATCATCTTGCGATTTTCAGGTATACTTGCAATAATCATACAAATTTTTCTTATACTTTCACGAATAAAAGCTATTTTTATTTTTTTATATTTAGTTCAACATATTTCTTTGATTAGCTTTTATGTATCGGTTAAATAAATTAATTTAAGTTATTATTTATAAGTAATATAAATTTATATTTTTTAAACATCTCATTTTATAGACTAAATATGAAATGTGAAAAAGCAATGTAATAGTTAATAATATTATTAGTTTTAAATTTTATATTATAAAAACAGAAACATTAAAAATACACGTTATACTACGTCTAAAAACGCAATATTTAATTGATAATTATTCAATGCAATAAAATTAAGAAACAAAACTTTTTAAGTTAAATATGCTGTTTATAACTATTAAGAAATTAAATTATCTATAGAATATATTTCGTGAAATAATTATGCATTAATTATATCGTATTTAATGAAAATAAATAACGAACAAAATTATGATTGACCAAATATTTATGTTCTAATAAATTGTACGTAACTATTTTAAAATTAAATATTCTATAAATTATTAATTTTTAATTTTTAAACTTTTTATTGTAACATATTTTTTCTAATTGTAATTTTAGATTTTTCACCGAAATGAATAAAATTTTTGTTCTGGTACTTTTAATACAGTTCTTCACAAGTTTTGTGGGTTTGACTATCACTGGTCATCAAATATTGGAAATATTGTCCGAAGGATCTAAAGTTTTTGGACTGTGTTTATACTTAACATGTATGTTAGTACATTATAGCTCAACATCGCCAATAATTTTTTGATGTGGTTCGTTAGTTAAACTAACATTTGATACTTTTAACAAAGTAAGTAATTAATTTTTTTTATCGAATTAGATCGTATATTTCTATTAAAATTAATATAATTTTTTCTTATAGATATTAAAAGTATCTTATTCAGCTCTTAATCTTCTTAAGTCAACTTCCTGAAATCACAGCAAATATTGTTAAAGATATTAAAATAATTGATTAAAATCAAATATATCTAAGTTTATAATTTAAATATAGTCTTAAGAAATTAGTATCTCAAGGAATATTCAATTTGAAATACATATTTAACTTTTGTAAAAAATATTAGGATGTTAATTTTCATTATAAAACTAAATATACATATGAGAAAATACTGTATACAAATAAATATAGTTTTTCAAAAAAAAACTATTTCGTTAAAATAAAAAGAAATTATTCGTTTACTATTATTTGTATTAAATTATATTCTGATAAAAAATTATCCATAAAGATCTTTAAAACAATTAAAGGAAATATAATTAATTCGGAATATTCAACTAAGTAATAATTGCGAATAAATATAACAAATAATTGTAAATAAATATAATAAAAAATAGTTCACTCTACAGTCAAAATTTGCAGTAATCTATTTACTCTCACTAATTTAGTTATTTTGAAAGTAAAAAAATTCGACGTATATGTATGTTATAATTAGTTAAAATATTAAATTCTAATGTAAATGAAAGTATAAATATTAAATAATAAAATTTATATATATAAATATAGTAATACATTATTTGATTAGAAATTCATATATTTTGTCAAAATATAATATGTGTAAGCTTTAGAATATTAATAATAATTCATAATACCAAGATTAATAACCGCATCTAATTTTTTTAGTTGAGATATATGGAGCCTTAATTCTATCCGAATCGAAAATCGAATACAAAACTATGTACATTACGAAACTGCTATTTAAATTCCAACCCTATTTTATAAATATTATTGTACGCAATAACTATTTCAAAAATTATATTTATTAAAATAGAAGAAAAAAATTACTATTCATTTATTTTTCAATACAAACAATAATACAATATTATAATTTGATAAGAAATGTTTAATAAAAAGATGTGGTTGGAATATAATACATAATTATTTTCAAATGATTACTATGCATACAAATTATTATAAAAAATATTTTTACAGCTGTTAATGACAATAATAAATTTGCTTGGATAATAAATATAACTGCTAGTAAATCAATAAATATTCTTATATTTTATTATTATTCAAACGATAAAAAAATACCCTTTCGCATCATTAAAGGCTTATAGTTAAAGACTGTCTGGAAAAATCAAATTATAGTGTATGTGTATTTCATCGTTTGTTACTTTTATATGCATATAGAAAAAATCGCTAACGAGATCATAAAATAATTGTAGGGTGGGTAGAAACAACAACGGAAGGAAATATTTTACATCGAAAAAGAGGTTTTCCTGTTTCATTAAAAGCTTATAGTCGGCGAAAGAATAAAAAAATAACAATATGTAATTTTTTCTTTTTTTAGCGAGTGTACGTCTACCTTATGTAACCAATGGGTTGAAAGTGGATAAATGGAAAGGAGGAATAATAAATGTAAAATACGACGTAGCAAAAGCAAAAAGTACTAATTTTATCACGATTATTTTCAGAATTTCTATACCGACAATTGAAATTTAATTATAAACGATTTAATATTAAAAAATAGGAGTCAATCGACACAATATCGGAAACTTTACATATACTCGATGAATAAATAAATTTAACAGATTGGATATTAATTAATAATATTCCGTAATTTCTATACCTCTAATAAGTTGAAATAATTTTGCTACTTTAAAATTATATCAAAACACATCATTTAAATTGTTATGATATTTATAAAGTATCGATTTGTTTTATGTATTTATTCTCAATGTATTGTTTTATTGATAAATACTTATAAAATTATCTTTTGTGTTATTTTAATATTATTACTCATTTCCGCCGAATTAACTCATTACTTATCTCGTAATGTGTGTACATATATGTGTCTTTTTGTGTAATAAGAATTTATAATTACTCTGAATAAAAAACTGTATTATAAAACAAATCATAATTTTATATAATTAAAATTTCTTTGGCATTGAATTACATGCATAAATACGTAATAAAATCATGATAGAAAAAAGATTATTTTCTCGGGATTACCTCTTAGATAAAATATTTACTCCATGTGAGCATTTGAAAAGATTTACGTTATTTCGTGGTTTGACAATTAAAATTACAGAAATTATATTGTTTAATCGATTTCATAGATAAAATTTGTCTTTTTCTATCGTTTGTTTATTTTATTTAAAAATAATTATTGTTGTAATTTATATATTTTTCAACATTTTATATGTAATAAAAAGTATAATCTGATAATAATATATATATAATAAATGAAAGATACATATTTATTTTTTATTCGAATACCGAAAACAAGTATTATTAAATAAGATAATATAATACTTAATTAAATCTAATAGTTACAATATAAATTGAACATTTTTAATAGGTAAAAACGCAGTGTCTTTTTCTGCATACGCGTTATTAAAAATGACGCGTCAAATTAGCCCAAAAGTACAATCGAGTCGCATCACGACAGAAATTAGTCCAAACCTTAGAAAACTGAAAGCAGTTGTTTACAGAATGATAACAGTGGGTCTTTTGACGCTCGTCGAACTCACGGCTCTGTCGATGATAGTCGCGCCTCTCAACGACACCTCGAAATCAGAACTGATATACAAAGTTCTGGTACCTTACAATTTAACCCTTCCGCTCAACTATTGGTTGACTTTCGTTCATCATAGCCTCGGGGCAATTTTGTACGCGGCTGTAAGTATAACCAACGACGCGATGATCGCAGGATTCATGCTGCAGATTTGCAGTCAACTCAGACTTTTGGAATACAGAATATCGAATTTGCCGTCGCTCGTTTCGAAAGCGAGAGAGATGAATAAATCCGGAAGGGTTGTACGAAATGTGGAGAGATTACTGATGGGGAAAACTATACAACATCACGCGCATATTTTCAGGTGAGCGAATAAAACAGTAGTGAGATTTTTACCGTACAATTTGCTCCTTTTATTTCTAATCGCTTAGTCCGTTGATCGTTCAAAAATCCATAGATAGAATATTGCACATCGTTCTTTATTACGATAAGTTTTTCTTTTGGATTAAGATGCTTTCAAATTTGTTGTCAACGTTAAACTACTCGATTCTCGTTAATCTAAAGTTTATATGTAGATTTATATGTAAATATTGATGCACGTATACTTTTAGAAATATCTTACACGGTATTGTAATTTTGCACGAGAAAAGTATTAAACTTAGAAAATATGAGAATGGAAAATAAGCGTAACTTTTCGTAAGTGGTTTCGCCATTTGCGTAAGTGTTTATCAAATATCGGTTGGAACTACCAATAAAGTGGAGCTTCTAACGTATGTGTTCTATTTGATATGCATGTTGCAAAAATTATTTGTGTAATCCTTCTTAGGAAATGAAGTATTCGTTTTATTGTATTTTTATACTTTATTAAATTTTCTAATGTTGCTAAAATATTCTTACAAAGACGTTTCATATTACAGCTTTTTTATTATATAAATTATAATATTTTACATATTATTTAATTATATGTAGAATAATAAGTATAAAAAAGATGACACACAATAATTTATGAATATTAGAAATATAAAAGGCATAATATATAAATATAAAAATTTTAAGTTATTATAATTATGATATAGTATATTATAAATTAATTTATTACGCAATATTTGCAACTAAAGTTTGATATAAAAAGATTTTAACATTAATAAATTAAGCGAGTCTAAGTAAATACATACACTTAAAAAATTGGATTATAATAAATAATTATACTTTCATTATATGGAAAGATAAAAAATTTATTGAACAATAAAAAACTAAAAAATAAAAACGGTGATTACTCCTACAACATAATTATAGCAACAAATATTTAAAAACGTTATTTTCTTCCTAAGCTAACCGATATATATTTTATTTATTTAACAATTAAACATTTAGCGAATACTTTCTTTTTTAAATGTTCAAAAAATCATATTCTGGTTTTACGGTTTGAAAACAATTGTTATAATATAAATGCAAGTAGTATATAACTTAAATAGAAATGATAAATAATATGACCAATATATAATTCGATCTTATTCTTAAACGGTTATTTTATAATTTTATCTTTAATTTATACGAGACAAAATGAATAGATCGATTATATTAGGTTTTTTAATGCATAGAATGTTTTTATAAATTTAATAAATATCTGCGATATTTTAACACAATTATTTCATACTGAACTTAAAAATATTAAAGGATTTGACATTAAACCAATTTTTCCTTTTTTACTTAATCCATTCCACTATATTGAATTGGATGCAACTTTATTTCTTGCAGGACATAGAAATTTTGTTCGAGGACTTTCGTTCCGTTTATTCTTAAATATATACCTCCATAAATTGAGTCAAAATTTTATTGAGATGTAAACGCTACAATTAAAATAGAATTACATGGAATAAATAAAATATTATAATATATATTAGTGTATTGGTTTATAAAGAATAAAATAATAATAAAAATTGGGTTAATAATTGCTTAACTTGTTTGCACTTTCGCATAGAATTAAGTGAATCAAAGTGAGTCTTTAAAACAGGAAATTAATAGAAACATAGAAACCGCTTTTCTGCGAAGTAAATATATTGTGATTTTTATTCCCGATTTTTGTCTTCATAATTGAAGTACTACCATAATTTGAATCCGGCCATAAATATTTGAACTCTAATGAAAATAAAATGATGTAAATATATCAATATTTATTCTAACAATAAAAATTTTATTAGAATTTATATTATCTACTCATTTATTTCAATTTACACACTATTTTTCCGTATTTTTATAAAACTTTTACTTACTATAGTGTATATTTTTAATCAGATAATATACAATATGATACGCATAAAAACAATCGTACACAACAAATTGTTGTAAGACGCTTTTAAAATGTATACAAATATTTGATAATACTTTTTTTGCTACTTGTTATACTAATTATGTATATTATTAAATGTAAATAAATTATTTGCACTATAAATGTAAAAGAATTTTAATCAACACAACTATTTTACTATTGTACGATCAAGGAGAGTCGAATCTGAAATGCATTAGTTTTGTATATTTTACTTACTGCGCATGTATACACAATTATATGTACTTAAAGAATCTAAAGCCATGGTATAATTTAAATTTATGCTTAGCATATAATTTTATAATAACCGTAGTTCGTTGAATATAAACATGGATAAAGGGGTTGAAAAAATAAGCGTGGAAAATTCTTATTAGTTGCTTTACAGGTTTCTTATACTTTAAAATTCTAACAATATTAATAAGAAGATACTTTTTTACCAATAAAATTTTTGCTATAATAATATAAAAATTTTTTTGTGACTAGCTACAGGAAGTATTATAATATTACCTAAAAATTTATAAAACAACGAATCAATTTTTTTTTAATTTTTATCGAATTGTTTATTAAAAAATTAATACATAAATAATTATAAAATAATAAATATGCTAGTAATGCCAGAAATATTTTTGTTGTCAACGATCAGTGGTATTTGGATTCCAAATCATTGGAAATCAAATATTGATATACAATTATACAAGATTTATTCTTATTTTTGTTGTATTCAAATAAACTTGTTACTAGTATCCCAAATAATTGAACTATTTTTAAATTCGCGAAATATCGATGATATTGTAGAAATTTTATTTTTGTTGATTTCTACCATTAACGCGACTATCAAAGGATTTACTATTTTAATACGAAGAACGAGTATCATACATTTGAATGATGTGCTTTTGAAGGAAGATTTTATGCCGCAAAATAGTAAAGAGAAGGAAATTTGTTTAAAAATTGACAAAAAAATAAGGTCTCTGTAATTTTCTACAATAATTTAGAAACATATATATTATTTTATAATAATAATAATAATAATAATAATAATAATTTTAAATTAATCTAAAAATGAAACGCTTTTTTTGTATTACATATAAATTATAATTATAATTCCTAATCTTGTAAGTTGTATACCTAAAAAGTGAGATTATATGCGATACTACATATTTTATAATATTTTTATAAAGGATTTAAAGTTACGAATAAAAACCTTCCAATATATCAAAGTAAAAATTGTAATATTATTATTTTCTTTAAAAATACTATATAAAAATTGTTTCATTTTTACGTTAATTGCGTTATTTATATACACCGAGAATAAAAATGTTTAATTTATAATTTTTTTTCAAAATTGCCATTTCAATCTTAAATTTTTGGAATATAATTATTTCGTGATTTTTTATTCCTAGTGCTTAATGTTTATTTATAATATACAGTATTTATAATTATGGATTATTTCAGAATTTTCATTAAGCTATCAATGATGAAAAAGTCTCGTACAAAAATATCATTTTTAATCAATTTAAAATTAAAACTATAAAAATTGTAATAATAATTTATAAAACCATATAAGAAAATTCCTTTCATCCGTATCTTTAATTCTCCGTTAATCAAAACAAAAATCATTTTTTCTTATTTTTTATAAAAGTAGGTTCTGTAATATGAATTTTCATGATTGTAATACAGAAAGATAAGGAAATAATTAACATAAAATATTTAAAAGAATCTTTCATTTTTAAAAAACTTAGTTAAATAACCTTTTTTAATTGAAATTCATCGATACTATCATACCTTGTTATATTCGCACAGTTATTAATAATTTTTGTTACAAAATTGATTAGTTTAGTAAAGTTTGATTTTGCTTATACTTTTACGAGAATAGAAATACGTTAGCGCAAAAGTTACGAAATATATGTAATAACATTTATTTTAATAAGCTTAACTAAAATATTCATTAATAAATCTGTTTATTGTCTATTCTAGATTTATTGTGATAAGCTGCACTATACTAGTTCAAACAACTATAATAGCGATAGTTTTATGGCCACTCTTTTTTACATCAGACAAATTTATTCTACCGATAAAAGCTTGGTTTCCTTACGATACCAATAATTATTTGGCCTATACAATTTCCTACGTTCATCAAATTTTTGGGTTTATGGTATTAGGAGCTTTTGGTTGCAGTGTTGATTTAATGATGATCGGTTTAATATTGCAAAATACTACGCAATTGAACCTTATCGTGTCCAGATTACAAGACATGTCCTGGAAATCTGCGATGGCCCTGAAAAAAAACATATCAAGAGATGTAATACGTTTTAATGAGAAAAATACTGTAAGGAAATGTATCGAACATCATATTGAAGTTTATAGGTAAATATTAAATAAAGTTATGAATAAGTTGTTTATAAAGATTATGAAATATAATTGCATATTGATTATATTTTTAGAATATAGAAGCGAAAAATATTAATGTAATAATTTATAACATATTTAATAATGAACTTAAATATTACAAATTAAAATTTTATTTATATTTCAATTGTACGCAACTACTTTTAATTCATATATTGGAGAATTTAATCTTTTTAATTTCTAATAATATTAACATAACCCTTTTTTTACAATGGTTACCTTAGATTTTCTATCGAAGCGAATTCAATCTTTACTCCCGTAATTTTAAGCCAGTTTTTCACAAGTTTTATTGTATTGGGTGTTACTGGCTATCAACTCTCGGAAAAAATGTCTGATTCATCTAATGTTATTGGTTTATTTGTATATTTGATATGTTTACTGACTGAACTTTTTATTTACTGTTGGTTTGGTAGTGAAATTAAACTTAAGGTAAATATTCTTATTGTAAATATAATATGACTGTTAAGAAATTTAATTTACGATAAAAAAATGTATTTAAAATGATAGAGCTTAGAATTTAATCATGTGATTTTTAAAATGGACTGGACTTCGTTGCATATTGAGACCAACAAAGAATTGATAATTATGATGATTCGCTCAACAAGACCAATAATTTTTTCATGCGGTCCGTTAATTCAACTAACATTAGATACTTTTAATAAAGTAAGTAATTAATTTTTTTTCAAATTAGTTTGAATATTTAAATTAAAATTCTTATAATTTTTTCCTAATAGATATTAAAAATATCTTATTCAGCTATTAATCTCTTGAAATCATCTTCCTGAAACCTTAGCAAATACGATTCAAAGGTATGCAAATTTTATTGTTTAAGATAAAATATATCAAAATCCATATTTCAAATGGTTTGTTAGAATATTTATTATAAATACATATTTAATGTATATTTTATGTATAAAAGAAATGTTTATGCATTTTTATTTTCATAAAAAAAGTTAATGTAAATATGATTAAACACTATGAATAAAACTATATTTTTAAATTAAAAAATTCATGAAAACAAAATAACGTATATACTGTTTCTTAGAAAATTATAAATTATTGGCTAAAAGTGAAATTAAAAGTTTAAAGGATAATTTTACTACAATTAAAGAAAATATATTTTGACTTATAAGATTTAGTATAGTATAATTACGAATGATAATTTGAGATAATTGAAGATGTGATATTTTCAAATAAAAATTCAAATTCAACAGAGCTAGATACAAAAAATAAAAAAAAAAGATAGTATATTTTATATCTAAAATAAAATAAAGTTCACAGTTATTGAATATAATTAATATGATTCACAATTTCATACAGTATTTTTTTATGTAAATGAACTAAAAATATCTATGTGTATATATATAATAGTTACTTGCACATGACGAAGTAAAATATAAACTAAAATAAAAACTGAAAACGATAAAACGTATTATGAAAAGCTTTTTAAAAAAAAAATATTTTTTGAAGCAAACAGAAAGTACTATTATAAAGATACGAAATTTAACCCCAATTATTTAAATTTCAGTTGAAAACTGCATATTTTAAAGTTTGATATTATTATATTTAATATACTGGAATTCTATATTTATAATAAAAAAACTATTTCTTTATTTGTATTTTGTAAAAAGTTGTTTTTAAGATACAATATTGAATATTTCTAATGTGTACTTACAAATTAAAAGATATTATCTGAAATAATTAATAAAATATTAAAAACTTATTTCTTCTATTCTTTCTAAATCAAATATTGATCGTTGATACATATTATATTCAGGATTTTATAAGTTTGTAATTAAAGAGAATTTTATGACAATTTAATGTATAAACAGTAACGAAAAATTCAAAAGTGAGTAAGTTAAAAGAAACCTCGCTAAATAATGACTAAAAAAAATCTATATCGATATTTACATTCTCTATGAAACAATTCAAGTAACAATCACGTCTATTTTTTATTTAATAGTCTTTAAGTCAAATTACGGAGTAGGCACATCATATAAAAAGTAAAACGAAATTATAGGAATTATCGTAAGACCGATCGAATATGTGACAAATGCATTTAGAGGATTGAAGCTTTAGTAGTTCTTCATAGGATTTGCATAGATACACATCTGTTTTTAAGTCAATATTTTAATTCTTTCACATGAAAAATATTCATTAAAAAATGTAGTTTAATTTCATAATTATAATAATATAAGTTTAAAATATCATAAAAAATTATAACTATTTATTCCATTTAATTGTCTAAAAATGTAATTTAATCACTTGTTATGTCATCAATATAACAGAAAACATAATATTATATCATTTGAGATAAAAAAAATGTTATCAGTACAGTTTAACGTTCTTACTATTATAGGTATTTGGTGTCCGCCAAATTGGACATCGAACCGAATGAAAAATCTTTATAAAATATATTCCTTTATCCTAAATACATTAATGTATACTCTAGGATTATCTCAACTAATGCGTTTAATCTGTATCAAACAGAATTTTACAGAATTCAACGATACTTTTTTTATTCTTATATCAACCAATTTTACTTGCTTCAAAGCTGCATGCAATTTATTAATTCAAAAGCGAATTATTAATTTGATCAGTATGTTTCAAGTAGATTATTGCACACCTCAAGATGACGTTGAAAAGAGCATTAAAAAAAAATACGACGATCTTTGCAGGTCAGTGATTCAAATAAAAATTTTTAATTTCTATAAATACTGTACTGAATGTATAATACATATTTTATGAACAAGCTTTTTTATATTATAAAAGTCAAATAATTTAGATTTAAAAGTTTCACTCTGCATGTAATATTTACACAAAGTTTTTTTCTATATTTAGATATATTTATAACATAAAAAATTTGTATGTATATATAGAGCAACTTAATGAAAATAAAAGGCTCCAAAAATGAAATTCATATCTTCTTATAATTTCTTTAAAAATTGGTACTTTTAAAAAAAGAAAAGGTACAAAATTATAAGTTTCGGTTGAAAGCTAAAAATTCTCAGAAATATATTGTTATTTAATTATTATAAATTAAAAATAAATATAATCAGATCTATAAATATCATTAAGAATACCTTCATTTTTTTAAAGTATCTCTGAAATATATTATTTACCTTTTTCGTATTACTCAAAAGCCTTGTATGATATTTTATGTTTAAGAATATTTTTAATAGGAAAAAACGTAGTGTCTTTTTCTGCATACGCGTTATTAAAAATGACGCGTCAAATTAGCCCAAAAGTACAATCGAGTCGCATCACGACAGAAATTAGTCCAAACCTTAGAAAACTGAAAGCAGTTGTTTACAGAATGATAACAGTGGGTCTTTTGACGCTCGTCGAACTCACGGCTCTGTCGATGATAGTCGCGCCTCTCAACGACACCTCGAAATCAGAACTGATATACAAAGTTCTGGTACCTTACAATTTAACCCTTCCGCTCAACTATTGGTTGACTTTCGTTCATCATAGCCTCGGGGCAATTTTGTACGCGGCTGTAAGTATAACCAACGACGCGATGATCGCAGGATTCATGCTGCAGATTTGCAGTCAACTCAGACTTTTGGAATACAGAATATCGAATTTGCCGTCGCTCGTTTCGAAAGCGAGAGAGATGAATAAATCCGGAAGGGTTGTACGAAATGTGGAGAGATTACTGATGGGGAAAACTATACAACATCACGCGCATATTTTCAGGTGAGCGAATAAAACAGTAGTGAGATTTTTACCGTACAATTTGCTCCTTTTATTTCTAATCGCTTAGTCCGTTGATCGTTCAAAAATCCATAGATAGAATATTGCACATCGTTCTTTATTACGATAAGTTTTTCTTTTGGATTAAGATGCTTTCAAATTTGTTGTCAACGTTAAACTACTCGATTCTCGTTAATCTAAAGTTTATATGTAGATTTATATGTAAAAATTGATGCACGTATACTTTTAGAAATATCTTACACGGTATTGTAATTTTGCACCAGAAAAGTATTAAACTTAGAAAATATGAGAATGGAAAATAAGCGTACGTATTCCGAAAATCTAGAATAGCAAAAACAGTATGTTCGACGTTCTATGAGATTATATTTTGTCAGTTTTTCGTAAGTGGTTTCGCCATTTGCGTAAGTGTTTATCAAATATCGATTGGAACTACCAATAAAGTGGAGCTTCTAACGTATGTACTCTATTTGATATGTATGTTGCAACAATTTTTCGTATACTGCTACTTCGGAAATGAAGTGACCATTCAGGTAAGCTTTATATACTTTATATAACTATCAAATGAGTATAACTATTATGAATTTTACTTTTGAAAATAAGAAAGTTTTAAATTATTTGCACTAATTTCTTAGAGCAAAAATTTTAACGACGTCGTATTTGGTATGAATTGGACTTCGTTATCGCTCGAATTTAAAAAAGACTTAGCAATTGTAATACTTCGTTCGTCAAAACCAATTCACATGTCGTGTGGAGCATTTATACATCTGACACTCGAATCATTTTCAAGTGTTAGTTTCTTTGACTATAGATCCTAAATTATCTATTTAAAGGATTGAAAATGAAAATATTTATATTTTTCAGATTATTAAAACATCTTACTCTGTATTTAATGTTCTGAAGCAATCGACATAAAATAGGGAAAGTACCCGATTGAATTGTAGTTGTAACGTAATGAAATTATTGAAGTTATTAGAATACGTAATAAAATAAAAATGACAATTAATTTTATGAATTATAAAAGGAATATACGATGTATTCTTTAAAATGTTTTTAAATAATTTACTAATTAGAATGTCAAAATACAAATAAAAGTTGATAAAAACGAATGTATGTATTATTGTATCAATTATAATGCTAGATTTTTTTTATATATTCCATAAAAATATATACAACATTTAAATTAGAGAAAGATAATTACAAAATTTAAGCTCGGCAAATATTTTATAAAATATGTTCAAGAAATTAAGGAAAGAAAAATAGGACAGTTTACGTTTTGTAAGTAATAAAAATTCAATGTTGATTTATGGAATTGTTTACAGATTATTCATATTTACGCAATTTTGAAAATGTAGAATTATAAAATATAATTGAGTCATCATTTCATCTATAATAATTTTCTAAAAGAAAATGAAATTAATTTTAATCGAGTCACGTATGTTTATTCAATATTAGCTTTTTGGTTATCGAAAAATATAAAATTATATACTTTACTATAAACAAATAATATTGAAGAATATAAATCTATTAGCGAATGTAATAAAAATTTCATTATTTATTATAGGAGTGTATTTCTCATTTTAATATTTATAGATGTTAGGTTTAATAGTAAATGTACACAAAGTTTACGAGTGTTTAATGTTCAGAATTATGTGCTGAACTATACTAAATATTTAACAGAAATATTTTCATAAAAACTAATAAATTAAAACGTGTTTTTTAATAATTTTAATTTTTATTTTGAAATTGTTAATTTAGTTATAAAAATAAATGATACTCTTTAATTTATTATTAGGCTAAAATATCCTTGAAAAAGTAATTTATTTTAAAGATTTGGTATATACAAGTTTTAATATTTTCTGAATCATTTAACGTATACAGAATAATAATGAAGATAATAAATAAAATTTAGAAATAGTAATAAGCATAACATATAGCATTATTATAAACTTAAAAATATCCATAAAATAATAAGAATTAAACATCCAATTTTTTGAAAATAATTATATAATGAATAATTTTGATAGGAGGTATTTTCAGTTATTTACGGCAATATTAAAATTATTAAAATAAAAAACACAACAGATAATAAGTCAATAAATTTTCTTATAGTTTCCCTCAAACAATAAAAATATACCCTTTAGCATCATTAAAGGCTTATAGTTAAAGACTGTCTGGAAAAATCAAATTATAGTGTATGTGTATTTCACCGTTTGTTACTTTTATATGTATATAGAAAAAATCGCTAACGAGATCATAAAATAATTGTAGGGTGGGTAGAAACAATAACGGAAGGAAATATTTCACATCGAAAAAGAGGTTTTCCTGTTTCATTAAAAGCTTATAGTCGGCGAAAGAATAAAAAAATAACAATATGTAATTTTTTCTTTTTTTAGCGAGTGTACGTCTACCTTATGTAACCAATGGGTTGAAAGTGGATAAATGGAAAGGAGGAATAATAAATGTAAAATACGACGTAGCAAAAGCAAAAAGTACTAATTTTATCACGATTATTTTCAGAATTTCTATACCGACAATTGAAATTTAATTATGAAAAGATTTAATATTAAAAAATAGGAGTCAATCGACATAATATCGGAAACTTTACATATACTCGATGAATAAATAAATTTAACAGATTGGATATTAATTAATAATATTCCGTAATTTCTATACCTCTAATAAATCGAAATGAATATTTTATGATTTATGAAATCTATTATATTATATTATGTGATTTAGTATTCCATTTTTTCCAGAGCTCTAATTTTTTCTTTCAAGTTCTTACATCCTTATTTGTTTATTTTGAGATGGATTATAATTTACAATAACTATTTTAAATTGGATATATTAAATTGATATTCAGGTAAAAAATTTTTAAATTATAAATATATTTTAAATCAGTTCTATTTAAACAAAGACAAAAACAAAAGATTTTTGAAGGTTAAATCGATAGAATAATATAAAGTAAAAATGCATATTTTTTAAATAAATAATAAATCAAGATCAATACTGAATTATGCATAAACACTTTTAACAATTAATAAAATAGGCATGTTCACTTTTACAATAAATTTTCTTGATGTGAAAAAGAAATATATTTAATATAATAATACTAAATTAATATATTAAAGAAAAAATAAAAATATTAAGAATTTATGATATATCTATAAATTTTTAAATATTAATATTGTTATTCTTTTAAAAATACTCTACTATTTAGTATATCAAAAGATTTGCAAATCAGTCGAAAATTCTTAAAGCAAAAGTAAAATTTAATAAACTCACGTTATTTTTAAATTTTAACTTAGTCGTATTAATGCAAATAATACTATTACTGATAAAATATCCGATATAAATTTTATTATCAACTTCATATCTTAATTAGTCCTTATCTGATTTAGATAAATAAAAACATTTAAATATACAATAAAAACAATAGTTTTAAATAAAATAATACAATATTTTTTATTATTTAATGAAATATATTGCCTAATTTTTATTTCAAAAGTATGGTACACAGTATATTTTAAAATAATTTACAATAATACATCTATTTTACATACAAAACATAATATACAATATTATATTGGTTTATAAAATTTGATTCAATTTATCATTCACTGTACAAAGATCAATTATTAGCCAATTAATTATTGATAATTAGATTCCGAATTGTATTTTTATAAGCTTGTATCAATCAAATATAAATTTACAATTAAAGATAGTAAGATAGAGAAATATTTATCTACTGATTTCTATCGTTAATCATTCATTTTGAAATTCACATTCAGTAATATAATTTTTAATGTAATTTTAAACTTAAAAATTTTAAAATTATTGCTTTATAAAAAAAATTATTATTCATATCATCAATGTTTGTGTTTAATATAGTTGTTAATATTACTACTAAACATAAAACGTATGATAGTTATTTAAATTAAATTGTTAGTACACATAAAAAGTAACATATATAATTGTTATGGAAAATATAATTTTCAGCTGGAAATATGCGTAGATTCCGTGGAATCAATCAAAAATGCAATTAAGGGCGGCGCTGATCGACTCGAATTATGCAATGCATTGTCAGAAGGAGGATTAACTCCAACTCTTGGATTAGCGAAACTAGTCAAAAAGATTTCGACTATTCCCGTTTTTGCGATGATTCGTGTCCGAGGTGGAGATTTTGTCTACGATTCAGAAGAATTAGGTAAAGGGATTGATCTTTTTTAACATTGAATTATGAATTATAAATAATAATATGATTAAAGAGTAAGATAAGATAATTATATGATAGTATCTTTAAATCTATACTATCAAAAATTTTAGTGTACATATTACACTTCTTCAACTCTACATCTATAGTATCAAGAAGTAACGTCTCAATTACATCGGATGTTATACCAATTGATTTTAAATTGATATTTAACAATTAAATTGAAATATTTCATTAACATAATTATCAGCAAAAGGATTTTAAGAAGATTGAAAAAGTGTTTCTCAAAATTGGATCACGATATTGTCAAGAAAAATATCTGAAAAAATAAAATAAGTATGTGTTTAATATTCATAATATAAACAATGTTTATATAAAATAGTATAATTTCTTCGTATATGAAAATATATGGTTACGGGAATATATGGATCATTTGAATTTCATTTTGGATTCAATTTTTTATAATATAAATATTTTATTCAATTATATTTTGTTCATTTTTATTTGATACGTTATACCAAATTTCCTGTAGTTGCATAATTTCATGTTCATAAAAAGTATCATTGTTAATTCTAAACATTAGTAATCTTCTTAAATTTCTGATAAACCTTCATATACCGATAAAATATTTATTTTCATTATGCGTAACAATACTTTAAAGAATTATACTTATCTTTAATTTATAATTTTATAGAAAAATATTGTTATACATTAATTATAATGATCTATTTTGATAAGCGAACTTGCGTAAAATAAAATCTCTTATCTTCTTTATTTCTTTACAGTCTCAGTTTTTCTACATTTATATTTACTCTTTTTCTCGTAAGAAAGGTTAAATAGTTCTCACATGAAATATCTCTGTATTTTCGTTGATAATCATATAATTATATTTTGTTGTCTTCTTCTGGACTTTCATATCATCTCTGCGTCTAGATCATTATCAGAAAAAATTTCTGAGTTCTCAGAAGTGGATAACTACTACTCAGTTTTCATATATCAAGGATGTCATCACGTACCATATTTTTTTCTCAAGCCTTTGATGAGTTCCCGGTAATTATTCTTTTGTATAAATCTAAATGATCTGCAATACAATTCTCGTATTACTCTTCAATTTTTTGGCGTTCATTTTTATTAATCGTAATGACAACACAAATAATTTTTACCCAAAGTTTCTTAATCTTTCTTTTATAATTTTCAGTTGAAAACTATACATTTCGAATTTTAGCATTATTATATTGAATTTAATTGAATTTTACACGTTTAATTCGAATACTAATTCACAAAGTATATAATACTCCGAGTATTCTAATATATTTCATAAATGTGTATACAAAATTAGTTTTAGTAAAATTATTGATTATAAAATTGAAGCTTCTACGAATTCTTCTATGAAATATGTTCAATGAATTTAGGATATAAGATAAGTATAATTGACGTTTTAAAAATAATAAAATTTAAAATTTAATTAATGAAATTAATTATAAATTACTTTTTTTCGTGAATGTTTATGAAATAATTAATCTAAAAGTTATAAGATGACTGAAATATCGTTACCCTATAAAATTTTTTCAAAATAAAATAAAATTAATTTTATTCGAAATGTGTATACATTAAAATTTTAAACCAATTTCAGTGATTATATATATTTAATAGAAAAATTGGTTAAGTATACAAAAATTTTCAGAATTATGTTATTTACGATCTAATAAAATAATTTATTTTTATTCAAAGAATAATTACTTGTAATAATTTAAATATGTAGATGTTTTTATTTCAACATTTTTGATTATAATATAAAATGTTAATAAATGATTTTAATTTGTAGTATTAAAAAAAATTTATCATAAAGACTATAAATATTTAAAATTTAATTTTAAATTAAATAATTGTAATAACCTTAAATATTATTAAAAGCGAATAAAAAATTGTATTTTCATTAAATAGCAATTTTTAAAATATACGAATCATATAATAACAGAATAATAGAATAAGTATAATTATTAAATTATCAAAAAACTGGAAAATTAATAAATTTAAACACCAGAAATATTACAAACATGAATATGATTTGATAATTTTTAAACACTTTTATTATTTTAAAAAATAAAACTTTATATTAAACTTTGCGTTTTTAAAGTAGAAGGAAAATGAGTTGCTATTAAATGTCTCTATAATTGACATAATAAAACAATCTTTTAATATTCTTATAAACTTATAAAGGTCTTACTAGAATCTGAACTTAATATTCACTGAGTCTATAATTTTGATACAAGTTATTTTTACAACTGCTAACGACTAATTTCCTTAATTTATACAAATCGTCCGTTAAATTTTCTTATAGCTTTTATAGAACGACAAAAGAAGAAATTTCATTTTGCATCATTAAAGGCTTATAGTTTAAAACTATTCTAGCAAAATAAAATGACAATATATGTTGACTTTATAACTACTACAAAGTTAAAATTATTAACGTTAAAATAAACATACCTAACGGAAGGAAGAATTTACATTCGAAAAATTTTTTTTCTTATCACATTAAAAGCTTATAGCCGTCGAAAGAATAAGAAAAATAATAGTATATAATTTTTCGTCTTTTAGAAAGTGTAAGTCTACCTTATGTAATCAAAAGTGTGAAAAAGAGTATAAGAAGCAAATGGAAAGGAGAAATAATAAAAGTCAGGAAATATGATGTGGAAAAAGCAAGAAACGCTAATTTTATTATCACTGTTTTTAGAATACACCAACACTTGTATTTTAATTGTAAGATAATTCAAAAGTAAAGAAAAAGAAATTATTTGATATAATTATGTGGATTTAAGTATAACTTAAAAATATTCTTAAAAATATTTCGACCTTGAATAAACTCAAATGAATTTCTTGTATTTTTTTTTACTTTAGTTATTTCCGTACTTTTATGGAGTTTCTTGATGTATAGAGCAGTTTTACGAATAAGTACCTAATAAATATATTTTAATAATATTATGTTGTAACATCTCGTATCTAAATAAACAAAATAAATTATTTACATAACGCAAAAATTAACTAGTTATAAATAAAATACGAAGAATAAACTCTAAGTGTTTCTTTT
This sequence comes from Dolichoris vasculosae, assembly GCA_018907195.1. Taxonomy (NCBI): domain Eukaryota; kingdom Metazoa; phylum Arthropoda; class Insecta; order Hymenoptera; family Agaonidae; genus Dolichoris; species Dolichoris vasculosae. Next base: position 2,307,446 of record JACCHY010000020.1, read on the forward strand.
TGAATGTTGTGTTGTTTACAATTCTATATATTTAATTTTTTCTTACGTTTTTTAATTTATATTATGTTAGTAGAATAGTAATGTGTACAAATAATTTATGTGTATGCACACTTATATAAATTAAAAAACTTAAATAAACAATTTTTATCAATCTGAAAAATATTATTCTATAATTTCGTTAAATTATTAAAATATAGTAATAAATATTGTAATATTATCATTCAATTCGTTAAAATTATTTATTTTCATATATATGTATACAATAAGCATAAATTTAAGTGTGTTTTCTTGTGGATCATTATATACAAGACAAATTTATTTGTACAATTAATATACTGCTATAATTTTTGATTTATAATTAATTTATTACTTTATGACTTTTCTTTAATTTAATTTATTAAGGAATAAATCTTAGTTTATTATGTTCATTTTACTTATTTAAAAATTAATTTTAATAAATACATAAAAATTATAACTTCAGTGTGTACATTTTTAATAAATTATTGTGAATAAACTAATTATATTTACGGTAAATTAACTTTAGAATTAACTGACTAGTTATTTTGCCGATAAAACCTTGGTTTCCTTACGATACCAATAATTATTTGGTCTATGGAATTGCCTACGTTCAACAAATGATTGCGTTTCTGCTATTAAGAGCGTTTGGTTGCAGTGTTGATTTAATGATGATCGATTTAATATTGCAAAATACTGTGCAATTGAACCTTATCGTGTCCAGATTACAAGACATGTCCTGGAAATCTGCGATGGCCCTGAAAAAAAACATATCAAGAGATGTAATACGTTTTAATGAGAAAAATACTGTAAGGAAATGTATTGAACATCATATTGAAGTTTATAGGTAAATATTAAATAAAATTATGAATAAGTTGTTTATAAAGATTATAAAATAAAATTCTTATTAATTATATTAAAATAGAGAAGTGTATTCCAATATACTTGGTAAAATAGTAACGTAATCATTAATTACTTATTTAATAAAGAGAAATAACGAACAAAATATTCTTTAACAAAATTCCATTATTATATAAATTATGCGCAGTTTTTAATTCAAATTATATTTTAATCAAATATAGTTGAAATAATTATTTGATAATTTCTTGTATTATTATTATTATTATTATAACAAATTTTTTTGTAATTGATACCTTAGATTTGCTACCGACGTGAATACAACGTTTATTCGCATTATTTTTATCCCGTTTTTCACAAGTTTTCTGGTATTGGGTATCACTCGATATCAATTTTCGAAAAACATATCTGATTGATAAAAAGTTCTCAACTTATGTTTTTACTTTATACTTACGTTTTTACTTGTTTACTGACAGAACATTTTATTTATTGTTGGTTTGGTAGTGAAATTAAACATAAGGTAAATATTCATATTGTAAATATAATATGACTGTTAAGAAATTTAATTTGCGACAAAAAAATACATTTAAAATGATAGATTATATATCATTATAATTTAAAAAGTAAATTTCAACCAAGATTTTTCAGCAAAGTAATAATTGTGAGGAAAGATAATAAGAATATTAAAGATATAAAATATTGGACGAAACATTAAAATAAACGGAATTTGTTATAAAAATAAACACATAAATATAATAATAAATTATGTAACTGACATATTATAAAGTTATATATAATCAGTAATATAATAAAATAAAAGTATCTATGTAAACGTATATATACTTTTTTACATATATTGAAATTAGATACAATTAAAAATAAAAAATGGCACCGATAAAATAATTTAGCTTTTACAAAGTATCTTTATTACATATATTTATTTTTTATTAGTTTCTCTTCATCGCATCATATCTTATCATTAAAAAATATTTAATAGGTAAAAACGCAGTGTCTTTTTCTGCATACGCGTTATTAAAAACGACGCGTCAAATTAGCCCAAAAGTACAATCGAGTCGCATCACGACAGAAATTAGTCCAAACCTTAGAAAACTGAAAGCAGTTGTTTACAGAATGATAACAGTCGGTCTTTTGACGCTCGTCGAACTCACGGCTCTGTCGATGATAGTCGCGCCTCTCAACGACACCTCGAAATCAGAACTGATATACAAAGTTCTGGTACCTTACAATTTAACCCTTCCGCTCAACTATTGGTTGACTTTCGTTCATCATAGCCTCGGGGCAATTTTGTACGCGGCTGTAAGTATAACCAACGACGCGATGATCGCAGGATTCATGCTGCAAATTTGCAGTCAACTCAGACTTTTGGAATACAGAATATCGAATTTGCCGTCGTACGTTTCGAAAGTTCAGATTTCAATTCACCGATATAATATATAAAGTACACGAAATGAATATACAATATATAAAATGAATGCTAACAGCTCTACTTAATTCATTACAATATGTAATGGGATTCCACTTCCAAAGCTCACAATTTTTTATTCAAGGAATTTTTTTCCATTAATTCAACGATTAAACTTGCATTAATATATTTGAAAATCTTTTAACTTTATGAAAAAAAGATGCCATTTGTATCATAATTTGTCTGAGATCTAAAGATCTATGATCATCTATAGAAATTTTCAATTAAACTAGGAATATTTTGAAAAGTTACATGAAAAAAATACAAAATTATATCTTGAATTTCTATAAACTGCACATTGGAAATAGATCATACTACATATTTTATTGCATGCAAAAAACTATGTTTGATCATCATAAATGACACTTGCTAGAAATAATCTACTCTAATTTTATTTTAATCTATTTCATAATATTATAATTATAATTTCTTATTTTATTTTATAGATTCATTGTAGAGATTTAATGTTCGATGGTTCATTAGTAATGAGTATCAAATATTATAATAATAAACTTAAAATTGATCTCTAATAGCGAAATCGATCTACGCCGATATCAATTAAATAACTCCCAAAAAAGGATGGATTAATGATTCATAAAACTGCCTTAAAATTTTCTCTAAAAAATATCTAATAACTTAACTTCTACAGCATCATAATTTTTTATATGAATTAGAATACACTTAAATTCAACGAAATAAGTATGTGACTAATATTTAGAATATAAATAATATTTACTTATAAAAATATATAATTATGAAATTATCTGGATTATTTGGTAGATAATTAAATTTTCAATAAATTTCTCCATAGTAAAAATATTTTATTCAATTATATATTGAACGCTTTTTATGTATATTTTACCAAATCACTAGTAATTACATTATTGTATGTTCGTAAATTACATAATTATCTTACTCTTAGTATAAAAAATAGAAAACAAGTCATTTTTTACACGTTTATTGAATCTTATATTTTATGTTATCTAAGCACTTCTGTATGAAAATAAAACAAGCCCCGATTTTACAGTTTTAAATCTTACGGTTTTTGGTACTCGTAACTAAATTTTAATCAAATCGGGTGTTATAATGAAAAAATATCACACTCATTAGGTAACATAATGTAATCATTAACATGTTAAGAGATTATTCTGCTAAAGAGTAAAAAGTATAATTTAAATTGATTCCATTGTTAGATTTTTAGAATCTAATTGTCAAATAAATTTTCAGTAAAGAAATATTATAAAAAAATTTCTTAATTAATTATTAGAATAATTCAAATTTAGATAGATAAAATTATTGTATTATATAAAATCTAATTATAAAATCCAAATAAATGTTTTTAAGACAAAAATTTTTAGATATGATTTTGATCATTAATTACTTTGGTAAAAATTACATAAGAATTAAATTACGAATCATTTTTATACAATTTCAATAACGATTATATAATGTTAACGTTACTATCGAGTTTTTTTATACATAAAACGTCGTGTTCATATATATATAATTTTTTTTTTAATAAACATGTATATATAATTATCTAAAACTTCGTTTACTTTTATAGACGCATTTATAGAATCGTAGAAAATATAGACACTTTCGTTGTTGGGATTTATTTCTCGAACTTTCTTTTTAATGGATCGTCGCGTACAAATGAGTAATCAAAGTAAGGCACTAAATCTTTAAATTTACATGAATATATATATCAACTTCTCTATGAAGAAAACATACAGTCATGATTCAGAATTATTAATTGAAATTTAAATTCTTCATTGTTCTAATTTTTTTCTTTAAAATCACAAAACTTTGATACTTTGAATCCTACGAATAAACTTTTGGATCTAATAAAAAAATACTATATATGTAACAATATTAATACTGATTATATTCTACTTTATTATATACTTATTTAGTTCAATTTACAAACTTTTCATCAAGTACTTTGATAAATTTTTTATTTCTTACTCATCATATATTTAATTCGGATAACGAAAAAAATTTTCAGCACTAGAATAGAATAATTTACAATAACTGAAGTCACTGCAAACATTGTACAAATAAGGAGAGGAAAATCTGAAATGATATCAGTTTTTAATACATTTCTTACTGCGCATGTACATAAAGTTGTACGTCTATCAAGAATTAAAAACATCAATATAATTTGAACTTTGTATAGTATATAATTTTAAAATGATCGCAATTATTTGTATATATGCGAGAACAAGAGGGTTGAGAAAAAAAGTGTAGAAAAGTTATATTTGTTACTGCACAGATACCTTACATTGTATAATATCGATAATATCAACTATAACATATTCTTTTATATCAGAAAATTGCTGATATAAAAATATTAACATTTTGTTCCAAGTTGCTTTGGAAGACATTAAATTTCGATGAGATTTATAAAATTTGTCAGTTTTTTTAAATTTATAATTCAATAGTGTTTAAAAACAGAATATATAAGTAAATATAAAAATGGAAAATATGCATATAATGACAGAAGTATTGAAATTGGCAACTGTCAGTGGTCTTTGGATACCCACAAATTGGAAATCGACTTTTCTTTTACAATTGTACAATATTTATACTTGCATTTGTATTTTCCAAGTAAATTTTCTACTGGTATCGCAATTACTTGCATTAATATTATACACGAAAAATATCGATGATTTTGTGGAGATTTCATTTGTGCTAATCGCTATTATCAACGCCAGTGTCAAAGGAATTAATTTTATATTACGTAGAACACATATCTTAAATTTTGTTAATATGTTGCTCAAGGCGGATTTCACTCCAAAAAATTATAGAGAGAAGAATATTTGCTTACAATTTGAGAGAAAATTGAGGTTTCTTCGATTTCATATAGTATTTTCTATATTTTGGATCGTATTCAAATAAATTTAATTCGAGCGTTTTTCACGTACTAATCGGTATATACGTTTTAAATTACAGTCTAGATAAATTTAAACAAAGATTAAATATTAGTTTCTTTATGTTAATAAATTAAACCCAAAAATCTTCGTAATTTTTATTTATTATAAGAAGAATAAAACTATTATTATGTATAAATTAAAAAATTCTTAAATTGTTATAAAATCGAATTATTACCTTTCTTCAATCAATAAATATTTGTATTCTATAATCTAGATATCTTACTATGTCCAGTTTAATACTTGGTCAAATTACTGTGATTTTACTACTCGTACGACCACTGATTTTTACACCTGGGCAATTTGTTCTACCACTTAAGGCTTGGCTTCCATACGATACCAATAACAATTTGAGCTATTTAATTTCTTATGGTCATCAAGTTTTTGCATTTATGCTCGTATTATCTTCCGATATTGGCAGTAATGCCGTCTTTATTGGTTTAATGTGGCAAACTACTGTACAACTGGACTTCATCATATTTAGACTACAACAACTGTCCTGGAATTCTACAATAAGTTTGAATAATAATATATCAACAGATAAAATACGTCTTTATGAGAAAAAAAGTATGAGGAAATGTATTCGTCATCATCTTGCAGTTTTCAGGTAAACGTTAAGTAATTGTATAAATATTTCTTTTCCTGAATATTTTAAGTTAATTTTATCAAGTTTCGTTATTTATTGTTATATTTTTAAATGAGAAGAACCAAGTAATATCTTTAAATATAATTTAAATACAGTTAGTTGATCGTCATAGTTATTTAATTCAATTACTAAATATATAATGAACAATCATTGAATACTAGAAAATCGAGAATAATAAAATATTTTCAAATTTTATGTTTTATTTATAAAAAGTATGAAATATAAAAATATATCGTTTATATTTAAACGCTAAACTAGTATATTGTAATATATTTGGTAAAATAATATTGTACTAGTTTACAGAGAATTCAATGAAAACAAATAAGGAATAAAATTATTACCAATTAAAATATCATATTCGTATGAATTTTATACATCTAATTTTATATATAATATTGTATTTATAAATTCTTGATTTTTAATTACATACTAATTGTTATAAGACATTATTGTAATTATTACCTTAGATTTGCCACCGAAGTGAATAAAATTTTTTCTCCGGTAATTTTAATACAGTTTCTATCAAGTTCAGTTGTTTTGGGTATTACTGGTTATCAGCTGTCGGAAAAAATGTCCGATAGAACTAAACTTGTTACTTTATGTTTCTATTTGATATGTATGTTTGTAGAATTTTTTTCCTACTGTTGGTTTGGTAGTGAAGCTAAGCTTAAGGTAAATATTTTTATTTATGATAGAATATTATTATACATTGTATTTGAATTGCGATAAAAAATCATTATAAACATATTTGTAATGATAGAGCTTAGAAATTAATAATGTAATTTTTGAAATGGACTGGACTTCGTTGCATATTGAGACTAACAAAGAATTGATAATTATGATGATTCGCTCAACGTCGCCAATAATTTTTTCATGTGGTCCGTTAATTCAACTATCATTAAATAGTTTTACTAAAGTAAGAAATCCCTTTTTTTAAATATTACTTTCAGTATTTTTATTAATATCGATATAATTTTGTCCTAATAGATATTAAAAGTATCTTATTCAGCTCTTAATCTTCTGAAATCATCTTCATGAAATCTTAATAAACTTCCTTACAAGGCATTAAAATAATAACATTTAACATCAAAGTACATCAAAGTTCATGTTTTTGAATGTTTGAATATAGTTTTCAGAATATATTATAAAACAGAATTATAATTGAACTTTATAACGTCTATTTTGATGAAAAATAATTGTAAATATATGCAAACACTGTAAACATATATGAAGTAAATAATTTTTAAATAAAAAGTATAATTAATCTTTTATATAAATTATTCTAATAAATTATTATATACTAACAGTGGAATAAAATTTTCTATGATAGACATTAAAATAGATAATTTAAATATATTTTAACTCTGAATATTCAATCAAATAATAATTATGAATAATAGCAGTAAAATAATTAAAAATGTAACATATTTAATTGGCATGCAAACTGAACGTAACTGGTTGTAAAAATATGAAGATAAATATAAAAATATATTTATTATCTATAAGATTATAAAATGTAGAATATAACTATATATATTATATGTAATCAATATGAATAATCATCTTATACAATATTTTTATTCAAGTTAAAAAAGGTGTTCCTTATTTATATATATAATCTCAAATATAAATACAGGTAAAAAAGGAAAATAATAAAATTTATATATGGTAAAAATTTCTTTTAAAAAAAGTTAAAATAATATAAAATATTATTCTAAAAATAAAAATTTTTAGCATAATTGAAATGTGTCTTCATGAAAGAAAAATATAATTTAAATATTTTATATTATTATATCTAATTTACTAGAACATTTATATTAAAAACCGAAAACTATATTATATTATATAAAAAAAGAATTTTTTCAGTTTATAATATTCAAAGTTTCTAACGTGTATTTAGAAATTCATTTTACTCACCTAAACAAATTTAAAATATTAAAAACTGAGGAATAAAACAACTATTGAATGTTATCAATTTATTTACTAATTTAGTATAAGCCGAACTCAAACCGAAAGAGATAATTCTGTACATTATACTCTTTTTTATTTAATATATGATTTTACACGCAAGAAATATCCAAACTAATACGATTAATTTTTATTAAAAAGAATTTTAAAGAATTCAACAGAACTTTTTTACTTATTTATCAACAAATTTTACTTTCATCGAAGTTCATATATTTTATTCATTAAGAAACGAATAATTAATTCGATCGATATGTTTCAAGTAGATTATTGCACACCTCAAGATGACGTTGAAAAGAGCATTAAAAGAAAATACGATGATCTTTGCAGGTCAGTGATTTAACTAAATTTATAAGTTCTATAAATGATATACCGAATGTACAACATATATTTCATGAATGAGTTAAGTTTTATTTTAAAACTTTAAACTCAATTCATTAATTTCATTTTATAGTTCTAGATTAATTTATATTATTAGAAATAAAACTTTTAATTATCTTATATTATTAAATTTATAAATTGAATCAATTTTATTTTAGACTAACTTGTATTATAAATTTTATTATAAATTTTAGTAATAAATAATAATAAACGTTGACTATTAATACTTCGATAAATAGAAATCGATTAGATCACTTAATATTTTTATTTGAAATTATGAATACATATAGGTATTACAGATAATTTATACATTCAAAGCAAAGCTTCGGGTTATAGAATACAAGAAAAATATTTTTTTCTGTAATACAAAAAACAAATATTAACTTCTTATAAATAAATATATTAAAAAATAATTATAACCTAATATACAATTGTTTTTGAAAAATTACTGTACATAAAAATGTTCATACAAATTATTTTTACAGTTGTTGACAAAGCTAATAAATTCACATAAATAAACAACATTAACTCTAATTTCCCTCAATTTAGATAAATCATCATGTAAAGTTTCTTATGAATTTCCTGGAATAATAAAAGAAGAAATTATTTTTCGCATAATTAAAGGTTTATAGTTGAAAACTATTCTATCAAATTAAAATTACAGAGTATGTGTCTTGCGTTAAAATTCAATTTCCGTATACACATATAGAAATAGAAATTATCATTAATATGATCATAAAATAATTATAACATGGATGGACATAGCAAATAAAAGGGATAGTTTACATTTAGAAAGAGTTCACTCAATAGTCTTTAAAAACAGAATGTATAAGTTAATATAAAATGGAAAATATGCATACAATGCCAGAAGTATTCAAATTGGCAACTGTCAGTGGTCTTTGGATACCCACAAATTGGAAATCGACTTTTCTTTTACAATTGTACAATATTTATACTTGCATTTGTATTTTCCAAGTAAATTTTCTACTGGTATCGCAATTACTTGCACTAATATTATACACGAAAAATATCGATGATTTTGTGGAGATTTCATTTGTGCTAATCGCTATTATCAACGCCAGTGTCAAAGGAATTAATTTTATATTACGAAGAACACATATCTTATATTTTGTTAATATGTTGCTCAAGGCGGATTTCACTCCAAAAAATTATAGAGAGAAGAATATTTGCTTACAATTTGAGAGAAAATTGAGGTTTCTTCAATTTCATACAGTATTTTCTATATTTTGGGTAGTATTCAAATACACTTAATTCGAGCTTTTATCATGCACTGATTGGTATATAAGTTTTAAATTATAGTCTAGATAATGAATAAAATAATAAATTAAATACAAAAATCTTCGTAATTTTTATTTATCATAAGAATAATAAAACTTCTATTATCTTTAAATTAAAACATTCTTGAATTACTATAAAATCAAATTCAATAACTTCTTTTATTTTCAGAATCTGATACATAAAATTTCTATAAATTTAACTAAAGATTTGCAAATTTTTTTTTTAAAAGAAAAAAAAGAAAAATAATTCTATAGCAATTTTGTTAATTTATTTTCATATATATATAAATTCAATAGTGTAAAAGTTATTCAAACATACAACATAATATTTATTTCCATCAGCTTTATTTCAATATGCACTAATTAATATATTGATTATATAATCTAGATGTATTACTATGTCCAGTTTAATACTTGGTCAAATTACTGTGATTTTACTACTCGTACGACCAGTGATTCTAACACCTGGGCAATTTGTTCTACCACTTAAGGCTTGGCTTCCATACGATACCAATAACAATTTGAGCTATTTAATTTCTTATGGTCATCAAGTTTTTGCATTTATGCTCGTATTATCTTCCGATATTGGCAGTAATGCCGTCTTTATTGGTTTAATGTGGCAAACTACTGTACAACTGGACTTCATCATATTTAGACTACAACAACTGTCCTGGAATTCTACAATAAGTTTGAATAATAATATATCAACAGATAAAATACGTCTTTATGAGAAAAAAAGTATGAGGAAATGTATTCGTCATCATCTTGCAGTTTTCAGGTAAACGTTAAGTAATTGTATAAATATTTCTTTTCCTGAATATTTTAAGTTAATTTTATCAAGTTTCGTTATTTATTGTTATATTTTTAAATGAGAAGAACCAAGTAATATCTTTAAATATAATTTAAATATAGTTAGTTGATCGTCATAGTTATTTAATTCAATTACTAAATATATAATGAACAATCATTGAATACTAGAAAATGGAGAATAATAAAATATTTTCAAATTTTATGTTTTATTTATAAAGAGTATGAAATATAAAAATATATCGTTTATATTTAAACGCTAAACTAGTATATTGTAATATATTTGGTATAATAATATTGTACTAGTTTATAGAGAATTTAATGAAAACAAATACGGAATAAAATTATTACAAATTAAAATATCATATTCGTATAAATTTTATACATCTAATTTTATATGTAATATTGTATTTATAAATTCTTGATTTTTAATTACATACTAATTGTTATAAGACATTATTGTAATTATTATCTTAGATTTGCCACCGAAGTGAATAAAATTTTTGCTCCAATAATTTTAATACAGTTTTTATCCAGTTCTGTAATTTTGGGTATTATTGGTTATCAGCTGTCGGAAAAAATATCCGATAGAACTAAACTTGTTACTTTATGTTTCTATTTGATATGTATGTTTGTAGAATTTCTTTCTTTCTGTTGGTATGGTAACCAAGCCAAATTTAAGGTATATATTTTCATATTTAACTCAATATCAAATGTAAAGAATTTTATTTGTATCAAAAGAAAGATTATGAATATATTTTAAATAATAGAGCTTAGAAATTAATAATGTAATTTTTGAAATGGACTGGACTTCGTTGCATATTGAGACTAACAAAGAATTGATAATTATGATGATTCGCTCAACGTCGCCAATAATTTTTTCATGTGGTCCGTTAATTCAACTAACATTACATTCTTTTACTAATGTAAGTAATCACTTTTTTAAAATTGTATATAATATTTCTATTAAAATCTATATACTTTTTTTAATAGATATTGAAAGTATCTTATTCGAGTATTCATGTTTTGAAATCAATTTCATGAAATCTTAACTCAAATTTAGTTTTTACAATTTAATATCCTAAGAAATATTTAAGATAAATAAATTGATAGCATATACAAAAAAATTTGTTTGTATGAGTAACTATTTTATAATAAAATATAATGTATATATGGTCAACCTTTGTACGAATAAAATTACATTTTTGTAAATAAATCATTTCGTATCAATGAAATAAAATAATATGTAAAGTTCTTTTATTTTTAATTGAGTTAGAAAATTCGAAAGTATCAGTTAAAAGTGAGACTAAAAGTTCAATGGATGAATTACTTAAAACATTATTCAATATTTCACTAAAGAGTCGAAATTTATGAAACTATATATAATTATATGAAGGTCTAAATATTCATAATGCAATACATCTTGTATTTGAAATATTGTAAATGGCATAGTTATTATGTGTAGTTAATTAAAATACCAATTTTATACAATTTTTATAAATATATTCACATATATAATATTATAATATAATGAAACAGAATTTAAGTGAAATAAGGCAGTTATATAAGAAAATTAATATATTGCTAAAATTACTTAAGAAACTTGATTTTAATTAAGAAAATATGATTATAAAAATAAGAAACGTGAATAGAATAATTTTTAGGACTTTGATTAAATGTTATACATTTTAAATGTAAGCATTGATAAATTTAATTACTAGAATTTATTCTTTGCAATAAAATTCAAAAACTGTTTCCGGGAATATTTTTAAAATTAAGTTTTTTTCTACTTTAATAATCTACAAGTATATATATATATATATATATATATATTTCTATTTATCTAATAAAAGACTGCTATTAAACCACGTATGGAATGGAATTCCTCCAATTTACCTACTAATGTAAGTATTTCGTGTCCATTACTATGAATATCAAAGCGAAAAACATAACATTATAAATTATCTTTCTTTTTCTTAAATATACTAATGCATAGTCTAGAATTATCCTAACTAATATGCTTAATTGTCAACCAACAAAATTTTACAAAATTTAGCGATCCTTTGTTTGTTTATCCACTAATTTTACTTGTATCAAAGCTAAAGGTAATTTACTTGTTTTTGAACGAGTTATTCATTTTATTTATATATTAACGATAAATATGATCATTTAAAAAAATTAATCATTGCTATATAATTTTTAAAGGTTTATAATTTTATAACACTAATTAATTTTTAATCTATTTCGAAGAATAAATTGTAAGAATTTAATTGAAATAATTTAAAAATAGCTTAATTTGTTATAAACATTCATTTACCGTTAAAATATTATTTTATGACCTTTTAATTATGTTACTAAAATTAATTATTTTAAGTAAAGAATTATTACTTTAAGTAGTTTTAATTTACAGAATAAAAAAAATTTCTTTTATTATACAATTCTAATTTATTAAAAATTCAATAATTTGATTTTCTATAGATTTTCTTTACGATTGCTGCTATAAATTCATGTATTTAATTGAATATTATAACAAATTTTGATTAAATATATTTGAAATATAATGAATTACTCCAGTTTACTTACATTAGTACATTGATTTTAAGTGCAATAAATTTACTTAATAAATCATAAACTTGAAATTTACCGTGATTTTTTTTACATTCATGGACATCAAATGAAAAAAGGAGGATAATTATTATGTTTTTTAAAACATACATGACTAAATACTTAAATAAGACAGTACGATAATAAAAATATTTACTTATAGCTTCATTCGGTTTTACGCACATACTCATAAAAATGGTGGAAATACAGTCAAAAATTGGAAATATTATTTTTTATAGTTTTAAAATTTTTGGTTATCTTTTTCGGACTTTCTTTTTTCTTTATCATCCGGTACAAATAATCAAAGTAAACTATTAAACATGAAATTAATATGAATATACAAACCAGCTTGCATATAAATTAAATATAAAATAATTCCGATTAAGAGTTAATTGAGATATAAATCTTTTATTCTTCTGACTTTGGTCTTTATAATTTAATAACTCCAATTATTGAAATTTCACTGATCAATTTTTTAATCCTAATAAAAATAAAATAGTTTGAAATACTTAACAATATTAATAATAAAATTTTTATTATAATTTCTATTCTTTACTAATTCAATTTAACTTTGAAATTATTTGTGTAATATTTTGATAAATTGTTTATTCTTTACTCATCGAATATCTGAATCATATAATACATATTACGATTTGTATAACAATAACGATAGATATTACATTAATAAAAAATAAATTTTAAATATTTAAAAACATTACGTTACCATAATAGAAAATTTTTAACGATCGGAATTATACAAATAATTTAATTTAAATAAATTTTCTTTACTAAAAATTGAACATAAATTTAATCAACACAACTATTTTACTATTGTACAACCAAAGAGAGTCGAATCTGAAATGATTTTAGTTTGGAATAGTTTTCTTACTGCGCATGTACATAAAGTTATATATATATTTTAATAATGTTATGCTGAAGTACAATTTATAACTTTGTATACTATATAATTTTATAATAATCACACTTCATCGTATATACGCAAGGATAAGGGGGTTCGAAAAATATGCGTGCAAAACTCTTATTTAGTTGCTTTACAGATTCTTTATACTGTACAATACCGATAATATTAAGCATAAGATATTGTTTTTTGCAATAAAATTTAGCTGTAAAAATATAAAAATTGTGTCCTTTGTAATTATAGAAAGTATTAAAATGTTATCTCAAGTGTTATAAAATACTTAATCAGTTTGTCTAAATTTATTATCAAGTAGCGCTCAAAAATAAACTCTACAAAAACAAACATAAAAATGAGAAATATACGCGTAATGCCAAAAGTATTTAATTTTGCAACGTTCGGTGGTTTTTGGCTTCCAACCTATTGGAAATCAAGTTTTGTTGTACAATTATACAATATTTATAGTTGTTTATGTTTTTGTCAAATAAACATTCTATTAGTTTCACAAATTATTGAACTATTGTTATATACGAAAAATGTCGACGACGTTGTTGAGATTGTATTCGTCATGATCGCTATCATTAATGGTAGTGTTAAAGGAATAACTATTAGACTACAAAGAACATATGTCTTACATTTCAGTAAATTATTACTGACCAAGGAATTCAGTCCACAGAATTATAAAGAGAAGAATATTTGTTTACAATCTGAGAAAAAGTTTAGGTCTCTTAAATTTCCTACAACATTGATTTAACTTTTGTTTCATTTAAAAATAATATTAATTCTAGCATTCATAGTATAAAAATCAGGATATAGGATAAAATTTATTAATGGAAAAATAAAACATTAATATGACTAAGAATTTAATTATTTCGTAACGTAATAAAAAATATAATTTAAATTACCACAAAGTATTAAGATTATAGAAAATTAGCTCGGTAGTATTTCTGTGTCGTATACATAAATTTTTCTTTGATAGAATATTTAAAATATTATATTTGTTTGATTTCTTGTGCATAAATTAATCATGAAACTGAAATTAAAAATTAACTACTTGTTGTTCAAAATTTCAAGAATTTTTATACATAAAAATAATTTTTTTTATTTATTTTAAAAACTGCAAAAATATGAATTTCAAATTTACGATTCTTAATCTTGCGAATTGTAAATATGAAAAGTAGAATTATTTGCATTCTTGCATTTCTTGATTAATAATTCAACAATATTTACTTTCTTAATAAATGTGAAGATAGGAATTTATAACATATCTAAAAAATTTATATGTAAATAAAAATTTCAAAATATTATTTATTCTAAAAGTACTGAAATAATTATAAAAATTTTATTTTTATTTCCATTCTTATATGTCCATCCACCTAAAAAAAATAATGTTTTATGAATTGTCTATAATTTATAATCTATTTTCTATTTTGTTTAGATTTTCAATTTATATCTAAAACTTTCTTAAACATTATTAATGTAACTACTTCATGATATTTTTATTTTAAATACTTTATATGGTATTTTAGATAAGTCATCTATACAGTATCTATAAATACTGATATATAATAAATAATAATATATAATATTATTTATTATAATTATAATCAAGAGATTTTAATTAATTTATAGTAAATATGAAGTTTATGTTGAATACGAATAATAAAACCAATTAATTTCTATGATTAAAAAAATTCTTTAATTTATATAATTTGAAATACAATAAAAATTTTTTACTTCAAGAAATTAATTAATGTTTAAAGTTTCTGTAATTATAACAATTGAGTCTTTAAAAACTTTTTTCATAAATTTAATTTTGCTGATTAAGAAACATAAATTATAAAAATCATAACACGATATAATAACAGTTGTGGATTAATATAGCAAAATATTTACTTAAATATACTTTTCCACAATATCTGTCAATAAATATGTATATTATATAATCTAGTTATATCACGATATCCTGTTCTACATTAGCTGAAATTACTGTTTTTGCCATACTTTTCGGGCCACTTATTTTTACACCTGGGAAATTTATTCTGCCGATAAAAGCGTGGTTTCCTTATGATACCAATAACAATTTAGGCTACTCGATTTGCTACATTCAACAAGTTTTTGGGTTTCTGGTGGTATCAATTTCTGATGTCAGTATTGATTTCATCGTGATTAGTTTTATGTTTCAAACTACCGTGCAATTGAACCTAATCATGTCTAGATTACAAGAGCTGTCCTGGAAATCTTCGATAGCTCAGAATAAAAATGTGTCTAAAGAAATAATACGTCTTTACGAAAGAAAAATTATGAGAGAATGTATTCAACATCATCTTGCAATTTTCAGGTACGATTTAAATTAATTTTTCTCCATTTAATTTTTATTTCTATATAATAAGACTCCTTTTTTATATTAAATGTGGACTTCGTGATGTTGTTTTTATAAATAAATTAAATAAATCAATCTAAGTGTTTCTTTGTAAATAATAATTAATATTTTTTAATGTTTTGATTTATAAACAAAATATCAAATAAGATTAAGAATATTTTATAATATTATTTGTTTTAATTTCATAAGAACAGAGAAAAATATAATTTTAAATTAGATTAATTCAATGTCATAGTTATTTAATTTATAAATTACATATTTAATTAAGAATATTGGAATAATAAAATATTAACAACAACAAATTTTTTTACGTTAAATATATTTTTTGTAAATACATGAAATTAAATTACTTTTTAATATATTTTTAGTATAGAGAAATATATTTTAATATTATGTAAAATATATTAATTAAAAAATAGTGTAATAATTTATAATATATTGAATAAAATGAAATAATGTATAAATTATTATTGATATATTATATTATTCATATATTGTATATATTATTATTCATGAAATTTTTAGAGACTTATGAATGGTATTTAAATATTTTTCATTCAAATTTTCTAAACATTATTGATTTCAAATTTTTTTAAATATTCAGCTAATACATTTTTTATAATTTTTATCTTAGATTTTCCGCCGATGTGAGTAGAACTTTTGCTCCAATAATTTTTATACAGTTTCTTTCAAGTTCTTTAGTATTGGCTATTACCGGTTATCAACTTTCGCAAAAAATATCCGATGGAACTAAATTCATCACTATAATGTTGTACATGATATCCATGTTGGTAGAATTTTTTCTTTTCAATTGGTTTGCAAATGAAGCTAAACATAAGGTCAATATTCTTATTTATGATGAAATATTACTATAGATAGTATTTGAATTGCGATAAATAATAATTATAAATATATTTGAAATGATAGAGCCTAGAATTTCAAAATGTACTTTCTGAAATAGACTGGACTTCGATGCATATTAAAACCAATCAGGAATTAATAATTATGATGATTGGTTCAACAAGACCAATAATTTTTTCATGCGGTCCGTTAATTCAACTATCATTAGAGAGTTTTACAAAAGTGAGAAATTAATTTTTTTTAATATTACTATGAATATTTCTATTAAAATCTATATATTTTATTCTAATAGATATTAAAAGTATCTTATTCAGCAATTAATCTACTGAAATCATCTTCCTGAAATCTTTATAAACTTCGATAAAGAGAATGAAATACATAGTTTATGTATACATAAAAAGTATTTACAATGTGTATTTTAATAATAAAAGTAAATATAATATAAATACACGTTGTATACAAAATTACATTTTTTATAATAAAATAGTTTCATAAAAATAAAATACAATAATATGTTTACTTTTATTTTTAAATGAACTTTTGAAATTTTTAAATTTTTAAATTTAAAAGTATCAGCAAAAATAAGTTAAAAGTTTAAGGGATAACTTTACTATAATTAAAAAAAATACATTTTAACTGTGATTATAGATATATTATTATAAATAGCAAGATAATTAAAAATGTAATATATTTCACTAAAAATCAAAATAAACGTAACTAAATATAAACATATAAAGATATACAAAAAATATATATCAATATCTGATATATTATCATCCATGATTATTATATCTAATCAGTGTAAACATCATTTTATATAATATTTATTTAGATATTAATAAATTAAAAGAATATATATACGCACACAACTTATATAACTTATATATATACATATAAATATATATACATGCATATATTTATACATTCCTATAAGTTACTTATATATAATAAAGAGGAATATAAATAAAACTAAAAAAGTAAAACATTAATATATATTTTTTAAATATATATTCTTGAAGAAAATAGAAGGTGTGATTATAATACCAGATTTTAACAAAATAATATTTTAATTGCATTTGAAAGCTTCATATTTAAAATTTTAATTTATTAGAATCATTATACTTAATTTACTAAAACTTTAGATTAAAGAAAAAATATTTCTCAATAGATTATTGATTAAAAGTTTTTATTACTTTTTATATTTTTAAAACTTTATATTTTTAAAAGCATTTAATGTACATTTAGAAATTGAAAATAATGAGAACCTGAAATTTAATCATTTTCAAATAATGACTTTGTATATAATTTAAATAAACTATACGTCAAATATTTTTATAGCTTCTCTAGATAGAAGAAAGAAGAAATTCGCTTTAGCATCATTAAAGGCTTATAGCTCAAGACTATTTTAGTAAAATAAATTACAGTGTATGTATTTTTATTATTTCTGCCTTTTCAAATACATAGAAATAATCATTAATACAATCGTAAAAAATTATAAGATGAATGGATATAGTAAATAAAAGAAATATTTTACATTAAAAAAGAGTTCATTTCCTGTCTCATTACAAGCTTATAGCCGATGAAAGAATAAAAAAATAATAGTATATAATTTTTCTTCTTTTAGAAAGTGTAAGTCTACTTTACGTAATCAAAAGGGTGGAAAAGGGTATAAGAGGAAAATGGAAAGGTGAAGTAAAAGAAGTCATGAAATATGACGTGGAAAAAACATTAATTTTATTATCATTATTTTTAGAATTTCAAACCGACATTTGTATTTCAATTGTGAAATGCATGAATAGTAAAAAATAGAAGTAAATTGTTTAATTTCGGTAGCTTTAAATAAGCTAATAATATTCTGTAATTTTTATCATAATTATTTTTTTACTTTTATGCAATTTTTAATGCATTGGATAATTTTATAAATAAATACTTCGAAATATATCATTTATTTTATTTTAATAATATCAATTTAGAACAGCTGATTTCTTATCAAATAAAATTAGCTTATTACTAAATTTGTATAATATAATATAGATCAATAATTGCTTTGAATTAAAAACTGTATCACGAAATAAACGATAATTTTATTTAATCTAAATTTCCTTGGCATTGAATTAATGCGTATAGACACGCAATAAAAACACGATAGAAAAAAGATTATTTTCATAGGATTTCTTCTTAGATAAAATATTTACTTCATGTGAGTATTTTGTAATAGATATCTACGACTTATTTTACTATGTTAAGTTTATTTTTAATATTTGTTTTATATATTTTATTCTTCTAATATCGAAAAAGCAAGAATACGTTATGTAACTGATAATTTATGAACAGTCGGTTTGAAATCGAAACGGATTTGTGTACTTATCTATTCTATATTGAACTTAAATCACGTGATTTCTTGAATCGACAATTAAAATCAAAGAAATTATTTTGTTCATATTTAGAGATTTAAATTCGTATTTACAGATCAAATTTGTCTTATTCTATTGTTTTTTAATTTTCTTTAATTTATTATTAAAATTATTTTATTTCAAAATTTTTTATATGTAATAAAAAATGTAACCTAACGATAAGACGAAAGAAACATTTATTTTTATAATTCGTTCATCTAAAATAAATATTTCATCGATTTATTTAATATTTCTCATAAGTCACACTTAAGAAAATTGCTCGAATAATAATAAAAAAAACTAATTTTCTTTTCACGTGTTTATTAATTCCGATAGAATACAATTTATATTTATCATTTTTTAATTTATTTTATTCATAACTCTAAACTAGTTTTACATAAAAAACTCTAAATATTTTTTTACAATATTGTATTGTTTACAATTCTATATATTTAAATTTTTCTTACGTTTTCCAAATGTTACTTTTTTTAGCGTAATCGTGTAATAATATGTAAAGTGAAATTTTAAGTATTGCATTATAATGTATATTCATTATAATGAAAAAAATACCTCAAGTTGTGTAAATAACTTTAATTATATCATGAATTTATAACATCTTATACTTTTTATTAGTATTTGAAGAAGAATGACTTCACCTATTTGTTTCATTCTACTTTGCCACGCGCCTCCGAATATGGCAAATTCCAATATTGCAAAAGAAAGTATAAAGTAATGTTTCACTCAGCAAGATTTCTTTCGTGATCAGAATATGTAATCGATGTTTAATCCATGGCGATCATTAAAAACGAAAGTATTGACGTTAAATTGTTGATATAGACTTGATATTCAAGATTTCCTATTGCTGTCTTTTTGAAGTGATATCTGATCTACTATAAATATAATATACAAAGGTAAGAGAAGAATGCAACAACTCTTAATGATCAATATTTTAATTATATTTTTAGGTAAGTCGTATTAAATATTTTACATAAATATGCGTCATATAAAAGATAAGAACGATATTTGAAATACGTTTATAAAAATTTCATTAAAATCATAAATTTGAAAGAACAAATTTTATAAAAACCAAATAAATATTGTTTTAATCATTTTTATTACCTAGAACTGTGAATAATATATAAATTACGTTAAATTTTGAACTTAACGTACTTTCATTGAAACTAAGACAGAAAAATTTATTTACGATTTATATAATAGTATACATTTATCTAAACGTTTATGTAATATTGAAAAGAATGACCAATAAATAATTAGTTTGATACTTTAACTTAGTTGAATATGTTAACTAATATGTACAAACTCATATAGTATCCAATATATAACATGATTATCTATTTCACTGCTATAAATCACTTTTTATCCATTATTGAAGTAAACACAGACACGATTACTTTAATCTTATTTTATTATATTTAAATATAAACATAAGTAATAAATCAATAAATGTTTATAAAACGCATTACTTATTTATGAAATATGACGATTGGTTTACGACAGCTTATTAAACCCTATGTAATAAAAAATTATATTTTATCCGTGAATTTATAACCCTAAAATTTATAACTTATAAAAGCCGTAATACTATTCTTTTAAAAATATTTTCATAATTTCTTTTATTATTTTTATTATTTCAGTTACTTGATGAATTGTATTATCAATATACAAAATAAAAAGTAACGTTCATCTCGGAATCTGATTTACTCGATAATTTCCTATCTTTCATTTGTGTATTTAAGGATAATTGTAAATCTTAAAATACGTCGAAATAGTTCCAAATTATTCTTAAAATAAGTAAGATAATACTTTTAAATAATTGTTTACCATTTATTTATAAAAATTATAAATTTATAAGTTTACGAAAAATACATTAACGTTTATTTGTACAATTCGTTATTTTGTATTATTTTCTATTTTGGTAAAAATATTTAAATCATAGTTTTATTATACAAAATTCAATGGCATTGATATTTTCAAATTCACTTTTTAAGAATGATTTTTAATTATTCGTGATAAAAACATTAAAACTAAATAATTATGTGTAAGTTTTATAAAATAGAAGAATTTTAAGAATAATTATAATTATAATGCTTATATATATATAAATTAATTTTCTAAACAAAAAATTTTCTCAAATTGTGCAATTCTGTTAGTTATTCAGATATTGTTTGGTTTTCGTAACTACTCGTTTCTCCAGGACATTGAATATACATCAAATCTAGTTCATAGTGGAATACGTGATTGAATATTTTCGATGAAAGCTTAGAAAATGTTTTATGTGTGAAAAGTCCGAACGTTAATTATGTGATTAATTGCTTATAGAAATAAGAATAATTTCGTACATTCCATGAAAAGAGTACTTTTTATTAAAGAGATAAGCTATGAGTTTATTTTTAAGATATAAAAATATTTGTTTATTTAATTTTTCTTTATCAAAATCGCACTAGACTCAAATAAATTAAGACGGTGGCTATTAATAAAATCGAGATGATTGAAATATAAGAATCTTGATAACTAAGTAAAGTTAGAATGAAATATTCAAATATGCTATTCTAAAATATATTTCAATAATCAAGATAGACCAAATTATAAAATAAATGCAAGAGATTAAAGAATATGTGTAGTTGTTCATCTTACGTCTCATTGTCAGCACTGACTGTCAGCAAAGTCCATATCTCAAAGTAGTAATATTTGAAAAGCAATAAAATGAATAGCATTTTTAAATTACGAATGTACACATAATCAGACATTCAGTATACAACGGCGATTTCCGCACTTAAGAATATTGTGAACGCAAATATTAATGTCTGGGATTAAAGAAAAAGATAAACCGTGGTAAAAATCTTAAGAAATCCTTTATGAAATTTTAAAACTAAAGTTTAACAAATAAAACAAAAAAAATTGCTTATAAATACAGGTTTTAGTTTTATTATTTACTAAACTATATTTATGAATATCTTCAACTAAATCTCGTATTTAGAAACTTTTTAACGTTTTTTCAACATAAATAAAACTTTATTTACTTTCTACAATTAAAATTTTTAATTTATATAACATACTTTGATAATTGAGTCATAAATCTTTAAATATTATATTTCTCAAATTCTATACTTTAATACAAAAAATCTTGAATTATTAACATTTTTGTACTGTTCTTACTTAAGTAGATTTAAATATTCAAAAATTGATAAGTCAAACAAAACAAAAATATTTCTTACATTTATATCGAATTCATACATGCAACTATTTTTAAATCATTTGTTTATGAAAATTGTATTGACTAATTTAAAAATAGCTATAATTATTTTCTCATACTTACAAAAGTTATTTATAGAATTTGTACTTACCAAAGTCTTAAAAAATATAGCACCTATCTTATACATAACATTTCTAGATTAAATTCTATAAAATTTCCTAGTGTAATATGAATTCCTTAAAAGATACGATTAATCACAGTCTAAAAAAATGCTTTGATATTGCGTTAAGGAATGCACATTTGTTGAAATAAGGAATTAATTTTAAAATCTATTTAAAAACTTAAGTAGAAGTAAATGACTTCAAACATTTTTATTGAAACTTTAAAAATAACATTACTTTAAAATATTATAGTTTTAACATCAATAGTTTACAAATACTAGATCATTTGTTGTAGCAATATTGAAATATTATTACAATCATAAATAATATTTATAAACTTTGATTATAAACAGATAATTTTATGTATATATGATATTCAAGATTTTCACATAGATTTAATTAAAATTTTAATATCAAACCAATTATAACCAACCAAATTTTGCTTTACATAAATCAATATTAATATCAGTGTTTAAAAATTAAGTTTACAAAAATATAATTCTCGTAAATAAAAAATTTATTGACCTTTGTAAAATATTAGTTTATCACATTTAAAGTTTTAATCAAATACTCCAGTAATTATTATTATATTGTAATAATAAAATTCATTAAATGATTTTCTTGAATTACATTTATAGCGTATCATATTTTTACTAGATAATCGAATATATTATATAATATGATAATTTCTATAAATATCTTTGCCAATATTATTTTAAAAATAATTCTACATTATTCTGCACAAATATTTTTTAATTCATAAAAATGTTTGACTAGTTTTTAAAATCATAATTAAATACAACTTTAAATTCGGAAAACTTTAAACTCTAAAAGTATTTTAAAAGATTAAATTAAATCGTTACTTTCCTAAATTAGAATATAGATAGCAATATATTAATCGTATAATTTCTACGCCTTGAATACGTAATAAAATAGCATATTATTATACCTCTTATAAAATTGAACTAGAACATTATACAAAATAATCTATGATTACATTTTATTCTAAAACCATAGATCCTTTAAATAATTATTTCATGAATCGAATGCTGTATTATAATATAATTAAAAGTGTCCTTGTAACAATGGAAAAATAATCCATTGGAAAAACTTTGTACTTTATGGCATAAAATCTATATTTGTGCTCGAAGCTTGGAAAATTTACAATAACTTAAGCTTTTTATGTATTTAACTGCTATCGAATTACTATTTTTACAGTTTTTAATAGAGGAAATATTTTTTGAAATAATAACTCATATTAATGGATTCTTCCGTCGAGTTGAAGAATAGTTTTAAAATGCTTCGAACTATTGTTAATTATCTGGTAATTAATAGTGATAATTAAGTTGCATCTATTAATTTTCATAAAATTATGAATTTAACTTTTTTTGAATATTAAAAAGAAAATATTACGTATTAAAATAATCAAATCAGAATAACACTTATTCAATATTTGTATGATTGAATATAGTTTACAAGTTTTACTAAAATACAAGTAACATTTTTTGAACGATTTAACATCATGTTTAATTTATGCTTTTTTTACTGCATTATTCGTCACTATTCTAACCTCGTGAACTGAAATAATTATGATTAAAGTAAAAATTTTGATAGATATTTCGGCAATTAATTTTACAATATAAAAAAAAATATTTGAAAATCAATGATAATTTTCATTATTCGTAACCTTTATTTACTTGAACAATAAAACAAGCAAAAAAGTAATAATTACACTTTGAAATATCCATGGTAATCGAATATTCATCGATTAAGCAATGAAATTTTCTAACTACTTTTTACCCAAATAATACACTGGATGATCTACTCTTTCAAAATCGGAAGTTTCCTCTATCATTTTTACGTATCACAGTCAACGCAACCTCTTTTACGATAAATCCATGGTCAACCAAACTGACCTCGACTCGTCTGATATTCTGACGCCTGGATAAAGAAAGATTGAGTGAAAGAACACTAAAAATTGAATTATCTTAATTCTCGATATTGGTTTTAACGAGAAAAATGTTTTAAATACATGAATGATTAGGGAACGATGGAATTTTACAATTTCGGTGAGAGGCTTGATAATGATTTTATTGAAGTGAGAATAGTGGTTACGATGACATTAGATAAACTCATAAAAGTACTATTAAATTAATAATAAGTCCAAGGAAAATATTTTAAAACATAAGTGTATTCTCTATGTTTCAGGAAGAGAATAAACCGCTATCTGAATATTTTGAGTGAGTGTGCCATTTTTATGAAAGTGGATGTTTTACTTCTTCGAATCGAACGAAGATAAGTATTGATTTTCTTTATTTGTGTAAAATTATTTGGTGTCGAAAGTAAATATAGTTTTACGTAAAGAGAAAAAAAGCTAATAAACACTGTGGGATATAAAAGTAAAAAAAAAACAAATTAAGAAATTCATTTTTGCTTTAATATTACAATAATAATTTTATTAAAGTATTCTCGCTATTTAAATACCAATTAATAAATTTTTCAATATTGAATCTTAAATTAGGATGCAGACATAATGATATAATAACTTCATTTTAAAAATAAATATTACAATCATAAATATTATAAAAATTGAGCTAATAATATCTGTTTTAATGAAAAGTTAGAAATAAAACTCCATATTGGTTATATTTCATAAACGTTTCCTGTATATAATACAATAATCAAGAATGAGGTTTAGTATTAAATTAACAATGAACTTTTGTCAAAAAAATAGTTATCACGATAGAAATAATTTAAAATAGATTAATAATTGGTTAAATAAAATTTCACAACGAAAAAATGATAATTTACTGATACAATTACTTTTACAAATTTCTTTTCCTTCTTATCATTTTACTAATTACTATTATTATTTTAATAATTTAACTCAATTTTTGTTCAATTTTTTGGTAAATATTCTTTAGTGAATTTATATTTTACTTTAGTAAGTGGTTTATTTATATATCTAAATTCTTCCATGTATCAAAAATTCTAAAATTAAATAATAAAACGATACGGTAAAATTGGATAAATATAAAAGAAATTTGTATATTATATTTTCTTGATACGAAAATTTTGTATTAATTTAGTATCATTAAAATCTTTTATCTTTTCTATTAATAATATAATTAATTAATTATATTAAATAGGAAATAGATCGATTTAAATTAACACTTTGATTATATCCGTGGAGTTAACTAATTTATTAATCTATATATCTTTATAAAATAAAAGAACGATCACAAAAAGATTTTAAATCTTAAATTCACGTCTTTTCGAAAATCTTTGATTACATATTCACATCCAGGTAATAACAATAATATTTAAAAAGATGTACAGTTTATCCCGCGAGAAAATAAAAATACACGGCTAAATCGGTTTGCTAATACGTGAAATCTTAAACTAATTTTGCGCACAATTACTCGTACGTTTAATTATATGTGATGTTTCAGGGTGTAGATAAAGTAACGTAAAGCTACACTGCGTTTCGAGAAAATGACGAAGGCGAACGAACGCGTTATCAGTATCGAAGATATGAATTTTTCCATGCATTAAATATATAAATTATATATCAATACTATTCTATATTTTTCAATTATCACATTGACGTTAAAAATTCTTTGTCGGTATACAAAGATTACGTATACAGAAATTACAAAATTGATGTTACGAGATAGTAAACATTATGAAATTAAAAATAGAATTAAAGTTTGAAATCCCACGCTATAATTTTTAAAATAAAATCAAACTTAAATAATCAAACACGAATTAAAAATATTTAATGCTAGTTGTTTAAAAAACTAACCATCGTTTACGAGTATCGTTTACAATCAATATAATGTTTTAACAACATTACGAACGTAAACTTTAATCGACTCGTAATTCTTACCAAGATTTTCGTGAATATCGATACCTTAATAATTAAAATCTTGAAAAATTAACGTTTAAACATAAAACAGTTTTATTAATAGCTCCGAATAAGATACAAGAATATATGTCATCGTTTATTTCAGTTGGATATTTACACATTAATCACGATATTTTATTCATTAAACAGTTTTACTCGGACAACAGTTCAATTTTAATGAATTATTTTCTTATAAAAATATCGCAACTTAAAAATCACTGATATCAACTACAACGCATATTTTACAAGGATGCATTTAACTCGTTTTTAATAACTTAAGTCCATATCTATATCAATTTACGTACTTATTAACTTAAAAATCTCTTTAGCCATAACAAATACGACATTTAATATTTTGTGAAAATTTAATATTTACTGAAAAGAATACATAGTAAATCTCATAATTTACGTATATTTAAAACCAGTTCTCAAAATAAATATTACCGCGTCTGTATTACGTACACACAACAATGAAGTATCTATGAGAAAAGTTAAAATTATTATACCGACAAATCATAAAGTTTATTGACACGAATGCAATTCTCTTACAGAGGAAATTTTTACATTATCTTGAAGATATTGGTGGGGAGTGTCTATGTACCGAATAAGCAGAAGACAGCAGAAGAAGAAACAGCTCTTAGATAAAAAAAAAAAACAATACGTAGTATACAAAGTTTTGTAAGCGAAGATAACGTTGTTACGACTACATAACGAGCTGCCCTCGGTTCAGTCGTGTCAATTAAGTTTATAAATTTCATATCGCGTATAGCTCGGCTTTTACGAAACTGACCATAGACCGAGTCGCGTGTTGGTACGCAAATGCTTTTGGGGACAGAATTTTGAAGATTCGTAAGCGATTATTCGATTAGTTCGTTGCAAGCCTGTGAAAATATGGAAGAGGTGCCTAATTTCGTTCGAGGATTACAGGAGGTTTCCGCCGAGGAGGTGAATAAATATTTTCTACACGTTTCTTTACTTTTACTTTACTCTACACGAAACGTACATTTTCGATGGCTGTTATCGTTGCTTTTATTTTACAAATTACCAACTGTATTCGAAACGATATATTTTTCGTGTATTTTCAATTGTTCGATTGAAAATTCCTGCGTTAACGGTTCCACTGAAAATTCATCCTGTAAGATCGATTGCGAAGTAAATATATATATGAAACGTAAACAAGTTTTAAATGAGATTTTGTGATGTTAACGATATAAAATTTACGTTATTATTAAAATATAATTATTTGAATCCGAATAATTTTAATCGTAAAATATCTTTCTTTTTTTATCCTAAATTAAAATAATAAAAATATAAACGCGATAGATTAACT
The DNA here is from genome assembly GCA_018907195.1 of Dolichoris vasculosae. Lineage (NCBI taxonomy): Eukaryota > Metazoa > Arthropoda > Insecta > Hymenoptera > Agaonidae > Dolichoris > Dolichoris vasculosae. Next base: position 2,335,598 of record JACCHY010000020.1, read on the forward strand.
GAATTTTGGGATGAATACTTTTGGGGTAAAAAAATTTATAATTACTCTTATTACAAAAGTAGTCGATAAAATCAGAATAATTCATATTTTTTTCAGTGCTTTCGGTTAATTAATATTTTTAAAAATAATATTACTGTAATTTTTAATTGAGATTTAATTTCAAATAACTCTTAAAAATTATATTTATTATTTCAAAATGAAATATTTGACATATTGACATCTGAAATATTAAATAGTCGTTATCGAAATAAATTTTAAAAGTTGGAATTATTGTTCAATATTATAACTTAATATAAAATAATTGTTTAATGTAATTATAATGTAATATTTTAAATTAAATTGCCTTTTCGATAAATAGTATAATAAAAAAATAAAGGCCATATTCAATAATTTCTTAATGAAATAAAAACAGAAAAAAAAATTATAAATTAATCCGTTTAAAACGTTGAGCTAACTGTTATTAAATAATAATTACAATAAACACGCGTTAATTAAAGATGTAGCAACTAAATAAAAATAAAAAAATAAAAAGAAAGAAATATATTTTAATCAAAATGAATCAGTTATATTTTTCACTTAACGATATCATTTTGAGCAAAATAATAATAACACGAGCATTTAAATGTAGAAAAAAAATAAAAATTAACGTAATTTAAATATTTATTTAAAAAGTTAATCCGAGTTTAATGTTTGTAGCCAGCCACAGATACTCAAAACAAATATTTACAAATTAATATTTATTTATTTAGTTACATACGATATGTAAAGCATACTTTTTGTATTTTTAACTTAAATAAAAATGCGGTAGTTTAATATGCACCTGATGTTTAATGAATATCGATATAAATAAGTATAGTTAAGAAAATAGTACACATCATTACGAGAATTAAAATAAGTTTTTACGGTTAAAAAATATTTGGCCTTGAAAGTTTTATTCTTACATTCTGATATCGTACGATTGCAAATTACGCATAATAAATTATTTTTGTATGTTGTGACGACGAAATACACATGTTTTGACACTTGTAAATATTTTACGTCTCTTCGTGATTTTATCCTCACATCCGTTCACGCGACAAGACGATGTTAGGATTTTATCAAAACAAACAAATGATAAAGCGGTTCATTGTACAACATCAAAATTAGTTAAGACATAAGGTAAAACATTTTATTACGTTTATTTACATAGAATTTTACTTTATGTCAGGTGATTATTAATTAAAAGGAAATACAAATTAAATCTATGTGAAAAAAAAAAGAATATATAGATTGCAAATATATTGAAAATTATGGTATTTTATTAGCTTGTAATCGTGATTAGAATTTTTACATATAAATGTCTACGTAAGTACATTTGTAAAAATATTATTTTGAAACATAATATTTTGGTGTTGAATGTATAGTGATGTGTTCAAAACGTATATCGAATCAAAATATACGCTTTCGTCGAAGATAAATGATAAATTCTTATTTATAATTCCAAAATTCTGGCTTTATTTAGCCTCGAATATTTTTAAATAATTTCTCTCAATTAATTAGGTTTAAAATAAATATTTGTAGTTTATATATGATTTGAAAAATTTTATAGTCTTTTATTGGTAACAAAATTTCTAATTTTATTTTATAATTCTTTTTTAGACTTTATCATCTTATTTACAATTATTTGTAGTTCAGTTTTTAAGAAAAAGTATATTTTTCTGTGAGTTTAAATTTGTTCCAAAATTGATTATTTAAAATTATACTTATATAATCAAATTCAAATTTAAATATTTTCAAAAAATTTTTAATTAATAGCATTTACGTAAAATAAAATAATAATATTCAAAACTCGATAATTTATTGTTTTGGTAAATAGATCAAATATTTTGTCAAAATATAAATTAAAATAATAATTAATCTTATTTAATTTGAAAAACTCAAAACTTTTTATTATTATTATTAGAATGGTGGAAAAATAATTTTTGCCACGGATGACTTTTTTGCAGTCGCTGAAAATTTGCTGAAGGTAAGTTTGAAATGTATTTCTTCCTTTAAATTCAAATAGGAAATTTACAGACTGTTTTAAGATTTAAGAAAAAGAAAAATGATGCAAAATTTTGAACGCTCATCTTTGTAATATAATTAATATACAAAATATCAATAAAATAAATACCAATGTTTTTATACTATTCAAAGAATAAAGAAAGTATTAAAATATTAAAATTTTAACATTATTAAATTTAAAAACATTTTTTAAATATTAGAAGTTTATAATAATATATCATTCGTTATAACCAAAAAATTATACATCAATATTAAGCGCAGTATTCGAATTGGTATATTGTACAAATAAAAATAAATTGCATAATAATATCGTAATTATATTACATATAATATTTCACTGTATACTTTTTCTTTTTATCGTATTCCACTTTTTACAACCATGAAGCACATTAATCGCGATAATGCGCAAAAGCTTGAAATTTATTAATTACACTGATTTAGATTCTTAAAACCGATGAAATCTCTCGTATCATTCTTTGTAAATGAAGCAATGGAAAATTTTTATGGCTTGAAAAATGTATTCGAGTAACCCAATTACATAAAATGAATCAATTTAAAACTTTTTAATTTTTCAAATAATATAAGCGTTAAAAAAAATAATCCTTCTTTAAGTTCAATCTAAAAAGGTCGTTTCGAAACGAACTCACAGCTCACAGAAACTCTGAATTTTCCTTAAACGCTCAATTTTATTTATAAACGTAGACTTACATTATTCACTCGTAACACTTACAACTATCATTATTATAACGATATTTCACTCATTATTGCCGAGACTCGTTTCGCTCTTCGTCGCGAATAGATACAAGTAACAATACAAAGAAACGCAATCTACTTTAAGTTCGCAGTAACCGTAGGATCATACGAGCGAGATACGTTACCCAAAGATTAGCCCCGTATCAAAATCGTCCCTCGGAAATAAAACATTGCATGAATTTAAAAGCCGAGCGCTAAAGAGGCCGAAACGAGATCTCAACTTGCGTAACATCGTCCGCTTTTCGATTTCAGTATGACGAACCGCTATGGAATGACGAGTACACGGAGTTTGGTAAGTGGATGGACGGGTGGGAAACTCGAAGAAAGAGAATCGCCGGCCACGACTGGGTGATAATTGCCTTGGGTGAACCGAGCACCATTCGTGGCATCTGCGTCGACACCGCATTTTTCACGGGAAACTACGCGCCAAGGTTTTCGCTGCAAGGCGTTTGTTTGTGTCATGGTAAAAGCGAATTCGTGTCTAAGTTTCGTTTTAAGCTCCGTACGGACTTTCGGAATGGGTATTTCGAAGGGAGGTGTATCCAATAATCCCGAGAACGTTCGTATGTGGGGGAAGGATTGATAACGAGCTGTGCATTTACGTATTTTTAAATTGGCCGTTGTTTGTATAGAACTTACGTAAAATATAAAGTCTTTAGTTAAACGAGAAATCTGAACATTGAGATTCGATTAAGATACTAGGAGCCGAAAAAATGTAAACAACGCTGATTTTTTCGCGAACAACGTTGACTCGGTAATCGATGAAAGATTAATTTGGTAATCGATTCTAAAAGTCTGTACGTGAGAAACGAGTAAGAACATCTTGAGATAATTATCGAAAATTTTCAGTTAAGGGAATTCAAAACCGCAAAAACAGAATGGGCACAGCTGCGGACAACACGGATCTGGAAAAAGCTGCAGATCTGCATTCGGAAGTAAATGTTAATTATTTCTAAATATTCGATTGGTTAGTTGTTTTCGTAAATACGATCGCAAGATTTGAAGTTGAGCGTGGAATAATAATGCACGAGAAATATTAATTTTTTATTTGACTTGAGAACCGTGGATAAAACTATAATTTAATTTAACTGAACTTAATCCGTTGATTTGATATCTAAAAAATAAGGCATTAAATGTATATTATTACGTATTCGATAATTTTCCTTGAACTTTTTATGCGTAAGTGTGGATTTGCGTACGTTTTTAAAAATTAAGCAGATACGACTATTAATTAAAATTATGAAATTTAGATTAAATTTATCGTAATTATTATATGTTACATTAGTTTTCGTACCATAATTTTTTTGCGACAAATTATTTAAAAATATTATTAAAATATTTTTTAAATAACTATTAATTAATAATAGATATTTTTATAGTAATTCGACTATAAATTATACAAATAAACTTTTATGTGGTTTTAATTAGTAATTCTTTTAAAACGAATAAAATTTAAAGTATTTACGAATTATATTCACAGCTCGTATAAAAAACGTATAAATTAAATCGATCAAAGATGTTTTAATTTCTGTACTCCAATTACATAAAAGAAAATATAAGAACGATTCGTCCGTATGTGAAAATAAAAAGTTTGATAAAATGGAATGTCTCTATAATGATTATGCAACGATGAGTTTAAAATATTTTATTGTACAATCTACAAATTTAAGGTTTCTTAAATTAATCAGACTCCAAACGATCGTAAAGTACCACAAATATCATTTTTAAGTAAAATTCGAAACTTTATACAATTATTTCAATTTTGAAACAAATAAATTCATACATTCGAATAATTTACCGAATTTTATTCATCTTTGGCGGATAACCATAATTTAAGCGTCGCTCGATCGATACAACTTCGCTGTTTTCCTGCAAATAATAACCTATACATATCGTTCTAAGAACTGGGAAACGCTGTTTCCAATGACGTCACTGAAAAGCGGCAGACCGGAAACGCGCAAACAGTACTTTGAACTCAGCATCAACGACCGAATCTTCACTCACCTTCGTTTCAACATCTTCCCCGATGGAGGAGTCGCACGTCTCCGCGTCTACGGAAAAATGGTGAAATCCCCGACGTTGAACGACGTCCCGGCATTTCAACAACTTCGCGGCAAGTGCATCGAATACAGTAACGCTCATTACGGACATCCGGATGCTTTATTAAATCCGTGGCCTTCCAAAGGAATGCACGACGCCTGGGAAACTGCGAGAAGACTGGACCGTCCGCCGAAGATCGACGTCGACGATTCGGGATTCTTACAGGTGAGATTGAAAGGAGCGATTCGTTGGCTTTGAGGCGACCGTTAGAAAAATAATAGAAACTTAATTTAATAAGATCGAGTCCGTATTTTAGAACGTAGGATGAAAAATTTGTAACGCAAAGTTAAAATTGATTCGCGTATCGTCGGTTATCGATCGCGTTACAAAATATATTTTAAAAAAATTTAAACAAAGTATACTTGGTTAAAAAACTAATTCGTTAAATACCACGATGCAATTTTTTGTCTTGAAAATGTAATATTTATCGTCGTTAGAGTGTCTTTGAATATTTTTGACTATTGACAACTCAATCCATTAAATATTGCTTAAATTTTACATTACGGTAAAAGTTTTACACGGAGGGAAGGAGGAATGAAAATTGGGCAAACTCCGACCAAAAATAATTTTGAGACCAAACTATTTAAAGAGCGTTTAAAAAATAACAACCAATGATAATCAGAAATTTTCCTCGTATTCCCGTAGTTAAAAATTTCGAAATAAAGACATTATTTTTTCACTCTTTTAATTACTTAAGAGGAAAGTAATTTTCGTAAACGATAAAATCGCAATTTTTAATTCGATTTTTCTAGATATTTTATGCGAGAGGTTCGAGTACAAATTTGCATAATATATTTATGAGCTGGTGTTAATTTCGTTTCTCTAGTTCCGATGAAGATCTATCGTTGTAAAAGTAAGGATCTCCTTCAATGGATGTATTCGTTAAATTTCTTTTCTTAATCGTCTATTTTGTGCTTCTTAATTGCAGTAAAATCATTGAGAAAGTGTCGTCACATATACGTTGATAACAGACATAATCTGGATCGACGTTCCACATCTGTTAGAGGTAAGAATGGAAAATACCGTGTTAAAATATGTACGGAAGATAATGACTTACCTCGTTGTATCGATAATTACTATGTTTTTATATCTTAAAAAAAGTCTTCTTAATATACAAACTGTCTTTTAGCTTCGTACGCTAATGGATACAATTTTTGTAATATTCATCACGACGTATTTCTAACTATGCGATATTAGCATACGACATTAAAGGATTCTCTACTGCATTATTTATAATCCTTTGATATTTCTGACACTGCATAGTATATCGGATATTAATTCTATAGAATGTCATAGATTCAGCGATGCATACGAATAAACGTATCTAGAATAGGAAGGTTCTAGTTTTTTTTGACTTGCATATTATTCTTGCAATATTCTTATATCGTAGAAGGTGAGCATCGCATAAACTTTAATTACCGTATAATTTATTTATACTTTGATATAGACTGTCGCAACGTATAATTAGATATTGCTTGTAAAATAAACTTGTTTTTATCAGTAACGTGATTTTAGCTTTCTTTATATTTAATTTTTATCTCGATCTCTTATCCATCGTGTATCGAGACTAGATTCTTCCTGAATTATATTAGCTTCTACTTTAATCAGAGAAATGGTGTAATCTTTGTAAATAAAAAAGAAATATACTTTCTAAGATTCTCAGACTTGTATATCGATAATATGCACTGGATATCGAATAATCCACTTCTGGAATCCCAATAACAGCGTGAAATTGATTTCTGAAGTAATTTCTCTAGTGTTTTTAAAATTTTTTTAATTTCTCATTTAATGGAACGTCTTTAAAAATTATCGTGATTGATGTTTAAAAGTCAAAGATTTATCGCTATACTTATTACTTTTTTATTTTTAATATTTATAATTTTTTATCTGATTTAGTATAAAATTATTTTACGAAAATTTTATTACCGTAAAATAATTAAATTATTCCATACAATTTTTTTTTATAAAAAACATATTTCTGCTTACGAACGAATCAATCAGGTAATTTCGTTCTTCTCGATGCATATTGTAATTTTCAGATGGTACGTTAGATACGTTAAAGTTGAAATTTTCAAACACGATATTAATTTATAAATCAATATTGAATTAATATAATAAAAAAATTAAAATTCGACTGAAGTTACATCGCGTAAAAGAATTCTTTTATTTTTTTTAATTACATACAATTTTAAATAATTCTATTTTAATATACAACTTATAAATAAGAAATTTAAACTTTGACAATTTTTTTACGACTCACGTTTCTTTATTTAATTTATAATTTTGACTATAGGGAAAAATTGGTCCTGTAGCAAGTGACATTTGAAAAAAGTGGTATTGTAAAAACTAAGATGCTGTCACTGCTAAATTGGAAACATGTGTGTAAATGCAGTTTCTCAGCATTTCTGACGTTCTTCGCTCGTTACTGTGACAATGGCAGTATATCAATGTGTCAAAGTTAACAGGTATTAATTTTGTAATGCCATGATTTTTTACTACTATTCGATAAAGGATAGACCAATATGTTTAATCTTATACCGAAATATTTCGTGCAAAGATATTGTAAGAAAGATGACTTAAAAAGCATACGATAATAATAATATAAGTAATGTATACTTATTAAAAAATATATAAATATATATTGTATCTATGCAAAAATTTTCTATAACTGAATTAGTTAATTTTTATGTCAAACATAAAAAATAATGTAGAATTTAGATTTTAGAGAATGTTTGAAATTGTTGTTATATCTCAATTTATAATTGAAAGAGGATAATAATAAAAGATGTAGTTTGATTAATTTGACTCAGGTGAGAAGAAAAAATAAGATAAATATACGCTATATTTATCGATATTACAGAAGTTGTAAATATTGGATTCATAATAATTATTTATTAGACTACAAACATTTTACGTACTCGACACGTTTGAAACGAACACAAAACTATGTAATTGATAAATCATTCAAGTTACGTGAAATGTACGTTAGAAATTTGGCGCTGCTAACTCGAAAGTTACGAGTAACGCTAGACATAACAAACTGCAGCTAACGAGCAAGTGGTTACGTAAATAAAAAAAAAAGTAAGAAAAATTACTTTTGTTCTAAAAAGGAAGACGTCATCCCTATTGTATAAAAATGTGGACCATTAGTCTTAACATTCCGCATAAATAAATACTCTTACTGTTACTTACATACGTGTGCATCTATTTGCATTTTCTTCGAGCGAGGAGAAATTGTTAAACAAGTTTATAAAAATTATGTTAAAAATATTATCAAGTATGAGTTAAAGAACGATAAAATTAATTTTCATAACGAATTTTATGCATTTTATTACAAGTAAATATTAGATCGAGTTTTATCGATCGAACGGTAAATTCTGTAAAAAAATATTTGTTTACGCGATTTTAACCTTAAACTAACTTTTTTTTTAAACGCATTAGAAAACGATAACGAAAGCTTTTATTGTAACGCGTTTGTATCTGCAGTTCAACGGCGAGGAATGGGCAATATTCCAATTAGAAAAGGCTGTTTTTATCCATCTTGTCGAAGTCGATACGACGCATTTCAAAGGCAACTGCCCCGACAACGTAAAAATTGATGGAACCTATGCAGAATCCGAGGTAGATTTAAAAACAGCTACTTGGGACACAATTTTAAATCGAACGAAGGTACGTTTTATCGACGCTTATAATCAACAATTTTTTGCACAAAATCTAATATTTAAATATTATATACATAAGTTCAAAGCGTATTAAACTTTTAACGAGCTTCGCTTTGTTATTGACCATAATCATGTCATTTTTGAAATTACAACTTTGCAAATATAATTACCAATGAACATAGTATGCAATAACGCTGTTTAAAGATTTATATATACTCATCTTATATGCTAATAATGTAATTTTAAACCGTGTAAATTCTACCGTATAGTTGTTACTCATGAGGTAGATCAATATTTTGTAAAATTTATTATCGATAATCGTTTACGTACGTAGATTTTGATCTAATTTATAAATTATCGAGAATCAAGATTTTGTTAAATTTTATCGATAAAAATATTCACGCTTATCAAAAATTTTCTAAAAATTGCGCATCGTATTTTATACTCACTTATATCGATAACGTATTTCAAAATCTTAAAAATGATTAATCAACTTGAAACAATCCTCGAGTATAATTGTTTTATCAACGATCACTTAGTTTTAATTATTACTTTTTTCTTGCAGTTAATGCCAAACCAAAGTAACGGATTAAAACATCCTTTTATCGAAGTCATAAGTAAACCAATAAATCACTTAAAAGTAACAATAGCTCCCGACGGTGGCCTTGCAAGGTTGAGAATTTATGGTACAGACTCGAATGTGAACAGAAGAAAAAAGCATTGCAGCGATACGAAAAATACCTCTACTGTATAAACACGAAGCGAAACATCTCAAAGGAGCAATTTTCTTAGTTTAGTTGACACTTGTCCATACGTTGGTTTCGACGAAACAATGGACGAATACGTGAATGTATAGTGACGATTTCATTGTTATTTCTATTTCCATTATTAGTTTGCAATTTGTCTGTAACCGACGTTATAAATATGCGTATTATTAGTACATTTCGTTACTTGTACGTTAAAAATATATTTAAATTGAAAAAATACGCAGACTTTAAGCCAAATACATACATTTTAATGTAAGATATGATATTAAATTAACAGCGTCATTTCCTGTTTTAAAAATTCTTTTTATATTTTGCAAAATATGAAATAAAGTGAATAATATTTATGAGATAAAAAGTTTGTTTTCTTTTTAATCTAAAATGTCGAGTTCACGCGAACAAAACAAAGATTAAAACGATGAAAAAATACTGAAAAAGATTCAATGTTGCATTAAAAGAATTGTTAAAATGTAAAATTGCACAGTGGTAAAAAAATTATAATTAAATTTACGTGTGCAAAAATTGAAACTAAATACTAATACAGTTACTGCAATGATGTAAAGTTTAAGAAAAAACTAGCGTACAAGGACGGAACCGCATAATCATTCCGTGATAAAAAAAAGTAAATGAAAGTCTTACATATTACTACTAGGAACTTAATTAGTGTCGAAGATTGAGAAATGCACACTATCTTATCGATTACCTTTAGTCAAACCACATGAAAAATGAAAGATAAAAATGCCGAGATTGATGATATATTTTATACAAGGACTAACGCGTATACATTTCAAGTATGTTTCTTTTTATTAAATTTTTTACGTTAGTTTTGGTCTTGTATTAAAAGCGCAATTCATAATGTACGTAACACGAATGAAAAATAAAAAAAGGTATAAATAATGTTTCGCATTAAATTACGAACATAAATAAAGTGAAAAATCGAAAGCATAATAATTAATTTATAATAATTATAGTATATTCGGACTAATAAATTATTGAGTTTCTGCCTGAATTGTAGTTACATTTTTTTTAAATATCGAATAGCGATACGAATCGTTTTAGATAATTTCTTAATTAATTTCTTAACATCGATCGTTCTTATTTTTTATTAAAAAGATGGTTGTTAGTTATTTTTATGAAAATAAATATCCATAAAGATATTAAAAAATAATATCAACCGCATGTTTACCTTTCATTTTATATTAAATTACAAACGTACAACAATTCAAATTTATCGATCAAACGCGCAATTGTAAAATTAAATATAATTAAATCTGAAAAGTATTATCAAAGAATAATAATAAAATAATAATCAATAAATTTATTAGATATCAATAATACACTATCGGCGAAAAATTTGATATCGAACATTTATATGAAAAATATATTTAATCGAAGATTAATCAAAATTTTATTAATTGGTTAAAAATTCAACAAGTCGATAAAGATAATGAATTTTTATGGAATTAATAATTTTAATAGTAAACAAAGTGCAAGTATAGTCATTCGGAACATCTGGAAATAACTCGATCGTCACGACACCGGAAAATCAACCTTTAAAAAGGGAACGCCATTAAAGTTACTCGTTAATAATCATTTATTTATCGCGATTATTATTCATTGTATTTCCAAGCTTTTTATCCGTTAATAAATCATCCTCGAGCAGTTTTTCCTTTCGCTGGCGGATCCGTAGCCTTAGCATTTCTCCAGAGAAGAACGTTACTCTCAAAACCGCAAAATACACGTCCGAGAAAAGATACCGTCCCGTGAAAGCGACGTCGTACATCTTCGGTCCACTACGAAATGCAGAAAGAATCGCTTTTCCACTGCTGGTAAAAGAGATTCCTCACGAGTGTGTGTTTCAACGTATCCGTGAATGTGTATTTAAATATGCATGTGTTCATTAGCATACGTGACTCTCAATTGTGCAGCGAGAGTCGAATGGAAAATTAATTTATAATAGAATATACTCGCCAAGATTGACGAGGAAACTTAATTTTCTTTAGTCCAGGCTTTATTTTATTCATCGACGCAAAAATTCAACTTCCCCGGTATTACCAATATTTCCGACGTATCGATATTACAGTTGTTTTTTGTTTTAAGAAATTATAGAATTGTCTAAACGTCGAGATGCAGTGACATCCTTTAAGGTGTGGCGCGAAGAAACTCATAAAAAAATTTCTATTATAATACATTAGTGATATGGTGTAAAATGACATTTTGTAGACATTTCATAACAATAACGTATTTTTAGATTCTCGCTATAAGTTTATAATGAACTAAGCGTTTTAATGATAAACCAATAAATCCTGGCTGTTTGTTTTTAAACTCGAGTTTTTTAAATACGTATAAATTAAGTTTATAGAAAAGAACAAAAATATATTAATATATAAATTTTTTTTTAACGAGAATACTTTTATGCGTGTAATACGTGTTGTCGTATTTCAAACTTAATTTCACGATCGATAAAAGTGAAAACCCAAATATCGTAAAGTAAAAATATAGAAAGATAAGATATAAAACTAATTATAAAAAGAAAATTTTAAATAGCTTCTCGATGAAAGTTATGCACACTGCAAAATTATTCTCGATACTTTCAAGGCGGAATTAATCAGCGATGACTCATAAAATATTTTACGGTAAAGAAATTTCTGATTGATGAACGTATATTATAATATATTTGTGTAGCGTTTCATCTCATTTAAATAATATATTTCTTAAATTTGTAAAAATTACGATATAAATGTGTTCGTGTATAAATATATTAGCGCTTGTAACGTATGCAAGTAATTTTTATTAAGTAAACGAAAATATACGAAAAAAGTTTAAATTCGCGTAATTTTCACTTGAAAGTATCGTATTAAAAACTTTCAAAATACCTCGGTAATTAAATTATATATTTTATATTCGTAAGTCACAGCTCGATCGAAAATATATTGACTGTAAAAATGGCTTTTAGGTACGCAAAGTTTCTGTAAATTTGAAAATTGCTTATTTTTAATGCAAAAACTTCTTAAAGGTGAGAAATATTTTACCGAGTATAAACTATACAATATATAAAAGAATACGATAAAAATTCGATTTTACTTTGAATCAATGGGCTCAGATTTTTTTCTGTAACGCAAGCGTTGAAATCAAAAACATATTATTTTAAAAGATAATTCACTCGTAAATCTTTGTTTAGTTTATTTCACTTTTGATTCAATTTAGTTATAAATATTTAATAAAATCATAATAAACATATTTTTAATTGTATCGTATGTAAATAAATTGAAAGTAACGTTAAATATTTTATCACTTTACCCTAATCTATTGAGAAAAAGTTGTTCGATCCTGTTTAGAGTTTAATATTATATTTTATAAAAATTCCTCTCGCCCGTTTGATAATAAAACGTGATTTTAATTTATTTATATAAAATCCTTTTTGAGGAACTATAATGAAATCTTAATAATAAATGTTTGCTTTATCAAGTATATTTTTACTTCTAAAAAAAATTGAGAGCTATTTTTTATGTTTTTGCTAATAAATAATTTAAATATCACGTTTTCGCACAATGATTTTTACATTTTGAATACGATATTTATACAAAATCATAATAAGTATTTTCAGAAAATAAAAAATTAATAATGGGTGATTCATATATACATATATAAAAATTATGTGAAAATCGTAATTATAGAATAAAGTCTACAATATATTTATTTTCTTTAAATCTTAACAGTCATCCTATTTGTTAAGCTAATCATGACTCGTCATTAGCGGTATTTGACGAAATATAAAAAATTAACTTTTGTAACTTGTTAAAAGCGTAGATCATAGATTGACATTAGAATTTTTATTTTTGTTAACAGATAAAACATCGATAAGGACAACGACGATTATATTTATTACCGAAGCTCCAATTATATTTCAGTCTTGGAATTTCTATCACAAAAAATCAATCGCTCGTCTCGGAATAAATTAATTATCAGAATTAAATCGATGATTCGAGCGTCTCGGTCGGTAATAAACACAGAACGAAAACAAAGAGAATATTAAAGGAAAAAAAGTAACATCGCCTCAAGAGCAATCCCATCGCAGACTTTGGTGTGCATCGCAACTGATCGAGCCAACATCGGAAGCCCAGAAATTTTTCCAGTACGTACACACAGCTCTCGATCGTAAGCGATTTACCTCGGTCGGTAAAGATGGAAACGACGAGTTATAAAATTTTTTGGACGAAATCGATCGAAAAAGCAAAGTCCCACGGGTCTGTCAAACCCACGCCTCTCCTTAAAATAGACGCAAAGCCTCCCGAGGTGTAATTACTACACACGAGTACGGCACCAACACGTGAGTGCAAGTCTGGCGCGTCGCTTCTTACACGCGCGTCGCTTTCCTACTCTCCTCAGTCCTCAGTGCGAGTATCACTTTCAGGCAGTTCGGGCGGCCACCTCCGATCTCACTTTGTACGTAGACACTGAAAAAGGCTCCTCGAGCAAGTATTTCCGTTAGTCGCCCGGTAGACGGGAGTAGTTTGAGGGTCCCCGAGATCTTCGGCTTCCTCGCGAAGCGTCTTTTTTTTCTTCCCGAAGGAAAATGACGCTTCCCCGTCGATTTTGCGAAGGTGATTTTTGTTGTCGGATCGCGTCGTGTGCAGCTGCTCGCTTTCTCGTGTGTATCAGAGAAGATTCCTGCTGTCGGTGCGAAGCTTCTCTCGTGAATTTTCGTTCTCTTTTCGAGGATACCCTCGACGTGAATTCCCCGTGGTTCGAAGGAAGTGCGAGAGGTTTTTAAAGGAGTCGATGGATCATTCATTATCGATTAGTGGATGATCTTTGATGGACGAATTTTTGTGATTGTCAATATTATGAATTTCGAATAAGCTTTCATACATTCATCGTTGTAACGTACATAGTGTTTGGATTATTTACGGATGTTGAAATTCTCCGCGGCGATCTTAAATTTAGATCCGTACTCGTACATTTTTTCTGCTAGAGTTACAATATTATCCTTTTTTCGCGATAATAATTTTTTATTCTCTCGACGTTCGATCGAAAGCGAATAAAATTAATAATTCCTTAAAATTCGTAACATCGCGTTGTTTAAACGATCGAGTAAAGTAAATATCGTAATATTAACCAACGACGCAAATATATATTTTGTTACTTTGTAAAAGTTATGTATCCATTCATAAAAGTTTCGAGTAAATATCGATAATTTATAGATTAGTTTTTCCGCAAGATTTATTTCGACTTTAAACATTGAACCGACTGTAAAATATGAATTATTTTTAGATAATTGCTATAATAACGAAAGAAGATTTATTTTTTATTATTTACACATTGTAATTAAAGCGCGAAGTAAAATTGTAAACAAAATAGTTTAAATGCCTCGATCTTCAATTTTTTTCCTTTTGCCGCGTAATTAAGTCCTTGACGAGAAGAATAGTATAAATTATGAGAAAATTATAAAAATTATACAGTAATAACTCATTAAAAATTCTCATTTAAAATCTGATTTCTCGTAATAATTTTTAACGCGCGATGCGACAAACCGCGTATTCGTTTCAAACTTCGAACAACAGTTTTTCCCAGCAAAAGCCTCGTAAGTTATCTCACTCGTATCTAAACTACTAAAATAATTCTCGTACGACTATAAATCGGTGCATCGTGTAAAAAACATTTTTTAAATATTCATTCTTTGCTCAATCTTAGTGTTAATTAGGAGCCTCGTATTTCACGATCGAAATCAAAACGCATATTTTGGTTAACCTAAAAGTAAAAGTTTCCTTTCGCGATAGTTTCCATATTAAATCGCATTTGGTACAAATTTTGAAATTATAACCTAAATCGAAAAGAAAGGATCGACAACTAGAAAAATTAGTAATACGTACTTTCGACTGCATTTACATGCAAAAAGGTTGAATCGTCCAAAACGTGTCTACGATTAAATAAATAAAACGTTACCTAAATTAAAATACGCTCCATTCGACATAACCCGAAAAAAGAAAAAGCAATCTAACCGTTATCGATTAAAAAATTACTCTAACGAATCGCGTAAAGAAGCGACGCATCCAATCACCAAAAAAATACTCCTCGCTAATATCGACCTTATCTCGAAAACGCACGCACTTGTAAGGATATTCGGAAAGGTTCCCAGATCCAAGGATAAAAGCGCAGTATCATTAAAGACAGGAATTTCCAGCTCCCGTGGAAAATACGTTTGCGTCTCGAACGCTGATATGTAAACTCGACATAGAAGCAGAGTAAGTGGACGAAGGTGAGCCGTTCCATTGAAAGATACCGTGCGTGTGATTTGGATGCGCGTGTGTGCGTGCGTGTCAGGAATCTGGTTTGCGAGTCAAAGTGTACATATTGTATGGAGAACGAAAGAAAATTAAGCCTTGAGTGGGGGACTGAGCGACTGTAGGACAAGTGCCGGTGGTGTTCTGTGAATAGAATTAAGTAGCTTCAAGTCAAAATAATTTCGTTGCCGACCGAAGCAATTGTATTTTAAAAAACTTTTCTAGGTCGATTCTGTTACGATGCGTCAAAATAAACACCTGCCTTCCATTTTTTAACGCTGATTTTTTAACGCTGATTTTTTAAGCCAACGAAACAATGCGATACGTTATTCGATGAATCGATTCGATTATTTCGGGTTGTTCTTTCTTTAAAACGTAATATTTCTGTTATTGCACGATTTTAGAATTTTTGTTTTTTAAAGGAATATTTAAAGGTAAGGTAAACAAAACGTCGGTACATCGATTTTTATTAATTACTTCTTTAAAACGAGGAATTTCCAACGCGGAGAAAAATTGATTTCTAAGGAGAATTTATTATGATTAATTAATGTTCGTCGAATGGTAATAATGATAATTAATTATATTTTTCATTTCCTATATTCATACGGATAAAATTACTCTTTATAAAAATTCTGACGTGTATACTCACTTTAGTTAGTTATTAATTAAAAAATACACAATATTATAGCCACGCATTTAAAGATTACGTTTTATACACACATTTTTAATGAAAAATGCGTATCTAAAATTTATATGGTAATTGTACGATTACATATGCCAAAATGAAAAATATGTTTTCACATTAAAAAAAAATCAATTATATTTTTTTTATTGTTCATAACATCGCGATTATAATCATAAATATTGTAGCTAAATAATTAAAAGCGAATATTCTAAATTTTCTTTTACATAAAAATTGGGTCCTTTAAACATTTGATAGATAAAATTTTTGCTCTATTGAATTTAATTTTTAAACGAATGAAGCATATAATAAATAATACAGAGAAATGGTAATTTTTCACGGAAGATAGAAATTTAATCCATTTGGTAGTTCGCCAATTTATTTGTTTCAGTTTAAACCCAAATAATGTATCGAATTTACGGTAAACGTTTAAAAACTAAGTGTAAACACCAAGGCCAAATTATTATTTTATATTAAATGTGTGAAAAACGCACAAATATTTGTGTGACGCAAATCAACTCGATAATTATCCGAAGGATATAATCAACGATTTTAATTTCCTTTCGAGAAGTGAGAATGAATCACGAATGTATTTACATTACGATCGGATGTTTCTAAAACTCGTATAATAAACGTTAAAACAAAAGCAATTCCTTCGCCATTTTTTCATACCGATTTCATTCTTTGTTCATATTATATTACACATAAGAAAGAAAGCAAGCCGAATAATCTGATAATTTAACGATAATATTATTACTGTAAACATCGATAATTTATCGGTAAATCGAGATTTAGCTGAATATTGAATAATCTGATATTTTAAAGTAATCCTAATATTAATCTACAACGCAAAAAGTAAATTTGATAAATAATAAATTCGTGCGTAATATTCGCTAATATTTAGATAATTTTTAGATTTTCTATAAAATCTATCGTTTAATTTATGAAATATTTTTCTTATTATTGAAATATACTTAATATTCTTAGTAATAAACTAACAATGTATTTATCGTATTTAAACTATTTTGAAAATGAACATTTACGTTTGTATTTCAAGAAATTAAATACGAAAGTTTAAAAAAGGAATAAAAAAAATTGTTTTTCATCGAGGAGACTAATTTAGTTACGAAAAACCAACGTTAAATCCATTGTAAATTAAAATTAAATATGAATGTAGAATTTTTATTCCGACATTATATGGACACTTGAAATATTTTAGCCTAACAAATACGCGTTTGTACCTTTAAAGAAACAACATTCAAAAAATAATAATACGCTTGATCTATATTAGGATTACCTTTGATAAGCGAAATAAACGGGAGCGAAAAACAAAAGTCACCTTTTTTAGTCTCTGATACAGTAGTCGATGTGTAGGTCACCGCGAATGGAATCGATAACACGATCACCAAGGATACTAAGTAACCATAGTTTGGTTACGTTATTATCCAGTATATTTTTCCACAGAGAGGAAAAAATGAATAGCTAACGAAAATAAGAAATACGGGAGTTTATCGTCGGTTCATGGGAGAATCTCGATCCTCGGGAATTTTGTTGTAGTGCATCGTAGTGATAAATCCTGCGATTTCAAATATAAGAATATAAGAAACAGGGTGCCATAATAAATTATAACAAACATGCCGACTAAGGAGGAAGAACTGCAACGTGAAAGGATCCGGAGAATGTTTAGCTGGAGTAATGGAATAACTAGGTAAGTGTTATTTCTTTGTCGCCAGCGTTGAATCTCGGTTATAGAAGAGATTTAAAATCGAAGATAGCCAAGTTGGATATAATTTTATCGATCCAATTATTAAATAATTTCGATTTTTTTAATCGCTCTTTTGATCGATCGATATGAGTATTTTTTTAAATACTAAATTTAATTCTAGAATATGTAAAAACTTTCCAAGATCGTCGTACGTCCAAAGAAATCTATCGATCGTTATCAATTTTATAATCCAATAAAAAGTGAAAAGTATTAAAATAATAAAATAATATATTTATCGTTTGATATTACATCGATTAGAATAATTTTTATATATATTAAACACAATAATCCGATAAGCAAATTGATAAAATATCCACTATACACTAATCGGTCAAAATCATTTTATCGTCAAGAAAACAGTATATCGGAAAATATCATCGTCTTAATAATTGTAAAGTATACTCGAATCGCGAAAGGAAATATGTAAACGTCGGTGCAAGACTAAAAGCCTTCGTTTTATATTTTCAACTCCATTCAACCACCTGCTCGTACAAAATTGCACACGACGGAAACAAGCGTTTTTTCTTCCACCTCAATGAATTACATCGGCATTAGACAAGTTATCAACGTATCAATCGAATAAAAACTTATCGTTGCCTCCAAAGCAAATTTCAAACGCGTAAGATCAAACAAGTTGTAAACACCACCACCGAATTTCCCTCGTCCCGATTTCGGTCAGCTGTCTCGTCTCGGACATTCCTTAATTCGTCTCCTTCCTTTTCTCCTCGGTCTACCTAACTCCGCTTTCGACGACGGCTACGAGAAACCGGTCTCCGCACTTACATAGGGGGAAGGGGAAACACACCGGAACACACGCGTCTGAAAAATTCCCTCGGCTCTTGAGTCGCTCGTGATACAATCAAAGACGTATGGACGCGTATGAGCACAGAAACTGCTCGAATAAGTAACTTTCCAATTGTGCTGTATGCAACTCGGGCTTCTTTTTTTTTGTTTCTGTATTCTTGTCTTTTAGTTTGGGTTTTTTTAAAAATGTGCGTAAAAGCCGGATCGTTACGTTCGGAAAATACTTGACTGTGTTACGTTGTTCGATCGTTGGCTTACGAGGAAACTCTTATGTATTGGACTAGAAATGTTCCTCGACGGTTGATATTTTTCACTCGGTTTCCTAAATTTATCTTGTCATTTTCATTTTGTTCGTTGTAAGTTGGGCGTATCGGTATACAGTGATGTTAAAAGTCGATGTCTACAAATTTATGTTTAATCCACAAATTCTAATATTTTTTATTAGCTTTGCTCCGATGTTTTATACTAATAAGATAATAAGTAAATTATGTCTGCAAAATTAAAATACGCCACAAATGCGAAGAGAAGAAAAATACGTGATTTAAAATATTTTAGGAAACGTTTACAAAGTAAATGTAATTAACGATTCGAAAAGTCTTGTATAAGTCGTAAAATTATTTTCTCGTATCGACTATAATACTTTGACTAAATGAAAAAATGTTTATCGATGATAATTTATTCTTTTGAATTAGATTATTTAAAACAATAATAAGTAATGGTATATGTTCTACAAATTACATTTTAAAAATCTAATCTTCTATCAAATGTAAGATTCCTTTGTAGTCTAATGTAAATACAAATATCTGCTGTTTTATTTTACATCGATATCCGATTATTTAGTATTAGATATTAAAGTGCATCGAGTAAAATTTTTAAATTATATACATAAATGTATAGTAAATTTTTTATAAATTTTTTAAATTGCTTGGAAATTTACTTAAAATTATTAACTATACCTTAAAAATAAAGTTTAAAAAATCTTAAATATCGTCAAGAATTCTACAATTGCGAAATTGTAATAAAAATCTTTATAAATATTATCGCGAATATTTATTTATTTATTCATTTATACATTTTTTTAAAGTTGTTTTAATTTCATACTGTTTTAATTGTTGTAAATATTCTATTGATAAGGTATATAAATTGTACTTCTTGTAAATGATATTGAAATTGTTTTTAAAATTTCATAAATACATTCGTATTCTGAAGCAATTAAAATAGTGATTTCAATAATTAAACTGAATAAATTTAAAAATAACTCGTTTAAAGAACAAGAAAAATATTAAAAAATTATAATAATTCTACCGTCTAACATAGTTTATAAATACCTTATAAAATATCATTTCAATTATGTGAATTATATAAAATCTTGTATTGGGTAGTTGATTAATATTAATTATTTTATATCTTTTTTAAAAATACAATTTTATTTTAAATACGTTCTAAAATAAATTACTTCTATTATATTTTGACATATCACTTTTATTAATTATTCTCTTATAAAAAATTCCATAGTCTAAAAAATACAGACGAATTGAATTTAACGTCATTTAATTTCATAGAAATATATTAAAACTATAGTTATTATACTATTAATAGAAAATTTTTAATTATAAATATAATACTTAATTGCATTTCCTTTTCAAAATTATCAACTTTCTATTTTCTTCCGAAATTCAAAACACTCTCTAATATTTTTAATATTATATACGCATAAAGTATTAATCATCATGTAAATATAGAAATTATTGCACGGTTTTAACAAACATTTTATATAGTATATAGAAATATGTACTAAGTATAATAAATACTCTGTACAATCGATGTATATATATTATTTGTACAATGACATTTAAGAATATGGAAAAACTCGGTATCAAAAAAATTATTAATTATTATTAACATTTCAAGAAAATTGATATTTATATTTGCGTTTTTACAATTAAAGAAATTTTTTAAAAAAATTTTAAGGTACTTTTAAAAATATAATTTAATCGTTTACATTTATAAAAGTATTTTTTTATTTTAAACATCGCGACTCGTTTGATATGTATAGATTACAATTTAAAAAATTTTATTCGTATAAGTATATTGATATTTTTTTTACAATTTTATAATGAATATACATTTAAATATAAATATTGAGTAATTAAATAAAAATTAAACTTAAATTATTTTTTATTTTGGGTCTATAATCAATAATTCTTACTACACATCAATTTTTTGTACGGTTACAGTTTAAAAGTTTATAATAATACAATATGGAAAATTTAATTAACAGGAAACTGTAAATTTTAAATAAATTTTAATCAACGTAACACAAATTAAGTTAATTTACACAATAATATCGCTGTCATCAACGTTAATTGAATCATATTTAATGGTTATGATCATTACTTTCGCAACGCCCACATAACAAGCATAAGACAGAAATATAAATTTTCATTAGTAATGTGTATTTAACTTAAACAGTCATGTAAAACTTCTCCAAGTTTCTTTTAAAAACTGTAACGTGAACAGTCTAATTGAAAATGTTAAAATGAAATTTATTATTTATTCTAACAATGAAACGAATATTTTATCGAGTATCTATCGAGGAAAAATTTTAATGGAATGCGATCTTGTGACAAATTCATAATTTGGCGTGCATAAGTATTTTGAAAAAATTGTATGTAATCCAAAATTTAATTGGGTGAAAATTTATTTTTTTTCCATAATTAATATTTCGTAACTATTATAACGTGTTAACACATTTTTATATAAAAAGAGCTCATTATTATTAACCTTGAATATAGATCGCACTTTTATGGTAACTTGACTACGTACCTGCTTTTAAATATAAGTAGAGTTAATTTTTAAAGGTGTTTTAAAATAATGGAAATATTTATGAAATAAAGAATTGTTCTTTGTGATTTTAAAGTTACGCTAGAAACCAAAATATTAATAATTTTAAATGTTCTTTTCGACATTTTAGTATTTTTAGTATATTTAACAATACTTCATAATTTGTTTTTTAATCTTACTTTTTAATCAATTTAGTTGAATTATAGAAATAACTATTTATAGTAAATAATCATAAAAATGAAGCTTCTATTTTTGCTATAAAAAAATACTAGATAAGCTAGAATTTGATATTTCAAATTAAGTGCAAATATTAATATTATTTGTAAAAATCACCGCTATAACTTTGATAAGGTCCACGTAAACAACCTACTTCGTTTAATCTCTCAATTTTTCTATATTTCTTTACATGAAATATAGAAAGGAAAAGAAAACTAAACAATTGATCTTTCACGAATATAAAAATAATCGAATGGTAAATACATGGAAATACCAAACCTATGCGTCTATAACATTCGTAGCTGTATTGAACAAAGTAATAAATAGATAATAAATACCATTCCTATCGCACTTTTATTATTTTTCAAATGCAACTATCTTTTTACATATTCTATTATTACAGTTGCGTTGATCAAGCACGAGTTAACATTAACGTACTCCTAGACAATTAACTCAAATTGCAAACGCACTCGATTTAGCCTTCGTTTTATTTTTGCCTATGCTACATGTACGGAGCCGTGTGAAAGTGATTGGAATAATTATAGCGGATGAAAACCGCAGGAAGTCATTTCTTCGCGCTCTTGACGCGTTGTCCCATGCGTACAGTGAAAGGCGCAAATAATTTAGTGTCATTGTGTGCACACTTTTTACCATGGATCGATGACTTTACACCATAATGCGAATTTTAGTGCCCAAAGCAGCATTACATTAATGTGTGGTAATACGTCTGTGCTCGAGTATGCAATTACGCTGCGAATGATCGAAGCGTATAAATATTTTATTAAGTGCAGTTTGTAGTGCGATAACAAAAAAAGTTTTGGAAATTTTGTGTAGCTGTGAATTTGGATTTTCCGTTAATGGAGGTTTAAAATAAATAAAGAGTAAGGAATAATTTTAGAAACTGTTTAAGAATTTGCTTTGGTTCAATTTCTGGTGGATAATGCGAATGAAAATTAATAGTATACGATTTGCTTTTGTTTCCGTGAATTTTATTTTCGATCCAAATAAAACTGTGAGCGATTAATTATTTATACGTTAAAATTGTGCTAAACTCAACGAATATAGATCTAAATTTATGCGATAAACTGAAAAAATCTTAAACGTGGTGTTGTTTAAGTAAATACAATTTTCAAATAGTAAACATTTTTCAAATATCGAACGATCGAACTTTTTTCTATAAAAGATATTCTTGACAATAAATAATATTTACATCGATGAAGATAAAACTTTGCGATAAGTATCAACTCCAAATGTTGAATAGTCTATTGCATTGTTTACAGTTGCAAATAATTTAATATTGTATAAGTAATAACTTCGTACAAATAATGTTAATTTATTCTAGCATAAAAAATGACGTAATATTGGGTAAAGCCATGTAATTATCATAAGATTATAACTTGCGAAATGTGGTTTGTTAAACGCGAGATGTCAAACGATAATCATGTATGATTTCATGCAAAAGTTTAAATATAATAAGTCTTATATAAAGATCACCATCAATTTTAAAGATAAGTGATTTATAGCACAATATTATGATTTCAAATATAATTCTAAGTTTTCATGTTTTCGAGGATTATTTTATGGTAAGAAAATTATTACCATTGTTCAAAATTTTTAAAACTTTATAATATTTATTAATTATAAACTTGCTATTAATAATAAACTAATTGTAAAATTCCATAAAATAATAATTGTAAATAGTCATTATTTTAGATGCTCGCATATGAAATTAGTAATTTATATATGATTTTCAATATTGTATTTTAATTATGATATTTAAGTCATAATTAAACTTGCATATCATCTTTTTAAAAATATTTTTTTTAATCTAATCTTTTATTTTTGTTTTAATTATTTAAAATAACGAGTACATTTTTTCATAAAATCATAATTTCATTAAAATCGTGATACTTTGCGTTTTATTATCATATATTTATTTTTTAATTTAACTAATGTATCGTTTATATATACATTAATTTAATCGTACCGATAAATAAAGAATTTTTCACGTTTAGAAATTAAAAGAATATAATAATGTACCGATGTTTTATACGTATGAATACATTTAAATACGTACTGAAAAATAAAAAATGGTTAAATTATTGTATAAATTCAACTTTATAAAAATATTTAAATTATTAATGTTTTATTTATAAGGATCTTTCATAGATTTGTAATGGATACTAATTTATTACATCGTAAAAAATATTGTGAATTTAAAAAAATTATTTACTTTAAAATAAACAACGATTAATTTAGAATACTAACCCATTGACATCATCATTAGCTATTTTTTAACGAGGTCATTAAGCTTCGATACTTTCTATCATGAATTTACAGTTAGCACAAAAAGTAAAATAATTTTTACGAAATTGTTTTATACTTTGATTCATAAAAAGTGTCTTACATGTTATTATAAATTAAACACGAATACGAATGAACCTTCGTTATTTAAAAAATATTATCATGAAAATGTTTTACAAATATTGATAACTAATTAATGTAATCATTTTAAATGATTATCGCATTTTTTTAAATTATACAATTAAAAGTTTCTATCGTTGAAATCGCAAAAAACAATCCAATTCAGGGTAAAAAATTATTTATCAAATATAAAGATTGTTTATTGATATTATACTAGATAACATTTTTCTAGATATTGGCACAAATTACGAATGACATATTTTAATTCTAGTAACGTAACAAATAATAAGATTATTTCCTCACAAATACACATAAAAATATCGTGTATTATTGTTATTAATTCATATCGAATAATTTATACATTTTTCGTTACCGAACGAAGTCCTTTACCGGTCAACGCAATCTTTTAGGTAAAATACTTGAGTGCAGCAAAGATGGCAGCACAAACATCGCATCGATGTGCGATCGATACGAATTAACGTCGCGTTCGCTTCTCGATCGGTATGTGATCGATCAAAGATAAAAACGAGATTTTAATCAATTCGTAAGGAACAACGTTTTTAAGATTTATAATCTTCGGCGTTAATTTTAATTAATTTCAATTTAAAGAATTTTCTTCGAACGTTTGTACATTTAAATTCGTAAACTTTATAAAACAAAGCGGTTATATAATTATAAACGATAGTGATAACTCTTTAATTATTAATTAGTATTTTTCTTATTAGAAATATTCGATATCTTCAAAATTTTACGTTTTATTTGCATATTATACGATTAACAATGAAAAATTATTATTTTAATGATTATAAATTACAAATATGAAAAACGCATTTTTTTAATAAGTTTATTCGATCGATAAACGTATTTTCGCTATCCACCGATCATTTTTCAATTTTTTTCGATGCATGGGACGATAATCGATATCTATCAAATTAATTTAGGTCTAACGCAGTCGATTATAATTGACGTGCTGTCAGTGCGATATTAAATAGGATTTAATTACGAGCTTCAAATTTGACGCGAAGAGAAAGATAAATTCCCGATCATTTTTGAAAGCGCGTGACAAATTATGTCAAATTATCAATCGCGTTAAAAACGAATGTACGCGTACATCGATGAATTTCGCTCTCGAAGTGACTGATATTCTTCTTCCTGGGCTTTATGTAATCTTTCTTAGCTGCGGCAGCTGAACCGACTACTTTCACGTTTGCACATTTTATAAAAAATTTAATGTGTGTGCGACATACCATCTTACATATTTGAAAGACTCGAGACTACTTTTAACCGATGCCATTTTTCTATTCATTTCCGTTGAGGTGATATTTTAAGTAGAAATTTCTATTCCATTTCTATTCCACTAAACCCGATTTTACATTTATTTTATTTGCAGCATCCTTACTTTCAGTCGCGTCGATATCTGAAAGCTCGATAGCTTTTCACATTGGTCATCGATTCGCGAAATTAATAATTTTCGAATCGTACGCATAAATTGAAATTTCTTTTCGTGGCTTTTTTTTTTAAATTAATCTGCGTAAAATTGAACCTCAAATTATTTATGTACGAAGATACGTAATAATTTGAAAGTAAATTAAACATACATTATCGTGATTCTGCGACCTTACACCAGATGGCTACGCAATTACATTCGAGCATTTTTACTCGAAAATGTTAAAGACGGCGAAAATCGGTGAACATGTAGGCGAGTTTTTCGATTCCTTCCTGACGTTTCAGATAAGATTTATCGATGAGTTTCGTAGTACGAAACGTAATTATAGAGAAAAATTGTCAATCTTGTAACGTTCACGATACGATTCTATCTTTATTGTTTATTGTCTTGGTGTTGTTCAATGTACATAAAAAGTTTTCAAATTGATTTTAATTTGTAATTTTATGTAATAATATTTTAAAATGTTAACGATTTTTACATTTTTACCGTGTTTTGATCTATTAAAATTTATTTTCCTAAAACATAATTGTAATTTCAGTGTTTTCCTTTTTTATATTTCTAACGATGCTCGTAATTTTTATTCATTTATTTACCAGATGAAAGTTAAAAATTTTATAAAATATTCCGAATACTGTAAAAAAAAAGATAAAACTTTCAAATATGACTTAATTTTATATCATTTATAAATTTACTTCGAAATATGTACTACGAAAGTGAATCTGCTTTCTCCTTTCTTCTTACATTGCATGATTCCTTATTCTCGTGTACGATAAACGATAATTTGAGAACGAGAATAAATTTATCTTTTCATAAAAATATATTTACTTTAAAGACAATAATTGCATAAAGAATACGTATACAATACTTAATTTTAATGATAAAAAAAATTTATAATATACGGATGTATTATAACGGTACAAAATTAAATTATTAATTTCTGAAAATAGTATTACAAAACATTTCGATAACTCCTTATCTTATTGTACTAAAAATGAATTAGATACACGAAATAGATACTACAACTTTCTAAAATTTTCAAAGATTGCAAAAAAACTGTTTTGATACTAATCAAGTGATTACATCTGTTACCGTCTACATCAAAAACTATGTTTATTACTTTAATATCGTTTGCTTTTCAGAATAAATTCAAAAGTGCATGAGTAATTTTACTCCGAGTGTTACTTGATGCTACATTCACAATTGGCAGGTCACGAATATTTATAGAATTAGGTCAATTTAGAGTAAAGTGAAAATTATTGAGTCAAAAAATAAAAGTAATCTAGAATATAATACAACGATGTAATTTGATATTTTAATTTTGGCTTATATGAATCGAGCGATGTTGTTAAATAATTAATGTATAAAAAACTATAAACCTTAAATTTCTTGTCTTTGATTCGTACATAAATTATAAACATAAGTAAAATAAGTAACGATGCAAGTGACGATAAAAAAGTGACGATCATCTTTTGGGGTACCTGTAAAACAATAAAGTATTGTTTAATCAATGTTTCTCGTTAAAAAAAAAAGATGCAATTGAGATATCATTGTTATATAGCTTATCAATGATTACGTCTGAGATTCTAAGAGTTTGTAGTATGAGATTATAAACGTAATACTTTTTTAAACCGCAAGATAAAATGTTATAACGAATTGTTAAATCTAAATGTTCACTGTTTGGTTAATTGGATCGAAAGAAAGATTTCTCGAAAAAGCATATTATACCCCAGTTTATAAATTTTTTTAATTACATTGATTAAATTACAAATTACATGGGATTATAACTATTTAAAAATACATAATAGATATAAATTAATTTATCATAAGATACAATCGTAAGTTTTTTAGATCAAGAAAATTATTTCTCTTGAAAGATAAAATTTTTTAATGAATCGTTTTTTATTATTAAATTAACATAAATTTAGAATAAATATCGATTAATTTATATTTTCTAAAGATATTTAGTAGATCGAAATTTAAGATATCAAATTTATAAAATAAATATAGCCTTTTTTATTTTTATAATTCTAGCATATAAATTGATCAATTACTGGCATTGAAAGAAAAAAGTTAGCACTGATCAATTTCTAGTTTAATTTAATGAAGAGATGAATAGTAACATAATTTTTTATTGCATTTAAATGAATTGCACGTGATTTAATGATGGTCAATTATATTATGCAGACTTGAGATAAAAAAAATTCATAAAAAATAGGTTGTAGAAAAAAAATTTATTAAAAAAAAACAAAGAAAAATCAGTGCACGTGGTTAACATATTAACGTAATTGAATAGTATAATTATATTCATTATTATTTAGGAACTTGAAATTATGAAAAATATTATAAAAAGCGATTAGATAAAATAAAATTTAGCTCAGAACATTTTCATTCCTCACATTCTTACGAATCATTTACGTAATATTCACTTAATTTTTTATAAAAAAAACCCATTGGATAATGATTTAATGATTTTTTTTATACGATTAAATCTATTTTACTAAGTAAATTAGAAAGATATGTTCTTTTTCTTCTATACCATAGTCGATTAATCAATTCATACGTATCAACGTTATTTTCTATGTATGAATTATGCATTTTTACTATTACACATTTGACACTATAATCTCTAAAGAAAATATAAAATTGTGCAAATTTTTAACTAATTTTTTACTACTACTTTGATTATCGTATATCTTTTTCTGTACAGTTTATTGAAAAAGTGTATATAAAATATATTTCATTCTTGTTTAAAAAAAATGTTATTTTTATAAGTATTTACAATTGAAGCTATATTTTAATTAAATTTATTATTAAATTATAAGAAATCATCAAAATCATTTCCGTATATACACATATAATTTATAATATAGAGTACAACTTATATTTGTAACTAATAATAAATTAATGTTTTTGTTTTTGACTAACGATTAAACTAATAATGAATTACTCAAAAAAAATATACAGTTTATCATTATATTTGGAAAAAATTAATTGCTTTAACGATCACCAAAATAATCGGCAAAAATTACTGAATTTTTTAATATTTATTATAATTTAAGATATAAAATACACAAAAAAACTAAGCATCGAAATCCGTTAAAATTTATTAACATTAAAATTAAAAAATAAAAGTGCGTAAATGATATTTTTTAAATATTTAAGTTTAAAAATCATCGTTAATACAAAATTTCATATACTTTCATGCCTCAACGATAACAGATAATCAAAAGTTCTAAAACAATTTAAAGCTCGATAAAAAAATAAACGATATTTAAATGTAAAAAATGTTTCTTAAATATACGAGGTCATTTCCCTCGCGCATTTATAGCGTTAAAATTTCACGGACGATTGGTCATTTTAGATACGTTAGAGATCGCATTTTGCACGCATACGCAGTAAATTATTGTTAACCAGTTTGGCCAGTCGACTATTAAAACACGTGTTAATACAGTGAATTTTAATACTCAACCATGGTCAACAAGTAAAGAATTTTTTAAAAAATAGAAATGTATCTGTCGCTGATGTTTGAAAAAATCAATTAATGTGTTCCTTGAAATATTCAATGGGAAGATTAGTACATTTTTATTGATACAATATATAAAATAATTGATTTACTTTTGACTATTATATATATTCCAATACACAGAAAAATATTTTTATTACGTCAACTGGTAAAGTTCGTGTGAATCAAAAAAAAAACTCGTTTTCACATATTATGTATAAAATAAATACCTGGAATTGTAAGATGTATCCGAAAAATAAAAAATTTTGTTACATTCGATATACGATATATATAGTTTTTTTTTTTAGTAGTGAAACATTAAAGTAGAAGTTATCGAAGCTCAAATCATTCTTCGTTATTAAAGCCTTAATTTATTTTTCCTTAGTCTTAATTAAAAAATTATAGCTCGGTAAGAAATTTCCTAAAATATACAACTTTTAAAGATGTATAATACGTATAGATTGGATGAGTCAATTAGGAGATGTTTGGAAGAACCATATGAAAAATCAGTATTGAATCTTATATATAATTATTAATTTCTAGAAAATCTACTTGTCTATATTATCCTTTTAATCTTTTTGTCGACAAACGCGTTTCCAAACGCAAATTAGATTTGAACTTACGCAACAACATCAACATAAGTAAGTGGATTTTAGGAGTGTCCCGATTGAAACGCAAATTGATGTCTATTTTATTGTGAAATATTTTTTAAAAGTTAAGGGCTTTCGTGAATTTTTTTAATTGTATGTTAATTAGCAAACTAATATATCGATTACTAGCTTGTAATTTTTCTTTTATATAGATATTCTATAGTTTGCTCTTTTACGAATAGCGAAGAGTTCAGTTTCAGTGATCAATTAAAATTTATCATCGTCGGTCAATTCTTTTCTAACGTAAATTATTTTTTAATACATTTTCTTGACTCTACTCGGTAAATCCTTGTTCTATAGAAGACAACATTTATCATCGGTATAAAAAAATTACCACGATATATTTAAGTAAGTTTTTTTCTTTTATAATTCTAAATATAAAGCAGTAGTTGTTTACAAAAATTTGCGTCGGAAAAAACTAAAGTTGCAATGAATTTAATTAACTTTGTATCGAAAGTTTATTATTTCTTGCTTCTATATTTCCAAAACTATACGAGTTATAAAAATTCGTCTTTGCATCACCGACTACTAATCA
The DNA here is from genome assembly GCA_018907195.1 of Dolichoris vasculosae. Lineage (NCBI taxonomy): Eukaryota > Metazoa > Arthropoda > Insecta > Hymenoptera > Agaonidae > Dolichoris > Dolichoris vasculosae. The sequence goes on from JACCHY010000020.1 coordinate 2,366,073, forward strand.
TAATTTTCAATTACAAATAAATTTAATAAAAACAAAACCAAACAAATCCATAATAAGTGTTTACACGTACATAAAAATAACATATTATCGACCTTCACTATGCGATCTTCTATACCGACATCATAAATAAATCTAATTATAATATACTTTAATTTATGTAAAATCTAGATATCCTTGAGCCTCGCTCGGTTGAAACACAGAATTATACAAAGTTTCAAGTAAATATTTAAACACTTTTAACATATTATTATAAAAACGTGACTCAATTGTTTGGCACTGTTTTATAATGTTAACTTAATTATATTATACTATTATAAATAGAAAAATATCAAGTACAACGATTGGCGACTATTTTTACACTAGCCTCTATTATAATAATGTAAAAAACACGACAGCTCTCACTACGAAAAAAAGTACAATTAAATTTTATGTAAGGATGTCAAATAAATCAATCACTTTTATGTAATATATCTAAACCGAACAACGTTCGTGGAAAAAAGTCATAATAAACAATTAGAAGTAAAACAAGTCGCCCTGCTTGTGAAACATAAAAATAAACACTGTATTGTTACTATCTGTCGTGTTTCTCAAAAGATCCCCAGGGAGTCGAAAAAAGCTAACAAAAAGGAAAAGTAAACAAACGATTAAAAGGACAGTTTGTAAACATGTATTTAAGAACAATAAATAATATGTGTAAAGAAGACGTTACCTTTAAATTCAATTTTAACCTTTATCGTTAATTAAATCACGACTAATAAAATATTTTAATATTAATATAAAGGGATGAAATTCTATGTTCCATCCTTCATTATTGCCACGAATGTCGTAAGCGAAACGGGGAGCAAATATTTGTGTTACGCTTGGACGTAATAATGCATAAGATTATATATGCGGGTAAAATGTAACCGTAATTTCGCTTGTCGAAGAAAACACAAATATTATGTAATTTTTTATTTTATACATTTTACGTTATAAAAAACTCGTAATTTTACAAGTTTTTATTTCGTATGGACTCAAAGTTTTAACACTGTAATTCCTTGTTATATATTAAATATGAAGATCACAGAAATAATGAATTGTTAGTTTATTTTGAATTATAGAATGTATTTTGTATGCATGGATGTAAAGCTTAAGCATAAATAGAGCAAAATTAATTTTTATCTGATAACAAAATATTCAACGAACGAATCTAAATATTATTATTTTTAGGCGATTCCCCTTCCGAGTTAAATTGAAGCGGATAAATCTTGCGAATCTAATCCTTTTTATCCATTACTGTATTTTCTCTCCTGTTGTCTGATCTCGAATCAGTTTTAGGATATTGATTAGGAATTTAATCGGTATATGAATGCCACTATGGATTCTATTGGCGTTTTAAGAATAATTACTGTTACTATTAATATACTATGCACAGAATTAATAGTAACAGTAATACTAACGTTGGATCGATTTACATTCGTTACGGTAATCGGCTGCAAAGTATTTTTATTTTAGTCGCGTCTACTATCATTGATTTCTTGAAATTTCATCATTATAATAAAAAGTTGCTGATTTTTATTTTGATTGTCGCTTCAATCGCAAGAAAGTTTAATCAACTACTAAACGATTTTAAAAATTATATAAATTTTATAAAAAGAGCTGCTAAAATCTTTTTATAGATATATTTATATATATACTACTTAAGAAATCTTTAGTTTTCAAAAAAATTTTGTTAAAATAAACCAATCGAAGATTTTTATGTAATGAGAGATTTTTTATATAAAAACAGATTTATATCTGTGTTTTACGTATTGTAACTTTACAACGTTACTACAAAGCCATGAATTTATGTGTACTTTAAACTGTTTATACGGGATTTGATTTACAATATCGTACTTTAGTAAACGGATGATCTAAACTTATCCATGTCGTGTTTTAATCAAACAGTGTACGTTATTTTTGTGTGTAAATAAAATATCGGGTCAGAGGTGAATTTACACTTATAATTTGAGGTTGCTAAGAAAAATAAGAATCAACACGAATAAGAGATACACTTATGCTAATTTTCTGTCTATCTACTGATAGACGTAGAATATTGCAAAATACTGTTTTTGTGCAATTTTTTTATGCAGGAATCTTGGATATTTTTAATCTTTGGTATTGAAGTTTTTATTTTTTATGAGAACAGAAACATATTATTATGTTGTTATTAATAGTATATAACGTTACAATGAGTATATTACAATATTTTAATGAATTAAAATTGAATCACTTAAAGCAGTCGTGAATCGACACTAAACATGAGATATAAAATATAATGTAATGAGATATTTGTTAATTGTATAATGGATGAAGATATAGTTTTTCATTACCTTATATTATATATACACACTTTTTTACACATTATAATTTAAAAATTATTTATGAAAATTATAAAAGATAAATTTTATTTATTTAATTATTTGTCTTGTCCTTGTTTAATCCAAAACTATAATTACTGACTTACAATTTTGAAACGAAGGTTTTAAAAAACATATTTTGAATATACGATAAATAAAAAAATTTTACGATTTTATATTCGACGATAGTTTGATGATATATCCGACTTCTTAAAAATGTCTTTGATTTTAAACCAATTATGAATAACATAATTAGAATATTTGAGTTATATATATAATAATAATTATATTCAAATGTAAATGTTAAAAAGCTACAATTAGTTATAGTAACAGTCGATTGTGATTCGATGAAAATAAATAAAAAATAATAGTAATCATTGATTGCATTCAAAATATATATTATTCTGCGTTTTTAATTGTAAATTATTTAAAAAAACGTATGTATCAAAGAAAAATTTGAAATGGAAAATATTTTAAGCTAATTATTTTCAAAATTATTATTATTGTAATTATTATTGCTATTATTTATTTTATTACGTTTGAAATTACTAAATTTTATAAAAAAAAATGTTTAATATACTTAACATTATCAGCTTTAATAAAATTTAATGTACAAAATCTTATTTCATTTTACAGATAAAATTTGCAATTAATTAAGATTTTTTTTTAATAAAAAAAAAGTTTTTTTCGTCTCTTTTTTAATCCATAACAATTATCATAGTTTTTAAACGCAGAAATTATTTGTTCAATTTTATAAATAAAATGTATGCAATAATTTACGGGAAGCGATGCTGAAAAAAAATAAGTAAAACTAACAATGTTTACGTTACCCATTATTTTTACGTAAATTTAAATTTATTAAATAATTCCAATTTTCTTCCTAGGAAATGTATACGTAAGTGCGGTAACTCTGATATAACCACTAATTGGGCAATTTTGATAATATTTTATCGTAACAATCCGAAGAGAACAATTCATTTGGTCTTGAAAGTTTGATAACCATAAGAATAGTGACGTAATTCATTAGAAAGTAATTCTCAAATCAAAAAAATCATTTTTGCTAAAAGATACATTTATGTTTACATAAAGTCATTTATAAAGACAACTTTTAAACGTTATTAAAGTTTATTAGACTTGAGCTTACGTCTAACGCATTCGTCAAAAGCAGATTTTAATTATGAATCGTAACGAGAAAAAATAGTTATCGGATGTCCAGAAAAGGAAAGTGTCTATGTAAAATTTCCATTCGAAGCATAAATAACAAGGAGACATATTTGAACTCTGGAAACGATGTTAATTTTTCAGCTACGACACGAATATACTTTGCTTGTAAATTAAAATTATTTTCCTTGATTCATTACATTATTTCAGCAGATATAAGAGATATAAAAAATTAGATACGAAAAGAAATTATATAAAAAATTGTAAATAAATTAAATTTTAATCGTTGAACGAAACTCGTTCAATTAAAAATATGAAAAGAAGAAAAAATTTTTTTCACTAAAAAATGCAAATCTCCTTATCGAATTATACGGTTACAGATAAGTTTCATCGAGTAAAAGTCAGCTTTCGAATTCCAACAGCCCGTTGATAATTTTTATATCGTATAAAACAGTGTTTAGAAATAGGACACTTACAGGACAGAGGTAATGCGGGTCGAAGATCCGTAATTGCATTTACAATAAAAATAATCGCACGCATAATTCTGACCTGAATTATGACCGAAAGTTAGAGAGCCGGTCTCGTTTATCGGTGAAAATGGATTATCGAACACAAGTTACCGGGACTGTAAACAAATTATATAATAAAAAACTACCGTGTCTGAAATTACGCGCATTTTGAATCGTATAAAAACTACAAAGTTATAATCGGTCGGATCTCGGTGACGCAGTCGACGGCGACTTCGGTCTTAATTCTCAACGAATCAAAGTTCGTATCAAAGATTCGTAGACCCGCGGAAGGGCAAGTAAATCGACCGAGAAAAAAAAGAGCTTACCTCCCGTTTCTTGTTTCCGCGCGAGGGAAATACAAACACGCAGGCATTGAAATTTCCGATCGATTCATAAATGGTCATTCACCGACTCGTTCATTCACCAGCACAGTTACCCTATTGTACTCGTCGTCCTTCTGCACTCGCGCAAACTAGTCCTCGTTTCGGGTCAAGACGCCGCGACGCTCACACACACGCTGACACGAGTTATATCGACTCGCGCTTTCTCGGAGCGCAATTGTGCAACGAGCGAGGAGATGACGTAATTGCCGAGTGCGCCCGAGTTAAATAACTCGAGGATTATGCATCGGGTACTGCTGCTCTTGCAGCTGCTGTCGGTGCTGTGATCGGTGTCTGGGAAATTGCATCGGTGTTACGGATGTAACCGAAACTTAGTCGAATTGAAAAGACGCGCTTGGACGGCTATTTTTTAAGCTGGGTGTTTCCTTATTGACTCGTTGGTGAATCTCTTTTCGCGGTGGGTTGATATAAATGTGCGTTAGGGTTTTGCGGTTTTTCGTTTGCCGATGAATTGAAAAATTAATTATAGAGTTGCGTTAGAAACGAGTTAATTTGGAATTCGTTTAATTGTGATTCGCAATTACTTTTTTAGTTTTCCAAATAATGTCTATTAAGTTTATTTACCGATCGTGAAAATAAAAAAGGATATTAATACCGATATAACGTTACTAATTTTTATGTAAACCGTTCTATTATATGTTGACTTAAATATTTTTATTTTCCTTTTATCGCGTACGTTTTTTATTTTTATATTTTGCGAGCTGTTAATTCTTTTATTGTTTTTAAAAATAATCCATTATCTCTAAATATTTTTTAATTTGTTGCGATAATTATTTATATATTATGGAATTATTTATACGTTTGAAAATTTAATATTTTATAATTAAATAATGAAATTATTTGTTAATCTCTAAACACATTTTTTTAAATGAAATTTTTAATTCTATTACGATTATAAACTCATTGATTAAAAAAACATTTATATAGTTTTTATTATTCGATATTTATTTCTTAGAATTATGGCGACTGATAAAAACGATACAGTTTTTTTAAGTTAACTCGATTGCTGTTAATTAAATTTACCTGCCGATAAGATCTTACATGTTTTTATCTATAGAAAAAAATTCAAAGTAAACTATTTTCCAGCGTTAAATAATTATTAATCTAATATCGATATGTAAATGTGTGTACAAATATGAGTACAGTAAAAGTTGTCGAAAGGTAAATGGTATTTTACGTTTTATACTTAATGTTATCCCGTTAATACTTTTCCTTTTGATACAAGGATATATTAAATATGTGATTATCGTAAATTTTTAAAAATGTAAATATATTTTCAATTTTCCGATCGATGGGTTTCAAGCCGAATATCCTTCATTATAATATTAAAGGTAAATTAATATCTGTTTCTTCGCGTGTTACTCTTGAATGATTTTGCAAAATAATTCGATGAAACTACTTAAAGTGTAATTTAAAAGAGAAATTAAAATGTTCGTACTTACCAAAATCGTTCGTATCTACGTCCATTTAAACCCTCAAACTGTCAAAGCCATCGACGCTTTACTTTGAAACGCTTTCAATAGTCTAAAAAAAGAGGTCGAACCAACGAACGCGCGAAAAATAGAGGGAAAAAAAGCGATACGATTACCCTCGAAAAGACGATGCGATATCTTGTGCAAGTACGTGAACTTGAATGGAGAAGTAAGATTATTTCGCGACGCAACGCGACGTTCGATGTCAGGGTTATGATAACGCACGAGTTATGATAACACATACTTCATTTAAACGTTACTCACGCGCTGAGGGTGTCGTTGTCATCCTTTGTTTCGTCGCGATACGGTGAGTTTGCAATCCGATTCCATCTAAAGGAGCATCTTACGCATAAATCTTCAAAAGCAGAAAGGAATTGCGTGAAAGTAGGAGTCAATGTATCCATTATCATTTTCGAATCGATGCGATGCGAATATAAAAGAACGTTGAATGTGTTATTACGTATTTTTATGTGGAAATTAAGGTAAAAAAAACGCATTTTTAAATATTTTTTCGATAGCACTGAAATCTGACGCTCAGAGTCGTAAATGTTTGGCACGTGAAAAAGATGTATACAAGCTAATATGACGTAATTACTTATAAGAGAAGCCAAAACTGGAATCTAAAAAATATTAGTTATGGTAATTACTACTTGATAAATATTCACAATAAGATACACCGATGAACGTTTACAATTGAAATAGTGTTAGATTGTTATGATATAGCAAGAAAGAAAACAACAAAATTCTTTATCTGACTTTTATCCTCTTTTACACGCTTTTCCGAAGATAAAGATATCTTCTTGTAACACAGATTGTTTACGATGTAAATAAACGATCATCCAAATTTATTCGATATTTAAAATAAATCCGCCTTTCAGGATATTTTATGACGCACGTTTGTCTGTTATATATGACATCATACGTCAAGGAAGATACGCGAGAAGCGATCGTCGATTCGTCGCTGATGTTCGACTGCATTTTTTCTAGATAATTTTTTCGGGAGCTTTCTAAATTATGTAGATAATCGTAACGCGTGTAAATATTTACAGAGTATCTTTGAACTACGATTTTGTGTAAGATTTATGGTCGAGCCGATTTAAAGTATAAGAAAAACCTTATTAATAATAAGTGAGTCATAGCGTAGCCATAAAGTAAAAAATTTTAGTTTTACTTTGATCAGATTTTAAATATTCTACAAGTTCGTAACATAAATCATAATTCATTTAAAAAAAAGAAAAAAAACCGATTCGTATATTTATATTAAGGAAGGGAATTTTTGTATCGAAACAATTTGTATGTCAATAGGAAGTCTCGGTAAAAAAAGACAACTTTTTATTATTTACAATTTATACGTTACCTTGTTTATTACGGTGAACCATCATTGACCTTCTATTTAACTTCCTCCTTGGTTACGAGAAAAATATTATTCTAGAGCAAAGATCTTTTAATGCTACAATATTAAATAAAAGTCTGCCAATCGTGAATAATTACCCGGAACAAATTCAATATTGTTTTGTTGCGCTTTTACAATTGTAACTATTTTTATAGGAACAACTTTGGAAATTAAATAATTCTATTTTCCTTCTACTTTGGAAAAACGTTTGAGTTTCCGTACAATACGTATTACGAAATAAGTCGTAATTAGAATCGAAAGCACAAGTGTTGACTTGTCCGGGAAAGGCCGGAGGGAAAACCCAATATTAAGGTTCATCTCTTATTATGATGGTGCCTCCGATAATAATTGAAACACGCATTTAACTATAACTTACGGTTACTTATCTTAATCTTAGACGTTGCTTCAAAATCAGTCTTACTTTCAGTCTACGACAGGGAAGGTTGATAGAGAGTGAAATTATATTCTATACTCGAGTTTTGTATTTTGTGTTTTTGTCTTAAAATTACTATTTTTTTAACTCCAAAATTTTGACTGTGTTATCGACGGATGTCATTATATAAAACATATCGATAGTGAATTCGTTTGTCTAAAAATTATATAAATTAGACAAATTCTCAAATAGTTAATAGTTTTGGTGTGCCTTGAACAAAATGGAGGAGGATACTATTGTTGTGGTAACGAGGTAATACGATAATTATGTATTTGATTCATTTTATAATTTTAACAAAATTATGTCGGATTTATGAGTTCACCCTTAGTATTTTTTGTACTATTTTTAACGGTAAGATTTAGTTTTAGTAGATATTAAAATAGCGATTATAAGATTAATATATTTTGTATGTCACGTAAACGTATATTTAAAAAATTCTTGTGAAATTGTAAAGTGAATTTTATCAATTTCATACGAATTTTCACGTTTGTAAATATTTTATTCTATCGCTTTATTCGAAGTTTGCCGTATGCAAAAGCTTAATTAAAAATCTGTATAGTTAGTAAAAAATAAAATGTGGTTTCGACTCGACGCTATATACAAATTTAAAAACAATACATCATATACTTAGAATAATTCATTAATCTTTTCTGTTATTTATACGACTATTATCCACTTGTCAGGTACTTACAAAACTAAATATTAATCAAAATAAGGAAAAAACTTTCAAACTCAAACTTTTCTCTGTCTGTATGTTTGAAGGTTGCATAAAATTCTTATAGATTCTAAAGGTTTCATATACACGCCGAAACAAAAATAGGATCGAGTAACAAATATTAATGGAATCTCCGTGTGCGATGACTTTGTTCATTGATAATCAGGAACAAAAAATAGTTTCTAACCTATTGAAAAAATGTCTAGCAATAATAAGTTATTATGCGCGTGTTCAATATTAAAAGTGATTTTTAAAAACAGCTATTGCGTACTCGAAGGTGACTGAATTACCAATGGATCTAAAGTTGATTCGTTTTCTTCTCCTGTTTCTTCTTCTTCATCATCGATCATTGAAAAAAATAGTTACCAGAAATAAACAGACTTGACTCGTATGAAAAGAAAAATAATTTTATTTTAAGTCGTAGTACCGCCCCTCGTTTTATTTAATTCATCTTTGTACGAAAGATACAAATTTACTGGCTTATTTATACCTTTATGTAAACAATTTTTGTTTATCGGATCGACGTAATTTATTATATGTACATATATATTATTTAATAGGAACTTTGATTTCTATTTTTTATGAAATACCATGAAATATCGATTAAAAAAAACACATGAATCATTGACTTCCTATTTATTTTTAGTTAAAAATATCTCAAATTACATCATCCGAAAGATATTATACTGATTTAATTTCAATAATATATTTAATCTTATTTTCGATAATTTTACCGTGTGTGGGTTTTATTTTGTTTTCTTTTATATATAAAAAAATTTACTAAAAATACATTAAAATAAGGATATGTAAAAAATTTGTTAAAAAATATATTTATTCAAATATATTACATTTTATTAATTTTAATATATTTTACGTTATGTATAAGTTTAAAATTAAAAGGTATATAAATTCATAACGTGATGAAGGAATCCGGTAAAAATTATTTACTTGTATGTACTAATCTTCATAATACTAATAAAATATTCACACGCGATGCAAAGTTTATTACCAATTAAAAAAAATAGAGTAATTTGAAAAAAAACTTGGATCACTTTAATGTTGTTTTTAATCGAATAGCTTATTAACCCTTTTAAAACTTACATTTTAGTAAACAGATAATCTATTTTATTTGAAAACTCATGTTTAAAATTACATATGAAATATAAATTTTTTTGAACGAATATTCTTTCAACCCAATTTTATAATTTTTTATCAGCTTACCAAATATTCAAATCTGTTTAAAATATATTGTTAGCAAATTAACATTTTTAGCCCTTGTAGTTTTATATATAAATATATCGTTTGATAACTTTTTAAACCGTAAGATTTATTATTATTCAAAAGTATAGAAGTTTCTTTCGTTTCATTATTAAAACATATTATTTTCACATAAAAGATGATGAATCGAAAATTATTTCAAAATGATTTTAAAAATATTCGACATCTTTAAGGATAGAATATCGGTTACGCGTATTTCAAGAAACATAAATGTTATAATCGAATTAAAAATCTACTTTAAAAACCAAAATTGTAGAAATAAACATTCTATGTACCAAATTCCTAAAGAGAATATTTATTTATACGAGTATATTTCTATAATTGTTCTACCGTGAAAGAAAACTACCTCGAAAATCATTAAACAACCGATGAATCTCTGTTTTTTAAATTCTCCTTTTGTTCGTTAAACGATGTTCTTCGTTACATTGAAATATATTCTGCTTTTTTTGACGCATCGGAACTTCAAAATGACGTGCTCTCAAAGTCCGTTTACAAGAATGAATTCTTAAAGAGCATTGGCTTAAAAACTTATTATCCCACGCGATTACATTGAAATTTATTTCACTATTTATATTTTTAAAAGCATCTAGTTAAAACGTAAATTTCACGAAAAATGTCTAAAATTATAATTTATTATTAACTTACCTAATGTATCTGTAACTAATGGTAAATCTTATTATCGTTAACAATAGAAATTTTGAGAAACAGTTGTATTTTCAATTAAGGGTGAAAAAATGAGTTATTAATATTTAATGTATTTCCCAGTTGAGCAAGTGCTATTGGTTACTTTACAATTCAGAATATCTTTAATTTATTAACTTTGTTTTTACGTATAAACTATAAATGGTAAAAACTGATCGAATACATTGTGTAATATTTTGAATATAATGTATTATAAATTAAAAGTTAAATTATAAGCAATTTAAGATTCAATTTCTTGTTAAGTCAGCGTAACGTAATTATAAAAGTTGTTAAAGTGCAATTTTGTAAATTATAATTGCAACGTGTATCAAAATATAATGCGTTGAAATTTGCCATTTCTTATTAATTGTTTATATCAGAAGTTATAATCAAGTATACTAAAATCTTTTATTACAAACACCTTAAAACGTATATTTAAGTGATACTTTGTAATACGATTGAGAAACTGTTCGTAATTATAAAATAATTAAAACGTTATTCTCGATACGAAGATTGTAATATATAATTTATCATTTACTCTAAAGGTAAAATCATGTTTATTTAAAGTAATATATTTTTTTGTTATTATCTCTTTTCCGAGGAGTCACACGTCGAATATAATTTTAATAATCATAAAAACGGAATAAATTATAAATAAAATTTTCATAATGAAAATTAAAAATAATTTTTAAGGAACGTAGTTTACAATTAAGATGCCGCGCATGCGCGAGATGTCGAATAATATAAAAACTCGAATATCGGAATCATATCTATTTTTAGTAAACTTTTTTATTATAATTGGTTTATCAATGAAGATGACTAGTTGAATATAGTTATCCATACAAAAAGTCTTAAGATATTAAAAAGTAACAAAAAATTTTGTTTATAAAAGTGATATTGAATCGGACATTTTTGTCGCTTTAAACATTTTTTCTTCGATGAAATCTATTTTCTAAAACATCATTGTCATAGAGACATTTAAAATACTTTAAAACTAAAATACAAATTATTTTTTCTCGGTAGAGCGAAAATGTTGATTATTTACGTAACTTACTTCGATACAAGTTTCATATGTGTAAATTTGAAGTAAGAGGTTATTAAACCTTTCCTTATTCAAAGTATTAAGGTTCATCTTCCAACTCTACGTATTAAAATAGACCTTTCATCGATCGAGATAAATTTTTTCCCGCTACTTACCAGAGGAAAATCTCGATCGAAGCTGGACAAAACAAAAACTTCTTTCTTATGCCTCCCGAATACAAGAAAAAACGTAGCGTCACAAAAAGTTATCACTGCGAATAAAAATACATCGTCTGCAAAATCGCCTCTTCCTGCTCGGCATCTTCATAATCGTTCCTTGCCGACGAGTTTCGTAGCTGCTTCGATACCGCAGTGAGTTTTTTCAAAGGGTTGCTCGAGTCGAAGGACATTTCGCGCACGTGGAAGCGTTCACTTACGCACGCGTAATTTTTACGATCAATTCGCGCTGAAAGCGGTACGAGAAATTTTTTGCAGCTGCGGTGACGGTTAAGCAGCAAAATTCGCTTCAGTTTGAGAATTTATACTCAAAGTGTATTAATTGGTACATTTACAAATTATAATTAAGAATGTAATTGTAATCATCGACGCAAATAAAGACAAATGAGTTAAAAAAATTATATTCCTTACAACTCGAATTACATTATTATGGAAGTAGTAATAAATTTATGCTCATTATAAACTAATGTTAACATTTTTTCTCAACTTCTTTCATTTAAGTATCTTAATATTTACAGTCTTATATATTTACCTTATAAGTACATTGATAATCGTAAGTAAAATAATTTTTCATAAAAATCAAGTATATTACAATAGAGAATTTATTAGTATCATTTAAATTAAAAAACGTACATACATAATAAATTTTAACCTGTCGAATTCTCTTTTTTTTTAAATTAGTAAATATAGCTTTCAAATTCAGAGTGAAATTTTTCATACGTAACGATAGTCGTATTTACTTTAAACGTTACAGTCTCGTCACTAATTGTAAAATTGAATCCAAGTAATTTCTTAGAGTAGTAGATTTCTATTTAATAAATGAAAAATACATTAGTATCGGCTTACATTTATAAGAAAACAATACGATCACATTTTCTCGATACCAAAGAATTATTTCAATGTTACAAAAATCTGTAACATTAAATATTGAATTTCATTATTACGTATACTTTGTAAAATTAAAATTTGTAACATTAAATATTGAATTTCTTTACTATGTATACTTTGTAAAATTAAAAAATTTAATTTACAAAGTAATATGTTTATTTTTAGTATTGTCGATCAACTTCTAAAAATATCATTTAATTTTGTTACAGGTGAGCATCAAACTGTCTATCAAAATTTCCATGGAAAAGTAAGTTTCATATTGCCGAACACTTATAAATGTACTATCAGGATGCAATACCATGCAATACAATGGATGTGTTTTAGAAGTAAAATATACCATTATTACTTGAAAGAATTTTGAATTAAATATATGTTTTAACGGTATTTTATCACCCAATAAAATAATTAAATAAAATTAAATAAAAGTCAATCGAATTTTCAAACTCTTAAATTTTTATCATAGATTATATTTTGAATAACTTTTAGAATAATATGTTTAATTTAAAAGAAATATTTTAAAAAATGTAACGATATATAACCAAATGCATAGAGAAAACATTTTTTTATAATATGTTTGCGAGTGGATCTAAAAAATTATTTAATATAGAACTATATACATACGTTATTGAAAAAAAAGAATTTTTTTCAATAATATCTACAGTTTTTTCTGTATTGGTGTAATATAAACCACAAATTAAAGTTTTACTTAAGATTCAGGAAAAAACAACAGCAAACATTATATAAATTCCAGTTTTATTAGAGGAAAATAATATCAAGTCGTCGTTCGTGCAATTCGATTCTTCGATTTTCAAGCAAATTTGTAGAAAAGTATACATTAATCTTATACATGAGAATATTATCACAAATTATTTTTAAAAAATTTTAGACTTACGTATATAACTTTGAATTGCTATTACATTTCAATAGTGGTATATTGTATATGTATTTAAAAAAAAATGTATTACTTATTTAATGAATTATAGGAAATAGTAGTAATTTGATTTAGTAATGTTTCTTAATTGCACTTGTAAACCTAAATTACGTAAGATTTATCAGAAAATAACTAAAAATTTTTAAAAATTTATTATTCATAATTTATAATTGAAACATATTTCTTTGCATCTCTTTTAAAATACTTCAAGATTTTGTACTTCGTATCTGTACGTATTAATCGATTGTAGAAGTGTTATCATATTAATTATAGCGTGAATTGACATAAAATAAACAGGATCAAGTTTTTTAGACTACCGAGAAGAATCTTAATGCTTCTTAGATTATTTGAGTATAATTTAATTTAATGCTCGAGTTTTATCCGCATATAATTAATTGATTCTTATATTTTCACATACTAAATTATCATTTTAATCAATTTTCTTAAAATCTATCGAATATTAAATAGTTTTATACCTGCGTATTGATATTCCTAAAATCGTTGTATCAATTATTTTAAAAAAGTATTTTAAAATTTAAAACGTTTAAAACTATATAATTTCTTATGTTTAAAATTTAAGATTTATGTTATGTATATTGCTAATATCGATTAATAAGAAATTGATACGTCATACTATCAAAGAATGCAAATAGTATTGATATAAAATATAAAACATTTATTTCTTTCAATCAACAATAAATTATAAAATTCCAAATAAAAACTAAATTTTCAAATTACTTTTTTAGTTTTTTCGTAAATAATATCATTTTTAAAGTTGTTTAATATATTTCAATACATTTCAGCGTTTATACATTCATTTTTTAAATGCGGAGAAAGTTAAATCAAATACAATTAAAAGTTAAAGTCTTTAGTAGTGAAAACTGTAGATATACGCTGAGTCTTTGTAATAAAAATAATTTAACTATATAATTATTATCTACATTCTTCCTATATTCTCTTGAGAACCTTTTAATTATGTGCTTTTGAAAATAACACGTGTTTAATTTGTGTATTCCTTTTTCAAATATATTTCTTATTTCTTATATTGATTTATTACATTATAATTATTATACTTTTAATCACGCAGATGCCACTAAACGTTCTTTTATTAGGAATAAAATCATATTTCTTTTAACCGTTTATTAAATACTAAATATACGAATTGTATTTTACTTTTTAATTTAATGTGACAGTAATTATGCCGAGAAGATATTCTTTATTCGATTCTTAAATTATTTTTTTTTGTATTTTTTTATCGTAAAATAAAAGAAAAAGAAAAATCGTAGTCTATATGAAAATCAAAAAGTCATCGGAGACGGTTAAAACGAGGTCATAATGCACATCATGTACATTTTCCTTTCTGCTACAAGTAAATCATTGCGTTATAATCAAACACGGTTCACTGATACATCCTATGCTTTTTAATTTTGTGTGTGGGTATTTGCGTGTGGCTCTGTGTCTGTGTTTTTCGAGAGAGCGAAAGAAAGAGAATAAGAGGAAGAAATGTACATTCCGCGTGATTCAGCAGAATATGTAATGATCGAATCTTGGAAATTCCGCGTGTTCAAAGGGTTATGAGCATTTATGAGACGGAAGAAATCGAATGTTTGGAAACTTTATTAAGAAAAACGGTAAATTTTATTTTATGCAAGATTTCGTTGGTTCAAAACCGCACGAATGAATAAGCATTTATTCGTTAGAAAATATTAAAAAGTATCATCTATCTTTCCCAATTTTTTTTTAAAACGGTGTTTTAGGCAAATCATATCTTTCGTATTCAAGTTATCTGAAATTCAAAATCCAAAATGAGTTATCCTTGGTACAAATGTTTATCCTACTTTCGATCGATTCGATGTATAAAATATGAACTGAAAACAAAATGTCGATTACGTAAATTTAAATATCCCAAGTATGTAATAAAAAACGTGCGATTTTTATCGATAAAATTATAACTAAAATAAAACGTATAATTTAAAAAAAAGCAATCCAATAGATTAAAAAAAATATAACTTATTTACTTTGTCAATTATTCTATATTTAGTATTACATATTCATATTAATTATAGCAATATTTACCGGAGAATTCCAAAGCTCTTTAGATTAATTAAAATCAAGATAACATAATATAAATGTTACTTTCAAAATTTAATTATTTCCAATTTCAGCCAGTGATATATATATTTATAGCTATAATAATATTATGCAATAGTCCATTTAATAACATTACGTATCTCGGACATATTTCTTTCGGATTTTCGCTAATTCAATTCGATAATAAGAACAAAAAAAATTAACTTCTAACTTTGTCTTCGCGTGTACGTATACTCGTATGCAGTGGATATCATTGTCAAGTCAACCTGCGTTCTAATAACATTTTGTAATACGTCAGAGGAAAATGAAGAAACTGTCTCCGATTACGGTATTTCGTAGCTCTGTTGGCGCATGTGACCTGGACTTCGATCAGGTAAAGCGAATTTTTTAGTCGCAAATATTCAGTTATTTACATATTATAACTACGGGTTCAATTATTTCATCCGTGGACTTTATACCGATCTCCGAACACGTAAAGTTATTTCGCGATACGATAACACGTTTTATTTAATATACCTTAACAATATGTCATAATAATATATGCAGTTTTTCTCTTTTAGTCGGCAAAAAATGTATTAAAAGTTGCTTAAATATATATATAGCGACACCTTAAGCTGTTCGCTAAATTAATATATTCCACGCAAAGAGTGAGCAGTAATTAAAAATATCCGTTAAGTTTTTTTGCGATAATTTAAAAATAGGAACTTTGACTATAAAATTCGTGAAAAAAATCCAATTTACGCGAAAAGATGTAGCCATTTGTTTTTTAATTTGATTTTTAACGAGAGATCGATACAAGATCCAATATTTTTTTTATAATTTCATTGTAAGCAAAATATAAAATCGAATTACAAATTATAAAAATTAGGCAATAATTTGATCGAGATAGAAATTTCCTTCGAACGACCAAAACGTTATAACTCTTTTCCATAAAGTCGTAGTGTCCTTTATGAATGAATTAGAATACAAAAAATCGTAGGTTTCGGTAGAATTTCAAATGAAAAAAATTAGAATCTAATTTTTAGTACCGTACGAAATAAAAATATGCAACAATCCTTTCCGATCGAAAGTCTTAATTTATTTTAACGTAACATTTTCGAGAAGCGGAGTTTCCGCACAAAGTTAAAAGTTATAGAAATCCGTATACTTGGTTATTTATTTAATTTATTCAAAATATAGACTCGGTATCTCACCTTTTTTTGTTCTTCAAATATTTACATATATCTACAGGTTAGATATTGTAGCGTCTGAAAGACGTATAGTATAGACACTCGAGTCTCGTAGCATACTTTTACGACCTTGCAGAACAGCAAATAAACAAAATTTTTTATTTAACCAACTTCGATATTGCTTATTCAACGGTCCACTAATACGTGGATGTCATTATATTACAAACAAGCAGCTTTGATGGTATTCCAAATTAATAATTCCGTGTATTTTTAAAATACATAATAATATGATTTTGCGATGTAAGTACTCGGCGCATCATCCGTAACAAAAACTTAAAGTTTTTCTTTCGATCGCAATCAACAACCGTTTGTTTTACAATTGCATTAGCTATGACGAAATTACATTTTAATTTCGCTTTAGATTTTTCTCGATACGTGGCTGTCGCCGAGGGAAAATTCTTTTTTCTTTTTTCTTTTTTTGATATTTCAGGCAGTCGATTATCGGCGCACGCGATTTACAAAAACTCGAACGGTAATACTCGGATAGCTATTGATTTTCCTTTTCGAACTCTTGTACACGCCGTTTACCGTAAATTAAGGAGAGTAAGGGGGAACGCATTTTTTTCGAGTAAAATCTCACTTTCGTTTCGGTGAATGCGTTGATGAACACGCACGAGAAATAAAGGCGCGATCGCTTTTCAAAATATTTAACTTAACCTACTTAAGAGAGAAAAAATGTCTGCAACAAATCAATTCGATCCGAGTTTGAAAATACAAATGGCGGCATTAAAATCAAGATAAATAACCCTCGCGAAAAATTCTCTTACCTCCGATCCCCTCCGTCTCTTTCTTTGTCGCGCGGCGAAATTCCAACTCCGGATCCTTAAAGTATCTTAGCTTAGCATACGTAACTCTGATTCCATACTCACACAGCTCGACGCATGGCTCGCTGATTAAAAATGAGGCTAAAGCAAACGAGAAGGCTGACAGCGACGTATCGAGCGAGAGCGCGTGCATGTAACGTAATTAAAATTCTGAACACGTTTATGCATAACGCTTGGAACGCTTGGTTCGATTCTTCTTCTCCATCGCGAAGCATCGGTTCTTTTATCCGATAATTTTCATCTTGTCGTTTTTTGTGGTACACCTCAAAGCTATAAAAACGGAAGAAGATTCGACGTTGATGTAACGTCACTCGTTCGCTCGCTGTGAACTTGTACGAACGCAAGAGATTCGCGTCGCGAAAAATTATTTCCACTTCTCTCTCGCTGAATTACGCGGAGAGCGAATTCTTTTTTATTCGAAGCATTCCCCTTTTGATTTTCGTCTTTTATCTTACGCCGTTGCGATTGGATGATCAACCGTTGGATGAGAATTTTTTTCGGATTTAACCGTTTTTATCGTATTCAATATTAATAGCGAATGTCGCAACGGTAATAAAACTTATGGAACAAGTCGTTGAAAATAGCCTAGAAATATTTTTACGCGTATCTAAGCGTTTTTTAATCGATGAAATTTGGGTACTCCAAGAATTATGAACAAAAAATATACGATTATAAATAACCCTGCAACCAATTCCTTTTTTATCTACATTTTTTAATTGCTCGATAACAGTACTCGGATCCGTGTATGCGTAAAATTCGAATGAATGAGACAACGTATAGTAAAATCTGTAAATTTACAAGAATTCATTAACGAGTCGAACTTTACTTCGAATGCGTGTAGTAAGTATTTTACCGATTAAAAAATCGAAATATTTTATACCCGTGATAAAAATTTCTTACGATTAAACAGCAATTTTTTAAATTCAAATATTTTTAGCTTGTATCGAACTATTCGTTTAAGATCATTTTATCTTTTAGATAAAATTTTTATCTTTCCGCATGCAAATTTTGAAAATTTCTAACGAACTTTTAAAGAGGGTTACATGGAAGTAAACATATTTTATCACTTTTCATTTTCAAAATACATGAATTTTTATGACATAATTATATAACTTTACGCAGAATATTTTTATTTATTTAATATTCCGTTTAAAATAACGTAAGCAATTACATAAATTGTTCATGGTTATAGAAAATCAAAGATGCTTTGCTTTTTTTTTTAAACTTTAGCGATTGCTTGCTTTGATATTAATAACTATTTCATAATACGTATAATAAAGAATTTAGCAAAAGAAAATTTGCCAATTCTATCCATATTTATAAAAAAATGAAGATACAACGTTTTCGATATTAACTTTTGAAAATATGAAAATATATCTAGTCTTAACAAAGGTGATTCACTGTAACGTAAGATTATGAATTGGCTATTTTGACACGATAGAATGATAAAATATCGGTAAGAATTTTAAATAAAGTAAGATCTCATCCCGATAAATAACTCATTAGCAACAAATAAAGAGTACAGGTATTTTGAGAAAAAATTAGACAGATTCATAATTCATAATTGTAAACGTTTGCTAAAATCAAAGACCGGCATCGTTGTTAAAAATTATAATGAACTTTGTTTTTAATCAAGCGAAAATTCTTAATAGAAAGTCACCGATAGGAAATTCATAGATTTTTCATTCCCAGTTATTATTTGTTGCAATATACTAAATGTGTTATATAAATCTTATACAGCGTATTTAGTATTTTTTCTTTTAAAATATTTTTTGTAATATTAAAATAAAAATTACATTTATTTTTACTGTTTTAGCAGAATGTTTTTGAATTTATAAAAGAAACAATCTATTAATTATTATTAATATATAAATAATATATTATATAACTTATTAATTAAACATTTTCTTTAAAAAATATAAAAATATTCTTTTTAAAAATGAAAATTTTATTGTATACTTTTCGCATTACACACGTTTTATTCTAGTTATCGACACTATCCGTAATCATAAAATTGGCACGCATTTAATTGTGTAAATTCCACTTTGTTAACGCAATACCCAAACACTACAAATCAATTGTTTTACCTTAACGACGTAAAATAGCAAACCTTATGTTATCGAACAAAGTGGATCACATAGTCGATATAAATGACCAAAATTGATATATTTATATCAACTCTATCCTCGTCTTCGTGTTGAGGTTATCGTACGAAGTAATTTTAACTTCTTTTTCTGCATTTAACAAAGTAAAGTAATATTAAGAAAAGCCATAAAATTATTCCTCTGAAACTATGTTTTATTTATTATTTTCTCGGAGAATGAGGAAAAAGGAAAAGTGGTATTATAGTACCTGTGTATATAAATTATGAATAATTATAAAAAGAAGGCCATTTATAATTAAATATATTAATATTATTACTTAGATATTACAGATTTAAAATCAGTTATTTTACTATCCTATTAATAATAACAACAAAAAAAGCAACGATAATAATGGCTTTCAATGTTTATATATATTAATAAAAAAAAATCCTCTATTTTTCAAACTTAGTAATTATTTTTTAATGCACTTTTGAATAACTATATTTGTAAATGAATCGAAAAATTTAAGAATCGAATATTCGATTCGGATCATTTCAAACAATGAAAACATAAAATTTTAACGAAAAAGTAGAATTTATTTATTTTATGGTATTTCAAAATTTGAATAAAAAAAACTATCATCTTACAAAGTTAAAAGCAATCGCTTAATTTTTTATTATTATCAATTTTTAATTAGCGAATTTGTCATTATTAAGTTTTTTTAATATTTCAAATTTAGTTTATAATTAAGAACATAGTTTATTTTATATTTAGCTATAAATAATACAAATTTTGTCTCATAACTGATATTATTAACTCATCATTTTATATTTAATCTTAAATTCTTGGAAAAATTATTATCCCTTAACTCGTTAAATGTAAAGGTGTAATAATTACTCGTGCAAATTTTATATCTCCTTTGTTCAATAATAACGATTTATTTTTAAAAATAGCATACTTTTCTAACGATATTTGTATAACCTTAATAGGAAACCGTTTTATACCATAATATCCTACATAACTACAAAACTAAATACGCGCAAACGAAGAAACGGTAATAATAAAAGTTCAGATATTAGAAAAATACCATTAACCTACTAAAAGTTAAAATTATTTCACAAATGGTAAGATCATCCCATCGTAATCTTTGATACAGGATACGAGTTTCCGAGATGAAAGACGTCGATGATCGATCGAAGCAAAGAAAAACGATCCATCCGGTCAATATTAGCCATAAATTCGTAATCACCGGTTGTTACGTCTTTGAACAAGCATTGATCTTGCACAGCAAACTCTATCGACTTTTTCTCTCCCCCACCCTCTCCGCCACCTAATTCACTCTCTCTCTTCCGCGAGGTCATTTTTTTACGCACGCGGGGATATCGCGTGTCCTAGGCAACGCCGAAGATGCGAGTCTCGGTCCCGGGAGGCAAAACAAAAATCCATCGCCCAAGTCGCTCGGCACAGGTACAACGAAACGCGAGGAACAGTGGGGGACATTCACCAATCGCCGGATGAAGAAAGGGGCAATCAGCCGCTCGATATAGAGAAAGGTGGCAGGGGGGCAAGGAAGGAGCAATAAAGGGGGGGGGGATCCATGAGGAATCGGCGTAGCGCGCGAGTCAAACGCGCGAGAACAGCGGCGAGTCATTCGACGACTTCGGGAGGCTCAGTCTTGCGGCAGGACTCGGACAGGTCGTACTACTAAAGAAAGAGGATCGAATCGCGCGAATCGCTTTACACACGCGCGCGTTTGTGTCGGGAAAATACCGAAGATACCGAGTTAAACCGATCGCCGCCGATTTTTGCCTCTCTTCCTGCCTCTCTTCCTGCCTCTCTCCGTCTCACTCCGACCTCTCCCTCTCTCTTTCTCTCTTCCTCACTTTCTTTCTCCACGATATCTATATTATATAGTCGATATCTTTCGACTTCATCCCTCCGATACTCCCGGAGTTTTCAAGTGCACAGTGTCTCGTAAACATAACCTCGAAAAAGAAAAGAAAAAGAAGAGGGAGGTAAACGGGAATAATAATCGAAGATAAGGTGCGCGAGGAGGAATCGAGGAGTCGAGGATCCGAGGAGCATGTGACAGGCCCGAAAGATTAAAAGGAATAACCGGTCGATTTTCTTTTTCACCACGGGAGGGCTGATGAGCTCCGCTGCGACTGTCATTCGGTACGAGATTAAAGCGCAAGGAAGTAACTTGTGCGAGGAAGAGAGGACAAAGGAAAGCTGCCGAGAGTCTTCTCACTCCACGCGCCGTTAACCACTCGGAACTTGGAGTTTTACGAGTTATACCTTTGAGCGGAACGCGGCGATCGCTGCAGGTACAATTTTTTGGTGCTCTTCTCAGCGCTTTAGAACTTCTAAGTAACACTCGGTGTTTTTGCGCATCCGGCGCTGGAAATTTTATTCTCCGAGCGGATATTCGAGGAGTAAAGGAGTAACTCCTTCCCGAGGTAACGACCCTTCCAACGCGGAAAGTGGAGCAAAATGTTGCGATTATTCGACGTTTCTTTGCGTTTTATAGAGAAAAAGAAAAGAAAAAGCGAACGAACTACGTTGAAAATTCTCATCCTCGATATTTAATTCGATTTTTAGTAACGGTTTCGGTATAATTCTAACCCTTTCGTTAAGAGCGGGAAGAAGAGAGCCAAGAAATTACAGTCCAAGTTCAAGCGAGCGAAATAGGCGGTAAAAATTTCGTATTAAAGTTACTCCGAACGCTCATCGTTTTATGACATACATTTTATTACCAACGAGTCATTTTTGTATTAAAGCGCAGCGGCGATAAATTCTACAAAAATATCGAATCAAACCTTCTAAAAATAGTTTAATTTTATACGGAAGTTTGCGATTCGACGATATCAAAGATATAAATATATCGTTGATTCCAGACATTCGTATTCGAAAGTTTGAAATTTTGCATTCGTACGTAATTTTTTCACTCTTGCGAATCGATAATGCATGTAATAGTGTTACGGTAACTATTCCGCAGAAAAATGAAGTTATTTATATGGAGCGTATTATGTATTCGATATCGATACGTGTGCGTTTGCGCATGTGTAAATTATAATTTGATTTACAACGCGATCCGAGAGTATCGACAAGTTTCTTAAAAGGTCGTCCGATTTGAACCAGCTTTATAAATATGAAACGAGTAAAGATGATATCGGTATTAAAAAATACAATTAAGAAATCTATAGTACGAATTCCGTAAGAAAAAATCCTCTCGAAATAGTTTCCAGTGTAAACTGGAGAAATGACGTAGAGAGTGACGGGACTCGTAGTAGACACTCGCACACGATGATCACGTAATATGGTTTTCTAATAGACTTTCGGCTGCGTGTGTCTCCATGTGGGTCTATACGCGTACGAAGGTGAAATTAATCTCCTGTATTTATTTTATAAGATTTAGTAACGCTTTTTTACGTAAAATGTACCGTCGATGTTAGCACTGGTGGTATATCTGATTATTCGTCGCTAGAAACTTAACGACGTTACGATATTAGGAGTGGTTTCAAAAATGTTAGTCCAGCTGATATAATATGTACTAAATATTTTATGACGCGAATGCTTTTAAAAATTTCTTCCGAAATAGGTTACCTTTCGTTTTCGATCATCTTTTTGGTAAGAAAATCGAGGAATCGGAGTTTGCAAAATCATATTGCACTTACGGTCATGGAATAAAGAGAAGCCCATCTCGTTTGTAAATTTCTTGTGAATTAAACTTTCGTGCAGAGATATTTCATAAGTATTATAATTCATTCGTAGATTCTAGCGTGACTTTCTCTTTTTCGTAAATAATTGTTAACTTTGTTAGTAACTTTTCAAGAAATACTTAAAATATTTTTTCGACGAATAGAAAATTGGCAAAACTTTGATATCAAATTTCTAAATTTCAAATGGAATAAGATAATTAAGAATAAGATTAAAGTATCTAACAAACATTAACGAGTTTTGGAATTTTATAGTCGTGAGTCTGAATAATTTCAAAGTAATTTATTCAAAGGGGTGTATAATTTAATGGAAATTATTTGGATGTAAACGAGAAAAAAATTGAGAACGATCGAAATTTAAGTTATTTCCTAAAGGTAAAGTTTTATAACTAAGAGTAACACGTATCTATGCAGACAAATTTCTTTTAATTAATTCCTGTCGCAGAGGAAATAATTGAACGGAGCCTATGGATAGTTTCACTATTTTTAACGCTTAATTGAACTTAATTAAACCCAATAAATCATCGTTTTAATTACCTCTAACGTTTTAAAGTAGGATACAAGGATTAAATTCAAATATAAAAAAATTTTTTATTTAAATGCGTAACAGGGTATAATAATAGAAATATTAAGTTGATGCTATTATTATTTTCATAATGGCATTTAAATATCTTTGAAATAATATTCACTCGAAGCAACTTAAAATAATTTAAAAAATCTTCGTTCCATTAACAATAATTGCTTATTTAACGTCGAGAATAAAAATGAATATTTAAGCAATTTTCGATCTTGAATCATCGTTCGTTTAATCTCAATGATCGAGAATTCTAATACACTACCGATTTATTTGAATTCGATATCATTTCAAGCTCGGGTACAAATTTTATTCGAGCGATATTATAATATAAAATTTGCAGGAATTTCCATCTAATAATCTTGGTATTATTTAATTATAAGTAATTATTCCATTATAGATAAATAATAAAAAATTTTACAGCATAATATTTTTCAAATTCTAATAGAAACTTCATATCGATAAACATGAATTTAAAATACTTGACACATTCTTATACGTAAGCTAATCATTACACGACACGTCTGAGTATCTAATGAAAATTTTTTTTTATTACGTAATGTGTATTTGGTGTTTAATTTTAGTTATTATTTTGTTATATTTAACTACCAATTAAATATAAAGTTATAAAACATGTTATCAATCATAGTCATATTAGTACAGAAAATTAGCATAGAAACTAAATAAAAGTATTTTATGGAGCACAGGAAAAGCCCGTGGATGTATAATCTGTAGTTTCTTTATTATATCATGATATCCTTGATAGGTTTTTTCGTAATTGTATCTCCTTATTGCTCAATATCATTTTAATCTATTACGGCATAAAATCAAAGGCTTATTCATATTTTTCGAAACGAATAGTCAAATCTTGTCAACGTAAAATTATACGTTCTAAGAATTTTTAAAATTATTATTTTAATAAAATAGATTTAGTTATTTAGGATCAGTAAAAACTTGAATTGGCCAATCAAAATGTTTGAAGACAGTCATCTACTCGTTAGAGTTTTTGATTTATAGAAAACATTTTCTTTGAAGAAAAGCTAATATTTTCATTGTAAATAATAAATTATATTGAATATATTGATTCAATTCGAAGTAATCATTTAACTATTAAGTAGTGTTTCTATTTTATTTTTCATAATGTATTCAAGTACAATTAAAATTTTTTACGTGATTGATAATTTAAATAAATGGGAAATATAATAATTGTATATTCAAAATATTTTAAATAAAAATTTATTAACGTTAATTATATTATTACAAATTTCGTATAAGCGTTATCAATTTTTTTTTACTAAATCACATTATCTTTTCATCGAATACTAAAACTTAAACTAGAATTTCATTCTTCATTTATAATGATGTAAAAAATGTAGTTTACTTATTTAGTCTTACACGATTTAATGTTACATAATCTAAATAAACAATAATGAAATTAATATACTATCAATTTATTTTAATTTTAACATCACATGTCACTAAACGCAACTTATTTTATAAATAATTGCTTCAAGTCATAAAAACATATCAATCAAACTCAATAAAAGGACCAAAACATAAAAGGTATTTATTTTGTAAATCCATTACATTGGGAAATTTATCGATTAATGAATAAAACCATTTATTAATAGCAGTTTATATTCTCATCGAGGCCAATAAATAATAGCAAGAATTATATTTCATCTAACGTGCGTGAATCTCTTACTACGTATAAGCCATGAATGTAGGCAATCGATATTAAGTAAGAATTTAAATAGTAACTATTTCGTAAAATTTTGTAATTAAACTCACATTATTATATTTATTATAAAATTAAATAACTTTGTAATTATTCAAAGCCTAATATTTTTATAAATGGCTGTAATAAATATTCGAAAAGTGCAATGTTAAAATTACCGATATTTTTTATACTAAATAAAAATAGTTAAAAAAATTTCGTATCGCTTGAATAGTGTTAAGTATTACCATCTTAAATATACACTTAATTTATTTTATATAATTTACGATTAAATTTTTTTGGCGCATTATTGAATAAGTCGTTTATATCCGCGATAAAAAGATTAAATATTTTATTACGTTAAAAAATGAAGTATTAATAAAATCGCACTACGATAGGATATTATAAAGGCATGATAATTATTAAATCGATAAAAGAATAGTTTTCTAATATTTAATTGATTAGACTCGTGAATAAGGAGTAATAGTAAATTCGCATTCCTTACACGTAAAGCTATTTAAAAATTAACTATTTATCGATTACTATAATTTAATGAAAATAATTAAATTCACAATTACAAATATTTATTAAAAGCATATATTAAGATGTATTTTGTGAATATTTTTTAAAAATAGCTTCTTATTTTATTTATCTGATAAATATAATGTCTGTAAAAAGATACTGGTTTGAAAGGTAATAATTAAGGGAGAATTCTATCTAAATTTATACAATATAAATTTCTACTATCAGTTTAATTTGTGTAAAACACTAATGATCACAAAATCAAATAACAAGTCTTGCAAAAAGGAAAGCACTTAAATCACGAAGTCTGGAAATTTCGAGATCCAAAAAACTGTTTCAATATCTTTTATCTCTCTCGGTAAAGACTTTTATGTGCGTAAAGTAATCCTGATACACACTTTCAACTTGGTAAAGTTACTTCCGGTAAACCAAGTCAACATTCAGTGTTAGTAAGTTTCAAACTCTCTCTCTCTCTCTTTCTCTCTCTTTTCTCATTCACTAACTCATTCTCACATTCTCAAGACTTCCTTCTCTCAAATTTATTATTTTGAATTTTAAATTATTTTTTATAATCAAAAGAAACCTCCAGTCATTCATATACGAATATTATAAGGAAGTAAATACTTCCTAACTTTCAATTTTTATATAAAAAACAGCAATTCTTATAATGAATTTTTAAAATTGATTTTCAATTACTTCGCAATTCAAAAATAAAAATTAATTTTAAGATATTTTGTCATTGAATTCAAGATAGTAATACAAATAATTATTACATTTAAACATAAAAAGATTGAATAAATAATCAGGACTTGTATGGGATATATAAATTCATTGCCATTTTGAATAAAATATTCATTAATTGAATCTGTGTTGATTGGAAATTCAGTTAGCAATATATTCATTATACTATTTATATTTAAATTGATGGCAACTTTTAAGAAAATTGATTTAATCGTTTAGGTCAAAATAAATATGAACCAACAGTTTCGTAAAATAAAGAACATTGAAATAACAAATTAATAAACAAAGTTGATATTTTTTATTAATCTTATAATCGAGAAATCCTGTTTAATATTTAACAAATTAATCTCATGTAACTTGTATCGATAACAATTATTTCAAAAATAGTAATTCGGGGAAAACCGGTATAAGGATATAAATTTATTTGCACGTACTTGTTTTACCAGTAATATTTAAATTATAATAATGAGAAGTAATTCAATTTTAGTAAGTGAATTAATCAACTTTATGCATTATTTTCTAAATAGTTTTATTAGCAAAGTAACTACTTATGTAATTAAGTTCGTCTTAATATTTCACCTTCAACACGTAAATTTAATACTTATATGCAATATTTGATTTTGTTATAATGTATATAATATTTTAATTTTACGTATATGTAGTTATTATAGAATGTATAAAAATTATTATTAAAGTTTAAAATTTCGAATAAATATTTTAATGTGTTTTCTTTTATTAAAATATTTAATAATATTTAGATCGAATTAGTTAATAAAGTTGCGCAAAAGTTATTTAAGTATTTTATTCATTTTCATTAATTTCAACTAATCGAACATGATTAAAATTTGCATAAAATCATTTAAGATCTTTGATTCTCATAAAGTACAATATCACGCGAGTTATTTTTGAAACTCACAATATTTTTTATTACACCTTTATTATCGCAAATATTGTATATTGGTCTTTGCAGTAAATAGTAAATTATCAATGAAGCATTTCAATGCCTTGAATACTATTTTAATCTTCTTGAATTTCTTTAGATTTTCTGACTCTTTGGTGAGATTAGATCTATCGATCTCACAAATTTAATCAGCAAACTAATTAAATTTCTTAACAAAGTTGAAAACTACCCAAGTTTAGTTTTTATTTAGTTTAATTTAGTTCAATCGGTTATTTTTGGATATATTTCTTTCTCTTTTACCGAAATTACGACTTTTTTAGATGACGGTAGTTATAATCAGTCAAGGAGATCTTACCCGAAATTCTCTAGAATTTGATCTTCTTGGGATCACCGTTCGCGTCATAAATTATTCCCTTGCACTCTCAAAGGCTTCAATTAAGGAGATCCATATATACTACCTTACGTCTCGTGTACGTTCGTACACATACACACAAAGACGTAAAATCTGTTGATCGAAAGTAAAGGATACAATGATAATAATTATAATTTTAAATATTTTTATGTTAAGAAATTTGCAGTTTTATTATAGTTACAGTTTTAAATTTTTTAAATTAATTAATTTCCATAAATTTTAATAAATAGAAAATTGAAATTAATAACTTATACCGTTGATGGTAAAGTATAATTTTATAAAAGTTTTACTTCGAAATTGAATGATCTAGAAGCTAGATAAATATTATGTAAGTCGTCATAAATTTCTGTAGCAAATAAAGCTAATTTTTTCTAAACCGTGTGTTAATTTTTATTATTAAAGCTAAATGTTATAAAAGCAGGAGGAATTTCACAATTTGCTTATGTGAAACTTTAAGTGTATCACGAAACAACCTTTTTAATTTTATATAATTAAAACATCATTCATTTAAGTAATAAGTATAGTATTTAAATGGAAATTACGTGAATTTTTTTTATCACGTGTAATAAATTTATCCCAATCAAGAGACTGACATTTAACTCTTTTATTTACAGTTTTCATGTTATCGATGAAATTCAATTTATCTAAAATCAATGTATTATCTTACATCTTTTTCAATGAATAGCTAAGTATTTTAATTGGTAAACGTAACATTCCGTTTTCATTATTAATTCACTACGGGAAAAAATTGACAACTCGACTTGTACCGATATCCAACGAAAAATACTCGATATAAACGTCAGCGTCGAAACGTACGAACCTTTAGTTCGTAATTTTGCAATGCCCCATTCGTACAGGTTTTTCGTTACATATACGAAATAATTCACGTGCAGATATACGTACAGTGATGCACCTCTCGGTAAACGTGTGTGCGTATAAAATGTTTTCGAGAAACCACCCGAGAGAGGTTCGAGTCGATCGGCAATCTGTACTTTCACTCGCAAGACGAGTACATACACATACTTTTCCGTATACTTCGTCCGGAGTAATGCGACCGACGGCGAAATTATAATCACCCAACTAAATGTAGAGAAAAATTCTCTTCGTTGAAAAATTCACGTTCGCCATTGTTTTATAGGTTGTTACCGCACTAAATGCACGTGTACTAAGTAAAATGCGTGATTTTTTTATTTCACCGAGAAGAAAATGATTATGTTGAAAGTTACAGTTGGTAATTAATGTTATGACGTAGGTTCAACGATGGGAAAAGTGATTTTTATCCTCGCTTTAAAGTTAACGAGGAAAGGTGATGGCCATCTTTTTAATGCTTAGACAATCATAATTTCGAGTATCTTACCCGTGATTCGGATAATGTGTCGTAAATGTTACAATAATGTACAATTACCGCGATGAATATTTAACATCGTTGAAATACGATGAGCAACGCACGATAAACATAGAGAGAGAAAAAATATATTCGCAACGATCGAAATACCTTTTGAAATAAAAATAAAAATGTCAAAATTACTTTATTCGTATCGAAGGATCCGCGATTGAATCGTAAGGGTTATTCAGCCGGGGATGATGGGGAATTGGACAAAGTGCAACTACAATTAAAATTCATTATCGCATCGCTGGATGAATTTTATTACAGTCTCGTAAAGATTAAAAGTTAGTCGAAACACGATAAGAGATGCGCAAGGTTCGAAATTACGCGGTAACGCGACAAAACACAAAGGAACGCGACAATAAAACGCATAACTCTCGTAAATTGGATACCTTTATAAAAGGAAAAGATCCGACTGGAATTTTTCATTATCCATTTGATGCGGATGTTAATTAAAGAAAAAGATGGAATCTCAGCTGCGTTTAAAAAGTACCTCCGAACATCCGTCAATCGTCTTCGTTCGATATAACTACGAAACAAAGGCCTCGCCGAGTTGTAACTCCGATGACATAATTTGTGGGCTTCTCCGAGATTGCACAGGAATCGAATTATATAAGACAAAATTATGAAAAGAGAGGAGAGAAAAATGCGGAGTCGAGTCGAATTTCGTCAATTCCGAAGAAGAAAAAAGTAAAGAGAGGCGTTCGACGGGAATTCGATCCGTTCCGCGCGCGTAACAAATGCCGCGGGATATTAGGCATCCGAGACCGATTCTTCCTCCCACTCTTGAGCAACGAGTGATTTCCTTTTTCTCCGGTACACGGAGAAGAAATCAGTGGCACTCGACCGCGGGTCCAAGTCTGGATACGACATCCGGACGAGCCGCCCGTAAGAGAGAATAGGGAATACTTTCTAAGCTCACACTCGACAAAGAAAATACGAGTTACGAGCGATGCCGACTGTAACTTAGCCTCTATACGGTGCCATCCTTCTTTCGCGAGAAGCGATTTTTACATTTCACACTTGTCTCATCGATTTACGAGCTCTTTCCTTTCTTCTCTCGCGTGACTGCTTCGAGGAATCGCAGTTGCCGCGACTAACTTAACTCAGCGGTGCAACGCAGGAAATCGGGAACTCGGATGTGCGTAAGATAAACGAATGCCTCAAGGCTCGTCAAACATTCGAGTCGTCGTTTTTTCTTTGGGAAATTGGAAATGTATCGGATCGTTCGCTCCGTGCTTTCATCGCAATCGACGCTGAATAGGATCAGCATCGATAATTTGAAGCACTCGCGTATCGTGAGATTAAGTTTGACAAAAATATAGATAAAATTTAAAATAATGAAATACAGTCGCGCTTGGAAAAACCAAATTGTTTCCTTTACGCGGATATTCAACGAGATGATAATCTTTATCTTGTGTATTTGTTATCTCGATCGAGTACAGATAGCAATCACGAAATTGAAGTAGTATTTATCGTAAACTTGAAAATTTTCCTGTTTCGTTCGTACAAATACTTGGTAAACGTTGATAAATGTATTAATTACCGAATTAATTACCGAATAAACTTAAGAGATAAAAGAGCGCGAATAATTAAATATATATCGAGCTTAAACACAGGTTCGATATAAAATCGAAGATCGAATATTCGAGCTTTATGCGTTTAACAATAACGCGTCTAACGGATCGACGGACGAATAATGAAAAGTTACAAGCATTAATTTTCAAATGCATATTGTATGTAGATTAAATCCGAAAGTGGAAGAATACCTTCAACGCTCTAATTGTAAAGCAAGTATTGTGGTTTACCAATGTTAAAGGGTAGTGGTAACTGTCCGATATAAGTCGGTAGTTTCTTCGAGGTTGAAAGAAATCGACGAGACACGTGTAAAATGCTCGTAAACTTTTAAAAGCGATAATTCGGTAAAATATATTTCGTTCGAGATTATACCGAGCTTAATAACTTAAATGCTACGCATTTTATCCAAGTATTTATAAATACGTTTGTTTTTTACAACCTCGATAATTATAACCCAACTGCATAGAAGAAATTCGAGCGTTCGAACAACGACTGCTTTATTATTACACCAACGATCAAGTTCCGATGTTTACCCGAGCAATTTTCACGAATGTCTTCGAAATCATTTACATCCGCGTCGGTCTTTGCGCATCTCTTTAACACCTCGGCTTATTTACTTTGTTATCTCGATGGTCGAATCGCACTGCAACGATGAACACACGCTCGTTCGCGTCTTGACCTTCGTCGCTTTGACAGCCGCAAACTCGTAAGAAACTCGTCGAGTTATTAATCGTATTTTCCAGGGCTGCGAGATCGTCGTTCGCGACGACAATGAATTAAACTTAGTTGCGAATCTTCGCGGAAGTTAAGCACTGGAATACCTTTGGTATAGCATCGGTGCACAGCTACGTGCATCAGTCGCATACTAATGCATTTATCGATCGGACGACCTTGTTATTGAACCAACAAAAGCCGGTCTGCGGAAACTCGCGGCGAGTCGTGCCCCTACACCCCCGCAACCATATCGACTAGGTATGCGAGACCGAAGCCCTGGATTTGTCTCTATTTAGTGCGTAGTGGAAAGCGAGGTAGACGAAGACGACGAGGACGACGATGACGTCGGTGCAAGTTCGGAGCTTGGACTTGTATTTTCACGGAGCGTCGATTACGAAGTTTTGTGAAGTTTTCTTCGAAATATTTTGGGACGAGTATCGCTTCGACTAAGTGGAACACTGTGTGGAAAAGAGAGGGAAGATCGTATTGTACGCGATAATGACACGTTTACGTAGGCTACTCTTTGTGGTTTTCATTTGTGCAAGAGAAGCCAAGTTGAATTGTGAAGGGGATGTAGGTGTGATTTTGATTTAAAAGTAGGTTAAAGACATTACTTTTCTTGTAATTTATGAATTCTACTTTCGTTCCGACTGTGAACACAAACAAACTGTAGTTAAGTAATATTTCTTGTCGCGTGTTATATTCGATGTACCTTTGTACTTTTTTCTCGATAACTCTTCATACAAATGTCGTTGGATTGATTTACCACGGTCTAACTACGACCCCGAACTTTATTCTTTCTACTATTTAAACTTGATAAATTATTAACAGGGTATAGGAATCTTTCGTTGCTAATATTTTATTCATAAATTAACACTTAAAAGATCGATTTTGTTTCGTTACAGGGAAAAATAAATTTGCAAATATTTTAGCACTGACTATCGGTACGGTAATTATTTATTTAAGTGTATAAAAATTTATATATTCTATATTATACGCGTAAATTTACTTTAAGTTTTAATATTTAAACAAGTATTTTTAACAAAATAAAAAATACATATACCGGTAAACTAAAAAAATGTTTGTACGAATAAAAATTCATTTATCTTTGGTTTAAGATGTTTAAAATAAAAAATAAAAATTTGTGCGATTCAAAATATAATTTAATACATTGAAAACTAGTTTTACAGGATACTGATTCCGAATTAAGATTAAATAATATTATCCATATTTTTCCTGTCGCTAACAAAGATGAAAATAATATTTTTTACGCGAATGTTTGATTATATATAAAGTTGAAAAAAATGACAAAACAAAATAATTTCTTCGTATCGTAACGAATGATTCTTCGTGTATTTTTATTTAATTTTAAAGAATTAAATATTTTATTGCGTTACGTGTAAATAAATATAAATATTTTTGTTCAAAAAGTAAATGTAATAGATTTTTACAGCGATACGTGTGAGTGAACTTTACAAATGCTAATTACAACCTAACAGAATGTGTATTTGTAATTAACAGCTTTTTAACTTTCCACTACCGATATAAATAAAAGCACGAGATGTAGAAAATAAAAGAAAGCGATAAAAAATGAAAATTGAAGGTTTTTCCTTACCAGAAATGAAGCGGAAAGCGAACAAATGTTAAAAGCTCGTAAATATTTCAAAAACGGTGCACATTATAAAACATTCTCATTACAAAGAAGAAAAGTGCAACTAAACTTGGATCGAACGATCTTTCGGCGTCGCGGTGAGGAAAAACGAACAAAGTCCATCAAAAACTACAGAGTTCATTGTTTTGCATAAT
Organism: Dolichoris vasculosae; assembly: GCA_018907195.1. Lineage (NCBI taxonomy): Eukaryota > Metazoa > Arthropoda > Insecta > Hymenoptera > Agaonidae > Dolichoris > Dolichoris vasculosae. Next base: position 2,399,869 of record JACCHY010000020.1, read on the forward strand.
TATGTGGCTGCTTCAAGGCTACTTATCTTATTTCAGCGAGAAATTCCTCGCGCCTTCGAATGGAATCATCAGTAAGAAACTTCTCGGTGGTAAAGATTAACCAGAGAAACAACAAGATCGTATTTTACTTGT